>CM053784.1:772015590-773369757 GCA_028749045.1 Cupressus sempervirens | reverse complement strand
TGAGCACTCTTTGTTTTCCTCATTGCTCCTAGGTTCTCAACCAATTGTTGTACTTGTAGCTCAGCAAGATCATATGTGTGATCCTTTTTCACAATCTTATAACCAACATCTACTGCAGTATAGGGCACACCTTTTAATTTGCTTGATTGGTAAAACTTGTGTGAAATTACCCTTACTACAAAATCTATCAAAGGATTTGTGATGGTGTCAATAGTCATTCCTCTCTTATTTCACATGGCTCTTGTATTATTTTGAATAACCTCTTTTGAATCGCTCCTCAAAGTCTTAGGCCGATCTAGGGTTGGATACCTTATTACCTTATGGATTATTCTTTTGGTTATTTTGATAGGCCCATTGACTAACCAAAGTGAACTATCATGAATCCTACTTAACACAATCCTAATCCATTTAGTTTTGAAAATATTCAGGAAATCTAGGGCACGAATTAACCCTTTCTTCTCTACAATTTTGAATTCTTCCCTTAACACCCCATTTTCACAAAGTCTATCATATGCTTGTCTGATTTCCATGTCTCCAATACTTCCAATTTTACAGTTGCAACATTTCCTGACATCTTGAACCATTAAAACTTCAGTGGTATCATGGATAATGCACCAAAGGGATCTTGTTTATATGCAATATCCGGCATGGCCTTGAAAATTAGTTGTTTGAGCTCATTACTAACTAGATGAACATTCAAAACCTCTTTACCCTCTACACCCTTTAAACTAGATGCCATTTTGTGAAAATAGGGTTTATGAAAGTAGAAACGGCGTAGCTCGACACATGTTAAATACCTTGCAAGATCTGATGAAAAGTTGTTGAATCACTGTTCAAATCTCTTGCAATCACTTTTGATGAATTTCCTGATCACTTTTAGCTCTCCTTGCTCTTTCTCAATTTTGAAATGATGTAAAATGAGCTAAAATCGATCAAATAACCTTTTGAAAAGATGCAATTAATGCTAAGTGCTTACACAGATGTAAGCTTGACATCAACCAATTTCAGGCTCACTCAACAACCACTAGCATTTTCATTCATTTGATAATCATTATGAGCTCAACATCAACTAGTCAGTTTGTAAGCTTGACATCCTCTAGCATTTCACTTGGAAATCACAGGAAACTTTTCATGCTCAACAACAACATGAAAAACTTAAAGATTTTCTTTGATTTCTAATAACATCTTGCATATTTATTCATTCTCATGTAATCTTTTTGGAACGGATGTATGATATAACTTGTGAATATCAGTCCCACATACCTCTTGATTGCTTAGTTTGATGAGGTGTGATCATTTGACCCATTGGGTGAAGTGTTCCCTTCTCCACTTGATGTGTTGGAATCCTCCTTTTTCTTCCATGTCTTGTTCATTTTATTTCTGAAATTTTCAACATCTACCTTGCCTTTGCCTTTATCAAACTCACAAGTTGGTGCCTTTGACTTTGTTGGAATATCGACTAATGTGACCAATCTTCAAATAGATAAAACATGTGGTTTGAGTCAACCACCTTTTGTAGTCACTTCTGAAGTGTGTCCTAATACAATTCTCAAGAACATGTCCATACTCTTGATAATAATGACAACTGTATCTTGTATTATAGTCCCAGTTATAAGAGTTGTCATTATTCTTTACCTTTGTTTTCCTGTTTGATGACCACATGGGTTTGGATCTGCACTCAAAAGCTCTATGTCCATACTTCTGACAGTTATAGAAATATCCTTGAAATCTTTGTGTGTGAATGGTCATAGTTCTGTATTCATGTGCCTGATGACCTTGTTTGTTGCACTTATGGCAGTGAACCATGCTCTTATATTTGACATTCTAATTTATAGTCTTGCTCCTGCACACATTAGCAGTATGTCCTTTCTTACCATAATTATGACAAGTAGGTTTGAAGTTCTTACCTTTGTTGCTCCTTTCTTCAACACCCTATTAGAAGTGTACCTTGTTAAAGGACATCAACTCATTATTAAGCAAACACTTTGTTAAAGGATTACTCTGTTAAGAGATTTAACTAACTCACCTGCTAGAATGACTCAGCACTGGTCCTGCGGTTAGCACTTGGTTGCTTGATGACAGATCACCTCTAAACTAATGTAATCTTGACCCTTCTTGATCAAGTGCTTCTCTGTTGTATGCTATTCCCTTCTTTTGTTCTCCTTTAATTGATTCTACAATGCAATTTCACTTTACAATTCCTTAGCCACCATGAATGCTCTATTTGCACACACAAACTTCTTTCTTCACTTCTTCCACAAAAATTATGAAGTTTAGGGTTTGTCCTCTTTAAGAAGACTTAGGTGACTTAGGGTTAGGTATGAACCAACAATTGTGATTCATCCATTTTGCCACTTAAACCTTCCCTTTATTTGATTGGCTACATGTAATGCATTGGGATTCCAACCTGAGACTCATCATTCTCTCCCAAATATCGTAACTCAATCTTTAAGTCAACTCAAAAAATGTTTACATAGTAGTTTGTGCCATTACAAATAACTATGTCTAAATGGTTTTACTCAGCATCTAAAGTCTCTGATGCTTGACATATACTGATTTCTATACTGTGACTTGACATCTGAATGACTCGACATGCACTTCTTGCTCGACTCCTGTATCACTTGACATACATTGTTTGCTTGACAATTGAGTGACTTGGCACATGAGTGGCTCGGCACTCATTGTGAACTTGGCATGCTCTATCTTATACATGTTGTGCTTGACATGTACTACTTGTTCGGCATGAACTAAGTAAATAAATTAAGTGTATAGATACTCACTTGTCAAAACCAATCTAAGATCAACAAACATAGCCTCTTATGCCATAACTAAACATTTTCACGCTATGCAAATACACAAGTATCTTCAAATAGGTCTAGATAGAACAAGATACCTCTTGTTTGCTCTTTGCTTCCAACTAGTTCACCATTAGCATCATAGATCTTTGGCTTCTTGTTCTAGAATTCAACTTTGTAGCCTAAACCTATCAACTGTGTCACACTTAGCAAGTTATATTTCAAACCATCAACCCAGTATGCATTGTAACATTTGATCTTTTCATCTAGCTTAATTGATCCTTTACCTTTCACATAACATAGTGCATCATTACCGAACTTAAGACTACTCTCATTATAATGTCCTAGCTTATCAAACTTACTTGTATTACTAGTCATATGATATGAGCAACCACTATAAATTATCAATCTATCATTCTTACTCACATGTGAGATCAATGTAGTTTTCTCATCTTCATTAGAATATTTTTTGTTGCAACATAAACAAATTCTTCATCATGATCATCAGAGTAACTGTCAGAACCATCCTCTTCAATAATATAGCAAGATTTCTTACCTTTGTCCTTGTTGTCTCTTTTATCTATGTTGCTTCTATCATCTCTCCTTCTTTTGTACTTGAAATATTTCCTTTCATCCTTCTCAACTCTGTTAGGAAATCATGGAGCAATATGACCAACTTTGTTACATGTAAAACAAATAATATGAAGCTTACCTATGTATTTTCCTTTCCCTCTAGGAATTCTTCTAGCCAACAATGCTTCAAGTTCACCAAGGTCATCATCAGATCCACTATCACTTTCTACATACTTATTTTTCTTAGATTCATCAAGGGCCAGTTGTGCTTTGAATGCAAATTCAACACTAGTAGGGGAATAATTATCAAAATTTGATAATTCAAATGTAGTAAGCCTACCAATCAAACTATCCAAGGTCAAATCATTACTAGGTATACATCTTAGTTCTTGAATCACAGATACTTTGATTGCATAGGTAAGAAGTAAAGTCCCCAATACCTTACTTATCACTGTCTCATCAAATATTTGTCCTCCATCTCCTTTGATAACATTCACCACTTCTTTGATTCAACCACAATATTGTGCAACATTATCACCTTTTTTTCGTTCTCATGTCATCAAGTTTTCCTCTTAAGCTTTTTGCCTTAGCTCTCAATACTTTTTTTTTCTCCACCATGGTTTTTTCAACTTGTCCCACATTTTCTTTGTAGTGGTGCATTCCTTCAAATCATCAAATTCTGTATAACTTAGGGTTGCTGCAAGTTCAAACATCATTTGTTTGTGCTCCTAATTCTCTTTCAATGTGTTCATTGTCCAAGTAGTTAGATGTGGAATCTCCAATACTAGATAAGTGCAATCTCATCAACCTTTTCCATGTTGGGAAGTTCTCCTTGTTTAGCTTAGGTATCTCTCTCTCTTGTACATCTTGATCTTTGTCTTGAGTCCTTCAAACTTTCCTTACAAGCAGCAAAGCTTTGAAACCAATTATTACAATAATTTAGAATAACTAAGAGAGGGGTGGAGGGGTGAATTAGTTATCCTAAAGTCCAAATGTACCAATTCAATTTTAATAACTTCAAAAAAAAAAATCAATCTTAGAAACCCACTTGGTCTATATAGCATAACATCAAAAAATTAGCATTTCGTGCAATTACTTAACTCTCTGCCTCTATAAGTATCAACTACCAGTAAATAAACTACTATAAATATAGTATGCATAACAATAACATCCATACATGAAAATAACACTTTGACACTAGGATTCAAATTAGAAACCCAATTTGGAAAAAAACCATCAACTAACATGCTACCAACTTTTCACTGTCAGTTAAGAGCCAATCCTGTTAAAGGTTATACAACTAAATGTGACCTTGTTAAAGTATTTAATCACCTTATCAAGAGTGGCTTTTTTAGAGGACTTTAGATCATTCCATTAGAATGTCACCTTGATTAAAGGATTTGCAAAATGACTATTAGGTCAACCTTGATCAAAGGATTCTTGATTGATACAATGGTTAGAATGTAACAGTAGGTTTGATCTTTAAAGTAGAACTTACTTTGCAAATTCAAATCTCCATTCTCTCACCTATTTATTCATTAACCAGCCTTCATTAACATCTCCATCACTGATATGATTGGAATCTTCTCAAAAATTCACTCTTCACAAACTCTTCACACTTCACATATGTTCTCTTCTTCACAACTTCTTCTTAAGATTGCCAATCAATAATGAACCAACCTTGAAATTCATTCCTTATGCCTCCTTAAATAGGTAATTTTGATCTTCTTCTACTTAAACATCATCGTTGATCTTAGGGCTAGGTCAAATTCATCATATTTTTCCATCTTTTTGTTCTCCTTCTTCTTCTTGAAAATTCTGATCAAATCATTCCCTTTGATCATGTAACAAACTCTCATTGTGCATTAAATATGCCAACTCACCAATCCTTATCTTCCACACACTTTGACTCATTCAAAATTCCAATTGTGTCGGCCTCAAAATCAAATATTTCTCAAACTGTAACTTTTGTTGTCACTTGATAATCATTGTGTTATTTAGCTCGGTCATCACTATGTAGCTCAACAATCACTATACTTTCTCACTCAAAATCAATAGGCTCGCTCGACAGTAGAGAGCACTTGGCTTAAACTATTTTGTTTGGATTTTACATAAGTTCCTTAATCTTCTTCTTCAACTCCTTTGTTGACTATGCAATACTAATACTCAATGAAGCTTATCCTTTTGACTTGTTTCAACTCTTGGCTTCATCCAATTGTCTTCTTCACTTCATGTATTTATTGAACAACACATTATCTTATCAAGGACTAACTTATCAAGTGCTCATTATATTTCCATGATACTTAACACATTACAACTCATCCTTTCATTGGGTCATCTCATGATCTCTTCTTTTCAAATCATCTTCATCAATCAAATGATATGGCACTCTACACTGTTAGTAAATGTCTCTCTAGTTACAAAATTTGTCTTACCAATAGGTTTGACATCAATGAAAACATAACAATTGCTCCAATTATAGTCTTCAACACTTAGTAATAAGGATAATACACATTCCTTTCTATCGTCTTGGCTATTTGTGGAGGTAGGAATAACCAAGATGGGGTTTGACTAAGGAAAACCCCAATTTAAAAATGCACATATTGCCTCTTTATTTTAAAGGTATACATACTTTTTAATAAATCTAATTCAAGTAACAAATATCAACTCCCCACTCCAAGATAGTTCATATCTACTGATTTTAGCCTTTGTTATAGGGACTAGATTAATTCAATTGTTATGTTTTGGAGAATAGGTCGATTGAGGAAAATTAGTCCCAAACTCAAATTTTGACAATGAAAACACAAATTAAGACACATATTGTTGTTGATATTATAGTCAAGTTTTTTTATTAGTGACAGACACTTATTCAGACAACCAATATCTACCAAGCTTATTGTACAGTTAATCAAGTAATTCATACTCTATTGAGTTCTATCGTTGCTAACGAGTATCAGGAATAGTATTCAATTTGCACCAAGAAATTTTTACCAAGTTGGTGATTATCAGTGTAAACCAAGCTTCATAGTGTTTACCAAGTCAGTGCAAATCGAGTTGTGCAGTGGTTATCGAGTTCACAGATTTAACAATTTGAATCTAGTGTTGACCAAGCCATAGAGTGCTAACCAAGGGATTTAGTTTATACCAAGCTTATAGTGATAGCATTGATTGAGCTATGTAGTGTGAATCAAGTGATTCAGTTTATATGTCGAGTTTCGTAGTATTCACGTAGTATGGATTGAGCTTCTATGTCTATCGAATGCATGATGATGTTGAGCATTGACAGTAGATGCCAAGTATCATAACCTCACCAAGTTAGTCTTCAAAACTCGAGTTCCTGCAGTTGGGTAGACTTTGTGTATTTTGGTGAAACTTGTATTATAGTCAACTTTGTTATTTTGTAAATTGGATTGGTATATATGTAATGTATTGTATCACATCCAAACAAGATATTTGATGAGTATGATGCAAATTTGAAGAGCAGAAGTGCAAAGTAAAAGGCTACAACAATTGGGATGTCTCCAATCTAAATCCTAATTAGATACATATAGTAGGAGAGCTACTTCAGAAGAAAGCTAAGTAACAGAGGCTTAGAGAAGAAAGAAATAAAGAATTTCAAGTGCTTGAAGATGCAAAGAACATTCTTGCAGAGGCATTCAGCACCGAGGTTGGCACTTCTCAACCAATTTTAGCTTAATTAGCAAAAGTAGTCTAGACAATTCAATGAAGATTTGAATGGACAAGAGAAATTATTGTAGAGAACAGTGAAGAAATTTTAAAATAAGGCATTAGAGCTTATTGCACACAAGATCGCCATATACCAAGTAGATTTGTCTACTATTCTAGGCTCACTGGAATCCTCTTGTAACAATGTGACTTCTTTATTCGGTAAACTCTGTGACACATCAATTTTTACTTAGAAAATTAAAGCAAACTTTCAAAAATTGATGAAGATTTGAAGGCAAGTACACAATAGTTGTTACTTTACTCGAGTTATAGTTCTACTCACTATACAAAGATCAGATTTCTAACTGATATGCAGGTATAAGTGCTAAGGGAAGAAGCTAGGATAAGAGCTACACTAGTAGACATATAGGGCATGATTATTCCTAACATGGATGCATTGTAGAAACATATTGCACATGCTAAAACCCTCATCCATGATAACAACTTCTCCATTGCTGACCACATGATAGAATTATCAGTAGAAGTTCAAATTCTATTGCACACAAGCAAGGTGTTGCAAGAAAACTAGGACAAGATAATGGCACTAATTCTTAAGGTACATTCTGATTTCTTGTCACATTTTGGCATTACTATATAGAATACACCTTTGGCATTTATGTCAAAAAGGGGGAGAAGATATATATAATATAGTGTAAAGGATGAAAATATGTGTATTGTAAAAAGGGGGAAAAGATGAGAATATATAATGTATATTATATATATGTATGGGGGAGCAACATCATGTACAGATATTCAGATAAACATCTCTTACAAAAGAAATTTTCAAAAATCTAAAAAATAGAGTACTCTACCAAGTTGGAGACACAAGTTGAAGAATAAGATCGTTTGAAACTTTTTGAGAATGTAGTTTTGATTGATAAGTGTTTTTATCACTAATGCCAAAGGGGGAAATTGTTGACATTACAGTCAAGTTTGTTTATTAGTGACACACACTTATTCAGACAACCAATATCTACAGAGCTTATTGTACTATTAATAGTATTAACCAAGTAATTTAGACTCTACCGAGTTCTATAGTTTCTATTGAGTATTAGGAATAGTATTCAGTTTGCACCGAGTAGTTTCTACCAAGTTGGTGATTATCAATGTAAACCAAGCTTCATAGTGTTTACCAAGTCACTCAGTGCAAATCAAGTTGTGTAGTGGTTACCAAGTTCATAGATTCAACAATGTGAATCCAGTGTTGATCGAGCCATACAATATCAACCAAGTGATTCAGTTTATATTGAGCTAGTAGTGATAGCATTGACCAAACTATGCAATGTGAATCAAGTGATTCAATTTATATGCCAATTTTCATAGTATTCACCGAGTCACCAGTGCAAATAAAGTTCAGACTACTTGGAAGTGATCAGTATGGACCAAGCGTCTACATCTACCAAATGCATGATGATGCCAAGCATTGCTATTGAATGTCGAGTATCAGAACCTCACCAAGTTAGTCTTCAGAACTTGAGTTCCTATAGTTGGGCCGACTTTGTGTATTTTGGTGAAACTTGTATTGTAGTTGAATTTGTTGTTTTGTAAATTGGATTGGTATATATGTAATGTACTGTATGACATCCAAATAAGATATATGATATGAGTATGATACAAATTTGAAGAGCAAAAGTGCGAAGTAAAAGGCTACAATAGTATAAGGAGCAACAAAGATTTATCTATCACAACAAGGTGATCATTACACTCAAAGGAATCTCATTCAGCAAATTAAGTTGTAGATGAGAGATCAGCCACTATTTTATCCTAACAGGTGGATCAATTAAATCCTTTCACAAGGTAGATGTAACAATCTTTTGTAAATCTCTTTATTAAGTGCATACTTCATTATATTTTTGTAGATCCTTTTGCAAGGTGGACCTAGTAGTCTTTATTGCTCATAATAGGGAAGGTCATCAGAAGTGATCATTATAAGCCTTAACATGCCAACTTTATACTACAATACTAAATCTTGTGGTATCATCCCCACCCTAGTTTTACTTTTTATTTGGAAGGTTTCTGGGTCACCATATTGTGTGTCAAAGTGTTATGAATGTTTTAATGCTTTCTTTTTTTCATGCATGCAATTAGATCAAAATTCACATGAAGGATTAATTGGTAAATAAAGATTAAGTTTTATTGGTTATTGATTCACCCCTCCCCTCTCAGTAACTTAGCCTATCATATACATTTCCAACAATTATTTCCTACTATCTCGAGAAATCGATGACTAGGTTAGCCTAATGTGGGGAGAAATATCTAAAATTTTAATCACACGTGAACTCTATTTTTCTATATTTATAGGCCTAGGATTGTGTTTAGAATAAAAACTATCTCAATTGGGTACCAAATATAAGAGATATTATCTTTTTTAAATTAGTGAGCTCTAGATATTTGAGTTTTATTCCACGTGACATTTAGTTTTAGGTTTTAAAATGTATCTTTTCCTTTTAAGTTATCTTGACCATCCTAGATCACCAGAACACTAGTAGAAGAGAGGTGGATTGGGTCAAATTAATGGATTTATATTGTATACTTAATGGGTTGGGTCAATTTTTGATCTTGTTTTCATTTAGTTGTGACCATTTGAAGTTTGAACATGTGTGTATGAGTAGAGAAAATTAATTGTCAACATAACATTGTATTAGAAGATTATCTCTGGGAACAAAGACATATTATTATATTATAAATGTTTATATTTATTGATTTGGATTCTAGTTCCATGTCTTCTTGAGTGTCTTATGGAATTAAAAGTATTGGTGTATACATTGAGAAAAAATGAAACATGTTTCTGGAAGTCAATTGTGATGTATAGCTCATGTTTATTTGAGTGATTGTTTTTTAGTTTTGTGTCATGAAGAAGATGATTATTCTTTGGTGTTATTGGTGGGGTTGATTAGGAAGCAACTCCTAATGTGTCATTAAGCATAATAAATTTTTAGCTATTGGGAGTATTGAAAAATAAGTGGTTGAGATGAAATATGGGAGAAATGAATATGTAAGAAATGTAAATGTTTTCCCCCTTCATACCTAAGTGCATGGTCAGGCTTGGGTTAAGAGAATCACTCATTCTATGTGATCTATTAGTGCTACATGATGTCACTTCCCTACTAATCCCATTACCATCTAACCAAATCATAGAGTGAGCCATCCCTACTATTTATTGCAATTTACTAGTAGATGATGTCTTATTCTATGTGTTAGCATCAATGTTGAAGGGGAGATTGTCAACATGTTTTGGGGAGGTGATTGAGTGGTTGGAACCTTAATTGATTGCTTATGTGTTGCATTCATGACTTGGTTTATCATTCATGTCAACATATATGTATTCTATTAATGACAAGACAAAGTTGTAGGTACATATTTGTTCAACAAGGTCAGAGTATGAAGCATTAAATTGAGTGAAATTATATGCATGATCAAGGACATATCTAGATGTTACATCTATGTTCACAAATTTTTTTGTGAAGGATTGTGTGAGTTTCAGATATACATGCGAAGATTGGCCATAGTGCAGTTAGCAGGAAATTGTTTAATGGTAAATCTTTTGTATTTGTTAAGAAAGATGGAATTAAGTTATGAAAGCTTGGATTATGGATGAAGACATGTTCAAAATGTTACATTCAAGGTAGTATATTCAAAGTTCACTTGGGGAAGGTCATTCAAGGATAACATGTGATATATGCACTATTGACCAAATTTTTGGTTATATTATTTTGAGAAGTATAAATATAATGTAACATGTATCGTAATATCGTAAAAAGGTCCTATGTTAGTAATTGTACATTGGGGAAGCCTCAAAGTGTGTGCTAGAAAATGTGACCTGTTGAGAGCATGAATCAACAAACAAACATTAGTTCAAATCAAAACATGTAACAAGAATTCATCAAAATGAAGGAAAACTAAACTAATGCTTGCTTGAGTTTTGCAACTCTAAGCAGCCAACAAAACCAATCTTCCAGCCACCTCTACAGCTCAACAAAGGCACCCATAAGAGGCCTTGTTGGTGTGTTAAGATGGGGGGTATATTTGGTGTACTCTCCCAAACACAACAAAATGATGAGTCTCTTGAGTGAATGTGAAAATGTGAGTGAAGATGCAATATGATTCTAAACTACATGAAATGAAGAATACTTCAAGAAATGGCTATAGAGAAAGCCATACTTGAAAGCATTCAATGGTGAAAATATGAAATGCAACATAGAAACAAACTAGATATGCAAGCTAAACTAAGATGTAAATGAAATAGAGATGAGAAAATGTATGTAAACTAGACTAATAATGCAAATGCAAAGCTAAAACAACTACCAAATGGTTAGTATTCACCTGGAAATCTCTATGAAAATTCAAACTACAATGAAAACCCTAGCATGAAAACTCAAGACTCAAAATGGCATGGGAACAATGCAATAATGAGAGACAAGCCTTCTATTTATAGGCTTGAGGGAGGGCTTGGTGAGGTGGCATCCATGTAGATGCCACATAAGGTGACATGCAAGCGATGCAAATGGTCAAGAATTCAAAGTTTGCTCACACATGTGTGAGCAAACTTGAGAAGAAGAGTGGGAAATAAGAGTGCAAAGGGGAGTGTGTAGGCATGCCATCTCACACGTGTGAGCACACTCTTAGGCTAATGAGGGGGATTAGGGAGATGATTATAAATGATTAAGTGGGATTAGAGAAGAAGTAGGCTTAAGAGGATGAAAATGATGGTTATAGGCTAGGCTCTAGGTTAGGCTTAAGATTAAATTAAATGAAATTTAATTTAATCATGGGTATAGAGGAATTAATAGGATGTGAGGATTAAATAAACAAAATTTATTTTAAAAAGGGGATGATGGAGGATCATGTGTTAAATTAATTTAACACATTAAGGCTATGAGTATTTAAATTAAACTTAAATACTTAGGAGAATGAACTCATTTAATTAAATAAGTAGAAGAATGTGAGCAATATAATTAATTAATTAATAATTAATTACAATGTCATAGGCAATATTAAAATTAATTAATATAGTGCTTAGGGATGATTTTAAGCGTCTACACAAGGATGACTCACTTAGTTATTAGGACAAGGTATAAGGGAAATATTTTTCCTTGGTTGTAAGAGTAGTTGTGTGATTTGTGATTGCATTTGATGTTGAGGATGCAAACTTGATCAAAGAAGATCAAATTATGACGTTAATGAGATTATGTTGAAAAATCCAAAGGAATTGCATTGAAAAGGAAGTTGTTGTATTGATCAGTTCACCTTTGGATATGTTGTCATATAGATCTATTTTGTATAAAAGGTTTCAAGAAATTTGGACAGTGGGTTCCATTGACTTCCTATCAACTCCTAATAGTGTTGGAATCTTTTGGAAAGGATTCAAAGCCTCATAACATGGACTCATATGTATTGATTGTATATAATTGGCTCCTAACAAGGTTATATCCTTTTGTAAGGATCTTTTTATATCAGTAAATTATCTTACAAGCATCATTCCCACCGAGGCTTTCCCACTAATCAAGGTTTTTCTCTAGTTAACACATATTGTGTTACTCTGCATTTTTCTTATCTTATGGTTGTTTCATATATTGGTTATTGGATTTTGATTTGATAAGATTAATTTAATTTTGATTAAGCACATAACTGATACACCCCACCCCCTGTCCCCCAACTTGTGTTGGTGGACTTTACTTTCAAACACTATGATCTTGTGAATAATATGTTTACTTCATGATTGACATGTGTGTAATCCTACTCTATATGTGTTTTGTGTTGAGAATTGTATCTCAACCTTGCAAATTTTTTCTGGAAAACTCTAGAATTTGTTTGTGGTAGTTTTCCACATGTTTATGAGTTGGAAAAGGTGTATGAGTTGTTAAAAATGTGTCTAGTCTTTAGAACAATGTAGAAGGGCTATTTTTAGAGTGTAAACAACTCATTATGTAACTTTTATGGGGGTCTAAACTAAAGGACAAAATTATGGACGAAAATGCTATTCTTGGAGTTACAAATTATAAGTGGGTAACATGTGGCATGGTTGTTTTGCCCATAGTTTTGTAAGACCACAAATGGTTTCCAAGTTGTAAATCACTATAAAAGGAGGGCTTGGGGAGGTGTTTGAATCATCGAGTTCAATTTGCAAGACTGGTGCTAGGAGTCTCTTTGAGTCCACGTCCGAGTTTGAGTTATGGTGATGTGCTCCTATAAGAACTTGCATTGCAAGTGTATTGTAATCTTCCATAGTTGAGAATACATTGTGCATGTTTTGGAGGGTGGGGTTTTTCTCCCATAAGGGTTTCCCCATGGTAATCATTGTGTTATGAGTTCGTTATTATTTTGATTAAGTTATTATGCATTTCTTGAGATCTCTGTAATAGTTAGTTGAATTTGCATGATTGTCCTCTCAAAGATTAGTGTAGGAAGTGTTTGCTTTCTTACAAGTGGTATCAGAGCCTGGCCAATTTTGGTTCTATTTGTTGGGTACAAATTTTTTTGAGCTAATCAAGGTTTGAGTGGGAGTTTGTGCAGAGGTTTTCATTTTTGAGTTGTAGGATTGTAAAGATGACAAGCACATCAGGGAGGATTGACATAGAGAAGTTTTTTGATACAAGCTTTGAGATGTGGAAGCTGAAGATGGAAGATCTATTGATTGATCGAGATCTATGGGATGCAATTGATGAAAAGAACCTGAGGCCCACAGATCAAACTTCAGTTGTAGAGTATGATGTGAGAGACAGAAAAGCTAAAAGTCTCATCAGATTGTGTCTTACAGACTCTATACTAATTAATGTCCATGAAGAACCTACTGTGAAGAAGCTTTAGAAGAAGATAAGTGAGATTTATTGTGAACAATATTTTCTTGAGGAAGAAGTTGTATTCCTTGAGAATGGAAGAAGGTGGACAGATTTCTGAGCATCTTGAAAGTTTTAATATGTTGGTGACTCAGTTGACCTCAGTTGAGGTGTGGATGGATGAAGAAGAAAGGTGCCAAATATTGCTATTTTCATTGCTAAACTCATGGGACAGCCTTGTCATGGCCATAGGGAGCACTTTAATTGTCTTGAAGATGGAGAACGTTGTTGGTTCTCTACTTTTTGAAGAGATGAGAAGGAACGTCTCTCTGAATACCAAAGAGGGTTTGAGTTTTCAAGGAAAACCAAAGGAAAGAGGCAAGAATAAGAAGCAACATGGCCATTCTAAGTCCAACAATAAGGGGAGATCAAAATCTCATGGTAATTCTAAGGTGATCTATTGGAATTGTGGCAAACTTGGACACTTTTGAAAGGACTACAAAGAGGAAAAGACAAAGAAAAAGAACAAGCAAGATTTTGATTCTGAGTTCGAGAAGGAAGATGGAGATTCTTTCATCATAACCTTGGCCACTCATGCAGGTGAAAATGCATGGTTGATAGACTCAGGTGCATCTTTTCTCATGACTTCTAATAGAAATTGGTTTAGTAAGTATAAAAAGTTTGATCGTGGTAAGGTGTATTTGGTTGATAACTCAGCTCTTGATATTGTTGGTTGTGGAAGTATTTGTCTGAAATTTTCTAATGGTAGAATTAGAACATTTGATGGTGTCTTGCATATCCCAGGACTAGCGAGGAATTTGTTATCTATTAGTAAACTAATAGATTCGGGTGTGCATGTACAATTTTCTGAAGCAAGTGTGAAAATGGTGAGAGGTGCTATGATAATAGCAAGAGGAAGTAGATTGGGTACATTGTACCAGCTTGATGCATGACAGTTGAGTGTAATATTACTTCTAATAAGACTGTGAAGAGGAATGTTTTGTTGGAGAAGAAGAGGGTTTCTCTTTCAAGAGATGGTCATGTTTTCTGGGTACCTAAGGGTGCTCTATCTACTAAATGAAGGTTACCTATAAGACTATGTTATGGCACCAGAGACTCGACCACATAGGTGAGAAAGGTCTATAAACCTTAAAGAATAAAAACCTTCTTGATAGGTTGAATTACTACAATCTTAATTTTGATTTTTGTGAGCATTATATCTATGGTAAACAAAACAATGTTCAATTTTACTCAAGTTCTCATAAGTCCGCATGTATTTTGGATCTAATTCATTCGGATGTATTTGGTCCAGTTGATGTTCCTTCTATTGGTAGATCAGTTTATTATGCTTCTTTCATTAATGATTTTAGTAGAAGAACCATGGTTTCTTTTCTTAGAACTAAAGCTAAAGTTTTCAGTCGTTTCAAAGAATTTAAAACAATGGTTGAGTTGCAAATTGGAAAGAAGATAAAGTATTTGAGAACTGACAATGGCAATAAATATTGCTTCAATGATTTTGACACATTTTGTAAAGATTGTGGTATTAAAAAAGAGAAGACAACTCCATATTCTCCACAGTAGAAATGGAGTTGCAGAAAGAATGAACAGGACCTTGATGAGAAGGCTAGGAGTATGCTAAATGGAGCTGGACTGGAACAAAAGTTTTTGGCTGAATCTATAGCCACTGCCTGCTACCTAATAAATAGGTCTCTTACATTAGCTCTTGTTGATAAGATGCCAATGGAAGCATGGTCGGGCCACAAGCCTTCACTTAGACATTTGAGATTTGTTTGTTTGTGAGGCATATGCTTATGTGCCAAAGGAGAAGTAGACAAAATTAGACAACAAAGCTATCAAATGTATCTTCATCGGATGTAGTTATGGTGTGAAAGGATACAAGCTTTGGGATCCTATTGCACAAAAGGTATTTTACTCTAGAAGTCTTATATTTAGAGAAATTAAGCCTTCTTCTGTTACAGTGCAACTAGAATAGATAAAAGAAAAGAAAAATGTGATTCAACTTCCTGCTAGACCTAAGAAAGTTGAATTGAGGCCCTCAGAAGGACAAGTTCTTGAAGAGAGCTCTACGAGTTCTGAACCATCAAAGGAAGAGGGAGAACCTGATCATGAACCTAAACCTAAACATAAACCAAATCTTGTTCGAAGGTCTAGTAGACAAAGGAAAGCACTAGAAAGGTATGGACATTCTCTTGATGATTGGAGGTGTATATTTTCTTTGAATTCTAATATTGATGAACCAAAATTTATAGAAGAGGCTCTTGGTATGAATGATTTAGAGTCTTAGAAGATAGCCATGGAATAAGAGATGGTAGCTCTTAAGAGGAATGACACATGGGACCTTGTACCATTTCCTGAAGGATGAAAGTCTATTAGTTGTATGGGTGTTCAAAAGGAAGATGTGTTCAGATGGAAGCATTGAGAAGTATAAAGCACGTTTGGTTGCAAAAGGTTACTCTCAGGTTGTAAGAATTGATTATGGTGAAATTTTTCTTCTTGTAGCAAAAATGACATCCATTCAATTTTTATTTTCTATTGCAATAGGTTATGATCTAGAAGTTGAGCAAATGGATAACAAGACAACTTTCCTTCATGGAGATTTGGAGGAAGAAATTTATATGACACAACCAAAGCACTTTGTGGTGAAAGGTAAAAGTCATTTAGTCTATAAATTAAAGAAATCCTTGTATGGTTTAAAACAAAGTCCTAGGATGTGGTACCGAAAGTTTGATACATATGTATTGAGTTTGGGATTTGTGCAATCCAAATCTGATCACTATATATATTACAAGTCCGGTGGTGATTATTTCTTGGTTATTGCCTTATATGTTGATGACATGTTATTTATTGGCAAAGGAAAAGGTTTGATTGCAAAATTAAAATCTCGGCTCTTAGCAAAGTTTGAAATGAAAGATCTTGGTGTAGCAAGGTACATTCTGGGAATGGAAATTATAAGAGATAGACAAAATAGAAAGCTTTGGCTAGGCAAGAGTAAGTATGTTGGTAATATTCTAAGAAGATTCAATATGCAAGATTCTAGACCAATGAGTGTTCCTGTTACTATGGGAACAAAGATTTCTAGCTCACAGTGTCCTTAATCCCCATTGGAGATGGAAGAGATGAGTTGAGTACCGTATCAGAGTCTTGTTGGAAGTTTAATGTATGCTATGGTCTATACAAGACCAAACATTTTCCAAGCAGTGGGAGTACTTTCCCATTATATGTCTAATCTAGGAATAGCACATTGGGATGCAGTAAAAAGAGTTTTTAGATACTTGCGGGGTACCTCGGAGTACTCTATATGTTTTTATGGAATAGGAAATAAGCATTTCTTTGATATTTGAGGCTATGTGGATTTAGACTGGGCCGACAATGTTGATAGAAGAAGATCCACCAGTGCATATGTGTTTATATTATTCGGTGGTGCAATCAGTTGGATGATCAAGCGACAAGTTGTGGTCACTTTATCCACTACAGAGGTAGAGTATATGGCAACTGCTCATGCCTGCAAGGAAGCCATTTGGCTTAAGAGATTGTGCTTAGATATAGAGTTCAAATAGGGTGCAGTGACAATTTATAGTGACAGTCAGTGTAATCTGCCTAATAAAGAACCCAACATGTCATGTCAGGACCATGCACATTGATGTACAATATCATTTTGTGAGAGATATGGTTGAGGACGAAAAGGTGAAGTTGGAGAAGGTAGAGACTTTGGTGAATGTTGTTGATGCATTAACTAAGCCTGTGCGCACAGAGAAGTTCAAATGGTGTTTAGAGTCTATGGGCCTCTTGGCCCCTAGCAAGTAAGTCCATGAAAATGTGGATCCCCTGACTCTTGAAAGGTGTTCGACATGTGGGAGAATGTTGAGAATTGTGTCTCAACCTTGCAAGCTTTTTCTAGAGAACTCTAGAATTTTTTTAGAAATTTCTAGAGTTTGTTTGTGGTAGTTTTCCATATGTGTATGAGTTGGAAAAGGTGTATGAGTTGTTAAAAATGTGTCTAGTCTGTAGAACAATGTAGAAGGGCTATTTTTAGAGTGTAAACAACTCATTATATGACTTTTATGGGGGTCTAAACTAGAGGACAAAATTATGGACGAAAGTGCTATTCTTGGAGTTACAAATTACAAGTGGGTGACATGTAGCATGGTTGTTTTGCCCATGGTATTGGCCCATGGTTTTGTAAGACCAAAAATGGTTTCCAAGTTGTAAATAATTATAAAAGGAGGGCTTGGAGAGGTGTTTGAATCATCGAGTTTAGTTTGCAAGACTAGTGCTAGAAGGAGTCTCTCTGAGTCTGAGTCCAAGTTTGAGTTGTGGTGATGCACTTCTGTAAGAAGTCGCATTTCAAGTGTATTGTAATCTTCCAGATTTGAGAATACAATTTGCAGGTTTTGGAGGGTAGGGTTTTTCTCTTGGAAGGGTTTCCCCACGATAATCATTGTGTTATGCGTTCATTATTATTTTGATTAAGTTATTATGCATTTCTTGAGATCTTTGCAATAGTTAGTTGAATTTACATGATTGTCCTCTCAAAAATTAGTGTAGGAAGCGATTCCACGCACCTTTGCTTCCTTACATTTTGTATGCTTGTTGTGTTTGGTTCATGTGTTCATCTCCAGAACATAATAGGGTGGACTTGCAGGTATCGTATGGTTGGGTGTCATGGACAACCATTGTTTGGGACAAGACATTTGACATTAGTTTGACATCAAACATTCTATTCATTACCTTCTTCTTCTTCTCCCTTTATCTTTTGTACTTGGTTAAGTTATATTATATCTATGCATTTGTCTCATAGAAACATTTTTAGGATTTTAATCATCTAGTCATGCTAAATATATCTTTACTATGAAGGAAATATAATAGTATAGCAAGGAGATCACTTAGAAGTAGTTTACATGTCTCAGAGTTGGTATTGGTTACAAAGAGCATTACAAGATCTATCTTGTGATCTCCATGTAATTTGGTTTATCATATGAAAAATCAAAATTTTAACTAAAATTAAAGTAGATATATTTTGAGTAGATTTAATGATTGATTTAGTCATCTCTTCATGTTATCATGTGTTCTTGTTTATGTTGGAGTATTTTAGTGAGGTCCAAAGCCAATTTGGGCTTGTTTTCAAGACAACCTAGTAGGTATCCCATGAGTACTAATTATGTGTTTTATCCATTTTAGAATAAATTTTGTTAATTTGGATTTGTTTATGGAAGTTTGGGGTGGATTATACATGTTTAGGGTCCACCCAATCTTTCTCTTGAGTGTAGGAGTCACTCAATGACTCTAGGGACACTTTACATATCTTGTATACAAATATTTTCACCAATATCTCCAAATTCATGTAATGTAATTATATTAATGATTCACTAAAGGGCTCAATGTTTCTAATATCTCCTCTAATAGAGAACAAAAGCTCACTAATCATGAAAAAATCATGAAAAGGGGGATCAAAGGGTTGTAGCACAAAAAATTGATATTGGTGCTAAAATTGGACACTAGTGCAACATGTACATGTCCCAAAAGTGTACCATATTCCCTTTTTGGACAATAGTCCCTTTTGGGCATGCCAATGAGTTTTCCTAGCATGTTACATGTCATTTTGACTTCATTGTAGCTCTGTAATGTTGTTGAAGTCACAAAACCCTTATAGGAGGTTTACTAATATTTAGATTCAATTTTTGGGTGTTAAAGGTATTTGAGTGCAAGTCACTTCTTAATAAAAAATCATTTGTGACGTCGAGGACCTATAAAAGTGTCAAAAATTGTTAAGCTCAGACACTATAGGAAATGAATTAGATGAATAGATATCTCATATACCATTGAAAAAGTGTTCAAGGATCTTTCTAGTTTTATTTATTGAATTTTGTGGTCTTAAGTCTTCTACTTATGCAATGTGGTGTAGCAATTATTTGGCCTGGTCTTGAGGTTTGAGCTCAATATATTTGGTTGATGCTTATGTTTATTTTTAGTATTTAAAAAAAAAGTTCATCAAATTAATATAATTTTGGCACTATTCCTTTAGAGTTCCTTGCTAGTGCATTTTAATCAAGCTAATAGGCTTTGCGTGGGAGCTTTGCTCTTGGAAATTAAATTTATGACAAAAACGTTGTTAGTACTCATTGGATTTTAATTTTTTGATGATACTTTTAAAAAACAATTTTAATAAAGTTTTAGAATTTGCCTAAATAATGGGACTGATATTTGTTGAAAAACAAGTGAACCAAGACAAATGTAAAAGAAATTGTAGAGATTGAAGTCTTTTGGGGCAAGAAAGTATTGTTACTACTCCCTTCTCAGATAGAGCAGACATTTACTGCATGCTTTTAAGGCAAAGGAGTGTTCTACGTATAGCCTAACAATATTATGAACTAGTCGCATTCTCATTTAACAAATTAATGGTTTGGTTGATGTGTACTATTTAGTTGGAAAGCATTTGTTATGGGTAGTAGCTATAGTCACAAATTTAGGTTTTTAATTTTTTTTTGGAAAAAAAAACTAAGCTAGATTTGAAAAAAAAATCTTTACCTTTCCTTTTTTGCCTACTTTATTCTTTGCTTATTTTAGTTTTAGTATTTATTTTGAGCAACATATTCATTGATCACTAGTATGATGTTTCTAAATGAACATAGTATTAAAGATTTGATAGATCTTCAAGATCAGAATGAGATTTTAGTTATATTACAATTTTGTTTGGCTATATAATATATTGGTCAATTTAATTAGGGGTTCTATGTTTTTTTTATTAAATAAAGAAGGCCAAAGCATATATATTTGATTTTGTTAGAGTTGAGTATCTCTAATCATATCTTTTGTAATAATACAAATATTTTATAGACACTAAAGATTACAGAGGCATCTTTGGTTTCCACGATTGTGTTGAATGATATTTTTGAAGGCGAATTGTTTGTACTAGAGAAAGTAAAGTTGAATTAAAATTTCTCAATTGTGGGGAGATTGTTGGAAGGTATACTCATTATCATATATACTATTAGGTCAGTTTAATTAGGGGTTCTATGTTTTTTTGATTAAATAAAGAAGGCCAAAGAATATATATTTGATTTTGTTATAGTTGAGTATCTCTAATCATATCTTTTGTAATAATACAAATATTTTATAGACAATAGAGATTAGAGAGGCATCTTTGGTTTCCATGACTATGTTGAATGATTTTTTCGAAGGCAAATTGTTTGTACTAGAGAAAGTAAAGTTGAATTAAAATTTCTCAATTGTGGGGAGATTATTGGAAGGTATACTCATTATCATATATACTACTAGTACTAGTTTTTTTAAAAAAAAATTTAAAAAAATTTAAGAACTACATGATTGTTATTAATTTAGTAATAATTATTAAAATTAAGGAAGCCTTAGAATATGGGTCGTAAAAAGAAACCAGCTACTTTTTTTTAGCATCCTGGAGCTACTTGCATTAGGTATGTATTCTCTTCAACTCCTCCAGATCTAGTTATCCATTTGGCTTGGAGGGACTTTTAAATAAGGAGCCCCAATTTTTATTCCTACTAGGAACTCATTTTGTGTGTTAATGTAGAAGTATTTGACTTCAATGAAGAGATTGGTGGATCATGTACCTCAAAACCCTGATGAGGGATGAGATATTGGTGAATCTGGCCCGAAAAGGAGGAAATTAGTCTAGGATAGGACTCATATGAATAATTGGAAGAAGCCTATAGAATAAAATACCTAAATAAATAACAAAAGGATATGGGTTCTACTTGTTGGTTCATCTCTATGGGCTACATGAGCTAATGCGATCCCCTTGGCCCCCCAGGGTTCTAAAGTTTTCTCCTCAGTCTCTTACTCTTCACTTTGATATGAACTCTAATTGGGTTTAGTGCCATATTCTCCATCCCTTTAATCATGACATGGTGGCTCATGTCTCTTTACTAGGGAATTCAGGGATCCCTATCCTTGTTTTAGAGGAGCCCCAGAATCTCATCCTCTAAACCATTTATACTGATGATGTTTGGGACTATTATTGATCCAATTGCTTATTTTCACAATGCTGTGGAGAGGATCTGTTGAGAACCATAGAAAGAGATTGGTTGGGGTTGTTTCTTAGTCACCATGTATGTATCTCTACTCTCAGTAACAATGTTCTATTCTTGGATTATAAAACCCTAGATATTAGAAAATAATTACTCAATGGTGACCCTATTATTTTTCGATGATTGTCACTTTAAATTCATAAAATGGGAACATAATTTTGATCCCCTATCTTTAACAATGTAAAATTCTTAGAATGGATTATTTTTAGAAATCTTCTAGTGGAACTCTTGTAGAGTGATATTCTAACATGTATTTGGGACTCTATTGGAAGATTCAGTGGGTTGGAAGAGGGGTTTGTCCCTTCCACAAATGTAAAATGTCAGTAGAAATAGAATTAACTAAGAATAAATTTAATCATGTTCAATTAATTAAAAACCAATCAATTTATTATCTGCAACCATAATTATTTCTAGGGAATCTTTTAGGAAATCTGGTGTGGCAGTCCCCATTATGTGAAAAATGCAATAAAATTAAGGACCCTAAAATCTTGAATCTTTCAGGTCATTCAAACCATAGTTATAATATTAGTGTCATACTTAATCCTGATCATAGGGGAGGTTTTATCACCACCATGTGAAAGTCCCCTCATGCTGATGAGATTTAGTGATCTCCATCAAATCATATCACTGAGGAAAGGGAAATTGTTGAAGTAATAGGGGCTGAGGAGGTGGCCTCTTTGACCCCTTCCTCAACCTTAAGAGATAGGCATAATTAATCATTTGTTAATAAAGGATGACTCCACCCCTACCAACTCACAATAAAAATCATAACAATATGGAGACAAATAGATGACAAAATGCTTCACAAAGCATATTTTTATTATACTTAAAAATCCCTACAACATTAACAAGATGATATCATAGATATGGCTTCTTCCAAAAGAAAATTTCAAATGCTTCAACATAAGATAACTTCCACAAGAAGAGTCTTCACACCGAGATCTTCACCAAAAAGAACTTCCACAAATAAGAGCTTCACCAAGAAGAGACTTCCTCTCAATATCTTACACACTAAGATCTTTCACGTCCAAGCTTGCTTACAAGAGATTACACCGTGGGAGCTTGATTACAAATGTCCATAAGCCTTGCTTATATAGGCACTTACCACCCAAGATATTACAATCACAGCCAATGTGAGATAAAAGTTAAATGAAACTACCTTCAAACAAATATTAAATTCCCACCAAGTACAACTAAGCACTACCATCTGGTTAATTAGAAAATTAAACTTATTTTGTGGAACACAATAAATATTAAATGCATGGTTTAAGGAACTTTCCACAAACTTCTAATATGCCAGCTACACACCTCGATAAATAGAATGACAACTATATTTTTCTTTTTTCTTTTTTTATGCCACCCATGCACCTTGGTAAACACAAAAGTATTTTTCTCCATTTTTTCCTTTTTTTTAAAAAAAAAATTCCTCCAAATCTGTCACTTTTTCTCTCCTCAATTTTTTTTAGTATAATAAATTATCACACCCCCTTTATTTTTTACGTAGGAGCATCTTGCATCACCTTTGGAAGCTACCCTAAACCCATATTTAAGTTTAATATCAAACGAGGAAGGCAGTCAAGGAAATAACATGAGGGTCATTGAAACCCAACCTCAAGAGTTAATTCCTTTATGGCTTCCTATTTCTCCCCCAAAGACACAACTACAAAAATCTTCTAAGGGTGAGTTAGGTTCCTCTTGTGGTGCTAAAAGCCTCTAGCCTAGGGTTGAGCTATAAGGAAAGAGATGCCTTTTGTGAAAATCTTATTGAGGATTTAATTAATACTTTTATGAAGGATGGAGTTAGTGAAGGCATTGTTAACCTCAAATTGGTTTTGACATATGAGTGACAATAAACTTAAGTCATTTACTTAGTTCATGCCAAACAAGTAATACATGTCGAGCATAAGTTGTCAAAAAATATATGTCGAGTGAGAGATATACAGTATGTGTCAAGTAACTAGTAAGTATTGAGTCACTCAAGTGTCGAGTCATTAAGATGCCGAGTTACAACTTTGAAGTTACAGTTGATGTTGAGCATTAGGGACTTCAAGTGTCAAGTAATACAATTTTGACATTTTTTTTAATGGCATAAACTACTATGTAAACCATTTTGAAGCCAACTTCAAGATTGTTTTACGATCCTAGATGATAAGAATGAATCTTAATTGTGAATCCCTATGCATTACATGCAACCAATCAGTTAAAGGGATGAATTGAGTAGCTAGATAGATGAATCACAATTGTTGATCCATAACTAACCCTAAGTCACCTAGGTCTTCTTAAGGAGGACAAACCCTAATTTTTTTATGAATGTAGAAGGAGAAAAGAGAGAAGTTTGCATGCATAAACATATAATTCATGGTGACTAAGGAGTTGTGAACTCAAATACATTGTAGAATTAGTTAGAGGAGAATAGAGGAAATGAATTAAAGTATAGAAGAGATACATCTAATCAAAAGGATCAAGGATACATGCAAAGAGGTGATCTGTTATCTAGCAGCAAAGTGCTAACTGCAGGATCATTATTGATACATTCTAGCAGGTGAATCGATTAAATCTCTTAACAAAGTAGTCTTAACAGGCTATTGTAAATCCTTTAACATGGTGCTTACTTCATTGTAAGTCAAAGTCCTTTTACCAAGCACACTTCTAAGAGGGTGTTGAAATCCTTTAATAGGGTAAGATCTAACAATCTTGTAAGCCCTTAACAGGGTAGACCTTTCACAGGGTAGATCATGTTTCATGATCAACCATTGTAACCTTCATTGGGTACACTTTATTACTACAGTAGTGGAGATTTGTGGGTGTCATCCTCACCCTAGAATTACCTTTTCATTGGAGGTTTTCTTGGTAACCAAATATCTTGTGTCATACATGTGTTGAATGTTTATTTACTTTCAAGTTATGGATGTATATGCTTAATTTGGTATTTTAGTTTACATGCATATATTGTGAGATGGATGTGTAGTGAATGATTTTAAGGTTGAAGTTTTAAGTAATGATTCACACCCCCCACTCTCAGAGTTTACTTTCCCTATTTGTATTTCCAATAATTGGTATCAAAGCTATATTCTCTATAGAGTAAAGCTTTGTAGCTTTGAGGAACGATCTTGGAGATGGAAGTCTACAAGTTGGGAAAGACTATTGAGAACTGTAAATAAGTATTCACTATTTACACTTTACTTAAGTTTACTTAGGTCAATGCATTATTTTATTATTTATTAGGTTGACACCTAGGAGTTTGCATTTAATTAACTGAGTTTTCATGTAGATAACATAGTTATTTGCACTCTTATTTGAGCACATGGTGTCTACAACATAATTTTATGTGCTACACCTTTGTAGGCATCTCCTCTCATCATCGCACTTACTCCTGTGCTTAATGGAGGATAATCCACTTCTAGTGGACATGTGCCTGGTTGTAAGACTTATCAGTATGCTAATTCCTGGGCACTCTAGAAGCATTCTAGAGGCCTTCATTTATAGGCACTCCTAGTGTACTTGTACATTAACATAACATTGAATGACAATAAATCAATTTTGGATATTGTTATTCTGATCATACATTGTTGGTCTACTATTGTGCTTGTGCTTGAGTTCCTTGATCTTAGGTGATTTTTCCCTAAGGCAAATTCTTATTTTGTATCATAGCTATACCAAATTCTTGCAAGAACCAAAAGATTAAAATACAAATTGCTCTACATTAGTTGAATGAAGCAAGAGATGAGTTAAAGCAATCATTGAAAAGAAGGAAAGAGATAGCTATTGAAGAGAATGACACACATTACCAAGAGATTAACACTGCTAAATTATTTGTAGATGGAAACACAAGTGAATTTGATGCAGCAGTTGTAGATCTAATGGAAAAGAATGGAACCTTAAGTAAAGAGCTCATAAATCTCAAGATAGAACAAGAAGTCCAATAAGTATTGCTATGTGAAGTGACTAAGTAGAAAAAGAAAGTTGAAGAAGATAAAGTCATGATTGAAGATGACAAAAGGATACTGACCAACAGACTAGAAGAGAAAACATCGGAAAACATCAGAGGTGAATAGGATTGCTCACATGAAATTGGAAACATTTAATCAAATGATGACTGCAAATCATGAATTGAATGGAAAAGATATTGAGATCACAACACTAAAGTTACAAAGAGAGTTTACTGAAAGCTTCAATAGACCTAGTAAAGCTATCAAGTATTTTGAGCAACTGATGAGATCTCCTAGATCCAACAGTGATACTACTGGATTAGGATACACCAGCACTAAAGAAGAAGAATCATTGAAAAGTGGTGAACAAAGAAGTAAAAAAGGTAAGAAATCCAAACCTACTTGTCATAATTATGGTAAGATAGGTCATATTGCCAGTGTTTGCAAGTGCAAGACTGAAAATTAGAATCCTAAGCAAAAGTTCATGGGTCATCGCCATAAATACAACAAATAAGGACATCAGGCACATGAATGCAGAACCAAGACCTTGAGCAAACAAAGATTTGAAGGATACTGCTACAATAGTCAGAAGTAGGGACATAGAGCATATAAATTCAAATCCAAACCTTAATGGTCATCAAACAAGCAAACAAACATAAAGCACAATGATAACTCTTCTAATCGGGATTATAACACTAGGTATAGTTGTCACTATTGTCAAGAGTATGGACATGTTGCTGAAAACTGCATAAAAACACATTTTAGAAGTGACTACAAAAGATGGTTGAGTCAAACTACATGTTTTAGTTGCCTAAAGACTGGTCACATAAGCAGGAATTATCCAACAAGGTCAAGAGCTCCAAGTAGTGAATTGAACAAAGGCAAAGGAAAGGCATATGTTGAGAATGTTAGAGATGAGATGAACAAGACATGGAAGAGAAAGGAGGATTGCATTACATCAAGTTCAGATGGGATCACTTCACCCAATGGGTTAGGTGATCAGACCACCTCTAGTTAAACAATCAAGAAGTATATGTAGCACTAATATTTTAAAGATATACTATACATCAGTTCCAAGGATTTAGTTCTAAAAATATTATATTTTCATGAAGAAAGATGCAAAGTGTTGTTTGGAATCTTGAAGAAATTTTTTAGTTTTTCATGTTATTATCGAGCATGAAATGTTTCACTTAAGTTGTCGAGTGAAATTTAGTTAATATTGAGATATTGCAATTGATAGTGTTGATCAAGCTTGTAGTGGCTGTTGAGTGTAAAGGAAAATTCATGGAAGCCAAATGAGTTGAAATTTCTATTCAAATCGAGCTTATAGTTGTGTAAACACTAAGCATTAAGCATTAATTGTAAAGTTTTAAGGTCTATATGATCGATTTTTGACTCATTTGACATCATTCAAATCTAGAGTGAGCATGAAGGGCTAAAGGCGAATTAAAGAGATCATTCCAAGAATTTGCAAAGTGAATTCAACTACCGTTCAACACCATTCATCAAATTTGTGAAGGTATTTATCATGTGTTGAGCTACGCTATTTGAATTTGTGCAAACCCTAGGTATTGAATATGGCGTCTAGTTCTTCTACTACTAAGGTCAAAGAGGGAAAGGAAGTTTTAAATGTCAATTAATCAACAATGAGATTAAACAACCAAATTTCAAGTAATTCCTAACATTTCTTATAAATAAGATCTTTTTGGTGCATTATTCATGATACCACTGCAAGTCTTAATGATTCAAGATGTGAGATGTTGTTACACCTACAAGTTGGGTATCATA
This sequence comes from Cupressus sempervirens, assembly GCA_028749045.1. Taxonomy (NCBI): domain Eukaryota; kingdom Viridiplantae; phylum Streptophyta; class Pinopsida; order Cupressales; family Cupressaceae; genus Cupressus; species Cupressus sempervirens. The sequence goes on along the minus strand of CM053784.1, from coordinate 773,342,086 downwards.
GGTGACATGGAAATCAAAGATATATATGGAAAACTATGTGAAAATAGAATATTGAAGGAGGAATAAAGATTGTAGAAAGAAAAGGATTAACTCATAACCTAGATTTCTCAAACGTCTTTAAGACAGAGTGGATAAAGATTATTTTTAGCAGAATTCATGACAAGTTAGTATGGTTAGAGAATGGACCTATAGAGATTACAAAGAAGATTGTACAGAGGGTAATAGGGTATCCAACCCTAGACAGACCCAAAACCATGAGAAGTGATGCAATGTAAGTTATTGAGAAAAACACATGGGTAGTGTGGAACAAGAGAGGAATGACAATTGACACCATCATAGATCCCCTAATTTCTTTTGCAGTAAGGATTATATCACACAAATTCTTTCAATCAAGTAGGTTGAGTAGTGTACCTTATATTGTTATTGACGTAGGTTATAAGATAGTGAAGAAGGATCATTCTTATGACCTTATAAGCTACAGTTGCAACAATTATCATAAAATTTGGGAGCCATAAGGAAAACCAAGAGTGCACAATGCAAGTTTGGATCAATACTTGTATGTATATTTTTCTATGTGTAGAACACATTTCCTTCCTTTGGTAAAATTGCATGGAAGACAAACAGATCTATTGCAGTGCAAATAGGTGAATTCATTGAGCAAACGGGAGAGAATTTTGAATCTATTATGACTAGTTACTTTGAGGACTTCAAGAGGTCAATGAAACAAAGGCATAGGATTCTAGTGTCACTAGTTGAGAAATTTTTTTATGATGTTTTCTTTCTAGTTGATATTGATTTCACATATGTATAGGTTGTAGTACTAAGGGTAAGATGGTTAAGACCTCTAGGATATGAGATTAATGTGGATGAGACATCTGGAACATTCAAAACCTTGCTTGTAGAAGAGGTAGACATTAAGGCTATTGCCTTTAGCAATTATGATGTTGCAAAATCAAAGATAACTATGGACTTGAAGACAACATTAGTGATAAGAAAGAAGAACAAAATTATTAAGAAGATTAAAGAAAAAATTGGTGAAGGAGTAGAGGAAGACGAAGAAGAGGAAGACAATGAAGATGAAGAAGAAGAAGAAGTTCCTACTCAAGCACTATTAGCCATAACATAAGGGCAATGTGAGGATCAAGGTGAAGCCTAGCTTGAAGAAGGTGCCAAGGAAGCACCTATAGCCATAGAGAAGTAGAAGAGAAAATCTAAAGCTCCAGTAGTTAGCAAACTAAAGAAGGTTGTAAAACCTAAGCCTACAGTTCTAGCTACCAAAACCAGCACAAAATTTATTGCTAAGAAAGCTCAAGAGGTGGAAAAGCTAAAAGAAAAGATGGCCAGGAAATCTATACAAGTTGATGAGTCTAAAAAGAGACAAAGGAGAAAGTAAATTTCTCTAGTCGAATTAGATGAGGAGAGGATAAAGTCTGATGATAATAGCCAATTCAAAGTGGTAAGTCACAGTCCTTTTGATTTGGATAATCTAAGTGAAAATATAAAGAATAATGTAGATTTGAGTGGATTTTCACATTTTGAATTTGATAAGCTTGGAAAGCTAGAAATGGATAAGGTAGAAGAGTTAGTATATGCCATGATGACAAAATTTAAGATGACTCCAATCGAGGTTTCCAACTTTCTACCAAAGAACTTATATGATAGAGTTTAGCAAAGATGAAAATATAGTCTCACAATTGAGAGAAATATATGAGAAACTACACTTGCAAGAGTGATGTTAGATTTAGATAAATCTAAGATGACAAAGGCCATTAAGAATTATGTAGGGAGATTTGCTCCAAAGTACTGAGCATTCCATATTTTGTAGAATAAAATTGAAGTTGTTGTTGAGCAGAGTACCCAAATCTGGAAGGTAATTTATGGGCTGACAACACCTAAGGCAATTGAGCAGACACATATTGAGGTAGGTGATGAAAAAGGTGAACAAGAAGTAACTGAGGTTACTAAAGTTGATATTGGAAAAGATGCACATGTGGATGACACTAAGACAAATGCAGATACATAAGCAATAGCTGAAAATGAGAAGCAAACTAAACAGAGTATACTAGATATACAAATGTCAAGTGCCAGTCCACAAATTGTGACAAAAGAAGACATCGATACTATAAAGATCAAGAATGTTTCTAACAATGTGACTCAAAACATCAATCCCTTGACAAAGGAGGACATGTGGAAGATATTGCTAAACACCACCACCAAGGCATGACTATGTATTCATCCTATATTGGTGAGTGTAGATGAACATAAGAAGGAAGAGAAGACATTTGTAGAGGTGGAAACACAAGACATATCACAAACCCCTCAATTTATTTTTATACAACCTACATTACCCATTGCAGTGTCTCAAAGAAAAGAGACATCCATGAAAGACATCAGCAAATTGGTGCACTCTATATCAGTACCAAAAGTTTCTACAGAAGCACAAGATGGAACACAAGTTCAAGCAGGTTAGGTAGATACTCTTGTACCTACAACACAAGTTCAAGGTGCAACTAAAATCAAAAGGCAAGAAGAGAAGAGGACTGAAGAGTCAGACTTTACTACACAGCCCGAGGAGCAATTAGCAATGCAAATAATGGTTTTTTTGCCAACAACTGCTACTCCTCCAAGTCAAGCACTTCATAGGCCATGTGTAGAAGCTACACCACTATAGTCATCAAGGCCTAGTCCTAGTACATCCAAGGTAGATGAGGCTACATCATTTGGTGATGTAAACTTGGATGAAGTGATTGTTCTACTAGAGTTTGACCTTGCCACAGTAACTATTGAACAAATGGGCATACTAAAGGATGTACTTGCAAGGAAAAAGCATCAAGAACTGCTTAGAAGGGAACTTAGGTGGAAGCAAGCATTGCAAGACATCAAGGATATATTTCTTGATGCATTCAACCTACCAATACCTGAAGAAGACAAGCCAATCATGGAGCAATTGGTAACCATTGTAGAATAGATCAATGATACAGACCTGGATTCAAATGTAAAATTACTTAAATGGTCTTAAAGAAAATCTCAAGGAAAAGTCACTAAAAAGATATCAAGTGCTATTTCACTTAGTCAGGTTGAGTTAACAACCAAGTTTGATAGTGTAAAGAAAGTCTTAGAGAATTTTTTCTTGGTTTACACCAAGTTGTGTGATACAACTCTATTCACACAAGAAGTGCATCAACATATTGAAAATCTAGAGGGAAATATGAAGCTAATAGGTACTACTCTACCACATTCTCTAGCTTAGAGTCAAAAGCACTTCAAGAATTTGATGAATTCCCAAGGTCATTTGGCATCTTTGCATGCTCAAAATGCACATATTTGAGCTACACTAATCAAAATCTAATCCATGTTGACCCCACACATGGAAATACTTCACAAGGAGCTAGCCTTTGCCAATATATTAATGCAGAAGGATCCCATTCTTTCTACACTTAAAGGCTTAGTTTATCTTGTTGCCGAATTAGCCATCCAAATCAAATCATCAGAGGTAGCTTGTGATAACTAGAATACATCTATGAAGTTAATACTTGAGATCCACAAATCTTTCTTGGATAACGCACTATACGTGTATAACCCTTTGTCATTAATGTCAAAAAGGGGGAGAAATAAGTTTTGCGGAGCACTAAGTTTTGAGAGTGTCAATGAATTCAAGGAAATAATAGATATAATTTTGGGGGAGACCAACCCAAGGGGGAGTCAAAGATAGAAACATAGTACAACACAGTTCAACATATGCATATTTACTCAGGAGGAGTATTGGTTTCAAATTCAGAACACTACAATCAACTCAGGGGGAGTTATAAGATTTTGATGTACGACTGTTAAGTCAAGTTTTTGCAAAATTTTGAAAAATTGAAAACTTGTACACATGTTGAGCTGAGATAGTGAGTATCTAAGTTATGCTTATAAGTTAAGATCATTCATGCATGAACAAGTGTTTTTGCCACTCATGTCAAAAGGGGAGATTGTTAATCTTAGATTGCTTTTGACATATGAGTGGCAATACACTTAAGTCATTTACTTAGTTCATGCCAAACATGTAATACATGCCGAGCATAAGTTGTCAAATAATATATGCCAAGTGAGAGATATACAGTATGTGCCAAGTAACTAGTAAGTGCCAAGTCACTCAAGTGTCGAGAAAATAGTAAGTGTCAAGTCATTTAGATGTCGAGTAATCAATGGATACCGAGTCATTCAGAGGCTGAGTTACAACATTGAAGTTACATTTGATGCTGAGCATCAGGGACTTCAAGTACCAAATAATACAGTTTTGACATATTTTTTTGTAATGGCACAAACTACTATGTAAACCATTTTCAAGTTGACTTGAGGGTTGTTTTATGATATTAGATGATATGAACGAATCTTAATTGAGAATCCCTATGCAATACATGCAAACAATCAGTAAAAAGGATGATTGAGTAGCTAGATGGATGAATCACAATCATTGATTCATACCTAACCCTAAGTCACCTAGGTCTTCTTAAGGAGGACAAACCCTAAACTTTTTATGAATGTAGAATGAGAAAAGAGAGAAGTTTTCATGATCAAATAGAGCATTCATGGTGACTAAGAAGTTGTCAATTGAGATACATTGCAGAATTAGTTAGAGTAGAATAGAGGAAAGGAATTAGAGGATAAAAGAGATACATTTGATCAGAAAGATCAAGGATACATGTAAAGAGGTGATCTGTTATCTAGCAGCAGGGTGCTAACCATAGGATCATTGCTAATACATTCTAGCAGGTGAATTAGTTAAATCTCTTAACAGAGTAGTTTTAACAGGATGTTGTAAATCCTTTGATAGGGTGCTTACTTCATTGTAAGTCAAAGTCCTTGTACCAAGCACACTTCTAATAGGGTGTTGAAATCTTTTAATAGGACAAGATATAACAATCTTGTAAACCTTTAACAGGACAGACCTTTCACAAGGTAGATCGTATTTCATGGTTAAATATTGTAACCTTCATTGGATACACTTTATTATTACATTAGTGGAGATTTGTGGGTATCATCCCCACCCTAGTTTTACCTTCTCATTGGAGGGTTTCTGGTTAACCAAATATCTTGTGTCATACATGTGTTGAATGTTTATTTACTTTCAAGTTATAAATGTATATGCTTAATTTGGTATTTTAGTTTACATGCATAGATTGTGAGATGGATGTGTGTGAATGATTTCAAGGTTGAAGTTTTAAGTACTAATTCAACCCCCAACCCCCCAGAGTTTACTTTCCTTATTTGTATTTCCAATAGGCATGATCTTCTAGAAATAGATGTTAATTAGGAAGCTTTTGGAACTAAGGGCAAAGGGTGTATTGTGGATGACCTCAGGAATAAATTAATCCCAATGGTTGAAGAGGTTAACCTAAGAGCTATTGAATCTAAGGAAGCACTTTCAAACTCTAATTTAAATAAAATTTTAAGAAAAAGAGGTATAAGTAAGTACTTGAATAAACTAAGATCCCAAGTTGCAGAAGCTAAGGGGAAAACAAAACTAACTGATTTGTTTGATGTAGGGAAGGGGAAGTTCCTTCCCAAGGTGAAATTAAGATCTTGAATTGGAATTGCAGGGGCCTCAATGTCCCTAACAAGCAACACTTACTTAAGTGGTGTTTAAATGATTAGAACCTAGTATTGTTCTATTAAGGAAACCAAAATGAATTTAGAAGAATTATTAACCTTCAAAAAGAGACTGGGTTTCAAAGATATTATTAGTAGCCCAACCATGGGAGCTTGAGGGGGCTTGGCTATCATCTGGAATCTCCACAATGTTGCTCTTAACCCTTAATACATTGATGGGCATTGGATGAGTGTTCATGTTACATGTTTCAATTCCAAATTAAAATTCTCCTTAATTAATATAAATGATCCTACATCCAATGTTGATAAAAGAATCCTTTGGTTGGAACTAGACTACCATCTCTAATTTATTTTTTCCTTCTACATAATAGGAGGAGACTTTAATGCTATTGCCTCCCCACCTAAGAAGAAAGGTGGATTATCTAAAATATCTCAAGATTAGTTGGATTTCAACAATCAAATTAATCATTCTACTTTGTTAGAAATTGCCTCCAAGGATAACTCATTCACTTGGAATAATAGAAGGCAATGTTTCAATCATATTGCAGAAAGATCTTGATAGGTTCTTCTCCTTGGGTAATATCCCTAACTAGGTTTCCTACCTCGAGTCCGAAACCCTCCCATTTTTTGGGTCTTATCATTACCTGGTCCTATTGGGGATGGAACTAGAGGAAACACCCATCATGAATTCTTTTAAATTTGAGTAGATGTGATTCAAAGATGAGTCTTTAACCCATTTATTAGAGTATTGGTGGATAAATTCATATCAAGTTCAAAGTTGTACAAGGTAGTCCAAAAACTTAAAATCATTAAACGAAATCTCATCCAAGGGAATAAAAATTAATTTGGGAACATTTTCAATCTTAAGACTAAAATAGAGATGGAATAGGTAAAGGTCAATACAAAGGTTATGAAGAAGAGTATGGGTGAAAGGCTCTTATCTTTGAGGAGAAAGCCTAAGGCTTAAACTGGAAGACATTTTGGCAAAAGAGGAAATATTCTAGTAACAGAAGTCAAGAGAAATTTGGTTGAAGGATGGGTATAGGAATAAAAAATTCTTCCATAATAGTACAAAACTAAAGAGATCAATAAACAAATTTTCTAAGATTAAAATCAACGAAGGAACTCTCCATGAATAATTGAACTGAAATAGATTTAGAAGACATCTCTTTCTTTGAAAAAATCTTAAATAATATTGATAGTTCATCACTATAAGATCAAACATCCTCCCTCAAGATCATCCCCAAGATCTTATCCAAAGATCATAACACCATTCTTTTCCAAGGATGAGGTCATTACAACCCTCTTCCGAATGCATCCTGATAAATTCCTTGGTCCCGATGGATTCCCCTCTTCTTTCTTTGAAAAATGTTGGCATTTCCTAGGGGATGAGGTTACTGAAGCTTTGGAAGGTGTCAAGAACTTAGACAACATTCTCAAAGAGGTAAGCCATACTTTTCTAGCTTTGATTCCTAAGGGGGATTTTTTTGAGATCTTTAAAAATTATTGACCAATTTCTTTATGCAACACACTATATAAATTACTATCAAAAACTCTAGCCAAGTGTATGTTGAAACTTCTTTCACTTCTAATCAATGAGGAACAAACTAGCTTTGTACATGGGAGATCTATATATGATGAGATTATTATAGCTTAAGAAGCATTCCATTCTCTTCAAAACAATGGACACTCAGGTACTCTAATCAAATTGGATATTAGTAAGCATTATGACAAGGTGGATTGGAGGTTTTAATACAAATTTTTAGAAGCTTTTGGTTTTGCTAAGACTTGGATTAACTTGATATCTAAATGTATCTCTACTCCCAAGTTTTCAGTCCTAGTTAATGGCTCTCCTAAGGGTTTCTTCTCACCATCTACGGATCTCAGACAAGGGGACCCAATGAATTCCTTTCTCTTCATCTTAATGTCAAAATATTTGGGTAGAGAATTTTGATATTATTGCTCTAATTGGTCACTTAAAGGTATTCAACTTATAAATAATGAAGAACCATTCACTCATCAACAATTTTGAGATGATACAATGTTGTATGGGGAAGTTAGCATACAAGAAGCTAGAGAAATTAAACACATCCTCTCTTTTTATATGTTAGTTTCTAGGGAAGAAATTAATCCATCCAAATCTTCAATGTTTTCTCTTTAACACAAAATCTAGTATTCAAAAACATATTAGCAATACCTTGAACATTAAGACTAGAACCTTTCCTTGTAAATATTTGGGTAATCAACTTGAAGTGGGTAAGAATAACTCATAGAGTTGGGATAGCCTCTTTGGAAAAGTAAAATCCAAGATCTAGTCATGAAAGGGAAAATGACTTTCATTGGCATGTATAATAACTCTTCTAAAGGTAGTTTTAACTAGTATCCATATCTACCAACTTTCGGTTATTAATTTGCCAGTTCAAAAAAGGGACAACTTGAATCAATTCTTAAAAGACTTTTTATAGCAAGGATCTAGAAATCATCATAAAATATCCTTAATATCTTGGGATAAAATTTGTAGACCTAAAGAAGAGGGTGGTTTTGGGATAAGAAATATCAATGATCATGCTTTGTCTCCTAGGGAAAAAATGAATTTGGAGAATGATCAAGAAACCCCATTTAACATGGGCAAGAATCCTTTATAATAGGTATCTTAACTCTAGGGATCCATTAAGCCTTATTAGGACTAAAATTCCCTCAAGGGGATCCAAGTTGTGGAGCTTTATGCTTAGTTGTTGCTTTGTAATTCTAGACAAGATCACATGAAAATTACTAAGGGGAATTAAGTGAATTCTATTCAAACTCTTGGGAAGGCTATCAAATCATTAATAATATAGCCAATCTTTAGTATGCAAAGAAATCTTGGTAAGAATTATAGGTCCTTATTTGCATAATTATGTGGTCTATGATGATAATTGTTTAAAGGGATGGAAATGGAAATCCTTTTCTGACTACAATATCCTCCCAAAGGAAGTTGACATCCTCAATAATATTATGAAGGAGAGTAGGTTTTCCCTTTGTTAGCAAGAAGATGTGCTAGTCTAGGATGGATCTAAAAATGGATAATAGAATACAAAGGATGGTTATAATTACCTTACTAGTTTAAGGAACCACCCCAAGAAGGCTATTCCCCACTCTCTGTGCTGGAACATCCTTTGTATTCCCAATCTCAGAGCATTTTCCTGGTTAGCAATCCAAAATATAATATTAATTGAAGATAAGTTTAGAAGGATGGGAAATGAAGGGCCTACTTGATGTCCCTTGTGTGAAAATGTAGAAGAGGATCCATATCACACCCTCCTTAATTGTTATTATGCTAATACTCTGTAAAACTAATTCTTTCAAAAAATGAACTTTAGACTTTCTCTCCCTAATTCAATCAAGAACCTCCTCCAATCATGGCCAAGGTTGAATATAGATAACATTTAAAAAGGCCTCTAGATTATATCTTCCTCTGTCATATTATGGGAAGTTTGAAAGGAAAGGAATAGAAGAATCTTTAAAAACCTGAGTATGAATCATGATAAACTTATGGGCCTACTCGATGTCCCTTGTGTGAAAATGTAGAAGATTGTTCTTATGCTAATGCTTTTTAGAACTAGTTCTTTCAAAAGATGAACTTTAGACTTTTTCTCCCTGATTTAATTAGGAACCTCCTCCAATCATGGCCAAGGTTGAATATAGATAACATTTAGAAAGGCCTCTAGATTATATCTCCCTCTAATATATTATGGGAAGTTTGGAAGGAAAGGAATAGAAGAATCTTTAAAAACTTGATTATGAATCATGATAAACTTACCCTCAAAATGGAAGCCTTAAATTAGGTTCTCTACTTGCAAAGGTTGTAGAGATATCTAAAATATTTAAGAATGTTGGTGAAAATAAGTATTTACTATTTACACTTTACTTAAGTTTACTTAGGTTAATGCATTTTCATATTAGTTGTCATGTAGACACCTAGGAGTTTTCGTATTCATATGAGTTGTCATGTAGACAACACAGTGGTCTGCACTCCAATCGAGCACATATTGTCTACTACATCTCTTTATGAGATACACCTTTACATTTTTATCCTCTTATTGTTGCACGTACATTCATGCACAATGGAGGATAATCCACTCTTGGTGGACATGTGCTTAGTTGGTATGCTAATCTCTTTGCTAACTCCTAATCATATTAGTTGCCTTTATCTACAAGATACTTCTGTGATGTATTCATCCAATAATCTAATATCCATTCTCATTTGATCATATCTTGTCTCTCTTGTGCTATCTCTTGAGCTTCTAGATCTTTGCATTTCATTCTTGCATCAGACAAATTCTTACATAGTATCAAAGCAATAGGAGTTTCATTGCATAGCCATTAGAGAGATTTTTTTTCGCATGGTCAATATTGGAGCTTATTGGTGCAAATAAAATGTTGGTGTCACATTTAGAAGGTCAAAAAAACCCCTAAATCAGATTTTGTTTCATCAAAATTGGATATCTAAGGTGAAATCTAGAGTCATTTTTTTTGGAGGTGCAATGACAGCGATTCAAGAAAAATAATTATAGAGGTGATTTTCAAACAATGATATCTCCCTCATACCAACTCCTTTTTTCAAGCAATATTTTTTGTTTTGGGGTAGAATTTCGTGATCTACACATTGCTGCAGGTTGTTTGCAATCTTTGTTCTTGATTTTTTTTGAAAATCGCAAATCCTAATTTTTGCAACTTCAAAGGCTTTGTTCGGGCTCATATGGACATATATTCAGGTGCTATTTTTTTGAAAGTGCATTTTTTTGTCTACTTTCTAGATCTGGTATCAGTTTGGAATAATTTTGAGTAGACATAATACTTTCAACATTTGGTCGTTTTTGGCCTATTTTGGCACTTGTAATTAATTAGATCCTTGAGAGGTCTTGTGTCTTATCTTGTTGAGTCAGATATAGCTTCATATTTGTTGTTGTAGTCATCAAAATTAGAAGTTCACTTTGGTTCAGTGGTATTTGTACACACACTAAGTATAAAGTGCCAAAATCATCCATTTTGGGGTTCTTTGATTGAGTGATTTGGGGGGTGTGTCTTGAGTGTTTGCACTTCTCTTTCTTTTGTGTTCTTTTATTTTGCATCTTGGGTTCTCTTGGGCTTCCACTTTTAACTCTACATAATTATGCCACATGGAAAATTAAAGCATAAAGTAAAATGATGGAAAAAGGTTTAATTGATTATGTTGATGGAACCATGGTTGCACCATCTGATCTTGATAAACTAAATGAATAGAATCATAAGAATAAGGTTGCTATTGGTACTTTGAGGAAGTAGGTACATAAAGATCTTATCTTCCATATTGATAATTGTAAAACAATAAAGGAAGCATGGGATAAGTTTGCTAGCTTGTATGCAAAAGTAGACAAAGCTAGGGGTTTCAAAATTGATGAAAATCTCGTATCATTAGATCCAAAGGAGTTTGACACAATTTAAGACTATATCACCAAGGCACATAAGCTAAGGTCAATGGTTAAGGATTGTGGAATTACCATACAGGATGAAAAATTGATCTATAATTTGATGAGAAAACTTCCTCCAGAGTATGCATCATTTGTTTCAAGCTTCAATAGTCATAAGTTGACCTTAGGTTCTTCCTACACCATGCCTTCATTTGATTCCTTCATAGAGATTTTGATAGTAGAATAATCAAAGTTGATGAGCATGGGGATTCTCAAGTCTTCAAAGTCCAAAGCATTGGTGGATAGTAAAGGAAATCAAGGAAAAGGGTCTAAAAAGAAGCATAAATTATGGCAACAAAATTCACAAGAAGAGAAAAAACACTCAACCTCCTCACCATAAGACAACTCCAACAATAAGGAAAAATCATCCAAGAAGGAGTTTCTTACTTGTGCATATTGCAAGAAGAATGGACATGAAGAAAATCATTGCTATAAGAAGGAGATAGATGAACTCAAGAATCTTCTTAAGAAGAATCAAATTGGTCTACCATCAAGAATGACTACTTCACCATCTTCTTCGCATTTAGATTTTGATAAAGGAAAGGATCTCATGGGAAAAGGTCAAGCCCTAGTAGCTACTTCAAATCAAAATTTAGGGAGATGGCTTCTAGATTCAGGGGCTTCTCATCATATGGCATCTTCATAGTCTATGTTTTCATCATTTGATCCTTGTCATACTCCACCTATCTTGATAGGAAATCATACTTACTTGAATGTTGTTGGGAAAGGAAATATTGATAAAGGGGAGGGATACTTCAAAGATGTGTTGTGTGTACCTCACCTAAGTCATAATCTTCTTTCCATCTATCAGCTCACTCATGGAGATAGAAGAAGGACTGTGGAGTTCACACCTAATTCAATTTTTATCAAAGACTTGGAGACTAGAAAGATCATTGCTACAGGGGTAGTTGATCATGCATCTCAGCTATGCTACATTTCAGGCTTTGGTCATGATGATGACAGTGATTATTTAGTAGATTCTTCAACAAATTTTGATCACACTTGTACTGTTGATTCAAACTTTGAGGAGAACTTTGGCTACTTGAACTTAGGTGTTCTTACATATGATCAAGTTCTTGAGCCTTCCATTTCTTCTCCTCCTACTAATATTCCATCTACTATTGTTCTTGATGATATTTGTATTCACATAGCCATGGATTCAAGTGATTCAGTGCAGTAGGATATTCATTGTCTTCTAGACTCAATTCCATGGGATGACTACTTGACAGACATTTCTAGTTTGTTTGTGGAGTCCTACATTGCAGATTTGGGAGACACTATTGATGACATTCATTTTCTCTTTGGTGAAGATGATCCTTATTTAGTTGTTGTGAGGGAGCATGTTGACACATCTTCATTCTCTATTTGATTAGTCTTTTGAGGTTGACATGATGATAGATCCTTTGATACAACAATTGGAGGAGGTCACTTTATTTTCAGAGAAGATATTTGAGTCTTTGATACATGTTCTACATTCATCCTCGGTTGAGCCTGATTTGTCTTTTTCAACAGAGTGGCATAGTACACATGATTTGGAGGAGGCACCTTTTAGTATTGACATGGGGACACTTGAGCATGTTTTAGAGATTTCATACATTTTGAGGTTTCTTCCTACAAATGGGAGAGGCTTCATTGATACACCTTTGGTTCTATTTCTTCCTAAGGGGTGGAATGTTGTTCTACACTCATGGTGCAGTTTCTACATCGAGCTTGGAGCACCTACCATAGGTGTACATTCTAGATTGAGGGGGGGGGTGTTACTTGGTCTATCTTCCTCTTCTTCTCTCTTATGGGGGGTATCTTTTCCTCACATGAGGTTTTCTTCTCTCTCATTTTATTTTATTGTACTTATCTCTCCTTTTGGAGGGGGGTTTCCCATGTGGTTTTCCCTCTTTCTCTACTTTATGAGAGATTGCATTGCATATCTTTTTCACTTGCAATTTTTACATGGGTACCTAACATGGCCTAGTAGCCAAGACACTTCTTACATTATTATCTAGATTTTGTGAGCTTAAGTACATTTCCCTAAGTTTCACTTAAGGGGGGGTGTTGGTATAAATAAGTATTTACTATTTACACTTTACTTAAGTCTACTTAGGTTAATACATTTTCATATTAGTTATCATGTAGACATCTAAGAGTTTTCATATTCATATGAGTTGTCATGTAGACAACATAGTGGTCTACACTCCAATTGAGCACATATTGTCTACTACATCTCTTTATGAGATACACCTTTACATTCTTATCCTCTTATTGTTGCATGTACACTCATGCACAATGGAGGACAATCCACTCTTGGTGGACATATTCTTGGTATGCTTATCTCTTTGTTGACTCCTAGTCATATCAGTTGCCTTTATATACAAGGCACTTCTATGATGTATTCATCCAATCATCTGATATCCATTCTCATTTGATCATATCTTGTCTCTCTTGATCTTCTAGATCTTGGCATTTCATTCTTGCCTTAGGCAAATTCTTACATGGTATCAGAGCTATACCAAATTCTCACAAAGAATTAAATGCTAATCTCGTATCTTTAGGGAAAGCAATAACCTTGCCAATAATTAGATAATGAGGGTACAAATGGTATTAATGAAACTATCTTTTATCCCCACACTTATCCTTCCTAATCTAGCTAGGTAATTAAATCCTTTGTCCTTTACTTTACCTGATAATTAATCCACATATTTATTTATTTTGCACTCTAACCCCATCTTGTGTGTTGTGAAATTTCTTTTTCTAATGATATGTTTATTCCCACAATTGAGATTTTAAAAGATTTTTTGCATCCCTCCCTCAATCAGCTTATGCATTTTTTTTGTAATTATTAGGGTGGTTTCCTTTAGTAGCATCAAGCTCTTATAGAAAGGGAGTTGTTGTTCAGAATTATTATACTGCAATGATGGATACTTCAATTAAGTTTAGATTCCCTAATAGGGTGATGGCCTTCAATACCTCAATAACCATTAATAGGATTAGGCAATTTGTCATAGTTAAAATCAAGGTAACATAGAGGGCAGTGCTCTGATGTGTTGGTATCCAATACATCAATTATCCCAATAGATTTTGGTCCAATGCAAATATTGTAGCAATGTTCATTGTTGTTGATAAACATATCTATGAAGACCAATGCATCATAGCTATCTTATGTAGAGAAATATTCAATGAAGAGCTTCTCAGTGACCTAGATACGGTCATGGTTAACATCAGGGATGACCTAACAATCTCTCTAGCTGCAAATGATTGCATCTTGTATATTAGGGGGGAGTCTGTTCTTACCTACCCAATTATTTTTATGGAGGACCCAACTAGTTTTTGGGAGGACAGAGATATCTATGAAAGGAACCTTTGCTTCCTTATGTTTTTCTTTGCCATTCTTGATGTTATTGAAGAAGATTGGATTGAATCCTACTTTGAGGATGAGGACATTCTACATGAATGGTCATTGCATGTGACCATTGATGATATTAGGGAGGCATTTATGGAATAGGGTGATTTCTTCCTAAATGTTAGTTTTTAAACTTCTATTATCAAAGAACTAGTTTAGAATTTTAATTTGTTGAGAACCTACATTCTATGGTTTTAATTGGATACATAATTTTTACACAAGGAGTTAACAAAGTACAAAAGGGGCTTACTGATATTGATTTATGTTATGTTTTATGGTTATCATCTACTTGAAAATTTTAAATTCTAGAGAACCTATGTACTTTAGTTTTAAATTGTTGCTTAATTTCTGAACTAACAAGGAACTTAGCAAAGATAGTGAATTTTCTAAGAAAGATTTTTTTGTTTTATCATATTATATTTAGTGGCTAATTTGAACTTGGAATGGATATGGTATCTTGAGATTTTATCTTATATCATAAAGTAAAGAATGGGTTATGGTAGCTTGAATGGTGACCAAGGAATTTTAGGGCCCTCTCTATATTTCATAGCTTTGGCTATGGAGAGCTTTGGAGGAAATATCTTATAAGGGCATCTTTTTCCTAACTCTTTTGGTTTTTACAATTAATTTGTTTAATAAGTTTAAGAAGTTGAGTAGTTTTATTTCAAAAAAACATCAAGATTTATAATAATATGACTATGAAGGTTGTATATTGATCTTTAGCCACTTTCTGGATAAGTACAATGGTTATGTTTTGTATTTAAGTCTAGGTTCTTCTAGCCTTGTGCTTCTCAAGCTTTATGATGTGTTGTGTTGTGGAAGATGACCTTATCTATATAGGTTTTAATATCTTCTTATTTGTAGGTTTTCAATGATCGATACATATCCTCTTTTAAAAGAAACACCAAAAATCTTTTTTTATTCATTTAGGAGGATTATAGATTTACCCAAGTAATTTGTAATTTTTTGTAACCATCCTAAAGGCATAATCATGTAAAAGGAGGAATGCCTCCTTTAATCTATATAATAGGAAAACTATGTAATATTGAGTAAAGTTAGGCCTTGTTACTTATAAGCTTTAAGAGTATTTGGTGTAAAGGAAGGCATGCCTTTTCAAAGTTCCTGAATGGGCAATTGTATGTTTGATATTATACTTTGATCTTGAGCTACACCAGGGGTTTTTTCCCCATTCCTTTTCCCCCAGTGCCTCCACTTTAAACGGGGAAAACATGTTAATACATTTGATATTAATAAAAAATGAGCATTTGCCTTTTATTGACCAAAACAAACATATTTTAAGAACTACATTATAAAATTTTAAAATTAATGAAACTTTCGCATGATAAAATTTTAAAAATAAAACAAGATTTATAGGAAAACATTTGATGGATTGAAGACTTCGAAATAATGAGATTGTTATAAATAATTCATTATATTTGATTATTTGAAAATAAAAATTGTTTTACAATTTATGTTTCAATTCATTATGTACTTGTTTCTAATGATATACGAGTTTAAAATTTTATGTGGTGTTGCAGGCCTCTATTGTAGAATGAGCAGATGAATGTCACGATACTAATTTTCCAAAGTTTCTCATGATTAAAAAAAAAATCAATCCTTTAATGGGAGATTTTGTTAGTAATGCTTACAAAAAATAAAATCTACAGTTATTTATGGGTAGCACACGAATGGAAGATTATAACCCAAGAAGTTTATTTTCCACATGTAAGCCACTTTATTTATAGCTAGAGTAACATATTATTGTTGTGGTTTCTCCAAAATAAAAGAATAAATGTTATGCTTTATTGTTTAAGTAAATCTTTTTAGTCATCATTCTTTCAGCTATGCTTGGAATGAATATTCTTTTGGTAGCTTGAAAAAAATCTAATCAAATCGATAGGAAAATTATATTTTTTGAACCTCCTCTACTTATAATTACAATTGGAAAGTTTCTAATTCTCTAACCAGTCTCTAATTTTCCTCAAGGATTTATCTATAAAATAAAATATCTTATGAAATAACTGAGTGGAAGTGTTTTCTTTGTAAGAACAACTTCACCCATGCGAATGTCTACCTTTGCACCTTATCCTTGAAATATATTTGTTGAGATAATGAACCTTGCTTTTTGTTTTTGATTTTTTCTTCCAGCCATTTGTATTTGTTCTTAGGCTCTATGACAAGGGTTTGATCTTTGTAAAATGTCTCAATACTTTGTCACATGATTTTTGTTTTTATTTATAGTGCCACTAATGGAGGATTTTATGGATTTCTATGCAACAACATATAAGAAAGAGACGAGTCTACAATGGAATATAGGAAAATATATTAGCTTTTAGAAACATATTGGTTTTCCAAGTTATTAAAAATACAAATGATGATTGCAAGTACCATTTATAAAATATAAATATTATTATAATGTGTTTAAAATAAATAAATTAGTAAATACATTAAAAGTAGAATTATAAAATTTTCTCTATAATCTATCATGTACTTATTGGTATAAACTTAGTTTAAATTATATATAATATATGTTTGTTGGGAGCGTTATTAGATTCCTTAATTCAAAAAACAATTTCTATGACTTTAAAGTCTTCTCTATAGTTTATAACATAATTATTTCGTATAAATTAATTGGTTGGCCGAGTCATTTAAAAAAAAAAAGGTTTATGCTTGCCCATAGTTTTGGATATGGCTTTGAGAGTTGTCAAAGATCTAGATGTTACATTAGGTGGTTTAGGAAGTTAGGTTTTAAAGGCTCCTTAGTTTGTTAGTTGGCATTCTTTCTTTGGTAAAATCTTCATCTTCACAGTGAAAACATTCCTATTGTCCCATCTTTGTGCATTACAAAAACACACAGCTACTAGTATAAGGTTTTATAACCTTATGTTAGAGTGATATATTTAAGAGTTTACCTAAGACAGAGAATAAAAATGACAAGATTTAGAATCTCAATAGATAACACAATAAGAGAGACAAAATGATATGATCCTCAAATGACCAAATTCAATGATGATTAATAGTTAAGCAATAATAGGGATAATGGATCAAGATACCCAATACTCATATTGAGTATAATGTAGATGTGCCCCAATATATAGGCAATACACAACAACTAGGAGTGATGCAAGTGATAACCTATCAACTAGACAAGGTGTAATCACATGTCCACTAAAAGCGAATCATCCTCTATTATGCAAAAAAGTATGTGCAACAACAAGAGGATGATAATGTGACAAGAACATAAAGGCGGAGCTCACAAACAATGAAGTGTGAACAAAAACTATGCACAAGTGGAACTATGTTAGAATAAATTGCAAATTCCTAGTTGTCTCAATGATAAGTAATATGTAAATGCATTATCCTAAGTAAACTTAAGTATAATGCAATTAGTAATGTTTAACTATGCCAACAATACAAAATGTTATAAGGACATTACACCTAATAAAATTGGGTAAAAGCACAGATTTGTGTCACCGCTTAGGATACCAAAACTTGTTTTGGTCAAATCTCATTTCTCTATCAAAACTCAATTTTTTTCAAAAACTATAAATACACTTTTATATATCTCAGATTCAATATCATCATTATATAATTTTTTGAGTGTTTTGATTAGTTATAATATGTTATAATCTCAAAATATTATAAGTCGATATTTCAATATTTCAAAAGATGCTCCCTCAAAAAAGGAAAAAAAATAGTAAATCATATCAAAAAATTTAAAAAATCATATTTATCTCTAGAGGAGAGAATCCCTTTCACGAATATGTGATTTTTTTTCAAGAAGGTATAGATTTGATAGGGAAGTTTTGACGGGGGAAAAAACTATTGGATTTTGATAAGATCAAAATTGAGTACTTATAAAAAAGAAAATATACATTATATATATATATATATATATATTCCCTAGCTATACATGTCATCTATCAGATATTTTCAAAAAGATGATTTGCATATACTTGTTTGACGGGAACTACACCCTATATTTTTTACAGTTCAAAAAAGGCACTTCAAAATAAAATAAAATAAATAAAGTCTTACTCTAAAAAATTATAAAAATTATAGGCATAAAATTTGTCTAATTCTACACATTTCATCAGTTTACATCATCTTCATAATCTAAACACAAATACCATTTTTTTTGTCATTAATGTTAAACTGTCGCATTTTGATATCTTGTTTCTTTATAAAAGGTGACACGGGTTTGTGCTTTTACCCAATTACATTCCAATAGACACGAATACACAAGAACTAGGTTAAATGATGTTGAATTGACAAGACTTAGCATAAACAAACAAAACCATAAAGCTAAATCTAGAATGAGATTCAGAAAGGAACTTGATATTGAAATTTGGAGCTAAAAATAATGGTCAAGTGTATCAATGAACCTAGACCAAAAGGTATATTTCAACTATAACTTTAGATCCTAGGTCAACAAAATTTAACAAAAAAATATCAATTAAGGTTAAATTTTATCATATACCAAGGGTTTTGGCATGTTTAAATACTATAAGTGTACATACTTCAACTCACTTTATAGAATTTCCCTAGCTTTCGACAATCAAATTCGTGACTTGCATAGAAAGTGAGGGAGAAATATTATTCTATAGAGCGGCTTGTTTAATTCACAACCCAAGTAAGTGTTCCAACCCCACAATTACAATGTTGGTTAAAAGAGATCTTTCCCATACTAGGAAAGAGGCTAAAAAACTTAAAGGAAATTCTTAAATTAACAAATTATACATTTGATATTAGATCCCTTGCCTTGAAGCCTCACACAAAGCTTAATGTTGCTTGATAATAGTTAATGCATAACTTTGTCATGGACCACATACAACCTGATCGTAATTGTTCAACTTGAGCACTTGACTTTGGATCTCCTCTTAATTGACTTGAAAATCCCTCATCTAAAATTTTAATTGTGTTGGAGTAAATAAGTATTTACTTATTACACTTACTTAAGTTTACTTAGGTTAATGCATTATGTAATTATTTTGCATTATTTTATTATTTATTTAGGTGAGACACTTAGGAGTTTGTGTACTCTCATGAGTTACGCAACTCTAATTATGCACATGGTGTCTACAACACAAGAGTTTGCATCATTCATTGAGTTGTCACGTTGACAACACAGTTATTCGCACTCCTAATTTAGCACATGTTGTCTACACCACTGATTTGCATGCTACACCATTTTAGGCTTATCCTCACATCATTGCACTTAATTCCATGCTTAATGGAGGATAACCCATATCTAGTCGACATGTGCTTGGTTGTATGACTTATCATGATGTTGACTTTTATGCATTCTAGAAGCTCTCTCGAGGCCTTTATATACAGGCACTCCTAGTGTACTCTCAAGTTGACATATTGAATGAATATCGTCATTCTGATCATACTCTCTCTATTTTGGTCTAATATTGTGCTTTTGTTGAGTTCTTTGTTCTTGGGTGAATTCTGGCCTAATCCAAATTCTTACATGGTATCAGAGCTGAGGGAGATTCTCTACACATAGCCATTCGAGACCATTCATGCTTCAGCACCTCGACTTGAATCTAGAAGATCTATAGAAATTGGGAGCATCTAGAGTCAGATCTGACCTCACCATTGTGTCTGAAGCGTCGATTTGGTGAAGATCGACTATAAATTTGCCTATGCTGGGTGAAAGTTGATCATGAGGCAAAAAAAATTTGCAAATCAGATCTCGGAGGCCCCAATTTGCAGTTCGGGTATGATCTAATTCGATCTGATTATTTGCATTTTTGGATCTATTAATTCTATGTAATTTTTTGATTTTATTTTTGAAATAATTGTATGCCCGATCGGGTAGGCAAAGAATTTTTTTTGCCAACCAGGCAGTGACACCCCAGCTCGGCTCTGTATTTTCGATGGAATTTTTTATTTATTCCTAGGGTATTGGTATTTTAATTGGTGGAAAAAATCTACATTATTTTGAGATTCATTATACCTATGGCCAAGCACATAATTCAGTGAGCATAGAGAACCTCTGAACGAATCTGACAGATATCAGTGAATCGACATCTACTCCAAGCCAGCGGCTACCCACAACCCATGACCTTTTTTTGTTTGGTAAGCGTGAAAGGTTTAATTTAAAAAGTGCATAAGCCTCCCACCCCACGCATGTGGGATTTACCACATACATTTGATGACGATTATTTAAATTTTGATAGCATCTTTTGCATATTCTAAGTGCAGTTCAAAATCTGGACCCATGAGTAAGAACCTGGCAGCTTTTTCAGTGCCAACAACATATTTTTTTTTAGAGTATATTGTAGCAAGAACAAGGTTCTGGTGCCATTTATTTTTCTAGCGATGTCGAATGAAAACCAGCACGCAAGAACAATCTACAGCCTCTGCTACCCCTTGACATGTGGACTTTCTCCGATGTTGCCATGTGACAACTCTTCATCAGCCTCAGCAGCCACATCCATTGGATCACTGAAACCCAGTCAACGGTGAATCATTCACCACACGAATGATGTGTGAGGCCCAGATTAGAACAGTGCAACACATAGTCAACACTTATTTGGTTGCCAAGTAAGCAGTCCAATTGGCAATTGTACAATCCAAGTAAGCTGCATAGTCACTTGCTTTGTCAGCATTTCGTATAGTAGTTGTTGACACGTCAACATCCGACCAGGATCTATGTCATTTTTTGCTTCAACTATTTGTACATTATGGTCATTTGGAATCGTACAACTGACATCATCATCCATATAGCTGACGTCATCATAGCGGCTAGGTGTGCTGATGTCATCCTTTCACTAGCTTAAAATTGATGGTTGTCTGACTGTCATAACAACATAAATTAAAACTACTGCAACGACCATATGACCGTCAAATTTAACCCCGTCATTCGCTGATGCAACCCCTCTCCAGATTGATTTTTAATTTTGCAATCCAACTTCAAGAGGCCATAACTCAAACATCTAGACTCCAAATTAGGTGCATTTTTTTTTGAAATTGGGTAGAATTTTCTAAATTTTTTAATGGTGTGGATATTTTCTAGTTTTGGTGCAAGGATTTGTTAGAATTTGCATTTTTTTGGCAATTGTACCTACATAATCTTGCATTTTACAACTTCAAATGCTCCATACGGGCACATTTGGAGTCAAAAATAGGTTTCATTTTTTTTGAAAGTATGTTATTTTTTGTCTTCTTTCCAGATCTACTATCAGATTGTAGGGTTGTGTGGACAAAAGTGTCACTTTCAGCAATAGGGTCTTTCTTTGCTTTGTAAAGCTTCAGAATTGTAGCACATTGTAAAGTTCTAAATTTGTAATCAATCAAGAGGTTGTAACAAGCAAAATCAAAAGTCCATGAAGGTCAAAATTGGCAAGTGGCCCTTTGTAATCGCACTACTGATAAAGTGCCCAAAGCATCTATTTTGGGGGGGTTTCTTGATTTAGTGAAAAGGAAAGGGGAGGTGTTCTTGGTGTTGTGTTCTCTCTTTTCTGCACTTTTCTTTCATTTTCTGCATTATGAGAAATTTTAAGTTTCCTAAATTAACTCCTCATAACTATGCTACGTGGTCAATCAAAATGTGGTATCACTTAATGCATAATGGAGTTTCACAATATGTAGATGGTACTCTTCCTAAACCAACAGGTGATAAAGTTTCAGATAGTGATATTTCAACTTGGGTAGCAATGGATAGGAAAGCCCTAGGTGATATATGTTTGGGGGTAGATGATAAAATCATGTATCAAATCAAGAAGTGTTCTACATCCAAGGAAGCTTGGGATACCCTCGAAAACCTTTATGGTAAAGTGTTTGAAGAGGATGTTTTCAAAATCAAAGATGAGCTTGTATCCTTAGATCCTAAGTCATATGACTTCATGCAGGATTTCATCATCAAGGTGAATGAACTAAGGACTAAGCTTACCGATTGTGGGAGTTCTATCAAAGATGACAGATTGATTTATCTTATACATAACAAGCTACCATCGGAGAATTCCACATTTGTATCTTCTTTTAACACCTCAAAGACTACCTTAGGGTCTACCTATAAGAAAGTCACTTTTGATGAATATGCTAAACAATTGGATGATGAAGAAAAGAAATTGAAATCAATGGGGATTCTCAAATCACCTCAGTCCAAAGCATTGGTGGCCAATGAGGGTTCTCAAAATTCAGCTAGACAGTCTTCAAATAAAGGAAAGGGTAAGAAGCAATGGAAGAAAAAAGCTGAGGATGCAGAAAAGACAACACCATAATCCAATCAACAAGGCAAGTCCTCAAATTCCAACAAGAAGGGGGACAACAATAAGGAGAAGAAGAAGTGCACTTATTGCAAAAAATTGGGTCATGAAGAGCATGAGTGTTATCTCAAAAAGATTGATGAGTTGACCAACATCATGAAGAAACATAATGTTCCATTGCCTACTGCTTGCAAGGAGAAAGGGTCTTCTTCAGATTCAAAGGGCAAAGGGCAAGCACTCATGAAAAATTCAAACTCTTCAAAGGAATGGATATTTGACTCAAGTGCCTCATATCATACGGGTTCTTCAAAGGAGGATTTTTCTTCAATGAAGCAGTCAAAGGTACTACACATCTTCATGGGAGATGATAGCAAAATGGAAATTGAAGGAAAAGGAAAAGTGGAAATGTAAAATGGAGAGTTTCAAGATTTTCTCTATGTTCCAAACCTAAGTTCAAATCTCCTATCAATCTACCAAATCACTCACCTCGAAGATGGACATAGAGTTGAGTTCCTTCCAGACTTAGTAAAAGTGCATAGTCTTAAAGACGATTCATTGGTTGTAGTGGGGAAAGTGAATCATAACAAAAGGTTATACTCTTTCTCTCATTTTGTGCCCAAGTCTCCTTCAAAGGCCTTATTATCACAATCCAATTCAACAATGCAATTATGGCATCAGTGGTATGGTCATCTTGACTTCCACTACCTTCAGCAACTTTGCACAAATAGAATGGTCAAAGGTCAACCTCAAATCAAATTTTCTAAGGGTGAATGTTCAATAGATTTAGTGGATATGCATCTAGAGGGGAAGTTACAGAGAGGGAAGTCTTCTAGAGCAACACGTGTTCTACAGATGGTTCACATGGTTTTAGCAGGTCCTTTTGCATTCAACTAGGGTCACTACATACTTACCTTCGTTGATGACTTTTCAAGGTTCACTTGGGTCTATTTTCTTCATAACAAGAATGAAGTGTTGGAAAAATTTCTAGACTTCAAGACTCATGTAGAAAGGAAATCAAGAAAGGCCATCAAAGTACTTCAAATGGACAATGGAAGCATGTATGTGAATAGAAGACTTATGGACTTTTGCAGACTAGAGGGAATTGATCTTCAGACTCCGCCAGCATTCAGTCCACATAAGAAAGATGTTGTAGCATTGAGGATCTAAACTCTCAAATCTATGGCAAGTTGCATGATCCGTGCCAAGTCTCTAGATCCATCATTAGAAGTCGAAGCAATCTCCAGTGCCACTCACATTCTTAATCGTTCTCCTCATCTAGCCTTAGATAGCAAAAATCCTTTTAAGGCACAGTGCGGCATACAACCTATTGCGATACACTTCAAAGTCTTCAGTTGTCCTACATGGGTAAAGATATCTTTCAGGGGATGCAAGGCATAGTCATCTTGGCCTTGTACTTTCATTAGTTATGAAGATAGTGTGGAGGCATACATACTTCCAGATCTAGAGACACATCAAATTTTTGTGGAGAAGGATGTGTACTTTGAGGAAAGTTCACCAAGCTTGTCCTCTACTCCTCTTTGCACATCATACAGTGTGGAAATTGATAGTGACACTAGCGATAGTGCTTCAACAGATTCAAACACGTAGAGTTCTATCGACAATTGCAATGAGAGGTCACTATATCAGTTTAGTCCATAGGCATATAGCCACAGTGATAGGTCCAGAATAGCAGGGTACATCCAATCTTCTAGATACAGGTTCAGTGATAGATTTGGGAGATAGTATTGGTGATCTGCTTCTTATTCTTGATGCAAAAGTACCTTCTTCAGTTGTCACGAGGGTTCCATATAACTCTCTTGTTCATTCTCTACATGATCGATCCTCACAGGTTGAAGTGATTGTGGATACTTATGATCAGTAGTTGTAGCAAGGTTCTTCATCAATTGCAGAGATAGACAATTCTTTGAGACAGGTTCTTCAGCTAGTTGAGCAAGTTTTAGAGACATCACTTATCCATGGGATTCTTTCTATGCATAGAGAAAGCATCTCATTTGTACCTTGGGCATTGTTTCATCCTAAGGGGAGGAACACCACTTTGCAGTCTTGAATCAGCTTCTTCATCAGAGTAGTCATTGTTCAACATTCTTCTTTGGGGGGCGGGGGAGTTTATCCTATCTCTCTTCCTCTTCTCATCATTCTCTTATGTATATACTGGATGTATGTCATAATGGGGGGGGGTCTTGATTACTCCATCCATCCCTATTCATCTCTCTTTTTCCCATGAGGTTTTCCCTCTTTCTCTGCTTTATGAGAGATTGCATATCATTATGTATATGGGTACCTAACATGGCCTAGTAGCCAGGACCCATCATGCATTTCATCCTAGATTTCATAGGCTTAAGGGCATTCCCCTAGGTTGCACTTAAGGGGGGGTGTTGGTGTAAATAAGTATTTACTTATTACACTTACTTAAGTTTACTTAGGTTAATGCATTATTTAATTATTTGGCATTATTTTATTATTTATTTAGGTGAGACACTTAGGAGTTTGTGTACTCTCATGAGTTACCCAACTCTAATTATGCACATGGTGTCTACAACACAGGAGTTTGCATCATTCACCAAGTTGTCATGTTGACAACATAGTTATTCGCACTCCTAATTTAGCACATGTTGTGTACACCACTAATTTGTGTGCTACACCATTGTAGGCTTATCCTCACATCATTGCGCTTAATTATGTGTTTAATGGAGGATAACCCATATCTAGTGGACATGTGCCTAGTTGTATGACTTATCATGATGTTGACTTCTTGCATTCTAGAAGCTCTCCTAAGGCCTTTATATACAAGCACTCCTAGTGTACTCTCAAGCTGGCATATTGAATGAATATCGTCATTCTGATCATACTCTCTCTATTTTGGTCTTCTGTTGTGCTTCTGTTGAGTTCTTTGTTCGTGGGTGAATTTTGGCCTAAGCCAAATTCTTAAAAATTGGAATGATAGAAGAATTTATTTTTATATGCACAATGTATAAGATGTTTAAATGGATAGGGGGTGTATTTATACACAAGTTACACCTTCTCAATGGGCTCATATTTTGAATAAGGGGAACATCAAGGAACACTTTCCCATCAATAAAAATGTAGACCCTTGTGATTTTAAAATTATGCCAAAATAGGTGGAGTACATGTATAGTCCAAGAGGTCTATGGTACTAGGTACCATTGTCCAAATAGTTTAGGCAAAAACTAGGGTTAGTGACCCGATGATTGTGTCAAGCTTTTGGAAATTACCATGGATTGAGCATAATTAGACATCAAACAAGTACACAAGAGAAGCCACCAAAGTGATCCAAAGTGATTCCAAAATAAGTGTAAAATTATAAAGAGATAAAATTTATGATACTACAAATGCTAATGCTAATACACAAAAGAGATATCCAACAAAATCTTGACTATTTCCTTCCACAACTTATAAGACATGACCTATGCAAATAAAATTATTGTGGTCTTCCATATACCTTGACAATAAGGGGACCATAATGATAAGTGTATATTCCTATAAAGCTAGCACTCATTAAATTGGAATCTTTGTGACATATTGGGTTGCACTTAGTGCTCTTCTTGATTTTGGAATGCTTTGCAATTAATTTTCCCATCGATCTTTATTTTTCCTCTAAAATATCAAATACTCATTGAACCCTTGTA
The DNA here is from genome assembly GCA_028749045.1 of Cupressus sempervirens. Lineage (NCBI taxonomy): Eukaryota > Viridiplantae > Streptophyta > Pinopsida > Cupressales > Cupressaceae > Cupressus > Cupressus sempervirens. Next base: position 773,315,724 of record CM053784.1, on the reverse strand, counting down.
CAATTTTCCTTGAAATTAGCCCTTCTAGGTAAAGGTCACTTTTGTGGCAACTTATACCTCAGGGGTTTTGTTTTAGTAAATGTTGGTCCTCAATGCAAAATATTTTATTTTCTCTCTCCTAGTGGAGTCAACCTTTGCAAAAAATTGACCCCAAAATAAATACAAAAGGCTACTTTCTCTCTTTATTTTCACATCACAACATCTCAATCCATTAATGAAAAGCTACATAGAACTGCAGGATCTCAAGCATCCACTCTCAAGCAAGCTATTATGCATTCAAGGAGATCAAGCAAGAAGTGATTCATTAAAGGCATTTAATCCATCCATTTATCATGTATTTCTTTCCATGAATCTAACTTCTTTATTCATAGGAGACAAAGGAGTTGACCATCAAAAGAGGAGATCTATGTCTATTGTTCTTCCTTTTTTCATTTAAGCATATCAATTATTCATACATCCATCATCTATGATTTCTGTATAGATTTATCACATAAGCAAAGGCATCCCACATTATACATTCCTACATTCAACATACATTCAAGAAATTATACTTCTTTCTTGTTGTAAGTGGTATGTATCCATTCACAAGGGTTTGACAAGAAATTTAATACCTATATTTTACATTTTTTTTACATGAATTACTTATTTCATTTCAAGGTTAATGTCTAAATAAGGGCTTGACCAAGCAAGCCACTTTCCCCCAATCATTTCCCCTTGCAAGTGCAAATTCACAAAATTTCAGATTTGGAAATATATACTAGACTATATCTTATGTTTAATCAAATTTTCATTATTATTTAATCACTGATTCTTGATCAAATCTTATTTGATTACATCATATGGTTTAACCACTTTATGCCAAGCCTTTATTTAGTTAGAATAATATGCCCCCTTTTATCCTATGCATGGACATGAAAAAAGAATTTCCTACTTTAAAAATAAAAGAAAAAGACTTTTTTCTACACATTGAATGCACACTTTCCAAGGTGATTTGAATCTCTTTTGCCTCTTAAACAAAACCATTGATTTTTCCTTTTGAGAATCTTTTGCATGAAGTCAAAATGAAAATAAACCTACATTGTTGATTTGTTTGTCTTAATTTCTATCATCCACTTTTCATTAAAAAGAGGCTCTCTCCTTATACTCTCATATCTTACGCTTTCATGCTATAGTTGCAGTACTGAACACTCACATTTGCATCCTCATTTAGTTTACTTGTATATTAGCTTAATATTTCCTTTATTAAAATTATCTTAGATTCACATAGTCTAATTAGGAGGACTGATAATCTTGATCTTGTTAGATTAGCTTTACTTTCCTTATACTTGCATTACATCGTAGATTAGCTCTTGTATCATCATCTTAGTTTACTCTCATTTGCACCTATATTTTCACTTGGAAAATCTTGAATATTAGGATCTCGTTGATATTACTCCATTGAATATTCCATCTTGTAGTGCACTTTGCAAGGGTCTCTTATCTTGGTTCATTTGAGAGTCACAAGAACAATACTATGTTCATTTCCCTTGCACATTATAAGTAGGAAGTTATAAACCGCTTCTTGAGACTCTCTACTTCATGGGTTCTCTCAAGTGTAATGATTTATAGAAGTGTACCCAAATTTTGGTATACATTTTTGACACCCATAGTATAGCTAGAACCAAGTTTCTAGGTCCACTTGCTCATTTTTTTAATTTTTTTTGCGGATCTATCATTTTTATTTCTCTGGAAAGGAATATCATATGACATTTCATAGGTCTATTGGGATATTTCTCTCTGTATTATAGGCGGTACTTGTTCAGTAACACTCTGTCATCTACTAGTTAGCTGGAATATTGCCTCTTGTAGGTGATTTATCATACAACTATTGTTTTTTCTATTTCTCATGGCTAAAATATTGTCTAGTTCACAAAGAAACATTTCATGATATTCTGGTGAATTATGAAATATCATAGAGAACTATTATTGTTTTCTTCTGATTTTTTATAAACTAGTTTGTTTTCCTTTCATTGTATTTTGGGTTGTTCGATCTCTAATAGATCCTAAGAAGTTGTTTTACAAGGTTTTTTGCTTTTATTTTGATTATATGTACTAACCTTGTCTTGTAGGAGCTTGCATTTAAAATAGCATTGAAAAGAAAAAAATAAAAGAAAAATCAAGTGTGCTTGTTGTTAGATTTCATTTTCATAGGCACTTAATTACTCATTAGTAAGGGTTCTCTTGTCTTTCCAAGGCAGTAAACAATCTTGATACATTAGTGTGAATCAAGAAAGTGAGTGGAGAGGTCACTCTCTAGTTGCTTTAATTAACTTTGATTGTTGTGTTTGGGAGAAACATTTGGAGTGGGAAAGTATCCTCTTGGCCTCTTTGAGGTGAATCATATATCTTGACCTCCTTGTGTAAATCCATTTTGTGTCTAATATCTTAGTGATATTATTACCTTTAGAGGGCCTATTGTTGGGGGAAAAATCACAATGGGGATGACCCAAGTGGGGGCAAGTGAACCAGGCTACCCAAAACCACTATAATCTCAAGGCCCTTGGAAAAGAGTAAATTCTTGGAGGGATATAGTATCTTATTTCACTCTAGTGAGGATGCTCATGGGATTGTGACAATGGGAAAATTATTAGTTTCAATACACTTGTGGTTGTGAGGCCCTAGTTCCATTTTGGATGTAAGGGGGGTGCTATGAATGGAGACCCTTACTAAGAACTTTAGGTTAGAAGATACCCTATTTTAGTTGCTCAATATATTTGTGTGTGATTGACCCAAGTGGATTACCTAGGTCACCCAAAGATTTGACTCACCATATTTGTACTTTTAGATGTATTAAAAACACTATATGACAAAGCCAATATCTATTGTAGGAAACCACTTTGTGTGAGGCAGAGGGGCATCAATTTGTGGGAAAAGTTATTGATTAAATTTTGCATCCTTTAGGTAACTCTTTCTTGATGTATCTTCATTTTTGCTAAGACTTGTAGAAATAATTGGAACATACACATGACAATAACATTTATAGGTTTTTCATTTTTTTGAGATATCCCCATGTGTTTGCGTCATCCAAGATTTATTTTTCCCTTGCTTTATTACTTGAAAACTATTGTATATATCATATTTGTTTGCCAAAAATATGGCATCTTAAATGTCAACTTGTTGTCACAGCTAAGTTTTCTTGCTGTAAAAATACTTCAACTTGTTAAACCATAAAAAAAAACAATTTAAACTAAGTTCCTTAGTCTAAATTTGATCATTTTTGTAGTTACTATTTTCTTGGTCACTTTGTCACTTGTTGATTAGGGCATCTCAAACATGGTTTATTTGGTCATTAGTTTGCTCCAATAGGTCAAGAGGTTGTTTCTAGCTAAAAAATATTACTTGAATCTCTTGATTACATACTTGGTTTGTCAAAATTATTCACTTGTCCAAACATTCTTTCATACATCTTTTCTCTTTTGTCTTGGCTTAGCTTTGCTTGTTCACAAGTGTGGTACATAGGGTCCACTATATCCACAACTTGGGCACCTTGTGGCAAGTCTATCTTTCCTAATTTAATCCCTCTTTTACACTTTTTTCTTGCTCTTTAGACTGGTGGACATTTTTCTAATCTTGTTTGGACATCAAGCTAGATAGAGTCACCTTGTTAGCTTTCACACTCTCTTTCATGCTAGTGGCAACTAGGTATCAAATCTTATGAAGTGAAAATTCCACCCTTACTAACTCATAACAAAAAAAAATAACAATATGGAGACAAAGAGAAGATAAAATGCTTTATAAAACATTCATTAATACTTTAAATTCATTACAAGTTCTCCAAATGAGAGAACTCCAAATTCTTACAAGATAAGAGAGCTTTCACACTAAGAGATTCCTACTAGCTTGCATACAAAGAACTTCTACACAAGAAGAAATTCACCAAGAAGAACCTTCCTCTCAAGATCTTACACACCAAGATATTTCACCTCAAAAGCTTGATTACAAATTCTCATATGCCTTGCCAATATAGGTACTTACCACCCGAGATATTACAAACACAACCAATGTGGGATAAAAGATAGATGCAACTACCTTACAAAAAATATTAAATTCCCACTCAAATACAACCAAGCACCACCATGTGGGCCAATTCAAAAATTTCATTTCCTTTGTCGATCACAACAAATGTTAAATGCATGATTTAATGAACTTTGCACAAACTTCTGAGATGCCACCTACACACCTTAACAAATGAATGACAATTTTTTTTCATTTTATGCCACCCATGCACCTTGGTAAACGAAAAAACCCTCTTCTCTCCATTTTCCATTTTCTATTTTTTTCCTCTAATTTTCATCACTTTCTCTCTCCTCTATTTTTTTTAAAATAAAAAATTATCATGACCTATTTCATTTTGTGATGTAGATGCTCTTGCATCAAAATCTAACAAGGAAAATAACATAATATTATTTTTGATAAGTTACCTTGACAACTAGACATTATTATCACCAAGGAAAAGAACCTGAAGTGATCTTTGATGAATCATCTAAATGCAACTCTGAAAATTGGTTTGATCCTCTTGGTAGCATCTATGAGACACCACTTGCTTCACCTAGGTCAAAAAAAAGTCTCTCTTTTACTATGGATAGAAAGGACTATGAGAATCGTGTACATCATGACCCTTTTAGGGAGAATGAAAGACTTAGACAAATTGAGCTAGGAAAATGAGCCTACACGAAAGAGGAAACTAGGCATTTGGCTAAAAAATTTAACAATAATTTTTTTTTTGAAAACTTTGTAAACTTTGGCAATAATTCATCCCCAAGCACACCTCCAATATCACATCCCAATCTCAGGTATCATTCACCACCTCCTAGGTTTACACATACTAGGCATGCCTCACATGAATTCCAAAATGGAAATGACTCAGATCCTGAGGTTCCTGAAAAAGAGCTCTTATGCTTTCAACAAGATGATCACTTTCAAAAACTCATAATGAAGGCCTTAGAGGAAAATGGTGATCAATACTTCACACATCTAGCTTTTGAGGGGTAAAACTTTCACATAACTTTGATGTAGACTGTGATATCCCCATTTCGGCATATAAATTAACGAAGTATTATATATAGTATAATATTAATAATTGATAATTTATGAAAGAATATTATTATACTAAGATACAAATATAATTTGTTATATAATTACAAATATTAATTATACATATATATGTATGAATATTTATATATAATTAGATATTTATATGTCGTAGATAATTAATACATATATGTATGACAATAGTCTATGATATTATATCTTGTTATGATTCATATATAATCATATATAATTAATATAATAATATATAATATATAATCATTTATTATTATAAATCATATATAATATATAATCATATATTATTAATATTAATATATATTATTAATTTATAATCATATATAATTAATATAATATAATATAATAGAACTACCTTATTAAATTTAATGAAAAGACACATCCCTATGAAATGCTAAATATATAAGATTATCAAAGTTGAAGAGGATATAATGGAAAATATTATAAAATTGATTTAGATAAGAGGAAAACCTGAAGATGTCTTGAAGCGAGACATTACAAGTGGTATCAGAGTAGGATTTCCTACCATCCTATGAAGAATATATCTTACGCATGAGAAGAATCATAATTGCAACTACATATAATATTTGAAGAATAATAGTACCAAAGTTGAAATAGGATATATTTATTTGGATAGAAATATGGATGAACTTAACTCTGTCTCACATTATCAGTAATTCACAAGAGAAAAGGATTTGAACTAATTCAATCAAAGGTCATACTTATTTGAAGCCATACTCTGCACTTCTATAATACAAAATTGTTTCTCTGCACAAGTTTTAGATCAGACTATTAATATGGAAAGCATTCCATTGATGCTATTTGAATAAATCAAGTGATGATATCGGGAAGTACATATGTTTCAAGTGGGAAAAAATGTTTGTTTGTGGTTTAATTCTTATCTACATATCTCATCGGAACCCTATAATTGATAAATTGTAGAAGATTACACATAGTGACTTGATTGAGAAATTCTTGGATTGATGTAATTAATAATAGAAGTCTGAGTATTATTCTCTCATCATGAGCAATAATCTTTATCATGAGTGATTTCTTTATCTCGAGCCACAAGATTCCACTCATTGCATCACCTTTGGATTATTTTTTGGACCTCTAGACCATTGCGTCGAGATCTATTATGAATCTTGGCTAAATCAGAGTAAGGAATGCTTGTTTAAATTGAGCATACCATAAGATTTTTAAAAAATATACTCATTTGATAGAAAGCACCTTCAAGGGGATGGCCTTTGATTTGAAGAGCTTTTTGGGCATCTGAATATCATTGGGGATGATCACAACAAAATTTATATGGTAGAGCTGCAGGGATAATGGAGTTGTAAAGGAAGCACATAAATGATGATTATTTCAACAAATTTTAATGAGGATAATAGTATATATTTTGAAGAGTCTCAAGGGCACATGTTCATCTCTTAGACAAACCTGCACTAGGAATGAGTTGAGCTAGGGGCTACTATGCAAGAAGCAATAAAGTAAAATGTGTAGAGGGAAGATGTATTCTTCTGAAGGTCAAGGAATAATCACATGCAAAAGCATATTTATAATGCTCGGGTTCATTGGAGAAAGGAGTTGCGGCAGTTCACATGAGTGAATTGCTGAAACCCAACATGCTTTAAGACCAAATATAACTTTGTGTGCACCTTTAAGTGTCAACACTTATTGGTATAAAAAAGATACCTTTATCATTGAGATTTCCATGTGCTGGTTTTTCTCCTTGGAAATTTAGTCTGTGAAGTTGTTTTGTATTTACCTTTCCATATATCTTTGTGTAAGAGAATGATTTCAAAGGATGTTATGAGGAGAGTATGCTCTGCAATAAGATGCAGATGTTGATGCAACTAATGTGTGTTGATCAACAGGACTGATGTTTTAGATGACATGCTTACTTGTATATTAGGCCTTGAGCATTTAGGCCTTGAGCATTTGCATGCTTTCAAAAATATTTTGAGGGAGGTTTGCAAGATTGATTAGGTTAAGAATGGAATGCTAGAAGCTAGAAATGTGCCATATTGATCAACATCGAATAAGGGAATTTAATGTGGAAAGTGGATACGAAGATTACTTGGTATTCCTAAATTACCACTTCGATACATAAGGTAAGGAGGTAAGTTATATATCTTCTTCAGATTTTGTTATCATATGAAACATTGTTAACATAAGATATAGTTATTAGTATCTTTTTTATTATGATTGAATAGTTATAAAAAAAAATGAGATTGATGTTCAATTTGATAAGAAATAATCGATTTATTATGATTATTATTATCAAATATGTTATTTATGATTAATGATTGAATAGTGTTAAGTTTTTGATAAATTGAATTCTAAATGAAATTAGTTTTCACAAATAATATTATTAAGTAAAATCAATAAGGTTATCATCTTCCAAGATGAGATAAGGCCTACGGTGGAATGGGCTGGGTAACACCACTCGGGGTACCAAATAAAGCCTATGGGTACCAGGTAAGGCCTATGATGGAGCGAATATCCCAGGTTACATCATACAAATGCACCTTCTTAGGAATGATGATCGGAGTGAGATGATAATAACGAGGGAGAATGGTGAGGCCCACTAATTTGGGTAATAGGGCACCCCATTATGGTTTCTCCTCCTATAATTGAATGATAAGATTAAGTATCTGATATTTCAAAGATTATGGTTTAAAAGACTTCTTATTGAAAAATAGTTGATAGAATCACCTTAAGATCACAATTCTCCAATGATGAGATAAGGCTTACAATGGAATGGGTTGGGTGACACCACTCGAGGTACTAGATAAAGCCTACGGGTACTAGGTAAGGCCTACGATGGAGCAAATACCCCAGGGTACATCATACAAAGGCACCATCTTGGGAATGATGATTGGAGAGAGATACAAATAATAAGGGAGAAGGGTGAGGCCCACTGGTTGGATAATAGGGCACCCTATTATAGTTTCTCCTCCCATATTTAGAAAATGATGAGTTAATAAATGGACTATACTTTGATTGACAAGACACTAAAATTGAGACTATAAACACCTTGATAGGAGATTAATTTATGTGTACTATTGATTTTTTTTGGTTGCAGGTTCACAATTAAAGAAATGCATAACATGTGTCTTGTGTGTTTGCATCGTGTTTGCTTCATGTCTTCATCTGTTTGCATCGTGTTTTCTTCGTGTCTTCATCTATCTGCACTGTGTTTACTTTGTGTTTTCATTCATTAAAGATGTATATTTGATAAATCTTTTAGGACTTTGTATGCAAATATGTTTTCTATCTATGAAGCAGTTTTTGTGTGAATGATTTTGTTTGAGGACAAGCAAATTTGAGAGGGGAGGATTGTGATATCCCCATTTCGGTATATAAATTAAATAAGTATTATACATAGTATAATATTAATAATTGATAATTTATGAAAGAATATTATTTTACTAATATAAAAATATATTTTGTTATATAATTACAAAGATATATATATATATATATATATATGAATATTTATATATAATTAGATATTTATATGTCGTAGATAATTAATACATATCTGTATGACAATAGTTATGATATTATATCTTGTTATGATTCATATATAATCATATATATTTAATATAATAATATATAATATATAATCATATATTATTATAAATCATATATAATTAATATTAATATATATTATTAATTTATAATCATATATAATTAATATAATATAATATAATAGAACTACCTTATTAAGTTTAATGAAAAGACACATCCCTATGAAATGCTAAATATATAAGATTATCAAAGTTGAAGAGGATATCATGGAAAATATTATAAAATTGATTCAAATAAGAGGAAAACCTGAAGATGTCCTGAAACAGGACATTGCATTGATAGATTGATTTAAAAGAAGGAACCCTCACAAATAGAGGTTGTGTTGAAAGAAATACAAGACTTGAAAATTAAGGTGGCATGCATGGAGAAAGAAAAGGAAAAGCCTAAAATTTCATTTTCTATTGACTCTATATTTCATTTTCCTTTCGACAAAGGTTTATATTTGACTCCATATCCACGAAAAAATGAATTTCATAAATATGATAATTATGATGGGAATGGAGACCCTTATGATCATGTCAAACAATTCTGCACTTTAAGAATGGAATTTGTGCATGATGGCACTTACCTCATGAGGTTGTTCCTAGAAGTCTTTGTGGTCAATCTATGAAATAGTTCACTAAAATATCACCTCCAGTTAATTCCTTTGATGAGCTTGGACAAAGATATTTTCAGCACTAATCTTACAAAATTCAACAACCAATCACTATGTTAGATTTGTACAATCTTAAACAAAAACAAGGTGAGCCTTTTGTCACATTCTAGCAAAGGTGGGGGAGGTTGCATTCAAGATACCTACGTCAAATTCCTTAAAAGGAAAATTTTAATATCTTTGTGAGTAATCTTGTGCTTGAATTACAGTTTGACCTTAGAAAGCAACTATTTGACATGTTTGATACCATGATAGAGGGTGCTTTCCACATTGAAGATGTCTTGGTCAAACAAGGGATACTTACCTTAAATAAAGATAAATACAACGTCAATAACAACAACAAAGATAAGAGTAAGACCAACTATTGGAACAAAAACAAACACATTGTTGATGGTGTGATTGATGCCTCTAAGCCTAAGGAGGACATTTTTAATCTGTCAAGTGTAATCCAAGCTACAAAACTTTAAGAGGCTTCTTCAAAATCAAATGACACCAAAAAGTCTAATAATTTCAAGGGTAAACCTTCACAGGCATCAATGCCTAAACACAATTTTACACCCTTAGGAGACTTTCTTGATGTGGTTCTAAAGACCTTTCTTGCAAATAAGATAATCATTTTTCCAAACAACACCAAACCGTATTAGCCATAAATAAAACCTAAGTGGTGGAATGACAACCACTATTGCAACTATCATAGAAAAGAAAGACATAAAAATAATAGTTGCATGAGACTGAAGACCGTTATTCAAGATCTCATTGATAATTTAAAAAGTTGGTGTAGATGGACCACTATCTAATTCTGACCACAAGGTTTATAATGAACCTTTCCCTAAGTATGAACAAGGGGAAACCTCCAAACCAAATAGTGGAGATGGAAAGATTAACTACACCTACACTAGCATGGACAATGTGATCAACATGCTTGAACCTTTAAAGGAGGGTGTTAATATGATCTAATTGAAAGGAAATAATACCAACTATGACTAAGATGTTGATGAACCACCTAAAGTATCCCTTAGAGGTTGAGGTCATGCATCCTCACATGCTCATTTAGTATTGAAGCTAAAAATGAAGAAAAAGCTTTGATTATTCTTAGAGGAGTCAATTCATATTCCTTTGAGATTCTAAATGTAGTCACTAGGATTCAACCCAATATCATTCTTAAGGGTCCCAACTCCTCTCAACAATCCAAGTCTAAGAAAACTGCATAAAAAAAACTACATCTAAGAAAGTGTCCACCTCAAGTAAGTCAAGCTATAATTTAGTGGACCAATTGCAAAGGAATCACAAATAAATATCAATCTTTGAGTTTCTAGAATTTTCTCCAACTCATAAGAAAATCCTAGACAATGTATTGCACACAACTAGTGTTCCCAAAGACATTGATGTAGATCAATTGCAAACTATGGTTAACCACATTTCTACACCTCACTACCTTTCACTTTCCAAAGAGGATGATAAATCACTAAGTCATTCGCACAATATTGCCTTGCACATAGAACTCTTAATCCATAAAGCCTGTATTAGATGCATATTAATAGATGGAGATGCAAGGCTAAATATTTTTATAGATAATTCACTCAAATAGTTGGGCTTTTTAGAGCACATCATTGTTCTTAGGAAGAAGATTACTATTAGATCTTATGACGGAGAGGAGAGGTTTTCCAAAGGATTAGTTGTTCCAAGTACTTGATGTAGGTCTACTTGCTTACATCTTTCTAGGGAGACCATGGATTCACATTATGCAAGTTGTGCCATTGACTTACTATCAATGTATTAAATTTCCTTATAATGGCATTGGAGTATCTATTCCTAGGGATAATACATTATCAATCAATGTGATCACCGCTGAATCATTTGTACCTCACAATAGAGGTGCACAAGAAATCAACAAGAGGAACTCGCAGAATGTGAGAAGATGCTTAAAAAGTTGTACATAGGAATGGGGGAGTATAGATTAGAATCTTTTGCTAAACTTCCCATTTCTCCATGCTCACATGGTCAACCCTTTGAAAAGATGAAACCTTCATCTTTAGCTATGATAGTTTATGGTACCTTTTTCTAGTCTTCTATGATGCCAAAAGATGAGAATGAGGAAACAACAATTATAAATTGGATCTATCACGGAGAAGAAAATAATCTAACGAAACTACTATCACAATTGAAACATCTCCCAAACAATATGGAAAGGTCTATGAATTTCTTCATGAGATGGGTTTCTGGTCATGGTCCATTGAGTGCTAAAAAGAATGCTATAATCTATGAAACTTGGGGTAGATGTCATCCATACTTATGAAAACCAACCCAAAGTGGATGATGAGTCACACATAGGACCTAAAGAGTCAAACCCTCATGTCAACTTATTGATCAAGCTGACCACCTTAGGGGACCAAATGATCTAGGTATCTTTAAAGGGGACCCTATAGACTCTAATTTTCTTCTCACTGGAAATTATTCTTCACATATCAATAACCTCAAATCTTTCACGTCACTCTCGCATGTGCATCCCAATCTTATAGATTAGTCTCAAAAAAATCAACAACCAAAGATATTGACTTTTTAAATTGACCATGAGATCAATTTTTACTTGAATGGCATAAAACTTGTAGTGTCTTCCACCAGTGAACCAAATACGAATATGGCTAATTTGGATATCAAGTACCTAGTCAAAAAATAAAATTAAAATTAAAAAAATAGGCACTTTGTTGGTGAAAGCCATCTTGTAGTGGTGTTAGAGCTGAAAAAAGTAAAAACAAAAGATGTATCCAAGGGTGAAAATCTCCCTTAGGTGCTCAAGGATAACGTACTTTGTAGCCTGCCTAGTTATTTTTAGGAAAAATCATAAGTATTGATAGAGTCTACACATATGATAATCTTGGAACATAAGAAAATTCTCAAATCATCCACCTAGCTCAATCTTTATCAATGGAAGAGAAAGAGGAATTCACCAATTTCTTTAGAGATAAGAAAATAAATTTTGCTTGGACATATTCTAATATGTCGGGGCTTGACACAAATATGATTATGCATCACTTTTCCATAGCTCCCGATGTAAAAATAGTTAAGAAAAAGGTAAGAAATTTGTATCCATGTGTATCTCTCCAAGTTAAATTGGAGTTGGAAAAGATCCTCAAAGTTGGATTCATAAGAGCTATTGACTATGCCAAAAGGATTTAAAATATTGTACCAATTTCAAAACATGACAAATTCATTCTTGTATGCATAAAATTTTGAGAGCTCAATAGAGCATGCCCAAAAGATGGCTTTATGCTTCCAAACATATATATGATAGGGATATGTCTGTGGGTTATGATATGTACTCTCTCATTTGTGGGTTCTCAAGATATAACCAAATTAAGATAGCTCTTAAAGACTAGCATAAAACAACTTTTACATGTGCATGGAGAACCTTCTGCTAGAATCTCATGCCATTTGGATTAAAAAAAAATTGGAGAAACTTATCAAAGAGCCATGACCATAATATTTCATGACATTATGCATAAATCAATGGAAGATTATGTGGATGTTCAGAGCTTGAGATACAGTTTAGATATACATGGCACTTGGTTCAGAATCAAATTTAATGATCAAATTCTGACTTACGGTTTCAAAGATCACCCTCCAAGCCCAACTTCATGAGCATAAGTTGTCAGTTCAAATAATGAGATCATCAGTTTATAAGGTTAGATGCATAGTTCAAAATTGCAAGTTTTTCCAAAGTTCAAATGTGAGTACAGGGTTCAAAGTTCAGAATGCAGATTCAAGTTTATTTTAAGGTGATCATGGCTTAAAGGATAATGAACATATGTAGAGTGTGTTTTTCCACACGTATGGCTCCACTGGAATCAACTTTCATGGCATTGAGGTAAACCACATTCTTTTCAATAAGTATTGATTAATCTGCATCGAAATATATTAGTTCAGAATATCAAAGAAGCATATCAAATAAGGAATGAACATCTGAAGTTTTCAATATAAACCCAATGGTGAATCGAAATAATGCATGAGACCAAGCATTGCAAGCTAGGAATATTTTGAGACTCCATGAATATGGGAGATGTCATGGCTATTAATAAAGAATCAAAGGAAAATCCTCAAAGTCTACATCACATGTACAATATGCATTCTAATCAATTAATAAAGACATGTTTGAGACACTTATTGGGAGCCCCAAATTGCTCATTAGATGGGCCACAAACTTCTGCATAGATCCCAAGTGTCTTGTAGATGGAAACCCGATTGTATGAAATTCAATGACAAATTCTATCAATAGAATTAGTCACAATAGTGTGTTTTGATGTTAAATAGCTATCCTTTTCTTTCATCGAGAATGTCAAAGTTTAAAGAGAAAGAACTTATCATTATGATGGTATCCAAACATAAGAACTACACAAAGATATGAGCACATGGAGAATAGCAATGGATTCCTTGTATTGGTAAGAAGACCCCAAAATTTGACCCATGACTACATGGATACAAGATAGTTACCAAGTCCATCACATGCATGTAGAAAAAGTGTTAAAACCAATCACATACAAATAAGAATAATGTTCACTAAATTTTGTTTGGGGGTGACGATGAATCGTGTAGGTGCAGCATGGAGAATATGGTCAAAGTGTTTGACCAAATGCTGATAGTCTCCATCAGGTGATTAGCTCAATGCATTATGTGAGCTTCAAAATAGCTCATAGTTACCCGATATAAAGGAGGATCTAAATAATAAGATGAAGGAAATGTTTCAATATGGAGTCTATGCTTTGTCCTATGCTCATGTCCTAAAAGATACAACCGCGACTAATTGAAGGTATCTTTAAATACAGTCAGTGAGTCTTTCTTCATGCCAAAATCCATAGAAATCATGGTGACTGTTTGACAAAATGTCAATATAGTCACCACAACACTAGAGGTCATGCGACATCACCCTTTCCATAATCACAATGAACAATGCACTTCATAATGGTGTCAGTTATACCAAGGAAGATGTCAGAATCACATAAAGAATGTACCGATTCAAATTTGCATCATGACCAACATTCTAAGGAGCGTATATACATGAATGGTGAATAGCACACATCGTCACTTGAATGAGGATCTAATCGAATATGGAAGGTCACGAAAAGATATATAAGAGGAACTTGATGTGTGCACCATATGTTTGACCAAATGTCTAAAGTTAATAAATTAATTTTGAAGACACTGAGTGAGAGGGATTGACTATAAAGACCTCATCATGTACTCTTCAATTAGCGGAAGTCATCCACATTCAGACTTCGACAACAATCAAGATTCCTAATTTCATTATTCACGACACATGTTGATCAAAAGAAATGGGAATTTGGGAAATGTTTAATCACACTAAGGAATCATCTATAACAAACTCGACTGTAGTTAACCTCATAAACTATAGCTAGTTCAGAATATTTAGATCAAAGGAGAATACATCTACACAATTCCAAAGGCTCATGGGATGTAAAATGGTTACCAAAGCTCATAAAATAAATGGGTCTTCTTCATGGATTGACCACTCTAACATGTCAAGATGTTTCTAATGGTGATAAATCTGCATATAACAGACTGACAAGTCATGACATTTGAAGAGACATGTGTCTTGCTAAGTTAAAAAGAGATTGAATTGGGAAAATTTTGACACAATACATCTTACATCAGAGCTAATTAACAAGAACTGACACATTATGTGGTGATTCATTCTTGAGAGATTTGAATCCTCAAATTGACATGTGGCATGCTCAGACTACTGCAGTGGCAGAGAAGAGAAACGCTATAGGAGGCAACATTGTTGAAAATGTAATAGGGAATTTAATGTTATTTTTTAAATGCTTTTAGTTTTTGAAGTTTGTAATAACATCCTACATGTGGTGGCATACCTAGAGTAGCAGTTCGATAAGCTCTCCAGATATAGCCACCTAGGACCAGGTGTGTGGATCTTAAATTAGAATAGTTTTTTTTTAGTTCGTAGGTGGAGTGTTTAATGATTTTTAGAATCCAATAATAGGTAGTAGGCAGTTTTTGGAATATTCCTGATTTAGAAAATGACTATTTAATATTGGTAGAAAAAATGTTTCAAATTCTTATCCTTTTTTTGGATAGAAGACGTTCTTCTTTTCTAAATAAGAAGAAAACGTTTCACATCCTTTAATAGGAAAAAGAAAGTCAGTTTTAAAAGAGAGCCAGTCGGCTATGTAAGAGGGGAATCGAATTTGGAGAGATATGGAATGTTTTTCATTTTTTTCTTTGTGCAAGTTTTCAATGGTCTGAGTTTTGAACGAATTTTTCTTATCTTCTCACTAGAAATAAGTTGATAGTTTGCAGAAGATTAAAAAGTTTTAGTTTTGGGTCGAATTTGGTATGTTTTGCAAAAAAATGTACTCCGATGCGTGGTCAATATCTCGGGTTTGAACCATTGGATTTCTCTCAAATTTTTATATGTTGTTTGAAACCTAGTTACGCCAAATCTCAACGGTTAGATTGAGTAAATATTTTTTGGTTCGAAAGTTATTCATGTCTGAGTGCAGGTCTATCCGGAGGCAGCAAGAAGATATTTTGGGAGATTTTATTTTCAAAGTTTTGTTTTGAATCTAATTTTAGTGTGTGATCCTGAAGGTTGTAGATGCCCCTTGAAGCAACTCAGTTGAGTGACTGATTCCTCCTGACTTTTCCAAGGTGTGGCTCTGCATCACAGACAATGGAGAATAGTATTCCCTCCTATTTTAAATATTGCAAAGTAATAAATCCCAAAAGCATAACCACATGAAAGGATGGGAAAGTTAAAAGACAAAAAATGAAAGAGCTTGCCAAAAGATTAAGTTTTAATAACTAAAGAGGAAGACTTACCACCAAAAAAAAGAATAAATGGGAGAGAGAAAAAGATTGAGGGGTCTTCTTTTCTACAAGAGACAGAGAGCTTGAGTAGGGGGAAGGAAATTAGTTTTGTTTTTCTACATTTACATTATGCATATTAAGAGTTTGAATTTTTGTAATAAATTTAGCAAAAACTGCAAGCAAATAAAATCTGAGCATTCTTATTTGTGATGTTCTAGGCAACGAAGTTTTTAATTTTGAATCAGAGCATTTAGTTATTTCTCCTATGATTATAATCAATCAAAGTATTGTTGTATTTGGTTTTGGATATCATCTTGTATCTTGTGCTGAATAATGAATGGGTTGTAGATTGAAGTATTTGCAGATATCCCTAGTACGGGAATTGGGATTATTTAGTTTTCTTTTTATTTCATTTTGCACTGCATTTGCATAGTTATCATTCACCTTGCATTACCAATGTTGGGGAATCATAGGAAGTGTGAATTCTTGGGGTTGGCTAGGTTTAGAACTAAATTCACTGCCTGAGTTAGTTCAGCCTAGGGATGGCTTGGTTTTCCTCTTCCGTTCTCAGGTTAAGAACGTACCCAGTTAATTTAGGAATAAAACATGATTCATTGAATATCATTCATAAGGGAGCTATACCTTTCAATTTAGAGGTAATCTATCAACCCTATGATAAATTATCCAACTGTTGGTATCAAATTGTTTCTCACGGATTCAGACATTTAAGAGTTAAATTGAAAAGAACAATTTGTTTACCAACGAATCCCTTACAAGAAATTGGTTGACGATCAAAGGAACTACTTTACTTTTATCATCTTTCAACAAATTCCTAGAATATAAAATAAATTGGTTCATGCTATAGAAACCTTGGCTTATGTCATAAATTTGCACAAAAATGAATCAAGGTTTGAATTCCTAGTGGAAGAACTATGTTACCTTGCGTATGAATTCCATGAAAATCATTTTATTTGCACCAACATTGGTCACAATTCATCTCACTATTCCAATATATATTCTTATCTTCATGACTAAATCATCCCCAATTGCTCAACCTATAATGAAAAATACCAATCCATCTATAACACTTCCTATTATAGCCTCATCTCTAGTGACTTATTTGGGAGAAGCCTAGACGTAACACTTTTTAGGTGTTCGGAGAAATAAGAATTTGAATGTGCACTTGTTGAAGTACACGAGGGCATATGTGGGTCTCGTTCCAATAGTATTGTGTTAGCTCAAAAGTTTCTTAGGGTTGGTTACTACTGGCAGGGAACTTATACCATTAGGTATACCTTTCCCTTTTTAGCAGCAGGCCTTTGACTTAGTAGGCCATATTCACCCCAACTCATTAGGAGGTCACAAGTTTATCATCACTGCTACAAAATATTTTTACAAAGTGGGTTGAGGTTGTACCATTATTTAATGCTATAGGAATATAGGTCTCTTTGTTTATCCTAAATTAAATCATCTATCAATATAGTGTTGCATCCTCCATAGTTATCGATAATGAGAGAAAATTCAAAATAAGGATCTCAAATCCTTGTACAAGAAATTCAAGATCACACAACACTGGCCTTCTATTTAATTCCCCCAAGGAAAGGGTCAAGCAAAAGCCTCTAATAATATTTTTCTTAATATCTTGCAAAACATTGTTAACAAATCAGGTAGGGATTGAGACCTTCAAATCAACCCTGCACTATAGGCTTATAGAACTAGTAAACATCACCTAAAAGAGTTACATCTTTTGGACTTGTCTATGGTTCAGAGGTTTGTTTACCCCTTGAGGTTGAGATTCATTCACTTAGGATAGCTCTTAAAATTCTTTTGATAGATGAGGATTACACAATTATGTGTCTACGAGAGCTAGAACTATTGGATGAGCATAGGAAATATGCCTTTCATCATACGAGGTTTATTAGAAATGGAAGCTGCAAAGCTACAATAAGAATTTTCATTCTAGGGAGTTTGAGGTTGGAAACCTAGTCTTGCACGAGAATCCCAAGAATCAACAAAATAGAGTTCAAAAGGGGAAATTTGAGCCTAATTGGTTGGGTCCATATATCATTACTATTGCCTTTAGATTTGGTGCATATCTTCTCTCAATATGAGGAAGAACAATTCTCTGATCTCATCAACATACTCCATCTAAAAAAGTTCTACGCTTGATGCTCTCAACATCTAGAGCTTTGTACATATCTTATGATGTCGAAAGAATCCAAAAAAATCATAAAATATCCTAAAAAATGACCGTCATTGTGAAAACCTAGCAATAGGCACTTTGATGCATTACCAAAATAAACAAATATAAAAAACCATAAAAAGCATTAAATATAAAGTTTCTTCCAAGTGACAAAAACATGGACATAGGAGCTAATTGAGACCTATGTGCCTCTATCCATCAACTTGTCACTTTGACTTAACCATTCGATCCATCTCACACTTGTTTCCTAGTCTAGAATTGGTCTTTATCTAGGTCTAGGGGGGCATGAACTGTGTCATATTTGGTCTCTAGGATGTGCTAGTATATAATGACACTACACAAATAGAATTTATCAACACTTTTCGTTTGACACTGAGTATTTCTAAACACTTTTTGGATATTGTACTTAAGGCTTACACTTAGTCTATAGTCTAGTTGTGTGATATATCTCACTTGTAGCCATAAATATAGAAATTCAACAATTTTCTTTTTCTTTTCTTGTACACATTGCCCTTAAACTGAAACGACTGAGATATTATTGTTGATTTTCTGTGTGTTGCTTGTTATTGATTTTCACTTATGTTCCCTCTGTAGCTACTTTGGGATGTCACTCAATTGGAGGATTGGGAGAATGGAACATATTTTCTTTTCTTTTTTCTACCCGTGGGTATAGTTTGATGACCTTAGGTGTCTCTTGCTTTGACCCATTGGACACTTAGGTGATTTGGAACTATGTCCCTAATTTTTTCATTATGTTTGTCTTGCAAGATTGTGCTTATATCCATCTCGAAATTTTGTGTTTCTATACAAGCATAATCTTGCTATATTAACTTGGAATCTAACTACATTGTCATCTCTCCTACTTTGACACATTGGACACTTAGGTGATTTGGAATGATGTCCCTGATTGTTTCATTGTGTTTATATTGCAATATTGTGCTTATATCCATCTCAACATTTTGTATCATGATGCGAGCATAATATTGATATATTAACTTGAACTTTAATTGCATTGTCATATTAACCTCTAGGTCTTCAATGCATAGGTTAGATTCCTACACCCTATCTGGTAAAGATCATATTTATAGCTTTATAGTTTCACTTGCACTAGTGATGATTGTATGATCTTGTGATGTTTATTACTAATGCTTGATGATAAAAATAATGACCTATTAAGGAGACCCTTGCATGTTTGAATTTTCATTTCTCACCCTAGTTTGCATATTAGGTTGCATTTTAGTCTAGCATTCGAGTTAGGAGAGAGTCTCCTTCATCACTTTTTGGATGTCTCACTATCAACTACTTTTGATCATATTTTCTTCTATCTCTTGATCATGTCTTCATTACCCCTTGTTTTTTCATCATCATTTCTCATCAATCTTCTTCTATCCTAGAATCAAAGGGGTTAATCTTATCATCCTATCTAATCTATCCTTTTGGACCCCTTATATAACATTTTGACCTAATTTTCAAAAGTCTCATTTTTTAGCAAAAAATGTATCCTTACCTAATTTTGATGTCCTTTATCCATTTTTGGGATAAAAATAAAAATTCGGATTCATGCTGACAATTAGAATCATGATTTAAATTTATTTATTTTGTGCATAGTTGACTAACCCTTTTGAGGCAAATCTTTTGATTTTTTCAAGGAAATCATCATTATTCTCATGTATTCATTATTTCTACCTCTCTATCATCTCCTCTTTCTCATTCCATCATATTTCTTCTTTCATTTGACCAAATTTTTATGGTTCATCATTTCTATCAAACTAGGGTATATTCTTAAAGTTTGGTAGTCAAACTCTGTTGTATGATCTTTGCATTGCCTATCTATCAGTATGGACCTTATCTTAGCTCAATTTGATCAAATATATCTAGTTTTTGCATCTCCTTTATTTCATTTCAATTTTGATCACAATGGGGTAGAATACCCTAATATTTCAAAACTGCAAATTGATTTTTCTATGCTATCAATCACTCCGGACATCTCAACTTTATTGCTTCACACCAAGTTGAGATCCTTAAAATATTTTCTTCTTTGTAGATGCTTGACATAATATTATCACTCTTGGACATATCAGTTCTCATCACATAACATCAGTTCTTATTTTGTGTTATCAACCTTTCCCTAATGTTCAGTTTCATCACTTCACTAAGCATTCAGGATTACCAACCTCACTAACTTTCATTCACCACTAGTTCAGAGTTAGTTATCTCACTACATTTCATTCACTACTAGTTTGGAGTTAGATCTCTCAATTAGCTTGAGAACACCATTCTTTGAGCTAATGTGTTCCTAGATCTCTCACACATTAGTTAAAGATGGGCAAATGGAATCACCCAAAAAATGGTCTAGTAAATTAAGCACCCTTTTTAAAATTGTAAATCTCTATACTCGACTACATCATATGCTTAATCAAATTTGCATAATTATTTAATCGCTAATTCTTTATCAAATCTTATTCAATTATATCCTATGGTTTGATTGCCTTATTCCAAGTCTTTATTTAATTAGAAAAACATGTCTCCATTTAATTAAATAAACCCCTCTTATCCTATATGTGCACATGAAAAGGGAATTTATAATTTAAAAATAAAAGGAAGACTTTTGTCTATACATGGAATTCACACTTTCCAAGGTGAGTGGAATATCTTTTTCTTCTTAATCTTCTCCACACATGTTTTTCCATTTAAACACAACCATTGATTTTTCCTTTTAATCTCTACCATCCTCTTTTTTTATAAAAAGAGGCTCTCTCCTCACTCTTTCATATCTTAGACTTTCATGCTATTGTTACGCCACTACATTTTCATTTGAACACTTAAGCATTTACATTTACATTCTCATTTAGTTTACTTGCACATTAGTGATAGTACTATGTGTTGAGATAATAGGTGTTGCACACATTGCATAGTATTGTTATATTGTATTGTTTTATTTTATTATGTAATGTTGCATCTAAATGGATGTGCAACATGTAAAGATTTCCATGGGATATACTTGATGAGTTGTATTGTAACATCGTAATAACATTTTATGTAATAATTTAATATTAGGAAAAAGAATTAAAATTCCAATATTAAATGTGGGGTCAATGGGTTAGGTAGTACATGGTTTATGTAATACCACTTGGTAGTTTTGTGGGACTTGCTACTATATAAACAACTATAAGGGTAGTTGTTGTGTGACTAAGAAAGAAGGCAAAAAGGGAAAGAGTCAAGTGGGACAAGGCTTGATAGGTTAGCCAAGGGAGCATTTGTGAAGTTTGGAAACATGGCATGAGATGTGTGGATTCATGCTTGTTCACATAGATTGCTTGGTTATGGCTATGGCTTTGAAGGCTTCCATGGTTGTATTGTAATGGTATTTTTGTTAAATAATACATGGTGATGGATGCTTTTGCAGACTAAGTTTTTTTCCCTCAACGAAGGTTTCCCAAGGTATATCTTGTGTCACAATTTTTGTGGGTGTGTTGTTTATTATCTTGCTTGTGGATTTTAATTTTGTATTTATTTAAGATCTATTATGGGTTATGTGGAAATAATTATATTCTTTGTTGCAAGTTTCCTTACAAATGGTATCAAAGATATGGTTTTTATTATTGTAACCCTAGATTGAATCCATGGAAATGCATGAGAGGATAAAAGAAAGGGAAAGATGTATGAGTTGTTTATTGCAGATTTGTGTTTGTTGTCATGATTGGATATTGGTAGATTTTAGGCATGTGAAATTGTTGGTCAAAAGAATTTTTTGGATATTTCATGTAAATGAGGGTTTTAGAAGGAGCTTGCAAAAATGATCTCTTGAGTAAAAATAGACCTCACCATTGGATCTGGGTCAACATTTTCATAAATTTTGATTTATAATATACCCCAATTTGGCCATGTTTAGATGAAATAAAAGAGTTTTTTAGTTCAGCCCACGATGGCCGTCAAATTTAATCCCGTCAAAATTTTCATCACAAAAAAAATCATAGTGAAAATGGTAAAAAGACTGTCTTAGTAAATGACCATAACTTTCTCTCAAGATATTAGATTTTAAACTTCTTATGGGCATTGTAAAGCTAATTCAGAGCACTACAACTTGGTGTAAGTTTGGTTCTATGATTTTGACAATGTGTCAGGCTTTAAGAACCTGAAGTTAGATGTTATTTATTTTAAGCACATATTAGGGCATAACTTGGGCATATGGAGTTGAATTTTGGACTTCGAGTAGTCAATGGAAAGCTCTTGGAGAGCTCTACACATTGGTTCAAATTTGGTGTAGGTTTGGCATGGTTTATTTGGTGATATATTGATCTAAACTATTTATGGTATATATTGACTATGGTAGCATTGCGAGTTTATGACATTGTATGTTTGGAAATTTAAGATTTGATGCCATTGTATACTCAGTTTATATTTTAGATTAGTCTAGTGATGATATGGTTATCAATGTTTGGTTTGGATATGTATGATGATTTGTTGTGTCTACAAGTTGTACAGTGTTGTAAGCGGTCTATACTTACATGTTGCATTTATAGCTTGGAAATGGGTTGTCTTTGCCCATTGATTTTTCATTAGTGATGCATATTCAGATTGGTGGCTTGGATTTGGGTTATCTATGCTCTAAGTCACATGATTTGCTAATTTTTTCTTCTTATAGAAGGGATGAGATGTTGTTACTAGGTGCAGTCATGGTGGAAGATTGTGGTTGACTATTTTATGTTGACAAGTTGGACACATATTGAGAGCCAGATGCTTGATTCATGGATGTTATCATGGTGCCATGGATTTTGGCATGATATGATTGGATAAAGAGGTACATCCTTGATTTTCATTGGTTTGGATTCTTGATTTGGTTATGGTGGTATATCTTCTTGGTTGAGGATCATGGTTATTTGGTTTCTTTTAAGGAGCCCATAATGTGCACTTTGAGTTCTTTGGTGGTTTGATGCCTTGGTTGATTCTCATGGTTAGAGGATGGTTTTTCATCATGATGTCATGGATAGCTTGGATACATGATTTAGTGGGAGCTTGTGATAGTGATGAGGTGACCGTGTAGGATTAGTTCCTGGTTTGGTTTGTATCTTCTTGGTTTGGAGATCTTGGTTTCATTTGGTATTGACACTTTATTTGTGAGTGTAGACCTTGAGGATCTTCATGTAGGAAATAGATTTTATGATGCCATAGGTGACTTGGTACCACAGTTGAGTGGGAGTTGTTGGCATTGATATATTTATTGAGTGTTTGTAGATTTTGGAGGTTTGTCTTAGATCTTGTTGTTGTAGAAGCATCTTTGACAATTGCATGGTGCACTTGTTATCTTCATGGTGTGTGAAGATAGTTAGATCTTGAGGACTCATGGGGTTCTTGGTTATATTCATTGTGTATAGAGATGATTTTTCATGGTATGTGGAGATGGTTTTCTTCATGTTGTATGGAGATGGTTGCATCTTGAGGACTTGTGTGGTTTTTGGTAAAGGTGTGGTTTATGCTTTCATTCGATATGTTATCCTTGGTGTGAGGATGGTTTCATTATTATGTTATGATATACTCTTGTTATGCATTTAGATTTTTGACATGTTGTAGTATGTTCATATGGAGCATGTTAGCTTTTTGGTTGAGATGGTTAGATCATGTTGTCATGTTTATGTTCTTGAGGCCATGGTTGGAACTTTGACATTGATCTTGGTTTAGTTTCCTTGTATTGAGTACATTGATCATAAGCTAGGTACTTCATGATATTGTTATGTTGCATTTGGAGTTGGCATGGATTGATCAATTACAGGTGCTCATAGATACTTAGACATGGTGGTGATGTTGATTTGTCTTAGATTAGAGAAGTATTTGTTGGGATAGTTGATGATTTTAGTAGGAGAGTTTGAGGGGAACTCACCTAATATGGACATGAGAGGAGATGTTCTTAGATGAGTCTGGGCTTGAGACTTGGATATCTTGATGAGCATTCTCATTCCCCACTCTTGGTCTACTCAATAGTTTTCTACTTGAGAGGTATAGACCATTGTTTCTCTTAGGTCCATCATATATATAATTTTCTTTCATGGATATGGATCTTGAGCTATGGTATATGAGTTAGTTATGGAGGGTTCATTTGAGAGATGGTTTAGCATTGGTTATCTCCATTTGCATATGTTCTTATGCTGGTTGAATTTGGGAGATGGTTTTATATTGGGCATATTCCTTGGATTAGGAATGGTTTATGAGTTTGATCTTGTTGTGAGAGGCTCACATCCATGATTAGTTATATGGTATGGTTTGGGTGCTGATGTGGCTTCTTGGTTGGGATTTTATGGAGGAGATCATACTTGCATAGTTTACATCTAGAGGTGTGTGTAGAAGGACATGATACAAGTTATGATTTTCATGCTTTCCCTTTGGTCTTGGTTGTCTTCCTAGATGTTTGGTTTCACTTACATTGGATTTGAGATTGGGTAGAGATTGTGATCACTGGTTTGTGCTCATGTATGTCATGTGAGAGATGACATGGTTATTCTTTTATCTCTTTCCTTTGTTGGTTGTGGAGAACTTGGGAGAGCATTGGAGACTTTTTATGGGTGTTGTTCTTGCAGGTTATTGTTTACTGTGTTGTGGATCTCCTTGAGACTACATGGATTCACTTCTTTGAGATGTTGTGAGTGGATTGGTTATAGATTTGACATTATCTTTTGTAGTGGGAGCTTCTTGGTATATATGTGGTAGATATTGCTCTTGAGGTTTGTGATTGTAGGTTATAGATTGGATATGTTGATGATGTGAGATTCACTTGGTATACCTTTGGAGGTATGGATAGTTGGATGATTTTGGCACTTGTTGTGTGTGCTATTTCAACTATGGATATTTTGACAACTACAGATACATATGATTACCTCTGGATTAGGTTTTTTTGTGCTTGATATTTTCAGTTGGTACAGGATTTTATGATCTTCTAATGTGACAAGTTGGGTGGCTTTCTCTTTGGATGGCTTCCATGTATGTCCAATGGTAGTGGCATAATAGGAGGTGAGATCATTCATGTTTGAGATGCTAGATACTTTGGTTTTGTTGCAGGTACCAGGATGGAGCATACAGTGTATTTTGATCCATGATGGTGGATGTGCTAGGAGGGATTGTTCCCTTGTTCATTTATGTGGCTATAGATTGACCCTATGCAATGTATACAACAAGTGGGAGATTGTTGAGATAATGGGTGTTGCACACATTGCATAGTATTGTTATATTGTATTATTTTATTTTATTATGTAATGTTGAATCTAGATGGACATGCAACATGTAAAGATTCCTTTGGGATATACTTGATGAATTGTATTGTAATATTATGATAATATTTCTTGTAATCATTTAATATTGGGGAAAATAATTAAAATTTCAATATTAAATGTGGGGTCAATGGGTTAGGTAGCACATGGTTTATGTAATACCACTTGGTAGTTTTGTGAGACTTGCTACTATATAAGCAGCCACAAGGGTAGTTGTTGTGTGACTAAGAAATAAGGCAAAAAAGGAAAGAGTCGAGTGGGACAAGGCTTGACAGGTTAGCGAAGGAAGCATTTGTGAAAATTGGAAGCATGGCACAATATGTGTGGATTCATGCTTGTTCACATAGATTGCTCAATTGTGGCTATGGCTTTGAAGGCTTCCATGGTTGTATTGTAATGGTGTTTTTGTTTAATATATACATGGTGATGGATTCTTTTAGAGGCTGGGTTTTTCCCTCAATGAGGGTTACCTAGGGTATATCTTGTGTCACAATTTTTGTGGGTATGTTGTCTATCCTCTTGCACGCGGATTTTAATTCTATATTTATTTTACATCTATTATGGCTTATGTGGAAATGGTTATATTATTTGTTGCAAGTTTACTTACACTATGAAATGGTATAGTTTTATTGGATTTTATGGTTATTTGAAGGGTTTTTTCCTTATAAGTTCAAAAGACTTTTTATTATATACTTTATATAAGCCTATAGCTACCATGCTTTGTTATGGTTTTGAAGACATCATATGATTTCATAAATATAATGCTATAGTTAGAGCTTATATGTGATAAATGAGATCATATGTGTATATATGTTGGTAGATAGAATACTTTCTTCTTTCAAACTTTTAAGGGGTGGGTCCCTATACCCATATGTCGTGAGCAAGGATTAGTATATCTATGCATTTAATGCTATCCATGAGTTATTAAGATGGATATATGTTTTGATATTTGACATGTGTACTAATCCTTTGCAAGAAAAAGTTAAGGAGAACTAGAATAATCACGATCAAGGGAAGTAATGACAAATTCATGCGATTGCCCTGTGCCAATGGTTCAGCTGAATATCAAGTAAATGCAATTGTCACCCGCCCAAGCACAAATCCAAAGTTATGGCATGCTACATTTGATGAAGACTTGTTCAATTAGGAAGAACATGTTCTATGTTGATGTATTTCATTAATGATGTTGCTAAATCCTTTTTGTTGAAGGATCCTAGATGTAGGGAAGATTTTTTCCTTTTATGTTATAAATAAGTTGTTAATTTGAACCTCTGAGTTAGTTCATAAGTGATTATAATTTATAACAACATTCAAGATATAGTCTATTATTTTTAAATTGTATTGTTGATGGTTTTATATCAATAAAGATGACACCATTATTTTTTAGCACTTTATCTTGAGTTTATATTCATTCACTCGTCCAAGGGGGCTCACTTGGTGAGTGAATCTAGTTAGTAGGAGTAGTTTTTCATTGTTCTTAGAGTAGATAGAACTTTGTTACTCCTACAACCATTGGTAATAGAACTATTGGTTGTTCCTACATTAAAGGAAAAAAATGTAGAATCCTATTTGTATTTTAATTTCTGTAATCTAGATTAATTTCTTAATCTCGTACTCATGTTGAGTACTTTCATTTCCAATAAGTCTAGAATTTCCATTTTCATAGATTAGTAATGGAAAATAGGAGGGTTTAGAGCATATACTTTGTAGATACCATTTCAAGTCTATGTCCCTAGTTGATAAATTAAATGAGTTCAATGGGGCACTTGTATGCTACTTAGGATGTTCAATCCATAAGCACAAAGCTCTAGTTTCCAAACCAATCATTTGACCAAGAATTTTTGGCACCATTTACGGGAATGGTTTCAATCTAAACCTTTCTCAGGGGTCATTTTTCCAAGTTTCATAGGATAGAATTGTTATTTTCATTTATTTTGTATGAAAAGAATAAGAGATGATCTTGGGAGATTCCTTCCTCATAATGACCCCTTAGAAATAGAAGAAATTATATACCTAAGAAAGAAGATCCCCAAGTTGAGAACCAAGAAGAAGAGAACCAACCTATTGAAGAAGAACCAATATTTGAAAACCCATTTTTTGATGCCCAAGAAGAGTTCCCTTTACCACCATATTTTGAATCATCATTGCACTTGAGTGACCTTTTTGCTGGACCTAAATACTTGTAATTTACCAACCAAGACAAGCAATACCACCTCTACCACCAAGGATGGCTCATCCAACTTTTCCCTTTCGTTTACCTAACCTACATGATAATAAAAATTTAAAGAACATTCCTTCTTCTACATTGCGAAAATTCTATGGCCTTATTATTGAAGACCCTAAGGCCTTCTTGTTTGAGTGGAGCTATGACTATATAACTAATGCCCACAAATTGAAGTTGTTTCCAAGTATTCTAAAGGAGGTAGATATGAGATGGCTTATGGGGTTGGGTGTAAATACTATAACCGAATGGGATGCTATGAAGAATTTTCTTCTTAAAAGGTACAAGGAGTATTGCAGAGGTTGTGATATGAAAGGGGATGAAATTTTTAAGATTTCACAAAAAGAGGACAAGACATTATAATATTATGTCTCTAAGTTCATGTTCAACTTCCAAAGGAACACTCAACATTAGTTGAATGAAGAATCACAAAAATATATTTTCCTTAAAGGTGTTAACGATGAAAGTATTGAAGCATTGGACCTCATGGTGTGGGGTGATATTACCCAAAGAAGTTGGCATGATATCAAGAAAATATACCTTAACTACTCAACGAAAACTGCAAAGAAAGGAAGAGGAGTTAGGAGTACACCTAGTAAAATTAGTGGTTTTGGAGTATCAAAGGTGGAGATTTCTAATCTGTTATATGATTTCAAGCAAAACATTATAAATAATGTTGTTATACAATTGGACACCATCTAAGCAAAAAGGAAGCATGATGAAGCTGAAGCAATGCTCACTAAATTTTGTCTAGACTACAAAGAAAATAACAAGAATTACAAGTGTAAGACAGTGACCAATTTGGAGGCTCATCTAATGCCAACTAAATTCAAAGCCATAAACGAGAATGAGAATGTCCTTTATGTTTCTCAATGTAGGAAGTGGGCCCAAAGACAAGGTATGCCTCAAGATCCTTTGCATAATTCTGGTTATAATAGTAGTCAATAGAAAAATTAATATTTCCCAAATTCTAGACCTCAAGGTCCTAATTGGAATAATAGTTGGTCTAATCAGTCCCAAAATTAATGGAATAGTCAATGGTAACAACCCCCACCCAATAAATGTAAATAAAATAAGAATCAATGGCATCAACCTTATCATAAGAGGATGATGATATTATTACATCTATTTTGGAAAATGAGTTTGGTATTAACTTTTCTCCATGTTAGGACAAATGTTGTTCCTTAGAAACAATTCTTCACCTCACATTTTTGAGACATCTCATTGCCTTCATAATGTATACCTTGTGATATTCAGTAGCCTAATTTATCTGAAGTAGCCATGTTAAACAAGATATCCAAAGTTGAAGTCAGTCTAGGAAAAGAATTGAATGTTAGAAAAAGTCCTTCCCCAATCCACCAAAAAAGTCTTCTCAAGTTGCTACAAGAAAACCAACAAGCATTTGCATGAGACTATAAGACATGGAAGGACTTGATCCTAGACTCTATACTCACAAAATCTTCATTAGTCCAGAGTGCAAACTAGCTAGACAACCTCAAAGAAGAATTAATCTAGTCTTAAGAGATATAGTGAAAACTAAACTACAAAATTTGTTAAACACAAGGCTCATTTATCCAATCTTTGATAGTTAATGGGTTTCTCCTTTGGTTATAGTGCCTAAATAGGAAGGTAAATGGGGATTTTGTGTGGACCATAGGGAGATAAACTCAACGACTAAGAAGGATTATTTTACCTTGCCTTTCAATGATCAAGTCCTTGATACCTTGGCTGGTAAGAAATACTTTTCCTTTTTAGATGGCTTTGTTGGAAATATAAGAGGAGTAATTGAGAGGGGAGGGGTGAATTAGTTAATACTAAAATAAATCCTAGATCCCTTAGATGTCAGTACAAAATAAACTCTAAAAATTGAATACTGCAATGATCGATAAACACACATAAAATGTTGTAACTCGGTAGGTGTTTAAATATGCAAATCTTTAAATGTTATCTAATATTATCCTTACTTCAATTTAGTTGCAAACACATAAAATAAAATAACATGAACATATTTGACACCAGGATTTAATGTGGAAACCCAGTTTGGAAAAAACTACAAATTGCAACTAGTTACTATTTTCACTCTTCTAAAGTGAGCCCTGTTAGGAGCCAACCTTGTTAAGGGTTACAAAACACACTATTAGGTGTGACCCTGTTAAAGGATTTAATCACCCTATTAGGAGTGGCCTTGTTAGAGGTCTTAAGACAATTCAATAGAACTACAACCTTTGTAGAGAATTTACAAATAACTATTGAGTGAACTCTTTTAAGAGATTTAGATCACTGCTACAATGGTTAGAGAGTAACAATGAGATGACCTGATTTGAATGCAATTGAATTGTTGATTATAGATCTTCATTCTAGCTTGTACTTGATCCTTCTTGATCAAATATAGATTTTCTGCTCCACAAGGATATTCTACTTATCCTTCAAATTCACGTCCTCTCTTCATCATTAAATCTTCAATACGTTCATCACATCTTCACACTTGCACTTGTACACTTCCAGACTTTTGAATTCACAACTTGACCTTATGATTATATCTTTTATATTATCAAGTTAGCTCATATACAATTTAGAATAATGAATATTCATCACAACATTCGGCTAAAACCAATAGATGAATCAATTAAGCTCAATATGCCAAAATAAGAAAATCCTTCTTTGGCTGACCCAACTTGGTAGACATTAACTCAAAAATGATTTCCTATGCTAACCAATAAAAGCTCGATTAACACTACATATATGCAATGATCCTTTGGCAACCAAGTGAGCTCGGTTAACAATGGTTCCATCCAACTTTTCTTCATTTACTAAGTGAGATTGGTTAACACTCATCTTCCATAGACTTCCCTTTGATGCTCGAGTGAACTCGATAGACATTATCATCTTAGCTTGGCAAACTCATGAACTCTCAGTAGACACGAAAAAATGTATTTACTACCTGAGTGAGCTCGGCATATGCTGAATGATAATGATATGACATTTGTGTAACATTAAAGACAATACACAATTTAATCAATTGTATCCTACATGTTTTAGTGGTTATAATCAAATAAAAATATCACACGAGGATTAATATATGACAAATTTTACTTGCCCTTGGGGAACCTTTTCTTATTCAGTTCTACCTTTTGGTCTATGTAATGCACCTACCACTTTTTAGAGAGTTGTGATTAACATATTCTCTTATATATCTATTGATTGTATGGAAATATATAAGGATGATTTCACTATATATGGTTCCACTTTTGAGGAGGCACAAGCTAACTTGGAAAAGGTTCTCAAAAGATGTCAAGATTATAATCTCTCTCTAAATAGTGAAAAGTTCTACATGATGATGGAGGAAGGAGTTTTTTTGGGGCATTATATTTCTTTGTGGTGTTTAAGTTGATTCAGCAAAGATTGGGGTAATTAGCACATTGTCAACCTCTGAAAAGAAAAAAGATGTTAGAAGCTTCTTTAGGCATGCTGGTTACTACTGGAGATCCATCAAAAACTTTAGTCAACTTGTAGCTCCATTATAAAATCTCTTGAAAAAGGATGTTGGTTTCCCATGAAATTCATAGTGTGACAAATCATTCAACCAATTAACAAAAGTTTTGACTACAACACTTGTGTTACGTGGTCCTAGTTGGAGTCTACCATTTCATATTCATACTGATGCTTCTAATTATGCTATAGGAGTTGTTTTGGGGAAGAAAGAAGGAATTTTTGAACATGAAATCCATTATATTAGTAAGAATTTTCAAGGAGCATAGTTCAATTATACCATCATAAAGAAGGAGCTGCTTGTAATGATCTATGCACTTAACAAGTTTAGACACTACATACTTGGTTATGAAATGTTTGTGCATGCATATCACTCTACTATCATGTATTTGATGAATAAGCCTATAATTTCTAGTAGGTTGGATCATGAGTTGTTGCTCATGCAATAATTTGACATGACCATTGTAGATAAACTAAGGAAAGCTAATGTAGTGGCTGATTTCTTTCACGCTTACATGCTCCAAAAGACCCTACGATAATTGATTATAGCTTTCTGGATGAACATTTTTTCTTTATATAAGTGCAAAACTAATGGTATGCTAATAATAAAAATTACCTTTCTACAAGAAGGACAACAACTCATTTCTCTTTGAAAGAGCATAGATTGTTAGCAAAGAAAAGTTTCAAATTTTCATGGATTGTTGGTTGCATGTTTTACGCTGGACCTGATCAAGTAATGTACATATGTGCTAGGGAAGATGAGACATATGAAATCTTGAGAAAATGTCATGATGAGCCATGTGGAGGACAATTTGTAGCCAAGAGAACAACATTCAAAATTCTTGATAACAAGTTACTACTGGCCCACTCTACACAAGGATGCAATAAAGTATACTAAAAAGTATGACAAATGCCAAAGAATGGGAAGGCCTACTAAGTTTGATGAAATGCAGGTAATTGTTACACCTTTTGATAAATGGGGAATTTGATTTTTTGGATACATAAAACCTTCATCAAATGGGAAATCATACATTTATTTGTATTGGTTATGTTACTAAATGGGTATAGGATAAATCTATGAAGTATGCTAGGGATAAAAATGTTGCAGATTTTTTGTATAAAGCAATATTCACTAGATTTGATGTCCCTAGGGAAATAGTAACTAATTAGGGGTCACAATTCACTTCCAGTCTAATTACTACCCTCGTGAATGAATGTACCATATGACATGGCACATCTGTTGGAGTTGAGGAAAGCCAACTTCGAAGACGTCCAAGATCACCTGCATGCGTGAACCTGTCAAAAAGAAGCCAAGAAGAGGAAGAGCATGGAGCAAGGGAAAAACCCTAAATGGACATGAGAGACCACATATGTGCAAACATAAGAGAAAATGTATTTACAATATACACAATGTGATGAAAATACAAAGAGAGAGAGGTTGCTTATAAAGACCTCATGGAAGCTTGTAGAACAAGATGGAAGGTTGTAGAAGATAAGCTTGACAACTCAGCACACATCCACAAAAGGTGGAACATGCTAGAAGGGAACAAACTCCCGTGTTGTCAACAACTAACCACTACATGCATTAAATACAAAATATTAAATAAATGCATTTACCTAAGTAAACTTAAGTAAATAGAATAAATAATTAATAAATTAATTATTTACTCTAACAACCCCCCTTAAGTGCAACTTAGGGAAATGCCTTAAGCTCACAAAACTAAGATGAATGCAGAATGGGTCTCGGCAACGAGGCCATTTTAGGTACCCAAGTACAATGCGAAGAAAGACGCAACCTCTGTAAATGGGGAAAGAGAGAAAACTACGTGGGAAAAACCCTCCCCCAAAAAGAGGTAACCTAGTGAAGAACTAAAGAAGTCTCCAACTAGAAAATTTGTCCCCTAAAATAGGAACAAGGAGTGATCATGAAGAAGCATCACTAAAGCATGAAGAAGTCGCAAATCTGCCAAACTGTTGATCTGAAGAACCTCCATGGAAGAAGAAGGCACGAACCGAGCATGTCTATATGGTAGATGATCCATCTCACCGAAATGCATAGGTAGCTAGCCACTGCAATTGCCTTGTACATAGGATCAACCACTGAATACATAGTTCACACTATCGAACCATCGAACCACGGATGCATTAGAACAACAGAATAACCCCCCCTTAATGCAGACGGGGTGTGATGATAGGCAACTGAGAAGGTGGGCCAAAGTCTCTTGCAGACGAACCAAGAACGAGGAGAGAGGGAAAGAGGTACAGACACCTATAAAGACATGATCAAACTGAATCTACATGGGGCTAATGTCGTGGAAGGGACACTCACTTGACAAAGGGAGAAGGCCTAAAACAACAAACAACTATCCCCCCATGGTGCTTTATGAAAATAGTGCAAGTACAACTGACTCAAAACAACGTTCATAACTCCTAGAATGCAAAAGTGGCACTTTATCTCAGTGCGATACAAAAAAGTGCTTCAAAATGATAGCTAGAATGATCAACACTTATAACAAGCTGCAACAAAACAAAGTAGAGCTAAAAAAAAGAGAATCCATGCCAGGAAAACGATCCTCGGGCCTAAAACACTCAAAATATCCACCATATAGCAAAAATGCCAAAACTATGATAGAAAGAGCAAAGGTCAAAAAAGAAGAAGAAAGACTACATTTTTGAAAAGGTGATAGAACCAGCTTTCCAAAAATATAAAGTTTTCAAAAAACAAGCATGGGACGCAAAAGATATCCATGTCGGAGTCAAAAAAGAACTTCAGACTTCAACTACAAAAACAGGCAATAAAATATCATCAAAACCTAAAAATACCTACACCAAATTCTCCATCTCGAAACCAGCTTTTCGGTGCTTCTTTCAGATCGGAAAAATACCTCCGTATGCAAAAGTTATGGCCAAAAAACCAAAGGTAGGTCCAAAAGTGAATCAGGAGAGGTGCAAAGGGCAGATGATGCAAGCAATGACATCATGCTGACGTCAGCAGGTCACTAGTTTAAAATTGACAGCCACGTGGCCGTCGCCGCAAAAAAGGTGCCACGTAGCACCTAGGCCACGTGTCACCCCCACAGTTGCTGACTGTGCTGTCAAAATACTGACGTGGCAACTGCACAAGTGCTGACAGAGCAGGTGCTGATGTGGCAGAAAATCCCTGCTGGCGCTAACACCTGTCGCTGACGAAGACTGGGCGATGAACACCTGTCGAGCGAAGCAAAAGGGAGACGGAACCAGGGCTGAGCGGCAGAGGAGGCGACCGAAGGAGCTGAGCAGCGGCTGAGGTCAGAAGCGCCACCGGTGGAAAGCTGCAGGCGGGCGGCGATCGAACCGCGGCGGTGCAGGAGCTGCGCAGCAAGTTGTAGTGGCCCGCGAGCGGAGCGCCGATGCTGCGACGATGGCCCAACGGTGGCATGGTGGCGATGCATAAAAAAAGATGTATTTTTTTAATTTTTTGCTGTCGGAATCGTCCGTACAATCCGTACAAAAGCTCCTGATGTAAAAAAAAAAAAAAAATTGCCTCCCGGAGCTAAGTCTCCAAATTTGACAAGTTTTATATGAATCCTTACTACAAACGACCTTCTAGATCCAATGGTGATGTCTATTTAGTCCCAATGTGCTCCAAAAAATTGCTAATCCCCTTATTTGAAGAAAAAATGCACAAACAAACTAGGGTTTGTGACTTCAAATCATGGCTTCAAAATTTCTTCAACCAAGTAGCAGCAGGAAGGCTCTGATACCATGTTGGAATTGAGGAAAGCCAACTCCGAAGACGCCCAAGATCACCTGCATGTGTGAACATGTCAAAGAGAAGCCAAGAAGAGGAAGAGCATGGAGTAAGGGAAAAATCCTAAACGGACATGAGAGACCACATATGTGCAAACACAAGAGAAAATGTATTTACAATATACACAATGTGATGAAAATACAAAGAGAGAGAGGTTGCTTATAAAGACCTCATGGAAGCTTGTAGAACAAGCTGGAAGGTTGTAGAAGATAAGCTTGACAACTCAGCACACATCCACAAAAGGTGGAACATGCTAGAAAGGAACAAACTCCCGTGTTGTCAACAACTAACCACTACATGCATTAAATACAAAATATTAAATAAATGTATTTACCTAAGTAAGCTTAAGTAAATAGAATAAATAATTAATAAATTAATTATTTACTCTAACAACATCTTCCCCTTATCATCCTCAAGCCAATGGCCAAATAGAATTCACCAATAGGGAAATTGAAGCCATTTTGACCAAAATAATATCTATCCGTAAAAAAGCTTGGGCATATCATCTACCTGAAGCAATTTGGGCTAATAGAACAACATGTAAGACTACAATTGGTTTCACTTCCTTTGAATTCGTCTATGGAAAACAAGTTGTCATGCCTATATAATTTCAACATAAAACACTAAGGATGACCCTATTACTCAATATTGATCTCACTAAGGTACAATGAGAAATCATCTTATAACTAAATGGCCTAGATGAGTATAGGAAATCTGCCTTGCACAACACTAAAGTTATCCAACAAAAAAGGAAAAATGACATGATAAGTTTATCAAGGATAAACAATTTTATGTTGGTGATTGGACGCTTTTGTATAGTTCACACTATCAACACACTCTAGGTCAATTTCAAACATGATAGTTGGGGCCATATGAAATTGACAATGGTGTAGTACAACTTTCTACAGTTGATTATTTCTATTTCAAATTGTCTTTGAATGGTCATAGGCTTAAGCACTATCATAAGCCACAAAATAAGGAGGATTACCTACACCAGCTTGAATTTGAAGAACCACACAAACCTCTTGTGACCATAGAAGTTGGGTATTCTACCTAGTTTGCCTCATCTCTTTGACTCTACTCAAAGACACATAATAAATGACCTCACATTCTTTGCAATAATTCATCTTAGATTCTCTCTTTTCCATTTTATACCTTGTCCTCACTTCAACATCAAAGTATGGAGCAACAAATTTTTCATCAACAACATTACCAGGTTAGTATCATGATTTTGTACATATATTTAATTTATTTAACTTTGTAGCTTAGCAATATTATGTACATTAGCAATGTTTTCTCATGTTTGCATGGTGGGACCCATGCTCTCATTAAATTTGGAAGGAATTGTGTGATATTTCTGATTAAGTATGCATTTTTTTTTTTTTCACATGATTATGTTGATTTCAATATTATAATTAAAGGACATGACATGTCATATTTTTAAAACCTAATTTATTGATGTGACACTTAATCATATAAGAAAAATGGTATGAATGTATGCATTTATGGAATGACAAACATGATTAAGTTAAAGATTAATGATGTTATGACATTGTTAGTGAACAAATTGTCCTCCAAAAAAAATACATGCAAATACCCTGAATGCCCAAGTGAGAAGACTAATCAGCACTAACAGTTGAACAGGTTATCATTGGATTGATAACCTTCTTTTGAATTTTATCAAGTACAGCTCCCTGTGTAAGATATATAATGAATTAATAATGGATGCTTTTAGCCAGAAAGAACGAAAGGTCTACAAACATCTATCTGTAAACACACAAAGTAGATGCAAAAACTTAAGAAATTGAAAAGAAAAGAACAACAAATGACAATAGATGACACAAAGTTCACTCGCCCAAATGCTACATTACATAATGAAAATGAAAATATATCTTCCATCCTCTTCAGAGAATTAAAAATCAGAGCTTTAAAAGATATTTTGAAATGATAGTGTAACAAGAAAACAATGACATTAGGATGTATTTCAAAGAAAACTGAAAATGACACAAAGGTCATGATCAGAAGGAAAATACATCATAATCAAAGTTCTGATGTGATTAACCTCTAGTCTCCCTTCCCTGATTGTAAAAGACCACAAAGACTCTTTTACCCATTTACAACCAAAATCACTATCTAAAGAAAAACTGAAACTCTTTTCAATATTACATTAACAATCAAAATCTTATTCCTATCTCTAATACATAGTTCAGATAAAGAAAATCAGCCCATGCTCTGCCTCTCACAATCTCTCAAGAAAATGGAATAATCTAGAAAAAAAATCCTCCCTACTGTAGCACATAGTCTGTAGTCTGGAAGAAAGAAAAGAATGGAATCCTTGTATTCACTTGCTATTGTATATTTTATCTTTTCTTTGTCAGTTTCAATTCAATTTGTGTAATTGATTCTTTGAAAGAAAACCCATCTTTTTATCTTCCTGAGGCATTAGATCAACTCTAATATTTTATAACTTGACATCCCCTTTAACTTTTAAAAAGTTTTCCCTTTATAAGATAAGCTTTACCGCAAGTTCGATTATTTTCAATGGCCTCCCATCTTTATAATATCTTGCTATGTTAAATAGCTTTCAAGGCTTTTAAACAACATTTCAAGATTTCTCTTCGACTGCATTTAATTATTTAATTAAGCACTTTGTGAACTGTTAGAATCTGAAAAGATTAATAACCCAGAAAACTAGTGCAAAGAGTAAATATCTAAACTATGAATGCAAATGATACAAAATCAAAATAGCATCATAGAGTTAGTCTCCAAGAGAGTAATGCAAATGCTGGAAGCAAAATAGCATTAAGAGGATGCAAAAACAAGAGATACAAATACAAGCCAGGTAGCATGCTTATATAGGCTAGGAAGAGGGAGGAGGTGGCAACACCAACCAATGAGGAGCAACCATCTATTGGACTAAAGATAGAAAAGTATCTTCCCAAGATAGCTAATGGATGCTCACATGTAGGAAGGTGACACCTCACAACCATTCACCTAATAAGACATGCTTTATTAACCTAAGAAAGATTATTAAAAGTGTAGGAAAAACCTATCAAAATAGGAAAAATAAAAAACTACACTAACACCCCCCCATAAGCGAAGCTTAGGTGGATGTAGAAATGGGTCCCGGCAAGTCAAGCCTGATGAGGTACCCATGTACATAAAATTCCCCCAAAAGAGAGAGAGAAGAGACCCCCCAAAGAAAATTAGGACTCCAAGTGAGAGGAAGCGGCCCCCCCAAAAGATGAAGCATCCCATACCCCCAGCAAAGCTTGCAAATTTTGTCCGGTAGATCCACTTACATCGAACAATTTTTCTTCCCTTAGATAAAGGGACAATATCCCAAGTGTGGTTCCTCATCAAGGAACTATACTCTTCCTGCATAGCTATATCCCACTCAGAAATACCAGAAGCCTCATGAAAGGACTGTGGATTTGAGGCAGTAGCAATGAAGATATGTAGAGCATCCTGGAATTGTGAACAAGTCTGCTTGGTGTCTGATGGATCCCCAACCCAATCACCTGCAAACTGCAAGGTCTGTCTAGCCCAAAGTGGACCAGAAGATGGAGAATCTAGAGGAGAATCATCAACCTGTGAATGATGACTAGGAGAGGAAGGAGGTGAGTCCTCTGAATCACTCTCTACATCAAAAGTGGAGGTAGAAGACTGCTCAAGTGAATCTGACCCATCAGAAGATCTATCATGTATTCCAAGTGACTCCAATGTCAAAGTAGAAGGCAACCCTGTGACCATGCTCTGCTGGTTAAGCTGATGCAAGTAGTGGAAGTTAAGATGGCCAAACTGCTCATGCCATAATCTGCTCACATCATTAGAGTGAGTGAGAAAAATAGTCAAAGGAGGATCAGGAACAAAGTGGGAAAACATATAGAGTCTTGACTGATGATCTGCTCTCCCAACTGCAATTGTAGAATCATTGTGCAACTCACGTATCTCCACTGAATCAGGAGTGAACTCAACCCGCTTGCCTAAACCTGTGTGAGTGATCTGGTGTACCGATAAGAGATTAGTTGACAATGAGGGTTCATAAGGAACATCATGGAATGTGCCATCCCCCACATCAACAGACCCTCTCCCACACACCTCAATATGAGTGTTGTCACCCATCAACATAGAAGGCATAGTACATTGCTCCAAGGATGCAATTTCTTCCTTAGATGAAGCCATGTGGTGTGAAGCACCTGAATCAAGAACCCAAGTGGATGGTGAGGAAGCAACTGCAAAAAGGGCCTTGCCCTTTCCTTTCCCCTTGCTGTTTTCTTTTTCTTTGTTAGACCCTTCATTAGAACTTTGTTTGATAGACTCAGGAACACTGATATTATTCTTCTCAAGAATGTACGTCAAGTGATCAAGTTGTTTCTGCAAACATTTATGTTCATCATGACCAGGTCTTTTACAATAAGCACATTTGACCTTTTCTTTCTTAGGTTTATCGCCCTTGGAAGATGGTGTATCAATAGTTGCTTTTAAAGAAACTGGCATCTGATCCTTCTTCTCCTCGCTATTCTTTTGTTTCTTGTCCTTACTATTGTTATTACTACTTTGTCCTTGATGTTCTTTTGTGCCTTGGTTGGCAGCCAAGGCATGTGACTTAAAGGACTTAAGAATGCCCATTTGGATTAGCTTGTCCTGTTCTCGAGTGAGATTGATAGCAAAATCATCTAAAGATGGCATGGTGAATTGAGTACCAAGTGCACCCTTAGTAGCATAGAAGGTAGAGACAAACACAGAATATTCTGAACTTAGCTTAGAGAGAATACTAAGAATCAGTTGTTCATCTTTCTTTTCAATTCCACATTGTTTTAACTGCAGCCTTAGTGATTTCAATTTGGTGAAGAAATCTTGGATTGTGTTGAAATTACCTGGACTCAAACTAATTAATTCATTTTCCAACATATGACCCCTCATTGAATCTTGTGTACCAAATAGTGTCTCTAGCTTTGTCCATACTTCATTTGGTGTATCCAAAGACTCAATGTGAAGTAGCAAGTCAGGAGAAACAGACAAACACAATGTTCCATATGCCTCATCACATTTGTTAAACCACTTAGGCTTGTCTTCATCTTTAGTAGGTTCAGTTTCAAGTCCCATAGTTATCCTATTTAATCCAGCTTTCTTTAAGTGAATTGTCATGCGTGATTTCCACTCAAAGTAATTGTATGGAGTTAGGATGGGCATATTTTTTTGATCCATGATGAAGAAATGCAGAGAAGAAATGCTAAAAAGAAGAGAACCCAGCCACGACAATGCCCCCCCCCTCTTTACTCAATCAAA
Organism: Cupressus sempervirens; assembly: GCA_028749045.1. Taxonomy (NCBI): domain Eukaryota; kingdom Viridiplantae; phylum Streptophyta; class Pinopsida; order Cupressales; family Cupressaceae; genus Cupressus; species Cupressus sempervirens. Next base: position 773,275,278 of record CM053784.1, on the reverse strand, counting down.
GAACCCCCCCTCAAAGAAATATGATTTGGCACTTTATTTTAGTGCATTTACAATTACCACTAGAAAGAGATGTTTAGTGGTCTTGATTTCAATGCATTACAAACCCTCATGAAGAGCATATGCTAAAAGTGAAACTTGGGCACAATAATCAAGGAAACAAATAGCACCACTGCGATCTACTCGAAAAATCATGCACTTTCAAAAAAAGAATCGCCTTGATACGAGGTCGTATGAGAAAGTTATGATCCTCCGAAGTTTCCAAAACGAGAACTGTGCACAGTCACGGCTGAGAATCTGCAATTTCTGAAGAATTCATGCATGAAAATCAAAAACTAACTCCATTAGTGGATAGAGCACAAAAAAATAGCCAAGTTCATAACAAGAATCATCAAAAGCGGAGTCCGTATGAGCAAGAACGAGACATTTGAAAACTGCATTCAGATCTGCGGCTGCCAACGGAGAGGGGTATGGCTGTAGCTTTGCATGCTCGATTCCGAAAAATATACAACTTGCATGCAAAATCTAAAAGATACCCAGATGGTTTTTCGGGGCTGCGAACAAAACCCAGAAAGCGTTTTTCTTGCTGATGAACAGAAGATGTTGCTGTAGTGTAAATCAGACGCTTTTAACAGTAAAAAACGGCTCCAAAAATCAGAAAACGACCCCAGCAACCAAAATATGACATGCAAATGCTGGATCAGCTTCTTAAGTCCATCAATGGCATGTTGGAACCTGCAAAACTGATTGAAAACTCCAAATATGCAAGTTGGTTGTCAGATTTGAGATTGAAACCCCAGAGAAAAACTGTTTTTGTCAAAACTTTTCTGATTCTCAAGATCATCCAAAGATGCAAGAGAAGAGCATACTTCGTTTTTCAAAAAACTAAAATAAAGTTTATTTGCCCCCCCCCGAATCTCTCAAATAAGGAAACTAAAATCTACTCTTGCACATAAAAAAGCTCTGATACCATGTTAGAATCTGAAAAGATTAATAACCCAGAAAACTAGTGCAAAGAGTAAATATCTAAACTATGAATGCAAATGATACAAAATCAAAATAGCATCATAGAGTTAGTCTCCAAGAGAGTAATGCAAATGCTGGAAGCAAAATAGCATTAAGAGGATGCAAAAACAAGAGATACAAATACAAGCCAGGTAGCATGCTTATATAGGCTAGGAAGAGGGAGGAGGTGGCAACACCAACCAATGAGGAGCAACCATCTATTGGACTAAAGATAGAAAAGTATCTTCCCAAGATAGCTAATGGATGCTCACATGTAGGAAGGTGACACCTCACAACCATTCACCTAATAAGACATGCTTTATTAACCTAAGCAAGATTATTAAAAGTGTAGGAAAAACCTATCAAAATAGGAAAAATAAAAAACTACACTAACATGAACATCCCTGTGATATATGCATGGACAAGTGGCATCTTCAAAATTTGAAAAGGAAAATGAATATTATAAAAGATAGGTGCCCCGTGGCCCATGTTTCTTTATGCAACACCTTTAGGCTTCAAATAATAACCTCCATTATTCTCATATGATAATAGCAGAAATTAGGATCTTGTTCTATAGATGATTATTTCATCATTATCTCCATGCCGAGCATCTCTAATACTCTACAGTTTTTGCCTCATATTCCCAAGTTCCTTTCTCTAATTGTACTAATTGCTTCCATCTCCACTTTACAACAACCCAGAGAACATCTAAAAATGGGTTTATACCTGATGAAATTCGGGTTGGATCTCACCAGGAAAACAATAGTCCCTTCTTACATGTGAAATAGTATGTACTAAGGCCGATGCTAAGAGTGAATTGGGGTCTTCGGCCAGGGCTTTCAATAATGGAGAGATTCCTCAACTAACTCATGTAATAATACATATATCTCTGAGTGTCGATTTTGATGAGTGATTGTGTATTGTAATTCAATGACCATCCTACTTTGTAAGTTATCACAACACATTCTGGTTATCTCTATCCCTTTTATTTTTGTGCTGGGTGATGGGGCACGTACATGTACCTGTTCTTCAAAGTACTCAGTGCTTCCACTCGAAACATGTCCTCTACAATTGTTTGTTTTTGTCATGGGAGAGCCTGCGGGTTCTTTTATCAGGCTTGTATCAGATTTGAAAGGAAACTTATTCAAATGCCCTTTATGTTTTTACTGAAACTCGCATTTTCCCGATAGAACTAATGGACCATGGGGCTTCATTCTTCCTCCTCAGCTTCCAATGAAATCTGCCTGATCTCCATTGTGTATGGCCTTGTTGTGAGCATTTCACATTTGTGGCCTTTCATGTCTTGAAGAGAATTGCTTCCCTCATATTCGTGGCATTCTATCAAACAATCTGTCTACATAACCTGTGATGTGTTGTCTCTCTCAAGACATAAGCACCATGCTATTCTCTTTGTAGAAGCATTTAGGTTTCACTTTCATCATTAGACTATAAGCTGTGAGTTTTATTTAGGTGTCAAAACCATCAAACTAATTCGTGCCCTTTAGAGGAGATCCGAGGTCATAGGGAATGTGCATACAAACTGTGTTTTCCTTTGACCCTGCATGCTTCCACCTTTGTATGCATTTGGAAATTCTTTAAAAAAATTCTTATTGCACTTGTATATACCATTGATGATGCCTTGGTATATTTTTATTCAAGTGTCTTTACATTCGCATTTGCCCAACAGTTCACATACACTTGCTTGAAATTCTCCTTCCTCAGATGAGATTGAGTGGCCTTGCAGGTGAGGCAAATATTCATTTGGTGATTCCTATGTTCACCTCATTGGATTTATAGATCCATGTTTTGATTTTGAACTATAGCCTTAAAAACTCCTTGATTAGAATATGTGCCTGCATCTTTATCAAACGATCTCCTCTTTTAAAGTTTGAATCATCAATCTGACATAGGAGAGTCGTAGGGCCAAAATATGAATCATTAAACCTGAGGTTCTCACTATAGCTTTGCACATTCTGGGCACGATCTTTTGAAAATACATGTATTAAACCACTAATTTTATTGAACCTTTGAAACTGCTGATCTAAACATGCATTATGAACTGAGTTTGAATCTGGGTATTAGACTGAGCATGGATTCTGGACTTTGCTTCAACATTTCCATCCCTAAACCCTTTTGAACTAAGCCTTCAAATTTGTGAATTGAAAAACTGCATCTTTGAACAAGAAATGAATCATTGAACCCATGCCACTGAATTGAATATGTGAACCTCTCAAAATAGATCATCAAACCTGCATGAGCACATTGAACTGTTTTGAACCACTTCAAACTACTTCAAACTTTATTCGAAGTGGTTCAAAACTCTACACTTGAAATTTTAAAGTTGTTTACATATTAGGTACTAACAGACATGATCTAAGATAGATACGCTTTTGTAAACCATTCTATTTTCTTTGTTTTGTCATCACTTTCAAGAGAAAAATAAAAATTTATGCTCTGCAAAATTTTGAAGCTAGTTTCATTGCCAAGTTGTGATGATTCGTGATGTGGGTATGCTAATGTAAATAATTAATCATTATTACACATTACTTAAGTTTACTTAGGTTAATGCTTTAACATATTAGTTGTCATGTAGACACTTAGGAATAAGCATAGACATATGAGTTTTCTTGTTGACAACACAAGAGTTAACAACTTATTTGAGCACATGGTGTCTACAACATCTCTTTATGAGATACACCCATGTAAACTTATCCTCTCATCATCGCACAAACTCCTGTACTCAATGGAGGATAATCTATCTTTGGTGGACATGTGTTGAGTTGTAATCCTTATCTCTTTGTTGACTCCTAGCCATTTTAGTTACCTTTATATATAAGGCACTTCTAGTCTATGTTCATATCATATCCAATTATATCATATCCAATCACTGGATATCCATTATCATTTTGATCATTATTGAGATTCTCATTTGATCACTATTTGTCTCTCTTGTGCTATCTATTGAGCTTCTTCATCTTGGCATTGAATTATTGCCTTAGGAAAATTCTTACATGGTATCAGAGCTATACCAAATTCTTACATGGTGTCAAAGCTATACCAAATTCTTACATGGTACATAGCCATTGGAAAAAAAAAATTTGTAGGTCAAGATTGGAGCTTGCTAGTACAAATTAGATGTTGGCATCACATTCAGAAGGTCAAAAAACCCCCAAATAGACTTTTGTTTCATCAAAATCAGACATCTTAGGTGAAATCTCGAGTCATTTGATTTTTGGAGGTGCAACGACAGTGATTCAGGAAAAATAATTGCAGAGGTGATTTTCAAACAACAATATCTCCCTCATACAGACTCCTTTTTTCGAGCAATTTTTTTTTATTTGGGGTAGAATTTCATGATCTACACATTGGTGTAGTTTTTTTATTGATCATTGTTCCTGAATTTTTATGAAAATTGCCAATCCCAATTTTTACAACTTTAGAGGCTTTGTTGGGGCTCATATGGATACATATTTAGTTGCTTTTTTTTTTTTGAAAGTGCATGATTTTTTTTCTACTTTCCAGATCTAGTATCAGTTTGGAGTAATTTTGAGTAGACATAGTACTTTCAAATTTTGGTCTCATTTTGGCCTATTGGCACCTGTAATTAATTAGATCCTTGAGAGGTCATGTGTCTTATCTTGTTGAGTCTTATATAGCTTCATATTTGTTGTTGTAACCATCAAAATCAACACTCCACCTATGCCCTAAATTAGCAAGTGGCCATTGTAATTGCACTAAATATAAAGTGCAAAATCATGCATTAGGGGGGGTTTCTTTGATTTTTTTTACATTTTGGGGGTGCATATATTATTTGATCTTATGGAGTCATGTCAAAAGTGTCACGTTGGTTTAAGATTCAAATTGACAAAAAGGAACTATCATAAATGGAGTGCTTTCATGATTGATCGTCTAAGAACATAAGGAAGTGTTTCCTTATCTATATTCAAAAATATTTCCACCTAATACTAATTGGGGACATCTTTCTCTTCTTCTTCGCTTTATGTATAACAGTATGGGTAAGGAATCTTTTGCTCCTCTTAATAAGGCAAGTAGTCCTCATGACGTTTGGATGTGTCTTTGGGAAGCATATGGAGATCCAAGTCACTCCATTACTACAGGACATTCTACCTTCAGTTACTCCAATTTTGGTACCTATAAATCCAGTTGAGATCATACCTCTTGATGCTCCTATTGCTTCTATTGATCCAGTTCCAGTCATCTATGCTCCTAATTTAGTGCAGTAGGAAATGCCATGTCTTCCTATTTCAGCTTCATGGGATGACTTCCTTCTAGACATTGTAGCATTTTTTGTGGAGTCTTATATTGAAGATGTGGGGGACATTATTGATGACATCCATCTTCTCTTTGTTGAGGAGAATTCTTCTTCACTTGTTGCAAGGGAACACTCTGACCCTTAACCATTTGATCTTTCTTTTGAGAGTACCATGATTGAGGACCCTTATTTTCAGTAGTTGGAGGAAGATTCTTTTACTTCAAAGGAGACATATTAGTCTTTGGAGATTGTATACCAGTTTCCTCAGACATCATATCTTTTGAGGATTCTTCCTACTAGTTGGGGAACATTCTCTACTACACCTATGGCACCACTTCTTCCTACAAGGAGGAACATCATTCAGTTTTCATGGTGCAGCTTCTCTAGTCATCAAGGAGCTTCTTTCATGGGTCTACATTCATCATTGAGGGGAGGCTACATTGCTTCTCTTCCCATATATTCCTATAAGGATGATTCCTTGTCTTTAGAGTTTGATTCACTTTCATACATGGACATGTTACCTTGTTTGCCACCTTCTTTTGGGCATCCACCAGATTGGCTTGTGGCATCTATATTCATCAAGGACTTGTCAACGTATGAGCAGACTTCAAAGGCAACATCCATAGCATACTACATATGGATTCCTCATCCATCTTCCTATCCACAATGGAAAGTATACTTGCACCTATACTTGGTGTATCTTCTTCCTAAAGGGAGAAATGTCATTTGTAGGAATTCGATACTTTTTTGTCTTCATGACATCCTTGTAGGATATTATTCAATATGGAGGATACCATCATGTATTTTTTCTTATGGAGGATATATGCTCGTATATGCATGATGTATGTCATACAAGGGGGGTATTGATTACTCCATCCTTGCATGCATCTTGTATTTCTTCATCTCTCTTTTTGGAGGAGGTTTTTCCCATGTGGTTTTCCCTCTTTCTTCATTTTTAGAGAGATTGTATTGTATTGCATAACATTGTATGTAGAGCATTCCATTTATGCATGGGTACCTACCATGGCCTAGTAGCCAGGACCCATTGCATCTTGCATTTAGCTTTGTGAGTTTAAGTGCATTCCTCTAAGTTGCACTTAAGGGGGAGTGTTAGTGTAAATAATTAACTATTATTAATCTTTACTTAAGTTTACTTAGGTTAATTCTCTGACATATTAGTTGTCATGTAGGCACTTAGGAATATGCATAGACATATGATTTGTCTTGTTGACAACACAGGAGTTAGCAACTTATTTGAGCACATGGTGTCTACAACATCTCTTTATGAGATAAACCTATGTAAACTTATCCTCTCATCATCGCACAAACTCCTATTCTCAATGGAGAATAATTCACCTTTGGTGGATATGTGTTGAGTTGTAAACCTTATCTCTTTGCTGACTCCTAGTCATTCTAGTTGCCTTTATCTACAAGACACTTCTAGTGTGTATTCATATCATATCCAATTATCTCATATCCAATCATCAGATATCCATTATCATTTTGATCATTATTGAGATTCTCATTTGATCACTATTGTCTCTCTTGTGCTACCTATTGAGCTTCTTGATCTTGGTGTTGAATTATTGCCTTAGGCAAATTCTTACAGGGTATTAGCTCAATTTGGTGAAGTTTATGGATAGCGGTCATGGGAGAATATTTGATACAGCATGAACAAACAATTCATGACATTATTCTATGAGATAATGTATGCCATCCTTTTTTTGAGAATCAAAGATGGTTGTATTTTTTCCTAAAGTTCATAGCATGGGATGATGAAGTGGCATTCCAATTTATGAATTCTCTACACAATGGTATTGTTGTAGTTAAATAGCTTAGAGTGGAATCCAGTGAATAAATAAATTTTGAATTCTTTGGGTTGTTGTAGGAAGGGGAAATTTTTGAAGAATATTTGGACCCAAGATCAGCTAGGGCCCAATTCCGCCTACATACAGATATGCAGTTGAAAATTGATAGGACACAAGGAATGAGAATAATATATGTGCAAGAACCCTACAATAAATGTTCCCTCTACATGTTGTAGTACATTACTTGATGACATCTTAAGGTAGGCATCAATGGTTGTATGACATTCATTTCAAGCTTCTAAGTTGCCTTCATCATGAGAATATACCAGTGAATCTTCCACATTTTCTATCTAGTTTGTTGAAGAAAAGAGTAACCTTTATTTAGGAAGGTAAGATTAACTTTGTGTCTAATTTTTTTTTGATTAAATTATTAGTTGTGTTGAAAGGAGATTGTTGAAACCTATCATGGAACAATCATTATTTTGTCAGTGATGTCAAACCTACTATTTGTTGGTAAGACAATTGCTTACTTTTGTTTGAATGCTATCTATTGTTTGATTAATAAAGAGGATTTGAAAAGAAATGATAACAAGAGAACTTTGAGAAAGGTTGAGCTATATGGTGTATAAAAGGAGCAGCAAGACCAAGCAAGACATTGATGATGTACTATATTGTTTATCTACTTAAGACTATAATGAAAGGATACTTAAAAGACTAGAAGAAGGCTAAGTAAAGAAATGTGTCTACCAAGCTTGACCGAGAAAATAGTGCAAGCCAAGTAAAAAATTAGTTGAAGACGAGCAATAAGTTTAGTATGAGCCAAACAAGTAAAATATAATTGGTGCCAAGTGAAGAAAGTTATTATGAGTCGAGCAAGAGAAATCTAGTTGGTGCTGAGTAAAAAAAATTATATGTGTCGAGCACTAGTAAAGACTTAGTGGATGTCATGTAACCCAGTGTTGGCCGAGCATCAAAAGATAGTGTTTTTCGAGCAAACATAGTGTTCTTGTCAAGTTCCAGTAAAATGTATTGCTTCATATGGTGGCTGAATAAAAGAGTTTGCAATTAGCATACAAAGAAAGAAGGCTTAAGGTGATGAAGGCTTGAAGGGTGAACAAGCTGTCAAAGATGAAGAGGATGAATGCCAAGCATAATAGAGAATTTAATGTGAGATATGCAATCTGCAAGTGAGTTGTTACTATTATCAGATCAAGTCTTGTTGTTACTCTCTAACAATTGTATCAGTCTTGATAAATCCTTTGGATTAAGGTTGACCTAATAGTCATTAGTAAATCCTTTAATAGGGTGACATTCTAATAGAATGTTCTAAATTAGTACTCTAACATGACTCACTCCTAATAGGGTGATTGAAATCCTTTAACCAGGTCACATTTAATAGTGTACATTGTAACTTTTAATAGGGTTGGCTCCTCATAGAGCTCACTTTAGAAGAGTGAAAATTGGTACCATGTTACTGGTGGTTTTTCCCAAATTGGGTTTCCACATAAAATCCGTGTGTCAAAATGTGTGATTAATTTTGTGGTATTTCATGCTTACATTTTTGGAAATCTATTTTGATATAGGATAACAATATGCATATGTTTAAGATATTTAATGATCAATGCATGTATAAGAATAAGTTGCAGTACTGAAAAGTTTTATTTGTACATTTGGACCTTGGATAATTGATTCACACCCCTTCTCATTGTAAGACTTGGCTCACACTCAAGTTATGGCATGCTACATTTGTTGAAGACTTGTTTAGTCAGGAAGAATGTGTTCGGTGTTGATGTATTTCATTAATGTGTTGCTAAATCCTTGTTGTTGAAGGATCCTACATTTAGGGAAGATAGTTTTACTTTGATCTTATAAATAAGCTATTAATTCCAATCTCTAAGTTAGTTCATGAGTGATTGTAATTCATAACAAAATTCAATATATAGTACATTTTTTTCAATTTATGTTGTTGAACTCTTATTTCTTAGCACTTTATCTTAAGTTTAAATTCATTCATTCATCCAAGGAGGCCCACTTGGTGAGCGAATATAGTTACTAGGAGCAACTTTCATTGTTCTTACAATATATAGAACTTTGTTGCTCCTACAACCATTGGTAATAGAACAATCATTTATTGCTGCAACAAAAGCAAAAAATTTAGAATCCTATTTGTATTTTAATTCCTACACTCTAGATTAATTACTTAATCTTGTACTAATTCCATTTACAACAAGTCTATCATTTTCATTCCCATAGATTAGTAATGACAACTAGGAGGGTTTAGAGCATATACTTTGTAGATACCATTTCAAGTCTACGTCCTTGGTTGATAAATTAAATGAGTTTAATGGGGTACTTGGATGCTACTTAGAATGTCCAATCCATGAGAAAAAATCTCTAGTTTCCAAACCATTCATTTGACTGAGCAATTAGCTTAAATTTACTCAATCACAAGTAGCTTCTAGATTCACATAGTTTAATTAGGAGGACTTGTAATCTTGATCTTGTTAGACTAGCTTTACTTTCCTTGTTCTTGCATTACATAATAGATTAGCTCTTGCATTATTATCTTAGTTTTCTCTCATTTTCACTTGAAAATCTTTGGATGTTAGCATCTCATTGCTCTTATTTCATTAAATATTCCATCTTGCAGTGCACTGTTGGTCTTAGATTGGTTTTGACAATTGAGTGTCAACACACTTAAGAAATTTCTAAGATGATGTCGAGTATAATATAGATGCCGAGCTACGGTATGTGCTAAGCCAAAAATTCAATAGGTGCCAAGCAAGTTTCAAGTGCCGAGTGACAAGTAATGCCGAGTCACTACAGGTGTTGAGCAAAGTATATATGCCAAGCGAGATAGAGTTACTATAGGAGCCGAGCAAGACAAAAATCCTATATGTGTTGAGCATTAGTAAACAGTAAGTGCCAAGCAACACATAATCAACATATGAGTTTGTGCCTCCACAAAATCAAATGTAAACCATTTTTGAGCTTACTCAAGATGAATCTTGAAGGATCTAAAAGATAAGATTGAATCTATTACATTTCCTATGTAACCAGCATGCAACCAATCAAAAAAATGTAGAAAACATGCAACCAATAGGAAAAGTGTACAGAATTGAGCGAGAAAGATGGATGAATCTCGATTGTAGATTCATACAAAACCTTAAATCTCAAAAACCTTTATGAGGAGGTCTATACCCCATAATTTTAGAGGATGTATGTAAGAGGTCGTGTGGGAATGCATGAAAGAATGCTAGTGAAGTCTTGAAGGAAGAAAAAGGGGTGTAAGGACTTAGAGGAAGAGCAACACTGCAAAATCAAGTTGATCAAAACAGAGCATCAACACTATGAACAAAGATATATCAGATCAGGAAGGATCAGATCAGATTGAGTAGAACAAGGATCTAGAATTAACAATTAAAGATTGTAAGTCATTAGGTCAAGACATTCTACTATACTTTCTAACCATTATGTTAGAAGAATGAAAATCCTATGATGATAGGTTGGTTTAGCAGCCATATTGTAAATCCTTAACAAGGTTGTAAATCATTTAACAAGGTAACATTCCAAGTGAGTGTTTGTAAATCCTTTAACCATGTCACTTTTAACAGGGTGTAAAGCCTTTAATAGGGTAGGCCTTTCACAGGGTAGACCATTGGTGGTCGTCAAACTTTGTAACCTTAAGTAGTTACATAATGCTGCTACAGTGATAATTTGTGGGTTGTCATCCCCACCCTAGTTTTACCTTCTCATTTTGGAGGGTTTCTGGGTGACCAAAATCTTGTGTTATCTATTTTTCATGCATGTCTTTACTTTCATGTTAATTAGATGTAATACATGCATGTGATTAATCTCAGTTAAAAGTTTTGGAGGTTAAAGTTTGATACTTCTGATTCACCACCACCCCCCCCCCCCTCTCAGAAGTAAATCTTCCCACTTGTAAATTCCAACAATTGGTATTAGAGCCTAGTTCTCATAAGGAGAAGCCTTACAACTTGGAGAAAAGATCTAGAAATGGAAGTCTACAAACTTGGGAAGATCATAGAAAACCAAAAAATTGAGATACACCTCATTCTACATTCTTTGGAAGAAGCCAAGGAAGAACTGAGAAAATCCTTAAAGAGAAGAAGAGAGATTGCCATAGCTAAGAATGATACACAATATAAGGAGATTGACACCTCAAAAGTGTTTGCAAATGGAGATTCCAAGGAATTTGATGCAGCAATAGCATGGAGAAGAATAGAGCTCAAGTAGAAGAGATCAGAACTCTCAAACTTGAACAAGAATCTCAAGCCATGATGCTTTGTGATGTGGTTGAATAGAAGAAAAGAGCCATTGAAGTTAAGGCTATGATAGAAGATGACAAGAGAAACCTTGCCAATAGATTGGAGGAAAAGTCAATTGAACTTGCAAGAATTTCCAACATGTAGCTAGACACCCTAAGCTAGATGATGAATGCACATCATGAACTGAATGTTAAAGATATTGAGATCTCCACACTGAAGATGCAAAATGAACAACTGCAAAATGACTTGAAAAGAGAGAAAGAGATTGCAAAGAGCTTCAACAAACCCAATGAAGCCATCAAGTACTTTGAACAACTTCTTAAATCACCAAGAGCCATCAATGATACTTTAGGACTAGGATACATCAGCACTGAAAAAGGAGAGTCATCAAAGACTACAGAAGAAAGAAGTGACAAAGGTAAGAACACTAAACCCACTTGTCATTTTTGTGGTAAAAAGGGACATACCTCTAATGTGTGTAGGAGTAAGAACACCCATCAGTATGACAAACCTAAGAACATGGGTCACTATCACAAGTGCAACAAGAAAGGACATCAAACACATGACTACAAGACTAGAACTATCAGGACACCAAGATTTGAAGGTCACTGCTACAATTGCAAGACATATGGACATAAAGCTTTTGAGTGCAGATCAAAGCCAATGTGGACACCTAATCAACTAGCAAGGGGAAATAATTATGGACATCACTACAATTGGGACTACGACACTAGGCATGACTATCACTACTGTCAAGAATATGGACACATCCTTGAAAATTGCATAAGAACACATTTCAATGGAAAGTACAGTAGATGGTTGAGCCAAACTACATGCTTTAGTTGTTTAAAGATTGGTCATATTAGCAAAAATTGTCCAATAAGGTCAAAGCCACCCAACTCAGATTTCAACAAAGGAAAATATAAGGTAGATGTTGAACACATCAGAGGAGAAATGAATAAAACATGGAAGAAGAAAGATGGAAGCAACACATCCAATGAAGGGATCACTTTACCCAAAAGGTCAAGTGGTCACACTTCATCCAACTAAGCAAAAGAAGGTATGTGGGACTGATATACAAAGATTTATCATACATCAGTTCCAAGACAAGTAAGTACTGAAAAGGAGAGATCAACATGAATAGAGATGCAAAGTTAAGATTTCAAGATTTTACAAATATTGTCGAGTTGCTTTTAGATGTCGAGTAAAATCATAATACATGCCGAGTTGTCTACCAAAGTCAGTAGAAGGCAAGTGATTGGTTGCAACCGAGTTAGTAGTGGATGTCGAGCAAAAGGAAATTTCAGTTGAAGCCGAGTAAGAGAAACTCCAGTGTATGCCGAGTGTTTGAAGACAATGGAAGCCAAGTAAAGCAGAATTGCTTAAGGAGCCGAGTAGACAGTTGTAAACACACTAAGCATTAAATGTTATGGAATAAGGGTATATGATCACATTTTTAATTATTTTTCACCATCATTATCAAAGAGCAAAAGACAAGAAGAGTGTAGAACAATTTTTGAGCCAAGTTTGAAGCATTTGTACAGATTTCTATAAAGATTCAACATAGTTTCTTTGAATACAAGGTATTTATACTAGCATCGAGCTATGCAACTTCTTTGTGTTTAAACCCTAGTTCAAAGAAATGGCCTCCAGTACTACGAAACCTCATGAGAAAGAGCCATTTGAAAGTTCAACTAGTGTCAAATGAAGTTAAGCAACCTGATTTTTGACCTATCAACAAAATTGTTTGCAACATTATATAAAAATTTTATTATATGAAATTCCATTGCTGCTACTTATAAATTGAGAGTGAAGATTCATATAGCTACTAGAGCCAAGTTTGTGTTGGCCAACCTTTTGTAGTCTCGCTTTTGTAGCTTTTGATGTGTCCTACAGTCTATGAAAAATTTGAAATATGTTAGATTATATATTTACAAAGATCACTAATTAGTGTATGATTACATTCTACTTAATATTATCAATACATACCTTCTTTATCCCTTTTCTGGTTCAATTCCTTTACCATGTAGCCTTTTCTCTTTTGCATCTTCTATTATTTCATTCCACTCCATCGGTGGAATTATAGGAGGATGCTCATACTTTGGGTTATCCTTTAGACCCCTTCTATATTGGTCCCTCATAATATTTATATGTTTGGATGCTCTTTTAAGAAGTAGGGCATTGTCAAAAATATTTTTTCCAAAGAGGTCCTCAAAAGATGTAATCAGCTAATTTTTTAAATTTAGGACCCTATTCATTCCACCTTTTTTTTAAAATAAGATTGTTAAATCAATAACTTTAATATAGTACAATAATTGGAAGAAAAGAAAAATATTGTAGAAATGATACGAAACTACATACCTTTTATGTATAGTGGGTCCAAATAGCTTCAATGTCATTTCAAAAAGATGATCATAGAAAACATCATTTCCTACAAAAACATCATGGGATTATCAGTCCAAAATGATTTATGTATAAGTAAACTACAATTACACTATAAATAATAACAATTTTAAAGTATCTAGAAGCTTTGGTAATTTTAACAGAAACATAGTTTTCTTGTTCAACAACAATGTCCCCGCAAATGAACTAGTACTAGTCACACAGGCTACTCCAAGAAATGGTTTAACTTCACTAGTAGTGATCTCTGTTGTTCTATCAACTATAGGTGTATCTATTAGTGCAAAAAATAGGTCCATGAGTATAAAATCCACCCAACAAAAAAAATAATGCATGATTAGCACATTACAAAATATAGCAAACCAAGGTTTTACCAGTTGTACTTGGTATAGTCAAAGATGTATGCAAGCTTCTTGTTGTCGACAATGCAATTAGAAAAATCAAAGTGGTGACCAAAGGAGGCATCCGCACTTCAAATAGGATACTAGCTAGAAGCATCCAAAAATAAAAATTAAGTGTTATAATATTGATGAAAACAAACAATGTTGCACTAGTAGGGCCACACTCTTTTGTTATTGTTCATATTGTTTCACATGTAGCTAATGAACTTCATGTACCAATTCTTTCATTTGAAGCATCATATCCAACTCTCTCATCATATTAGTATGGCATGATTGGTTTCTATGGGAGAAATGCATAGCTTCTTGTTGTGGTTGCACATACAGATGATATGTATGGAATGATGTCAGTTGTAGTTGTGATTGGTTTCTATGGTTGGAAAGATATTGTGGTTGCATATACAAATGATGATTATGGGAGAAATGGAGTAGCTTCTTTGAATGATGTGCTAGAAGACATTAATGCTAAGATTGTTAACAAAATACCATTTCCTCCTAGATTCAGTAAAAATAACATTGGAAGTGTGTTGGTGTAGTTAGCTTTGATGGATTCAAGGGTAATTTTTGTGCATATGAATCCAGACATAGGTATTGATCTATTCTCTAAGGTACTGTACCTTGGAATGTTGAACAATACCTATGTCTGGATAGCCACACATTGGCTCTCTTCCCTTCTGGACTCTGATGGACTTGATTATGAAACCATGAATTCAATCCAAGGAGTCCTTGCCATACACAAGCATATTCCAATTTCAAATTGGGACCATGATTTTAGAGTAAGGTGGAACAATCTTTACAAAACTAAGATAATTGATTTCCACTTGAATGCATTTGGACTGTATGCTTATGATACAATTTGGACTGTATGCTTATGCTTCATTATTGATGTGTTTGTTGCTGTAGTGGCCTTGTTACCTTATGCCCTTCTATACAAATTTGAACCTCTTGGAAATGGAAAATCAAACCCCAATTATGATGAGCTTATGCAACAGGTTGCCTCAAAGTTTGGTTTGTAAAAATATTCTTATATCTGCTACTATACTTTAAGATAATCATATACAAGTTATAGTTCTCATATAATTCTCACATTGCATTTTTTGGTGCACTAGAGTTAATTTGCATACGCATACTAGGGTTATCTATGTATAACTGCAGTAGTGCAAAAATTTGATGTAGGAATGTGGTGTACAACTGTTGTATTCTTTCTTCTCATAGGAGTTTCTTTATGGACTTTGGAGCATAAATCAAACTGTGATTTTCAAGGACGTCCAAAGGAGCAAGCTACATTGTTAGCAAAGACATTTGCAACATTATTTGTTTTCATTTGCAATGGATAAAGATCAAAGTTAAGTGTTATAATATTGTAAAGAGAAATTATTATTGCTTAAGATTAACTACTACTTACTTTCAAAGAATTAACTCTGAGTATCAATTCTTCTTTTAGTGCCTTTGTATCCTTGGTTATGTTTTGATTGAGGACAAGGTTAAGAATTTCATCACTATATTTTTTTATAAGTTTATGGGCCATGAAGACAAGGTCAAAACACACAATGTCATCTACAAATGATGCCTGAGTTTCAGATCACATTTGATCTGCATTTTCACTTTTCCCTATCAATAAGTATCAAGTTATGACATCAATGTCAATAAAATTCCATCAAAATAACTCCAAAGCCATAAAGAAAAGAACATAATAATATGACATTTGTTTCTATATAATTTGTACAATTACACTAATTAAGGTTTACCTTCACTAAAGAAGATGTATGAAGTACATCCTCGCCTATGCCTTGTGGTGTATCCATGTCACCCTGTGAAAAAAATTAGTAATTCGTAGCAATCAACATGGAAATGAAAGTAATAGACTTACTAAAATAATAATAAAATAATAGATTGTATATTGGGGTCAATATTAATTGGAAGCAATTGGTTTAAATGTTATACTTACCAATCGCATGATAGAGATTTTTTTTGTATCTACATGATTCAAATTGTAATATACTTTATGTGTAGTAGCTATGCAATATCATTGTATATACTCCATGTTAGTAGAGTTCAACACATAATAACTTAATTATAAAAACATACAAGTCATACATTTCATCGATCATGTCATTGATCATCATCTTCATCCATGTAATCATCATCACCATCATCGTATTTGTCACTTTGATCATTGTCATCACCACCACCATCTTCATTGCCATCATCATCATCTTCATCACCATCTTCATCAGCATGATCATGATCATGATCATCATCACCATCACCAAAATCATCATCATCCTCTTCTTCTTCATCATTGTGTAACAATCAAAATTTTTGAGTATCTTCTTCTTCCATCACATTATACTTTATCGGCCTTCCTCTTGGATCATGTCTAACAAAAAATGACTAACTTGATTTATGTGGAATACCAAAGTAAAACACTTTCTCACATTGGCTTGGAAGAACATAGGGCTCATCTCTAATTGGCTCAAATGACCTTGTATTAATCATTGTAAATTCACTATCATGTTCAATAACAATCCTATCAGAATCATTTCGATTTACCTGTAGCCTATACCATTTGATGATAAAGAGAACTAATTTGAATGAATTAAATTTGCACTCAAGTATATCATCCAAAATTCCATAGTATCACTTTTCAGATTGTTGAGGATGTATGTCATTTCTAGACGAAATATTGGTAACCTTGAAGACTGCACTTATCCCAGAATCACAATTTTTTCTCATTTCGTCTAATTTTTTAATGCAAAATTTATAGCCATGGTAGTACATAGCTTTGTGGTGTTTGATCTGCAATTATTCAAACATGTCAAGATTATTTGCATTAATCTGTGAGTTGATATTAAACTTATGGGTCATGATTAGTAATCTTCTATGTACCTTTCTATATGTTAATGTAAGGAAACTCAGGTGCGAAAATAGCTTCCTACACTAATCTCTTAGGAGAAGTATGGTGCAAATCCTATTAAAATCTTCTACACTTACAGATCCAATATCATGTAAACAATAATATTACAACCAAGCAAACATAAGGAACATAGACAGAGAAAGAAACACATAACAGAAAGATTTGTCGGTGGGGAAAAACCTCTTGTTAAAACAACCCCACCCCTTCAGAACCTATACAATGTATTATCTTCAACACAAGGTTACAATACACTTGCAATGCAAGTTCAACATCGACAACAGAAGACTCTAGTAGCAACTCGCAGTACCAACAATACACCTTTTTCGCATCCACTCTTCGCAACCCTAAAAATGATTATAACATGCGCTTCACTTTTAGGGCTACTCCCAAAGGTAAACCGTATTAGGGTTTTACCATTCTCCGAGAAAATAGGAACCATATGTCTTCACCTGTCATTGAATCTTCCTAACATAGCTCTTACGTGTCATAGGAATCCGTCATAACCATTTTAGCTATGATCTCCTTATACACAATTCAAGATGCCGACACATCAATATTATTTGCAAGAAATACATTTTACAAAACAAATAATAAGAATAGGAATTATCCAAGGTTGAGACACCTTATTCCTAACAGTTAAGCCATATGCTAGATCAAGTGTCATTGGCATAACATTGGGATCTTCGTTATGATGAGCTTCTTTAACCAATGATGCAATACTATCTCATGTTAATGAGCAAACATTTTTTTGAGATTGTTGAATCCAAATTGTCATTCAGTCAAGATTGTTTGCAATATACAAATGTAGTGCATCCCACTCACGACCAACTATAAAGAAAACAACTAGACCAATTAGAAACAACTTATATTGATGATGGATAAGAATTAATTAACTACAATAACATCTTATAATTACCTCTCACTTTTCTCAATCTACCTTTCCCCATCAAGTATTCCCCTTGGAATCTGTTAATGGATTTGGGATCCCAAATGTGATCTACATGGATCTTTTATTCAAACTTGGGAAGATATTCACTAATGTACACCATGGTTGAGTATACTATATATCCCTCTACCATATAACCCTTAGGACGTGCTCTTTGTCGAACCAAGCCCTTCATAAATTTTAAGTGCCTCTCAACCATCCACATTGACCTAGTTTGTATAAATTCACACAATTCAATCTCTTCAACTTGATGTATGAGGTAGTGTTCTTGAGCATTGAAAAAATTTGAAGGTAGACACTTTTTCATTTCACACATAAGCTGTGGAATTTTTCTCTTCAATATTTTATATTTTTTTTATCAATTTCTTTAGATGATAACCACCTAAAAGCAATTCAACATGCAAGAACATATAAATGAGATTTTAGATAATAATATACAATAAATTGCATAAAAAGTAAAGCATGTCATAAATATAATATATGTACAACAAATCTAAGAAATAACACTTCTAACCTCGTGTATTTTCTAAGATCATATATAACTTGTTTAATACTATT
This sequence comes from Cupressus sempervirens, assembly GCA_028749045.1. NCBI lineage: Eukaryota > Viridiplantae > Streptophyta > Pinopsida > Cupressales > Cupressaceae > Cupressus > Cupressus sempervirens. The sequence goes on along the minus strand of CM053784.1, from coordinate 773,256,687 downwards.
GTCAAACTGGTGTGGGAGGGATAGAGGTAGGACATACCACAACCATTAAAAAATATTATTTTCAATATATTATAAAATAATACAATAGATAGTACATGCAATTTTACAAATATATTATAAATAGAGAACATGACTTACCTTGATGAAGGTATGCCAATCATGTGTTTTCAACCCTGGCCTATATATATATATATATATATATATATATATATATATATATATATATATATATATATCTTCTTTTAATGCATCACTTTGTTGCTTCATTAATTACCAAGGAAAGGTGCTCGTAATTATGCGGTCTCCATAGCTATTTGATTCAATGAAATTTTTCAGTGCATGATTAGATTAATGAATGTCATTACAAATTTTGACAATTTTTTCTCTATCACGCCTTCCGTCCAATATTTTTCATAGTGTCTTTGTTACATTCTTTCCAATATGCATAACATCAAACAAATGCACGATTGGAAAATTGAGTAGGATAATTTTTTATTCCTCTAGGAAGTTGATCATCGATGCCTTGATGACTTCACGAGCATCAATTACATCATTACTAAATAAAAAACAATATCACAATATAAATTTCAAACTTTGGACCACAAACTAGACATTACCTCGGTGATTTAGTTGATTGTATTCCAACTTCCATAGATGAGGTGTCATTATTCATGGCCTTGATGTTCTCTCTTCTTTCCCATTAAAAAAATATTTTTTAGCAATTTGATACTTATGATTATTGTGGAGAAAGTGCATAAACTCATCGAACACCTACTTTCCTAAACTTCTTGAATGACAAGATTTCATCTCTGGACCATAAGCTAAACATGTGAATTTTCCCTTTGTCTAAAGACCTCAAAGATCATGTACAATTATCATGCACAACTTAAACATACAACAATAATGTGTAAGCACTATAACAGACCAAAAATATGTGACCTTAAGAATATAAGATACCACAAAAATGAGTTAGCCCATGGGCATCATGTATTGTCTATACAAGCATTGCATAGAATTGAAATTGTCTTTGTCCTATTGGTCTAGAGATGGAATACATAGTAAACTCATTCCATAACTTCAACAACTTGTCAATAAGGGGCTCAATATATATGTTCATATCTTTAACTTGGTACTTACCTAGTAATTGAATGAATAGAAACATTACATAATTATTATGACCATTTTGGTGCACTTTTTATAAATTAATTTAGAGAACTATTAAATGAAAAAATACCTAGTACAATCATTAACAATATTATGTGTTCCCTCTTTATGGACATCCAAGGAGGAATGTTATTTTTAATAACAAAAATAGGCCACACCGAGTAAACAAATTTCGTATCTCCAAATGGATTGCCACCATCTGCTACCAATAAAAGCCTGAGATTACGAGGCTCTTCTTTAAAGTGTGGCCATGTTTTTTCTATGTCTTTAAATGTAGAACCATCCACAGACATTCACATAATGTCATCTTGACTTCTATTGCATACATGGTAATACATAAATTGTGGCAAGCTAGTGCAGTTGAATAATTGTCAAGACCTAGAATAATGAGAATGTACTAATGAACCTTATAAGGCACCTTTTTGGTTATTTGATATGGCCGATATCTACTAATTGTAGACACCTAAAAACCTTTAGAAAATAAAGTATTTTTATTTTCTGAAAAAAGTCCTGATGACATCATCATTTATTAATTAATTAATTATTTAATTAATTAATCAATTTTTATGCCATTAAATCCCTTTATCTTAATTAAAAATATTTAATTAAGGAATCCCTCCCAAAAATGTTTAAATCTTATTTAAACATTATTTTCTTATTTATTAATTATTTAATTAATAAATTGACCAAAAATCCTAAAATAAATTAAAAATTTATTTTTTGCCCAAAACTTGGCCAATTTCCTTATGACCAATAACCTCTTCCAAAATCTTCTAATCCTTCTTTAATTTTGATTAAAGGCTAATCCCATCATTTGCTACCCCTAATCCCAACTCAAAATATTTAATTAAGATTAAATATTAATCCTCATGTTTATTAAAAAAGTTTTAATAAATATCTCCTCAACCCAAACCCTTGAAATAAATAAAACTTTATTTATTTCCTAAAAATCTAATTTATCCTCATCCTAAGAAGTTCTAGACTCTTCTAGAAAGTCTTTATCCTCATCCTAGGAAATTCTAGACTATTCTAGAAAGTCTTTATCCTCATCCTAAGAAGTTCTAGACTCTTCTAGAAAGTCTTTATCCTCATCCTAGGAAATTCTAGACTATTCTAGAAAGTCTTTATCCTCATCCAAAATCTAGACTCTTCTAGAAGATGTCTTTAAACCTAATCCTAATCCCCTCCTAACCTTGTCACATTCCCTAAACATGGGTTAAAACTTACTAACCCAAGCCAAAGTTAACAAATATCTCCTCCTTCACCCACCCTCATTAAATGCCATCCACTTGCCTATCCCTAAGCTAATCCTAAACCATCCTAATCCATCCTCTAATCATTTGCACAAGCCTAAGCAAGCTTAAAACCTTCCTAATCAAGTCCAAGTCAAATTTGCTCTCATCACCCTCAAAATATCTCAACCATAAAACTTTATGAAGTCCACTAGGTCATAAATGACTCTTACAAGCCCTTTTATTGCTCTTACAAGTCATTATGAGGGTCTTTATGAAGATTTTATCTCTTGAGCCTCCTTTGTTGACTCATCCTTGCCCTTTCCTCCATCCTCTCACCATGTGACATGTGTCACTCCTTGATTGGCTATAAGGAAGCACAATCCATGTGCTCTCCTCTCATGCAATCTGAGCCCTCCATAAGCTTTTTCCCATCCTTGCATCTTAGCCCTCAAACCCTCAAGCCTCTTGCCTATAAATTGAATCCTTCCCCTTTACAAAATAACACAATCCATGAAGTAAAGTTATAATGCTATTTTGAGAGCCAAATCCATACTAAAGCCATCTATCCACACCAAAAATCCACAATCATCCATTGAAGCTTTTGGAAGCATATTGAGCATACATCCTATCTATTTAGACAAAGCTACTCAACAAGAGAGCTTCTTATTGAGAGAGTCCATTAATGGCTCATATTCTCAATTGAGAGCTCATCTTAGTCTATCTTGAAGTTTATGAATTTTGTTTAGTTTGTAGAAGCTTTATTTAAATTTGGTTTCTATTAGCATACTAACATTGCTCATATACACTAATATGATAATTAGAGCATTCTATCGTAAATTCATGTTGTTTATGATATAGAATGTGATCATTGGGTCATGCATGTATTGCCTGATACTTCATTCCAATTTGATTCATAATGGTAGATAATTCTTGGTACAAATGAGGCAGAATGTTTGATGGTGGTAACAAAAACTCACCTACAAATACAAATTGTTAATATAATGAATAATAATTGTATGCTAACATTGAAGATGACAAAAATGGCATACCTTAGCATACATAACATTGCTACATTGGATAAACCATTCATAACCTTCAATTTCATTGACAACATTATAGCAGAGAGAAGAGTTTTTTGGGAGCTTTGGTATAGGGGCCCATATGCTTTCTCAAGTATAGGTGTATCAAGACCATCTTCATCATCATTATTAGATGTGCTAGTACCATCATCGTGATCATCTTCATCAGATGGGCCAATACCATCTTCTTCAATCATGTCCTCTGGCACATTATCATTTTATTATGTGGGAGTGTTATCCTCAGCTTGGATATTTACACCTCCATGTTCCTCCAGTTGGAAATACACATTCACCAATCAATAAAAATCATGGCCCCCTTCAACGTGACCATGTTGCCTACAATGACTCTAGGCCATTGTGATTAGAATTGTTTGTTTCTTTAAGCCCTTGTACTTTTTGCAAGGATAATTAGATTTATCAATTTTTCTTCAAAACTGAGACTAGAATCTAGCAATTGTCTCGTTATTTTGTTCTGGGTTCATATTGCCAGGCGTAGTCTTTCTTCACAGGAAAATATATTTGCAAAATTATTAGACATGTTGTACTCAATGTTTATATCTGCACATATGGTTTTGAAAGAAAATTTTGGTGTAATTAATGTGTATATCTACAAAAATATTGGACATCTTGTACTTAATGTTTATATCTGCACATATGGTTTTGAAAGAAAAAATTGGTCTAATTAATGTGTATATCTACAAAAATATTTGACATGTTGTACTTAATGTTTATATCTGCACATATGGTTTTGAAAGAAAATTTTGGTCACCTCGCTCAAATTCACCCATATTATAATAAATGAAAAGTTGTATGCTTACAATGCTCTTTATTAATATCCTCCTTTGTGTCACTTCATTCTTAATTCTTCTTGAAGATGTAAATTCTTAAATATTTTTTATTTCGTTGGTTTCTGAGCTTCATCACTAAAACACCTAATTCTTGGTTTTTGAGTGTTTTAGTGTTCAATAATGGAAAATGTTTGTTTCACCTTATACATGCATTTCATTCCTAAAGGTTTGGGATTAGTTGGTTTCCATTATGGTTAAAAATGCAAAAAGTATTTGACAAGAAATTGCAAATATGCAATTTTGGAAAAGTTGTCAAAAATGTGTTTTTGGCTTCCCAATGTTCATAACCATCAAAAATTGGTTTGAACCAATTAGATGAAGGTATTTAAGACTCATTGTGTCCATTTCAAAACTGATCATCAAGTTGTACAAAAGAATCAACATTTTATGAAGGGAAAACTTGAGACCAAATTCTAATTCAATCGAAAAATCAGAAGGTACATCACTCATACTTATTTGGATTTGTGATGACCTCATTGTTAACCTAACAAAAAGATAGAAATGAAACACATATATGGTCAAGGGGAGGCAGACCTTGAGCACCTCAAGATACTAAATAGAAATTGGCAAATTGTACATAGTAGTTAGAAGTTCAAGAAGGTAATTTGTATGTTCTTTCAATAAATTCAATAGCATCAAGGTCTTGTCAAGGAAAATTGTGAAGTCTTATATATATGATGATTCTCCTATCTAGCTTCAAGTAACTACACAAGAGAATTGAGATCAAGTGATGTGAGTCAGGGTTGAAGATATTGAGTACCTTTGTCAACATAGAATTGAAGTATGATCTAAACATCGAGCTCACATGTTATCAAGTATAACAATTGTTTGAATGCCCAACACCCACCTTATCAGTATGTGAATCATGAATTTAGTAAATAATGATAATTCCATAATCCATCATGTCCTTAAGATGACATCCTTTATCGATCATCATCTAGAAAACATGAAGTATGATTCCTAATGAAGATATGGTTGTCACATCATAACATTCATTCGTTGATCATATATGAATACAAAACCTTATCATTAATCATACACATATGAGATAATAAAGTTAGCAAGCAACATGATCATCCAACAATTATTATCACTGAGGAGATAACCAAATAGAACATCAAATACCAAACCAATCTGCAATAAATAGCAATGTTGACCATAAATATTCAATTAACAAGCATGTCAAGATTATCACCTTATGTATTGCTCAAATGATCATCATAATCACCCATCAATTATAACCATTACAAGAGGAATTGATTAGGAAGATTGAACATCAAAGGACAAATTTTGTCACACCATTCAAGTGTTCCCATGTTCACATCAAACAACATAAATGCAACCATAGTTGTGTGTGTGTGTGTGTGTGTGTGTACATATGTATGTAGTTTCCTATTAGCAAATAGACAGTCACATTATCAAAAATCAACATGTTATTGTCTTTATCACCACCCATGGAAGATTAATCAAATAATGACAAGTGAAGTGAATGAACTAATCAATATTGATTATTCTCAACTATGAAAAGACAATGACTAACCATTAAATGCCCATTTCCGAAAAAGAAAGGTGTTATCCCAACCTATGGTGGAAGTATCCAATAACAATGAGATCTATTATAAGAATCAATCCCATTCTCAAAGACATCATCGATTATTTTTTATCAACTATTTATCCTTATTGGATTGCTCAAGGGAGTACTTGCCTTTCAAAAATCAGTTTGCAAATATTGAAGGAAAGTAATCATGAAGAGCCCACTATCTTGTATATTTCCAAAGACAAGGTAGACATAACAATATCATTACTGTAAGCAATATTGATGACAATTGCATACATATAAGGTACATATCAAAATTAACAATATCATCACTAGAAGTGATGTTGGAGACAAGTACAAATAAGAAATAACTATATCAATGCTATAAGTGATATTGACATATTTATGCACTTATAATATAGATCAGGAACAACAAGATACATCATTTCTATAAGTGATGAAAGTAGACTTCAAAATATTAGTGCCATATCAGAGTCGACTATCAACACATTGAGAAGACTTGTAGCATATCTTATATTGATAAATTAGAAACAATTGGAAGGGGACTTCACACAATTCATATTGTTATAATAGAAGTGCAGATCTGATTTATAGTAGAGATCATATTGGCACAAATCTCATCAATATATCTGAGATAGATGTGATACTCTATTTTATTGATAAGTAATATATCTTATAGCGTCATATTATAAGAAATATCAATTGTAAGTCATAATATTTTATTCTTATAATAATTGGTGTCAATTACCGTCATTACAAGTCTTGTAAAGGACTTTTAAAGTCTTCTTGGAAGGAAGTTTCTCACTGATTTTTGTGAGTTAATTGTCCCTAATTCCTAAGAATTAATATAAGGGGATATTACAAGATTGATAACATTATTTTAGACCAATCTACATCCACATTTATAACATTCCATCCAAAATTGGAAAAAATATATATTGAGAAGGTGAGAGTCTCTAACATTGAGACATTTGTAATCCTTTGGGGAACAAATAGTTTCTCAATTAACAAGTGAAAGACACATTTTTCTCCTCAACATCTACCCAAGAAAATTGTCTCTTAATAACATCAAGCATTTTTGCCAAAGCAATTGACATATGGAATAGAGAAATAATATATTCATGGGAAGAAAGAGTGAAAGCATTACTAGCTTGTGGGAAGCAAGCCATTTGCATCCTAATAAAGGCCTACCAAAATAAAGCTGAAATCACTCATTAAACTAAACGAGCATGATAGACTTGGAATGCATAGTGAGTTGTGGGATACAGGAAGAGCTATTGTAGTAGATGAATCAACTGCACCAGGGAAACATAGCAGATTTTGGAAGCCAGAAGATGTTGAACTAGTTTTAATGAAAGAAAACGTGAGGTTTTGAGTTCTCTTTACTTCATTCTTACTCCCAATACTTTTCTAGTTCTTACACGAAATTTGTGAAGTGATAGTTAGTTTCCTTATGAACTGTACCTAACATTGTTGTAGGCAGAAAATTTGAGATGTGCTTCTAGTTTATATATTTATTTGGTATTTCCATTGGATTTCATTGGTATGTTGCATAGGACAATAATTGTTTCTATTTCCCATACAATAATTCAAATTTAATACTAGCACTTGCTAATAAAATGTATCGATTGCAACTTGATCTGGGAACATAAAAGGTGAGATGTCCTATCTACCTTCAACAAGATGTAAGACTTCAAACTCATAGTTTTCAAGGAATGTGTCAATTGCAATTTCTTTGGCTTAATGTAGCTTACATAGAGAGATATTATAGGAAAATGCCTGCAAACTTGAAGTTGCTAAGATGGGAAAAGTGACCTCTAAAATGCTTTCCATGTGAATGGAATATGGAACATTTAGTAGGACTTGATCTAAGCTTCAACAAAGGCATTGAGGTGCTGTGGTCATAGGCAACCAATATAGAAGCAATTTCTAGAATTCCATCATTTGAGGAAGTAAAAGAGATTGAAGACACAATCACAAAAGCTTTAGTGTTATAAAAAAAAAGATACAAAGACTTGCTTGATAAGTTCCTAATGATACGCCTTCCTATTTGCAGGGTCCAACAAATCTTAGAGTACTTAAGTTGAATTACTACATAAATCTTTAGGTCCTTCCAGGTTTGGAATAAAATGGTAGATTTAAAAATTCAAAGTATCTCAGAAAAGGGAAATATGAAGATTCTTTGGACTTTGATGAGGTAGGAAACTTTGAAGATAATAGCAGATTTACAAATTCAAAGTATATTGGATGAAAGAGGCAAGAGGCAAAAAGAGATGAGAAACCCTATCCCTAAATGCAGAAGAAGAAACTTAACTTCACCAAATAGCAGGTGGTGTTGTTTTTTTGGCCCATTTCCACCACATAGCATGCTTAGGTCAAGGAGTTGTATGAACAAATTTAAAGAAGCTTTTTGGATCAAGCCAAATTGGAGAGGAACTTTTTGACAAAGTAAAACACTTCAAAATTATGATAATTACACAATTGAATAAGAATAGTAATTCCATAGATAAAATTGTCAATGAAATATAATAGGAAATAAACTTTCTTTATTCAGTAACAAACTTGAATCCTCAAACACCGATGATCCGAACCCACAAAGATAAGTTTATTGAAAAGAAAGAGAATCAAATATCGTTGATATAGTTACACATATAAAATTACTTACACATCTTAAAAGGACGGATGGACTCGGTAAAATATATAGTATTTGTAAATTATAATAATTTTTATTTACTATTTTAAATACTAATACAAAAAATATAGGGTTGTGATTAGATCTTACAACATACAATTTTTCCAATTTAAACCAATTCTCTAAGACTAATTACAGCTCTACAACAATTTTATACTACAAGAATGTTTGGAAGAACTCTTCTTACCTAAAATCCAACCTCATATATTGCCTACTCATCAGTTAGCATGCCACTACATCCAAAATCAAACCAAAATTGTTACATCATTAAACACTAGTTCTATCTATCTATAAACCCAAAACATTCTAGCCATGCATGAGGTACAATTAAAGGAGTGTTATATGGTGGTATCCTCACTTATAGAGAATATTAAATTGAAATTCATGGTAGCGCAATTATAGGTACTGTAGAATACCAACATTACTGATTCTATTGGCAACAGAACTTTGATCTTACCAAATCATATTACAATGCCCCAGAGACCCTTGTCAAATTTGCACCAAACAAAACAATACAGTTTGAGGTAAAGTTTAAGTAGAAATGACACCAAAGACACTACCATTCACTTGAGGGTTTGGCTCTAGTTCGAAATCCTACAACTTATAACCTCCTTTTGCATTCACTTGCTTTCTACCATTACTAAAAACAAAAATGAGCTCAATTTCTTTGTGATTAGAGGGCATGACTATTATAACCTCCTTTTGTATTCACTTATGTTCAAAATCCTACAGCTTATAACCTGCATCCAAAATGACATGGGGTCAATGACTTACTAAAGAAATGAGCTCGATCCCTCCTCCTGCGCCCGCGAGTGATTAGCTCGTAGTGAAAATCAAACCTCCCACACACTTTTCTCTCTCTTTTTGTTTATAATCCATGTTGATCAAAATTTCAACCAAACAAACTCATGTTCATCGAATTTTCAACCAACTCGAGATCTTGACCAAAAAAAATTTAAAATCAAATGGAAAATGGCATAAGGTAAAAAATGAACGCCAAATCTACTAGTGACCTTGTTGCATTACAAGCATTAAAGTAAATAAGGTTAACCTGTGAATAAACTATTGTGTAATTGTTTTAGTTGTGAGTTTTCTTTCAAACTACATTACCTTCGTTATCTTGGTGAATCACCTTAGTTTAAGTTCAAGTTATATTATATGCACTCCCTCTATCCCTTTTCCTATCAATTTCACTCAAGTTTTTGTTAGGATTAATCTAGATAGAAATAACAATTACTTGCAAATATAACCAATATCAAAAAATAATAAAATACACATAAGAACATAAGATACAAAGATTTAACGTGGTTAACTCAATCCCCAGGCTACGTCCACCAATAACGAATCCAATATTCTCATTATCTAGTGATTATAGACTAATTACAATCTAAAATCCCTTACAACTCAATATTTTTGCAAGAAACTACTATCTCATCATACATAATGAAATCCCTAACCCTATTCCATTTTATACAAGCTTTTGTCACTTACAAAATTAGTGCTAGATTACTTTTTCTACATAAGTTAACCTAAAAAATACTTGATGAGTCAACCTTGGGAAATGGTTGACGAGTCAACAAAAAAATCCTTCACGAGTCAACCCAAATTTTTTTCGGGGGTGATGCATTGAATCCCAAAGAATTATAAAAAGTGCACAGTAATTTCTTGATCAGTTATCACATATCAACAATTTTATTAGGTAATTCAAGGGAAGCCAACCCTTTGTACCAGATATTGATCCTTATCATGGCATATCCATAGGCCAAGGATCATTCCATGTTTCACTAGATTGCTGAATGTTCATTTCAACAAGAGGGTGCAATCTAAGTGACAAAAAAAACTTTAATATTTAATTAATAGAGAAAGGACTATTCATAAAAAATTTAAAAAAATATAAATGTAGATTTTCATATTATTTTCTCTCTCTTTTTGTTTATAATCCATGTTGGTCAAAATTTCAACCAAACAAACTCATGTTTGTCGAATTTTCAACCAACTCGAGATCTTGACCAAAAAAAATAAAAATAAAATGGAAAATGGCATAAGGTCAAAAATTAACACCAAATCTACTAGTGACCTTTTTGGATTACAAGCATTAAAGTAAATAAGGTCAACCTATGAATAAACTATTGTGTAATTGTTTTAGTTGTGAGTTTTCTTTCAAACTACATTACCTTTGTTATCTTGGTGAATCACTTTAGTTTAAGTTCAAGTTATATTATATGCACTCCCTCTATCCCTTTTCCTATTAGTTTCACTCAAGTTTTTGTTAGGATTAATCTAGATAGAAATAGCAATTACTTGCAAATATAACCAATATCAAAAAATAATAAAGTACACATAAGAACATAAGACACAAAGATTTAACGTGGTTAACTCAATCCCCAGGCTATGCCCACCAATAACGAATCCAATATTCTCATTATCTAGTGATTACAGACTAATTACAATTTAGAATCCCTTACAACTCAATACTATCATAAGAAACTACTATCTCATCATACATAATGAAATCCCTAACCCTATTCGATTTTATACAAGCTTTTGTCACTTACAAAATTAGGGCTAGATTAGTTCGTCTTAATAAGTTAACCTAAAAAACACTTGATGAGTCAACCTTGGGAAATGGTTGACGAGTCAACCCAATTTTATTTTTTGGGGGCGATGCATCGAATCCCAAAGAATTATAAAAAGTGCACAGTAATTTCTTGATCAGTTATCACATATCAACAATTTTATTAGGCAATTCAAAGGAAGCCAACCCTTTGTACCGGATATTGATCCTTATCATGACATATCCATAGGCCAAGGATCATTCCATGTTTCACTAGATTGCTGAATGTTCATTTCAACAAGAGGGTGCAATCTAAGTGACAAAAAAAACTTTAATATTTAATTAATAGAGAAAGGACTATTCATAAAAAATTATATATATATATATATATATATATATATATATATATATATATATATATATATATATATATATATATATATATATATATATATATATATGTAGATTTTCATATTATTTTTTAAATCCAGAAATCAAAGGAATCAATCAAATATTTAACTAAAAAGAAAAAATTCTAAATAGGCAAGAGCCTACAACACAACAATAAATTGTGAGCCTCTTATGGGGGAGGTCTTGGGTTTGACTCTATGTGCGTTTAATAAATCACAACACAATAATTAATTTTGGCTTCAACCTCTTATCGATCGAAAAAAGAAGAAGAAAAAAGAACAAGAAAACATTCAAAATATTATTAAACTTATATTTATTATTATATATTCTATAATTTATAATATAATATATTATATTGTGATTAATATGTTTGTAGGCCTCTTTTTAGGGATTGAATCGATAGATATGTAATAGTAGAATCAATAGGAGCATGGGAAAATGAAACATAAGCAAGCATGGAATGCTTGGATACCTTAGTAATAGAGGATTGAGGGATCTCAGAGGAGGAAGTTCTTCAATTCCCTTCTTTTATGCCTATTTATTGACTTTTCATCTAGACTATGTACTTTGAATTCAATTTTTAATAAACAAATGCTTCTTATGTTCATCTTTATTTTTTGTACAACTTCTTTGACTAGTTATTGTTAGTTTTAAGACCTCTTATCTCTTTTAAAGTTATATGGATTAGAATAAATGATAAATTCCAAGTTTATGGCTTTATCATATCATGACCTAACATATTAACAAGTAAACTGGGAGTTGTTTGGTGGTTTGGTTGTGTTATTGGAGGATTGAACTAGATGAGGGGTATTTGATTGGGCAACATAATGCTAGAAGAAAATTGCGATCTGCATATTATATCTCTATTTTGTACTTCTTCAAATGTTAGGCAAAACTAAAGGACTTCTACCAAAATCTATCCTTTCATTGCCTCTCAAGACGAGTTGTAAATTTTTAATGTTTTAATCGATGGCTTCTACCTCTTGTTTATAATATTAAAAAAAAAACAAAAAAAAACCAAAAAAAGAAAAACCCTATACATTAACATAGTTGTAAAATATTGTTGAAGGATTTTATTTTTTATTTTTTTCTAAATAGATCTAAGGAAAACTTTACTTCTTACTACATTATTCTTTATCTATCTATTCAAATGTTCAACCAACAATAAAGTATTTGTTATACGACTTCTATATGATTCCTTTTATGACATATACATTGTTTCATATGATATTATGTTAAGTGAAGTTAGGGTTGCACCTATAAAGGCAATTGCTATGGTTTGCCTCATTAGTTATCTAAAAAAATGAAAAAATGTGTTAAGGTAGATGGCCTAAAGTGGTATTAAATAATATATTGTGCAAACGTGAAAAGACATGGATGCAACAAAACATCAAGTGGATGAACAAATGAAATATTCATTTTAGTACGTATCTTGCAAATAATAAAGAAATAACGATCTTTGTTATGGAGAAATTCTATAGGAGAAATTAGGGAAAGGAATTTGGAAGAAATTTTTTTTATTATATTAGCGAGTTCAACTCCACATGTGATCAACTCCAAAAGGCATACATAGGGGCCAACATTTCTTGGAGAGCTAAAAGTCTTATTGCACAACTTAGAACCAATTCTCATCAATTGCGATGTGAAACCGAGCGATAGAAGAGGCCAAAAGAGTCTTGGGAAGAAAGAGTTTGCATGCTTTTCAACTTTGGAAAGGTAGAAACTAAGAAACACTCTTATGTTATAATGTGAGGTGTACAAGGATATGTGGTTCAAATTTGTGGACATTATATTTGGTAGCTCTTGGCACAACTTATTTAATGAGGAGAACATTGAGAAGTTAGATAGGCTCATCATTAGCATGCATAGAGCCAAATTGTTAGGTGGACTCAATAGACTCCTTGTTTAGAATGTATTTTGTACTATTCCTTCACTAAAGAAAACTATTTTTTTCTTACAAATGTTAACATTGATATCAAAAAAAACATTCCATCTAATGTACGAAGAACTTTTTTTAAAAATCTTTTAATTTTTTTTGAAGTGTCATCAGAATTTGATCATAGCAAATTGATTATAACAGCTCAGTTTATATTTTTAAGGAACTTCGTTGTACCCTTGTCGATAATGTTTTCGATAATATTAATGTTCCATGCAATTCAAACAATGTTAGATTATCTGTAGGGTGTGCATACCGTGCTCTGGTCGTTTGTCTATCGTTGCCCTTTATTTATCCGATCGATCGACAGTCAGTGATGGCACGTGCAAAGATGAACAATCACCATGGAAAGGAATGCAATTGTTGTTCCAAAAATGCTTACGGTATAGCAGAATCCATGGAAGAAATGGATTTTAATCGAAGTTTATGGGGATCATGCGTGATTGGTGATTTAGAGCGAATAGAGAGGCTGCTTTCCAAGGGAGTTGATGTCAATGCAGAGGATTCATCTGGATATGCACCCTTGCACTATGCTGCCCGAAATGGCCACAGCCAACCGTGCTCGGTTCTCTTGAAGGTACCCATTTCATATTTCAATTTAGTTTTGCTTTTCAAAGTTGCATCTATTTAAATTTCAATTTGATTTTCCTTTTCGAAGACGCATGAATTACATTTTTAACGCCATTTTTGTAAGCCAAATTCTCTAAAGAAGTTAAGCAAGATGAATAATTCAGCTTCCCCATTTTTATGCTTGACATTAGAAAACTTGAATAAGCAGCAACGAATGCTGATTAATAAATGTCCTATATAGAATTAAAGGGTTGAACACTGAATTGTGTAAAATTCTTTGCACGGCTGTATAAAATATATGACAGATCTAGTGCCCCATTTAAAAGTGAAAATAAAACCATGTTTATTTTATCTAAGAAATTCAAAAGCTTTTAATCTTCCAGCAAAGAATACTAAAATTAAGTGCTCTACATGGATTAAATGGTTGAAGGGTAAGACACTATATATTGAATTGTACAATCGGGACAAAATTAAGAGGCCCGGTTATAGGTGTAAACTCCAGTTTGCATGTTTCTTATCAACATGCAAATGGATGCGAAAATGGGATATCAACATCCAATCTTGCCTGGATAACATTAAAGAAATAAAGAAGTTTGTCAATGAAAAATTCCGCAATATTCTGTGGACAAGACACTTAGGGCGGAAAAAATCTTATTACATTAAAGAATTTAATCCCACTTCTAGTCATGATGAAAAGGCCTATATAAGAGCACCTATTAACTGGAAAGCAAAAATGTTGATGGCACAACTTAGAACTAGTTCACATCAGCTGCGATGTGAAATTGGTAGATGGCAAGTTCCAAAGGAAGAGTGGGTAGACAGAACATGTTTATTCTGTAATATGGGAACAGTTGAGACAGAGAAGCACTTTGTCAAGGAGTGCCTGGCTTACAATGACATCAGATCTAGTTATACAAAAATACTGCAGAACAAGGATTTCAACTATTTATTCGAGGAAGATCAAGTGAAGAGAACAGCGGATTTGATTATCAAACTTCAGAGAAGGAGAGACAAGTTAACCAAAACTTTGCAACTGACTAGTTCCGCTCCTGACTCGGGAGGGTGACTGCATGGGTCCCATAGACTACTTTACTCTCATGGACATCATTAAAATCTATCATATCATATCATATCATATCATATCCCTTAGAATTTAAAAAAAAAATAGTTTTACCTTCTTAGAGAGGTGTAGACTACAGAGTCAATCTGAAACCTAATTAATTTTTACTTTCTCTTTTGTATTAGTCTCATCATTTTGATAGCTTAGGGCAAGTGTAGTGAGGGGTATTTCATTGTTTCTACAAATGATTGTTACCTTCATCATGCCACATAGGTGTCAAGAATCACATTCTCTACAAATAAAAATGCTACACAATCTAGTTCTTCTGTTTTTGACATTGAATGCTGCAATACATTTTCCATCTTTGTTGATGAATTCGTTCAATATAGAACTGCAGTGTGAACATCTTATTGTGTGCTAAAGTTTAAACAATTTGAACTAGACTTTATGTGCTAATTTGTTTTACCTTATCTGTTTTATTATATGTATGAAGTTCATTGAGAGTTCTTGTGTGAAATCTATCATAAAGTGACTTTATAAAGAAGTCTACTATGCCAGCAAATGAAAAGGTTGACATATTTGTGAACCTGAGAGTTTAAAGAAGATAAATTTCTGGACTTATACTTCTATGACAGAATGGGGCACTTGTGAATAAGAAAACACGATCTGGGCAGGCAACTAGTCTGCACCGTGCAGCATATGCAGGTCATGAAGAAGTTGTAAAAGTTCTCCTTGCTGCTGGCGCAGATCCTTGTGCTCAAGATTCTTATGGCTGCACTTCATTGCACAAAGCAGGTTTGTAGTGTTTTGCTTGTTGTCTGCATTTAGTTAACTTTTGCTTCTTTTGTTGAAGATTTTGGTATATCAATATGGATTACTATTTAGGGTTTGTTTATGCTATTGATTGATTCGTAATTTTGATGAAGATTTTGTTATATTTATATGGATTACTATTTAGGGATTGTTTATGCATTGATTCGTTCTATCATGTAATATCCCTTTTTTTGAAATTAATCCAAGTTGAAAACCCAAAATGTCCATGGGTCTTGGGAATTTCCTACAAAGGAAGTAGGATTAAAATTATAATTAGGGGGGCCTCGGGAAAAGTTAAAATATCAAACAAGGTCTTTTATGAAGAGCCTTGAATTTTGGAGGGAAATTTTATTTAATAGAAGTCAAGCAAGAAGTGGAAAATATTGATAAACCATTCTGCTCCTTGTTGGAGCATTGAACTTTAGTTCAATTAACTTGAGGATAAAAACCCTCTATATTTGGAATTAGAGGATAAAAAGTTAAAAACTAATAATTACTTGGAGTGAGGGATTTCACATGGAGATTGTTGGCGAAATGGTCAGTGCTCCTGTCGAGATTCATAACAAAGGACTAACTACCTCCTGTGGATTCTATAAGTCTAGTGGTTGGATCAGGCATTGGTAGGTCGATCTTTTGCTGCAACGACAATCACACCTCTAACAAGTGGTATCAGAGCTTGGTCACAAGTTCGAATCCCCTTGGGTAACCCTGAGGGGGAGATTGTTGGCAGAATGGTCTAACACTTCCCTAAGAATTCATGGACTAATCTTCTCTTAACGGTCCGTTTGGTTCGTGGAATTTAAAAAACCAGGATTTTTACAAACCTTGGTTTAGCCAAATCAAGGTTTTGCAAATCTTCATTTTGATTTTTGGGATTTTACTTGAACTGTTTGTTTCACTCGGAAGATGCGTGTGAAGACACATTTTTATGCGTAAGCTTGGAGTTGAAGGCAAACTTCAAAGTAGTCCAATCTGTTGTTTTTACACTCTTTAAAAAACATAACCAAGTTTTGATTTTCAATTCCTACTTGCTAGTAGGAAGTTGGAAAACTTGGTTTTGAGGCAAAATTGGAAGTCTGGTATGCTAATTCCATTTTGCCAATTTTGAAACAAATGCAAAAAAATTCAAATGCGGATTTTGAAAAAGCCAATTCCTGTCATCTTCGAGGAACCAAACAGACCATGGACCTGTAAGTCTGGGGGTTGTATTGGGCATTGACAAGTTGATCTTGGTGCAATGGCAAACATACTTGTAACAGAGATCACCATTGTATAGATTTGATTAATATAGTGGAAGCTGCATTATCTTTAGAAATATGAATTGCAGCTTTGGTAACTGAATCAAATCTTGTTTATCTTTGCTGCCATTTTCTTAATTTCTATCGTACCGTATAGAAGAAGGATAGTTGGTCAAAGAGGAGCTCAAACCAATTTAATATACATTTTGCTAACATTTTACCCCAGCTGCTTCATATCCTATGACTAATGAATCGATTCCAATTTGCTGAACTCTTGAAGACATTAAAGTGATCATCATTGCTGCTTTCTAGGGTATAAACTCTGACAAATACCAATGTAACATTTTGTTATTGACATGTTTTATGATATTTTTCTCAACCATTGATATTTTAATAGTAGCTATAATAGCTTGCAATACCCGATAAAGACTAACTGCAACCCCGTAAGGTTTTCATAAATTTGAACGAAAGACTATTGATTTTTATTTGCTACCATATTTGATTTAAAGGTGATTGCAGCATATTGAGATTAGTAGCTTCCGTACAATTTCAAGTTGTAGTTAAGTCTGCCGAATGCTTATCTAGCACGATATATATTTTCCTTAGAATAAAAATGAGATATATTTCGGAAAATTATAAAATATCAGAAAGTTTGAAGGGATATACGTATTCAAGAGCTGTTTTTCATATTCTCACTAACATCACCAATTGTGTGCACCATAATTTAAGTCTGCAATTCATTAAATGTTTAAGGGTTCAAATAAGTCAAAGATTTAATGGTGGACCTAACAATTGTCTCATGATATTCTGAAGTGTCAAAGAGATAATTGGTGACTTTGTGGCAGATTTATTTCTGAATCTAGCTACTCAAAGACATACATTCAACCTCTACAGAGCTTTATAATCGGTGTTTTTGTTTTTGTGTTGATCATTATATATAAATTAAATTATATAAAATATTTCCTCCAGGATATTAACATTTTGTATGATCTATTTGCAGCTGCTACAGCTGCTCTAAATTGAGGATAGGAACCCTGAGTTTGGAGAAGGAATTAAAAAAATGTAAGTCTGAAACTGTAAATATGAAAACAAACTGAAACTCTTGATTGATAAGGAAGCTTTGAAATATCTACAATGACCCCTATCTTGAAAGTTGTAATCTGAAGTGAGAATGATACATGAACGTCTGAATCATTTTCTATAAACCCAGGTCTGAAATTAAGATTGAACTGGGAACTGAAATTAGATAGTACTATGTGTTTGATAAATTCTAAAATTTGAAAATTGGATTGTAGTGGAAATTGGGAAGCTGCAAGAAACCTGATGCCAAAGGAATTGCCAAAAGAAAAACCTGATGCAAAGTTTCTTTTACGAATTTTGCAAAGGGAATGCCTCTAATATTGGCTTGCTAGAAACTTGGTCTTAAATGACAGAGAAAATAAGAAAGCTTCCTTAAGAAGGTTTTGATGAAACTATACGTGGAATTGCCAAAAGTAAAATCTGATTCTGAGTTTCTCTTATGAAAACTGCAAAGAGAATGACTATAAGATTGGCTTGCTAGAATATAGGTTTCAAATGAGAGAAAGAAGAAGAAAGCTTCCTTAAGAAGGTTTTGATGTCAGCTTGTGGCCAAATCAAGAACAGGACAGTGACAGTCTTGGCCAAAACACAGTCTCAGTTCTTTGCCTAGAGATTTACTTTCCCAAAGTATGTACCACACGAGATTCCATTTAATAAAATTTTGGCACTTCAGGTCTTTTGCCTTTTGCACATGTGGTAATTCAATATTAACATACAACTGAGTATCATAAACAGAGAATTTAAAGTGAACATAAAACAACTCCTAGTGGACCTATAAGATTCACACAGAAAATCCTCCACTAACTTAAACAGACTATTCTTTTGATATCAGAACAATCTATGCGTATTTTTGCTTGTTTTGAAACAGTCTGAACTTTGAGTTTCAGATTCTAAGATTATGATCAACGTAAATGAGAGGAAATGTGAGATTGAATGGTATCTGTAATTTGTTAAAAAGGCTCTGTTCAGTATGACACTATCCCTCCTATTGCGAATCTATTTATTTCCATGTTTCCATTATTATAACTACCATTTTCTGGGAAATCTCAGGTAAATTTATTATTATATCTTTGAACCAAGTCACTTTCTGCTTGGAATTGTTTGAGATGGAAAAGAATTTTGGAAATATTAACAGGATTGTGTTTAACATCATAATTACTTGTATGAGGGAAGGTTTGATATGATAGAGCTAAAATGGATGATTTAACAAATTATTCCACCAAGCAAAGAACCGCTTTCCAACATCTTGTATCTTTAAATGCATCACTAAAATTTGTGATGAAAAGCACCTTAGAGCAACATGGACAAAGAAATCCTTGTTTGCAAGTCCTGTCTTTTGGATATCTACTCTTACAGCTTGATAATTGGGCAAAAATCATTGAACTTGCATATTGGAGCAAATTAAGAAATGCATCAACATCTCTTCTATTTGAAGCAGAAATTGCCTTCAATAATGGGATATCTACAGTTTCTCTATGATGAAATTGTGATAGGATTAATGCTTAAGCCTCAAAAATGGCTTCCAAGCTTCTGTGTCACTTTCCTGTAAATCTGACTGTAGCATATTGCTAGCCAGAAGCTTCTAAGTTCAAAGGCTTGTTCAGGTTGTGAAACAGTAAGGGAGCCTACAATATCGTGCACTACTGCTCTCTTCTTTCTGAGACCACATTGCATAAAACGAGAGTAATCCATAGCCTTCAGCATTGATATATTTCTTTATGGGTTTCAAAAGATTTTAGGTCTACACATTGGGGATCCTTATTTCACATAACACTTTGTCTAACACCAGAGCATACAACAACCTTAAGACTAGGGCTACCTCTTTATTGATTTAAAGAGAAACTCACCACGGCTTTAGAGTAATTAAATGGTACCTTCTCCTGGGGAAAAAACTAGGAACTTCTTATTTTCTCCCTACAGTACCTCTAGATGCATGCGAATAATAGTTGATCTCAAATACATTTGAAACAATTTGCAGATGACTACTGGGGTGACGAGTTCTTAGGCAGGGGATATTCTTTAGGATTTAAATGGCATCTAAGGGGTGATGACAAGTTTGTGGATGCGGTATATTCCTTAGTATGACTTAAATTGCATCCATGTTTCATTGCTACCATCCCCATTGAACCTCCAGGTTGTATGCTTCTTTGTAGACTTTTATGATGCTTTTATCTCCACCATCAGAGGTTCTTCATGCGTGGCAAATTTTGGAAGCATAATTTCATTATTTTTATTACCGTGACTAATATTCATGTTCCTTTGCTTGTGCTTGGGCTTTCTCCATGCTCTTTCTTCATTTGTAAGATTGGGTTGCAGCCTTTAGTTATTCAATCATTAGGAAATTCAGCTTTTCTTAATAATCATGTTGCTTGGGACTTCACAAATAATGTTTTAGGTACAATCTTACACTTTTTTTCTTAGAATCAATGGAATTGATTTTCTCTTTTGAACAGTGAGCCAGGGACATAAGCGGATTGCCAGTATGCTAACAAAGGTCAACGCGAAGGCTTCTGAGATACAAGACAATAAGGTGAGCTTATGACACCTATAAACTTGAATTGTAGTTGTATTTGAGGTCATATATGCATTCATGTGTGTTGGAGAGTCAGATAAGTTCATGTGTGTTGGAGAGTCTATTGAATCAAAATAAATCTTTGGGATCCAAAAGAAAATGTTTGGGGAACTTGGATCAAGCTAACTTCTGTTATAATTAACCGACACCAAGATATGTACAATTTTGACTATAATAGGAACTATAAGAAATCTATTTAAAAATTGTAAAAATGTCCGGCTCATGTTAAACTGCTTAAGCTTCTGGTTGTTTGGAATTGTATTTTTGGGTTCACTGTTTGAGGGTTTGTCTGATGGATGTTACTTTCTACGGTAGAGGTACTGCTTTTCGAAAGTTGAGGTACATCACATCTTAACCATCTATTTTGATAATGTATTAATATGATTATAAGATAATGAGTCTATCATAAATATATGCAAGTACTTCTTGTGATCTATGTATTGTGACTGCCATTTCTTCTTAATTCCTTGCCATTTCTTTTTAATTCCTTTTGTCTTTTTCACATTTGTGATCAAAAGATCTCTCTCTATGATATTTCTCAAGGTCTTTTTCTGATGTTTATTATTTTTTTAAACACTATGTATGTGTGTTTGTGTGCGTGTATGTTGCTTAGGAGCCATTAGAGAATTCACTTTCTTCAACTTCAGTTTTGTTGCTGAATAAGAGAAACTCCCTCTTCAACTATAATTTTGAGACTCCATTTAGGCAATTTGCTGGTATTCCATTGGGCATTGTCATAAATCACCCAAAGAGCATGTTTTCTGCTCGTAATGTTTCACACTCAACAGTATTTTAAATAAGAAATCTTTTTGAGGGAATTATATATCCTGCAAACCACTTGTAAGTAAATTTTTTTTATTAGTTATTGCTAAGGGGATAAAATTGAAGTTGAATTGGTGAAATGAAAAATTGAAGCCATAAATGGAGGGATATTGACTGCCAATTGAATATTTCTTGGGACATGAGTTGACATTTGAAATGTTGGTATCAAATGTTCAATCTAGAAAATAAAATTATTAACAAAATGATTAATAAAAAGTGCGGATTTTCCACTCATTGCTTTATCAACATGAATGTCACATGTCCCAATCAATTATTGGTCGATCTAGTTGGGGATTTTGAAGCAGACTTTTTATAAAACAGTCCTTGAAATCCTTTTTGTAGTTGTTAAATGCAAACAGGAATAAAGAAAATCATAGGAGTAATTAGAGAGCATAAATAAACATGAAAATTGATAGAACATAAAAAATGACTTTGAGAAACCCAATGTGAGAAAAAAAAAAAAAAAATCTGGAAGAGAGGGTATTTTTTCCCGTATGCTAGTATCCCCTTGCTAGTTACAAAGGTATAATGTTTTCTTGAGGCCTTTCTGGTGCAGTCAATTTGATTCTGCAACACCTGAGTAACAATGCCACTACTTGGCCTTCCCATTTATGCATCAACATAGCTAACATCACTTGATTATTGCAAAAATGCACAATTACAGTATGTAGAGTAGAAACATCGAATTACTACGAAGGCCAGTTAGACCCCTCAAGGACTCAATATCCACTCCAAGCAAACTGTCAGGGTACCTGAACCCCTGAGTTTCTTATTAGGATGGTCATGTGTGTATATATCTGTGACGCTTAAAGACAAAAGTGTTTTGACTTCAGAAACCAAAAGTACTAATTGTCAAGACCTCTTGGACAACTCTACACATTCTATCTAGGAAATATGCACTAGTCAAGGATGATAGGGCAGCACACAAGCATCATGTATATATGAGGTATTATAGCTAGTACCAAAAAATGTGAGGCAACTGAGACTTGAAATTGATTACTAAATGTGACTAATACGGTAAATAGAATAGTAGTAAATAAATTGTTGTGCAGATGAAGAAAACAAAGGAATGCTCACAGAGGTCCAAAGCTAAAGCATCCAGCACAGACTGCGGTCTTCTTTGTTGTACCTACACATGAAGAAGTGAAGGTGAAAATGTTGGGGGGGTTGTGATTTAGAGTTTTGCCACAATCAAACCCTCACTTTGGTGTTTTGACCTCCATGGACAACCAAGATATAATGATAATAAAAATACAAGTAGAGAAGATGCAAAGAAACTATGCTATTATCGAAGACAAATGGAAAGAGCAATGTGATAACTTGGAAGGAAGAAACTTTCTTTTGACACCACAAACTAAAGGCTTCACGACGTGAGGAAATAATGTAAACCTCCCAAGACGATGAGCGAAAGAAGTAGGGGAGAATCGAGACAACTAGCCAAGAACCTGAAAGTGTGAATTTCAGAGATAAAAAGTGCTCAAGAGTGTAGAAGAGAGAAAATGAAGCAAAAAGAGGCAAGATAAAGGGACTCGCCATTGTACCGAAATTGTTGAGTGTCCAGAGAGACACGTAATTGCCAAAATTAGTAGGTGTAATGTCTCAATGTCCACCTTTAGTTTGGAGTATTGCAAGATGAACATGCGGCATACAGATGTGTTTGCACACAAGTGTTTGTGAATAGTCCAAATTGAAACTTTAAAAAATGGAATAATTGTATTAACAAATCACACAAATAAATAGAGTTTACAAATGCTATAAAAAGTGTGAACTAATAAGGAAAGTTGTATAAATAAAAATAATGTCTAAAAATCAAAGTTGCATGGATATAGACATAGGTACAGATACAGATACGGTATCGGGTACAAATACAACCATTTTTTAAGACCTCCAATATGAATACAGCTGGATACAACATTAATAAATAACACATACACTTGTATTTTATACAGCGTTCTAAGTTATGAGAGGAGGTTTTCATTACTTCAAAGCAATATTGACACATAAATGCTACATAAATATTTATAAGTTAATTTAACACTGTACAATGTGCAAAAATAGTAGAGTTGCATTAGAAAATAACCCAGAGTTTTGAGTTGCTGAAATAGAAATACTTTTTATGTCTTTCTCATTTGGTGCACAATTTTCTTATTAAAAATTGCATAAATATATATTTTTTAAATTTAATTTGGGGAGATTTACATCAAATCTTTAAAAAATTTAAATCACGTAGTATTTGGCACAGTTGGAAAATAAAGTTTTTTTAGGTAGACATGTGTACAATATTTGATGCGCATTCGGGCAAATATCGGATACATTTCCAAGTTGGACGGGGATACCCGCGTCCAAGGAGGGGCATGGGAGTTTCCAGCAACTCTACTAAAATAGATCAGATTAAGATAGCTAAAAATAAAGCCTAAATGATCATTAAATAAGGTTCTAGAATAATGAGCTAAATATAGCAAGAACCTGGGATACTGAAATTATTCTAATACAAACCAAAATCATCAAGAAGACATGTGGTGAAAGGCGGTGGAGTGGGTTGAGCAAGCCGTTGAAGTGGAAGTGTGACCATTGTCTTTGATCTAATCGAGGTGAAGGCCTTACGTGACGTGAAATTGCACTAGGTGTAATTTATGTCTTACATGTTGCCCCCACTTTAGCTAGCATAGAAAGATTCAAGACAGAGTAGAGAGAAAGGGTTGAGAGGATTATAATTTATAGCAATGTCCTTTATTCACATGGAGTTTCTCCTAGCAAAATATCTAGTCAACCAACCAAGAGCAATAAAGTGTGAATTTGAGAGCTAATAGCGTTCAACAATGTAGAATATGGATAATGAAGCAAAAAGAGGCAAGATAAGGGACTGAGCGTCATATCAAAGTTGGGGGGCATCCAAAGAGGCGTGACATTGCTGTAATAGTAAGTATAACATCTCAACAACCGCCTTCAGTGCAAGTGTTTGTGAGTAGTCCAAATTGTAGTGATTAGGATGATAAATGATGTAAGGTGGTGGAGTGGGTTGAGCAAGTTCATGAAGTGGACGCACAACCATTGTCTTTGATTTGGCTAAAGTAAATGCCTTATGTGATGTGAAACTACACTAGGTGTAATCTACGAGATTACATGTTGGCTCCACTTTAGCGATCATAGAAAGATGCAAGCTAGAGTAGAGAGAGCATTGAGAGCTTTAACTTGTAAAGGAAAACAAAGTCTTCTATCCATGCGGAGTTGCCCCTAGGGAAGAGATTTGACTCGGACCTTTGTGAGATAGTGTTTTGTCATCGTAACCATGTCAGTTGCAAATGAAAATGTTACATGAAAAGTGAGAATTTAATACAAAAATGATAGTAGATCAAACATATATTTTGAGATCATTCATAATCTACAAAATAACGATCATTAAGATATATGATCATGGAGATAGTGCCTGTATGGGTAGCAAGTTGTGTTATGCTAGATAGCCATAAGATTAGTCAGCATATGACTGCCAAAGATTGCATTGTGGTATAGACACATAAAAGATAGGAAATTAAATTCGATAAACATGATTTTTTTTTCCCCTCATGCAAGGCAAAAGCTATGATGATAATTGCAAACATATTTGGGAAAGTAATATTTGATAAAAGGCATGAGATCAAAATGAATATAATGCATATATGTTTTCCCCCTTTAGAATTGAGATGTATTACACATAGAGAAACATTAGTCATTGTAAGGAGAAGAGGGAGGGGGGATCTGATTATTTGGGGTTAGTAGAATGCATGGCAAGACACGTATTATGTGTGTATGAATTACTTATCATATTCCTGAAGTGTTTAGACCATATGAAGAAGATCGCATGCAGACAAACATGAAATAAAAAATTGTGACAACATTGAGGAAGGCCTAAATGCCCCCAATACTTTGTATCATCCTTGAATGCTGAAAGTAAAGCTAAGATGAAAAGAAGAATGATTAAACAAAGAGAGGAAGTGTACAACATATATTATCCCCTGTTTCCAAGTGCCTACAATGTAACTGGGGTCCTTTAGGAGAGCACAAATATATAAAATTAAGTACGGGGGAATGCAAAACAAACACCCTCTAATCTAAAGATAGAAGCACTACTCTAGTAGTCATCCACAAGCAGGTCCTCATCCTCCCAATCAAGATCTTAAGGGGAGGGAACGAAAATCTGAAAGTGAACGACAGCTAATACAGCACTAGATTCTTCACCATAAGAGCCAAGGATGAGAGCGCCTCGACATTCATATCCAACAAAACTGTGAGGCGAGAGTAACAATTGTGTTGGTATAGTTGACAATGCTGTGATTTCTTCCAAACAGTCAAAACATACACTCTGTAGAGGAGTGAGGTGACTCAACTGTTCTCTTTCTGCCTTTTTTTTTTTCATCAAACTTCTTCCACTTACCCTTGAAGTTGACTGGAAAAGCTTTCTATGAACTCTCATTCCAATTGCTACTACCTTATTTTTTCCACCTATCTTATTCCAAAATCTTAGTACTCAAATCATCAAATATCAGGTTAACATTAGTAGTAGCAAAATTAAATTTTTGAATAAACTGCTAGAAGGAAACAAGTAATAGAATGATGATCACCATATCTTTTTCTTTCATTGATCACCAAATGGTTTTCAACTACTCACTGCTCTTGCAACAAATCATTTTCATCTTTAGGAAGAAAACTAGATCTTTATCTGAAGTTCATGCAAACTCTTAAAACTTTGCCAAATATTTGTCTCGTACTACTTCTAGTCAGCATTTCGTTAATAATAGATAGAGCTTGATAAGCTTTATGACTTTCTATTGTGCTCATAAAACTTCTTCTGATTTCCTCTTTCTAATGGAGGGCCTACCCCAAGACAAGTTGATCCAAGCACCTGTACTTAAAACTTTAAAAGTAACGAATTTCCTCTATTTCCAGGTTTCATAGCTCTTTTCAAACACTTTTGGTTAGCTTCGACCGATATGTACAACAAACTAACCATGTTTAACAGAAAATTTCAGTCTAGCTGTTACTGCTGGCATTGTGCTTTAACATAAAAAAAGATCTGTTCATCCATCAAACAGCAATCTGAAAAAAATAATAGACAATTTTTATTTTCAATGTAGCAGTCTATATGACCACTGTAGCAATCAGTATAACTGATTCAGTGCTTCACATATGCAGCAGCAAAATCCTGAAAAAAATTGTATTTCCTCGATTGAAAATCCTTTCAGCTCCTTAGTACACATTGAGAAGTAGTTCATTGGTTGCCACTGATCAACAAAATCACTAGGCCTTCACCCAATTTATATTTGACTTACTCTCATTGCAGCATTGATACCATACTATGAAAACCAAACAGAAAGAAAGGAAGCATGTTGAAGAGAAAACTAAAAATTAGAAACACTTGATTGATAATAAAATGGAGACTGCAAATATCCTCTAATACAAATACATCATAAACCTGAAAACCAAAACCTAAAACAACTCAAACGTACCTTAAGTTATATTTATAATTTATAGGTTGCCAAAGTAACTTCACAATGAAATGAAGAATGTTGAAGAAAAAAACTAATAATCAGAAACACTTGATTGGAAATAAAAAAGATCTCTTTATAAAATACATCATAAACCTGAAAACCAAAACCGAAACAACTCAGATGTACCCTAAGTTGTATTTATAATATTATGCTGCCAAAGTAACTTTATTATGAAAAGTACATAAAGTAGTTATGACTATCTAAAACCTAAGATACCAATGCGCCCCCTAGCGCTGGGATCTGGAAGCGGATGCCTGCAGAAGCCAATGCGGGAGTGGATGTTCTCTGGCGTGCACAGGATGCGTTGCTCTAGAGTTCACAGGGTTTGTGGAAGTATGGTGCCTGTATATATTTTATAATCTGAAGTGGCTGTTTGATAATCTTTTCCAAGCTATTTGATAATACATGAATTGTAATCTTCTCACGATCGCAGCTCCTCCTGCCATGGCCTTCCTACCTCTGGCAGCCTCATCTCTACTATTTCTCCTGCTAGTGGTGACACCCTTGAAGGACTTAATTTCAGTTTGTGCAGCATCCCAATGGCCGTTGCTCTCCCTCTTTCCTCTTCTGCACTGGATTTGGGGATGTTGGACAACCTTGCCATTGGCTTAGACGCCGGCACTGCACCTGTGTTGTGCAACACTCAAAACAGGGGGTGGTTACCACAGCATGGTTGGGGGCACCTAAGCCTCCATTTATTTCTGCATTAATGATGTCTTTGTTGCCCTGCTGCACACAGGTTTTGGCCTGATCGGATGGAGTTTTTGGTAGGCATATGTAGACAATGATGTCTCAAATATGACTCTCCATTTGGGAAAGATTATCAAAGAGTCACTTCCCATGCCTATATGTGTGTGTGTGTGGGGGAAAGATTATCAAAGAGTCACTTCCCATGCCTATGTGTGTGTGTGTGTGTGTGTGTACACACACACACACACACACACATATACACGCATCCATACGCATCCGCATACCCCCTCCCCACCCCCCCCAAAAAAAAAATTCCCACATCCGACACCCACTTCTTGCATCCACTTCCGAATCCGCACCCGAATCGGTAACTTAGTCTAAAACTAATAAATTGCCATTAGAATAATGTGATACCAACACAACATATAACACTGGGAAATGAATAGTTTTTGGCTTTAAAAAAAATGTAAGATTGCATGTGATGGGTTGTATTCAATTTAAGATATAACTTTAGATGTGAGTGAGGGAAGCTTTTCAACGGCATGCTTTAAACTATGGGGAACTTCATGTGTGGCCAGATATTGCTTTCAGGATATTTGGTTTCCTATTTATAACCCTAATCTGAATGGCACTTTGAATTCTCAATTTTTTTGTTAACTACAAGGAGATAAGTTGCATATTATATCTTACTAGGATTAATCATCTCCTAGATCAGAGTTCAAGGCATAAGTCATGGCTGCTTGTATTTTTTGTTGAATTCCCATTCAATTGGATGCATTGTAGGTTATAATTTCATTAAAGCGATTCTTTTACAATCAAGGTCATAGTGTCATCTAGATTCTAACTAATGAGGAATGAGTAACAATTATCCATTACTTTAACTGGACATGTACTTCAATCTTACAAGTAATTTATTCTTCTAATAAGTTACTCTGATCATTACTCGTTACTTTCATTAACTCGCTTCTATAAAATGCCATAGGTAATATTCTTTTTTTTTGTGAAATTGAACGTGCTTTAATTTTATGCAATAAACATTACAGGGCCTCTTCCCAAGCAACTATTAGATCCTATACACTGGGATTGGAAACTGATGCATAACAGGGACACTTTGTTGATGCAGCATCACAGGGCAACTTTGATATTCTTAGAAGATGTGAGTAAAATGCAATTCCTTTTCATATTTATTGACTAATGATTACACATTTTGTGTGGTAAGCTTAGTTGGAATTTTCTGAATTTGTAGTATAAGGAAATACAATCAGTAAGTTCTCTAAAAATATGCTTGTGGAAATGAAATTTTTGTCCTAGCTGAAACTCCTTGAATAAACTCCAACAGAAATAAATCGACAGTGTGTTAAGAGTGATATAAATTTGCATGGAATTTGTAAACTATTTGAATAATTATGAACAACATAAGGAGAAGGAAACAAGACACATTAGAAACCTTAAGGTGGGGAAACTTAGTTGGAAGTGGCAACTGCATGTCTTCTTGTCTTGATTAATTAAGTCAATGCAATTAATTCTGAGAGCATAAACTTACTCTTTGTTGTCTCCTATCTTCATAGTATTGTCATGGAAAGATTTTTGAGAGGCATATAGTTCTAAACAGAGTTGGACTTCTTGAACTCAGCAAAAACTGGCCAGGCCCAAAAACCTCGACTTGGCAACTCATAATATTGCTTAAATTTCATTAGGAACAGATTGTTTCGGAAAAATTCAATGAGAAGATACATCTAGTGAGTCCATTAATGAGTACAAAGGTGGTTTCTATTATATTTGATTGATTTGAATGCAAATTGAGTACAAAATGGCATCCTCGTGCAGAATGCTGATGGCTGATAGACTGAAACAATGAAAGTTGTAAAGTATGTTAGTAAAGCTGGGGTCTAGTCCTTGGAGTCTATTTTGGCTCCTACCCCCCACTTGGCATGACAGGCTGTGGCTGGACCTCCATCGTGGATGTAGATGCTGGTGGTAGTGACACGTCGTTAGCCTCATCAATGTCTAAAGCTTTCTTGATCATCTCCTAGAGTGAACTTGGTCCAAGGGCCTTGACCCACCCTCTCAATGGGGCCAAAACTCCTTCTATGAATAGGAAGATTAATCTCTTTTCAAATATGTTTGTCACCAACACTGAGAATCTTTGGAGTTCGGCAATGTAGCTGTCAACTGATCATCCTTTCTTCAGTTGTGACAACTCTTTGAAGTTGAGTTCATGATCCTTCCCATCAAACGTCTCGATAAATCTCCTTGTGAAGTCGGCTTATGGAGTGATTTGATCATGTTGCATGACCATTTTGTGATGCCACAACTCATGACCAATTCTATCAGGATTTAGTGTTGTGAATATGATTGCTCCATCTTCTGGCATGGGGCTGAGCTGAAAGTATGTGTCCACTTTCCATACCCAGGCACATGGTGTTGTCTTCCCCGAGCCATCAAAGAATGGTAGACTAAGCTTGCCTATCTTCCTCAAATTTTTATTGTGGTCTCTATTATCCCTGTTGATCAAGTGTCTCATTCTTAGGTCCATGTAGTTTTTGAGGGACATACCCAGCTGTAACCCCCCACCTAACCAATCTTACTAGAATTGATCCGATCAATGTGGGAGCATGACTCTTTTGATGCTCAATTCTAGGCAAGAAGATGGGCTTCATGGGCTTTGAGGACGTGAGTCCTTCCATTGAATGAGCTGTGACCTTGCTCATTGTTACTTCCATCATTAGTGTCATTATTCTTTGATTCTAACATATAGTCTATTGCTTTGACTATTCATTGCTGACCTATTGACA
Organism: Cupressus sempervirens; assembly: GCA_028749045.1. Lineage (NCBI taxonomy): Eukaryota > Viridiplantae > Streptophyta > Pinopsida > Cupressales > Cupressaceae > Cupressus > Cupressus sempervirens. The sequence goes on along the minus strand of CM053784.1, from coordinate 773,226,045 downwards.
AATCACGCAATATCACCAAATGGCTTAGATCCGGTTGAAACAGGATTAGACAATTGTGCCTGTTGCCTTCTTTGGTAATGATGTATGCTACTTCTCCACCACTCATAAATCCTCAACCCAGCAAACAACAACATACAAAACGTGGAAATCTCATGAGGTCTTCAAGTGCACACAACTTGAATTTTTATTTGGATCTGAAACTGTATACAATTTGAAAATATTTGCATCTTGCTTATGTCATTTTATGTTTTGGAAGGAGTGGGAGATGATGATTCTGGTGTTATTGGACTGAAGGGAGCTCTTAGGACAGTCTGTCCAATCTTGAAACTATTATTACCCTTAGAAATGCTCGGATCAGATAGCTGTGTTCATGCCAGCTGATTGCCACTCCAAAAACTTGATAAATAGTTCTCAACATGTGGCATTGATGGAATTGACGAAGTGTCCATCCTTGTATATCATTTACCTTTTCTAGCTTGAATTACTTTTCACTATGAGACAATTGATCGACTTTTTGCAAGAAGGTGCAGATTGATCACATCTCTTGTAGAACACTTATTGGAAACATATATGTCGTGCTATTGTTGGAGACATATATGTCACAATATTGTTGGAGACATAGATTCAATTATTTGATCATACTCTTCTGGTAGTTCTTTTGAGCATTATGGAGAGCTGAAATCACACTTGCTTGATAATTCGTTTGCAATCCTTGATGTGTGAACCAACTCGAGGTCCCTCAGACTAAGTCTGCGGATTAAGTATTTCGTTGCTTTCGGGACAACAATATTGGAACAATGAAACTGTTCCTTCTGCTTAAGATTTTGTAGTCTCACAGAACGATAATTGTTAGTTGACTGCTCGCACTACCCAGCAATAATTGCCTGACATATTCCAGTGATTTCTCAATAAGTACAATTAAGCAATTAGTGAATAATACAATCAATCCACACCACACACTTGGATTAATTCTGTTTCTTTTTGTATCAAACAAGGATGGCAACTCAATGATTGGTGAAAGGACACTTTTGGTGTTTGTCAACATTTGCCATAGGGCCCCAATATAAGGCCTCACTTCACTGGTTATCACTCTACTTACAATGTTCAACAGAATTCAATCATGACGTGCTCTGAATTGATTCGCAGGACCACCTAATTTCGAATTTTGAAATGCTTCAGTCCACTATAATTATATGACACCACTCCTACATAATTTTCTCTTCCTTGACTTGTCTGACATTCACACCAATCTTGATACAAACTGATCTTAACTACTGGAGCCTTCTTGGTCAGATCTTCCTTCACTTCTCCAATTTGTAAATTTGTCTCCAGGTGGAGACTTCATGAATTTGATCTTGGAGACTAGGGTGGTAGAAACTCCACCAAAACTTCTTTCAGTCTTCAACTCCTAAGCCTTAGACAATAAGAAGAAGAAATCCAAGAACATGCATGCCTGATGTTTTGCTCAAACTCTCCTTTTGTATACCCCTTCTAGAACCTTTTCCTTCCAAAACATTTAGATTTCAATTGGGAGGGAAAATATAAAGTGGCCCAAAAATAACATTATTTCAATTCCACTGGAGCCTTAAATTAATTTATTAATCTATCCCCTTAATCAAATAAAGGGGGCATGACAGCCCACTCTTCCCGGATGTTACTTACCCTCAAGAAATTACAAGCGTCTAATACTCCCAACAGTACCGGGTTCCCAAATCAATGTAGGGCCAGGGTATGTTGACATGCTGTACTCCATCAAGTTTCCACTGCTCCACTCTGATGTAAACATCACCATGTCCAGAGTTGTGATATGCTCGCCATGATTCCACTGAAACAATGCACCAAACATGCCACAATTCTGTCAAGTTTCAACTGCTCCACTCTGATGGAAACATCACCATGTCCAGAGTTGTGATATTCTTACCATGATTTCACTGAAACAATGCACCAAACATGCCACAATTCCATCTGAATCTGAAAGAATTCGTCTTGATTGTTTAATCAATCCTCCCAGTCTTCTATATGCTTCTGTTATCAATCAGAACACCGTCTATGTTGCTGGAAATTTCACTCCCCACGATGCACCAAATTCCTCCTGTGGCGGGAGATGGTAGGAGCTTCTTGAAATGCCACACTCCAACAAGTAGAATATGATTCAAACATTTCCGCTCCTCTCATCAGCTGCTGCCCTCAAAGGACAAATGGAAACCTCTTTTATCAACTGTACCGAACAACCTGTAAAGTGAGCAGCTCCATACTCCATTAATGCAGCTCGAGGGAAAAGTGTATTGAGAATTTGAGAGTGTCTGCATAACCAAGCAAAACAGAATCAACAATGCCACCATCAATGTGCAATCCCTCATAGGCTGATCCAAAAGATCTAAACCCTACTGTGAGAGCTCCTAGAAGCGGTAGCCCCCTAACTCTCCACGGATGACCACAGCTTAACCAGGAATGATTCACTGATGTCTCTCTTTACATGTGTAAGTACAATGCTAGAGGCTGATCCCCTGAGCGTGTGCTTAATTGTCACATCCTTATATAGCTCTCCAAAAGAGGACAGTCACGATTCTCATGATATATTCAAGATACCTCAATAGATTTTTCAGAATCATGCTTTTGTTCACCCCCATCTACACATTCCTCTTGCTTCTTAATCTCATCCTCTCTTCTCCCTCTACTTGCCTTCATCAGCTGGAAAGAAGAGTGATCGAATATCAGCTTCATATCATTGTCTTATCTGATCTGTTTGATTGTAGCTCTTTTTGATCTCTTGGAGACATTGCTTTGCTTGGCCTGCTAGCAACTTGGCCTTCCTAGCTCTTTATATAAACCATCACACATCTCTTGTCTTAAGAATGTCCCCTTTGATGCAATGAACAAAATTTGATTCCTTGTGGCTCGTATTGACAACATAATCTTCATGTTTAGATCCTTCACTGTGTCTGAAAATCACATCCATGTGCCTAGCTGAAGTGTCTCTAGATCCTTCTTTAGGCATGCCTTTAAAGACCACCTTCTCCCTGTTCACCTTGAAAGTGTACTCTAAGCTCTTGAAGCTTTGGGAATACTTCTCGAGAGACTTCATCCATTGAATGGCCAACATAACATCAGTGTCATCCAGTGCTACAATATAAAAATCATTGGTACTCATTTAGTCACTAGGAAACCAATTGTGTGCAAGGCAATTGATGACCACTAGCTACCTTAACATCAAATCTCTCATGTTCTACCTATAGCTCTTTCTTGGCAACTGCAGTAGTACCAACGAAATTGTGAGTGGGCCCACTATGAAGCATGATAATGACTTGTTGTCCTTGTAATATACCTTGCACCCGAAAAATATCATTTCGTGAAATACCAAATGGGCAAGCAATAGTTCCTCTCCGCTTCCCAAGGGGTGTTCAGTTCTTCCCATACACCGCCTTTAGTGGACAATCTCTAAACTTAGTAAAAAAACAACAAATTTGTATGTAACCTTTGCATGGGCATCTGATCCACAACCAATTAGATTTGATCTAACCCAAGTGCTTTGTAACTCATGGAATGCTACAATGGTTGACATGCACAACATGCAAACCTAGGAAAATGACAAAACTGACACCATAAAGGAGCCATTGACATATTTTTATCTTATTTAATAATGTATGTTTTAGTTTCCTAATATGTTAAAAAACGTGGTATTGTCCTCGTGTTGTCCTCAATTTTGGCTTCAAAAAACTGGGGCAACTCTACGCAATTTTCATATGGATTTGTATGCACATCCTCTTTGTTTTAATTTGTCGATAAGGTGTCATGGAACAATTCGCTATCCCTAAAGTGTACTCTATGTGATCCTATCTCTGCATTCTTTTTGAAGGTTTTTGTTGAGTTAACTCTCAAATTGTTTGCTAGTGTGAGTTTTTCTTCTCTGACCGCAAATGCTCGACTTTTGGCAAACTTTTGTGTCTTTTCTTTATTTTTCTTTGTGTTGTAAATATCTTTAGTTACATATTAAATTTAATTACATAAGACACTTTTTATTATTCATTGCATATATCAACATGCAAATCACTATATGAAAACCCACTTCCAATAAATTTTAAGTCCCAACATCATTAAAGTGTACTTTTTCAAAGCGATAACACATTTTAATGTGTTAAGTGGGCTTTTAATATGCATTTACATATTTAAAACTTATTAAATCAATGTAAGTGGCAAATTCTAACCCATTTACATATGTTTTTGCATTTATAAGTTCATTTTAATGTTTTAATGCATTTAAGTGGAGTTTTTCAAACCTATGATATATGCATTTTTAAAATTGTCACTTAAGTGGACTATTCAGATTCATTTACATTTTATTATAACATGCAAATACATGTTTTAAGTGAGTTTTCACTTAAGTAAACAAAAATGTTTTTTTTACCCTGTTGCATATGTTTTTGGCTATGTTCCCCCAAGTTTCCGGTACAGGGACAGTGAGGGATGGCGGGACAGATTTCCGGGATGGCAAATTTTTTTGATGATTTTGGGGAGGGGGGGGGGGGGGGGGGGGGGGGCGGGGGATGGCAAATGGGGACGGCTATATATATATAGGGAACTTTTAAACTATATATTGAAATTTGCAAATATACATGTCATTCATATGAGCATGTCATTTAAACATTATAGAACCATAAAATACAACATTTGAATGCCATCTAGGAAATAATATCCGATTTTAGTACCCAATTGTCAAAATGCATATCAATATCAGTGAACACTAAACAATGAACATTAACAATTGTCAATATCATAATGTCATAATTATAAACATGATAAATCTGAAAATCAAAATCAAAATATGCCCAAAGCTATAGGCCCAAAGGGTAGAGGGCTGCCATAAAGTCATAAGTATCAATGTATCATAATCATGTTCATGTTCAAAATAAAAATGAAAACGTAGAAAAATGAAGCAGCCTGCTGCTCCTATTTTGCCTCTACTGCCTTTTAGGGCATTTGGAGAAGTGGGGACAACTTGGCCGACCAAGTTGGAAGCTTTAAAAAAAAAATTATGTTAAAACTTTTTTAATTTTATGCAAACAAAAAAGGGGGACGGCCACCCTTTTTCCCCTCAGGGGTCCCCAAGTTTCCGAGACGTCCCCTGCATTTTTTCACTTTTTGGGGATGGTTGGGGGACGTCCCATACCTGTCCCCTCGTCCCTGGGACGTCCCCGTCCTCGAAACGCTGAGTTTTAGGCCGGGTATGCGTCCCCGGGGAACATAGGTTTTTGGTAAAAGAAAACCCATTTCTATAAGCCAAAACTAGATGTGGCGAATTTTGATCCCATAAAAGGTGTTTTAAATACTAAAAGAACATATATATGCGTTGAAAAACCCCATTTTTCACATAAAGATCATAACTGACAATTTTTCATGCAATAACATGTAGTTTTAAACATGCTTTTCACTTCTAATGCATTTAAGCAAGAGTGGCAATTTTAGACCCATTTGCTTATCATTTAAACATGTAAATAGTTTTTATGGCTTGTAGTGCATTAAAATTTAAAGTGGCGATTTTTCCAGCCATTGCATATGTTTTGAACATGCAAACGCAACCCAAAAGTGTGTTTAACTTCATAACATGAGGCTTTTTGATCAAATACCTCATAGTGGCAATTTTTAGTCTGAAAAACGCATGTTTTTGGCTCTCAAAACTTCATTTTTTTGGACATTTTTCTCCAAAAACGGGTTTTCCAGCCTTCAAATGCTCATATCTTGAGCATTTCTTGGTCATTTTTTATGATCTATAGGTCATTTTTGCCTAAAATCACCCAAAGAACACACTGGGCTACTCAAAAAGAGAGTTTGTTGAGTGTTTTCTTCATTTCTCAACCCATCTAGGGCATGTTTTTGCTCAAAAATGCCCTAGTTTTGAGCAATTTGCACCATTAAAACATTAAGTGTTTGAGTCAAGGTAAATTTGAAAGCATTTCCTATCCTTCCTCACTTGCATTCAAGTCTTTTAAATCACTTGATATGCTTTTGGTGCCATTTTCCAAATTCTTTGCATGTTGTACATTGTTTGGTCAAAACGGTTGCTAAAATAATTCAATATTTTGCTCTAACTTCCTACACTTTGGCAAGCTACGAATTTTAACTCATCTCTTGCAAAGATCAAGTCAAGATTTGAAGTCTATTTAACACTTCATCTTGCAATTTTTCTAAATCCAAGAAATCTCTTTGATTGCATTTTCAAATTCTTCATGTGTTTAAAACGACTTCTTCTTTTGCCTCTTGATAAAAGGGTATGATTCCTTGTTATTTTTCTTAAGGTATTTGTTGTGTTGTGTATGCAAGTCTCGTCATTCCCATTTTTAGATTTGCATTTGTTTTGTATATGTCAAGTTGCTTCTTCTATTATTTTGTCTTCTTCTCCGAGTTGCAAGTGCAAGGTTTTATTTACTTGCATGTGCAATCGGATGTAAAATCTCGTTCTCAAAGGAAAGACAGGTTCATTTTCCCCCCACATGCGAATGCAAGCTAAAACCCCACTCTCACGCATTCCATATACCTCCATATGGGTGCCCTATGGTTGAAGTTTCTCCCATGTGCTTGCCGAATAGAGTATCACTTTTTGCACTTATTAAAACATGCTATGCCCAATGTGTTACTCATTTATTCTTCTCATTCACTTTACTCCAAGCTTGTTGGTTGTACATGCAGTGGACTTTGAAAAACCTTAGTTACCAGATTCGTGCCCTAGAGGCCGGATCCGGATTCGGGTCCAATCCGGATCCAGATTCGTGCCTGGATTCGTGCAGATCCGAGCAGGATCCTTGTTTTACACAGTGGATTCGTCCGGATTCATGGCCCATGAATCCTGACAAATCCACTGTGTAAAACAAGGATCCTACCCGGATCTGCATGAATCTAGGCACGAATCCTCAAGGATCCAGCATGAATCCTCAAGGATCGACGGGTTTAAGTGAGTCTAAGTTATTTAATATGACTTTTTTAAATATATTTTTTTGCTTTCTAGTGCTAAAATGACCTTTTTATGCATTATATATACTAATAAATGAGAGAAACAAATATATATATATATATATATATATATATATATATATATATGTATTCACGAATCCTCCACGAATCCTAATCGGAAAAAAAAAAAAATCACGAATCCATGGATCCGATTCATGTGCCCAAATCGGATTCGTATCCCGAATCGGTAACTAAGTGAAAAACCCATTTTTGGGTTTTCTAATCACTTTTTAGCCATTCCGAGCTTAACCCATTTGCTCCTTTATTGTCTGCAATCATTACATACAATTCCCTATTCATATTGTGCCCAATGGACCCATCTATGCTTGAAAGAACAAGCGTTGGTTTTTCTAGAAACTCAATAACGACATGTATAACACCAAACATGCAAAGAAGAAAGAGGAATGCGAAACAAGAGCGATCACATAATGAAGCTTACAATGAGATGAGAGAATGATTGAATGCATAAAATGTTTTCAAAACAGAGATGAAAAGAAACAAAATGTGTTTTTGAAGAGACAATCACCATTTCACTACAGAGCAAGCAAGGATGCAAGTTCATGTTCCAATTCAAGAGCTTCCACCAAACCTGAGCACGTCAACCATTGACCATCCTATAGCAACATGAAGACCAATTAAAGCTTGATGTAATAGAATTTGTGTCTTGTAAGGCACTTAGAATATTATTTGTAATTGACATATTACATGTGATGGATGTCATGTCCCCTTCTCAGTTCAAGTTAGATGGGCGCCAATTTAATCTATCTTCACATCTGGATAGGTTAAAAATATTATTTGGCAGGATGTCTACCAATCACAACAGGGGTTTAAAATAATTTACTTCAAAACTTTATTAAAGTGAGAGAAGATTAAGTCATTTTAATGTTATAAGTTACTTTATAAAATGACTTTAAGTGACTACAGTACGAAAATGGAGTTTTATCCCACATTCTTTACTCCTTGTGATTTCCCTCATTTCGAGGCTATAAAAGGGAGCTTACATTGGGGTTATCAACACACAACAGAATTTATGAACTAAATGTTCTAAGTTCTAGTTGCTTTAATGTGAGTGGTCTGAGACATTGAGGACGAAACCCCTCAAATCTGGAAACACTAAGGGAGTTGGACATAGCCTCAATCTTCCTCTATTTTTCAGTTTGCATTGGTGTGGGCAAAAGTTGGCAATGGCATGAAAATGTGTAAGTACAATTGCTTATTATTTCTGGAAGAAATCGTTTACACAGGAGTTTACTTGCAGTGTAGCTTGGTTGATTGAATTAGCACCCAGATTCCTTTAGACGGCTGAGATAGTATACAATTGGAAGTGCATTATTTTTCTATCTGCTAGACTGAACTACGTCTTGGGTCGGGTTCACCATTACCCACTGGAAGGGGTATTTGCAAAGGTGAAGTTGGAGTCAAAAGATTGAAGTCACGGCTTAATACAAGGCAGACATTATGCACAGAACCAACCAGTCATTACGTAAGGCAGGAGGTATGACATCCTGAGTTTGCTAAGAGACCTTCACGGCATGTCACGTTTAGAATAGCTATAGTGTGTGACAGCTTTCTCAGTGTCGTGGTCCATAATACCAGTCGGACTATGATTTTAAAATGAGTTGGTATTTGAAAATAAAACTCTAGCCGTTCGTCCTCCAATAGCATTCAAAGGAAACCTTGCCGTCAACATAACACTGGACATCATCTACTACAGCAGTCGAAGGGAGTGAGCCGGGATACACGACTCTTACAGTGGACTAAGAAGCAAGAGTATATATCACCATCTGCCATAAATCAAGGTCGGAATACTTCCCAGTTGTGGTCGGAATTGAAGCATCACTACAGTCGGGCAAGAGTCAGCATATAATCCAAGTGGAGTTTGAATCCTTCCAGTATGGGTCATACTTCTTTGTGTTCAGGTCTATTATCTCTGAATCCCTGTGTTTCTTTATGCTATAATTGCTATTACCAGCACAGGTAGTAATAAATACAAATGCCAATATAAAATCAAATTTCTGTCTATCGGACATATTTTGTACTGAACGTTGTATGCTGAACAAATTTCCAATATGATTTTATGTTAGAAGCCATTGAATGGATTGAATAGTGTTAATGTTTTGATGTATGGTTAAAGGGGCAAATGTTTGACGAAATTCCTACAGCCAGAATCTTATTGTTGATCAGTATTAGCTGAAAACTTTACAGTTATTATTTGACCTGTATTAGCTGAGAATATTACAATGGTATTAGAGCCACAAGACCTGCCATCTTGTGGGAAAAAAGATTAAATTTTTGCAGAACTCTTTCATTCTGAAAATGAGCTAGGAATGAGTAGAAGGCCGCATAAATTCAGTCACCTACAGTCGGAACATGCAGATTCCTCAGTGCACGTTGACATTGAAGATAGTTTCTCGGTGGATTAGGAAATAATTTTGGAAACACGTGAACACGCTAATATAACTCAACAGGTTGAACCAGAAAACAATAATCAAATGGCACATAACAGTGATGAATAGGACAGGGAAGTACGGGAGACTTTACGAGCTATCAGAGATGGACAAAACAACATTGCCAATGCTATTCAGCAATTAGCAGGTACTATGCAACAGTTGCTTCCAGTCCAAAGAAGGGCTCCTAGTCATCATAGCAGTGGTGGAAGTATAGCTGGGTCTCCCCGGGCAGCTAGAGCTCACACACATAATACGGACAAACCTTTGATGCCAGTTTTTATTGTTGAAGAAGAGGAAGTTGTATCACCTGCAGCCCCGAATGTGTTACCAGATAATGTTATGGCAACTTTTGATGAGTGGGATTTGTTTCTGGATCAAGTTAAGCAAAATTTGACTTTTGTGCAGTATTTAAATCAGAAAAGGGAGGCTGATAGGCAGCAGCAAGACCGAAGACCGAGGGCACCTAACAGGGACTTAAAACATGTAATAAACAAGCTTACTCTTGCCACCTTTGATGGTAGTAGTCAGACTTCTGCTAGAGCTTGGATTCACAAGCTAAATACTTATCTGACACTTAAGCCAATGGCTGAAGTGGAAGCTATTAGATTTGCGACTATGCATCTAGAGGGAACCGCATACGATTGGTGGCATCATGGGTTAGTTACGCAGAATCATGGTCTCATAACTTTATACGAGATTTTAACCTCTAAGTTGATCACCCGCTTTGACAGGAAGGATATTGAGGTTTATTACAGGGACTTGGCTTAGTTACGTCAGAGTGGATCATTAGATAAGTACATAGTGCCAGACATGACAAAGTAGCGAAAGGTGATGCTATTCACAGAGGGTTTACAGGATAGATTTAGGAGTTTGGTTAAGGTTCTTAAACCAAACACTCTAGAGGATGCAATCAAGATAGCTCATGATTTGGATTCACCCTCATCTATATTACAGCCTCCGAAGAAACCATACAGGGGATCTACATCAAATCAAGGGAATAAAAACCAGCAAAAAATCACTCCTCCCAGGTTGGATTTTGAAACATGGAATGAGCTCAAAAGGAAGAAATTGTGCTTTACATGCAAGGAGTCGTGGACCCCAAATCATGAATGCCTTGGGAAAGGCAAGATACATTATGTAGAGGTTCTATCCAAGGATGAAGGGGAGCAGCAGGAAGGTGAAGGGGGTGAGGACAGCGAAGAGGAAGAAGTTGAAGAGCAGACCCTAGAAGATAAGAAGAAGAAGAACATTACGGAACAACCTCCAGTCATAGCCACTCTTTCCAGTGATCCGGCATGTCATCCTTTCAAAGTGCAAGGCGTGGTTAAGGAGCAACGAATAGTATGCCTTTTGGATATAGGGGCTTCACATAACTTCATCAACACACGGATGGTAGCTAGGAGGGGTTTACCGGTAGTCGACATTCCTGAGTTTGAGGTCAAGGTAGCAGGCGGTGAAGTTCTAGGGTGTATAGGGAAGGTAGCTGGTCTTCAGATACAGTTTGATGATTATCTTTTGGAGACTGACTTCTACGTTGTTGACTTGGATGGGTTGGATGCCATTTTGGGAAGACAGTGGTTAAGGACTCTCTGTAGGTACACCTTTGACCATGAGACTATGCAGTTGGAGTTCTTACAGGGTGATCGATTGGTAATCCTCATAGCCATACTAGATAGTGGACCCAGATTGATTTCAGCTCACAGGATGGAGGCCATATTGAGACGTGACGATATAGAGTGGGCAACACAGTGTTTCATCTCCTCCAAGGAGACACAGGATCTAGGGCAACGATATCATTGTGACATTCAAACAATTATAGATAAGCACAGGAAAGTGTTTGAGGATATACCTCCTGGGATTCCACCAGATAGAGGGTTTGAGCATATTATTGAGCTTGAGGAGGGAGCCAAACCCGTTATTACTACCCCTTATCGTCATCCTTGGCATTACAAGGAGGAAATAGAGAAGACGATAAAGGAGCTTTTGGATATGGGGCATATCAGACCCAGCTCTAGCCCCTTTACCTCTTCAATAGTGTTGGTCAAGAAAAAGGATGGCACCCTTCGAATGTGTATAGACTACCGCGCATTGAACAAGAGGACCATCAAGAACAGGTATCCCATTCCCCACATTGATGAGTTGTTGGATGAGCTTCACGGGGCAGTTTATTTCTCAAAGATAGATCTTCGATCTGGATACCACTAGATTCGAGTCCGTGAGGAGGACGTGCAAAAAAAAAGCTTTTAGATGCCATTACGGACACTATGAGTTCTTAGTGATGCCATTTGGGCTCACTAACGCTCCTGCCACTTTCTAGTCATGCATGAACCATATTTTCAAGAAATAGCTCAAGAAAAGTGTTCTAGTCTTTTTTGATGACATTTTAATTTTTAGCAGGACTTGGGAAGAGCATTAACAACATTTGGATGAGGTCCTTAATCTCATGGAGGAGTAGTCCTTATTTGCAAAAGAGTCCAAATGCGAGTTTGGGTTAACAGAGATTCTTTACTTGGGGCATGTGATTAGTGCTGAAGGTGTTAAGGTGCATCAAGAGAAGATATAGGCAATTCTAGATTGGCCACCACCTAGGGATGTATCGGAGTTACGAGGTTTCCTTGGTCTTTGTTCCTATTACCGGTGGTTTGCCAAGGGGTTCTCACAGGTAGCAGCCCCCCTTACAGATTTGACACAAAAAGGGGCATTTTCTTGGATAGAGGATGCTGAGGCAGCTTTTGATAGGCTGAAACAAGTGATGAGTTGGTGTCTAGTGCTAGCACTTCCTAGGCCTTTTGTGTTAGAGTGCGATGCTTTGGGTAGCGGGATAGGGGCAGTATTGATGCAGGAATGCCATCCCATTGCTTTCGAGAGCAAGAAACTTAAGGGCAGCGAGTTGTTATATTCCACCTATGATAAGGAGATGCTAGCTATCATGCATGCTTTAACCAAATTTAAGCAGTATTTGGTGGGAAGTAAATTTACAGTTAAGACGGATCATAACAATTTGTGTTACTTCCTAGAGCAGAAGGAGTTGAACGAGAGGTAGCAGAAATGGGTCAGTGAGATACAGGCTTACGATTTTGACATCGAATATGTCAAAGGGAGGAATAATATAGTTGTTGATGCTCTTTCCGGACGACCCCCAGTGCTTGCATGTTACTCTATTTCAAAGATTTCAGCAGATTGGAGACCCCAGTTAATAGTGGAGTCTTCCAAAAATACTCATGCTTGTCAGATTCTAGATGGTATACTTCAGGACGAGCGATACAAGGTAATGAATGATGTTATTTATTACAAAAACAAAATTTACCTAGTACCTGAATCTAAACTAAAGGACATTATGCGCACCATACATGATGCACCAGCAGCAAGGCACCCAGGGTTTTCCAAAACCTATAGGCAGATCAAAGAGAGATTCTTGTTGAAGGGGCTTAAGGATGATGTATTACAGCATATCAGAGAGTGCTAGACTTGTCAGTAGAACAAGTCAGGTAGGGTTTTCCTGCAGGAGTACTTCAGCCTCTCCCTATTCTAGCTTAGAGATGGGAGAGTATTTCCATGGATTTTATCACTGGGTTGCCAAGGGTCTAGGGTAGAGATTGCATCTTTGCAGTGGTGGACAGATTGACCAAGTACGCACATTTCTTCGCGATAGCTGCAGACTGGTTAGCTTCCCAGGTAGTTGAATTGTTTTTTCGAGAGGTTTTTCGGCTCCATGGATTACCCAAAACTATTGTGAGTGATAGAGACAGTAGGTTTCTCAATACTTTTTGGCAGGAGATTTTTAGATTGACTGGTACAAAATTGACTCCTAGCATGAGTTATCATCGACAGACTGATGGCTAGACCGAGATAGTGAATAAGTGGGTGGAAGGTTACTTGAGGAACTACATTGCAAGACAACAAAGGGCGTGGGTCAAGTGGATGTATTTGGGAGAGTATTGCTATAACACCACCTACCATATGTCCATTCGGATGGCACCCTTTCGTGCTCTATACGGTTATGAGGCCCTATCTTTTATTGATTTGGCATTACCGGATAGTCGAGCACCCTTGGCCAAAGATTGGATAATGAACCAACAAGATATCCTTAGAGCTCTCAAGGATAATATTCATCAGGCACAGAATCAGCAGAAGCTATACGCTGATTGACATCGCACCGAACAGAGTTTTGAGGTGGGCGATAGAGTTTTTCTTCGTCTCTAGCCCTATAGATAGAGTTTCTTGAAGAAAAGTGGGTCCGAGAAACTCAAGCCAAGATTTTATGGACCTTATTATATCACCAGGAGGGTAGAAGAAGTTGCTTATGACCTGGATTTGTCGGGTGATAGCTGAATTCACAATGTTTTTCATGTCTCGTGCCTCAAGAAGGCTGCGGGTCAGCAAGTTGTACCTTCTGTGAGTTTTCCCCCGCTTGATGAAGTGGGTAAGCTTATTTTGGTGCCAAAAGAAGTGATTGAAACCCGAGAGAGGAGGCTGCGCAACAAAACTGTCAGGGAATATTTGATCTGTTGGAAAGACTTACCTTATGAAGATGCCACTTGGGAAGGTGAGTCTATATTGCAACATCCATCATTGAGATTTCTTGAGGGCAAGCAATCCCGGGAAGGGAGGACTGTCGTGTCCCCTTCTCAGTTCTAGTCAGATGGGAGCCAATTTAATCTATCTTCACATCCTGATAGGTTAAAAATATTCTTTGGCAGGATGTCTACCAGTCACAACAGGAGTTTAAATTAATTTACTTCAGAACTTTATTAAAGTGAGAGAAGATTAAGTCATTTTAATATTATAAGTTACTTTATAAAATGACTTTAAGTGACTACAGGACGAAAATGGAGTTTTATCCCACATTCTTTACTCTTTGTGATTTCCCTCACTTTGAGGCTATAAAAAGGAGCTTACATTGGGATTATCAACACAGGAGAATTTATGAACTAAATGTTCTAAGTTCTGGTTGCTTTAATGTGACTGGTCTGAGACATTGAGGATGAAACCCCTCAAGTCTAGAAACACTAAGGGAGTTGGATGTAGCCCCAATCTTCCTCTATTTTTCAATTTGCATTGGCGTGGGTAAAAGTCGGCAATGGCATGAAAATGAGTAAGTACAGTTGCTTATTATTTTTGGAAGAAATCATTTACATAGGAGTTTACTTGCAGTATAGCTTGGTTGATTGAATTAGCACCCAGATTCCTTTAGACGGTTGAGACAGTACACAGCTGGAAGTGCATTATTTTTCTATTTGCTGGACTGAACTACGTCTTGGGTTGGGTTCACCATTACCCACTGGAAGGGGTATTTGCAAAGGTGAAGTTGGAGTGAAAAGATTGAAGTCACGGCTTAATACAGGGCAGACGTTATGCATAGAACCAACCAGTCATTATGTAAGGCAGGAGGTATGACATCCCGAGTTTGCTAAGAGACCTTCACGACATGTCACGTTCAGAATAGCTATAGCGTGTGACTGCTTTCTCAGTGTCGTGGTCCATAATACCAATCGGAGTGTGATTTTAAAGTGAGTTGGTATTTGAAAATAAGACTAGCCATCCGTCCTCCAACAACATTCAAAGGAAACCCTGCCATCAGCATAACACTAGACATCATCTACTACAGCAATCGGAGGGAGTGAGCTGGGATACACGACTCTTACAGTGGACTAAGGAGCAAGAGTATATATCACCATCCGCCATAAATCAAGGTCGGAATACTTCCCAGTCGTGGTCGGAATTGAAGCATCACTAGAGTTGGGCAAGAGTCAACATATAATCTGAGTGGAGTTTGAATCCTTCCAGTACGGGTCATACTTCTTTGTGTTCGGGTCTGTTATCTCTGAGTCCATGTGTTTCTCTATGCTATAATTGCTATTACCAGCACAGGTAGTATTAAAGACAAATGCCAATATAAAATCAAATTTTTGTCTATTAGACATATTCTATATTGAACGTTGTATGCTGAACAAATTTCCAATATGATTTTCTGTTAGAAGCCATTGTATGGTTAGAGTGGCAAATGTTTGACAAAATTCCTACAGCCAGAATCTTATTGTTGATCAATAGTAGCTGAAAACTTTATAGTTATTATTTGACCCTTATTAGCTGAGAATATTACAATGGAAAAACAAGATGTAATTGCATGTGATAGTGTTATGTGCAAAATTGTCATATGTAATCAAGTTGCAATCTCATTAGGCATGCAACTTTGAATAAGTCAAATTAGTTAGTTAGAAGTTTGTTAGAGAATAAGTCAAGATGGTTGAGGATTTCCCCTTTTTGCTTCACCTTTCTCTCTTCTATTTTCTTATATAAAGGAGGAAGTTCATTGTAAATAATCATCTTTGGCAAGTCAAGAAAATTCTACCAGTTTATATATGCACTCTAAGACTTTGTGCTTGGATGTAAATCTAAGTTGCTATCAATAAAAGAGGCAACTTGCTTTCAAACTTTGTGTTGATTGAAGGTGTCATGTGACGACATTTTGTGGATATTGATTGTGAGTTTTGATCAAGAGGGATTTGAATTTAATCGTGCAGACTTTGAGCTGCCTATTGCATTTAGAGCCAATTTGAACTTTTGAAGATTTTGTGCTGCAGGAGGACAAATTGTAAAAGATAGTTGTGGCTGCAATTACTTAGAGCTTAAGACTTTGGGCTTCAGTTGTAAGTGTTTTTATTAAATTTGAGAGTATCCAGTAAGGGTCTATTTGGTTGGTGGAAGATGACGAGAATTGGCTTTTTCATAATCCGGATTTGAAATTTTTTGCATTTGTTTCAAAAATGGCAAAATGGATTAGAATACCAGACATCTAATTTTATCTCAAAACCAGGTTACTAGACTTCCCACTAGCAACTAGGAAATGAAAATCAAAACCTGGTTATGCTTTTTGAGGAGTGTAAAAGAATTAGATTGGACTATTTTTTGGAGTCTACCTTCAACTCCAAGCTTACACATAAAAATGTTACTTCCCACTCATCTTCCAAGTGAAACAAACGGTGCAAGTAAAATCTCAAAAATAAGAATGAACATTTGTAAAATCTTGATTTTTCTAAATTGAGATTTGTAGAAAACTTGAATTCTACAATTCCACGAATCAAACGGACCCTAAGAGACTTTGTGCCTTACTGTTTATTCTGCTTGAATCTTCATTTGAGACAAGTGCAAGAGGCATTGGGTTCCTGTTTTTGTTTCACAAAATATAAAAAGTAAATTGCTGCCCCTGATGTTGTTCTTATGTCAATTCCAGGGTCATCGGTATTATCATAGCAATAAGGAACTTATTTGAAAGTTGGAAAGCTAGAGTTGTATGCAAATCATTCTTGAAAAAAGAGGAATTAATCAAAAGAATCATCCTTTTTGTAATTTCAATTAAGTTCCTGTTGCAGCCACCTACGGTAAGAAGGGAGCCTCCCCTATTGTTGAGAGGAGAGAAATCTCATGAAATGTTGGCTAAAGTCACAATTTTGTAAGCCGTAGTCAATTATGCACAAAAATTTTAGCCAACAATATGCAAATCTACAAGCCTAGTAACATTTATCATACAATTAAATGTTGCTATTTTATATGCCATTGTGTTTATGTGTACAAGGTCTTTCATTGTATGTCACCCACTGATGACTAGTCTCTTCTTGGCAATGACACTCTCAATGGAAGCGTTGATATTTGTCATGTCACAATCACGTAATAGCAGCAAATTGTAGTTAGTCCTTGTTTTCAAATTCTTATAATCAAACTATTCAGAATTATTACTAATGGCTATAAAATAATGTTCAACAATTTATATTTGGGTACAATAGTAGCTATACCTCATGACTATCATAACTAAGACCATATCATTCACAACTGAACATTTTAGTTAATGTATACTTAACAATATTAACTTGTATACAAGTAATAATGCATGGTGAAATTCAGGGCTATGATAAGTAGATTTCTTAAAATCCCCCTTGTTTTCTCAACAAGTGGAATTGATTCCTTTACTTACAGAGTAGAGTTAAATCATTTACTTAGAGCATTTGGAAACATATACAAATTTGAAGACACTTGTGGAATGCTACTCAATGCCCATACATGTGAATGCAAGTCAGCATGTTCTTTGCAAACTATACAAATGTTAAATTTTTTAATGCAATAATCAAATGAAATTTTCTCACCATTATTTGCTTGCAATTTTAATGAAGATATGTATGGATGGTTTTCTTCTTAACTATTGTGCTCTTCTAGGTGCTTCCTACCCATTTGATTGTGGTAACCTATTCTTGCTTTTGTCATTCTTTGTGTGAAGATGTGGATGGAGTTTCCAATACTTTCCACCCCAATGTCTTCCAGGTTTAATAGCTGGAATCATTGATGTAAAAATCGCCTGAGGAGATTAATCGCCTAGGCCTGAAAAAGTTTAATCGGGAAAAATCGGGAAAAAATCGAGAACTAAAAAACCAGTGAATTTTAATAAAAAAAAGGATCTTTTTACAGAATTCAATGGTTTTTTGCATCTAATGACTTAATTACTAACAATACATAAGAAACAATCATGTTTAGATATATATCAATGCAAAAAGAGTTATTAATCGGTAAATTACTAACAAGTAAGTAGTGACAAGTTGTAAATTACTAACAACTAACAAGTTCACAACACATGAGAAGTATTCTCATAAATAAAATGTCAAATGTAAAGAGTTCAAGTAAGCACATCAACATGACTACAAATAAGTACAAATGTCAAATACAGGACTACATCTTCCTCTTCCCAGTTGCTTTACTAGCGAGTGCGAGAGAGGGTAAAGCTCTAGAACTAGAACCCCGCAGGGTTTGTGCCCGTGTCTGTGTTTGTGCCAATGCAGGAGATGGTGTAGCTATAGAACTAGATGTCAGTAGCTCCACATTCGCTGCGCGCAAGATGTCAAGGTCCTCTGCAATAAGCTCAATGTCATCATCCTCATCATCGCCCTCCTCGATGTCATCCAAATCAATGTCATATCTAGTTCCACCCCCTTCCTCCTCCACAGCCTCCTCCGCGGCCTCCCTCTCCAAATTGGAGATGTCCTCCTGTGTAAATAAAGGAGCCTGCTCCTGTGCCGTCCAATCATAATAAGGATCTATCTCATCCAAATCGATTGGCCCAGGAGGATCTTGTTGTGCCTTTTTCATGCGCAATTTAAGATTATATTGCACATAGACCATGTCATTCATCCTCTTTTGGGACAATCTGTTTCTCTTTTTTGTGTGGATGGCCTCAAACGAACTCTAGTTGCGCTCACAAATCTGATGTGCTGCAAGGCTGTGATAGGATTCTGAGAGCAAATTTTGCAAGATTTGGAGTGCTTGCACCCCAAGTGGTCCACCAAGCCACTGCATCACAAAAATTGTACAAGTTAGAAAATACTAATAGACAACAAAAAGTGAAACATAAATGTTAATTTAGCATTTGAGATTCAGAAGTTTGCAAATGTATTACCCGGGGTTTGTGTAAGCCTTGCTCTCTTGCAGAGAGAAGTGGAGAACACCTTGCCCCCTGCTGAAGTGATGATCTCTTGCGCAACGATGATTTTATCTCTTGTTTCCTCGCTGGTTACCATCTTTTCAACGCACTCACTTAGGCCTCTGATGACCTCTCCATCAGGATCTGCATATGTATCATCAACCCTAAAACCAAAAACCAAAAACAAATAAGTCTTGCAATTTTAGTACACACCCAACACCCTACGAAAGCAAAATGAACTCAAGTCTTCGTTAACTTAAATTTGAGTAAGAATGAGCTTACGGTATACCTAAAACGTGGGTTGAGGAAATATCTTGTTGCATGAATGGGTTGGTGGAGCTGATTATTCCACCTT
Source organism: Cupressus sempervirens (assembly GCA_028749045.1). NCBI lineage: Eukaryota > Viridiplantae > Streptophyta > Pinopsida > Cupressales > Cupressaceae > Cupressus > Cupressus sempervirens. Next base: position 773,206,769 of record CM053784.1, on the reverse strand, counting down.
CTATCAATGATCTGCCAAATGGGTTCATATTTGATGCTTTCCCCCTTGTAATTTTTGACAGATTCTTTGGCCTTGTCCATGGCCTCATATAGTTCACCCATTGGCATTTGGTCTCCATCAACCAAATGGAGAACTCTGACTAAAGGCTCAGACACCTGCAATATAAATTTGAAATTAGTTGATAAGTTACAAAATTATTATTTACTTGAGTTACAAACTTAGTATGTTATAAAGTTTTAAAGTGTAAACTAAAACTTAAAGTTTTGTAGTTACCTTTACTATTTCATCAGCCTTATCTTCAAAATATTTATCAAACACAATCTGCACAACATTCTCTCCTTCACTCTTCTTTGAAAATGTGGAAGCAAGCCATTTTTTGGAAACAAACATTTGCTTCAAAGAAGCCAAATTATCGAGAATGCTTTGCAATGTCAAAAAAATCGTTGCAAACCTTGTGACGGCAGGCCTGACAATTTCTTTGCCATCAGTGTGCTCTATCATCAGGCTAAGGACCCATGGGTGATTGTATATGTATTTTGTCACCCGCCTTGCATCCTCCACAATTGGAGTGACCCACTCAAGTTTGCCCATGTCCTCCAAAAGAAGGTCAAGGACATGTGCTGCACACGGGGTCCAAGAGAGAGTGGGGTGCCTCTGCTGTAGGAGTTTTCCTGCCAATTGTAAAAGCAAATACTAATTAGTTTCCAACTTTTCAAAAATATCAAACTATTAAAAATTCTTGTTGTGAAATTCACAATGCACATGCAACATAAAATTACGGTTTACCTGCTGATACATATGCAGCAGCATTGTCTGTGATGATTTGCACCACATTTTCAATGTCAATCTCTAAGACCATGTTCTCCAACATCAATGCCAATGTCTGCGCATTTTTTACCTTGTTGGAGGCATCGATTGATTTCAGGAACACCACATTATCATTACAGCGGGCCAAAAAAAAAATGATGGTCCTGCTCTTCCCATCCGTCCACCCATCAGAAAGAATGGTGCAACCAAATTTTGTCCATTCTTGTTTCTGTTCGTCAACAAATGCTTTGGCCCTCTCAACAACATTTCCAATAAGCCTACAAAAACAAAATTTAGTTATGCCTTAGATTCTTAGTAATTTAAAATTGATTTAGACTTTAGTAATCAACATTCTAATTTCTAGATAAATTAATTAAAATTTAGAACTAAGTAAAAAGTTAAAAATTAAAAGGAAATTGATTGTAATAAAATTATTCGCTTACCTGCCACCCAACACAAAACGAGAAGGGGACTTGTACCCCTTTCCTGCAACTGTCAACCCTGTGGCCAAAGCCTCCCAATAGAGACTGTCAACAACACTAATAGGAAGGTTGTTGAAAACCCAGAAATCTGCTAGTGCATTGTCCAACTGGTCATGGACCTCCTTATTCCATCTAGTGGCCTCTAATGAAGGTTGTGCACCAGGTGTGTGCCTCGGCACAAAATAGCTCCCTATCCCAAAAGCACTTGCTGATCCTGATGGTGCGGAAGTGCTAGGAGGTGTAGGAATGGGAGTGGGAGCGGAACTCGTGAAAGAAAAACCACCCTGTTTGCGGACACACGGCCCACGATAAGAGCCAGCCATGCTCTCAATGGCTGCCTCCTCCTCCTAAACATCAATGAAACTGCCCTGGGTCTCTGCTATGGCTGCCCTGACATGCAATTTATTCCGCTCTCTTTGCAATTTTTTTTGCTCTCCAGCTGCAAGCAAGGCATTTGCAAACCTTTTTATTTCTTCTGTTGTACTCTCACAAGGATTCGTATCATGTTTTGAGATCCTTGCAATGTGATATTTGAACCGGTAAATGCCCCCGGATATTACTTTTTCACATCGAATGCAAATCACTTTGGTTGGTTCATCGAGTGCTTCATAGGCATATTTCCATGCCTGATCTCTCGCATTCTTTAGCTTGGTGCCAATGTAGCCTGAGGGGCATGGAGTCAATGGCCATTTGTCTACCATTTAAAACTGCTGCGGGCTGCCTACACATACAAATTTTTAAAAAAACTATAAATAAATTATAACAAGATCAAAGTTAACAGTTAAACAAAGAATTCAAGCAACATTCCAATAATAGCACCAATAAATTGAAATCCAAATAAGATTCAAACAAACTAGCTGCTAGGGTTTCAAATTTTTCAAAAAAGTGCAAATTTCTAGCATAAATTCGATCTAGAATGGAAAAAAATGCAAATGAATGCATTTAATCTTGCGTACATTCATCAAATGCATTCTTAACTAATTAGGAATGTATTTTTATCCATTTACATGCAAGGAAAAAAAATACAATCTCTTGCAAAAATAAAAAACAAAGATTCAAATCACTTACCTAGTAACGAAGAAATCGAATCAAAACGCCTCCAAATGCATTCGATTCTGCCTATTTCTTGCCAAGAACTCCTCCTCTATCCTCTCCTCTCCAAAACGCCCTAAGCAATGTAAAAACAGAATGAAAAAAATGTGTTTTTTCATCACCTTATGTGACTGCCGGGCGCGGGTGATTTTTTTGCAACAAATCGCGAATTTTAGGCGATTAATCTGCGATTTTTTGGAAAAAATCTGCAAAAAAAAATCACGATTTTTGGGGCGACTAAATCGCCGGCCCCAAAAAATCGCGATTTTATCTCGTATCGCCAATTAATCGGCGATATTCACATCTATGGCTGCAATAGTTGTTAGATTTACATTTGCTCAAGTCAAGTGATCACTCACATTTTTGTAGATAGTCTTGAACTCTTTTAATTCGCTTCTAAAGTGCATACCTCTTTGGATGTCATTTTATAAAAGCTTGGGACCTTTAGCAAGAGTTTGCTTCTTTTTGCACATGCTCACATTTTGGTAAGCTTTACCACAAAAAGTACATGAATTGAATGCCAACATTCATGTTTAGCATGATCTTTCTACGTTGTGAACAATGACAGAAGTTATGCTTTGTATTACAATAATAGATAAGTCGTCTATTATTAGTTAATGGTTATGTATTGTAAATATCTAGTTAGCTTTAGTTTGCTTTTGTTTTTTGCTTTCTCTAGAATAAAATGTTTCTATTTTTTACGATGATTTCCTAAGGAAACATCGTTTTATTGTTTTGTATAAATTGACCTTCTGGTCTCTATTAAAAATAAGCAAGTATTTACCAATTACTTCCGTAATATGGTATCAAAGCAAGGGTGAACCTTTTTTTTTAAATAATAATTTCTTATTGAAATTTTCAGATCTTTATTTTCAAAATTAATTCTACCTTAAATTACCTACTTCAAGCAACCAAAGTTCGGCGAGGGAATTTTTATCCTAGTATCTGTAAATCGCAACTGGATGTTTTGCAAAAAAAAAAAAAGAAGGGAAATCGCGACTTTTTCTTTGGTCAAACTCCTCTGGAAATCGCGTTTGGAATCTTAAAGGAGCTCGCAATATTTCTGCAATATTTTCTCTACCGAACGTGCGTCATTCTTTGGACCATTTTACAGGGTCAAGCGACGGGTTTTGTAGTCATTTCTTCCTCTTGGTCGCACGCTTGATAATTGCTATACAAATCGCAAAAACAAAGGTCGTTTTTCATGCCCATGACTAGAAAAATCAATGCCTCTTTTTCCTCTGTTCACGTGACCTCTAGGCATCGGTTTTCTGAGTTTATATGCGCTTTTCCTCCATGTTGCTGTGACCTCCTTCCAGCATTGATCGCCTGTTAAAACTGTCATTTTTTTACCCAGTTTCTGCAACTTTTTTGCCCAAACCGCCATTAGTTGGAACTTGTTTTGCTATCGGATAAGGTTTTGCCCAAAACCCTAATTTTTGGGCTTGGATTTTTATTTATTACAGATTCTTGGTGGGTTTTTCGAGAGCTCAATTGGGTTTTTTTTTTTTTTTTTTTTGGGTGTCTCGATTTTTGGACGAGCAGATCCAGAAACCGACAGCATATTCCTTTTGGGTTTTTCAAACTCTCTTCTAGGTCACTCCGATTTTTTTGGGTCTTTCGTATTTTTGCCTCGAAGAATGTGCCTTCACAAATTTTTACAGTTTTTAATTGAAAAACATGCCATGGCATCTCTGACAAACATTCTGCTCGAGCATAACTCCAAATTCAATGATCGAAATTATGGCACCTGGAAGCAGCGTATCATTGCAATTTTTGAGTATTGGAACATCGATCAACTTGTTCTGGGTGTTACTAAGCGTCCGACTTCTCTGGGTCCTGATCAAGATACATGGGATCTGAACAATTGAGAGGCAGTGATGCTTCTCAAATTATCTGTGGCTAATGATCAGCTTCCTTAGATTCCATCCGGCGAGACAGCTACCGAAATCTGGACACATCTCAAAGGTTGTCATGAGACTGCTAACAAAAGCAAAGCCTTCTTTTTGGAAAACTTTGTTTTCTATTGTCATGGATGAGCGCACCTCGCTCCAGGCACACCTGAATCGGATTCAGGAAATTTGTGATCAGTTACTTGCCATCGGTCGCAAGATGGAGGAAGATGATATTGTGGTTATCACTCTTCGGAGTTTACCAAAATTCTATGAGCATTTCACAAGACTCAACATCACATCTTCTGGTGTTGATTTGAAGTTCACTAATCTCTGCATATTGTTGCTTTAGCAAGATCGGTGGAAACAATAGTTTGGTAGCAGCTCTAGTTCCACCTCCACAGAGCAAGCCTTTGCTGCGAAATCCTTTCAGAAGGATAAAAGCAAGTTTCAGTAGCCATCTTAGCAAAAGTCTTCTACTCCAGCATTAGATGGTTCTCGAAAAAACATTCAATGCAACTACTGCCACAAGTTTGGACACATGAAGGTTGAATGTCGAAAATGCTTCGCTACACAGTCTAAGCAATTAGGTTCGCAGCCCAAAACACACTGAGCAAGCGGAATATGTCTTTTACGCTTTCATGGCTAAAAGACTTGCAGATCATGTGAAGTCGTCTACTTGGTACATTGATTCAGAGGCCTCGTCATTTCACTCACTGCAGAGACTGGTTTACTGACTACCAGCCTTATTCAGATTCTGTTATTTTTGGTGGCGGAGAAGAGTACACGGTTGTCGATAAAGACAACATTCAGATTCACTCTATTGGGAGGAATCTCATATTCCTTGATGTGTACTACGTTCCAGGGATGGAACTAAATCTACTCTCAGTCAGTCAGTTGCTGCGATATTCTCCACACTTGGCAATCACCTCCAGTTCACATTAGTGTACAATCACTTATCGGGCGACTAAGTCTACTGTTGCAGTAGGTTTTGAGGATCATTGTCTTTTCAGACTTACTGATTCTGGTGATTCTCAGGACTAAGCTATGGTTGCTCGACGGTTTTTTGTAAGCACACTTTGGCATCAGCGATATGGGCACTTAAATGTGCATTATCTCTCACAGTTTGCTTGGGATGAGCTTGTTCTTGGATTGCCAAAGATTTAGACTCAACAGCTTGGAGTTTGTGACGCATGTTAGGCTGGAAAGCAACAATGCACACCTTTCACCTGGTGATACTTGGTGAGCTTCTCAAGTACTTCAACTTGTTCATGCCGATATCTACAGCCCTATGGCCACTCCTTCTGTTCTTGCGTCCAGGTATTTTCCATTGTTTGTTGATGATTTCAGTAGAAAAATGTGGGTGTATTTCCTTAAAAAGAAATCAAATGCACTTCCTGTATTTCAGAAGTTTAAACCTTTAGTTGAAAAAGAGTTTGGAAAATCTATTATGACTCTTGGATCAGACAATGGGGTTTTGTTCTAATGTTTTCTCTAGCTTCTTGGATACACATGGCATCAAACGCAAGTTAACCACACCCCACATGCCACAACAGAACAATGTAGTTAAACATCGGAATAGGACGATCACCAAGATGGCTCGATCTATGCTCAAACACAGACATGTTCCGAAGCAATTTCGGGTAGAAGCAATTAACACGATAGTTTATCTATTGAACCGGTCACCCACAATGGCGGTCAAAGGTAAAACACCGGAAGAGGCTTGGTCAAGTTGCAAGCCCAGAATAAGTCACCTGAAGGTTTTTGGCTCCCTTGCTTTTGTTTGGATCCCTAATGCGTCACGCACCAAGTTGGATGCCAAGAGTCAAAAATTGATGCTTGCTAGATATAGCAGTCTTCACAAAGCCTACTGCCTAATCGATGTCGAGACATCTCGTCTCATCTACAGTCGAGATGTAGTCTTTGATGAGCAGTGAGGACCATTCATGCCTGTTTCTTCTGTTCTTGATCCAGTAGACCAGCCTATGATGGCTCATGATTTGGGAGTTCAGCTTCCATTAGGTCCACCTGATGGGAGGGCTTCAGTAGCTCCTGCAACTCCAGTTATACCAGTGATGCATGTGCAGACACCTCCGGCTTCTCCTGCAGGATCACCTCGCTTTGTAGATGCTTCACCTGAGTTTGATCCAGATTCTTTTGATGAGGATCCTGCTGATCAAGCATCTCCTAGTACTAATGTTGGTCATTCTCCTATCCGGCCTAAGTGGTGGGCTAAGGCACTTGCTGTTCTTTGTGATGATGAGCTCATTGATGGGAGAACTACTCGGAAAAAGAGAAAAACTACAAATTCTATTAACTTTGCTCTCATGGCCAATATTCATAGTGTGTTTGAACCTCAAACATATTCTGAGGCTAAAGGAATTTTACAGTGGGAATAGGCCATGACATCTGAACACCAGAGCCTGCTGAAGAACAACACCCGGGTCCTTTCTGATCTTCCACCAAGGACGAAACCCATTGGCTGCAAATGGGTCTAGAAAATCAAAGACAAATTGGATGGTACTTTGGATAAGTACAAAGCTCGTTTAATGGCGAAGGGCTTTTTTCAACGTCAAGTCATTGATTATGAGACCTTTGCTCCTACTGCAAAGATGAGCACCATCAGATTAGTCCTAGCCATGGTAGCACAGTTTGACTGGAAGGTCCATCAAATGGACGTCAAGAGTGCTTTCCTGAATGGTGATCTCCATGAAGAGGTCTACATGACGCAACCTCCTGGTTTGAAGGTTGTTGATAAAGACCATCAGGTTCTCAGATTGGTAAAAGCTCTCTATGGCTTGAAGCAGGCCCCTCGGGCATGGTACATAAAAATTGATAAGTACCTCAATGATCAAGGCTTCAAGAGGAGTTCTTCAGACTCAAATCTATACATCAAGACTACTGACAGCGACATCATCCTTTTGGTTATTTATGTGGATGATATGATCATCAGTGGCAGTTCGACATTTTTGATTGAGGGAATCAAACAAAATTAATGCCAGTCTTTTGATATGACTAACCTTGGGCTCATGCATTATTACCTAGGTGTTGAAGTTTGGCAACAGTCTTCTGGTATATTCATCTCTCAGTCCAAATATGTCAGGGCCCTATTAGACAAATTCCGTATGTAGGATTGCAAGCCTACATCTACACCTATGGAGAAAGGTCTCAAGTTATCAGCAAAGTCTGATTCTCCTTTTGTTGATGATACTACATACAGGCAACTAGTAGGCAGCCTCATCTACCTCTTTGCTACCAACCCTGATATCAGCTTCGCATTCAGCTAAATTTCACACTTTATTACAGCTCCTAAGGCTGATCATTGGATGACAACAAAGCGTATGCTTCGTTATGTGAAGGGCATTTCAAATTATGGACTTTTGTACTCTCGAAGTTCTAATCCTAAGCTCAGTGGGTTCACAGATTCAGATTGGGCAGGCGTTGTTGATGATAAAAAGTTAACCTCTGGATATGTGTTTAGTTTGGGATCCGGTGCAGTCACATGGACTAGTAAGAAGCAACAGACAGTTTCTTTCTCCTCTACAGAGGCCGAATACAGAAGGACTGTTAAGGCAGGATGTGAAGCTGTTTGGCTTCGTTGGATGCTTGGGGATAATGCAGATGTCACCAGCAGGATCGACTACTCTGTTGATAACAAAGGCATTATCAAGTTAGCACGAAATCTAGTCTTCCATGAACGAACCAAGCATGTGGATGTTCACTGTCATTACATACGATAGTTGGTTGAAGACAGGACTACAGATTTGCAATATGTTCCTACCACAAGTCAGACTGCATACATTCTCACCAAGCCTCTTGGTCTTGATAAGTTTGTCAAATTCAAAGGACAGCTTGGTATTCTAGATAGATTAACCATTAAGGGAGGTTATTACAATAATAGATAAGTCGTCTATTATTAGTTAATGGTTATCTATTGTAAATATCTAGTTAGCTTTAGTTTGCTTTCGTTTTTTGCTTTCTCTAGATAGAATGTTTCTATTCTTTATGATCGTTTCCTAAGGAAACATCATTTTATTCTTTTGTATAAATTGACCCTCCGATCTCTATTAATAACAAGCAAGTATTTACCAATTACTTCCATAAATACTTTGTACATGCCTCTTCTTAATACCTTAATGCTTGCTTGTTGCCTGGTTTGGTCTACCAAATGTTGAGGTTGGTAAGAGTTTAAGTTCCTCTTTCCTCTTTGCTTTTGCTAGACATGGATTTAGTAATATCCCTTTTGTTTTGAAGTGCTTCCTTTTCTTTGTGAGGTAGATCCATTCTTCCTCTTTTGTTGTTAGTTTTTGTTCAGCCTTTGGAGTCTCTCTGCGTTTCTTCTCAAGACTTTACAAAAATGTTGTAAACTATATATTTACATTCTTTGGGTGGCACTTTAGATTTGTTTGAAATCTTCCTACATGGAACCTTCTCTTCCTTGAGTTGTGCTAGAGCATTTTCCAATCTTCATTTATCATATCCATGGCCTGGATATTGAGGACTTTACTTAATCGAAAGGGAATTAAAAACTTTGCGACCATTATTACCAGGGTTTCCTTCCATCATAACCCATCCTCATTACTAACTTAAAATCATAGAATTGATTAAGCATCTCAAAACTTTTCATGGGTTCATTTAATGTATAATTGGAGGAATTAAGAAATCATGAAGTATTTTCCATGCATACCTCCTATATATTCTTTGAACTTATTTTTTGTTAGACACTGCTCCTCATTTTGTGTCAAACTCTTCTCCTTTCCACTCCAACATAATGTATTGTTTTGCCAATATCCCTTAAACAACAAATCTTGTTGCGGATCCTCTAAGATAGGAATGAAGAATTCTTCTTAGTTAGTCCATTTAACATGCAACTCTTATCTCTTCTTTTAAGTGTTGTGCCACCATTATTAATGCTCTACTCTCCTCTTGTCCTTGAATATGACAAGCTTTGAGCTCCTCAAGCTTTCTATTTAATGTTTTTGTCAAGATTGTTCTATGCATCCACCAATTCATACAATACTTTGTCAAAGAACTTTGTAAATATTCTTGCTATGCACATAAACTCATGTTTTAATTTCAATTAAAAACATGTTTGTGGACAAACATTTTGATTTTCCACCCCTGCTTCAATTACTTGAATATATCGATGTAGTGGTTTAAAAAAAATTAATGTATTCAAAGTAGTCAAAATGTCCTCAAATGTGTAGGTTACTTCCATAACCATGGACAATGTGAACAAAGGAAACAAACAACATAGCAATATGATTTTATTCCCAAAAACCCAAGACAAGGAAGACCAGCTGGACATGGCAGTTGGTTTCTAATGCTGCTATAAAAAGATTTACAAGGGGTAAAGAGTACCAGTTTAGAACAACTAGTTACTCTAGAAACATCACCAATCAGATCTGTCAGTCATGCATATTCTATCTCATGCATTACATCAAATGAGTGTTGCATCATATAAATAAATGCTAAAACATCTTTTCAGTTATCATTGATCAAAGGATGCTCAGGTGTCTCAAAAATGAAGAGATATATTTTGTTTGTTACTTTTCCCATATGATTTCTCATGACAAAATTGCCACATTATGTAGTTGGCATTAACAAAACCAGTACATTCTGTAGGTGGCTGAAATGAAACCTACCCTCGACAAAATAAATCCTCTGTTTTTACAAAACTGCCCTTTAAGACAAGTTGTTTTGATAACGTAATGAAATTTCCCCTTTACCGTTAACAAAATCATTGTAGGCCATAACTTCTGCATACGACTTGAAATAGGGTTCTGTCTTTTTGAAGTCCATACATTTTTTAGAGAACCACATATGTTATAAAAAATGGATGATTGATTAGTTTAGCCCTTTTGAGGTTGATACTTCTTTTTTCAACTTGTCTTTCTTTTATTGTTCTAGACATGTCTCGAGTATATGATCATTTTGATGAATTTCTTGGTTTCTTGCTGATTAACTTGACTTTTTTCAGGATAGTGAAGCAATTCAGAGCAGTGTCCTACATAGACATTATTGGAGTAAGTTTGAGCATTTCGTTTAATGATAATTTCTTTGTTGTTTGTAAATGATAACTCTAGCATTGTGTATAATGTATTTAAGTCCCATTCTGAGAACCTATAAACTACTTATTCTTCATATGATTAGCAATGTCAATATTTCAATCCTTTCCCATGATTATATCATGGGATGTACAGAATTTGAAATAACTATTGTGGTATTCCACTTCAGAATCCATTTGTTGCCATAATGGCGGTTGAAAACTACAAGCTTTTATATGAAACCCACAAGCTGGGAATAGTTGAATCAAATGATGAATTGTGCAAGTCCCTACTACATTTACAGGTCTGCAAATAATTCTGTCTGAACCCAAATATAAATATTAGTTGCCTTCAATTGCATAAAGAACATTGCCCACATTGTGTATTGCATTTACTCTATTTTTTTTGGTGTCGCGCATTCACTGCTTATTCATATCTTTAATGGGTGTATGTAATTTACTTTTGCATTGAAAGGTAAATGAAATATTTGGGTATTAAATATTATTTCTATTAATATTGCATTTTTTTTTTAATATTCAACTAACATAGAGTAGGTTCGTATCTTCCAAACTTTGAAGGTGTTCATGCCTTCATCTAACATTCCATCTATAGAATTTTGCTGTAACTCATTCATATGAGATTGTTATAAATTATAAAGGTTAAAACTGTTTTATTTAGAAATTTCATCCAATTTTTTTTGAAATGATTTAAACTAACAAAATGTATTTTTTGAAAGTATATTTAAGTTTGTAATTTTAAAAATAAAATAACATTTTATTTGAATTTACTTTAATTAAAAAGACACTATAATTTATTTGATAAAATTTTGAAAAATGAAATTACAGGGGACATCAAATTTTACATAGTTAATGTATCTTACTTCCTTGAATATTTTTATATATTCATAACTTAACTTTAGTTCATGGATTTAATTTTTTTAATATGTATTTTCAAAATAAAGCTTAAATTTTATTTAATTAAAATATACATTGGTCTTAATCATTTATCTAAACTAGAAAAAGAATATATTGATAGATTTTTTTGGTCTGAAAAAATAGATGAGTCGATTAAGTATTTTTTCTTGACAAGATAATCAAGCTTATATTTTGTATTAATAGTCCACTTTTAATAAAAATATATGGATAAGAACTGATTAAAATATTTAAAAAATTATATTTTCGAAAATTTAAGTTACAAATTCATTTAAAGAATATTTTTAGTTTTAAGATGTGTTATTCATAAGACTAAATAGTTTTCTTAATTCGATATTAATAGTTTATTAATATTTGAAGCAAAAGATACATATAAGCCACTTGAATTGGCTCATTTGATCGTGATCCTAATCTTGATCCAAACAAAGTTAACCATGTTCTCTTTACATAAAAACATATTAGATCCATTTGATTACAACATTAAACTTAACCAAACAAAACCTTCTACATACCATTAACACTATTAATTACTATACTCGCTTAGATTATCTTAACAAAACATATTACATCACATATTTTCAAGCCCAACATGCCAAAATTGTTGTCCAACCAGAAAACTAAAACATCTTGATAAAGTGAACAAAGACCAGGTGAAAATAAAGGTGTTCATCATACCCTTGAGTTTAACATTTCTTCTTTGGACTCCCTCAATATGAAAATTTCACTCTACATCTTGACTTTCCCCTTCTTCCTCTCCCAAATTCGCTTGACTAACTCCTCAATGCCATTTGGCCTAAGCTTAGCAATGGATTTACTTCGAGAGAACTTCATCTTCCTTCATCGTTCACTCTCAAATCATTCCATTTCATCCTCTGCTTCCACCAAGTACAACAAAAGATCCTCCCAACTACCCCTAGCCTTCTCAATTTGTTTTTATTTCAGTTTGGAAGAATTTCAAATGATAAATGGTTGAAATTCCCTGCTTTTGCCCAAACTTAAACACGTCACGAGAAATTACTAGTTGTCATCCTAACCCTTGGTTTGACTAAACCTAGCCTTGAATCATCTCACCCACCCACTGTGACTTCATGCACGAGTGCACTGCTTTCAATGTCGCCTTCTTGGTACCTAATTGAAGAGCCCATACAAATAACAACAATAATGTGTCCAAATGTTTCCTCTGTTTTAAGTATGTCTTCAAATACTCACAGTAACTCTGCTAATATAACCCAAGAATAGGGGAAAGGACTCAGTAATTTGAGTGCATTCCAATGGTTTAGATAGGAGTTGTTCAGTTGATACACACACTTACTAATTCAATATCCATACTTAGTATCTTAATGCCCAACTTTTTTGGCAATATTGTGCTAATAATTGTGAGTTTAAAGTTGAATGAAATGTACCCTTAGTTTTAGAAAGCAACCAATGATGTGATTCCACATCACCTATGCAAACATGGGTACCCTTTTTGTGTCGATCTTCTGAGGATCGCTGCAAATTTACTAAGCACTGCCATATATGTGGTATGTGTTTTCGATTTGCAACCCCCCCTTATATTTATAAGAGAGTGAGAGAATATATATATATATATATATATATATATATATACACACTCCCTCTTAGGTAGGGAGGATAAACACATGACCATATATTACCTCTATGTAATATAATCTGAATATCTTTGAGTATTGGCCTTCAGAATATCAACATTTGATATTCACCATGTACTCAATAAGGCAACGGTCTCTAGAATATCAACATGTGATATTCACCATTTTGATATCACATATAAGTATTGGTTTGTAGAATAACAATATATGATATTCACCAAATACTCTTTGACTAATGGCCTTCAGAATGTTGAGATGCAAGATATTCACCAAGTATTGTGAGTAATGGTCTCCTGAACATCAGGTTGCATGATACTCACCAAGTACTAAGTGTAATGGCCTCTAGAACATCAATTTGCATTACATTCACTATGTACTAAAAAATGTTTATAAGGTATGTGCACACGCATTCTCATAATGTGTACCCTATAAACATCCGCCATGCAAAGTATAATCTATCATGATCTACATAAACATTGTAAGATATCCATCATAATAGAAAATTAAATTATTGTAAAATTGTCACCTTTCAAAAACTTCTGCAAATACAAGTGACATCAATTGGAAGTCGTCACTTCCTCATGATGTGCACAGGGGGTAGGCCCATTAAAATTACATAGTCCTGAGGTATATATTCATGAATCATAGTCCTCTTGACTGCTACAATTTATTGATCACTTGAGAATCTAGTTTAACATGGTTTACTCACTCTGAATCAATATGATCGAGATCACCGAAGGTTGACTGAATCATTTCTTCTATCTGCTCCCTCAAAGTTGACTCTAGTGAAATGTAAGGCTCCCCCTGAATCTCAATCTCCCTATTTTCCTTTCAAGAACATTCTCTTATATCCTTCCATCTTTACCTCTCTTCCTTCCAAAATGTAAATTGCATATATTTTCTTCTTTTAATGTAAAGGGTCTTCTAATAATTGTTTTAACCCTTTCACCTTTATACTTAATATATTATATTGATCTAAAAATATATCAATTATTTCTTAAATAAACATTACTTGTCTATTTAGAAAAATTCACAATATTCTATGCAACATATTTACATTTTACGGAACATATATATTTTCAACTATAATATCCCACATATTGATATGGCAACTAAACAAATGTCAAAAACAAATATTTATACTTGCCCCACTAGTCCTCGTGGTGGTCAATGGCAGGAATGACCTCTTGAATGTTGTGTTGATCATTTTCATATATTCGATCGAGGGCTCCAATGTTACCTTAAAACTAAATTTATCGCAAATATCACGTCTCTTACATCTTCCATATTGTCGATTTCATTCTATCTTTGTCTTACGTGACAGTGTGGGTAAAGTAATTTCTATTCTCTGTTTTCAGACAACTTAAACATCACACACTAAGCTTTATTCCAACACTAGAAGTGTTAAATAGTCAAAGTTGACTTATTTTTTCTAAGCTCAATTTTCTCCTTAATGTGTGATGTTTAAAGGTGGCCCTCTGTTTTAACCCGTAATTCTCCTACCATTGGCAACATTTATAACTTCCTCTTATTTTTATTTTTATTTTTCAATTCCAAGTCACGATGACATTGTTTTCCTATTATGCATGTCGCATGGAGGATGACACTTCTTGTCTGACTACTTGGGGTCTTGGCTAAACCTTGATTCCCTTAGTTGGAAGATTTGTACAAACACACCTCTGGTTGTATCTTTTGTTAGTCAATTTGATATAGACCAATGTCTGAGTCCGGACCCTTGAATTATATCTTCATTTCTTAGTTTTACCCTCTCATGTGTCATCCTCTCTAATCGATGTTGTCAGTCCTTTTAAATGGTGATTGGACTTACTCTCTAGCGGGGTATGTCAATTTGTTGTTCAGGCATATAGAACTCTTTTTTTGCTTATTCACCAATGTTCCAAGGTCTTCATTCTAAAGTTGTTGCTCTTATATTTCTCTTTGGTTTGAATTGGGTAACTGTGGGATTATTCATCAAAGAAGATGGAGTGGACATCAATACCCACATGATATGATCCACTGTCAACATTTGGATTTGTACATAACCAATCGACGATCTGATTGTGCTCCCTTGGAATGCCAGTCAGATCCTATTGTGCCACTTCTCGCTCAAATAGCTCCATTGTCGGCCTCTCTGTAGCAACATGGATCATGATCACACACTGGCAATCGATCACCAAGCATCCATCAAGCATTGTAGGGAGTTATCCCAACAAATCATGATCCCCTCTAATCTGCACACACCCTCCGAGAAACCCACACACATTTGGAAGAATCAACCACTTCACAATGATCTATTAGAGACATGGGTTATACAAAGTCAGATGGCTTAAACATCACACACTAAGCTTCATTCCAAGAGTAAAAGTGTTAAATAGTCAAAGTTGACTTATTTTTTCCAAGTTTAATTTTCTTCTTGGTGTGTGATGTTTAAGGGTGGCCCAAAAAGTCATTGGCGATATGCGAAGGTCATTGATATCCTAGCATGTGATCCTTGAGCCACGATATCCATAGTGGAAGTCACAAGATATCATCAACAGAGATCACCAACGATTTGCAAACACACTATTCATGTATATATGTTCAATGATGTTGGTCAACTTTGATCAATCTTCCTGTGGGCAAGTGTGTTCGGTATGCACTTTGCAGTATGTATAATAACCTCTATAATTTGTATCATCCTATTCCATTTATACTCTTTAGACTTTGCAAGTGCAAATGTATTTTTGTGATATGTGCCACGATAACTATGTTATCTTCTACATTTGCAATTGGCTTTGATATCATCTTGATCTTCTGCGGATCGTTGCAAATGTACTAAGCAATGCCATGTTTTTTCCAACTGCATCCTCCTCATTATATTAATAAGAGAGTGAGACAATAGACATGTCCCTTCACGGAACATGTATGTTATTATCATAATTAAACTTTTGTGTGTGTGTGTGTGTGTGTGTATCTTGATGTACTTTATTTGAGTAAAGCTACATAACATCAACATTTTGCACGACCAGTGGTCTCACTTTTTATTTGGCCTATTTTGGACAACTTGGCAAAAAACATGTTGATGTGACATCATAATTGATGATGTGGATTTGAAACCTTAGTTATAAGCAGACAACTTACCAAGTAAGTTGCTATAAAAAAATTGGTCATTTTTTGAAGTTTGCACATAGGATTTTGATAAGCATGAAGTCAAGTATCGGGTCCTCTCTCTTATGTCATCGTCAAATTTGAAAACACTTTGCCACCTCCACACAATGATTTCCTCTTTAATCGTTGGTAGTTGGTTTGGTGAGTTGAGAGAAAAATTGTCTTGCATCCTTACCCCTTTGTCATTTTCTCTCCTCAACAAGTCGTCCTCATGAACAGTGCCACAGGGTTTAACACAAATTAAGTTGATAAGTAGGAGATAATTTCTCCAATTAAGTTTCTTTCTAAATTAAGTATGGTTTAGCACAAATTAAGCTTCTTTCCAATGTGTTTCAATCTCTAGTAGTGATGTCATCACACACTACGTCTAAACCTACACCATGTTGCACCATCATTAATTTATTGTAGGCAAAGAGACACCTTTGATAATGATTTTAATGTATCTGTGACATATCTTAGACCAAAGGGCATGTGCACCATAGTTAAAAATAAATATACTAATAACCAATGTCCTTGAAAGGCTATAAAAAAATTCAATCCAAATCAATTTCTATCAATACCCTAAAATCTTCAAGTAGCTCATCATTACTCTAGTTGAGTAAAGTGACTCCAACATTAGAGAGCGTGTCTGCTACATCATTTTATTCCATTTATAATGATTTGCAAATCTCCTTCAACTTCATTATTTGTTACAATTGGAAACCTTTTAGCACCAATCATCTATATGTTTCCTTGATCGTCCTTTATCACACATCCATCCCTGGATAGACCTAGATTCCCTCTAAATGCTCCATCAAAATTGAATTTTGTCCACCCAAAATTTGGAGGTTTCCAGTCCTCCTTTTGAGAAATTGAAAAAGGAGGTTGAACCTTCAAAGGCCCATGAACATGCTTAAATTTGATCATTGGCCATTTATATTGAATTCTAAGATCATTTTGGGTGAATGAGAACTTATTCACATTAATTTGAGATGTTGTGTTGCTTAATAATTTTGATGTAACCCACTCCAATCTCATTAATAATTTGGATACGTTTTCTTCCTTTTCATGAAAGATTCTTCAGTTTTCTCCTTCCAAATCTCCTAGAAAATTGTTGAAGGAACCATTTTGCCAAATAACAGAGAATGTGGATTTCTCTTTCGAAATGAACCATGAATATATCCATTCCATAACAACTTGTGGTAGTGGACCTTGCCACTCCAACGTACATAAAATAAATTTCCAACAAGACTATGAAAATTCACTATTGAGAAGCAAATGATCCAAAGTCTCCTTAGCCTTGTTAGACAGAAAACACTTGAATAGCCTATCAAAACTAAGTTTGTTCAGTCATCAAAACGTGACTAGCAATATTCATTGTTTGTTAATAGAAATAGTAAATAAAATGCAATGAACAATATATGCAATTTATCTTAAAGGCATTCTAATTAAGGTAAAGAAGATACTATAAACGAATTATCTACATTTAATTCATCTCAAAGATTATACCTTAAAAAAGAATTTTGTATCATACTTTTTATAAGCTCATCACTTACTCCATGAACTAAAAATAAAACCTAATTCCTATATGGAAATTTGTAGTCACACTAACATTTTTTACATAATTTGAATGATAAATCAATTAAATAAGTGTTCATAATTTACATGCAAAATAATAGACAATACACCCACAAAAAAGGACATAAGATATACCCTAGAAAAATAGTACATCCATAAAAACCTTTATAACCCCAACTATCAATGAACAATCCAGGTGACAAATATTTAGCTCCTCCATCTCTTTTGCTTTCAACCTTAACAAATGTTAAATATAGCATACCTTGAAACTACTACCTTTATGGTTACTTTTATAGAGATAAGCTCCCATGAAACCACCAAGTTGTATGCTAAAATCATGTGCTACCTAGCCCATTGACCCTACATTTAATATTGGGTACTTTAATAATTTCATTTCTCCAATAATAAATAATAACAATAATTATAATATAATGTTACAATACATTAGCAGCCTCAAGAATAGTCCAAAAGAAATCTCTACATGTTGACCATCGAGGGGCTCCTACGTGCAAAAACATTATAATAAAAATAATACAATAATAGACATTATGCAAGATGTACAACACAATTTTAACAACATTCTCCCCTTGTATTCATTGCATAAAGGTCAATAACTAGACACAAATATGAACAAGGGAATACTCCCTCTAAGCACATATACCATGATGAATCAAACTACTTCATGTGCTCCATCAAGAAACCTACAACAAAAACAAAGTTGCCACCAAACAATCATGGCATTTCCACTCAACATACATCTGAGGTCATCCACAAAGAAAGCCACATAATCTTCTACAAACAAATCATAAGCCCTATCAGATGTGATATCCCAAAAGTAAACAACTGAAATATTTTTAGTTGAAATGGTACTAGAAGGAAGTGCTATCAATTATCCATACCTCCAAGGTACATACAAATCATTCAAATCAGTCCCATATCATCAACATATACAACCTGTAACATGCAACCATAGGCTCCAAGTGCAAATCCAGTCACATAAACACCTAGAAGTTCTCACTCCATAGATAATGTCAAATAAAAAATGAATTCACTAATAGCATCACATAGAAAGTGTAACCATAACCATGTAGCATCAAGCACTATCCACAATAAGATGCATAACATGTAAACTAATAACCTACAAGTATACCTCTTACAACAAGTCTCTCACGTGACAACACATGAACACAAACTAGCAATCATATAGCTTCAAACAATTTCAAATTCAATGTAATATAAAACCAAACATCTAGAAACATAACAAAGACCAAAGATAGAAACATTGGAAATCAAAACGTATAGCGTGTGCTTCTCCATACAGATTTAAAAGACAAATATCTCTAAAATTGAATCGTCCTTAACTAGCAATTCATTCATAGCTCAAGATTATCCATAAAAGATAATGAACATAATGCATCTGAAAGAAGCAATGGGTAATACCTCTAAAGTAGGTAAATTATTGAGTATGGCCAAGAATGAGGAATGAGAATGTTCATCAAGATATCTAAGACCATTAACTCATCCAATACTAATTGAATGCTCATTCTTTCTCTTGAAACCATCATTCGTATAAACACTATCTCTAACCACGAGAAAATACCAACATACTCAAAACAATTGATACATAAACCACATGATAAATTAAGAGAATAGTCAATATAGCCACAAAAACCATGACACGAGATATAGCATGTAAATTTATCTTAAAGACATTCTAATTAAGGTAAAGAAGATATCATAAACAAATTATCTACATATAATTAACTCAAAGATTATATCTAACAAATGAATGTTGTATCATACTTTTTATAAGCTCATCACTTAAATCTTATTCCATGAACTAAAAATAAAATCGTATTTCCTATAAGGAAATTTCTAGTCAAGCTAACAATTTTTTACATAATTTGCATGATAAATCAATTAAATAAGTGTTCATAATTTACATGCAAAATAATAGACAATACACCCACAAAAAAGGACACAAGACATATCCTAGAAAAATTGTACATACATAAAAACCTATATAACCCCAACTATCAATGAAAATCCATGTGACAAATACTTAGCTCGTTCATCTCTTATGCTTTCGACCTTAACAAATGTTAAATATAGCATACCTTGAAACTACTATCTTTATGGTTACTTTTATAGAAGTAAGCTCCAATAAAACCACCAAGTTGTATAATATAAGTTGTATGTAAAATCATGTGCCACCTAGCCCATTGACCCTACATTTAATATTGGGTACTTTTATAATTTCCTTTCTCCAATATTAAATAATAACATTAATTATAATATAATGTAGGCAAGGGCCTACGACACAATGGTAACTTGTGAGCCTTTCACATGGGAGGTCTTGGGTTTGAATTTGCTTGACACATAAAAAAATTAATTACAATAAATAATAATAATTAATCTAGGCTTCAGTCGTTTATCGATCCAAAATAATAATTATAAAATAATGTTACAATACATCAATAGCCTCAAGAATAGTCCAAAAGAAATGTTTACATGTTGACCATCGAGGTGCTCCTATGTGCAAATACATTATAATAAAAAATTGTACAATAGTAGACATTACACAAGATGTACGACAAAAATTTTCCAACATTATCCCATTGCATTCATTGCATAAAGGTCAATAAGTAGACACAAATATGAACAAGGGAATACTCCCTCTAAGCACATATACCATGATGAATCAAACTACTTCATGTGCTCCATCAAGAAACCTACAACAAAAACAAAGTTGTCACCAAACAATCGTGTCATTGCCACTCATCCCTTTTTGTTTTGGTTATCTTGGTCTCTTTGGCCTGTTGTCTTGTAGTTTGACATGGTTCGGGACTAAATGTCTTCTTTTGTAACCATGGGATTTCAGGTTCTCGTTTAAAACTTGTTTAGGTGGTAGTAGAGCACTGTGTTATCTGTGAGGCCACCCTGGTCACGTTGTTTTGTTGGGCGACCTGTTTCATTTAAGGTTTGTTGTTTTTAAGTTTGGGCTTCTTTGAAAATTATAGGATCTGTAAAGGGTTTCAAGCACGCTTCAAAACCTATTTTCCTTAATCAAAAACATACATATGTGGTCATCCACAAAGAAAGCCACGTAATCCGCTAAAAACAAACCATAAGTCCTATCACATGTGATATCCTAAAAATAAAGAAATGAAATATTTGTAGTTGAAACGGTACTAGCATCAATGCTACCAATTATCCATACCTCCAAGGTATACCAAACATTGAAGTGGGTCTGAGATCATCAACATATACAACCTGTAACATGCAACTATAGGCTCCAAGTGCAAATCCCATCACACAAGCACCTAGAAGTTCTGACTCCATGGATAATGTCAAATTTAAAATGAATTCACTAATGGCATTACATAGAAAGTGAAACCATAACCATGCAACATCAAGGACTATCCACAATAAGATGCATAACATGTAAACTAATAACCTACAAGTATACCTCTTACAACAAGTCTCTGAAATGACAACACGTGAACACAAACTAGTGATCATATACCTTCAAACAATTTCAAATTTGATGTAATATAAAACCAAACATCTAGAAAGATAACAAAGACCAAAGATAGAAACATTGGAAATTAAAACCTATAGCATGTGCTTCTCCATACAGATTTCAAAGACAAGTATGTTAGTATGATCTCCTCCATAAACCCCAAATAAGTAACATATACAATGTAATTAACACGGATGTAAGCCTCAATGTCAAACCAATACCATTCCCAATTCAAGGAATGCCAAATGAATGCAATCATAATAACAAGTCAAATGCACAAGGCGATAACCAATGTCAAACATCTTTCAAATTGAATCCTCCATAACTAGCAATATATTCATAGTTCAAGATTATCCATAAAAGATCATAAACATAATGCACATGAAAGAAGCGATGGGTGATACCTCTCAAGTAGCGATGGGTGATACCTCTCAAGTACATAAATGAATGATATCTTCAAAACTCAATTGCCAAATGGGTGATATCTTCAAAACTCAATTGCCAAATGAATGCAATCATAATAACAAGTCAAATGCACAAGGCGATAACCAATGTCAAACATCTTTCAAATTGAATCCTCCATAACTAGCAATATATTCATAGTTCAAGATTATCCATAAAAGATCATAAACATAATGCACATGAAAGAAGCGATGGGTGATACCTCTCAAGTACATAAATTGAGTATGACCAAGAATGACAAATGAGAATGTTCATCAAGATATCTAAGAGACCATTAACTCATCCAATACTAAATGAATGCTCATTCTTTCTCTTGAAACCATCATTTGTCTCAACACTATCTTTAACCACAAGAAAATACCAACATACTCACAAAATAATTGATACATAACCCATATGATAAATTAAGAGAATATTCAATATACCCACACAAAACATGCCACAAAATATAACATGGAAAACCCCTCTTGAGATATAAACTTAGCCTTCAAAAGCATCCATCATCCATGTATTATTCAACAAAGAAATATTACAATAAACTCGTAAAAGCCCTCAAAAGTCTTCAAAGCTCACATAAAACTACCAATTGGTATAATATAAATTACATAATAAAACTATGTTCTACCTCAATCCTCGACTCTACACTTAATATTTATTCATTTTCATTTTTCTAATTTTAAACAATTATAATATTACACTACAACATCAAATTGTCCCAAAAATATTTTAAAATGAATCTCAACAAATTCTATATTTGTCTAGGTGCTCCTAGGTGCAAATCTATAGTAAATAAAAATATATAATAATAAACATTTATTTTACAAGGTGTACAACACCTATTTATATATAATATTTAGTGTTGGAAAAATAATGTGTTGGTTACCTACTTCCTAAGCTAGAAAAATGAATTAGAATGGCATGGTATGAAAACTTGGGACTCACATGAGCTCAACAACCAAAGACTTAAACTTGTCACACCACACCAAAACAAAATAAAAACTGAAGTCCATCTTTTTGTGTCCTAAAAAGTTGTGACCTCACTTCAAAAGTTCATGGCAACCATGAGACCCTCAAATCTTGGCAAATTCGTGGGAGGTCCCGAGAGTCTATGAACTATGTGCAACCGTGCAAACAACTTTGGAAAGTATTATTGTAATGAGCAAATCTAAATTCATCTTAGTAGATGCCTAGCACTTACCGAGGTTCTCTACCAACTTCACAATTCCTTCCCCACTTCAGAAAAAATTACAAAGTTGAAATCATTGAAACAGCAACAGTGTTCAAACCATAGGCTTGAGACCACCTACGCATGCGTAACAACCGACACACATTACCCATCAAAAACAACTACTGAACAACCAAGACACATTTAAAAAATCAAAATTGCATGGATACGGATACCGATACAAAACAGATACAAGGTATTGGGTTCGGATACGGCCATTTTTTAAGACCATCAATATGGATACAGTAGGGCACAACATTAATAAATAACACAAACATATATTTAACATCAAGTTATTATAGGAGAATTTCATTACTTAAAAAGCAATATTGACACATTTATGAATTAATTTAACACTTCACAATATGTAAACATACTAGAGTTTCATTAGAAGATAACCCATAAAATGAGTTGCTGAAATAGAAAAACATTTTATTTGTCTTTCTCATTTGGTGCAGGTTTTGTTTAAACCATTTTTCAAAAAATTGTTTTAATTAAGTTTTTTAGCAATCTAATTTGGGAAGATTTACGTCAAATCTTTTAAAAAATCAAACCCCATAGTATTTGGCATGGTTGGAAAATCAAGTTTTTTACGCAGACATGGGTTCAATATTTGACATGTATCCGGCAGTATCAGATACGTTTCCAAATTGGATACAGGGATACGAGCGCCCAAGGACGACAGGAGTTACTAGCCCAAGGACGACAGGAGTTTCCGGTAACTCTGTAAATAATGTTACTGTTCTCTGTCTCCAGTAGCTAAAATGTCATAAGCAAATATCTACCATTGTTAGAAGGGAAAAAACAATATAACAAATGTATTTTAATTGCATGCATAAGCAAATTCTGATCAAATGTGCAGGTACAATGGGCAGTTCAACAAATTTCCATCTTCAAACATCAAAACTCAATATTGAAATATACCTCTAATTCCTAAGTAAAATTAAAAACAATACCAAATCACAATGCTAAAACATAGAGAGATTTTATACAGAATCGGTGCATAAAACATTGTTTTTATCAAAATCCAAGTGACAAATCATAAAGAAAATGTTGATGAGCCACAAATACAGGATCAAAATGCCAAGTTCATATGACCAATGCTTCAAACATATTAAATTACAATTCTGAATTTGATGGAATCCTGAAATCCTAGTAGTCCCTATTTATTTCCCTTTCTCCGTTTATTTGCATGTGCAGATCCTTGAGAACTCTTCCTCTTCTGAGACAGGATTTTATCTGCAATACTTTGACCGAAATGCTTTTTAGAACCCCCCTCCTTTGGTTTGCCAGAATGCATGCTCTTGCTTGACTTTCCCTCTTTATGCTTATCCGTTTTAGCAGTGCTCTTTCCAGACTGCTTATATTTTCCCTGCTTTGTGTTTTTATTTTTATATCCTTTGTAATTTCTATCTTGCGACCTGGAAACACCCATTAAAAACTCTGCACAAAAGAACCATGAAAATGCTTAAAACACAAAATTGAACTACGGCTAGAGCATTTAGCAAAAGTTATTAATTGTAAAGCATGAAACATAATGAGCGGATGACAGAGAAAATAAAATAACCTGAATCGGGTTCTTCACCAACTTCCCGGCGATACCACTCTGAATCATCAATGTCCTTATTATCATTTTCTTCACCCTCGCCCTCACCCTCCTCAAATTCCATGGGAGCTTGACTTGCTCTATTTGACTTTTGCTTCAATGCTTGCTTGGCAAGTCTACATTTTCACATCCAATACATCAATTAAAATCTTATATTCAAAATTACAGGGATCCACATAATATCCTTTTGCAAAGAAAATATGCTTAAATGTACTTGAACAAAGATGCCAGTGCTAGTTTTGTACATTACTTGTCAAATTTATGGATGCAAACATGAATAATTCTAGCCTATTGCTATCATCACCACAAATGCTCTCTACTTGTTTACCTTGTTATTCTAGAACAGTTCAACATCAGGTTCCTAGGAAGACCAATGGCTCCAATAAATATTGGCAACTACAGAGCTAGAGTCCAAAATATAACCAAAATAAAGGAAAAACAGGAAATAACCAATAAAATTTAATGATAGCTAAATCTCAACCATCTAATTGTTCAGTGAATTGGGTTTTTAATGTAAAAAATCAATTTTCTTTGTTCTAGGGGACACATTGGCATGGGCAGTTTTCCTTGGCATCAAAACATTTAGAAAACAAATGCGCATGATACCATATGGATTTTATGTCTCAAAAAATAAGTGCTGCACAGAAAGGAAACCAACATAACCACACATCTTTTGACAGGCTTATTATTTGACTATGAGAGTACTTAAAGAATACTTACTCTTTCCGACGAACATTTGCTTCTTGCTCAGCTTTCCTCTGTTTCCGCAATGCTTCCCTCTGTTCTATGCTATCTCTTAGCATCTTAATCTCTTCAGGTGTCTTTTTCACTGTAAAAAAAGAAATTATACCAAAATTAAATAGATTAGTTGAATGGACTAAAACATCAAGTGTGTATGACAAAGCAATAAAACGAATGTTACAATCGAATACTGATGCATCACACTCCTCAAGAAGTGAAATTGCAAAATTGTTGCATCATTCAATACAACTATTATATTGTTCAAAAATTTATTAAATTCCAAGAGAACTAGAAACAAAGTTGTGACCCAAGCTAATGAATGCAATACATGGAAGAAACATTGGTGAAGAAACTTAAGCTTCACAAACAGACATAGCTTGGTCTCATACAAATTATGCAAATAAATGATAACAACATGAATATTATAACATGAGTCTTTCTGGACAATTCCATGAGAAAAATTACACGGTTAAACTATGCAACACTAGTAATCTGATATCATGGACTGTAAACTTTAATATGACTATCGTTACCTTCGATAGAATACATAACATACTCTACAAAATGTCTTAACATAGAAAAAAAATTACTTGAACAGTTTGGTTCATGTGAAGTTATATGCAAATGTATCAACCATCTAAATCTGGCTAAAATTTTCTCAAAAAGGAACAAGAATCATTGCAATGTGCATCAACATACCAAATTCATGGAAGATGATGCCTCCTGAACATAAGCCTTCTTCCACCTTCACAAGTTGCAATGTCATCCGAGGTCCAATTTCCTGGAGCTTCACAGAACTTTGAGAGGATGCTCGATTTACTCGACCACAATCATTTGCAAGTTCAACTCTTGCTGCTTCATCTTCCACCTCACTTTCTGATCCATAGTTTGGCCTGTCTTAACCATTTTAAGTCAAGAGAATCCAACAAAATCAAGTACTAGCTATAGGCACACATGTCCACAACTTCCATAAAAAACTAAATCATCACTACGATTAAAACTATAAAAACTTAAAAGAATCTACCCATAAATCAAGGTTACAAAAGACGCACAAAAATCAAAAAATAATAACTTATTAAGAAGGAAATTAAAAGTTAGAAATGCTCATTACAATGAACACCTTCTGTTAGTTAAGGATGAATAAGCAAAAGAAAATTTCATTCTTTGAACACTTTGAGCAAATGAATAGGATAGAAAGCTTCAGAAGCTTGAAATTCCAAGCAGTAAACTATTAAAAGTATTAATGTTTATCATGTTGGTAAACCTGATGGATAGGTGCAGTTTAGACTAGCTATATAACATATACCATAACAGCACTCTTCTTACACAGTACTAACACAGCTAATGGAAAGTGTAAAGGGAATTCAATTGCTCGGATTCAAAACAGGAAAAACTTAACAGACTAGAAAATACTGAAATTTTCATTAAATATGGGGAAAAAATTTTAAAACTATCATTGTTATTTCATGCCAAATATAATGCAAAGAAAGAGAAGAAAACAGAAAAAACAAATAAAGAGTTTGTTCAATGTTGCCACTGAAATTTTTGTAAAACTAAAATATGATAAAAAATTGTTGTTGTTATTGATGTTTCATGCCAAATATAGTGAGAAACAAACATAAGACCTAAATAAAGAAGTTGTTCAATGTTGCCTGTTGCTCTCAAATTCTCAATCAGTTTTTCTAAATATAGGTGAATTCAAAAAACCTGGGGTCTGAAGTTAAAAGGAGCAGTTTGAATGAAAATATGAGATGAACCTGAAAACCCCAGAGTTTCAAGATAAAAGGAATAAGCAGGTTCTTCCCAAAAAAAATCCAAGCCAGAATCCAGACATAAATACAGAATTTGTTCAATGAAGCCTATTATTCTCAAATTCTCAATCAGTTTTATAAAAGAAGGATTTTAATGATGAAATCTACATTGCCAGTGCTGGTTCGGATCTTTATTGTGATTTACAAGTTTGATTTGTACATCCAATTGAGATATTTTTAGGCTTGGGTTATTTCATACAAAGACATAAAAAACATTAGTATTTATAATTTAATCTAGATAAAAAGCAAGACATAAATAACAATATATTATTTATTAAACTAAGTTGAAATATCTTTTAACATAGATATTAGAAATATCAAATATATATATCAAATAAAAGATTGGATGAATGAAACTCTGCGTGTAAGGAATCTCCAGGTAGTGATAATGAAAATACAAACATTTATATAGAATAAAATCGAAAGAATCGTGAATGACCTGTGGAAGAAAAAATTCTGCAGGCTGCAGGAATAGAGACCATATTAAACAGATGCTAAGCATGGGGTCATCACCGTGAAGCCTTCATGGATAAAGCTTTCTCCAGGACTTAAATGGCCATGACAGAGGCATCTTGCACGGCCATATAAGCGTCCATTTGGAACTGTAATGGCCATGCCCGAGTCCAATATCATGTCACTCCTCACAACCCCCACTAAACTCAAAGCATGAAAAAAACACAGGTTCAGTTATGGTTAGACTAGATCCTGTCAGATTTGACAAAACTCAAAGATGAACCCACTACCTTATGGAAACTCCCTGCCAAAATTTAAAGGCCAATTGAATCAGACCACATATCTGAATCAAACCAGACTCAGATATGACAACATATAATGTGAAATGAAATTGAAAAGCCTAGAGTTTAAAGCATAGCTTGTAATGTCCCCATTTTTAGCATGTTCTTGCAATTGGTTTGGTCAGTTCATCATCGTGACCCTCATGAGATTTGAGGGTGTCAGTTGTGGAGTTATTAGGGTTTCCAATGGCATATGGTGAGTTTTGGCTCCGTTTTGAGGGATATACTGGAGTTGGGTAATGCTCTCAATTTTTATTTTTGGCTTCTGGTTCAGACTCCAAGAATCTTGGAGGGGGTGTTTATTTTTAGTAAGTTGCCCGTCAAGTTCAACTCATCAAGATCACTCATGTGTTGTTAGATTTCGATTCTAATGCTTCTTCAATCATTTTCGCAAGACGGGTGAACTATTATGATTATTCAACTAAATATGTTTAGGTTGCTATTTTTGTTGGTATTGTATGTTGGCCACCTTAGTGTCATAGCTCGTTGGAACCGGATTGAAAAGCTTTTAATCTTGGACACAAGAAACAATGACCTCGCGTGTCAGAATATCATAATGTGGTTAAAAAGCTAAGTTGCCGGTTCGGATTCTGGTTCGGATGCAAGTTCGACATTCAGGTTCGAAATTCAATCAATTTTTTTTGGGGCTGGGTTTGGGTTTGTTTTGGGTTCGTCCATACAAGATATATTTTTATTTTTATTTTTAATATATATTTAAAAATATGCTCTAGAAAATAAGTTAATACACCACTATATGAAGTGCAGGGGTGTTTTAAGGTTGGGTCAGTTGGATAATAAATCAGATTATATTTAAACCAAAAAAAGGCCTTTCCAAAACAATAAAAACATTAAAAATTCAAACTTTTTGGTTGCACACCCAAATTCACTCTGAATTCACAGTCATTCTCTTGGGCTCTTCCGTCAACTACAAAATTCACTCAACATTCACCCAAATTCATCCAAGGTCCGAAAAAGAGAATCCGAAGGGAATCCATCAGATAAATGACGAATTTGACAAGAATCGGAACCGACTTCAAATTAGCTACGAATCGAATGTTGAATCTGCATGCTAAGGGGTGAATATGGTAACTTAATCAAAAAGGTTAAATTATATTATATGCCACAGTATAAAGCAAACAAGTTTTTAAGTGAAAGGTGTAGTGTCGAAGCTAAGTTGTGCAAGTGAGATTATAAATATGGTTCTCATTATAATCTCAAATGTTATCTATCTAAAAAAAATGCCAATAGATATCCAATACAAAATGATTAAAATTTAATTTACTACACCCAAAACTATTTATATTTCCTTTATCTCCATTTCTTTTTTTTCACTAAAGCTTTTTATTTTAATTTCTAAAAAAAACATCATCATTTATATCTCCAAACATTATAATTTTATGAAACATTTTATGTGGTGTTTATTGAAGTACTTTTTAGAGTATATTTTGTTTATAATTAAATTTAAATTTTTGACGTATAAATGGTTGTCATATTTAACCTAGAAAGATAAAAGTTAACATTAACACACTTACAGCATCCCACTCCACCCTTTATGCCATTGTAGAATGCCTATCAACATTAAATATGGACCTCATTTTGAGAATTGGCATCCAATGAATTATTAATCTCTTTGATATTCGGCGAGGAATTGAGCTAGAAATTCTGGAAGTATTTCTGAATTGGAGTTTCAATTTGTTGTTGCAGCATAACAAATTTAAGGATCTTTCCCTACTGTGTTTTCTCGTATTTGGGAAAGAGGATTTTCTGCATATGGTGAATTGTTGAAGAGCTGCATCAAATGCTAGCGTACACCTGCAATTTGGAGAGTGGTTTTAAATTTGAAGGGCTGCAATTTTCTGGTTTGGCAAATTGGCTAGCATTTTCTGAGGCTACCGTTTTCCATAGGCAGCGATTTGTAATGTCCCCTTCTCCGCACTAGGCCTACTAGTGCATTGTTGGTCTATCTTTCATCCAAATAGGCTCACGGCATTTATCTTCAGGATGCCAGCCAGTCACAAGATTCTATTTGGTTTCGTTGGGGAGATGATTCAGTTGTGGAGCCTTCTATAGTTAAGTCACTTTATTTTATAAAGTTGATTTATAAAGTTACTTTATGACTTAAAGTCATTTTATAACAAAGTAACTCAAGTGACTAAAAGATTAAAATGGCTTTTATCCCACATTGCCTAGTTGTTTGTATTAACCCTCATATCAAGCTTATAAAAGCAAGGAGCTTCATTGGGATTGGCACCATGAAAATATATCAACATATTGTTTATGAAATCGGTTGCTTGAATGTGACTAGCTTTCTTAAGGACGAAACCCCTTAAGAAGTTTGGGAGACTGGACATAGCCCCAATGTCTCTTGGAAGTGTGTACACAAGTTCAAGTACGGGAATTGTAGAATAGTGTTTTGTTTCAGTCCCTTTTCCAGCAGTTAACAGTGAAGATTATTGGGAGTTTTAGTTTGCATTAGCAAAAGGGGAAAACGTAGAATCAGTGATCCACGATATAGGAGAAAGGGAGAAGAGTGTGATAATCGTCGGGCCAAGGCAAACTACGGGCACGTAGATATACTATAGACGTGAGGTACCCTCACCATAGTGAAGGAGAATGGCAATGTTCTGTGGTAGTCTAGCGTGGAGAGTGGGAGGCAATGGGAAGTATGAATAACCTCCATACGGGTCAGGAGATAAGCCTAGGCCTTGTCTTCAACCATTAAACATTGGGAGACCCAACTATGCAATAACAAATTTGTAGGGGGGAAAATTACACATCCGGACTATTGTCCGCAAGCCCTGCACATATCGGGGGTGAGTTAAGTGTGTCGTAAGTGGAACAAGGAAGCCGCAGATCCATACTATCCCACTAATTTATTGATTCCTAATTTCCTACAGCAGACAAGAGTGCAGGAGTGGCATTCAGAGATGGGACTTGCAGAAAGCACGTACAATGAAAGGCGGATAAATGGGAACCATATAGGCAACTAGTACCATCAACGATCACACTCAAGTTCTTGCTACCTTATTTTGTATTGTGATCATGAAATCAATATTGTTTTAACGATTCAAACTCTGCAAATGAATGTTTAATTTTGTCCAATAGTTATTCCACTAATACATTAGGGGTCAATTTGCGACGACAGGCAAATGCAATGTGTTTTTGGCTTTTTTTTTTCAATTATAGCTCGATGACGTCGCAATTGCGACGTCGACGGGATATAAGAGAAAAAAAAAAGGAAAACATTGCTCATTTGTTATAGCTACCAGACGCGGCAAGGGCAAGTTTGAGGGCAAGTTTGAGGGATAATGAGCGATCAATGAATCAGCCATTGCAAGGGCAGGCGCAGGAACAGAGAAAGAAGCACCCTGCTGTTTCATAATCTATTGACCCAGCAGCTGACCGAGGAACTAGTGAATGCGCCAGTGCAAAGGCATCCCCACTATAAATTATATATCCAATAGCAGGGGAGCAAGCCACTAAGGCAAGTCTGTACTCGCGCACGGGAATTGGGGCAAAGGAGCATAGAAGAAGAACAGCCATCGGTTCGCAGGCCATCCCACATCATCTAGTCCATCAATATCCATAACCTCAGTAGCAATTCCCACCATACCAGGGCAACGATATAGCTAGAGCCATTGAAAGGAGACTCATTGCCCTCTACTCCAGCCGCCTATTCAACGTATCGAATAACAAATGGAGGTGCAATAGCAAGTTGTGTTTGATCGGGAAGGTGAGCTATCATTTTAAAACCTTGATGGTTTGCCCCGTTAGAGGTAATCTCTGATTGCAAAGGAGAATTAGATTCCTGCAAATACAATAGCAGTAGTCAATGTAGTATAAGTCTTTCGATTTTTTCTGTGTTAGCAGGGTTTGGCGCTGCAAGGTTGGACATTTCATATGTTTTCACACATTAACTAGAGATCATTGGCCTCTTCAAACTTATCGTCCAATTTCCTCAACAAAAATGGTTGGTCAGGTAGGACTCGCTTCAAAATTGTTGCATTCTGAATCTTGTAATGAAATAGCTTTTCGTGGGTGAATGAATGTAGAAAAATAGATTTAGTTGTAAACATTAACAGTGCCTACACTTTTTAGCGTCCCTGGATGCTCATCTAATCAGAGCTTCCAAACATTACCATGCCTACACTTTTTTGCGTCCCTTAGATTTCAAGGAGCATAGATTTAGTTTAGAACTCCCATGAAATCATTGGTAAGTACATGAAACTAGTAATCCATGCATTGATTGCTCACAATAGGAAAAGATAAATGAATACCACAACCTATCTTAAGACAAGATACATGAAAGCTATATATAAAATCAAGATTCAAAAGTAAAGGCAGTTGTCCCTTGATTAAGACGCTTCAAGCAATACCTATAAGCTGCTAGTAAAAATGTAGTTGAGGTATAGACTCTGGAAGCCGCACACATCTACATATGGCAATCAACTTTCTTGTCCAAGCTACATTTTAAGCTTTTTCCTCCAGTTGATCAAATGTACACTCAAAAGTTGTATTTTCTCTCATATTTAAAGTGGAGGAGATTTGGTTGTATTTTTATGCACAGTGAACACTCCTAGTGGAGATTGGTCATCTAGTAGTCACTTAGCAATACCCTCACTAATAAATGACAAACTCAATAAACTCAATTATTCTAAGGATTTTTATATACTCCAAATTGTCCTAGGTAGGATCTCGGAAATACACTCCAAATACATTAGCATTGACATATAGGCCATATCCAATCAAAACAAAATGTATAATGGTCCCGGAAAAATCATTCAACCTGATTGTCATCACATCAAACCATCTATAGACAATGCCTTAGGTTAAGCCACCCTTGTACTTAATAACAAATGGGCATGTTTAATGCTTTGGTGGCCCCAACCAATCATTAACATATCAAGGCTAGCAATATTTCTCTTTTTCAATGCTCTATTATGTTTTGTACATACTTCACTGATAAAGTGGAAATGAGTATTCATCTATCACCTACTACATTGCTTCCCAATTTGCAAAGTTTACACAAAGAACTGACAATGATCCTTTCATCATAAGTGATTCCAAATATTCTATCAGTTTCTTCTACTTAAACTATAACCTTTACAGTCAAACACAACTTTTGTTAAGTCAAGTTGTAACTAACTACCATATCCCGCAAGTCATCTCCAAAAGCTTTCCATGGAAAATAGAGGTTGGCCAATGTCTTCTCAACTTAGGCCTATTCAAAGGATCAACCCTATGGGTTATTTCCCTGTATCACACCACCACTCTATCCAACAGAAATTCAATGAAGCAAGGTAAATCAATTCTTCAAGTGGATAAATTTTATTTGATTTACTTTCCAAGTTACTTTTAATTTGTCCTTGACCAATTTAATTTGGCCACAAGGGGGATTTTAGACTATACCTTTTCAGCAACTTGACCATGTCACCACATCGTTAAAGGAATACCACATTCACTTGGGCAGTCAGTTGACCATGAATTTGTTAAGGGGCCCCTTATAAAATTTAGCTTTCTCTCCATGTACAAGGATTAAACCAAATGTGTCAGCAAATGCTTTGGATGTTTTAGGTCTTTTTGTAGAGGCTGGAATAAAAAACTCAAGAGAGGGGAAAGTATGATCTTATGGATATGTTTAGGTTTGTACAATAATATCTATATAAGTTATCATCAATTTTAACAATGAATACATAGAATGTTAGGTAGGACATCATATTTACATCTTGTGTACATAATACAATCCTATCCTTTCAAATAGTTCCATGGATTAATCGACTCTTTAATAGAACAAACATGTGGATGAATACAATTCAATCATTTCATTAATTCGTTTAAATTGAAGACTAAGATGATGGAAAAAAACAATGGAATTCTGAAAATAGAAGATAAATAATGAATGCTCCAGCAAAGGTACAATGGCTGAGATGAGATCCATTCTCATTTTGTCACTTTCCAGCACTACGACTACTGAAATCCCTAGGGAGATAGGAAAAGCATATCACATATCCTATCAAATGACCCATGATAAAAAGGTCAAGAGCCTTCTGCTAGTTGATCAAAATTAGTTCTTTTCCCACGATTGTAGTTCCTAGTACTAGCTAGTCTACTTAATTTCATTAAGTGAAGTGTTTGAAAAACCAGGTAGAAAGGTTTATAAACCTTCTATTTATGAAACAGAACAAGGATAGTGAGGTCTTTGTTTCCCTCTGGTGAAGTGGTTACCTAGGACACTATAAGGTGTCATGAAATTGACACCTTATATTTATCCTTACAAATTGGATTCTCAATTTCTCACCCACACAAAGGACATTCCTATATCACTTGATTCATTAGCTGCTTTCATAACCTTCAACAAACCAGCCAATCCAATCCTTTGATCCCACTCGAAACACGTAACATCAGTTCACTGTCAAACTGTGATAGGCATGCATTATTCCATTGAGATAGTCACAAAGTGGTTCATTAGGATACAATTAAGATTCATCCTTGCATGCGCTTATAGCCATATACCTTCAATAAATTCCCTATGTGAGCAAAATCATGACTGATTTATCATATCTCTATTTTATGCAATCTGAGACAACTTTTCATGGTTTTGTTTGATCAAATACACATGGATTCTTGTCCATGGGTTCCTGCAAAGAAGAGGTAATATAATACACCTTTTTCCCCACCATCTATTTGAATTTGGGGTCTTGGTCCACATTTTATATTACAGATTTATTTGTACAAAGTTACAGATTACCCTAGTAAGGGTTTGGACAGCTTACACAAAAAGTTGAATATCTTTTCATCCACATAATGAAATTGAGTGCTTCACAAACCAAAATAAAGTAGATTTGACCCTCTATCATCTACAACAAATGGATCATCAGATGGGTACCAATATTGCCAGAAAAGGACACAGAAATCAGACTTCTTTTTTACTGATCAAAGTAAGGATTATGCAGGATTCAATTGAGTTTTATATCCTAATATAATACATAATTTGAGTGCAGATTCACTTCTCAATTTAAATATGATTACAAGCTACCCCGTGGCACAAAATAGATATATCTAGGCTCCCTGGTCATATCCTACAGACAAAGAGTAAGTGATATATGTACTTCTTCAATGCATTATTGTGGTTATCTTTCTCAGCAAGAACATAGTGATGCATGCTGTGGAATCAACTTACAAGATAGGAAATGACGATAAAGTTGTTCATCTTTTTATGTACTTATTTTACATTTAAGCTTCTATCTACAAGGTTATGTCTTAAAATGCGGCAGGAAGGTTCTGCAGTTATAAGCAGCATCGCTTTTAGATTTACCCTTGTTTTCAAAATATGATTCGTTTGAGTCCTTTGTAATGTCCCCTCTTCCACAGCATAATCTAATGATAATAAGGGTGGAACAATTAAATGATAAGCAATTATAATCGGAATATATTAATTGATTAATTAAATAACAATAAATAAATAATAAGTATTATAATATAGTCTATTATTTTCTATTATCTTTATCAAATAGATATATTATAATATCAATTTATATATTGTAATAATACAATATAAGATAACTTTTACGATAAATTAAATAATAAACTTATTACTATTGCAAATATATTTTTATTGTAAAGATATTAATTCTAATTGATAAGATTTAATGAAAATAATAATTTAAATTCTAGATAAGAAACATTAAATAAATATTAAATGAAGAAAGAAAGAAATAATATTTATTATTAAATATATAATTAATAATAATAAAAATATGTAACTATAATCTATTATTGAATGATTGTTAATACATTATAATATTCTTATATTATAATTAATGATATCATTCCACGTATAAATGGAAAACATAATAGACATCATCAAGTATTCTAATACTAACATATTTATTAAATATCTATTTATAAATATAATAAAAATGAAATAAATTATATATACAAGTTATATTATAGAATGAATAATATAAACTAAGTCTCTAAGTGACAAAACCTTAGCAAAGATTCTAACATAAACATTACAAAATATTTATACATATAAAAATATTTTAAATAATGGCAACCAAGTCTAACTATCGTGACCCTTCGTGCTTTACAATATATTTAGGGGATGACGGGTCTGTTTGAAGGAGGTACACGGCATCAACAAGCGGATTATATCTGAAGGTCACTATTCGCAGAAGAAAGTGATTGAACCTTGGCCTCTACATTGTAGACGAGATAAGAGAATTTCCAACACCGAGAGCAGAGGAAGGATACCTACGCCAAACATTGCAAACAAAAGACCATAGCACAATTTCCAGTAAGATCGATCACGTTCAGACAAAGGGTTCGGTTTAGAGCAACCAGGCTTTATGTCCTGTATGACACAACTGGTGCATGCACTGAATAAGGAGAAAGCAGATCAGACGTAGTCAACAACAACCATTTGAATTAGCGCATTTTTACATAGGCAACCCACAACAAACACACTCAGCAAGAATAGTCCAGATGAAAAGGAGAATATAGATAGAGCGGTGAAGAGTCCAATGAATATCTTAGTTCATGATTGAGGAAAGTATATTTGAGAGGAATGATTATAGAATAAAGAGTCCAAGCAAAATGAATACTATATCTTTTCACTCTAGCATTGGCATCACTGGTGTAAATATGTTGTGCAGACCCGTATCAAAATGACTCAGAAATAACATTCATATATAGTGTTGACGTCAACCTTCATACATCAAGATAATAGGCCAACTGGAATAGATATATATTTCTACAAGGGGACATTACAAATTGATAGATATCCAATCAATAGGAAGAGTATATTTCTCTTATATCACAATACATCATTAACATTTACATAGAGTAACTATTGGAGATATATATTGATATTAAGAGGAACCCCACACTCTACAACAGCGAGGGGTCAAAAGCTCAAATAAGTCATAACCATATCAATCTCTGAATTAGGAACCCATCACAATCCGAGTTATAATAACATTGTCCTAAAATGACCAAGACATCAAATACGGGACATTAGATCCTTGAATGGAATTTAGTTCTCAGTTCATTAAGATTCTAAATCTATCCAAACAATAGTTATTTTCATTTGACTATTCATGGCACATTATGTTTATTTTTTTGGATTGCAACTGCTCATACCGTTTTGCATTTTCTTTAAGAGAATTTTGAATTGGCCTTTTCCTCTAATATCTTGGAAATAATATGTTTGATCTTAGTAAATTATGAATACGAAAATATAAAATTTTGGAAGACAAATACTACATTGAATATTCTCAGACATATCAATTCTGGACGGATTGCATTTGATCTCTTCAATGGCTAGCTCTGAGACCTGGGTGCTGTTCATTTTAGCTTTGGCATAACCTTCTCGTCTAGGTTGGTAGATTGATCTTGGAAGTCAATTAACATTTGTAACATCCTTCTCATTTTGGAAATCATTATTTGTTGTCTAAGATTTAATCTCAAGGTTACCATTTACAAAGAGGACTAGAGCAACAAGGCAAATGGAAAATGAGGGCAGGCCTTAACTCCTCAAAGGTGTGCTGAATCAATGTATAGTTGCTGATTTTACTACGAGGTTGGTAGAGGACTGCAGTAGATTGCATAAAGAGAAACCAGCTTGGAAGAGCCTAGAATTTTCTGCCCTTTGTTTCAGAGGTTTTAAGGTAAGAGCCAATGCTTCCATTCTATGTGGAAAAAAGTACAAAGATCACAACACCTCTTCAACACAAACACGATAACCTGAAGATTACGTACTCAAATCTTCTTTTGCCATTCTGGTACATGGAAAGTGCAAATTGAAAATGAAGTGTTTCCACTGCTTGAAAAAGCATATTGCACGTGTTTACATTGCATGTTAAATTGTTATATTCTTCAGCTACAGGCACAAGTTTTTAAAACGACTTTCAGAAAAAAAATGCTTTACTACAATCTACTGAAATATATAGCACTTTAGGATCATTTTTGATCACGAACCCTCTTTTCCTTTCATGCAGTATAACTGCATTTTAAATAACTCAATTGTTGATATCTGCTTTTAATCATATTGAATATGTTTATGGGATTGTTGTGTCTTGATTTTTGTAGGAAAATAATTTAGCACTCTGCATTGTGGAGGGGCAAGGCCATAGAATTTTGTTCCTATTCTCTTAAGCAGATAAATTTGTGTGGTTTCTTACCATCTGTGCTTTTATCTTCAGCAGGAGAAAAGAAAATGGGTTTTGGTTTTTGCAAGATTATTTTTGGTGGTTATTGGTTCAATTATCTCCCATGCCACTCCCGAAGGTTTGTATTTACTGCCAAGGCTTGTCTGCTGCTACTTCTGTAGAATTATTTACTCATAATTGTTTTACATAATAGAAAGTACTGTCATTCTTTAAGAATGTGGCAGAGACACATATATTGATCTGCATATGAAAAAAGTGTTTGCCACACTCTTGTAGAATTTCCTTTATCTATAGATGATGCTTCAAACTTGGTTGGTCATTTATTTGCACTTTGGAGAGCACATCTAACAATATTCTCAAGCTAACAACTTGCACATTAATTTTCTTGTTCTAGGAAATGCTCTTCATGTAATACAAGAAAAACTCAATGGAGAAGCAAACTGGACAGGCGATGATCCTTGCTTAGCTTGGGATGGTGTGACTTGTTCTCAGAGTCATGTTGTTGAATTGTGAGCTATTTCGGTCTCCTAGAGTTTCTTTTTAGAGCATGCAATAAATTTTACTTGATAGAAACAATTGAAATTTTTTAAAATAGTCTGAATTTTATTTCAGAACTTTGTGATAATTTGCAGTTTTGCATACACTTTATTTTCTATGATTGACATAACGAATACAAGATTCAATGAAAAAACTTTATTGGAAGGGGATCGACAATTTCAAGTGCAGCAGAAGCATCAAATTAGACAAGAAGTTGTCTGGAAAACATATAACAAGTAAAATGTCTTTTAAGTGATATTTAATGAGTCAACAAATTTGTCTGATGGTGAAGTAATTGATCTGTCAAATTATGTTCTAGGTCTTATGCAGTTTCTCCAGTGTAAGTTGGTTCAACACTGAGCTTTTATTGTTTGGTAAATGTATCTTTCTGTATTGTATCCTGAGTGTAATATTCTGAGTTATATTAGTGGATTATAAACTGAGAGAGAGAGTTAAATAGTCATTCTGTCAAACAGTTCTCCTGCAATCTGTATTATGTTCTGATAACATTCTGTTCTTAAACTGTTAGGACAGTGATTAATATATCTGGATTGTGAGTTCGTCAAACAGCTGCAAAACCCTTCCTAATGTAGCTTGGAACCTCTTGGAATCGGTTTTATGATTACATGAGACTTAGGAAACTATGAAGAGAAACATGAAATCAAGAGGGGTGTACAGTTTCGAATGAACAATTTTAAAATGACTAAACATGCACGGAAACTGATAGCAGAACCTTCAGACTTAATCGTATATCAATAACAATATTACTTCAGCTTTTACAACCTGAGGGTGATCCAAACTAATGAATACATTGATGTCCAGAAGTTCACTTGAGGAAATTTTAACGTGTTTCAGCAAACAACTCCAAAAAGGGGGGTCTCGGGCATGGACGTTACAGACCTCGTGTGTTCTGGGCTTGCTGGAGTGAAGTCTTTGAAGACGCCTGCGCTGACTACCCGAGTCTGCTATCGACCCGCCTTGGTTGCCCTCCGCCACGCGATAGAGCCGGTTTCCTTCAACCTGTGGCAGCCTTACTCGCGTTTTTCCCAGACCTCCAACCGGTATAGATTCAAGCTCTCAATGCCGACCATCAGTGACCACCTGCTGCGAGCCCGCTGGAAAATATTAAAACGTGCGCCCAGTGGATTCAAACGCCCACACACCTGCCGACTGCGTGTCTCTTTATGTCTGGCGAAACCACCTGACGGAACGCCCACTCAACTTGCGATTACTGCTCTGTATCAGCCCCTCCAAATGCGTGGTGATCCCACGGGTTAAACTCCAGAAGGGACGTCCAAGAAATATTACACTAACAACCAATGGCACTGTCGTCTCTCCTCTTAACTATTCACCCGATTTAAGCACCTCAACAGACTGTAAGTAGGAAGTCGAATTTGCTGAATGTATACCACAGACTGGAAATAATACTCAGATCTCCTTACCTCCACAAGCTTGTTCCACCGCGTTTTTCAGACTTGCCGATTTATTGCCCAATGATACTCCTAGGAAAGAAGACTAGGGTGACGTCCAATCTTCCTGAAAATCTCAGTCCTGAGGGTTTTCGTCCTCAAGGCTCAGCCAGTCACATTTAAGCAACCAGTATTATCTGAATATTTAATAACATTCTTCTTGGTGATACTCCCAATGTAGGCTCTCCCTTTTATAACCTCGAAGTGAGGGAAAGACGTTGGCACGATGGATGTGGGATAAAACTCCATTTTCGTCCTGTAGTGACATAAGTCACTTTATAAAGTAAAATACTTTATAAACATGAAATGACTTTATTTTTCCTCTCACTTTAATGAAGTTCTGAAGTGACGTTGCTTTAAACTCCTGTTGTGACTGGTAAACATCCTGCCAACAATATTTAATCTATCTGGATGTGGAGATAGATTAAATTATGCCCATCTCTTCAGTACTGAGAAGGGGACATGACACTGAGGTATACCTATTATTGCTCAAACTAATGCTTAATACGAATCTGGCTTAACTGAAAATCAATAAGAACAAATCTGAAATTAAAATTGCTTGCACTCCTGGTACCATAGGACAATCTAATTGGCTCAGTAGAAGTAAGATAATATAGGTGGTGGGCATGCTCAATATTGTTTTACTCTGAAGATGTAGCTTTGAATAGATGCCAGCAACCACACAAGTTTTAATTAGGATCACATTTATTGCATCAGATTGCAGACCTATTCAATTGGGTATTTTTGATAGATTAGAAAAGTAAGCAAGATCAGAAGATTCATTAAATGACAATAATGAACAGACACAAACACAAATCAAACATAACTCATCACCAAGCCCTCCTAGTGGTCTCTATTCCTGTCAGAATGATGTGTAAGAAGCCAACCTTGCTATGTATGTAGCAATAACTCTTCCATTGAATCAACAAATTGAATGAAAATCAGCAGCAATTAAAGATAGCTGCTACAGGTTTCCCGAAAACAGTAGTCGCTGAAGAATGGGAATAAATTTTGACTATGACTTCTAGACTATACTCACCCTCTAATAATTACATTATGCAGATATTAGTGGTGGTGTATTGTCATACCAACAATTTTGAACAGAATATAAACAATTACAAGACGCAAATCAAATTACTACACTAGATTTTTCTCCTATTATTAATGACAATATCGACATTATGATAGTTTGTAGCAAGTCATTACTGCCACTAGGTGCAGGCCTTTGGTTTGTTACTAACATTAAGAATACTAGTGCTCTAATATTATACCATTACTATCCCTAATAGGATTATAATATTATAATATATTATTATAATCATACCATTGCTGTTTTTTTTTGAGTAATTTTGGAGGATTCTATTTGAAGCCCCACCAATAATATTGAATAATAAACAAATAATTTTTTTTTTGTTTTACTTTGTAACTGTCGCATTTGCGACGTCAACCCCCTGAATTGCGACGGGGATGCTGTAGCGGCGACGCCTAACGCCCATCGCAATTGCATTGGGATCCATCGCAATTGCGACGTCAACCAAGGGGATTGCGACGGGGTTGCTGTAGCGGCGATGCCAAAATCCTGTCGCAATTGCATTGGGATCCGACGCAATTGCGACACATTCCACAAGAATTATGGCCAGATGATGCCAGAATAAAGTGGCAATATAGCGACAGATAGCTGTCGTAATTGTGACAGGTGATGACAGACGTCGTAATTTGCGACTAAAAACGAGCGACGTCTACTACTGTCGCACTGGCAACACATGGCTGTCATAATTGCAACACATAGCCGTCGCAAAACAATGCCAAATGTATTAGTGTTCTTGCAAATTCTAAAGTAGACAAAACGTTTACTTGGACTAATGTATTTAGAGAATGATATGACTTCAAAGTTGCTTTCTTTCAAGTTGTCATAATATATTGGATTTTCTTAATCATACTACTGCATTACTGGAGTTCGGGATATTACAGTGGTATCAGAGCCACAAGACTTGCCAATTTGTGGGTAAATTATTGAAGTTGCAGGCTGGTTAAATCAGGAAAAATGTTAGATAGACATGAATAGGAAACCATATAACTTTAGTCACATCCGACCTGAACAGGCAGGATCTTCAAACCAGATTGATATTGAGGACAGTTACTCAGTTGATGAGGAACTAACCTTTGAGACAAGCATACAAGGTGAACAGAGTGAACAGGTTGAACAAATTGCATAGGTACAGGTCACTCAAATGGCTCACAATGTGGATGAACAAGAACGGGAAGTGAGGGAAATTTTGCGGGCTATTAGAGATGGATAGAGTAATATCACTACTGCACTTCAACAGCTTACAAGTGCTATGCAACAGCTAGCTCCGACACATAGGAGAGCACTGAGTCATCACAGTGGAGGTGGTAGTGTGGCAGGATCACCTCGGGCTAATAGGGCCCCCACACGGAACACTGACAGGCCATTGATGCCATTTTTGCTAAGAATAATGCTGAGGAAGAGGTAGCCCAACCTGCAGTAGCAGGCTTACTTCCGGATAATGTTATGGCCATGTACGATGAATGGGATCTGTTCCCTTATCCGATTAAACAAAATTTGTCTTTTGTTCAATATATGAATCAAAAAAGGGAGACAAAGAGACCACAACAGGACAGGAGGCCTAGGGCACAGAATAGGGACTTGAAGCACACCATGAACAAGTTATCCCTCCCCGCTTTTGATAGCAACAATAAGACATCTGCTAGAGCTTGGATTCACAAGCTAGACACCTATCTAACACTTAAGCCCATGTTGGACACAGAAGCCATTAGATTTGCCACAATGCATTTAAAGGGAGCAACATATGATTGGTGGCATCATGGGCTGGTCACTCGGGATCATGGTCTCATTACATCTTACCAGACTTTCAGCTCTAAGCTGATCACCCGTTTTGACAAGAAGGATATTGAGGTCTACTACAAGGATTTGGCGCAGTTGCGACAGGGTGGATCTCTAGATCACTTCATTAATGATTTTCAGCGGATCTCGATTATGGTTCCGGATATGACAGAACAACGTAAGGTAATGTTGTTCGCTAAGGGCTTACAGGACAGATTTAGAGGCTCGGTCAAGGTCCTTAAACCAAACACATTGGATGATGCTATTAAAATCGCTCATGATCTGGATTCACCTACTTCAATACTATAGCCTCCTAAGAAACCTTATAAGGGGTCTACTTTAATCCAGAAGAACAAGAATCAGTATAAGACTTCCCCTCCCAAATTGGACTTTGAGACACGGAATGAACAAAGGAGGTAGAAGCTATGCTTCACTTTTAGGGAGCCATGGACATCAAATCACAGATGCCTTGGCAAAGGTAAAATACATTATGTCGAGGTTATGTCTGAAGAGGACGATGAACAGCAAGGGGGCAGCAATGTTGATGGCAGTAATAAAGAAGAAAGTGAGGAGCAAGCTCCTAAAGAGAGGAAGAAGGAATCCACTCCAGGACAATCCCCCATCATAGCTTCCCTTTCTAGCAATCCCATGGGTCACCCCTTTCACTTGAAGGGTGTAGTTAGAGGGCATCACATAATTTCATAAGCACACGCTGGGCATCAAAGAGAAGATTACAGGTTGATGATATATGCGAGTTCAAAGTTAAGGTAGCGGGAGTTGAGAGATTAAGGTGCACGAAAAGTGCCAAGGCTCTCGATTCACTTTGATGACTATATCTTTTAGAGGCAATTTTTTATGTAGTTGACTTGGATGGGTTAGACGCCATGCTGGCTAGGCAATGGTTACAGATAGTCGGCAGGTGCATAGTTGATCATGATAAGATGCAACTAGAATTAATACAAGATGGCCGACAGGTGATTCTCAAGGCCATGCCAGAGGGTGAACCCAAGTTGAATTCAGCGCATAGGATGGAGGCTATTATAAGGCATGATGACATGGAGTGGGCAGCGCACTGTTTCATTTCCTCTAAGGAAACATTAGGTTCAAGACG
This sequence comes from Cupressus sempervirens, assembly GCA_028749045.1. NCBI lineage: Eukaryota > Viridiplantae > Streptophyta > Pinopsida > Cupressales > Cupressaceae > Cupressus > Cupressus sempervirens. The sequence continues at coordinate 773,162,886 of CM053784.1, read as the reverse complement.
GTAGCTTCATGTTGACATTCAGTCGGTGCTTGATAAGCACAAGAGGGTTTTTAAATGTTACATCCCAAATTTTGCCCTAATTTTTTATTTGATTATAGCTATTGGTTTAACAGATTTTTTTTTTTTCCTGATCATGTGAAACAAGTTAGTTAATTATATACATTGTATCAACTGTTACCAGATTATTTCTTTTTCCTAATCATGTGAAACGAGTTAGTTAATTATATATGTTGTACCAACTGCTAACGAATTATTTCTTTCATGATCATGTGAAATGAGTTAGTTATTATAGACGTTGAGGAAAATAATCAAACAACCTATAATTGTCATTAGATGATTGACAATTGTTTGATTGAAATTAACGATCAATATATTTTTGAATTAATGTCTTAGCGAGAATGTTTTGCTTGGGTAATTGCAAGAAGAGGACTGAAGAGAGGGGAAGCATTGCTAAACGGGATCATCGGAAGGGGATGGTCGATTGATCCAGTCACCAGGATGGACAGGTATGACCTAAGACTACCTTGGAAAGGATACGAAGACTTGACCACAGATTGCATTATAGGACCGCATGAGCTATTAGGAAAACAATATAATAAAAACTTAAATAATCTAAATTAAATATAATTCATACCTTTTAAGATTTAATATTGATTTTCTCTTATTTAATCATTATTATAAACTCGTAAATACAAACTCGTATATATAAAAATGAAGTGGCACCAATAAATTATAAATAAATAATCTAATGATACCATCTCATCGATATACATACATGAACGTACATAAGAGCTTATAATAATAATAAAATAAAAGATTTAATCATTTCATTTTCTCCTCATTTACCTTCCCGCTTTTATTCCTTTTCAATTCGAAATTCTTGAAGCACTGAACAGACTTCTTGAAAAACGTATGGAAGCCGAGGAATCTCGGCTTTGTACTATTAAGGAGCTACGATCAGGAATGAAGAAAGGTCTCTCACATATTAGGTTCACTCCACCAAGTTCATTGCGTTACTCTTTCCTTACCACCGATCATCATACTATTTATGCTTCTGAATCCTTGCAATTACATCAAAAGTCATTTGCTGTTGATACCAATACATCCTCTGCTACCGAAGTGAAGCCGTAACCAAGCTTCAGATTTGCTGGAGATCAAGTTTCAATCGAACTCCCAGGTCATACTCTTGTTTGGTAATCCTTGATCAACCGATTGAGTAGTGTTTGCAATGGCAAGTTTTTTACTTAGAAACAGTGATAGATATGGAACCGATTATACCTGAACTTAGCCGAATGTAAATAAATGCATATGTATTCTCATCCATTATTTTTATTCTGCTCTCTCTCACTCTGGTTCGACATATTCTCCTCAGCTGGTTAGGATTGACTAGTAGAGATAATCCAATATGCTATATGTTGTTGTCCGAGGTATTTATGATACCAATCTCTAAATGATCTTGAGCTTACATCAAATATGCAGCCTATTGAAAACTGGGATAACTATGAATGTTGAATGAATCCTTATGATTGTAATAAACATATATACCAGGCATGAAATCAAAATACTTGACACCAAGGAGTTCACCTGGCATTGAAGCCATAGTATGGGTGAAGAGGTGTAAGACCAAGTCAAAACCATGAGAACACTAAGGAATTCACCCGGCAAAGAGGCCAATGAGTGGTGAAGAGGTGTAAACTTAACATGCAAATAAAAATAAAGAAATCAGATTGGAATAAATAATTAAATAGCTCATGCATGTCCTCATAATGGAACCTGTTGTCAAGTCGAGTGGTGGAGATCGAGTTCACAAACCCAATTTGAAATCCTTGGCCAAGGTAGATATAGGTAGATGTGCCAATCATGGGATTTTTTTGTTTGTCCAGAAGCTTCAATTATTTAGGAATAACTGATGGGACACTCAAACCACCAGGTAGCTCGAATGGCTGGACTTAAGAACATCCCAAGTCCGATCCCAAGGTAGGGAGGGTCGTCCTATTAAGTTAAGATGTGTGGGGATAAGTATGGTCCGTGGTTGGGAGGTTAACCCTATGTCAATGCTTTTCCTCTCACCAATGCCAAGGCTTGAACAACATGACAAAAGGATTTCTCCATTAATTTTTGTATTTCTTTGCACCTTTACCTTTAGATTCATTGAAGATTAAATAGATAGATGTTACTTTTCTTTCAGCTGAACATGTTATCAGTTAGATTAAAGATATTAGTTGATAGTTGTATTTTACTTTCAGCTGAACATGTTATCAGTTAGAATGATTAAAAATGTTAGCAGCGTATTCATTTATTTATTTAATTTCAATAGATAATTTTAATTTGTAAACTGATTAGGAAGCAATTACTCCCTTCTAGTTAAAAATAGTTAAAGGAAGTCTTTTTCATGTGAAATGGAATCAGTTATTAGATCATTAGGTGTTTTAATTTGGTTAGGAAAATTCGTTTGTTCCATTGAAGACATACCCCCGAGTATTTCCCCCAGATAAAGGGTTTGAGCATATCATTGAGTTAGAGGAGGGTGTCAAACCCGTCATTACCACTACTTATTGTCACCCCAGGCACTATAAAGAGGAAATAGAAAGGACAATTAAGGAACTCTTAGACATGGGACACATCAGACCCAGCTCCAACCTTTTTGCTGCTTCGGTAGTTTTGGTGAAGAAGGATGGTACTCTTCGCATGTGTATTTGATTACTGAGCTCTCAACAAGAGGACCATTAAGAATAGGTACCCTATTCCTTGCATTGATGAGTTATTAGACAAACTTCATGGGGTTGTCTACTTTTCAAAGATAGATCTAAGATCTGGATACTATCAGCAATGGGTTCATGAGGAGGATGTGCATAAGACAGCTTTCGGTGCCACTACGGACACTATGCGTTCTTGGTTATGCCATTTGGGCTCACTAATGTGCCAGCCACATTTTAGTCATGTATGAACCATTTTTCGAAAATAGTTGTGCAAGAGCGTGTTGGTATTCGTTGACAATATCTTGGTTTTCAGCAAAACTTAGAAGGAGCATTTGCAACACTTAGATGAGGTACTTAGCATTATGGAGGAGCATTCTTTGTTTGCGAAGGAATCGACGTGTGAGTTTGGCTTGACTGAGATTCTTTACCTTGGACACGTGATTGGTGTAGATGGGGCAAAGGTACACCAGGAAAAGATGCGAGCAATCCTAGATTGGCCACCTCCAAGAAACATATCAGATTTAAGGGGCTTCCTTGGTCTTTGCTCTTATTACAGGAGGTTCGCTAGAGGCTTCTCTCAGACAGCAGCTCCCCTCACCAATCTCACACGAAAAGGGGCATTCAGGTGGACAAATGATGCAGAGGTGACCTTTGATAAGCTCAAGAAAGTGATGAGCACATCCCTAGTTCTAGCACTTCCCAACTTCTCTTGCCCTTTTGTCTTAGAGTGTGATGCTTCAGGGAGCAGAATTGGCTCAGTTTTGATGCAGGATAGACATCTGATAGCTTATGAGAGTTAGAAGCTCAAGAACAATGAGAGATTGCACTCCACCTATGACAAGAAAATGCTAGCCATTATGCACGCTTCAGCCAAGTTTAGACAGTACTTGGTGGGTGGCAAATTCACGATTAAGACAAATCACAACAGCCTACAATACTTCTTAAAACGGAAGTATCTGAATGAAAGACAACAAAAGTGGATCAGCAAGATTCAAGCCTATGATTTTGATATCGAGTATGTTAAGGGTAAGAACAATATAGTTGTTGATGCACTTTCCAAGAGACCTTCAGTAGCAAAATGTTGTGCCATTTCTGAGATATCGGCAGTTTGGAAGTCTCAATTACTGGTTGAGTATTCTAGGAATACTCAAGCTTGTCAGATCATAGATGGACAACTCCAGGAAAACAGGTACAAGGTAATCGATGATATGATTTTTTATAACGATAGGATCTACCTCGTACTAGAATCCAAGCTTAAGGAAAAGATTATGGATACTCTTCATGATGCCCCGTTAGCCGAACACCCAGGTTACTTCAAAACCTATAGGCAGGTCAGAGAGAGGTTCTCATGGAAGGGTCTCAAGGACGCCATCCTTCAGCATGTCAGAGAATGCTAGACTTGTCAACAAAACAAGTCAGAGCACAAGTTCCCAACCAGATTATTACAGCTTCTTCCTATTCCAATACAGAAATGGGAGAGTATTTCTATGGATTTCATTACAGAATTGCCAAGAATGCAGAGCAGAGATTCCATTTTTGTGGTTGTGGACAGATTGACTAAATTTGCTCACTTTCATGCTATAGCGGCAGATTAGTCGACCTCTCAGGTAGCGGAGTTATTTTTTCAAGAGGTTTTTCGTCTACACAGTCTCCCTCAGACCATTGTGAGTGACAGAGATAGCAAATCTCTCAGCACTTTTTTGCAGGAATTAATCAGATTGGCAAGTACGGAATTGACAAACAGCACAAGTTACCACCCACAAACGGAGGGGCATACTGAGATAGTAAACAAATGGGTGGAGAGTTGTTTCCAGAACTATGTAGCCGGGCAACTCAGAGCGTGGGTCAAATGGTTATATCTAGGGGAGTACTGCTACAACTCCTACCACATGTCCATCCAGATGACACCGTTTGGAACCCTCTATGGCAGCGAACCACTATCATTCGTAGCTCTGGCCTTACAAGACAGCAGAGCACCGCTAGCTAGAGATTGGATACAGGATCAACAGGACATTCTCAGATCTCTTTAGGAGAACATTTTACATGCTCAGAATCAACCTAAGATGTACGCTGATCGTCGTAGGATAGAGCAGATTTTTGAGTCAGGTGACATGGTTTACCTTCATCTCCAACCTTACAGGCAAAGCTCCTTGAAGAAGAGTGGGTCCCAAAAACTTCAACCTAGATTTTATGGTCCCTATCGCATTACTCAGAGGGTTGGAGAGGTTGCTTATGAGGTGGACTTGCCAGATGACAATAGAATTCATAACGTATTCCATGTGACCTACCTCAAGAAGCCGATTGGTCAACATGTAGTGCCTTCCATTGGATTGCCCCCCCTTGATGTGGAAGGGAAGTTGGTTTTGATTCCAGCCAAGGTGATTGAGAACAGAGAAAGGAAGTTGCGTAACAGGTCCATCAAGGAGTATCTAATTCGCTAGAAAGATGCCACTTGGGAGGGCGAATCAATCCTGCAGCATCCGGCACTAAGATTGCTCAAGGGCAAGCAATTCCGGGAAAGGAGGACTGTAATGTCCCCTTCTTCACGCTAGGCCTATTGGCGCATTGTTGGTCAATCTTCCCATCCAAATAGGCTAACGGCATTTATCTTGAGGATGCCAGCCAGTCACAGGATTATATTTGGTTTCGTTGGGGAGATAATTAAGTTGTGGAGCCTTCTATAGTTAAGTCACTTTATTTTATAAAGTTACTTTATGATTTAAAGTCATTTTATAACAAAAGTAACTTAAAGTGACTAAAAGACGAAAATAGCTTTTATCCCACATTGCCTAGTTGTTTGTATTTGCCCTCATGTCGAGGTTATAAAAGCAAGGAGCTTCATTGGGATTGGCACCATGAAAATATATCAACATATTGTTTATGCGACTGGCTTTCTTAAGGACGAAACCCGTTAAGAAGTTTGGGAGACTGGACATAGCCCCAGTGTCTCTTGGAAATGTGCACACAAGTTCAGGTACGGGAATTGCAGAATAGTGTTTTGTTTCAGTCCCTTTTCCAGCAGTTAACAGTGAAGATTATTGGGAGTTTTAGTTTGCACAAGCAAAAGGGCAAAACGTAGAATCAGTGATCCACGATATAGGAGAAAGGGAGAAGAGTGTGACAGCAGTCGGGCCAAGGCAAACTACAGGTACGTACATATACTACAGAACCGAGGTACCCTGACCACAGTGAAGGAGAACGGCAGTGTTCTGTGGCAGTCTATAGCGTGGAGAGTGGGAGGCAGTGTGAAGTACGAATAACCTCCATATGGGTTGGGAGATAAGCCCAGGCCTTGTCTTGAACCATTAAACGTTGGGAGACCCGACTATGCAATAACAGATTTGTAGGGGGGAGCATTACACATCCGGACTGTTGTCCGCAAGCCCTGCACATATCTGGGGTGAGTTAAGTGTGCTGTAAGTGGAACAAGGAAACCACAGATCCATACTATCCCACTAGGTTATGGGTTCCTACAGCAAACAGGAGTGCAGGAGTGGCATTCAGAGCTGGGACTTGCAGAAAGCACGTACAGTGAAGAGCAGATAAATAGGAGCCATATAGGCAGCCAGTACCATCAACGATCACACTCGCGTTCTTGCTACCTTATTTTGTATCATGTTCATGTAATCAATATTGTTTTAATGGTTCAAACTCTGCATATGAATGTATAATTTCATCCAATATTTATTCCTGCAAATTCTGTAGTAGACAAAACGTGTACTTGGACTGATGTATTTAGAGAATGATATGGCTTCAAAGTTGCTTTCTTTCAAGTTGTCATAATATATTGGATTTTCTTAATCATACTGCTGCATTACTGGAGTTTGGGATATTACACAATGGGAGCTTTTACAGACATGTGATCAACTTTTAGTGGCCTGAGTTAAGTAATTAAGGGCCTGCAACTTGTTTCTTGGTGGCCATGTACACATTTGGAGTTGCTACTGGGTAGATTGTTGCATCATTATTATATCGGATATGGGTCTGCTGCAAATCATCCAAGTGTTGGAAGTTAACAGGTTCATTTGTCTATAATTGTCTTAATAATGTTGCAGCAGCAGTATTGGGAAAATTAATATGTATTGCAAGTAATTCAACTGTGGTATTTGCAAATGATAGTTGATTAGGCTGGAAGATCGAATTATATTTTGTTATTCACTCTGGCATTGTTTCTCGGTGCAAAACAATAATCTGCATTGCAAGTTCATTCATACTGTGTTAGTTGGCATATATATATTTGAGTGATAAATTGTTTCCTGTTCCAATATTTGAGTTTGCTTGCCAAGTGTTCGACGGAATGTGGAACAACTGATTAGTGGATGAATTTAGAGTTTGTCTAAGATATAACCAGCAGGGGTTATTACATAGTTATCAAAAGACAGGTACCAGTACTGGTACAACCATACAAGAGATGAGGACCACTACTGATACACCAATTTTAGAAAAGGTCAGAGACAAGAATATATATATTTATATATATATAGGATATTAAATAGTAGAATGCTAAAAAAAAATTAAAAAGCTAACATTTTGAAATGTTGAAATGGATTGTTATATTTAAATTTGACAATCACTATAATAATAGGGAAAAAAAATATAATCTCATCTGGAGATGACAAAGAAACTGGAGGTGAATCCCACTAATTTTAAAATCATAGTATGGGGAAGGTTGGAAATGTAAAGATGATTATTATTACTATCAATTGATAAAACTCCAATACATATACACACCTTAAGCCTTCCTAAAAAATTTGTAAAATTATATGAAAAAATTACAAGATTATTAATGTATTCCATTCTTTTAATTTCTCTCAACTACACATGAGTACTTTTAGAAATACAATGTAATTTATGAAATATATTCACAGGAGTCATGTTGTAAACTTCCACAAGTTTTAAGGGACGCTTATAGAGGATGTTTCTGCATTTTCAAATGATGCTTATAGAGGACGTTTCCACATTTTCAAGGGATTATAGGGGATGTATAGGAGACAGGAAAAAACTCCACCTTAAGTCTTCTAATGCCAAGAGATGCGTCCATACAGGGCCATGTATCTGATACAAGAAACTGGGGGTCGGGCTACATGTCTTCCTGGTAACAATGGTTTGAAGCGAAATAGAGGCAAGTTTTTCCCCAAAAACGCCCAAGGAGGTTGAAAAACCAGCTGCATCCCAGCCCCATCTCACTGTTGGGAGTGGTTAAACTGCTTTCTTTGGGTATTGTTACAGGAATCCTTCTATAGATTTTAGATCCACAGATGTCTTATACGTTTAATGAAACACACTTCCTAGTGCAAAACTTAACAGGCTATGCTAAAGCTCAGATCTTAAAGGAGACAGACTTATTTATAGTTACTATTTCAAATAGGGTGCAAAAGCTTAAGGAAAGAGCTCTTACATGGTAATAAATTCACTCACGTCGTTGAGATTCCTTAAATCTGGAATCTGACGGTTCTGCACAAACTTCCTAATCCTACGAGAAACACCAACAGGTTGTAAAGTTACCGCATAATGTCGGAAGTCAATCAGCTTGGTCTCTTTATTGTAACTAAGTAATACTACTCTTTGACATGAAGACAGCTTCACCTGTCAAAAAGAAACGGTTTTACTGTTGGCTGCTAAAAGAAAAATACTTGAAATCTCGTAGTGGAAGGGAGATTATTTGTGGTATAAAATGAGGTGCAGAGTAATACAATTACAATTCAATGTGCTTTAAATACTCACAGTATTCACATCAATGACCGGAAATATATTTTGAAACATAACAGATGTCAGCTTTAGCTGTTGCTCTTCAGATCCAAAACCAGCTAAAACAATCTGCAAAATAGCATAAACACAATACTCTGTCAGAAAAAATATTCATGGGTTAACTAAACAAGGAATACTAATCAGCCAGGTTAATTGTGAGGCCAACTATTTGACATACCCAGATAGACACTATTTTGATTTTGTCAATTTGATGCAGCATGATACACTATGTTGTCTTGATTATCATGGTTTAATATATATGCTCCCTTAGTTCCTAGTTTTTTACTTACCTTCAATTGTAGAAATGACTGAATGTGTTAGTGACATGAACTCTATCAGATTCATCATAAGCTTATTATGCAATTTATTTTGTAATGTTGTAATGAGTTAGTAGTGAAATTGGTAGAATAAATGATTATAGAAAGAAAAAAATTGCATAATATTATTGTTGCATCTAATTGACTTTGGAAAAGAATAAATCTTGTTTAGGGATACGCATGAGATTATCTGATTTAATAGCTTCGGCCATTATGTGTTGGAAGTATTAACATGTAAATTCAAGCATGCACAAACATTATTCCATGGGCCATGAAAAACTGGAGATACCTTGGGAACCCTATGTGCTGATAATAAAAGCCAAGACCATGGCCCATGTGGAAGGGCTAAGGTCTTGTATTTATTGTGTTTAATTTCATGATATGTTGAGCATGTATGTCATTATGTTTAAAAGTGAGTAGTCCATATTTGCGGGTAAGGGTTTTTGTTCTATCATTTTAATTTTCCAATTTCGAGTGCATACTTTATCAACATTTTTAAGTGACGTGAAAAGCAAAAATTTGTCTTTTTTTACTAGTTTTAAACACCCACGTGGTACCTATAGGTTGGGGGCTTATTTTAAGGCCATATATTGGGCAATATCCAAGATATGGCCCCTCTTATTTGCCCTTAAGAAGGATGAGAGATTTGAGTTTTGTGGGTAGGGTGGAATGTTTGTGAAAAGGGTCTCAAGTGGTAGATGTCCAACTCTCACCAACCCTCTCTTAAAAGAGTTGAGGACATTTTGGTTGGAGTGGAGAACACTCTATACCCTTTGAAATACCCAAAAGTCTCACTCAAGTGTGAGTACAAGAGAGGGTTTGAGCTAGCCAGATAAATGAGAGATTGACATTGTCATGCTCTCATCCAAGGGATCCTAAATGAGGGTTCCTATGAAACTCCATTAAAAGAATGGGAAAGGGTTCTCTTTTTGTTCTTTGATTTGCATTTGAATTTTGGGAGGTAAATCTTGCTTGCTTGGAAAATAAATAAGTGGTAGAAGGCTTGGCTTGGAGCTCTTAACCAACCTCCCATCTCTTTGAGTAAATTTGTTGAGGGCATGTTTTCAATTTAAGCATGTGATATGAAATGTTAACCGTGTTGAGTATTTCCTCTATTAGGAGAAATTCCCCCTTAGAGGAGATAAAATGGGCATGAGTATCACATTTGAGCTTTAGTATATCGTGGAGTTGGCTGAAACATGGAGTATGGGTATGAAGATGTGGTAGAAGTTTTTGGGTAAATGATGAATTAAGTTATTTGAATTCAAAAGTTTCAAACATCAGAGAGAATTGGGTATTATGATTTTCCATAATGTGTTGTTTTTGTTGTCAGTTTGAGTGTGTATCCAGTACCTCATCAGGAATCTCCTAGCTTTGGGGTGGCCGATTTTCCCACCTAGGCTGGGAGTTGTGCATCCCATGGTCTTTAAAAAGGATTGTTAGTCATGTGTAGATGGGGGAAGACTAAAGACTTCCAGATTTGTTTTGCACAGAAAGTTCCATCACCAAATATGGCTCTTAAAAACAGAAATGTATTGTAAAACCATTATGTAGTACAAAGGAAAATACTGTAGGTGTATGAAAGTATGTGTAAGGACTGTGATGGATAAGCTGCTGTATGTAAACCAAGCCTTCCAAGAATTCTGCAGTAGTTCTCTCTTTTTCTAAGAAAAGAAAATACATATGTGAAAGCTCTGTTTGCAATATTCCTTGTATTTTATCCAAAAAATAAAGTTCCAATTCTCAGTGTTTAACTCTTAAATTTAAATAATATACCAATGGCCTGCATTGTGGATGCAGTATTTTAGAAAGCCTGCAGTTCAAATATTATGTCTTTTGAGGGAAAAAAAATAGTTGTGCTTTGCCTTGGTTAAAAATGGCCATGAGATTAATGAGAAACAACTACAACAGTTCAGACAACTTCCCTAGATTCGCTCAACTACCAGTAAGTTATGGTATTTTCTTAGCATCCTAATGTCCACCAATCCTAAATAGAAACAGCAACAAAGTCTACATAATAAAAAAGTGAAAAAATTTGAAGGAAACATATGCTACAGCAGAAACATAACATTTCATGTAGCTGTAACACTCAAATCTAATAAGTAATTAAATTTATCTTCACTCTCTAGCAGCTAAGTTGTACAGCCCATCATTGACATCATGGCTGAAACATTGAAAATACTGATAATAACAGATATAGTAGCTCATAAAAGACTCACCAAAGGTGGGGTTTTATAAAGTGTCGATGATGATGACTTGGGCCTTGATTGGGAGCGTGCAATATCAGCTGCCAGTGAATACTCATGTATTTTGAATGTCAATGTTGGACCATGCGGACACCTTGCCACTCTAAGATAAGGGGCATTATCTGTATTCGACACCACCAATAAGTGCGTTACCCCAAGCGGTGCAGCAACATGCACAAAATCTTTGAGAGTATTCTTTCTCTTTTCCTGATCTCAAAAATGGAAATCAATACAATTAAACAAAACTTCAAAGGCTTAATGCTTAAAACATGGTTGTATTCAAATAAATGTTCCAAAACACTACAAATCTGGAAGAGGAAAACAAATAAACTAGCAAGTAAGCAAAACTACAATCATCCCAGCCACCAAAATAAAGAAAGATATTTACTCACATCAAAAATTATGCTGTCCTAACCAGTAAAAGAGTGAATTAAACTGGTAAAATCTATCTTGATTGTCAGGCACTCAAAACATCATGTTTTAAAAGGAAATTCTTAACACAACCTTTAAATCAAGGCACAACTTCAAATCTCACAAGGCATTCTTAAGTGTGGACTATAGAAAAATGAACATGACTAGAACAGATTTGGCAAAATAGACAAACATACTCACATATATGTACATGCATATGGCAGGGGCGGGCGGGGCATGTGCATGTATCATATGCACACACACACACACACATATGGCCCTTCAAAGGAGAACAGTGTCCAGAGATACCTTTAGTCATATCAGCAAAATACAAAAAAAAAATAACATGCAGGGATTGGCTCTAGCCAGGCCCCCATTTGTGATGTCCTAATTACTAAGCCCGTATATCCTCAAGCCACATGAACTAATTCAATCCTGCAACTGCTATCCATGTTTTTCAACAGTTTAACCATCTATTATATACCCCTGGGAAAGAAACGTAGAAAGATACAAATAAGAAATGTGCATTTAAGGATGTTTTCCTTTGGCTATTTTTCCCAATCGCCTAATTTTTTACAAAATTCCAAAAAGATAGAATTCTGCTCATTAAATCTAATATCAAATATACATGTTTTACTACTGAAGTGTATCTTATCTCCTCAAAAGTCAGTTTGGAGTTCATTTCTAAAAATTTGAACAAAAAATATTCACATATTCGACACTACAGAAAAGTTTGACTCTTTAATATTTTCTTGTCTACATTCACACACTGAAGGAATTGATAAAGATCTAAAGTTGAATAGCTATTTTCTTGCCTATATTTCAATATCTAAGTTGCATTTACATTAGATATTTTACCTAGTTCAACCAAAAAAGAGTATAGATAGTGAGGTCAAGCTAGATGCTGCTTATGGCAACATGTCAATTTTTTTGTTTGAAGTTGGATTAAATGCTAACCTTCAAATTAAGAGCAGTATGGGGAAGCATAAGTTTCCGAATGTCCATCTGTAGCTGCTTTAGCAGTGGCGGCAATTTGCCCCTTGATATCACAAAGCTCTTTGGCACCTTCTCGCTCTCCTTTTCCCGTGACTCTGGATTAATTGCATGCGTACGCTTCTTCTTCTATACTCCCCAAAAATATAACATTAAATATTCAAAGCTGGCCCAAAAAACAATTCTGAAAAGCAAACAAAAGGAAAGATAATTCTAATATGAAGGAGAAAAGATGGTCTAAGGATCCAAATTACCCTTCCAGTGCGTGCCATTGCAGAACTTCAATGAGATCAGAGTTTTACCGACTACCAAATGCAACTATAGGAGGTGCAAGAGATGTGTCCAGGGAAATTCAAGAAATTCAAGGAAATGCCTTCATCCTCTTCTCCCTACACACAACCATTATTATCTTCAGATTTTAATTGTACAAGATTTTCCACAAGCCATAATATTTGTTTACACCCAAAATAAGCAAATGCAGCTACAAGATTATTAGACTCTTGTAATGATACAAAATACAAAATAACATTTCATGTCATTGTAAAATGAAATACCAGGTCATGTCAACCTGTACAAAAGTTTCTTGCCCAAAAAAACTTCAAAATATACATAGATGTAGAAAATATAAAACACGTTAATTCGTATTTACTCTTTTGACAAGCCACAGTTGTTTAGATTAGCACCATTATTTTTTTTAGTAACATGACAGAACAAAACCAATAGAGCTAAGAAAAAACAGTCAAATAAGCTCGAATTTTTGAAAAAAATTGTCTTTACATGGGTCCTTTATTTGCTCATCAATTATGTTTTACTTAGCACATATGATCAAATAGCATCTCCAAATTATTTGAGATTTAAACAGAATCACCTCACCACATTGTCATAAAGTTGTATGAACCCTAAATCTTTATTGAGTTAATTCCATAACGAAAAAAGTTCCTAAATGTCATAGGAAGTAATACAATCATGTCAATAAATTTTAGCTCAATGATGTACTTTGAATTAAGTCCTCTTTAATAATGCGAATGGAATTATCATGGCTTTGGTCAATGGAACAAGAGCTTTAAAATAATCGGTAACACTTATAATCACTTCAATTAAGATAAATAGTTTCAATCATTTTATAAATTTCAAGAGTAATCTATTATGGTTCCTCTTTTATTCCTAGAATGAACCTTATACAAGAACACATTGTAGTATGTAATAAAGTAATATTGTAATTAGCATTAGTTAAGCCCTACTGGGTCAAGTAGTTAGGAAGCGGGGGGTTGCATCCATTGATTCTCCCAACCGACCGACCATTATATAAGAACTTGGAATTATGAATGACGTACTCATGTTTTTGGTAATCAATAAAGTAATAAAACTTCCTCACCAATTGGTATTCTGGTAATGAATGTTTTGATGGTATTGTTGAATCCATGTTATATTGTTTTGTATATTGTGCATTGATAGATAGATAGATAGATAAAATTTTAACATCCACGAGGCTAAAAATAGCCTATGGGACAGCAAGACAACTCAAGCAGAATTAAGTAACAATGTTCGTTGCTTGTGTAGGATGATGATGAGTCCACCCAATTGCTGAATGTACTCTTCGTTGAATAAGTTATGCCAAGAACTGTCACATATAGTGTCCACAAATTTATCTCTACTACTCTTGTAGGCTTCACATTCTAAAATAAAGTGCTGTTCAGTTTCCACTTTCCTAGAATTGCAGAATCTGCAAATTCTTTCTTCCCAAGCCACCTTTGGCCTCTTCCAACGTCCGGTCTCACAACGAAGTTGGTGAGAGTTGGTTCTCAGCTGAGCAATAAGAATTTTAGCTCTCTAAGAAATGTTGGCTCCTATGTATGCTTTTTGGAGTTGATCACAAGCGGGGTTGAACTCATTTATATAATATAATTTCTTCCTTCCGATCTCGCTTCTCCAATTTCTCTTGTAGAATTTCTCCATGACAAAGACCTTTATTTCTTTATTATTTGTGGGGCACATATTGAATTGAATATTCCATTTACTCATCCATTTGATGTTTTGTTGCATCCATGTCCTTTTTCGCTGACATAGTGTGTCACTAAAGACCACTTTAGGCCATCTATCCTCTTCCATTTTTTCGATTCTTTTTAGATAACTTAGAAGGCGAACCATAGCAAGTGCCTCAATAGGAGCAGCCCCCATTTCACTTAGCATGATATCATATGGAACAGTGCTTAACCATTCCACATTTTGGTGTCGTTACCTAAGTCCAATCCTAGAGGTCGTCAACGAGGCAGGATGGAGTAATGGGGAGACCCTTCTTACCACATATACAAGTAACAAACAGTGATGATGAAGAGGAGGAAATAACAAGAGAAGATCAGTTGACATGCAATCTGATGACGGCCTAGGAAGTCTCTATCGACTAGTATGCCCGCAAGAGAGTGGTTTTAGAGAGCACGGTACGGAACAAACTTTTTGTATCGCCAACGATATACGATCTACTTGGATAGATCCCTCAACTATTGGCAAGAAACTTGGTACGTGTGGAGGAAGAAAGAGCGAAAGTAGAAAGAGAACGAAGAAGACAACATGTGCTACAACAATTTGCCGAAAGGACACGGGAACGGGAACTGGAGGAGCGGGATAATTCAAAAAAGATAAATAGGCACTAAACCAATTAATGACCCTGATTCCAAACAAATATTTGAGGCAGGTGCCAAGTTTCCAATCTCCCAACCTCCGCTAAGGTGGTAGAATTTGGTGGCACTACTAGGGATAGGGGGACGAAATCCCCAAGCCCCGATGCATCCTCGTCTCTTAGACGTGGGGCAAAAAGAGAGGGGTTGTGTCTCCGTGTTACTGAGATATTATATAATTATAATATTTGGTTGGAAGCAACATGAAAATGTCATGCTTCCAAATAAGAACTGGCTTGGGCAAATTTTCAAATGTATGAATACTGATCTACAAAAAAGAAAAACCATGAAATACTTTGTTTTTCTCATTTTATTTGTTGTTCTTGTAGACTGATGTAGACCAGAAAATTTTATTATTGAATTTGTTAAACTGATTCTAGATTATATGACCTTAAAAAATTTAGCATATTTAAGTTAAAAAATTAATGTGAAAGTGATAAATCAATTTAATACGAAATAATCTGTTCTATATTTGTTTCCATACACAACTATGTCTAGATCTCCCATGAACTTTCATTTGATACTTATAACTATGAATGAACCCAATTTCTGCCTATCAGTCAGCCTTAAAAATAGTAAATAATAAATTAAATGTTTAAATGGTTACTTGGTCAACTTGGCATATGGGGCTGACTTGTTGCTTATGACACTTATTTGAAATATCTTTAGTGGCCAATTAAGTTGGAACTAATATTCGCAGGTGTGATGATGGTGGCAAAAAGCATCACAGGTTTGATATTACTTATGCATTAAACAAGTGCAAAAAAGAGACTCAAACAGAAAACTGAGTGTCCTCTTCTAGTGGTACATAGCCTCTTGCTAGCACCTTCATTTAGTCTTTCTTGTTAAATCATTTATTACGATGTAATTTGTAAAATACTTACTTGTTATTAACAAAGACCTAGAGGTCTATATATACAAAAGAATAAAGCAAAGTTTCCTTAGTAAATGATCGTAAAGAATAAAAATATTCTATTCTAGCTAAAAGAAAGCTAACAGATAACTACAGCTAACTAAATATTAGAAACATTCTAATATTTACAATAGATTACAAATAGATTACCATTAACTAATAATAGACGCTTATCTATTATCGTAACACCCTCCCTTAATGGTTAATTTATCCACAGCACCAAGTTGTCCTCTGAATTTGATAAACTTATCAGGACCAAGAGGCTTGGTGAGAATGTCTACAGTCTAATCTATGGTAGGAACATATTGCAAGTCTATTGTCCCGTCTTCAACCAGCTATCGCATGTAGTGACAGTGAATATCCATATGATTGGTTTATTCATGGAAGACTAGATTTCGTGCTATCTTGATAACGCCTTCATTATTAACAAACAAAGTGGTTGGTCCTACTAGTGACATCTGCATATCCCCAAGCATCTAACGAAACCTAGTATCAGAGAGGTATATGAGGTTGCCTACTAGTTGCTTGTATGTAGTATCATCAACGAAAGGAGAATCAAACTTGGCTAATAACTTGAGACATTTCTCCATGGGTGTAGAGGCAGGCTTATAATCCTGCATTAGGAATTTTTCTAACAAAGCCCTTGCATATTTGGACTGAGAGATGAATATACCAAAAGACTATTGCCAAACCTCAACACCTAGGCAATAATGCATGAACCCAAGGTCAATCATTTCAAAAGACTAGCATAAATTCTACTTAATTCCCTAAATCAAAGATGTCAAATTGCCAGTGATGATCAAATCATCCACATAAATAACCAGAAGGATGATGTTACTGTCAGTAGTCTTGACGTACAAATCTGAGTCTGAAGAACTCCTCTAGAAGCCTTGATCACTAAGGTACTTATCAATTTTCATGTACCATGCCCTAGCACCCTGCTTCAAACCATGGAGAGTTTTTACTAACCTAAGAACCTGATGTTCTTTACCGACAACCTTGAAACCAAGAGGTTGTGTCATGTAGACCTCTTCGTGGAGATCACCATTCCAAAAAGCACTCTTGACGTCCATCTGATGGATCTTCAAGCCAAACGGTGCTGCCATGGCTAGGACTAATCTGATTGTGCTCATCTTTGTAGTAGGAGCAAAGGTCTCCTCATAATCAATGCCCTAACAATGAGAAAAGCCCTTCACAACTAAACGAGCTTTGTACTTATCATGAGCCTAATGGAAGCCTAACTCCCAAATCATGAGCCTTCATAGGTTGGTTTGCTGGACTAGGAACAGGAGAAATAGGCATGAATGTGCATCGTTGCTCATCAAAGACTACTTCACGACTATACAGGAGACAAGATGTCTCAGTGTCAATCAAGCGGTAGGCTTTGTGAAGACTATTGTATCCAACAAGCACTCTTGGCATCCATCTGATGGATCTTCCAGCGAAAAGTTGTTGCCATGGCTAGGACTAATCTAATTGTGCTCATCTTTGTAGTAGGAGCAAAGGTCTCCTCATAATCAATGCCCTGATAATGAGAAAAGCCCTTCGCAACTAAACGAGCTTTGTACTTATCCAAAGTACCATCAGATTTGTATTTGATTTTGTAAACCCATTTGCGGCCAATGAGTTTCTTCCTCGGTGGAATATCAGAAAGGACCCAGGTGTTATTCTTCAACAGGCTTTGGTGTTCAGATGTCATGGCCTGTTCCACTCTTTGTAGAGATCACCATTCCGAAAAGCACTCTTGACGTCCATCTGATGGATCTTCCAGCCAAACAGTGCTGCCATGGCTAGGACTAATCTGATTGTACTCATCTTTGTAGTAGGAGCAAAGATCTCCTCATAATTAAAGCCCCGACAATAAGAAAAGCCCTTCGCAACTAAACAAGCTTTGCACTTATTCAAAGTACCATCAGATTTGTATTTGATTTTGTAAACCAATTTGCAGCCAATGGGTTTCTTCCTCGGTGGAATATCAGAGAGAACCCAGGTGTTATTCTTCAGCAAGCTTTGGTGTTCAGATGTCATGGCCTGTTCCACTCTAGAATTCCTTTAGCCTTAGAATATGTTTGAGTTTCAAACAAACTATGAATGTTGGCCATGAGAGTAAAGTTAATAGACTCTTTAGGTTTGCTCTTTTTTCGAGTAGTTCTCCCATCAATGAGCTCATCATCACAAAGATCAGCAAGTGTCTTAACCCACCACTTAGGTCGGAGAGGAGAACGACCAACATTAGTATCAAGAGATGCTTGGTGATCAAGTTCCTTATCAAAAGAATCTGGATCAAACTCAGGTGAAACATCTACAAAGCAAGGTGATCCTGTCGGAGAAGCTGGAGGTGTCTGTATAGGGATCACTGGTATAGCTGGAGCTGCAGGAGCTACTGGAGCCCTCCCATTAGGTGGACCTAATGGAAGCCTAACTCCCAAATCATGAGCCTTCATAGGCTGGTCTACTGGACTAGGAATAGGAGAAACAGGCATGAATGGGCATCGCTGCTCATCAAAGACTACTTCACGACTATACAGGAGACAAGATGTCTCAATGTCGATCAAGCAGTAGGCTTTGTGAAGACTATTGTATTCAACAAGCATAAGTTTCTTACTCTTAGCATCCAACTTGGTGCGTGACACATTAGGGATCCAAACAAAAGCAAGGGAGACAAAAACCTTCAGGTGATTGATTCTGGGCTTGCGACCTCGCCAGGCCTCTTCCGAAGTTTTACCTTTGACCACCATTGTGAGTGACCAGTTCAAAAGATAAATTGTAATGTTGACTGCTTCTGCCCAAAACTTCTTCAAAACATGTTTGTGTTCGAGCATGGATCGAGCCATCTCGGTGATTGTTCTATTCTGACGTTCAACTACACTGTTTTGTTGTGGTGTGTGGGGTGTAGTTAACTGGCGTTTGATGCCATGAGTATCCAAGAAGCTAGAGAAGTCATTAGAACAAAATTCCCCCCCCCCATTGACTGATCTAAGAGTAATAATAGATTTCTCAAACTCTTTTTAAACTAATGGTTAAAACTTCTTAAATACAAGAAATGCATCTGATTTCTTTTTAAGAAAATGCACCCACATTTTTCTACTGAAATCATCAACAAATAGTAGAAGATACCTAGACCCAAGAGAATAGGAGTGGTCATAGGGCTGCAGATATTGGCATGAACAAGCTGAAGTACCTGAGAAGCTTGCCATGAATCGCCACTGGGAAAAGGTGTGAGATGTTGCTTCCCAGCCTAGCATGCATCACAAACTCCAAGCTGTTGAGTTTGAATTTCTGGCAAACCAAGGACAAGCTATTCGTAAGCAAGCTGAGAGAGATAATGCAAATTTAAGTGCCCATATCACTGATGCCAAAGTGTGCTAGCAGAAGACCGCTGAGCAACCAGTAAGTCAGAAAAGACCACGATCCTTAAGACCTACTGCAACAATAGACTGAGTTGCCCTATCAGTGATGGTACGCTGATGTGAACTAAAGATGACATCCAAGTGTGGAGAATGTCGCAGCAACTAATTGACTGAGAGTATATTTAGTTCCATCCTTGGAACATAGTACACATCGAGGAAAATGAGATTCCTCCTAGCAGACTGAATTTGAATGTTGCCTTTACCGACAATGGTGTACTCTTCTCCACCACCAAAAATAACAAAATCTGAATAAGGCTTGTTGTCAATAAATCAGTCTCTGCGGTGGGTGAAATGACGAGACGCACCTGAATCAATGTACCAAGCAGATGACTTCACATGATCTGCAAGTCTTTTAGCCATGAAGGTGTAAAAGGCAGATTCTATTTGTTCAGTGTGCTCTGCATTATTCGCTTTGGGCTGCGAACTTGATTACTTAGATTGGTGATGAAGGTACGCTCTGATACCACTTGATGAAGGGCCACACCACCAATAACATTTCTACAAGATCCCTCAAGATCTAATCCAAGCCCAAGCTAGTCCAGATCCACACTCTAGTAGAAACTTCTGAGATCTCAACTTGTGCTCGCAAGCCACCAAGCAACCTCCTTGTTTCTAAACCGCAATCACTAGCTCTTCTCCAATTTTATGCAAGATCCAAGTGTAAACTGCCTCACGTTCGGTGCTCTATCTACACACTCACAACTCTATCACAATTCTGCTATAAACTGCCTCACATTCGGCGCTCTGTCCACAGACTCAGGAAAACTCACTCTTCACTTCCTCCTTCTCTTTCACACCTTCCAGCTTTCCGCCTTGAAGCTTTACCTTCCAAAGCTTTCCTTTCGACTTCTACTTCTCGAGCTTTCACACCTTGAAGCTTTTCCTTCCAAAGCTTCATTAGAAATGCTCATATGCCTTGCTTAAATAAGCACTTACCACCCAATGCATGACTTATCCACAACCTTCTAGAATTCCACCTACACAATATCCACAACCTTCTACAACATCCACAATTTTCTAGAATTCCACCTAAATACAACTAAGCACCACCATGCGGCCCAATTAGAAAATTACATTTCCTTTATGGATCACAACAAATATTAAATGGATGATTTAAGGAACTTTCCACAAACTTCTAAGATGCCACCTACACGCTTCGATTAATGGAATGACAACTATTTTTCTTATTTCTCTATTTATGCCACCTTTGCACCTCGAAAATAGAAATTCCTCTTTTCTCCTTTTTTCCTTATTATTTTTTTTTTTTTTTTTTTTTGCCTTCTATTTTCGTCACTCTCTCCTCCAGATTTTTTTTTTTTTTTTTTTTTTTAAATTTTTCCATGCAAGGTACTCCTGCATCAAACTCCCCCAGTAGATAGAAAAGTGTGTCCCACACTTTGACGCCAAAAAGAAAGATTTTTTTTTTTTTTTCCTTCTATTTTCGTCACTCTCTCCTCCAGATTTTTTTTTTTTTTTTAAATTTTTCCATGCAAGGTGCTCCTGCATCAAACTCCCCCAGTAGATAGAAAAGTGTGTCCCACACTTTGACGCCAAAAAGAAAGATCTACAACCATCTTCATCTTCACCAAAGGTTTTCACCTCAACAGGGACAAGAAAACCAACGTGCAAATCTTCCACATCTGCATCCATATGTTAAACACCAGAATTTCAACCATCCAATCAACATGCTCACTCCCAGGAACAAACTGAACATAATACTTCATCAACAAACCCTCATTCACATCAGCAACTAGTGAATCCACATCAGTAGCAACAAACCCCGCATCAGCAACAACAAACTCCATATCAGCACCAACATGTAGATCTCCATCAATACATGCCAAACTAGCAATATCATTGCTCACAACAAGATGCTCTGCAATACATAACTCACCTCCAACAACAACCGGATCATCCACAACCAAGTGCTCTACAACATACAAGTCACCACCAACATCAACTAGATCATCCACGACCAAATGCTCTGCAGTCTCCATGTTAGACTCAACCAATTGATCATGAAAACCAACCTCCATCCCAACATCAACAAGGTTATGAATATCTTCAGCAACAACCTCTAGTTGCTCTGCAGGTTCTGCATCAAGCTCCACAAACTGATCAGCAAAACCAACCTCTGCCACCTTGACCTTCTTAGCTTGATCAGCCAATCTAGCATCCAACTGAGCAAACATCTTAGAAAAATTCCTCTCCACTATACCATCGATTTTCGCAATCATCTTAGGGTCCAATCCTCTTGGAGGCATCTCCCAAGATCTTCATAAACCCTCTGCAACAAATTCTTCCCACGCTCCTTGTGACAACCTTGAATCGTTTGCAAGTTAGATCGCAACCTGCCACCTTGCACGAACAATCAGGAACCACATCACAAGTCTAGGACAACGGATCTGCAATCCACAAGCTCTCTACGATCATGCCTCAACAAGTTCAGTCTTCCATCTCCACATCCATCGATCAATCTGCATGTCCTCCCAAGGTCCTAGTGCAAACTGCCTCAACTTCAGCGATCTGTCTACACGCTCAGGAACTCCCGCTATGATAAACTTCACCCAACCAAGGTCTTGGTACAAATTGCCTCACACTTCGGCGATCTACTTGTACACTCAGGAACTCATGCTCTGATACCACTTGATGAAGGTAAAGAAAGCTGTTATAACTACAGCCAACTAAATATTAGAAACATTCTAATATTTACAATAGATTACAAATAGATTACCATTAACTAATAATAGACGCTTATCTATTATCGTAATACCATTGCATGTATAAACACTGATTGCAGTAGATGCTCTAATCTTTACTAAAAATAACTCTATTCACAGGACGTAGTGCAACATACAAATTTGGAAGAGATATCAGAAGCATCAAATCAGATAGTAGTTGAAGGAGAATTGCGCTGACCAGTAGCTAGAGGATTCACATTGATTCTAGGACGAGGATCTGACACAATATAATGAATACCTACTCCTGCAGCGGTGATATTGATATTCTCTTTAGTTTTGTCGATCAACACAGCAAAGCATAAGTATTAGAAGTGACTATTGATCCATTTCTGTGTGAGGTTAGTAAAGACAGCAACATCATTATCTGAACCAGGTCGTTCTGTGTAATGAGTAGTGTGGTCTGAGGACAAATATGCCATTCCGAGGCTCTATCCAATTGGCATTGTCATCAAACCTTTAACTAGTGTGGCGCTGTGGTTAACCAGGGTGCAATCAATCAGGTTCCTGTAAAGATTTGAATAGTAATAAGTTGTACATCTAAGGCTTTTGGAATGGGTTATCCATTCAAATACAACTAAACTCATTAATGTTCCCATTTAAGGTTAAAATTGTCAACGTGGATACTATTCTATGTTAAACATGTAATGGTCTATATGCCTGAGCTACTGTTTGCAGTCTATATTTTTTAAACGTTCAGAGTAAAACATTCAGTTTCAAGTATAGTTGCAACCTGAGTTGGTACCTTTCAGACTGCATTTGATGTCTATCTTTATTGTTAATGGTATGGCGCTATCGTGGGTTTCTTTAGTTCACGACTGTCCCATACAGCCCATGGCATTCCTTGGAATGTAGGGCCTTAAAATATCAAAAACTAATGATTGAATTGGTAAAATCTCTGCCAATTCCTGGCAAACCCAATGTTGCCCGATTTGGGAAAGTCTACCTCATGATGTAACAACCTATTCTCTTGGTTAAGTGATCCTGGCACCTCATGTAATGACTGTCCTATTGGGTTTGAAACAGTCCCTTGTGCAACATGAGTTGAAGCTTCCTTAACAGGTGACATTCTTACAGTTAGCTTTTTATCCAATTGTCTCCGTCACTCTTATGACTAATATAACCATTCCTTAGTATTTGTCACAGTCCAATTTATCTTCAAGGGGCAATTTATGTTAAGGAGACAATCTATTGTGAAAGTTGTGTTAATTTTATTACCAGAAATAACGATAATCTGATAAACAGCAATAAACAAATTAATTAACACTAAGACACACAGATTATCGTGGGAAAATACTCCCCTAGAGGATGAAAAACCAGCCACACCAAGAACCAATATTTTATTGAATACACAAAACTGGATACAAAGCACTCAAGCTTAATCCGAAGATGAATCATTCACAAAGATCGATAACTCTATCATTCATCACTAGTATGTCTTAAGAAAAACAATCTGCTTGACATCTACAGTACACTTAAAATCACCGATGCAAAGACACAAATGATCAGCTCGTATAATAATCACACATCATACAAAATACTATACTGTCTGCAGAAATCCTTAAAGACAAACACAGGAATGTCTAATACGAATACCATTCAATCATTACCCTGCCATATGCAATACACCCCGAATATATAACAATTGTCGGGGCCAAAACGAACTCAGACTGAGTGTTTTTTTCCAAATAAGGGAATTTGAATCGAATATGAATCACTAACACATGCTCTCCCATCATGATTAACTAAAACGGTGACAGTTGAGAATAGAAGCCGACTCATCTTCAATCATTGTTGGCCACTATGCTGCCAACTGTCATGTAGAGCCGCTCCATAAGCTGGAGACAATGATGCTACATAATAACTCATTGCTGCGAACTCAAAACAATTTGATCAAAGAGGAAGACACATCAGTTACTAGACAGTGAAGCTTCATAGTCTAGACTGACTCAAACAGTCACAACATGATTCTTCAGATGACAGAAGAGTCTCAATACTTCCCAGCAGATGCGAACAGGTTCAACATCAACATAGAAGAACTACCGCAAGTAGAAATGGTATCTCCTGTGGCTACCAAAAACATTAACAAATTGTCCTATGGATGCATGACTCTTTCCGTTGCTAGCACGGTTTGTTGACAGTTATTTCATAGTATAGATGAAATAACATTTTTGTGGCTCTCTTTGACAATATATTACCAGTAGTACAACTCTTTAGGTATAATGCTGGTGTAACATCCATGCAATGACTCGTGTTTGATAGCTATAACAGCAACCATGCAAATATGGCTGTGCCCCTCGGGTAACACTCTATTGAGCCTTCATGACAGTCTTTGGGTTTTGAATTTCGTCAGTTGTATATTGTGGATGACAATCATAAGAGTCTAATGTGTCAATGACAATCATTATCACAGTGCGGAGATGAAGGATTGTCCATAACAACCTTTTATAGCTTGTCCTTTATGCCTGCATGACAGCTTTAGGAAGTTAAGAGTAGTGTAGAGCTTGAATTGAGTGATAAAAATCTGCCATGAGTAACTACGTATGATAGCAGCCCTCTTGGTGATTCATGACATCTTTATGACTGTTATAATAGTCTATAACTTGGCCTTGACAACTGTATGTACCTCTAGACTGTTAGATCAAACAAATACTACTACGCATGCTGACATGATAATTTCACAAGGGATTAGGTGGTCTTTGTAAACTACATGGTGCATTCAAATGACATTCATTGTCGCCTATGCCTGTATTGCTAGCTTAATGTTCATCCCTAAATCTCATCAATATCCCTAGTGTATTGATTATCATTCTGTCTAGACTGTCAATAGAAGTGAGAATATGTGCATTCATTCAAGCACCGTGGAGATGATAATAGTGATCTCGGAGAGTCTATAATTTTTTTATTTTATCTGTTTCGATTCTAATATCTAAACTTGAGCTGACACATAGCCTGACAAAAGTAAGAGATTGGGACAGGGTAATGTCTAGCTGCAGTTAGAATGCTGGAAGAAATTATCAGATTGGCTTTACACCTGCCAATTATGTGGCAGGTCGTTAAGCAACATTTTTTTGACCATTTTATCGAGCATTGCACCTATTTCTTTAAAAAAATCCATTTTTCGTGGTCCTGCATATTAGCGAGGCATTCTTTGAGAACTATTGATACCATATACTTTTGGCCTCTTCTTCTCTTCATTGCACTTTTCATTGCTGCCTTACACCACTGACGGAAGCAAAATGGAAGAAAAGGATGAAGAAGAAGAAGGGGCATGGCAACAAAAGCTTGAGCATGTTGTGAAGGCATTCCATCAACTAGAGAGGAAAAGAGGTCCATCCTAGAGAATGCGGCATCAGGGTGAGATGCTCCACTTTTCCTCCAAGCTAATGGATGAGAATAAAATGTTAGGGAGCAATCCTTGTCGGAAATAAGCCAAAAAAGGAGATCGTCTTCAGTCAGTACCCAAGAGGATGGATGATAATGAGTCCTGCTAAATTATACTCCTACAGCATGATCATCCAAACCCCTGTTTTTGTTTTGAGATCTTTACAGAAAGTAACAAACTCGTAAATAATTGAACGCCTACATGTTACTCTTAACATAGCAGTAGCAACCATTGCATATACACCATCAGAAAAAGCTGGTATCAATACACTAGTAAATAATTCTGTTGGGAAAATTCCTCAAGAACAATGAAAACAAAATAATTTGAAACTACCAAATAAATATAAATTTCATTTCCCATTCATAAATAGGATCCAACACTAGGTATTACGGTAATATCGTATATGAAAACAGCCATACATTGATTCACCGAAACACTATTTTCATTTACCAGATAACAATAGCATTGTTTTAGGATGAAATAAACCAAAACAGAGATTGCAAAATTAAGCAGCATTCGCTGAAAACCATAGCAAGTCCCTTACCTCGAGATTCTGCACAGACTCTGGCGAGCTGTCAACGATGCCGACAAGAAAGAAAAAGATAGAGCTTGCAGAAAAAATGATGCAAAACCCTACCAATGCAGAATTTTTCTTTTAAATGAGACGAACATGAACCAATCTCCCTACGGCTGCTGCTTCAGTATATTCACATTAAACAAAAAGAGGAGCTTAAAGATGTTAGCGCTAGTGCGATGTTGAGCTCGACACAAGATTTATGCAGTCTTTAAACGAAAATATTAAGTGCTAGTTAAAATTTGTTTTCGGACTCAGGCGACGAACGTTTTAACTGCGTGAGAGTTGTTTGTTGCCGAACGCGAGAAGCTGATACGAAAAAGTAGCCTGCCAGTAATAAAAGGTCATTGTTAGGGTTTATTAGGGTTTGCTATTTTATTATAGATTTTAATGTTTTCAGCGTGCAATATGCATACACGAGACGATCATAACCTTCTGATTTGTGAAATGTTAGTCCCTTCATTCATATTATAAAAAAAATTGTTAAATAGAAAATTAAAATTGAATATTTTTAATAATTTATTTATACAGAAGAAAAACATGTGAGACTATAGATGAATCTAATGGATAGCTACATGTAGAATATCGAATGCTAAACATGAAGATGTTTTTGGATTTCTTAGTTGTTTCACAATTGTTCATCAAATGTTTTCTTTATGTTTCATATATATTCTAGGTCCAAGTCTAAAAGTTTGTTCTTTATTTGATAGTTTGTTATCAAAAATCATGTGTAGTTTACTCTCTTTTTTAAATTATAATCACTTGAACTTAAAAACTATAATGTAGACCACGTTCAAGATTGATTGCTCTTGGTCCACAAACTATAAAATGTTTCTAATCATGATAAAATCTCACTGTAGTTCTTTGCGCTCCTAATAATATATACATTTTTCTAATTAAAAACCTCTATGGTTCATATTCAAGTACATCTCTTTGTATAATGAGGTTCTTTCTTTGTTTTATCTTTATTTAATATCTCATGGTTTCACATTTGTATCATAGTTTGATAGTAAATATAGATTGTGATATTGTTATCAAGATTCAACTATGTAGTTTTCAAGTCAAACTCATTGATCCATGTTTCACAAGTAGTGGTTTGCATGAACTCATCTCTCGTGAGAATGGATGGAACACTTAGGACTCATTGCATCTCGATGATGCTCAAGGAGGTGAAGTATTTGACCTTCACAAGAAAAAGTACATGGTTATCATGTACTGACAATGGGCAATGATTGCCCAATTGACACAAAATATGGAGGCTATCTCTTAGAGATTCACTGAGCAAGAGGACTTCTAAGAAACATGAGTTTAAATACTTCCAGATTAAATATAAAATGAAGGATTTTGATGAAAGAAAAAAGAGAAGGTTGGAAGGAGTTGATGAATCACAATACATTGTCATAGTACAACAAATGATTGATGACTTGCATCTGGATGACTTAACTTGCACAAAGGAGGAAGATAGGGAGACTATGTGTAAAAGTGACATACTTATTGTGCTTGGGCTGACACTTAAAGAATTATTATTATTAGATCGGGTGAGAAAATAAGTAGATTCAATGTTTGCCACTAAAATTGAGACACTTGAGAAAATAGAAGGGTTTGAATATAATCCAAAAATAGAGACTTTGGCTATTTGGGTTACATTCAAGGGTGATAAACCTAAATTTATTGAAATCTCCAGGGGAACGCGAGGAATTCAAACAATAGATAACACCAATCCCCTGGTTTCTACTACTGAGTCGATGTATAAAGCTATGTTTAACAGGACTCAGATGAAGCATATGAAAGGGAGAATTGAAGAGTTGTAGATAAGGGATATGGGCATGAATTCGATAATGAATAAAATGCATACAAAGACTAGATGGATAGAAAGTGAACTCCACAGTCTGAAAGCCCTTCCTACACTAAGTGTTATTTTTGTTCACCAGGCAACCCTTGCTATTGCAATTGAAGAAAAAAAACCCAAAGAAGTCAAAGAAGAAGATGTACATAAGGAGTGCACTTATCAAAACCTTGAAGGTATCCTAGCATTTAGGACGAAAGTGATTTTGGGAAAATACAATGAAATCCATGAAGGATTCCAAAGTGTAAATTACATGCTTGATTTCTTTACAAAAAATAAGGCTACCTTGTTGGAATTAAAACGGAAATTAAATCCCTCCCTGTTTGGATTGGGTAGGCTCTACAAGATTACTAATAGGGATCTTGATGCTCCTCAACACATTAGGGGTACTGTTGACATGTTGGAGTTCATATCAAAGAATTTGTCATACATGGAAAAAAAGCAACAAAAGATTGAGAAGAAGGCAGTACTCATTACTTATGCTAAACATCGTCATACTCGCATTGAAGGCTAACAAGGGAAGGACAAGAAACTTAGAGCAATGGAGGAATGACACGATGAGACTATCTCAGAGAGCCTTGACCCTCTTCGAGGAAAATAAAAACTTTTAGATTAATGACTTTAATACTTTATTGGATGAGATTATTACTCTAAAGAGAAAATTTGTTGGATTCCAAACTGATGTACATGTTGCAACAGGGAAGAAGTGACAATATTTACAAAGGTTCATCCCTAAAGTCTCCCAATTTGTACGGTCAACACACCTAAATTTTAAAATGGATCAATAAATATGTGACAATCCC
This sequence comes from Cupressus sempervirens, assembly GCA_028749045.1. Lineage (NCBI taxonomy): Eukaryota > Viridiplantae > Streptophyta > Pinopsida > Cupressales > Cupressaceae > Cupressus > Cupressus sempervirens. The sequence continues at coordinate 773,134,128 of CM053784.1, read as the reverse complement.
TGAGCCGGTGTAGGTGGAAGCAACAACCAACGAGGAGGAGGAAGTCACTATTGGAGAATGATGAAACATGAAGCTTTATTGAACAACTTTTAGTTAATATGCATAGTTAGCTTATAATCTAATAGTTAGTTATGAATAGTTGTATTATGAAGAGGTTTGAAGCTTTGTTGCACCCCTTCATTTTATATGAGAAGGAGCATCATGATCTCATTTTAAAAAGATATCAATTTTAACGAAACAAATACAATTTCTACATATTGGACATAACTCCTTTTTAATGCAATATTGCAAGACAAGTTAATGATCGACGATGTTTTAAGGTTTCTGCAGACTACATTATTTTACTATTGTTCCTTATTTCAAATAGAAATATAAAGACACTCTCCTTTGATACTCAATTTGGATATCTAGATGTTCAATAACTTGATTGTGAGTATTGTCCTTTTAATTCATGTTATTTTTTATGGATTTAACTTTATATGCATCTTTATTTATCAAATATTACATGCTTTGTGATGTTTATCTAATTGGTCTCCATCACTGATCTTAATTTCTTTCGGACTAGGGTTCATATTCATCAAGATCTCTATCCAATGATTGTTGGTGTGCACTATGTCTTCAAAGTTTGATGATATTGTAATTAGATGAGTCTGACTCTATTTACCCAATGGAAAGGGAGTGGTCTAGCTAAGATTAAATTGATTAACAATTATAATTGGTGTTTTTGTTTACCTGATTACCTGCATTATATCACTGTAATTATTTCCATTCATTCTTTACATTTTATTATAAGCTTCCAACCGTTTGACTTCTCCTTGGGAATTTCTTGCAATATCAAGAGCATCAATTAAAGAAATATGCATAAGTAAGATCAAACAATTTTCATAAGGTATACCTACCTATGTTAGCAAATTCTAGAGAGAAGAGGATTTGATCATCAAGTGCAAATCCTATCCATTGGCCAAATTGTGTTGAATTACCCAACATTGAGTAAACAAGGCTCACAGGTCTTTCAACCAACAATTTGAGGAACCACTTAGCACAAGATCAAATAACCCCTTAGTTAATGGAGAAAAGGATAGATGAGAAAGTTGTCAACCATAAAGAGGATAAGAAGATGAAAGTTGGAGAAACTACGTAGGTAAATAAAAAGAAAGATGATTGCATTTGGAGCCCAACAGTGGAAAAATGTGAAAAAAACTTTTTATTAGGACAAGAAATATTAATCCTCTAACAAAAGGAGAAAATAAGAGCTATGCAAGATGCCAATTCTATAGAGGAAAATAAGTATGGGGATGAAACTACAAGAGTTAATAAGAAGTTGATTAAATCCATGAAGGTGGAACTGACATGATGTCTTTCTAAGGATAAATGGGAAAATAATCTTTCTATTTGTATTTCGGGAGATGAGGCAAGTCAAGAAGTTGTCAATGATTTGGATAATGAATCAAACTTGTAAGTAGACCTAAGCTTTGATGGAGAGGAGGCAATAGGTTTGGTGAAAAGGTGCATTGAACAAACTGAATCCAATTTAAAGTAGCCAAATGTCAAAGTAAAAGGAAAGAGATGACCAATGTATAACAAGGAAAAACTAGAAATTATTGCAAATAAAAAGGGTTAGAGAAAAATAAGTCTAAGATTAGGGAAGGAGGTTCTCCTTTCTCAAGGGAAACAAGCTCCTAGCATGGTGTGTTAGGGACATTAATTCCCTTAACAAGTGTTGCCTAACCAAGTGTTAGATAGAACAAAGCAAGGCATATTTAATACTGTTGCAAGAGACAAAGTGGAATATAGAACAAAATGTGAGAAGAATCTGTATGGAAACAATGGAGTGGCGAGTTTGTATACTATAAAGGGTTTGTTAGAGGGCTTTGTTGACTTGGAACCCATTAACTATAAAATTCAATCTAGAAGAAAGAAAGTAGGGAGTTCGATGAATGTTAAAGTGTAAATTCTTATAGAACAATGTTAACTTCTACTCGACTAATGTGTATGGGTTGATCTCCATAGTGGCTAAAGAAATGGATGGCACCAAATCACTAACAAATTGAGAAACCAAGGGAAATAAGTTATCAATGGTAAATTTTATGAAACTTTAGAAAATTGTGAGAATGAGGAGAGTTGCATAATCTATCCACAATGTACTTGGATTTTGAGCCCTTCATTGATGTGAATTGGCTCTAAGACATTCATACTAAGAATGAAACGTGTACTTGGACTAGTCAACTGAAGGGTTTCACAAAAATTCCAAAAAGGCTTGATTATTTCTTCTTGGTTAGAGACCGAGAAAATCAAATAGACATAAGATAATAAAATTCTACCTTGTATCAGATAATGTAATTTTATAGTGTACATGATCATTAGACCAAAGGATCCCCCAATGGTAGCTATGTTAATATTGAGAATACGTGGCTTAGAGACCCAAGCCTATATGATTTGATCAAAGAATTGCAAAGTAAGATCAATCTCATAAGTTATTCCAAGTTGTTTCAACTATAGAAGAGATTATGCCAAGAATAAACTTGAGATTTGGAACAAGGAACACTTCAAAACATTCCAAGAAAGAGAAATGTTGGAGAAAGAATTGGTCACCTTAAATAAAGTAGTGATTGATAAATAGATGTGTTGGTGTAAATAAGTATTTACTTATTACACTTACTTAAGTTTACTTAGGTTAATGCATTATTTAATTATTTTGCATTATTTTAGGTGAGACACTTAGGAGTTTGTGTACTCTCATTGAGTTACACAACTTTAATTATGCACATGGTCTCTACAATATAGGAGTATGCATCATTCACTGAGTTGTCATGATGACAACACAGTTATCCGCACTCCTCATTTAGCACATGTTGTCTACACCACTAATTTGCGTGCTACACCATTTTAGACTTATCCTCACATCATTGCACTTAATCCCGTGCTTAATGGAGAATATACCATATATGGTGGACATATGCCTGGTTGTATGACATATCATGATGCTGACTTCTATGCATTCTAGAAGCTCTCCTGTGGCCTTTATATTTAGGCACTCCTAGTGTACTCTCAACCAGTTATTGAATGAATATCGTCATTCTGATCATACTCTATCTATTTTGGTCTATTGTGTGCTTGTGTTGAGTTCTTTAGTTCTTGGGTGAATTCTGGCCTAAGCCAAATTATTACAAGATGAATGCAAATGATTGCAAAATAGAAGAAAAAATTAAGTCAAGAATTGGTTATGGCTAGGGAAGAAGGCTATTGGAGACAAAAGAAAAACATGGGAGATATGGATTAAAGAGGATGACAAAAATACTTATTTTTCCATGGAATGGTTATGACCAATACAAGACAAAAAAAAGATTGCTGAGGTAAAAAATGAGAATAAACTATGATGCAATTACTTGAAGAAGTAATTTTGAAATGGTTAGGTGTTTTGAAGAAATACTAAATAGGGAAGTGCAAAATCACATTAGGGAAAGGACCAAGATCTTAGCTTATATCCTAACACTTCTAAGAGAAAGATAGTGAAATGATCTATGAATAAATCACAAAGGATGAAGTCAAAAAGGCTACATATAAACTGAACTTTGGAAAGACCCTCGAGTCTGATGGCTTCTCTATCAACTTATTCTAACATTTACAAGATATTATAGAGGTGTATTTGGTCGAGGATGTTGAAAAGTTAGGGAGGAAAAATATTTTTATCCAAAATAATTGTTAATAGATTAAGGGAGTTCTCAAGACCATAATTTCAAAGGAGCGGAGTGGATTCTCAATTGAATGATCAATTATAGAGGGATTAATTGTGGTGCATGAGGTGATTCTCCATGCAAGAGAATCGAGATCAACAAGTATGATTGTAAACTAGATCTTATGAAGGCACATGATTTGGTTGATATAAAATTTGTATCTTGGTTTCTAGGAAAACTTGGGTTTAGAGGTTAATCAATTAGGTTCTTATTTGTACCAACACCCCTTTTTTATTTGTTCTAATAAATGATGCATTACATTTGTTTCCTACAATAAGAGACATAATATATGGGAATGTTTTTTTGCCTTTCCTCTTTGTAATCATGACAGATGTATTAGGAAAAAGTATAAGCAATATCAAAGTAGAAGGAAGATGAAGCAACGTGGAGGTCATGCCATGACACTAGTAATTCATCAATTATGTTTTAATTATGCGTTGTAATTCAACACAAAAAGAGGGCTTGCAGCAAGAAAAATCCTCTCCCTCTAAGATAAACATTGCAAGGCTTTATAATAGTCCATTAATTAGATGATGTTGGAAGGATTTCCATTAAACATCAAACCAAGTCTATATATTGAGAGAGCAATATTTTTGGATCTAGAAGTGGAAAACTTTCTTAGAATTTTTTGGGGAATACCTTTTTTGTAGGAGTCAATGAGAAGAGACTATCGAGAAAATCTAATTAATAGCTGCAAAAAAAAGGATGAAATCCTACAAGAGGAAATGACTCACATCAACTAGGAGGGTTTTGATGAAAAATGTAATATTAGCATCTATTCATGCCTACTCCATGTCTTGCGTGAAAATCTCCATGGAAGTTGAATATCTCCCTTATCAAATTATGAGATAATTCTTCTAGAGTGTGACAAAAGAACAACAAAGTGATCTCTCATCTTATGGGATAAGTTATGTAAGCCACAAGAGACTTGAGGGACTATAATCAAAAGACTAAATTCATCGTTGTGCCAACAAATCTTTTTGGGGATTTAAACACTAAAAAAGGGCAAAAATTGGTGTATAATCTAGGAAGAAAAAATTTAGATTCAAATGATCCTACATGTATTTTGGCTAGACAAAACTTGAGAAAGGGGTCAACAATATGGAATTATATTCTTGATAGCAATTTTATCACAAAAATATATTACTTGGGAACCAAGAAATAATATTAGTGTATCATTTTACAATGACTCATTGGAAGGTCATAAGCCACTAGTGACCATCTCCTGCTTGGAAGACACAAGACTAGAGATGTGCATCTAGAGAAATAAAATTAGTAACTAAAGTAATGGAAAAAAGTAGGATTATATTGGAATTTGTGATCAATGGATAATCTAAATGCTCCCTAGAAAAAGATGACTACCTTGCAAAAAAATAAAAAAATTAATAGATGCATTTGTCCTTCTAATAAGGTTGATGTTATACATTAGAGTTTCTCAAACACAAGTGGATGTCAAGTGAAAAACATATACAAGGTAAAAGAAGTATTTCATGCTAGAAAAAATTGTCTAAATGACCATATTATCATGATGTAAGTGTTGTATACCTTAAGCGATGGTTTTTATATGGACGACAACCCATAAAACAAAAAGTAATGCAATAGAAAAATATCAATTTAGGCATTTATGGCCAAGGAGTATACAACTTGTGTAAATGAAAAAATGAAACAACAAACAATCTTTTCTAAAATTTCCCCATCAAAAAATCTTGTTTGAAGCACTTAATGGAAAAATTAAATATTTTTAGTGTCTGCTCCCACAAGACTTGATGTATAGGTTAACATGTGGCCATGGAAAGCCAATAAAGTGTATTTAACAATCTATGGTAACTTATCCCATCCACAATAGCATGGTGATTATGGAAAGAACGTGATCAAAGAGTATTGCAAGACAAAGCTATTCTTAAAGAAAAAAATTTATCAGGGAAGTAAAAACATAAGTAACATGAATAATGAATAATGTTATTCATAATGGACCTTTTCATGAGAAATTGTTCACAAATTCAAATGAGGAAATGCGAAAGAATTATAATGGCCTATGAGTACCCCTAATTAATGGATCTAGTAAGGTTGACCTTCCTAAAAAATCCTAAAGAAATTGAAGTGTGTGCCCTTGAGGAAGGATGGATTAAAATTGACTTTGATCCCCACACCTTAAAGGATAAACTTGAGCCAAATGGACTAGATATATGTGTTGAGATCTCAATAGTAATATATTAGCTAAAAAGTATATTTTCCTTGGTGAAGCCACAAGAAAACTAACTGAATTTAGATTTGTGCTAACATGACTACAAATGGCCAAGGGATTGAATCTAGATCATTTAGATCTAGAAGGGGACTTTCTTATAACTATCATTGTAATTTGGAGAAAGGTATCACCTAATTAGAAGCTATATTAATGGCTAAACTAATAGACGATATGATCTAAACATTTCCAAACTTTTGACTAACACATGTATATCTAAGGGTAATTACAAGGTAGATTTTTTGGTTAAAAGGTCCATGACGGAGGAAGATAATGTATGTTGTGCCTGATGAGGCCAAGTGATCTTTATTTCTATCAAAACTCTACTTGGTTTTACATTGGTAGTAGTAGAATGATGGACCGACAATAGGCATTTGTAAAAATTAATAGTATGATAAATATGATGGCTAGGATGGTCATGATGTTTAATAATTGTCCAAATGGTATTTTCTAGTTGGCATGTATGACTACTACCTTAGAGATTTTTAGTTTGATGTGAGCATGAAAGTGATTTGATAATCACATGCATCAATTTTATTTTATATTTTATGACATGCTAAATTGATATCTCGACGGTAACAAATGTTTATGTTATCCTTTGCATGGCCTTTAATTGATATTTTAGATATCAAAGGACATATATCATAGTCATTTGAATTCTCTTTCATTGAGGGTAGTAAATTCATTATAAAGACGTGGCTTGGTGACATTTTCATAGGTTGGGATGAATTTTCAATCTTGATAATGCTATTTGAAAGAAGCAGGTTGTCAATCTCTCCACTTTGCCTATGTTTTTCCTTCATTTCTTGTGCCTTTATCTCTACCTATAACTTTCATAGAAACCCCCATCGGGATGATATTGAACAAGATAAAAATGTCCTTGTATGGTAAAAAGGCAAATTAGAAGGATAAGGTACTAACCAATTGATTATTTTGACTGGCCATTAATGCAGTGTGAGAATTTAAAGTGGGGGATTTTCATTCACTCTCCACTACTACCAAGATAACTCTGATGTCATGGTTGTATTCTTGGCACTCATTTTGAGAATTGGTGAGTCCAAGGTTGGGGCTAAAAAATTGTGTTATATTTTTCAAATAACATTTTTTGGGTGATTTAGGCCCAGTGGCTTCCATGTTAATGGGACTACTTTTTGATTATGCACAAAGGTTGATATTTGTCCACAATTTGTCTTCTCTCTATTTGGGATTTAAAGACTTTTGAGAGTACAAATCCCATTAGTGGGAGAAGTGTCATTTTCTACAATAAGTTGCTTGGTTTGATGCTTAGTGAAGGTGGAACTATATACATACATATACATACATATATATATATATATATAATTTTATTTTATTTTATTTTAATGCTAAAGGCTTGAAAAACAAGAACAAAATAAGAATACTATGAGGTGGATATTGTAGAGGATATCCCCAATGCAATCACTGATGAGAAACCTTGGATAAATTTTGGGACTCGTGACATAGTAGTGGGGAGTCTAGATCTTACATGTGAATGATGGGAAGAAGTCTACTAATGAATAGTCTCTTTTCTATTATCTAGATATCTATTAGATTGAACTAGTATGTTTTTAGTTTGGGTCAGTGGTGGTTTTCTTTGAGAACACCATTTTTCTCTTTGGTGTTGCTCATTGTAGTGATGTTCATTTTAAGCTTTTGAGATGTTAAAATGAGGACAGGTCTAAACCTTTTTTTGATGTAATACATTAGGAGTTCCCCAATTAAAACCATTTATTTACTATAAAAATATTACAAGGCTCCTAGTCAACTCATTATGTTACAACTTTATGGAGCTCTTAACTTAATTATTTATGAAAATTAGATCTAATATATTTAGGAATGGAATTGTAAAAAACCTTAAAAAGAAAATATATAGAACCTAAAACCACTTGATATATTATTTAGTAATCAATACCTAAATTACACCTACAAAGTCTTAATCTTCATATATATATATATATATATATATCACTAATTCGAGATATAGATTGATTATGGCACAAATAATAATACCCTCAATATTCATTCTAAAAACTCTATCTCGAGAAATTAATAAAAATGTTTAGATTTAAGATTTATATTTGAATTTTATGTAGAGGAAAGGGTGATGGACCTTTTACACAAGATAGGTTATTCAAATTTGGCTTGGAAACCCACACTTTTCTAAAATACTCAAATGGCTTTACTAGGCTTAATTCATCCAAGGTTACTCAAAGTGCAAACCCATGATAGTTTTGATGTATTTGTGGTGTATAAAGATGGATTAAAGTGGTTTCAAGGTTTCTTGACCTATCTCTTTCTCAAAATGGCAAAAAGACTCCAAACTAGCCTAATGAGGCCTACAAATCAACATTTTGCCCTTTTTGCCCCCTAACACAAAACTTTTCCAAAGGGTGGAATAGATAAATGGTATATTTGGGTACCTTTATGGCCCTACTACAACATATTACAATATTATTATGGACTTTTTTGGACCATGCATGACTTTCCTCACTACGTGACCCTAAGACGCACCAAAATATGGTGATTTAACAAAGAAACTACCATCCAAAAATATCTCCAAGTTCTCAAAAATTGGATAGTATCAAGAAATGTTCCAAAACATCTAAATATAAAAGGAATTAGACCTAAAACATGTAGAACACCAAAAGCCCCAATTTGGTTGCTTCAAACCCTTATTTTGAGGGTTTCTCCAATCTCACTCTTCCAAACCTTTCCAAGATCAATTGGTGATTGATTCACCATTAAATATACCATATAAATCTATTCCAATCATAAAAATACCATGCTATTTAGCCCAAACTCCTGCTGCTACACTTGTGCCATCATTTTCAATGGGAAAATACTCAATTACAACCCTCTGATCACGCTCTCAATCAATTTGCTGCATGTATCAGGTTAGATTCATATAATACAAGGTTAGTATACATCATTCCATGTATTATAGGCGTTTGAGTCCATGGGATGGTTATTTGATCACCAAATAAGCTTCAAAACAAAGAAAGAAACTTAGAAAAGCCAAACTAATATGCTGAACATGAAAGAACAATCATGTAAAATGACTCTCAAACCCTCTAAAACGTGTAACAAAGTCTAAAATAACCTATTTAAACCTTCCAAGACTGTTCTACATAAGATCTCCAATCAAAACAAGAAGTAACAATGTAAAACAATAGAATTGTCGATCTAAAACATGAATTTCATTAACTCTTTGGGTTGTTCCTACACTCCAAGCTTTTCTTGCCATACAATGGAGTTTCAAATACAAAAAAAAATCACTATAAACTTCCTCAACCTCTTCCAATCAGTTTTTGGGAGTAGTTAAGTGTTTAAACTATAAAAACTCCATTTCCCTCCTAAATGACTACTAACTGTTGTGCATTGAGAATTTAAACATTTTAACTATGAAAATGAATTAAAACTCATTAAATCTTCTCACTAAGGTGTTTCCAACACTTAGGAGACTTATTTAAACTTATTTAAAAACAACCTTACCTCCTAAACCTCCTAGACACATTGGGACACTTGAAGACACTTGATGACATTTGATCTCCTTGGACATTTGATTGTCATCAAGTGTCTTCCATTCCTTCATAGTCTTCATAGTTTGCTTGTTGTTCCCATGTGCTTGCTTGTCATTCCTAAGTGCCCCTGCACCAGAATTCAACTACATCATTTCAAATATATTTGATTACATTTTCCAATAGGGTTTTACTCTAACACACTTATGTGGATCTCTTAGTTATATCCATGCATGTAGCATATATCAATCTTAGACACACTTAGTGCTATAAAGATTTAGAATAAATGAAGGGGGGTGGGGGGTGAATCGGTTATCCTCTGGGCTAGATCTACCAATTTAACCTTAAGTAACTTCAAACAAAGTAGTCAATCTTAGAAACCCGCTTGGCCTATATAGCATATCATCAACAATTTAACATGTCATGCAATTACTTAACTCTCTGTCTAGATATAAGTGTCGACTGCTAGTAAATAAACTACTGTAAAATACAACACGCATGACAATAAAATCCACACATGAAAATAACATTTTTGACATTAGGATTTAATGTGGAAACCAAATTTGGGAAAAACTACCAAGAAACATGATATTGATATTTCACTCTTTTGAAGTGAGTTCAATTAAGAGCCAACACTTTTAAAGGTTATATAACACACTAGTCAACTCATTATGTTACAACTTTATGGAGCTCTTGACTTAATTATTTATGAAAACTAGATCTAATATATTTAGGAATGGAATGGCAAAAATCCTTTGAAAGAAAATATATAGAATCTAAAGCAACTCGATCTATTATTTAGTAATCAATACCTAAATTACACCTACATAGTTTTAATATTCATAAGTATATCACCTATTTTGAGATATAGATTGATTATGGCACAAATAATAATAACCTCAATATTCATTCTAAAACTTCCATCTCAAGAAATTAACAAACATTGAATTCAATAACATCATTTCAAATATATTTGATTACACTTTTTATAGGGTTTTACTCTAACACACTTGTGTGGATCTCTTACTTATATCCATGCATTTAACATAAATCAATCTTAGACACACTTAGTGCTATAATGATTTAGAATAACTGGGGGGTGGGTGGGTGAATCAGCTATCCTTGAGTCCAGATGTAGCAATTCAACTTTTAATAACTTCAAACAAACTAGTCAATCTCAGAAACCCACTTTGTCTATACAGCATATCATCAACAATTTAACATGTCATGCAATTACTTAACTTTATGCCTCTATAAGTGTCGACTGCTAGTATGTAAACTACTGTAAAATATAACATGCATAACAATAAAATCCACACATGAATATAACATTGACATTAGGATTTAATGTGGAAACCAAATTTGGGAAAAACCACCAAGTAACATGATACCGATATTTCACTCTTTTGAAGTGAGCTTGGTTAAGAGCCAACCCTGTTAAATGTGACCCTACTAAAGGATTTAATCACCCTGTTAGGAGTGTCTTATTAGAGTACTTTGGATCATTCCATTATAATGTCACCTTGATTACATGATTCACAAAATGGTTGTTAGGTAAACATTGATTAAAGGATTTTGGACTGATACAATGATTAGAATGTAATAGTGGGTTTGATCTATGAAGTAAAACTCACTTTGAAAATTCAAATCTCCATTCACTCATCTGTTGGTTCATTGATTGGCCTTCACTGACATCTCCATCGCTGATCTGCTTGGCATCTCCTCAAGCAATCACTTTTCACAAACTCTTCACACTTCACATCTATTGTTCTCCTCTTCATAACTTCTCCTTAAGATCACCAATCAATAATGAACCAACCTTGAAATTAATTCCTCATGCCTCCTTAAATATATGATTTCAATCTTTTGTCACTTAAACATTACCATTGAATCCTTCCATCTTTTTGTTCTCCTTCTTCTTCTACAAAATTATGATCAAATCCTTATCTTTGATCACATAAAAATATATCCTTGTGCATTAAATATGCCATCTCATTAATCCTTATCTTCCACATACTCAAACTCACTCAAAATTCCAAATATGTTAGCCTCAAAATAAAAAAAATTCTCAAGCTCTAACTTTTGTTCTCACTTGGTATTGACTATGTTCTTCATCTCGATCATCACTATGTAGCTCAACAATCACTAGACTTTCTCACTCGACATCAATAGGCTTGCTCGAAAATAACAAGCACTTGGCTTAAACTATTTTTTTTAGCTTCTACATAAGCTCCTTAATCTTCTACTTTAACTACTTTGTCGACCATGCAATATTGATACTCGGTCAAGCTTATCCTTTTGACTTGTTTCAACTCTTGGATTCAACCAATTGTCTTCTTTACTTCATGTATTGATTGAATAACACATTATCTTGTTTAGGACTAACTTATCAAGCTCCCATTGTATTTCTATGATACTTAACACATCTCAACTCAACCTTTCACTAAGTCATCTCACGATCTCTTCTGTTCAAATCCTCTTCATCAATCAAATGATATGGCACTCTACATTGTTAGTAAATGTCTCACCAGTAGGTTTGACAACATAAAAATTGCTCCAATTGTAGTTTCCAGCAATCTCCCTCTTTGGAATTGATGGCAACACCAGTCTAGTTACCATGCAATCCAAAATACTTAAATATTGTATACTATCATCTCCCTCTATGTTTGTGTTCTCTCTTCTTAGTTTCATTCTAATTCTCATCCAATCAAATTCAGGATGCTCCCTCTATTGTTTTAGTACTCTCACAAGTTCAACAACACATGTCTTCCTCTATAAAATAATCATTCTCTTTGCATAACTTCTAATTGTTTATATCTTTGTAACTTAGTGTACCCCCCTCTTTAACTGATTAATATTGTATGAAAATGCATGCATTCTCTCCCTCTTCGATAACAATGCGAAAGACATCAATCATACATCATCATCATCATGTCACTACTCTGACTAATCTAGCAATGCCATCTCAACATCAACTCCTTGTAGCTTTTATCTACTCATAAGCCAATGTCTTACTTTTCACATCCTTTAGCCAGCTCCTAATGTGTGACCACTTACATCAATGTTTATGATATTTTGATTTATAACATTTGATGCAAGGCAACATCTCTACTTAGTTTGTTCCACATAGGGGGGTAATCCATAACTTACCTCTTAGATACTCAAAAGCACCCTTAGATAGTGCCTTAGTGACTATGTCAGCTAACTGCTCCTTTGTGTTCACATATTCCAGTCTCACTTCTTTATCTTATACCATCTCTCTTAAGTAATTATACTTGATCTTAATATGCTTAGTCTTTGTATGCATCATAGGATTTTGTGATATGTTTATATCACTTGTATTATCAAAATATATCACAACAAGTTTAGTATCTCTTCCTTCATACATTTCAACAATTGCTTGATCCATACAATTTTTGAACAATTCATGTTGTAACAACATATTCAACTTCTGTTGTAGATTGTGAAATATAGTTATTCTTTTTGCTTGTCCATGAAATTAATCTTCTTGGCAAGAAGAAATCTTCACCACTTCTACTCTTTTTCTCATCAAAATTTCCTTCCCAATAAGCATTTGTGTTAACTTTTAGCTGAAACTTATCACTTTTCTTGTACCATAAATTAATTGATTTTCTTGTACCATAAACCATAGTCTTCTATGTACCAGAGTCATACATTCAATAAGTAAACTGAAATACCATGTAAAGAATGTACATCTAAATCATGTAAAAAGGTAAACATTCACACATATATATGACACCAAATATGATTACCCAGAAACCCTCCAATGAGAAATTAAAACTGGGGTGGTGATGACACCCATAAATCTTCACTATTGTAGTAATAGAGTATATCCAATGAAGGTTACAATGTTTAATCATGAAACATGATCTACCCTGTGAAAGGTTTGCCTTGTTAAAGGCTTACAAAGACTATTAGATCTTACCCTATTAAAGGATTTCAACACCCTATTAGAAATGTGCCCTGTTAAAGGACTTTAACTCATAATTAAGTAAGCACATTGTTAAAGGATTTCAATACAGCCCGTTAGGACCACTTTGTTAAGAGATTTAACAGATTCACCTACTAGAATGACTCAACATTGATCCTACGGTTAGCACTTGGTTGCTTGATGATATATCACTTCTAAACTGATGTATTCTTGATCCTTCTTGATCAAATGTCTCTCTACTATATGCAACTCCCTTCCTTTATTCTTCTTTAAATGATTCTATAATGAATTTCACTTTACAATTGCTTAGCCACCATGAATGCTCTATTTGTGCATGCAAACTTCTTTCTTCACTTTTTCCACGCACATTATGTAGTTCAGGGTTTGTCCTCCTTAAGAAGACTTAGGTGACTTAGGGTTAGGTATGAATCAACGACTGTGATTCATCCATTTTGTCACTTAAACCCTCCCTTTATCTTATTGGATGCATGTAATGCATTGGGATTCCAACTTGAGATTCATCCTTATCTCCAAAATATTGTAATTCAATCTTTAAGTTGGCTCAAAATTGGTTTACATGGTAGTTTGTGCCATTACAAACAACTATCTCAAAACTATGTTACTCGGCATCTAAAGTCTCTGATGCTCAGCATATACTGATTTCTATACCATGACTCGACATCTAACTCAGCATGCACTACTTGCTCGACTCCTATATCACTCGACATACACTATCTGCTTGACACTTGAGTGACTTGGCACATGAGTGGCTTGGTACTCACTATGAACTTGACATGCTCTATCTTATACATGTTGTGCTCAGCATGTACTACTTGTTCGACATGAACTAAGTAAATGACTTAAGCGTATAGAAACTCACTTGTCAAAACCAATATGAGATCAACAATCTCCCCCTTTGACATGAAAGTTAAAAACACTTGGTCATGCATTGATATCCTTATTCTTATGAGCATAACAAATCTCTTATTCAGCTTCTATACAAAATTTCAAATTTTCAAAAATTTGCAACAACACTTATACCTCAAAATTTGATAACTCCCCCTGAGTTGATAGGTCTACTCTGTAGTCAAAATTTTGTACTCCTATTGAGTAGATATGCCACAACTGATACTCTTTTACTTGCTGGTTGTTCTTTGCTAATTGATACTCTTTGCTTCTTTCTTCCCCTTAGCTAACTCTTATACTCCCCCTTTTTGACACTGATGTCAATGGGCTATACACTGATAGTGTGTTTTTCCAAGAAAGATTTATGGACTTGTAGTATAATCTTAAGAGTTGCATCCCAATTTTCACATGCTACATCCAAAGACTTAATTTGGATATCTAGCTCGACAACAAGGTGGACTAGGCTATCTAATGTAGAAAAATTGGGGTCTTTCTTTATAAGAGTTTCTACATAGCCTAACTCCTTCTGCAAAATCTCCATGTGAGGAGTCAAAGTGGTTTGGATGCTAATCAATTTGGCCCTTATAATGGCTTCATCTGTAGATAATGTTGCTAACTGACTTTGTGCTTGCAATACAGTTTTAAAATGTTTTTCACTTTGAGCTGGATTCATAGGCAATTTTGCACCTGATGAATTAGCTTAACTTTCCAAGCTCAAAATGTGACTCCTTGTTTCTTGTGTGAAGAGTGTGGGGCTAAATAATTTGGTGTACAGTGAGAAAATGTTCTCAAGTACCTTCTTCACACTTTCTACCTTAGTAGCCAATGCAACTTGTGTGAGTGCTATATCACCTGGTATTTTGTCATTCAC
Source organism: Cupressus sempervirens (assembly GCA_028749045.1). Lineage (NCBI taxonomy): Eukaryota > Viridiplantae > Streptophyta > Pinopsida > Cupressales > Cupressaceae > Cupressus > Cupressus sempervirens. Next base: position 773,118,887 of record CM053784.1, on the reverse strand, counting down.
TTTACTTTGAAATTTCTTTGTAGACCACTCTAATAATTTAGCATTTGTATCAAGGTCTGCATCACTTACTTTTTCCACTATATTTTTCAGTTGTTCAATCAATGGCTTGGTTTCATCTGGAGTAGGCAAACTAAATGCATCTAAGAAGATGTCTTTAATATCCAACAATGCTTGCTTCTTCCTATGCTCCCTTCTAAGTAGTTTCTGATGCTTCTTTCTAGCCAAGGGCTTCTTACAATATACCCATCTGCTCTATTGTCATTGTGTCAAAATCATACTGAGGTAAAATAATCTCTTCATCAAGGCTTACATCTCCACATTGTATTACCTCTTTTGCCTTTGATGAACTTGGACTCAGCACTAAAATTTGTAATGGTGTTGCATTTATGCTCAGCTTCTTAAAAGTGTGACTGGAAGGAGTGCCAAATTCTAGTAAAGTTACCAGGGCTTGAATGGCTACTTGTTCCTTTAGCATTGGTGTCAACTCGATCTCTTCAAGCTTGTCCTTATTTTTCACAATGCCTTGACTTGCACCTTGTACTTGTGTTGGAGGTGTAGATAGATTTATTTGACTTGTTTGACTCTGTTCTTTAGTAGTGGCTTGAGTTTCCACTGTATCCTTTCCAATTGTATCAACCTTTGTTGATGTAGCTTCTGGGACTTTATCTAAAGGTTGTACATGAGTGACTTGAGGGGTGATGGTAGGTGATTCTTGTGTCTTCACCTCTTCCCTTGTAGTGTTAGTCACTGAATTTTGAATCTCATCCACACTCACTAATACAAGATTATCACACAATTTTTCCTACAAAGTAGATTGCTCTAGTATCTTTTTTAAATCTTCCTCTATTAGGGGGTTAATGTTTTGAGTAGTAAGATCAGAAACATCCTTCACTAGTACTATTTCAGTATTTATACTTGTTATATATTGAGGGTTGACATTAGGCAATTGTGTATCTTGTACACTATGTTCTTCTTCTTATTGTTCTACCTTAGTTGTTGCCTTGTCATATATATTCATTTATGTACCTCCCTCGACTATGTCTTCATTGTTGTCATATTCTTCATCATCTTTAACCTCTATAGGCTCTTGTTCACTTGCCTTTACTATAGCTAATCCATATGTGACCTTCCACATCTATGTGGACTTCTTCACAACATCTTCAATATTATTCTGCAATATGTTGAAGGCTCTATATTTTGGAACAAATCTAACTGCATATTTCTTCATAGCCTTAGCAATTTGTGCCTTACCAAGTTCAGGCATTACTTGAGCAAGGGATGACTCCCTGCTTTGCCTTTCTAAATTTAAACAATAATGTTATTTTTGCTCTACTCTTTCATATAAACTTTTAGACATAGAGTTTTCAATTTCTAGTAGGGCTTTCTTAAAATTTTCCATCATGGCATATATTGCCTCCTCCACTTGATTCTTTTTCACTTTACCAAGATTATCAAAATCAATATGAGAAAATCATGTTAAATCTGCACTATTCTTAACATTTTCACATAGATTGTCTAAATCTGAAGCTAGATTGTGACTCACCACTTGGAATTGGCTATTGTCATTTGATTTTGTTCTCTCCTCATTAGATTTAGCTTGAGCAATGTACTTTCTCCTAGGCCTTTTCTGAGCTCCTCCTTCCTTCTATGCTAGTTTGATCTTTTCTTTTGCCTTTTGTGTAGTGAGACATGCACTAGCCCTTGTGGTAGATATTGTAGGCTTGGGATAGCTTGGTTTGGCAGTCTTCTTGGTTCTTGTCACTGGTTGAGCCTTATCTTTTCTCTTCTTTTGATTAGTAGGAGTAGGTGCTTCCTCGACTTCTTCTTCCTTGGCACCTTCTACAGTCTTTGTCTCTTCCTCTTGCTGATCTTCTCCCATTCCTTGTGTTAATACAAGTGGTGCTTGGGTCTGAGTGTCTTCTTACTCTTCATCCTCTTCATGATCAACACCTTCACCAAATTTATCTTTCAATTTCTTGACCAATTTCTCCTTCTTCTTTATAATAGACGCAATCTTTAGTTCCGTGGTAATATTGGATTTGACCATCTCATAATTACCAAATGCTTTGGCATCCTTATCTATATCTTTAGCAAGTAGTTCAGTTATTGTTGCAGAGGCCTCATGTACATTAATTTCATATCCTAATGGCCTTAGCCATTTTACCCTTGGAATTGTTTCTTGAACAAAAGTATAATCAACATCAACTAGGAAAAAAACATCATCATAATGTTTCTCCACTAGTTATACTGGAATCATCAATTTCTTTTTCATAGATTGCTTGAAGTCCTCAAAGTAACTAGTCATTACTGATTCAAAATTCTCACCCAATTGTTCAATGAACTCACCAATTTGAACGACCACTAAACTATTTGTCTTCCATGCCATAGTGCCACATTTAGGAAATGTTTTTTGAACATAAAAGAAAATGTATATCAAAATAGAACCAAATTTGCACTGAGCACTGTTTGTTTTCCTCATTGCTCCTAGGTTCTCAACCAATTGTTGTACCTGTAGCTCAGCAAGATCATATGTGTGATCCTTTTTCACAATCTTATAACCAACATCTACTGCAGTATAGGGCACACTTTTTAATTTGCTTGATTGGTAAAACTTTTGTGAAATGTTGGAATATTCAAATATGGAAAGAGTACTTATGAGAGGGGGGGGGGGGTGGTGAATCATAAGTATCATACTTTAGCTAATAAAACTTTTAACTGAAAGTAAATTGCATGCATGTAAATACATCAAATAAACATGTAACAAAACACATGCATCAATAACACTTAACACTGGAATTTGGTAATCTAGAAACCCTCTAGGAATAAGAAGGTAAAACTGGGGTGGGGATGATACCCACAAAAAATTACTGCAGCAATATTGTTCAACCACTTCTGATGGTTTGCCCTGTTAAAGGCTTTACACTGTGTCAATAGTGACCTGGTTAGAGGCTTTGAAACACTTAACATGAAGTGTTACCCTGTTAAAGGATTTTATCACCTAGTTAAAGGATTTATCGAAATAGCTGTTAATCTAACCTATCACCATAGGATTTTTTTTCTAATACAATTGCTAGAAAGTATTAGGTACAATAAACCTGACTGATTACAATCCTTGATTACTGATTGTAGGCACTTGTTCTACTTTCTCTGATCTGGATCCTTTTGTGATCTGATAATCCTCACTTCTGAAAATAGAATTCCTTGCGAACCCTTGTATATCTTCTCATACCTCTCATCTCTTTTGCATTTTACAATGAAGTTTCGTCTTCCTTATAAAGACATTTGAAGATTTAGGGTTAGGTATGGATCTATGATCCATATTCAATCTTTATTTTCTGCTCAATACTTATCTTTTGTTGATTGGTTGCATGTCGTAGCATTTTTCTTATTGGCTACATGCAAATTACATAGGAAAAATAAAAGATTCGATCTCATCATTAAATCCTTCGAGATTTACCTTATGTTGGCTGTAAAAACTGTTTGCATCATAGTTTGTGCAATTACAAACTTTTATGTTGATCTACTGAATTACTCAGCTCCTGAAGTATTTCTGATACTCGGCACATGTTGTTTCCTGGATAGCTCGGCACCTTAACAAAATTGTATTACTCAGCACCTTATGTTACTCGACACTTGTTACCACTCGGCACTTATTAACACTCGACACCTTGTATTACTCGACACTTATGCTTCACTCGATAACTGATCTTTACTCAGTATCTGATTTTCACTCGGCAGCTGATCTTCACTCGGTATCTAATTTTCACTCGGCAGCTGATCTTCACTCGGCATGCATAATGTACTCGGCATCCAATGTGGAATATGATTAAGTGTGTTGGCACTCAAGTGTCAAAAACATTATGATGTTAACAATCTCCCCCTTTGACATGAGTGACAAAAACACTTAACTGACCTTATAAGTACATTTACTAGTCTGATTGGTATGTACATATTGAAAACTTTGATCAAAATTTATGACTTACAATCTTACAATATATACCTCAAAAATTTTGTAACTCCCCCTGAGTTGATTGTACCTTATCTGTATATTATTTGTATATCAATGCTCCTCCTTTGTATCTATTCTCCCCTTATTAATCCATATCTCCCCCTTTACAATCTATATCTCCCCCTTTTTGACACTTATGTCAAAGAGTGTTTAAGGGTTAAGACCATATTTAGCCAAAAATGTGCTATTTACCTCCATAATCATTCTGAGAGCTGCATCCCAATTGTTCAAAGCGATTTCTAATGACTTATGCTGGATAGCAGTCTCGGCAGCAAGTTGAATAAGTCCATCTAATGTAGAAAGATTTGGATCTTTCTTGAGTACATGTTCAGCATATACTTGCTCTTTATGAAGTATATCTAAATGTGGGGTAATGGAGGACTGGAGTTGTATTACTTTGGCCTTAATATTGGCCTCATCTGCTGTTAAGACAGCTATTTCTTTGTGAGTGTGAAACGATTGAGCAAAATGCTTCTCACTTTGAGCTGGATCACTCGGTAGTTGCATGCTTGAAATGCTTAAATTTCTTTCCAAGCTTAGTATCTTTTGGCTAGTTTCTTGTGTGAAGTATGAAAAATCACACAACTTTTTATACAGTGAGAATATATTCTCAAGTACCTTCTTCACCTTATCAATAAGCTTTGCTAATTCTACTTGTGAAAGTGCGATTTGTCTTGATATTTTCTCATTCACTTTCCCTTGAAATTTTCTTTCTGACCATTCCATAAGTTTTGCATTGGTTTCTAGGTCTTCATTTGTCACCTGGTGAACAATATCTGTTAGTTGCTCTGTGATGTGCTTCGACTCATCCGGTGATTGCAAACTGAAGGCATCCATAAAGATGTCCTTGATCTCATAAAGTGTTTGCTTATTTTTATACTCTTTCCTGAGTATTTCCTGCCTGTTCCTTCTATTTAGTGCATCCTGCACCTCATTGATTTGATCAATGGTTATTGATTTTGAGTCATAGCTCAGTATGACTATCTCTTCATCTAATTCAGGGTCTCCATAGTGAAGTACCCTTGCAACTTTGGCAGTACTAGATGATGGTACTGAAATCTGTAATGGTTGGTGTGAAGGAGTTCCCGAGGTAGGAAAATTTATTAATGTTTGAATTTCCTCCTGTTCTTTAGGGGTTTCTACTATTTCCTCCTCCTTCTGTCTACCATGATCAATTATTGTTATCTGTGGAAGTGTACCTTGTATTTGTGCTGTAGGATCAGATGTAATAGTCTGTCCTGATTGTTCTTTTCCTTGTTACAGCTGCACTTTGCTTTTGTCTTGCAACATCAATTATACTAGTTGACATTTCAAATTGACTACTAGTAGTTGTGATAGAAGGTGGTTCTTGTGTATTCACCTTATCTTTAACTGTACTTTCTACTAGTTTCTGTAACTCATCTATACTGACCAATACTGGTTCTGTACATAATATTGTTTGTTGTGTTGATTGGTGAAGAATTCTTTTCAGATCTTCTGCAATTAATGGATTGACATTTTGACCAGAAGTGTCAGGAACATCAGTAATTGTTATAGTATCTGCAGGTGGGATGGATGCTTGTGGAGGGCTAGGGGGTGGCAATTGTGTGTCTTGCACACTCTGTTCTGGCTCAGCTGTTGCCATTATATCCTATTTTTGTGTTTCTTCCTCTTTTCCATCTTTCTTTTCTTCTTCTCTTTTCTTTTCTTCTTCTTCTTCCCTTTTTCTCCTCTCTTCTATTGGTATAGCTGCTTCTTCCTTGTATTCTTCCTCAAGAAAATCTTCAATCTTTTTGTACAAATTCTTCCACGATTTCATTGTTCTTTGAACAATCTTTTCCATTCTGTTTTGAAGTATAAAGAATGCCCTATATTTGGGTGTAAACCTGTTATTATGCCTTTTGACTGCTTTGCTAACTTGTTCTCTGGTCAAATCCGGCAATACACTGGCTAGGGTTGATTCCCTCATCTCCTTCTCCATTTTTAAGCAAAAATGCCATCTGTCTTCTATAATTTTTGACAGCTCCTTTGGCAATTGACCATCTAGTTCAAGTGGGGTGTACTTGAACTGTGCCATCATTCCATACACTGTTTCTTCTATCTTATTTTGTTTTTCTTTATTAAATTTACTAAAATCAACTTTATTTAAATTATTCAAGTCACCACTTGCAATCCTTTTACATAGGGTATCAACTGATGAATTGCTTACCTCTTCTGTTTGCTCTTCATCATCAGTGTCAGGTTGAGCCACATACTTTCTTCTTTTCCTCGACTCTTCTTGAGATTCCTTGACTTGTTTCTTCTTGGCAACTTCCTCTTTAGCCTTTTGAGTAGAGGCTCTTGTTGATGCTCGTGTTGTCGGCTTTTGAGGTGATGGAGTGGCAACTTTCTTCATTCTGGGCTTGGCTAAAGGCTATTCTATTGCCTTTCTCTTCTTTGGCTCGGCTTCAGTTGGTGCTTCCTTGGCTTCTTCTTCCTCTGCACCTTCCTCCTTGTCTTCTCCAAGATCTTGGGTTAGTTCTATTGGCCCTTGTTCCTGCTCATCTTCATCCTCACTGTTTTCTTCTTCTTCTTCTGCCTCATCCTCAATTTCTTTGCCAAACTTCTTCTTGATCTTCTTGATTAATTTATGTTTCTTCTTCAATGTAGAAGCAATTTTTAATTCCATGTTTATTTTTGATCTTACCACATCATAAGTGCCAAAATGTGGTGCATTTTTATCTCCTTCCTCTGCCAATAATGCAGTTATTGCTACTGATGCCTCATCAATATTGATTTCATATCCAAATGGCCTTAGCCATCTTACCCTTGGAATTACTGCTTGGATGTAAGTAAAATCTATGTCAACTAAGAAACATATGTCATTTGTATGCTTTTCTACTAATGAAGCTGGTATCCTTGACCTTTGCTTCATGGATTTCTTGAAATCCTCAAAATAGCTTGTCATCAAGGTATCAAAATTTTCTCCCATTTGCTCTATATATTCATTAATTTGTTCAACAATTGTTTTATCTAGATTCCATTTTACTTTCCCTATAGAAGGAAATCCTTTCATCAGATAGAAGAACATACACATCAAAACTGATCCAAATTTGCATTGAGCTCCCTTGCTTTTCCTTATAGCTCCCAGATTTTCATTAATCTGTTGAAACATGAGCTCTGCCAGATCATAAGTGTGATCTCTTTTGATTATCTTGTATGCAACATCAACTGCTATACAAGGTACACTGTTCAACCTGCTTGATTGATAGAATTTGTGTGAGATAATTCTCACAGCAAAGTTTAGTAGGGGATCTGTGACTGTGTCGATAGTCATTCCTTTATTGTTCCATTTGGCACCTGTATTTTTCTCTATTATTTCCCTTTTGTCACTTCCCAGGGTCTTTGGCCGATCTAGGGTTGGAATACCAGTAACCCTATGAACAGTTTTCTTGGTAAATTTTACTGGCCCTGACTCTAACCAAAAAGCTCCGTCATGTATTCGGCTCAAAATTATCCGTACCCATTCTATTTTGAAAACAGTCAGAAATGCTAGGGTTTTGGTCAATCCTTTTCTTTCTACTATTGAAAACTCATTTTTCAGTACTTTGTTTTCACACAGTTTATCATATGCGTTATGAATTTCTAAGTCTCCTATGGCGCCAATTTTTCAATTGTAACATTTCCTCATATCTTGAACCATTACAACTTTTGGGGGAATGTGGGAGAGAGCTCCGGCTGGGTTGTTTTTGTAGGCAACTTCGGGAATAGGGCAGAAATCAGGTTGCTTCACTTCATTTGAAACTAACTAGACTTCAAATGACTCTTTTTCTTGGGTTTTCTTTGAACTTGATGCCATTATTGCGAACTAGGGTTTATACAACAAATGGGTATAAAACTGTGTAGCTTGGCACAAACAAAAATACCTTTAGATCGATGAAAAACGTGTTGAATGAGTTTGCAATCTGCTTGAAATACTGGATTCTTACTATGAAGTCGCTCAGCTCTCTTTCTTCTCCTTTGCTTCTTGATCGCGATGCAAAAAACTGATTGAAATCGCGATAATATACCCCAATTTTATCGCATTGAATGCTCAACTGCCAACTCGGCTTCTATTGGAGTTATCCAACTCGGCATCAATTTTTAGCTCGGTCGCTGTTGGGAGCTTGACATCTATTTTAACTCGGCATCCAAAGGAAGCTCGGCATCAACATTTAGTTTTTGTCTTGACATCTTGTTTCATGTAGTTTTATACTTTGCTTAGCTTCTTTGTCTTGGGACTGATGTATGATATAGCTTTGTATATCAGTCCTGTGTACTTCTTGTGCTTAGTTTGATGAAGTATGATCACTTGACCCATTGGGTGAAGTGATCCCTCCACTTGATGTGTTTCACTCTTCCTTCTTTTTCCAAGTCTTGTTCATTTGCCCTCTTATCTTTTCAACATCAATCTTTTGTTTTCCTTTGTTATCTTCAGTCTTGGGTGCCTTTGATCTTGTAGGACAGTTTCTACTGATATGACCAATTTTCAAACAACTAAAACATGTAGTTTGATTCAACCATCTTTTGTAGTTTCCTTTGAAATGTGTTCTTATACAGTTTTGTGGTATATGTCCATATTCTTGACAATAGTGACAACTGTACCTGGTGTTGTAATCTCAAAATTCATGGTTTGATGTCTTTGCTGGTTGATTTACTGTCCACATAGGTTTTGATCTGCATTCAAATACCCTATGTCCATATTTTTTGCAATTATAACAATGTCCATCAAATCTTTGAGTCCTTGTGACATTGGATTCACAATTTTGTGTCATATGTCCTTGCATGTTGCACTTGTGATAGAAACTTTTGAGTATATTTGATTGATTGAATCTTCTACTCCTGCACACATTAGTTGTATGTCCCTTCTTATTACAGAAATGACAAGTGGGTTTTGAATTCTTACCTTTATCACTTCTTTGTTCAGCATTCTTTGATGATTCTCCAACTTCAGTGCTATTGTATCCTAGTCCTGATGTATCATGGGCAGATTTTGGTGATTTCAGCAACTGTTCAAAATACTTGATTGCTTCACTTGATTTGTTAAGATTCTCTGCTACCTCTTTTTCTCTGTTCAATTCATTCTGCATTTGTTCATTTTGCATCTTCAAGATAGAGATCTCAATATCCTTTACATTAAGTTCATGATGAAGGATCATCATTTGGGCAAGTGTATCCATCTGCATGTTTGAGATCCTTGTCAGTTCAGTACATTTTTCTTCAAGTCTATTTGCAAGATTTCTTTTATCATTTTCCAACATCACTTTGTCTTCAACTGATCTTTTCTTGTGTTCAGTAATTTCACATATCATTATGGCCTGTGATTCATGTTCCATCTTAAGAGATCTTATCTCATTTGCTTGGATTTTGTTTTTCTCCATCAGTTCTGCTATTGCTGCATCAAACTCTTTAGTGTCTCCACTGGAAATTATGTTGGTGGTATCAATCTCCTTGTAGTGTATATCATTTTCAGCTATGGCTAGATCCTTCCTCTTTTTTAATGAGTTTCTCAACTTGTTTCTGAATTCCTCCAAGCTATGCAAAGCAAGTTGCACATCTATCACCTGATTTTCAATGATCTTTCCAAGTTTGAAAGCTTCCATCTTTAGATCTTTTCCTCCAAGCTATTAGGCTTTTCCTTAAGAGAACCTAGATTATGCTCTGATACCAATTGTTGGAATATTCAAATATGGAAAGAGTACTTATGAGAGGGGGGTGAATCATAAGTATCATACTTTAGCTAATAAAACTTTTAACTGAAAGTAAATTGCATGCATGTAAATACATCAAATAAACATGTAACAAAACACATGCATCAATAACACTTAACACTGGAATTTGGTAATCCAGAAACCCTCCAGGATTAAGAAGGCAAAACTGAGGTGGGGATGATACCCACAAAAAATTATTGCAGCAATATTGTTCAACCACTTCTGATGGTTTGCCCTGTTAAAGGCTTTACACTGTGTCAATAGTGACCTGGTTAGAGGCTTTCAAACACTTAACATGAAGTGTTACCCTGTTAAAGGATTTTATCACCTAGTTAAAGGATTTATCGAAATAGTTGTTAAGCTAACCTATCACCATAGGATTTTTATTCTAATACAATTGCTAGAAAGTATAAGGTACAATAAACCTAACTGATTACAACCCTTGATTGCTGATTGCAGGCACTTGTTCTGCTTTCTCTGATCTGGATCCTTTTGTGATCTAATAATCCTCACTTCTGAAAATAGAATTCCTTGCGAACCCTTATATATCTTCTCATACCTCTCATCTCTTTTGCATTTTACAATGAAGTTTCATCTTCTTTATAAAGACATTTGAAGATTTAGGGTTAGGTATGGATCTACGATCCATATTCAATCTCTATTTTTCGCTCAATACTTATCTTTTACTGATTGGTTGCATGCCCTAGCATTTTTCTTATTGGCTACATGAAAATTACATAGGAAAAATAAAAGATTCGATCTCATCATTAAATCCTTCGAGATTTACCTTATGTCGGCTGTAAAAACTGTTTGCATTATAGTTTGTGCAATTACAAACTTTTATGTTGATCTACTGAATTACTCGGCTCTTGAAGTATTTCTGATACTCAACACATGTTGTTTCCTGGATAGCTTGGCACCTTAACAAAATTGTATTACTCAACACCTTATGTTACTCGGCACTTGTTACCACTCGACGCTTATTAACACTCGGCACCTTGTATTGCTCGACACTTATGCTTCACTCGGTAACTGATCTTTACTCGGTATCTGATTTTCACTCGATTGCTGATCTTCACTTGGTATCTAATTTTCACTCGGCAGCTGATCTTCACTCGACATGCATAATGTACTCGGCATCCAATGTGGAATATGATTAAGTGTGTTGGCACTCAAGTGTCAAAAACATTATGATGTTAACATGAAATTACCCTTACTACAAAATCTATCAAAGGATTTGTGATGGTGTCAATAGTCATTCCTCTCTTATTTCATATGGCTCTTGTATTCTTTTCAATAACCTCTTTTGAATCGCTCCTCAAAGTCTTAGGCCGATCTAGGGTTGGATACCCTATTACCTTATGGATTATTCTTTTGGTTGTTTTGATAGGCCCATTGACTAACCAAAGTGAACTATCATGAATCCTACTTAACACAATCCTAATCCATTTAGTTTTGAAAATATTCATGAAATCTAGGGAACGAGTTAACCCTTTCTTCTCTATAATTTTGAATTCTTCCCTTAACACCCCATTTTCACAAAGTCTATCATATGCTTGTCTGATTTCTATGTCTCCAATACTTCCAATTTTACAGTTGCAACATTTCTTGACATCTTGAACCATTAAAACTTCGGTGGTATCATGGATAATGCACTGAAGGGATCTTGTTTATATGCAATATCAGGCATGCCCTTGAAAATTAGTTATTTGAGCTCATTACTAACCAGATGAACATTCAAAACCTCTTTGCCCTCTACACCCTTTAAACTAGATGCCATTTTGTGAAAATAGGGTTTATGAAAGTAGAAACAGCGTAGCTCGACACATGTTAAATACCTTGAAAGATCTGATGAAATGGTGTTGAATCATTGTTCAAATCTCTTGCAATCACTTTTGATGAATTTCTTGATCACTTTTAGCTCTCCTTGCTCTTTCTGAATTTTGAAATGAAGTAAAATGAGCTAAAATCGATCAAATAACCTTTTGAAAAGATGCAATTAATGCTAAGTTCTTACACAGATGTAAGCTTGACATCAACCAATTTCAGGCTCACTCAACAACCACTAGCATTTTCATTCATTTTATAATAATTATGAGCTCAACATCAACTAGTCAGTCTGTAAGCTTGACATCCTCTAGCATTTCACTTGGAAATCACAAGAAACTTTTCATACTCAACAAAAACATGAAAAACTTAAAGATTTTCTTTGATTTCTAATAACATCTTGCATATTTATTCATTCTAATGTAATCTTTTTAGAACTAAATTCTTTTGGAACTGATGTATGATATAACTTGTGAATATCAGTCCCACATACCTCTTGATTGCTTAGTTTGATGAGGTGTGATCATTTGACCCATTAGGTGAAGTGTTCCCTTCTCCACTTGATGTGTTGTGATCCTCCTTTTTCTTCCATGTCTTGTTCATTTTATTTCTAAAATTTTCAACATCTACCTTGCCTTTGCCTTTATCAAACTCACAAGTTGGTGCCTTTGACTTTGTTGGAATATCGACTAATGTGACCAATCTTCAAATAGATAAAACATGTGGTTTGACTCAACCACCTTTTGTAGTCACTTCTGAAGTGTGTCCTAATACAATTCTCAAGAACATGTCCATACTCTTGACAATAATGACAACTGTATCTTGTATTATAGTCCTAGTTATAAGAGTTGCCATTGTTGTTTACCTTTGTTTTCCTGTTTGATGACCACATGGGTTTGGATCTGTACTCAAAAGCTCTATGTCCATACTTCTGACAGTTATAGAAATATCCTTCAAATCTTTGTGTGTGAATGGTCATAGTTCCGTATTCATGTGCCTGATGACCTTGTTTGTTGCACTTATGGCAGTGAACCATGCTCTTATATTTGACATTCTAATTTACAGTCTTGCTCTAGCACACATTAGCAGTATGTCCTTTCTTACCATAATTATGACAAGTAGGTTTGAAGTTCTTACCTTTGTTGCTCCTTTCTTCAACACTTTTGGATGATTCTCCTTCTTCAGTACTTGTGTATCCCAGTCCAGATGTATCATTATTTGATCTAGGGGATCTCAATAATTGCTCAAAGTATTTGATGGCTTCACTTGGTTTATTGAAACTTTCAGCAATTTTATTTTCCCTATTTAGGTCATTTTTCAATTGCTCATTCTACAACTTCAATGTTGTTATCTCAATGTCCTTGACATTCAATTCATAGTTGGCATTCATCATTTGACTTAGAGTATCCAATTGCACGTTGGAAATCTTGGTTAGCTCTGATGATTTCTCTTCTAGTCTGTTGGTTAAAACTCTTTTGTCTTCTTTAATCATGGCTTTTTCTTCCATATCTTTCTTTTTCTATTTAGTCATCTCACATAGTATTATGGCTTGTGATTCTTGCTCTAACTTGAGATTTCTGATTTCTTTAGCTTGGGCACTATTATTTTCCATTAGATCTACAACTGCTACATCAAATTCATTGGAGTCTCCATTAGCAAATAGCTTAGTGGTGTCTATCTCTCTGTATTGCGTGTCATTCTCTTCAATGGAAATTTCCTTCCTTCTCTTCAAAGATTTCTTTAGTCTTCTCTTGCTTCATTCAGTTGGATGTAGAATGAGTTGTATTTCAATTCCCCAATTCTCAATGATCTTTCCCCAACTTGTAGACTTCCATTTCAAGATCTCCCCTTAAAGCTGCAAAGCTTCTCTTTCAGAGAACTAGGCTTTGCTACCAATTGTTGGAATTACAATAGGAAAGGTAAACTTCTGGGGGGGTGAATTAGTAGTTTAAACATTGACCCATACAACATTCACCACACATCCATCTCGTACATTTAATAAGTAAACTCAAATACCATGTAAACCATGTACATCTAAATCATGTAAACAAGTAAGCATTCACACATATATATGACACTAGATATGATTACCTAGAAACCCTCCAATGAGAAGGTAAAACTAGGGTGAGGATGACACCCACAAATCTTCACTACTACAATAATAAAGTGTATCCAACAAAGGTTATAATATTTAATCATGAAACATGATCTACCATATGAAAGGTTTGCCCTGTTAAAGGCTTACAAAGACTATTAAGTCTTACCTTGTTAAAGGATTTCAACACCCTATTAGAAGTGTACCTTGTTAAAGGACTTCAACTCATAATTAAGTAAGCACTTTGTTAAAGGATTTCAATATAGCCTATTAGGATTACTCTGTTAAGAGATTTAACTAACTCACCTGCTAGAATGAGTCAACACTGGTCCTGCGGTTAGCACTTGGTCGCTTGATGACGGATCACCTCTAAACTGATGTATTCTTGATCCTTCTTAACCAAGTGCCTCTCTGTTGTATGTTATTCCCTTCTTCTGTTCTCCTTTAACTGATTCTACAATGCAATTTCACTTTACAATTCCTTAGCCACCATGAATGCTCTATTTGCACACACAAACTTCTTTCTTCACTTCTTCCACACAAATTATGAAGTTTAGGGTTTGTCCTCCTTAAGAAGGCTTAGGTGACTTAGGGTTAGGTATGAATCAACAACTGTGATTCATCCATTTTTCCACTTAAACCTTCCCTTTATTTGATTGGCTACATGTAATGCATTGGGATTCCAACTTGAGACTCATCATTCTCTCCCAAATATCATAATTCAATCTTTAAGTCAACTCAAAAAATGTTTACATAGTAGTTTGTGCCATTACAAATAACTATGTCAAAATGGTGTTACTCAGCATCTAAAGTCTCTGATGCTTGACATATACTGATTTCTATACTGTGACTCGACATCTGAATGACTCGACATGCACTTCTTGCTCGACTCCTGTATCACTTGACATACATTGTCTGCTTGACACTTGAGTGACTTGGCACATGAGTCACTCGACACTCATTGTGAACTTGGCATGCTCTATCTTATACATGTTGTGCTTGACATGTACTACTTGTTCTGCATGAACTAAGTAAATAAATTAAGTGTATAGATACTCACTTGTCAAAACCAATCTAAGATCAACAAAAATAGCCTCTTATGCCATAACTAAACATTTTCACACTATGCAAATACACAAGTATCTTCAAATAGGTCTAGATAGAACAAGATACCTCTTGTTTTCTCTCTGCTTCCAACTAGTTCACCATTAGCATCATAGATCTTTGGCTTCTTGTTCTAGAAATCAACTTTGTAGCCTAAACCTATCAACTATGTCACACTTAGCAAGTTATATTTCAAACCATCAACCCAGTATGCATTGTAACATTTGATCTTTTCATCTAGCTTAATTGATCCTTTACCTTTCACATAACATAGTGCATCATTACCGAACTTAACACTACTCTCATTATAATGTCCTAGCTTATCAAACTTACTTGTATTACTAGTCATATGATATGAGCAACCACTGTAAATTAGCAATCTATCATTCTTACTCACATGTGAGATCAATGTAGTTTTCTCATCTTCATTAGAATATTTTTTGTTGCAACATAAACAAATTCTTCATCATGATCATCAGAGTAACTGTCAGAAACATCCTCTTCAATAATATAGCAAGATTTCTTACCTTTGTCCTTGTTGTCTCTTTTATCTATGTTGCTTCTATCATCTCTCCTTCTTTTGTACTTGAAATATTTCCTTTCATCCTTCTCAACTCTATTAGGAAATCATGGAGCAATATGACCAACTTTGTTACATGTAAAACAAATAATATGAAGCTTACCTATGTATTTTCCTTTCCCTCTAGGAATTATTCTAGCCAACAATGCTTCATGTTCATCAAGGTCATCATCAGATCCACTATCACTTTCTACATACTTATTTTTCTTAGATTCATCAAGGGCCAGTTGTGCTTTGAATGCAAATTCAACACTAGCAGGGGAATAATTATCAAAATTTGATAATTCAAATGTAGTAAGCCTGCCAATTAGACTATCCAAGGTCAAATCATTACTAGGTATACATCTTAGTTCTTGAATCACAGATACTCTGATTGCATAGATAAGAAGTAAAGTCCCCAATACCTTACTTATCACTGTCTCATCAAATATTTGTCCTCCATCTCCTTTGATAACATTCACCACTTCTTTGATTCAACCACAATATTGTGCAATATTATCACCTTTTTTTCTTTCTCATGTCATCAAGTTTTCCTCTTAAGCTTTCTGCCTTAGCTCTCAATCCTTTTTTTTTTCTCCACCATGGTTTTTTCAACTTGTCCCACATTTTCTTTGTAGTGGTGCATTCCTTCAAATCATCAAATTCTGTATAACTTAGGGTTGCTGCAAGTTCAAACATCATTTGTTTGTGCTCCTAATTCTCTTTCAATGTGTTGATTGTCCAAGTAGTTAGATGTGGAATCTCCAATACTAGATAAGTGCAATCTCATCAACCTTTGCCATGTTGGGAAGTTCCCCTTATTTAGCTTAGGTATCTCTCTCTTGTACATCTTGATCTTTGTCTCGAGTCCTTCAAACTTTCCTTACAAGCACCAAAGCTTTGAAACCAATTATTACAATAATTTAGAATAACTAAGAGAGGGGTGGAGGGGTGAATCAGTTATCCTAAAGTCCAAATGTACCAATTCAATTTTAATAACTTCAAAAAAAAATCAATCTTAGAAACCCACTTGGTCTATATAGCATAACATCAAAAAATTAGCATTTCGTGCAATTACTTAACTCTCTGCCTCTATAAGTATCAACTACCAGTAAATAAGCTACTATAAATATAGTATGCATAACAATAACATCCATACATGAAAATAACACTTTGACACTAGGATTCAAATTAGAAACCCAATTTTGGAAAAAAACCATCAACTAACATGCTACCAACTTTTCACTGTGAGCTCAGTTAAGAGCCAACCCTGTTAAAGTTATACAACTAAATGTGACCTTGTTAAAGTATTTAATCACCTTATCAAGAGTGGCTTTTTTAGAGGACTTTGGATCATTCCATTAGAATGTCGCCTTGATTAAAGGATTTACAAAATGACTATTAGGTCAACCTTGATCAAAGGATTCTTGATTGACACAATGGTTAGAATGTAACAGTAGGTTTGATCTTTAAAGTACAACTCACTTTTCAAATTCAAATCTCCATTCTCTCACCTATTTATTCATTGACCAGCCTTCATTAACATCTCCATCACTGATATGATTGGCATCTCCTCAAAAATTAACTCTTCACAAACTCTTCAGACTTCACATATGTTGTTCTCTTCTTCACAACTTCTTCTTAAGATTTCCAATCAATAATGAACCAACCTTGAAATTCATTCCTTATGCCTCCTTAAATAGGTAATTTTGATCTTCTTCTACTTAAACATCATCGTTGATCTTAGGGCTAGGTCAAATTCATCAAATTTTTCCATCTTTTTGTTCTCCTTCTTCTTCTTGAAAATTCTGATCAAATCATTCCCTTTGATCATGTAACAAACTCTCATTGTGCATTAAATATGCCAACTCACCAATCCTTATCTTCCATGCACTTTGACTCATTCAAAATTCCAACTGTTTCGGCCTCAAAATCAAATATTTCTCAAACTGTATCTTTTGTTGTCACTTGATAATCATTGTGTTATTTAGCTCGGTCATCACTATGTAGCTCAACAATCACTATACTTTCTCACTCAAAATCAATAGGCTCGCTCGACAGTAAAGAGCACTTGGCTTAAACTATTTTGTTTGGATTTTACATAAGTTCCTTAATCTTCTTCTTCAACTCCTTTGTTGACTATGCAATACTAATACTCAATGAAGCTTATCCTTTTGACTTGTTTCAACTCTTGGCTTCATCCAATTGTCTTCTTCACTTCATGTATTGATTGAACAACACATTATCTTATCAAGGACTAACTTATCACATCCTTCCATTGGGTCATCTCATGATCTCTTCTTTTCAAATCATCTTCATCAATCAAATGATATGGCAGTCTACACTGTTAGTAAATGTCTCTCTAGTTACAAAATTTGAAACTAGGTTTGATATCAATGAAAACATAACAATTGCTCCAATTATAGTCTTCAACACTTAGTAATAAGGATAATATACATTCCTTTCTATCGTATTGGCTATTTGTGGAGGTAGGAATAACCAAGATGGGGTTTGACTAAGGAAAACCCCAATTTAACAATGCACATATTGCCTCTTTATTTTAAAGGTATACATACTTTTTAATAAATCTAATTCAAGTAACAAATATCAACTCCCCACTCCAAGATAGTTCATATCTGATGATTTTAGCCTTTTTTATAGGGACTAGATTAATTCAATTGTTATGTTTTGGAGAATAGGTTGATTGAGGAAAATTAGTCCCCTCAAAAGTAGTTCAAATTCGTCCCAAACTCAAATTTTGACAATGAAAACACAAATTAAGACACATATTGTTGTTGATATTATAGTCAAGTTTTTTTATTAGTGACACACACTTATTCAGACAACCAATATCTACCAAGCTTATTGTACAGTTAACCAAGTAATTCATACTCTATTGAGTTCTATAGTTGCTACCGAGTATCAGGAATAGTATTCAATTTGCACCAAGCAATTTCTACCAAGTTGGTGATTATCAGTGTAAAACAAGCTTCATAGTGTTTACCAAGTCAGTGCAAATCAAGTTGTGTAGTGGTTATCGAGTTCACAGATTTAACAATTTGAATCCAACATTGACCAAGTCATACTGTGTTAACCAAGGGATTTAGTTTATACCAAGCTTGTAGTGATAGCATTGACTGAGCTGTGTAGTGTGAATCAAGTGATTCAGTTTATATGTCGAGTTTCGTAGTATTCACCAAGTCACTAATGCAGACCGAGTTCAAACTACTTGGAAGTGATTAGTATGGACTGAGCTTCTATGTCTATCGAATGC
Source organism: Cupressus sempervirens (assembly GCA_028749045.1). Lineage (NCBI taxonomy): Eukaryota > Viridiplantae > Streptophyta > Pinopsida > Cupressales > Cupressaceae > Cupressus > Cupressus sempervirens. The sequence goes on along the minus strand of CM053784.1, from coordinate 773,100,311 downwards.
ATGATGATGTTGAGCATTGACAGTAGATGCCAAGTATCATAACCTCACCAAGTTAGTCTTCAAAACTCCAGTTCCTACAGTTGGGTTGACTTTGTGTATTTTGGTGAAACTTGTATTATAGCCAACTTTGTTATTTTGTGAATTGGATTGGTATATATGTAATGTATTGTATCACATCCAAACAAGATATTTGATATGAGTATGATGCAAAATTGAAGAGCAGAAGTGCAAAGTAAAAGGCTACAACAATATAAGGAGCAACAAAGATTTATCTATCACAACAAGGTGATCATTACACTCAAAGGAATCACATTCAATAAATCAAGTTGCAGATCAGAGATCAACCACTGTTTCATCCTAATAGGTGGATTAGTTAAATCTTTTCATAAGGTGGACTTATCAGTCTTTTGTAAATCTCTTTACCAAGTGAATACTTCAGTGTATGTTTGAAAATCCTTTTGCAAGGTGGACCTAGCAGTTCTTATTGCTCCTAATAGGGCAGATCATCAAAAGTGATCATTACTAAAGCTTGTGGGTATCATCCCCACCCTAGTTTTACTTTCTATTTGGAAGGTTTCTAGGTCACCATATTGTGTGTCAAAGTGCTACGGAAGTTTTAATGATTTCAATTTTTCATGCATACGATTAGATCATAATTTACATGGAGGATTAATTGGTAAATAAAGATTAAATTTTATTGGTTATTGATTCACCCCTCCCCTCTCATTAACTTAGCTTATAATATATATTTCCAACAATTGGTATTAGAGCTTTGTGGTTCTCAGAGAAGAAGTTTAACAACTTGAGCAAAGATCAGAAGCTATGGAGGTATTCAGACTTGATAAGGTTGTTGATAATGAAAAACTAGATTTGAAATTGGCTATTAGACAACTCAAGAAAGAATAAGAGCAACTCTCTCAATCCTTGAAAAGAAGAAAATATCTTGCAATACAGATGAATGAGAAACTCTAAATTAAAGAAAGAATTGAAGACATCCATTCAGAAAGTAATTTAGATGAAGCCAATGAAGCAATCAAAGAATTGTTAGAAAACAATGGCACACTTCAAGAAGAAATAAGAAAGCTGAGAAGAGAGCGAGAAATTCAATCAATGAGATTGTGTGATGTCATGGAAGAGAAAACAAGATTAAAGAAGAGTTAGAAGGAGAGAAAAATGATATTCAACATCTATCCCTTCAAAAAGCAGACTTCATTGATCAACTCACCAATGCAAATGAATAAATCATGAATCTAAGATCAGAGAATGAAAGATTGCAGAATGATCTAAACACTGAAAAGCAAACTAATGAAAGGATGATGAAATCTCAAGTAGATATGGATCAACTAAATGAGCAAATGCAATACAGACAAAAAGGAAAAGCAAGAATTAGATATACAGAAGAAGGTGAATCATCTAAGCAAGGAGCCCAAAAGAATCAAAGACCTACTTGTAATCACTGTGCTAAGATAGGTCATACATCAAAAAAATGTTGGAGCAATGACAAAGCTAAGTTCAATGGAAAATGCTACAATTTTAATCAGCATGGTCATAGAGAAAATGAATGTAAAGAGAAGCCTAAATTTGAAAGCAAATGTCACAAATGCAATAAGTATGGGCACAAATCCTTTGAATGCAAAACTAAGATATTGAATCCAGCATAACAAATTGTAAAGCTATATTTGGTTGGGACTATAACACTTAGTGCATATGTCATTACTGTGGAGAATTTGGATAGATTGGAATGAATTGTGTAAAAAATCACATGAGGACAAGAGACACCACTAGAAGATGTTTGATTTGTATAGAGCTTGGACACCTTGCCAATAATTATATGAATACTAGAAGAATTGAAGATGAAAAGAAGGCAAAAGTTGATAGCATTAGAAAGCAAATGAGACGACAATAGATTCCAAAATCTTTTGAGAATGCAATCCAAGCAATGAAGGACATGTCACTCAAAAATTGGGTGACTCAAGCATTTCTACTTGATCTCCCATAAGGAGAACTGGATCTAGGATTCTGAAATAGACATCTTATATTAGTTCTAGTTAGCATAATGGAAAGATCCATATCAACATTCAAGATGCAAAGGGATCACTGAGCATTTAATAAAATTCTTGTCATTACCTAGCGAGGTCAGGTTGTAAGACCCTACCGAGCAAGGTCAAGAGTTACTAAATTGTTGTGTGGACATTGAGTCATGGATGACTCTGTCGAGCATTTAATTCAAGTCAAGTGGAAGATAGTCTATCATTAATGAAGTGATTGTACCAGGCATTTATGGTGATTGAAAGACAAAATTTGATAAGAAGGAAAAAATAAAATTCATTTATCATTGTGAATTTTCAAGAGCTATTTATACAAAGTGATTTTAGTGCATCCAAGAGATCTCTGCGAATTATTATTGAAGATTTCCATATCTTTGCAAACCTTACCAAGCGATGGCATCCTCCAACAATAAGAAAAAGAAAAGGTTAGAGATGTTGGTTCGAGGCATTGAATGGAAGGCATAAGATTTCAAGCTTAGTCTAGCTATTGCAGAAACCTTAGATCCAACCATAGCTTAATCTCAAATCCTAGCTAAGGTATTGTTGATTAATGATATTTGTTTGCATTTTTTATGTTCTATCCAAGAGATAGGAACCATGAAAATGGATGAAACTCTAGGGAAATTGTGTGTGAATGGTGTAAACTAGAGCATCAACACATGGAAAAACATTTTCAGTCTTCACAAGCAAAGTTATTTTGTGGTTTGTGTTAGTGATAAGGATGATGATGGTGAAGATGAAAAGGAAGAAGAAGGAAATAATGATGGAGAAGAAACAAATGATGACAATATAGATGATGAGGAACAAGAACAGGAAGCTACTGAGGAAGATCTCCCTGAGGTTCAGAACATTGAGGAGACTGACCCCGAGAAGATTGCAGCTGTGGTCATAGCCTCACTTCCCCATTCTTCGAGTGAAGCATTGAAGACATAAAGCTTAGAGAAAGCTACTATAGAATTGGTTGTGTCAAACATTGCAAGTTCAATTACTCAATCAATATTTACACTTGTTTAGCTCAATACTTCACTAATAGAAGTGACCAACACTTCATCTACTGAGCAGTCAGTACTTTCTCCTCCATCAATTTTGGTTGCACAAGGGATTTCTCCAATAAGTGCAGTATCTACTTTTTCTACCAGTCCTTGTATTTCTACTATTATTTCTATTCCAAGCATGCAAATAATAAGTACAAGGATAGTTGATACCAAGATTCAACCAAGTACAAAAGTTTTTAAAGGAAAAGAAAAGGAAGAAGACATTGATCTTGATGAGGATATAGTTATCCCAAATTGGGATATCTCCAATCTAAATCCTAATTAGATGCATATAGTAGGAGAGCTACTTCAGAAGAAAGCTAAGTAACAGAGGCTTAGAGAAGAAAGAAATAAAGAATTTCAAGTGCTTGAAGATGCAAAGAACATTATTGCAGAGGCATTCAGCACCGAGGTTGGCACTTCTCAACCAATTTTGGCTTAATTAGCAAAAGTAGTCTAGACAATTCAATGAAGATTTGAATGGACAAGAGAAATTATTGTAGAGAGCAGCGAAGAAATTTTAAAATAAGGCATTAGAGCTTATTGCACACAAGATCGCCATATACCAAGTACACAAGATCGACATATTACAAACCCCTCAATTTATTATGATACAACCTACATTACCCATTGTAGTGTATCAAAGAAAAGAGACATCCATGAAAAACATCAGCAAATTGGTGCACACTATATCAGTACCAAAAGTTTCTACAGAAGCACAAGATGGAACACAAGTTCAAGCAGGTTAGGTAGATACTCTTGTACCTACAACACAAGTTCAAGGTGCAACTAAAATCAAAAGGCAAGAAGAGAAGAGGACTGAAGAGTCAGACTTTACTACACAGCCCGAGGAGCAATTAGCAATGCAAATACTGGTTGTTTTGCCAACAACTGCTACTCCTCCAAGTCAAGCACTTCATAGGCCATGTGTAGAAGCTACACCACTATATTCATCAAGGCCTAGTCCTAGTACATCCAAGGTAGATGAGGCTACATCATTTGGTGATGTAAACTTGGATGAAGTGATTGTTTTGCTAGAGTTTGACCTTGCCACAGTAACTATTGAAAAAATGGGCATACTAAAGGATGTACTTGCAAGGAAAAAGCATCAAGAACTGCTCAGAAGGGAACTTAGGTAGAAGCAAGCATTGCAAGACATCAAGGATATATTTCTTGATGCATTCAACCTACCAATACCTGAAGAAGACAAGCCAATCATGGAGCAATTGGTAACCATTGTAGAATAGATCAATGATACAGACTTGGATTCAAATGTAAAATTACTTGAATGGTCTTAAAGAAAATTTCAAGGAAAAGTCGCTAAAAAGATATCAAGTGCTATTTCACTTAGTCAGGTTGAGTTAACAACCAAGTTTGATAGTGTAAAGAAAGTCTTAGAGATTTTTTTCTTGGTTTACACCAAGTTATGTGATACAACTCTATTCACACAAGAATTGCATCAACATATTGAAAATCTAGAGGGAAATATGAAGCTAATAGGTACTACTCTACCACATTCTCTAGCTTAGAGTCAAAAGCACTTCAAGAATTTGATGAATTCCCAAGGTCATTTGGCATCTTTGCATGCTCAAGATGCACATATTTGAGCTACACTAATCAAAATCTGATCCATGTTGACCCCACACATGGAAATACTTCACAAGGAGCTAGCCTTTGCCAATATATTAATGCAGAAGGATCCCATTCTTTCTACACTTAAAGGCTTAGTTTATCTTGTTGTCGAATTAGCCATCCAAATCAAATCATCAGAGGTAGCTTGTGATAACTAGAATGCAGCTATGAAGTTAATACTTGAGATCCATAAATCTGTATAACCCTTTGTCATAAATATCAAAAAGGGGGAGAAATAAGTTTTGCGGAGCACTAAGTTTTGAGAGTGTCAATGAATTCAAGGAAATAACAGATATAATTTTGGGGGAGACCAACCCAAGGGGGAGTCAAAGACAGAAACATAGTACAACACGATTCAACATATGCATATTTACTCAGCAGGAGTATTGGTTTCAAATTTAGAACACTACAATCAACTCAGGGGGAGTTATAAGATTTTGATGTACGACTGTTAAGTCAAGTTTTTTGCAAAATTTTGAAAATTTGAAAATTTGTACACATGCTGAGCTGAGATAGTGAGTATTTAAGTCATGCTTATAAGTTAAGATCATTCATGCATGGACAAGTGTTTTTGCCACTCATGTCAAAAGGGGAGATTGTTAATCTCAGATTGCTTTTGACATATGAGTGGCAATACACTTAAGTCATTTACTTAGTTCATGCCAAACAAGTAATACATGCCGAGCATAAGTTGTCAAATAATATATGCCAAGTGAGAGATATACAGTATGTGCCAAGTAACTAGTAAGTGCCAAGTCACTCAAGTGTCGAGAAAATAGTAAGTGTCGAGTCATTTAGATGCCGAGTAATCAATGGATACCGAGTCATTCAGAGGCTGAGTTACAACATTGAAGTTACATTTGATGCTGAGCATCAGGGACTTCAAGTACCAAATAATACAGTTTTGACATTGTTTTTTGTAATGGCACAAACTACTATGTAAACCATTTTCAAGCTGACTTGAGGGTTGTTTTATGATATTAGATGATATGAACGAATCTTAATTGAGAATCCCTATGCAATACATGCAACCGATCAGTTAAAAGGATGATTGAGTAGCTAGATGGATGAATCACAATCATTGATTCATACCTAACCCTAAGTCACCTAGGTCTTCTTAAGGAGGACAAACCCTAAACTTTTTATGAATGTAGAATGAGAAAAGAGAGAAGTTTTCATGATCAAATAGAGCATTCATGGTGACTAAGAAGTTGTAAATTGAGATACATTGCAGAATTAGTTAGAGGAGAATAGAGAAAAAGAATTAGAGGATAAAAGAGATACATTTGATCAGAAGGATCAAGGATACATGTAAAGAGGTGATTTGTTATCTAGCAGCAGGGTGCTAACCATAGGATCGTTGCTGATACATTCTAGCAGGCGAATTAGTTAAATCTCTTAACATAGTAGTTTTAACTGGATGTTGTAAATCCTTTGATAGGGTGCTTACTTCATTGTAAGTCAAAGTCCTTGTACCAGACACACTTCTAATAGGGTGTTGAAATCTTTTATTAGGACAAGATATAACAATCTTGTAAGCCTTTAACAGGGAAAACCTTTCACAGGGTAGATCATATTTCATGGTTAAATATTGTAACCTTCATTGGATACACTTTATTAATACATTAGTGGAGATTTGTGGGTATCATCCCCACCCTAGTTTTACCTTCTCATTGGAGGGTTTCTGGTTAACCAAATATCTTGTGTCATACATGTGTTGAATGTTTATTTACTTTCAAGTTATAAATGTATATGCTTAATTTGGTATTTTAGTTTACATGCATAGATTGTGAGATGGATGTGTGGTGAATGATTTCAAGGTTGAAGTTTTAAGTACTAATTCAACCCCCAACCCCCCAGAGTTTACTTTCCTTATTTGTATTTCCAATAGGCATGATCTTCTAGAAATAGATGTTAATTAGGAAGCTTTTGGAACTAAGGGCAAAGGGTGTATTGTGGATGACCTCAGGAATAAATTAATCCCAATGGTTGAAGAGGTTAACCTAAGAGCTATTGAATCTAAGGAAGCACTTTCAAACTCTAATTTAAATAAAATTTTAAGAAAAAGAGGTATAAGTAAGTACTTGAATAAACTAAGATCCCACGTTGCAGAAGCTAAGGGGAAAACAAAACTAACTGATTTGTTTGATGTAGGGAAGGGGAAGTTCCTTCGCAAGGTGAAATTAAGATCTTGTATTGGAATTTCAGGGGCCTCAATGTCCCTAACAAGCAACACTTACTTAAGTGGTGTTTAAATGATTAGAACCTAGTATTGTTCTATTAAGGAAACCAAAATGAATTTAGAAGAATTATTAACCTTCAAAAAGAGACCGAGTTTCAGAGATATTATTAGTAGCCCAACCATGGGAGCTTGAGGAGGCATGGCTATCATCTGGAATCTCCACAATGTTGCTCTAAACCCTTAATACATTGATAGGCATTGGATGAGTGTTCATGTTAAATGTTTCAATTCCAAATTAAAATTCTCCTTAATTAATATAAATGATCCTACATCCAGTGTTGATAAAAGAATCCTTTGGTTGGAACTAGACTACCATCTCTAATTTCTTTTTTCCTTCTACATAATAGGAGGAGACTTTAATGCTATTGCCTCCCCACCTAAGAAGAAAGGTGGATTATCTAAAATATCTCAAGATTAGTTGGATTTCAACAATCAAATTAATCATTCTACTTTGTTAGAAGTTGCCTCCAAGGATAACTCATTCACTTGGAATAATAGAAGGCAATGTTTCAATCATATTGCAGAAAGATCTTGATAGGTTCTTCTCCTTGGGTAATATCCCTAACTAGGTTTCCTACCTCGAGTCTGAAACCCTCCCATTTTTTGGGTCTTATCATTACCTGGTCCTATTGGGGATGGAACTAGAGGAAACACCCATCATGAATTCTTTTAAATTTGAGTAGATGTGGTTCAAAGATGAGTCTTTAACCCATTTATTAGAGTATTGGTGGATAAATGCATATCAAGTTCAAAGTTGTACAAGGTAGTCCAAAAACTTAAAATCATTAGACGAAATCTCATCCAATGGAATAAAAATTAATTTGGGAACATTTTCAATCTTAAGATTAAAATAGAGATGGAATAGGTAAAGGTCAATACAAAGGTTATGAAGAGGAGTATGGGTGAAAGTCTCTTATCTTTGAGGAGAAAGCCTAAGGCTTAAACTGGAAGACATTTTGGCAAAAGAGGAAATATTCTAGTAACAGAAGTCAAGAGAAATTTGGTTGAAGAATGGGGATAGGAATAAAAAATTCTTCCATAATAGTACAAAACTAAAGAGATCAATAAACAAATTTTCCAAGATTAAATCAGCGAAGGAACCTCCATGAATAATTGAATTGAAATAGATTTAGAGGACATCTCTTTCTTTGAAAAAATCTTAAATAATATTGATAGTTCATCACTATATGATCAAACATCCTCCCTCAAGATCATCCCCAAGATCTTATCCAAAGATCATAACACCATTCTTTTCCAAGGATGAGGTCATTACAACCCTCTTCCGAATGCATCCTGATAAATTCCTTGGTCCCGATGGATTCCCATCTACTTTCTTTGAAAAATGTTGGCATTTCCTAGGGGATGAGGTTACTGAAGCTTTGGAAGGTGTCAGGAACTTAGACAACGTTCTCAAAGAGGTAAGCCATACTTTTCTAGCTTTGATTCCTAAGGGGGATTTTTTTGAGATCTTTAAAAATTATCGACCAATTTCTTTATGCAACACACTGTATAGATTATTATCAAAAACTCTATCCAAGTGTATGTTGAAACTTCTTTCACTTCTAATCAATGAGGAACAAACTAGCTTTGTACATGGGAGATCTATGTATGATGAGATTATTATAGCTTAAGAAGCATTCCATTCTCTTCAAAACAATGGACACGTAGGTACTCTAATCAAATTGGATATTAGTAAGAATTATGACAAGGTGGATTGGAGGTTTTAATACAAATTTTTAGAAGCTTTTGGTTTTGCTAAGACTTGGATTAACTTGATATCTGAATGTATCTCTACTCCCAAGTTTTCAGTCCTAGTTAATGGCTCTCCTAAGGGTTTCTTCTCACCATCTAGGGGTATCAGACAAGGGGACCCAATGAATTCCTTTCTCTTCATCTTAATGTCAAAATATTTGGGTAGAGAATTTTGATATTATTGCTCTAATTGGTCACTTAAAGGTATTCAACTTATAAATAATGAAGAACCATTCACTCATCAACAATTTTTAGATGATACAATGTTGTATGGGGAAGTTAGCATACAAGAAGCTAGAGAAATTAAACACATCCTCTCTTTTTATATGTTAGTTTCTAGGCAAGAAATTAATCCATCCAAATCTTCAATATTTTCTCTTTAACACAAAATCTAGTATTCAATAAGATATTAGCAATACCTTGAACATTAAGACTAGAACCTTTCCTTGTAAATATTTGGGTAATCAACTTGAAGTGGGTAAGAATAACTCACAGAGTCGGGATAGCCTCTTTGGAAAAGTCAAATCCAAGATCTAGTCATGAAAGGGAAAATGACTTTCATTGGCATGTATAATAACTCTTCTAAAGGTAGTTTTAACTAGTATCCCTATCTACCAACTTTCAGTTATTAATTTGCCAGTTCAAAAAAGGGACAACTTGAATCAATTCTTAAAAGACTTTTTATAGCAAGGATCTAGAAATCATCATAAAATATCCTTAGTATTTTGGGATAAAATTTGTAGACCTAAAGAAGAGGGTGGTTTTGGGATAAGAAATATCAATGATCATGCTTTTTCTCCTAGGGAAAAAATGAATTTGGAGAATGATCAAGAAACCCCATTTAACATGGGCAAGAATCCTTTATAATAGGTATCTTAACTCTAGGGATCCATTAAGCCTTATTAGGACTAAAATTACCTCAAGGGGATCCAAGTTGTGGATCTTTATGCTCAGTTGTTGCTTTGTAATTCTAGACAAGATCACATGAAAATTACTAAGGGGAATTAAGTGAATTCTATTCAGACTCTTGGGAAGGCTATCAAATCATTAATAGTATAGCCAATCTTTAGTATGCAAAGAAATCTTGGTAAGAAGTATAGGTCCTTATTTGCATAATTATGTGGTCTATGATGATAATTGTTTAAAGGGATGGAAATGGAAATCCTTTTCTGACTACAATATCCCCCCAAAGGAAGTTGACATCCTCAATAATATTATGAAGGAGAGAAGGTCTTCCATTTTTTAGCAAGAAGATGTGCTAGTCTAGGATGGATCCAAAAATGGATAATAGAATACAAAGGATGGTTATAATTACCTTACTAGTTTAAGGAACCACCCCAAGAAGGCTATTCCCCACTCTCTATGCTGGAACATTCTTTGTATTCCCAATGTCATAGCATTTTCCTGGTTAGCAATCCAAAATATAATATTAATTGAAGATAAGTTTAGAAGGATGGGAAATGAAGCGCCTACTTGATGTCCCTTGTGTGAAAATGTAGAAGAGGATCCATATCACACCATCCTTAATTGTTATTATGCTAATACTCTCTAGAACTAGTTCTTTCAAAAAATGAACTTTAGACTTTCTCTCCCTGATTCAATCAGGAACCTCCTCCTATCATGGCCAAGGTTGAATATAGATAACATTTTAAAAGGCCTCTGGATTATATCTCCCACTGTCATATTATGGGAAGTTTGGAAGGAAAGGAATAGAAGAATCTTTAAAAACCTGAGTATGAATCATGATAAACTTATGGGCCTACTCGATGTCCCTTGTGTTAAAATGTAGAAGATTGTTGTTATGCTAATGCTTTCTAGAACTAGTTCTTTCAAAAGATGAACTTTAGACTTTTTCTCCCCGATTTAATTAGGAACCTCCTCCAATCATGGCCAAGGTTGAATATAGATAACATTTAAAAAGGCCTCTAGATTATATCTCCCTCTAATATATTATGAGAAGTTTGGAAGGAAAGGAATAGAAGAATCTTTAAAAACTTGATTATGAATCATGATAAACTTACCCTCAAAATGGAAGCCTTAAATTAGGTTCTCTACTTGCAAAGGTTGTAGAGATATCTAAAATATTTAAGAATGTTGGTGAAAATAAGTATTTACTATTTACACTTTACTTAAGTTTACTTAGGTTAATGCATTTTCATATTAGTTGTCATGTAGACACCTAGGAGTTTTCGTATTCATATGAGTTGTCATGTAGACAACACAGTGGTTTGCACTCCAATTGAGCACATATTGTCTACTACATCTCTTTATGAGATACACCTTTACATTTTTATCCTCTTATTGTTGCATGTACATTCATGCACAATGGAGGATAATCCACTCTTGGTGGACATGTGCTTAGTTGGTATGCTAATCTCTTTGCTAACTCCTAATCATATTAGTTGCCTTTATATACAAGATACTTCTATGATGTATTCATCCAATCATCTAATATCCATTCTCATTTGATCATATCTTGTCTCTCTTCTACTATCTCTTGAGCTTCTAGATCTTTGCATTTCATTCTTGCCTCAAGCAAATTCTTACATGGTATCAGAGCAATAGGAGTTTCATTGCATAGCCATTAGAGAGATTTTTTTTCGCATGGTCAATATTGGAGCTTATTGGTGCAAATAAAATGTTGGTGTCACATTTAGAAGGTCAAAAAAACCCCTAAATCAGATTTTGTTTCATCAAAATTGGATATCTAAGGTGAAATCTAGAGTCATTTTTTTTGGAGGTGCAATGACAACAATTCAAGAAAAATAATTATAGAGGTGATTTTCAAACAATGATATCTCCCTCATACCGACTCCTTTTTTCAAGCAATATTTTTTGTTTTGGGGTAGAATTTCGTGATCTACACATTGCTGCAGGTTGTTTGCAATCTTTGTTCTTGATTTTTTTTGAAAATCGCAAATCCTAATTTTTGCAACTTCAAAGGATTTGTTCAGGCTCATATGGACATATATTCAGGTGCTATTTTTTCGAAAGTGCATATTTTTTGTCTACTTTCTAGATCTGGTATCAATTTGGAATAATTTTGAGTAGACATAATACTTTCAACATTTGGTCATTTTTGGCCTATTTTGGCACTTGTAATTAATTAGATCCTTGAGAGGTCTTGTGTCTTATCTTGTTGAGTCAGATATAGCTTCATATTTGTTTTTGTAGTCATCAAAATTAGAAGTTCACTTTGGTTCAGTGGTATTTGTACACACACTAAGTATAAAGTGCCAAAATCATCCATTTTGGGGTTCTTTGATTGAGTGATTTGGGGGGTGTGTCTTGAGTGTTTGCACTTCTCTTTCTCTTGTGTTCTTTTATTTTGCATCTTGGGTTCTCTTGGGCTTCCACTTTTAACTCTACATAATTATGCTACATGGAAAATTAAAGCATAAAGTAAAATGATGGAAAAAGGTTTAATTGATTATGTTGATGGAACCATGGTTGCACCATCTGATCTTGATAAACTAAATGAATAGAATCATAAGAATAAGGTTGCTATTGGTACTTTGAGGAAGTAGGTACATAAAGATCTTATCTTCCATATTGATAATTGTAAAACAATAAAGGAAGCATGGGATAAGTTTGCTAGCTTGTATGCAAAAGTAGACAAAGCTAGGGGTTTCAAAATTGATGAAAATCTCGTATCATTAGATTTAAAGGAGTTTGACACAATTTAAGACTATATCACCAAGGCACATGAGCTAAGGTCAATGGTTAAGGATTGCGAAATTACCATACATGATGAAAAATTGATCTATAATTTGATGAGAAAACTTCCTCCAGAGTATGCATCATTTGTTTCGAGCTTCAATAGTCATAAGTTGACCTTAGGTTCTTCCTACACCATGCCTTCATTTGATTCCTTCATAGAGATTTTGATGGTAGAATAATCAAACTTGATGAGCATGGGGATTCTCAAGTCTTCAAAGTCCAAAGCATTGGTGGATAGTAAAGGAAATCAAGGAAAAGGGTCTAACAAGAAGCATAAATTATGGAACAAAAATTCACAAGAAGAGAAAAAAACACTCAACCTCCTCACCATAAGACAACTCCAACAATAAGGAAAAATCATCCAAGAAGGAGTTTCTTACTTGTGCATATTGCAAGAAGAATGGACATGAAGAAAATCATTGCTATAAGAAGGAGATAGATGAACTCAAGAATCTTCTTAAGAAGAATCAAATTGGTCTACCATCAAGAATGACTACTTCACCATCTTCTTCACATTCAGATTTTGACTACTTCACCATCTTCTTAAGCCCTAGTAGCTACTTCAAGTCAAAATTTAGGGAGATGGCTTCTAGATTTAGGGGCTTCTCATCATATGGCATCTTCATAGTCTATGTTTTCATCATTTGATCCTTGTCATACTCAACGCATCTTGATAGGAAATCATACTTACTTGAATGTTGTTGGGAAAGGAAATATTGATAAAGGGGAGGGATACTTCAAAGATGTGTTGTGTGTACCTCACCTAAGTCATAATCTTCTTTCCATCTATCAGCTCACTCGTGGAGATAGAAGAAGGACTTTGGAATTCACACCTAATTCAGTTTTTATCAAAGACTTGGAGACTAGAAAGATCATTGCTATAGGGGTAGTTGATCATGCATCTCAGCTATGCTACATTTTAGGCTTTGGTCATGATGATGACAGTGATTATTTAGTAGATTCTTCAACAAATTTTGATCACACTTGTACTGTTGATTCAAACTTTGGCTACTTGAACTTAGGTGTTCTTACATATGATCAAGTTCTTGAGCCTTCCATTTCTTCTCCTCCTACTAATATTCCATCTACTATTGTTCTTGATGATATTTGTATTCACATAGCCATGGATTCAAGTGATTTAGTACAGTAGGATATTCATTGTCTTCTAGACTCAATTCCATGGGATGACTACTTGACAAACATTTCTAGTTTGTTTGTGGAGTCCTACATTGCAGATTTGGGAGACACTATTGATGACATTCATTTTCTCTTTGGTGAAGATGATCCTTATTTAGTTGTTGTGAGGGAGCATGTTGACACATCTTCATTCTCTACTTGATCAATCTTTCGAGGTTGACATGATGATAGATCCTTTGATACAACAATTGGAGGAGGTCACTTTATTTTTAGAGAAGAAATTTGAGTCTTTGATACATGTTCTACATTCATCCTCAGTTGAGCCTAATTTGTCTTTTTCAACAGAGTGGCATAGTACACATGATTTGGAGGAGGCACCTTTTAGTATTGACATGGGGACACTTGAGCAGGTTTTAGAGATTTCATACATTTTGAGGTTTCTTCCTACAAATGGGAGAGGCTTCATTGATACACCTTTGGTTCTATTTCTTCCTAAGGGGTAGAATGTTGTTCTACACTCATGGTGCAGTTTCTACATCGAGCTTGGAGCACCTACCATAGGTGTACATTCTAGATTGAAGGGGGGGGGGGGGGGGGGGAGGGGGTTACTTGGTCTATCTTCCTCTTCTTCTCTCTTATGGGGGGTATATTTTCCTCACATGAGGTCTTCTTCTCTCTCATTTTATTTTATTGTACTTATCTCTCCTTTTGGAGGGGGTTTTCCCATGTGGTTTTCCCTCTTTCTCTACTTTATGAGAGATTGCATTGCATATCTTTTTCACTTGTAGTTTTTACATGGGTACCTAACATGGCCTAGTAGCCAAGACCCATCTTACATTATTATCTAGATTTTGTGAGCTTAAGTACATTTCCCTAAGTTTCACTTAAGGGGGGGTGTTGGTATAAATAATTATTTACTATTTACACTTTACTTAAGTTTACTTAGGTTAATACATTTTCATATTAGTTGTCATGTAGACACCTAGGAGTTTTCATATTCATATGAGTTGTCATGTAGACAACATAGTGGTCTACACTCCAATTGAGCACATATTTTCTACTACATCTCTTTATGAGATACACCTTTACATTCTTATCCTCTTATTGTTGCATGTACACTCATGCACAATGGAGGATAATCCACTCTTGGTGGACATATTCTTGGTATGCTTATCTCTTTGTTGACTCCTAGTCATATCAGTTGCCTTTATATACAAGGCACTTCTATGATGTATTCATCCAATCATCTGATATCCATTCTCATTTGATCATATCTTGTCTCTCTTGAGCTTCTAGATCTTGGCATTTCATTCTTGCCTTAGGCAAATTCTTACATGGTATTAGAGCTATACCAAATTCTCACAAAGAATTAAATGCTAATCTCATATCTTTAGGGAAAGCAATAACCTTGCCAATAATTAGATAATGAGGGTACAAATGGTATTAATGAAACTATCTTTTATCCCCACACTTATCCTTCCTAATCTAGTTGGGTAATTAAATCCTTTGTCCTTTACTTTACCTAATAATTAATCCACATATTTATTTATTTTGCACTCTAACCCCATCTCGTGTGTTGTGAAATTTCTTTTTCTAATGATATGTTTATTCCCACAATTGAGATTTTAAAAGATTTTTTGCATCCCTCCCTCAATCAGCTTATGCATTTTTTTTGTAATTATTAGGGTGGTTTCCTTTAGTGGCATCGAGCTCTTATAGAAAGGGAGTTGTTGTTTAGAATGATTATACTGCAGTGATGGATACTCCAATTAAGTTTAGATTCCCTAATAGGGTGATGGCCTTCAATACCTCAATAACCATTAATAGGATTAGGCAATTTTTCATAGTTAAAAACAAGGTAACATAGAGGGCAGTGCTCTGATGTGTCGGTATCCAATACATCAATTATCCCAATAGATTTTGGTCCAATGCAAATATTTTAGCAATGTTCATTGTTGTTGATAAACATATTTATGAAGACCAATGCATCATAGCTATCTTATGTAGAAAAATTTTCAATGAAGAGCTTCTCAGTGACCTAGATACAGTCATGGTTAACATTAGGGATGACCTAACAATCTCTCTAGCTGCAAATGATTACATCTTGTATATCAGGGGGGAGTCTGTTCTTACCTACCCAATTATTTTTATGGAGGACCCAACTAGTTTTTGGGAGGACAGAGATATCTATGAAAGGAACCTTTGCTTCCTTATGTTTTTCTTTGCCATTCTTGATGTTATTGAAGAAGATTGGATTGAATCCTACTTTGAGGATGAGGACTTTCTACATGAATGGTCATTGCATGTGACCATTGATGATATTAGGGAGGCATTTATGGAATAGGGTGATTTCTTCCTAAATGTTAGTTTTTAAACTTCTATTATCAAAGAACTAGTTTAGAATTTTAATTTGTTGAGAACCTACATTCTATGGTTTTAATTGGATACATAATTTTTACACAAGTAGTTAACAAAGTACAAAAGGGGCTTACTGATATTGATTTATGTTATGTTTTATGGTTATCATCTACTTGAAAATTTTAAATTCTAGAGAACCTATGTACTTTAGTTTTAAATTGTTGCTTAATTTCTGAACTAACAAGGAACTTAGCAAAGATAGTGAATTTTCTAAGAAAGATTTTTTTGTTTTATCATATTATATTTAGTGGCTAATTTGAACTTGGAATGGATATGGTATCTTGAGATTTTATCTTATATCATAAAGTAAAGAATGGATTATGGTAGCTTGAATGGTGACCAAGGAATTTTAGGGCCCTCTCTATATTTCATAGCTTTGGCTATAGAGAGCTTTGGAGGAAATATCTTATAAGGGCATCTTTTTCCTAACTCTTGTGGTTTTTACAACTAATTTGTTTAATAAGTTTAAGAAGTTGAGTAGTTTTATTTCAGAAAAACATCAAGATTTATAATAATATGACTATGAAGGTTGTATATTGATCTTTAGCCACTTTCTGGATAAGTACAATGGTTATTTTTTGTAGTTAAGTCTGGGTTCTTCTAGCCTTGTGCTTCTCAAGCTTTATGATGTGTTGTGTTGTGGAAGATGACCTTATCTATATAGGTTTTAATATCTTCTTATTTGTAGGTTTTCAATGATCGATACATATCCTCTTCTAAAAGAAACACCACAAATCTTTTTTGATTCATTTAGGAGGATTATAGATTTACCCAAGTAATTTGTAATTTTTTGTAACCATCCTAAAGGCATAATCATGTAAAAGGAGGAATGCCTTCTTTAATCTATATAATAGGAAAACTATGTAATATTGAGTAACGTTAGGCCTTGTTACTTATAAGCTTTAAGAGTATTTGGTGTAAAGGAAGGCATGCCTTTTCAAAGTTCCTGAATGGGCAATTGTATGTTTGATATTATACTTTGATCTTGAGCTACACCAGGGGTTTTTTCCCCATTCCTTTTCCCCCAATGCCTGCACTTTAAACGGGGAAAACATGTTAATACATTTGATATTAATAAAAAATGAGCATTTGCCTTTTATTGACCAAAACAAACATATTTTAAGAACTACATTATAAAATTTTAAAATTAATGAAACTTTCACATGATAAAATTTTAAAAATAAAACAAGATTTATAGGAAAACATTTGATGGATTGAAGACTTCGAAATAATGAGATTGTTATAAATAATTCATTATATTTGATTATTTGAAAATAAAAATTGTTTTACAATTTATGTTTCAATTCATTATGTACTTGTTTCTAATGATATACGAGTTAAAAATTTTATGTGGTGTTGCAGGTGTAGAATGAGCAGATGAATGTCACGATACTAATTTTCCAAAGTTTCTCATGATTAAAAAAAAATTCAATCCTTTAATGGGAAATTTTGTTAGTAATCCTTACAAAAAATTAAATCTACAGTTATTTATGGGTAGCACACGAATGGAAGATTATAACCCAAGAAGTTTATTTTCCACATGTAAGCCACTTTATTTATAGCTAGAGTAACATATTACTGTTGTGGTTTCTCCAAAATAAAAGAATAAATGTTATGCTTTATTGTTTAAGTAAATCTTTTTAGTCATCATTCTTTCAGCTATGCTTGGAATGAACATTCTTTTGGTAGCTTGAAAAAAATCTAATCAAATCGATAGGAAAATTATATTTTTTGACAAAAAAGTTGTCAACCTCCTCTACTTATAATTACAATTGGAAAGTTTCTAATTCTCTAACCAGTCTCTAATTTTCCTCAAGGATTTATCTATAAAATAAAATATCTTATGAAATAACTGAGTGGAAGTGTTTTCTTTGTAAGAACAACTTCACCAATGCGAATGTCTACCTTTGCACCTTATCCTTGAAATATATTTGTTGAGATAATGAACCTTGCTTTTTGTTTTTGATTTTTTCTTACAGCCATTTGTATTTGTTCTTAGGCTCTATGACAAGGGTTTGATCTTTGTAAAATGTCTCAATACTTTGTCGCATGATTTTTGTTTTTATTTATAGTGCCACTAATGGAGGATTTTATGGATTTCTATGCAACAACATATAAGAAAGAGATGAGTCTACAATGGAATATAGGAAAATATATTAGCTTTTAGAAACATATTGGTTTTCCAAGTTATTAAAAATACAAATGATGATTGCAAGTACCATTTATAAAATATAAATATTATTATAATGTGTTTAAAATAAATAAATTAGTAAATACATTAAAAGTAGAATTATAAAATTTTCTCTATAATCTATCATGTACTTATTGGTATAAACTTAGTTTAAATTATATATAATATATGTTTGTTGGGAGCGTTATTAGATTCCTTAATTCAAAAAACAATTTCTATGACTATAAAGTCTTCTCTATAGTTTATAACATAATTATTTCGTATAAATTAATTGGTTGGCCATGTCATTTAAAAAAAAAAAGGTTTATGCTTGCCCATAGTTTTGGATATGGCTTTGAGAGTTGTCAAAGATCTAGATGTTACATTAGGTGGTGTAGGAAGTTAGGTTTTAAAGGCTCCTTAGTTTGTCAGTTGGCATTATTTCTTTGTTAAAATATTCATCTTCATAGTGAAAACATTCCTATTGTCCCATCTTTGTGCATTACAAAAACACACAACTACTAATATAAGGTTTTATCACCTTATGTTAGAGTGATATATTTAAGAGTTTACCTAAGACAAAGAATAAAAATGACAAGATTTAGAATCTCAATAGATAACACAATAAGAGAGACAAAATGATATGATCCTCAAATGACCAGATTCAATGATGATTAATAGTTAAGCAATAATGGGGATAATGGATCAAGATACCCAATACTCATATTGAGTATAATGTAGATGTGCCCCAATATATAGGCAATACACAATAACTAGGAGTGATGCAAGTGATAACCTATCAACTAGATAAGGTGTAATCACATGTCCACTAAAAGTGGATCATCTTCTATTATGCAAAAAAGTATGTGCAACAACAAGAGGATGATAATGTGACAAGAACATAAAGGCGGAGCTCACAAACAATGAAGTGTGAACAAAAACTATGCACAAGTGGAATTATGTTAGAATAAATTGCAAATTCCTAGTTGTCTCAATGATAAGTAATATGTAAATGCATTATCCTAAGTAAACTTAAGTACAATGCAATTAGTAATGTTTAACTATGCCAACAATACAAAATGTTATAAGGACATTACACCTAATAAAATTGGGTAAAAGCATAGATTTGTGTCACCGCTTAGGATACCAAAACTTGTTTTGGTCAAATCTCATTTCTCTATCAAAACTCAATTTTTTCAAAAACTATAAATACACTTTTATATATCTCAGATTCAATATCATCATTGTATAAATTTTTGAGTGTTTTGATTAGTTATAATATGTTATAATCTCAAAACATTATAAGTCGATATTTCAATATTTCAAAAGATGCTCCCTCAAAAAAGGAAAAAAAATAGTAAATCATATCAAAAAATTAAAAAATCATATTTATATCTAGAGGAGAGAATCCTCTTCACGAATATGTGATTTTTTTTCAAGAAGGTATAGATTTGATAGGGAAGTTTTGATGGGGGAAAAAACTGTTGGATTTTGATAAGATCAAAATTGAGTACTTATAAAAAAAGAAAATATACATTAAAATATATATATATATATATATATATTTTCCCTAGCTATACATGTCATCTATTAAAAAAAAAAGATGATTTGCATATACTTGTTTGACAGGAACTACACCCTATATTTTTTACAGTTAAAAAAGGCACTTCAAAATAAAATAAAATAAATAAAGTCTTACTCTAAAAAATTATAAAAATTATAGGCATAAAATTTGTCTAATTCTACACATTTCATCAGTTTACATCCTCTTCATATTCTAAACACAAATACCATTTTTTTTGTCATTAATGTTAAAATGTCGCACTTTGATATCTTGTTTCTTTATAAAAGGTGACACAGGTTTGTGCTTTTACCCAATTACATTCCAATAGACACGAATACACAAGAACTAGGTTAAATGATGTTGAATTGATAAGACTTAGCATAAACAAACAAAACCATAAAGCTAAATCTAGAATGAGATTCAGAAAGGAACTTGATATTGAAATTTGGAGCTAACAATAATGGTCAAGTGTATCAATGAACCTAGACCAAAAGGTATATTTAAACTATAACTTTAGATCCTAGGTCAACAAAATTTAACAAAAAAATATCAATTAAGGTTAAATTTTATCATATACCAAGGGTTTTGGCATGTTTAAATACTATAAGTGTGCATACTTCAACTCACTTTATAGAATTTCCCTAGCTTTCGACAATCAAATTCGTTACTTGCATAGAAAGTGAGGGAGAAATATTATTCTATAGAGGGGCTTGTTTAATTCACAACCCAAGTAAGTGTTCCAACCCCACAATTACAATGTTGGTTAAAAGAGATCTTTCCCATAGTAGGAAAGAGGCTAAAAAACTTAAAGGAAATTCTTAAATTAACAAATTATACATTTGATATTAGATCCCTTGCCTTGAAGCCTCACACAAAGCTTAATGTTGCTAGATAATAGTTAATGCATAACTTTATCATGGACCACATACAACCTGATCGTAATTGTTCAACTTGAGCACTTGACTTTGGATCTCCTCTTAATTGACTTGAAAATCCCTCATCTAAAAGTTTAATTGTGTTGGTGTAAATAAGTATTTACTTATTACACTTACTTAAGTTTACTTAGGTTAATGCATTATGTAATTATTTTGCATTATTTTATTATTTATTTAGGTGAGACACTTAGGAGTTTGTGTACTCTCATGAGTTATGCAACTCTAATTATGCACATGGTGTCTACAACACAGGAGTTTGCATCATTCATTGAGTTGTCACGTTGACAACACATTTATTCGCACTCCTAATTTAGCACATGTTGTCTACACCACTGATTTGCATACTACACCATTGTAGGCATATCCTCACATCATTGCACTTAATTCCATGCTTAATGGAGGATAACCCATATCTAGTGGACATGTGCCTGGTTGTATGACTTATCATGATGTTGACTTTTATGCATTCTAGAAGCTCTCTCGAGGCCTTTATATATAGGCACTCCTAGTGTACTCTCAAGTTGACATATTGAATGAATATTGTCATTCTGATCATACTCTCTCTATTTTGGTCTACTATTGTGCTTGTGTTGAGTTCTTTGTTCTTGGGTGAATTCTGACCTAATCCAAATTCTTACATGGTATCAGAGCTGAGAGAGATTCTCTACACATAGCCATTCGAGACCATTCATGCTTCAGCACCTCGACTTGAATCTGGAGGATCTATAGAAATTGGGAGCATCTAGAGTTAGATCTGACCTCACCATTGT
The DNA here is from genome assembly GCA_028749045.1 of Cupressus sempervirens. Lineage (NCBI taxonomy): Eukaryota > Viridiplantae > Streptophyta > Pinopsida > Cupressales > Cupressaceae > Cupressus > Cupressus sempervirens. Next base: position 773,078,889 of record CM053784.1, on the reverse strand, counting down.
GTCTGAAGCGTCGATTTGGTGAAGATCGACTATAAATTTGCCTATGCTGGGTGAAAGTTGATCATGAGGCAAAAAATTTTTTGCAAATCAGAACTCGGAGGCCCCAATTTGCAATTTGGGTATGATCTAATTCGATCTGATTATTTGCATTTTTGGATCTATTAATTCTATGTAATTTTTGGATTTTATTTTTGAAATAATTGTATGCCCAATCGGGTAGGCAAAGAATTTTTTTTGCCAACCAAGGAGTGACACCCCAGCTTGGTTCTGTATTTTCGATGGAATTTTTTATTTATTCCTAGGGTATTGGTATTTTAATCGGTGGGAAAATCTACATTATTTTGAGATTCATTATACCTATGGCCAAGCACATAATTCAGTGGGCATAGAGAACCTCTGAACGAATCCGACAGATATCAGTGAATCAACATCTACTCCAAGCTAGCGGCTGCCCACAACCCATGACCTTTTTTTGTTTGGTAAGCGCAAAAGGTTTAATTTAAAAAGTGCATAAACCTCCCACCCCACGCATGTGGGATTTACCACATACATTCGATGACGATTATTTAAATTTTGATAGCATCTTTTGTATATTCTAAGCGCAGTTCAAAATTTGACCCGTGAGTAAGAACCTGGCAGCTTTTTTAGTGCCAACAACATATTTTTTTTAGAGTATATTGTGCCAAGAACAAGGTTTTGGTGTCATTTATTTTTCTGGCAATGTCGAATGAAAACTAGCACGCAAGAACAGTCTGCAGCCTCTGCTACCCCTTGACATGTGGACTTTCTCTGATGTTGCCATGTGATAACTCTTCATTAGCCTCAGCAGCCACATCCATTGGATCACTAAAACCCAGTCAACGGTGAATTGTTCACCACACGAATGACATGTGAGGCCCAGATCAAAACAGTGCAGCACATAGTCAACGCTTATTTGGTTACCAAGTAAGCAGCCCAGTTGGCAATCGTACAATCCAAGTAAACTGCATAGTCACTTGCTTTGTCAGCATTTCGTACAGTAGTTGTTGACACGTCAACATCTGACCAGGATCTATGTCATTTTTTGCTTCAACTATCTGTACATTATGGTTATTCGAAATTGTACAACTGACATCATCATCCATATAGTTGACGTCATCATAGCGGCTAGGTGCACTGATGTCATCCTTTCACTAGCTTAAAATTGACGGTTGTCTGACTATCATAACAACACAAATTAAAACTACTGCAACGACCACATGATCATCAAATTTAACCCCATCATTCACTGATGCAACCCCTCTCCAGATTAATTTTCAATTTTGCAATCCAACTTCGGGAGGCCATAACTCAAACATCTAGACTCCAAATTAGGTGCATTTTTTTTTGAAATTGGGTAGAATTTTCTAAATTTTTTAGTGGTGTGGATATTTTCTAGTTTTGGTGCAAGGATTTGTTAGAATTTGCATTTTTTTGGTAATTGTACTTGCATAATCTTGCATTTTGCAACTTCAAACACTCCGTACGAGCACATTTGGAGTCGAAAATAGGTTTCATTTTTTTTGAAAGTATGTTATTTTTTGTCTTCTTTCCAGATCTACTATTAGATTGTAGGATTGTGTGGACAAAAGTATCACTTTCAGCAATAGGGCCTTTCTTTGCTTTGTAAAGCTTCAGAATTGTAGCACATTGTAAAGTTCTAGATTTGTAATCAATTAAGAGGTTGTAACAAGCAAAATCAGAAGTCCATGAAGGTCAAAATTGGCAAGTGGCCCTTTGTAATCGCACTACTGATAAAGTGCCCAAAGCATCTATTTTGGGGGGGTTTCTTGATTTAGTGAAAAGGAAAGGGGGGGTGTTCTTGGTGTTGTGTTCTCTCTTTTTTGCACTTTTCTTTCATTTTTTGCATTATGAGAAATTTTAAGTTTCCTAAATTAACTCCTCATAACTATGCTACGTGGTCAATCAAAATGTGGTATCACTTAATGCATAATGGAGTTTCATAATATGTAGATGGTACTCTTCCTAAACCAACAGGTGATAAAGTTTCAGATAGTGATATTTCAACTTGGGTAGCAATGGATAGGAAAGCCCTAGGTGATATATGTTTGGGGGTAGATGATAAAATCATGTATCAAATCAAGAAGTGTTCTACATCCAAGGAAGCTTGGGATACCCTCGAAAACCTTTATGGTAAAGTGTTTGAAGAGGATGTTTTCAAAATCAAAGATGAGCTTGTATCCTTAGATCCTAAGTCATATGACTCCATGCAGGATTTCATCATCAAGGTGAATGAACTAAGGACTAAGCTTACCGATTGTGGGAGTTCTATCAAAGATGACAGATTGATTTATCTTATACATAACAAGCTACCATCGGAGAATTCCACATTTGTATCTTCTTTTAACACCTCAAAGACTACCTTAGGGTCTGCCTATAAGAAAGTCACTTTTGATGAATATGCTAAACAATTGGATGATGAAGAAAAGAAGTTGAAATCAATGGGGATTCTCAAATCACCTCAGTCCAAAGCATTGGTGGCCAATGAGGGTTCTCAAAATTTAGCTGGACAGTTTTCAAATAAAGGAAAGGGTAAGAAGAAATGGAAGAACAAAGCTGAGGATGCGAAAAAGACAACACCATAATCCAATCAACAAGGCAAGTCCTCAAATTCCAACAAGAAGGGGGACAAGAATAAGGAGAAGAAGAAGTGCACTTATTGCAAAAATTTGGGTCATAAAGAGCATGAGTGTTATCTCAAAAAGATTGATGAGTTGACCAACATCATGAAGAAACATAATGTTCCATTGCCTAATGCTTACAAGGAGAAAGGGTCTTCTTCAGATTCAAAGGGCAAAGGGCAAGCACTCATGGAAAATTCAAACTCTTCAAAGGAATGGATATTTGACTCAGGTGCCTCATATCATATGGGTTCTTCAAAGGAGGATTTTTCTTCAATGAAGCAGTCAAAGGTACTACACATCTTCATGGGAGATGATAGCAAAATGGAAATTGAAGGAAAAGGAAAAGTGAAAATGTAAAATGGAGAGTTTCAAGATGTTCTCTATGTTCCAAACCTAAGTTCAAATCTCCTATCAATCTACCAAATCACTCAGCTCGAAGATGGACATAGAGTTGAGTTCCTTCCAGACTTAGTAAAAGTGCATAGTCTTAAAGACAATTCATTGGTTGTAGTGGGGAAAGTGAATCATAACAAAATGTTATACTCTTTCTCTCATTTTGTGCCCAAGTCTCCTTCAAAGGCCTTATTATCACAATCCAATTCAACAATGCAATTATGGCATTAGTGGTATGGTCATCTTGACTTCCACTACCTTCAACAACTTTGCACAAATAGAATGGTCAAAGGTCAACCTCAAATCAAATTTTCTAAGGGTGAATGTTCAATAGATTCAATGGATATGCATCCAGAGGGGAAGTTACAGAGAGGGAAGTCTTCTAGAGCAACACGTGCTCTACAGATGGTTCACATGGTTTTAGCAGGTCCTTTTGCATTCAACTAGGGTCACTACATACTTACCTTCGTTGATGACTTTTCAAGGTTCACTTGGGTCTATTTTCTTCATAACAAGAATGAAGTGTTGGAAAAATTTCTAGACTTCAAGACTCATGTAGAAAGGAAATCAAGAAAGGCCATCAAAGTACTCCAAATGGACAATGGAAGCATGTATGTGAATAGAAGACTTATGGAATTTTGCAGACTAGAGGGAATAGATCTTCAGACTCCACCAACATTCGGTCCACATAAGAAAGATGTTGTAGCATTGAGGATCTAAACTCTCAAATCTATGGCAAGTTGCATGATTTGTGCCAAGTCTCTAGATCCATCATTAGAATTCGAAGCAATCTCTAGTGCCACTCACATTCTTAATCGTTCTCCTCATCTAGCCTTAGATAGCAAAAATCCTTTTGAGGCACAGTGCGGCATAAAACCTATTGTGACACACTTCAGAGTCTTCAGTTGTCCTACATGGGTAAAGATATCTTCCAGGGGATGCAAGGCATAGTCATCTTGGCCTTGTACTTTCATTAGTTATGAAGATAGTGTGAAGGCATACAAACTTCCAGATCTAGAGACACATCAAATTTTTGTGGAGAAGGATGTGTACTTTGAGGAAAGTTCACCAAGCTTGTCCTCTACTCCTCTTTGCACATCATACAGTGTGGAAATTGATAGTGACACTAGCGATAGTGCTTCAACAGATTCAGACACGTGGAGTTCTATCGACAATTGTAGTGAGAGGTCACTATATCAGTTTAGTCCATAGGCATATAGCCACAGTGATAGGTCCAGAATAGCAGGGTACATCCAGTCTTCTAGATTCAGGTTCAATGACAGATTTGGGAGATAGTACTGATGATCTGCCTCTTATTCTTGATGCAAAAATACCTTCTTCAGTTGTCACGAGGGTTCCATCTAACTCTCTTGTTCATTCTCTACATGATCGATCCTCACAGGTTGAAGTGATTGTGGATACTTATGATCAGCAGTTGTAGCAAGGTTCTTCATCAGTTGTAGAGATAGACAATTCTTTGAGACAGGTTCTTTAGCTAGTTGAGCAAGTTTTAGAGACATCACTTATCCATGGGATTCTTTCTATGCATAGCAGAAGCATCTCATTTGTACCCTGGGCATTATTTCATCCTAAGGGGAGGAACACAACTTTGTAGTCTTGAATTAGCTTCTTCATCAGAGCAGTCATTGTTTGACATTCTTCTTTGGGGGGGGGGGGGGGGGGGGAGTTTATCCTATCTCTCTTCCTCTTCTCATCATTCTCTTATGTATATACTGGATGTATGTCATAATTGGGGGGTCTTGATTACTCCATCCATCCCTATTCATCTCTCTTTTTGGGGGAGGGTTTTTCCCATGAGGTTTTCCCTCTTTCTCTACTTTATGAGAGATTGCATATCATTATGTATATGGGTACCTAACATGGCCTAGTAGCCAGGACCCAACATGGATTTCATCCTAGATTTCATAAGCTTAAGGGCATTCCCCTAGGTTGCACTTAAGGGGGGGTGTTGGTGTAAATAAGTATTTACTTATTACACTTACTTAAGTTTACTTAGGTTAATGCATTATTTAATTATTTGGCATTATTTTATTATTTATTTAGGTGAGACACTTAGGAGTTTGTGTACTCTCATGAGTTACGCAACTGTAATTATGCACATGGTGTCTAAAACACAGGAGTTTGCATCATTCACCAAGTTGTCATGTTGACAACATAGTTATTCGCACTCCTAATTTAGCACATGTTGTGTACACCACTAATTTGTGTGCTATACCATTGTAGGCTTATCCTCACATCATTGCACTTAATTCCGTGCTTAATGGAGGATAACCCATATCTAGTGGACATGTGCCTGGTTGTATGACTTATCATGATGCTGACTTCTATGCATTCTAGAAGCTCTCCTGAGGCCTTTATATACAGGCACTCCTAGTGTACTCTCAAGCTGGCATATTGAATGAATATCGTCATTCTGATCATACTCTCTCTATTTTGGTCTTCTGTTGTGCTTTTGTTGAGTTCTTTGTCCGTGGGTGAATTTTGGCCTAAGCCAAATTCTTACAAATTGGAATGATAGAAGAATTTTTTTTGATATGTACAATGTATAAGATGTTTAAATGGATAGGGGGTGTATTTATACACAAGTTACACCTTCTCAATGGGCTCATATTTTGAATAAGGGGAACATCAAGGAACACTTTCCCATTAATAAAAATGTAGACCCTTGTGATTTTAAAATTATGCCAAAATAGGTGGAGTACATGTATAGTCCAAGAGGTCTATGGTACTAGGTACCATTGTCCAAATAGTTTAGGCTAAAACTAGGGTTAGTGACCCGATGATTGTGTCAAGCTTTTGGAAACTATCATGGATTGAGCATAATTAGACATCAAACAAGTACACAAGAGAAACCACCAAAGTGATTCCAAAATAAGTGTAAAATTATAAAGAGATAAAATTTATGATACTAAAAATGCTAATGCTAACACACAAAAGAGATATCCAACAAAAACTTGACTATTTCCTTCCACAACTTATAAGACATGACTTATGCAAATAAAATTATTGTGTTCTTCCATATACCTTGACAATAAGGGGACCATAATGATAAGTGTATATTCCTATAAAGCTAGCACTCATTAAATTGGAATCTTTGTGACATATTGGGCTGCATTTACTGCTCTTCTTGATTTTGGAATGCTTTGCAATTAGTTTTCCCATCGATCTTTATTTTTCCTCTAAAATATCAAATACTCATTGAACCCTTGTACAATTTTCCTTGAAATTAGCCCTTCTAGGTAAAGGTCACTTTTGTGGCAACTTATACCTCAGGGGTTTTATTTTAGTAAATGTTGGTCCTCGATGCAAAATAGTTTATTTTCTCTCTCCTAGTGGAGTCAACCTTTGCAAAAAATTGACCCCAAAATAACTACAAAAGGCTACTTCCTCTCTTTATTTTCACATCACAACATCTCAATCCATTAATGAAAAGCTACATAGAACTACAGGATCTCAAGCATCCACTCTCAAGCAAGCTATTATGCATTCAAGGAGATCAAGCAAGAAGTGATTCATTAAAGGCATCTAATCCATGCATTTATCATGTATTTCTTTCTATGAATCTAACTTCTTTATTCATAGGAGACAAAGGAGTTGACCATCAAGAGAGGAGATCTATGTCTATTGTTCTTCCTTTTTTCATTTAAGCATATCAATTATTCATACATCCATCATCTATGATTTTTGTATAGATTTATCACATAAGCAAAGGCATCCCACATTATACATTCCTGCATTCAACATACATTCAAGCAATTATACTTCTTTCTTGTTGTAAGTGATATGTATCCATTCACAAGGGTTTGACAAGAAATTTAATACCTATATTTTACATTTTTTTTACATGAATTACTTATTTCATTTCAAGGTTAATGTCTAAATAAGGGCTTGACCAAGCAAGCCACTTTCCCCCAATAATTTCCCCTTGCAAGTGCAAATTCACAAAATTTAAGATTTGGAAATATATACTAGACTATATCTTATGTTTAATCAAATTTTCATTATTATTTAATCACTAATTCTTGACCAAATCTTATTTGATTACATCATATGGTTTAACCACTTTATGCCAAGCCTTTATTTAGTTAGAATAATATGCCCCCTTTTATCCTATGCATGGACATGAAAAAAGAATTTCCTACTTTAAAAATAAAAGAAAAAGACTTTTTTCTACACATTGAATGCACACTTTCCAAGGTGATTTGAATCTCTTTTGATTTTTCCTTTTGAGAATCTTTTGCACGAAGTCAAAATGAAAATAAACTTACATTGTTGATTTGTTTGTCTTAATTTCTATCATCCACTTTTCATTAAAAAGAGGCTCTCTCCTTGTACTCTCATATCTTAGGCTTTCATGCTATAGCTGCAGTACTGAACACTCACATTTGCATCCTCATTTAGTTTACTTGTATATTAGCTTAATATTTCCTTTATTAAAATTATCTTAGATTCACATAGTCTAATTAGGAGGACTGATAATCTTGATCTTGTTAGATTAGCTTTACTTTCCTTATAGTTGCATTACATCATAGATTAGCTCTTGTATCATCATCTTAGTTTACTCTCATTTGCACCTATATTTTCACTTGGAAAATCTTGAATATTAGGATCTCGTTGATATTACTCCATTAAATATTCCATTTTGTAGTGCACTTTGCAAGGGTCTCTTATCTTGGTTCATTTGAGAGTCACAAGAACAATACTATGTTCATTTCCCTTGCACATTATTAGTAGGAAGTTATAAGCCACTTCTTGAGACTCTCTACTTCATGGGTTCTCTCAAGTGTAATGATTTATAGAAGTGTACCCAAATTTTGGTATACATTTTTGGCACCCATAGTATAGCTAGAACCAAGTTTCTAGGTCCACTTGCTCATTTTTTTTTATAATTTTGTAGATCTATCATTTTTATTTCTCTAGCAAGGAATATCATATGACATTTCATAGGTCTATTAGGATATGTCTCTCTGTATTATAGGCAGTACTTGTTCAGTAACACTCTGTCATCTACTAGTTAGCTAGAATATTGCCTCTTGTAGGTGATTTATCATACGACTATTGTTTTCTCTATTTCTCATGGCTAAAATATTGTCTAGTTCACAAAGAAACATTGCATGATATTCTGGTGAATTATGAAATATCATAGAGAACTATTATTGTTTTCTTCTGATTTTTTATAAACTAGTTTGTTTTCCTTTCATTGTATTTTGGGTTGTTCGATCTCTAATAGATCCTAAGAAGTTGTTTTACAAGGTTTTTTGCTTTTATTTTGATTATATGTACTAACCTTGTCTTGTAGGAGCTTGCATTTAAAATAGGATTGAAAAGAAAAAAAAAAAAGAAAAATCAAGTGTGCTTGTTGTTAGATTTCATTTTCATAGGCACTTAATTACTCATTAGTAAGGGTTCATGTTGATGGTAGGAGAGTATTCTCTTGTCTTTCCAAGGCAGTAAACAATCTTGATACATTAGTGTGAATCAAGAAAGTGAGTGGAGAGGTCACTCTCTAGTTGCTTTAATTAACTTTGATTGTTGTGTTTGGGAGAAACATTTGGAGTGGGAAAGTATGCTCTTTGCCTCTTTGAGGTGAATCATATATCTTGACCTCCTTGTGTAAATCCATTTTGTGTTTAATATCTTAGTGATATTATTACCTTTAGAGGGCCTATTGTTGGGGGAAAAATCACAATGGGGATGGCCCAAGTGGGGGCAAGTGAACCAGGCTACCCCAAACCACTATAATCTCAAGGCCCTTGGAAAAGAGTAAAGTCTTGGAGGGATATAGTATCTTATTTCACTCTAGTGAGGATGCTCATGGGATTGTGACAATGGGAAAATTATTTGTTTCAATACTCTTGTGGTTGTGAGGCCCTAGTTCCATTTTGGATGTAAGGGGGGTGCTATGAATGGAGACCCTTACTAAGAACTTTAGGTTAGAAGATACCCTATTTTAGTTGCTCAATATATTTGTGTGTGATTGACCCAAGTGGATTACCTAGGCCACCCAAAGATTTGACTCACCATATTTGTACTTTTAGATGTATTAAAAACACTATATGACAAAGCCAATATCTATTGTAGGCAACCACTTTGTGTGAGGCAAAGGGGCATCAATTTGTGGGAAAAGTTATTGATTAAATTTTGCATCCTGTAGGTAACTCTTTCTTGATGTATCTTCATTTTTGCTAAGACCTGTAGAAATAATTGGAACATACACATGACAATAACATTTATAGGTTTTTCAATTTTTTTGAGATATCCCCATGTGTTTGCATCATCCAAGATTTATTTTCCCCTTGCTTTATTACTTGAAAACTATTATATATATCATATTTGTTTGCCAAAAATATGGCATCTTAAATGTCAACTTGTTGTTACAACTAAGTTTTCTTGCTATAAAAATACTTCAACTTGTCAAACCATAAAAAAAAAAAATTAAACTAAGTTCCTTAGTCTAAATTTGATCATTTTTGTAGTTACTATTTTCTTGGTCACTTTGTCACTTGTTGATTAGGGCATCTCAAACATGTTTTATTTGGTCATTAATTTGCTCCAATAGGTCAAGAGGTTGTTTCTAGCTAAAAAATATTACTTGAATCTCTTGATTATATACTTGGTTTGTCAAAATTATTCACTTGTCCAAACATTCTTTCATACATCTTTTTTCTTTTGTCTTGGCTTAGCTTTGCTTGTTCACAAGTGTGGTACATAGGGTCCACTATATCCACAACTTGGGCACCTTGTGGCAAGTCTATCTTTTCTAATTTAATCCCTCTTCTACACTTTTTTCTTGCTCTTTAGACTAGTGGACATTTTTCTAATCTTGTTTGGACATCAAGCTAGATAGAGTCACCCTGTTAGCTTTCACACTCTCTTTCATGCTAGTGGCAACTAGGTATCAAATCTTATGAAGTGAAAATTCCACCCTTACTAACTCATAACAAAAAACATAACAATATGGAGACAAAGAGAAGATAAAATGCTTTATAAAACATTCATTAATACTTTAAATTCATTACAAGTTCTCCAAATGAGAGAACTCCAAATTCTTACAAGATAAGAGAGCTTTCACACTAAGAGATTCCTACTAGCTTGCATACAAAGAACTTCTACACAAGAAGAAATTCACCAAGAAGAACCTTCCTCTCAAGATCTTTCACCTCAAAAGCTTGATTACAAATGCTCATATGCCTTGCCAATATAGGTACTTACCACCCGAGATATTACAAACACAACCAATGTGGGATAAAAGATAGATGCAACTACCTTACAAAAAATATTAAATTCCCACTCAAATACAACTAAGCACCACCAAGTGGGCCAATTAGAAAATTTCATTTCCTTTATCGATCACAACAAATGTTAAATGCTTGATTTAATTAACTTTGCACAAACTTCTGAGATGCCACCTACACACCTAAACAAATGAATGACAATTTTTTTTCATTTTATGCCACCCATGCACCTTGGTAAATGAAAAAACCCTCTTCTCTCCATTTTCCATTTTCTATTTTTTTCCTCTAATTTTCATCACTTTCTCTCTCCTCTATTTAAAAATAAAATAAAAATTATCATGCCCTATTTCATTTTGTGATGTAGATGCTCTTGCATCAAAATCTAACAAGGAAAATAACATAATATTATCTTTGATAAGTTACCTTGACAACTAGACATTATTATCACCAAGGAAAAGAACCTCAAGTGATCTTTGATGAATCACCTAAATGCAACTCTAAAAATTGGTTTGATCCTCTTGGTAGCATCTTTGAGACACCACTTGCTTAACCTAGGTCAAAAAAAAGTCTCTCTTTTACTATGGATAGAAAGGACTATGAGAATCATGTACATCATGACCCTTTTAGGGAGAATGAAAGACTTAGACAAATTGAGCTAGGAAAATGAGCCTACACGGAAGAGGAAACTAGGCATTTGGCTAAAAAAATTAACAATAATAATTTTTTTGAAAACTTTGAAAACTTTGTCAATAATTCATCCCCAAGCACACCTCCAATATCACATCCCAATCCCAGGTATCATTCACCACCTCCTAGGTTTACACATACTAGGCATGCCTCACATGAATTCCAAAATGGAAATGACTTAGATCCTGAGGTTCCTAAAAAAGAGCTCTTATGCTTTCAACAAGATGATCACTTTCAAAAACTCATAATGAAGGCCTTAGAGGAAAATGGTGATCAATACTTCACACATCTATCTTTTGAGGGGTAAAACTTTCACATAACTTTGATGTAGACTGTGATATCCCCATTTCGGCATATAAATTAACAAAGTATTATACATAGTATAATATTAATAATTGATAATTTATGAAATAATATTATTATACTAAGATACAAATATAATTTGTTATATAATTACAAATATTAATTATACATATATATGTATGACAATCTAGTCTATGATATTATATATAATCATATGTTATTATAAATCATATATAATATATAATCATATATTATTAATATTAATATATATTATTAATTTATAATCATATATAATTAATATAATATAATATAATAGAACTACCTTATTAAATTTAATGAAAAGACACATCCCTATGAAATGCTAAATATATAAGATTATCAAAGTTGAAGAGGATATCATGGAAAATATTATAAAATTGATTTAGATAGGAGGAAAACCTGAAGATGTCTTGAAACGAGACATTACAAGTGGTATCAGAGTAAGATTTCCTACCATCCTATGAAGAATATATCTTACGCATGAGAAGAATCATAATTGCAACTACATATAATATTTGAAGAATAATAGTACCAAAGTTGAAATAGGATATATTTATTTGGATAGAAATATGGATGAACTTAACTCTGTCTCGCATTATCAGTAATTCACAAGAGAAAAGGATTTGAACTAATTCAATCAATGGTCATACTTATTTGAAGCCATACTCTGCACTTCTATAATACAAAATTGTTTCTCTACACAAGTTTTAGATCATACTATTAATATGGCAAGCATTCCATTGATGCTATTTGAATAAAGCGAGCAATGATATCGGGAAGTACATATGTTTTAGCTGGGAAAAAATGTTTGTTTGTGGTTTAATTCTTATCTACATATCTCACCGGAACCCTATAATTGATAAATTGTAGAAGATTACACATAGCGACTTGATTGAGAAATTCTTGGATTGATGTAAGTAATAATAGAAGTCTGAGTATTATTCTCTCATCATGAGCAATAATCTTTATCATGAGTGATTTCTTTATCTCAAGCTAGAAGATTCCACTCATTGCATCACCTTTGGATTAGTTTTTGGACCTCTAGACCATTGCGTTTAGATCTGTTATGAATCTTGGCTAAATCAGAGTAAGGAATGCTTGTTTAAATTGAGCATACCAGAAGATTTTAAAAAAATATACTCATTTGATAGAAAGCACCTTCAAGGGGATGGCCTTTGATTTGAAGAGCTTTTTGGGCATCTGAATATCATTGGGGATGATCACAACACAATTTAATGGTAGAGCTGCAGGGATAATGGAGTTGTAAAGGAAGCACGTAAATGATGATTATTTCAACAAATTTTAATGAGGAGAATGGTATATATTTTGAAGAGTCTCAAGGGCACATGTTCATCTCTTAGACAAACCCGCACTAGGAATGAGTTGAGCTAGGGGCTACTATGCAAGAAGCAATAAAGTAAAATGTGTAGAGGGAAGATGTATTATTCTGAAGCTCAAGGAATAATCACATGCACAAGCATATTTATAATGCTCGGGTTCATTGGAGAAAGGAGTTGCGGCAGTTCACAAGAGTGAATTGCTGAAACCCAACATGCTTTAAGACCAAATATAACTTTGTGTGCACCTTTAAGTGTCAACACTTATTGGTATAAAAAAGATACCTTTATCATTGAGATTTCCATGTGCTGGTTTTTCTCCTTGGAAATTTAGTCTGTGAAGTTGTTTTGTATTTACCTTTCCATATATCTCTGTGTAAGAGAATGATTTCAAAGGATGTTATGAGGAGAGTATGCTCTGCAATAAGATGCAGATGTTGATGCAACTAATGTGTGTTGATCAACAAGACTGATGTTTTAGATGACATGCTTACTTGTATATTAGGCCTTGAGCATTTGCATGCTTTTAAAAATATTTTGAGGGAGGTTTGAGGGATTGATTAGGTTAAGAATGGAATGCTGGAAGCTAGAAATGTGCCATACTGATCAACATCGAATAAGGGAATTTAATGTGGAAAGTGGATATGAAGATTACTTGGTATTCCTAAATTACCACTTCGATACATAAGGTAAGGAGGTAAGTTATATGTCTTCTTCATATTTTGTTATCATATGAAACATTGTTAACATAAGATATAGTTATTAGTATCTTTTTGATTATGATTGAATAGTTATAAAAAAAAATGAGATTGATGTTCAATTTGATAAGAAATAATCGATTTATTATGATTATTATTATCAAATATGGTATTTATGATTAATGATTGAATAGTGTTAAGTTTTTGATAAATTGAATTCTAAATGAAATTACTTTTCACAAATAATATTATTAAGTAAAATCAATAAGGTTATCATCTTCCAAGATGAGATAAGGCCTACGGTGGAATGGGCTGGGTAACACCACTCGGGGTACCGGATAAAGCCTATGGGTACCAGGCAAGGCCTACGATGGAGGGAATATCCCAGGTTACATCATACAAATGCACCTTCTTGGGAATGATGATCAGAGTGAGATGATAATAACGAGGGAGAATGGTGAGGCCCACTAATTTGGGTAATAGGGCACCCTATTATGGTTTCTCCTCCTATAATTGAATGATAAGATTAAGTATCTGATATTTCAAAGATTATGCTTTAAAAGACTTCTTATTGAAAAATAGTTGATAGAATCACCTTAAGATCACAATTCTCCAATGATGAGATAAGGCCTACAGTGGAATGGGTTGGGTGACACCACTCGAGGTACTAGATAAAGCCTACGGGTACTAGGTAAGGCCTACGATGGAGCGAATACCCCAGGGTACATCATACAAAGGCACCATCTTGGGAATGATGATTGGAGAGAGATACAAATAATAAGGGACAAGGGTGAGGCCCACTGGTTGGATAATAGGGCACCCTATTATAGTTTCTCCTCCCATATTCAGAAAATGATGAGTTAATAAATGGACTATACTTTGATTGACAAGACACTAAAATTGAGACTATAAACACCTTGATAGGAGATTAATTTATGTGTACTAATGATTTTTTTTGGTTGCAAGTTCACAATTAAAGAAATGCATAATGTGTGTCTTGTGTGTTTGCATCGTGTTTGCTTCATGTCTTCATCTATCTGCATCATGTTTGCTTCGTGTCTTCATCTATCTACACTGTGTTTACTTTGTGTTTTCATTCATTAAAGATGTATATTTGATAAATCTTTTAGGACTTTGTATGCAAATATGTTTTGTATCTATGAAGCAGTTTGTGTGTGAATGATTTTGCTTGAGGATAAGCAAATTTGAGAGGGGAGGACTGTGATATCCCCATTTCGGCATATAAATTAAATAAGTATTATACATAGTATAATATTAATAATTGATAATTTATGAAAGAATATTATTTTACTAATATAAAAATATATTTTGTTATATAATTACAAAGATATATATATATATATATATGTATATGTATATATATATATATATATGTATATGTATATATATATATACATATACATATACATATACACATATATACATATACATATATATATATACATATATATATATATATATATACATATACATATATATATATATATATACATATATATATATGTGTGTGTGTGTGTGTGTGTGTGTGTGTGTGTGTGTGTGTGTGTGTGTGTATATATATGTATATATATATGTATATGTATATATATATATGTATGAATATTTATATATAATTAGATATTTATATGTCGTAGATAATTAATACATATCTGTATGACAATAGTCTATGATATTATATCTTGTTATGATTCATATATAATCATATATATTTAATATAATAATATATAATATATAATCATATATTATTATAAATCATATATAATTAATATTAATATATATTATTAATTTATAATCATATATAATTAATATAATATAATATAATAGAACTACCTTATTAAATTTAATGAAAAGACACATCCCTATGAAATGCTAAATATATAAGATTATCAAAGTTGAAGAGGATATCATGGAAAATATTATAAAATTGATTCAGATAAGAGGAAAACCTGAAGATGTCCTGAAACAGGACATTGCATTGACAGATTGATTTAAAAGAAGGAACCCTCACAAATAGAGGTTGTGTTGAAAGAAATACAAGACTTGAAAATTAAGGTGGCATGCATGGAGAAAGAAAAGGAAAAGCCTAAAATTTCATTTTCTATTGACTCTATATTTCATTTTCCTTTCGACAAAGGTTTATATTTGACTCCATATCCAGGAAAAAATGAATTTCATAAATATGATAATTATGATGGGAATGGAGACCCTTATGATCATGTCAAACAATTCTACCCATTAAGAATGGAATTTGTGCATGATGGCACTTACCTCATGAGGTTGTTCCTAGAAGTCTTTGTGGTCAATCTATGAAATAGTTCACTAAAATATCACCTCCACTTAATTCCTTTGATGAGCTTGGACAAAGATTTTTTCAACACTAATCTTACAAAATTCAACAACCAATCACTACGTTAGATTTGTACAATCTTAAACAAAAACAAGGTGAGCCTTTTGTCACATTCTAGCAAAGGTGGGGGAGGTTGCATTCAAGATACCTACGTCAAATTCCTTAAAAGGAAAAGATTAATATCTTTGTGAGTAATCTTGTGCTTGAATTACAGTTTGACCTTAGAAAGCAACTATTTGACATGTTTGATACCATGATAGAGGGTGCTTTCCACATTGAAGATGTCTTGGTCAAACAAGGGATACTTACCTTAAATAAAGATAAATACAACGTCAATAACAACAAAAAAGATAAGAGTAAGACCAACTATTGGAACAAAAACAAACACATTTTTGATGGTGTGATTGATGCCTCTAAGCCTAAGGAGGACATTTTTAATCTGTCAAGTGTAATCCAAGCTACAAAACTTTAAGAGGCTTCTTCAAAATCAAATGACACCAAAAAGTCTAATAATTTCAAGGGTAAACCTTCACAGGCATCAATGCATAAACACAATTTTACACCCTTAGGAGACTTTCTTGATGTGGTTCTAAAGACCTTGCTTGCAAATAAGATAATCATTTTTCCAAACAACACCAAACCGTATGAGCCATAAATAAAACCTAAGTGGTGGAATGACAACCACTATTGCAACTATCATAGAAAAAAAAGACATAAAACTAATAGTTGCATGAGACTGAAGACCATTATTCAAGATCTCATTGATAATAAAAAAGTTGGTGTAGATGGACCACTATCTAATTCTGACCACAAGGTTTATAATGAACCTTTCCCTAAGTATGAACAAGGGGAAACCTCCAAACCAAAGAATGGAGATGGAAAGATTAACTACACCTACACTAGCATGGACAATGTGATCAACATGCTTGAACCTTTAAAGGAGGGTGTTAATATGATCTAATTGAAAGGAAATAATACCAACTATGACTAAGATGTTGACAAACCACCTAAAGTATCCCTTAGAGGTTGAGGTCATGCATCCTCACATGCTCATTTAGTATTGAAGCTAAAAATGAAGAAAAAGCTTTGATTATTCTCAGAGGAGTCAATTCGTATTCCTTTGAGATTCTAAATGTAGTCACTAGGATTCAACCCAATATCATTCTTAAGGGTCCCAACTCCTCTCAACAATCCAAGTCTAAGAAAACTGCATAAAAAAAACTACATCTAAGAAAGTGTCCACCTCAAGTAAGTCAAGCTATAATTTAGTGGACCAATTGCAAAGGAATCACAAACAAATATCAATCTTTGAGTTTCTAGAATTTTCTCCAACTCATAAGAAAATCCTAGACAATGTATTGCACACAACTAGTGTTCCCAAAGACATTGATGTAGATCAATTGCAAACTATGGTTAACCACATTTCTACACCTCACTACCTTTCACTTTCCAAAGAGGATGATAAATCACTAAGTCATTCGCACAATATTGCCTTGCACATAGAACTCTTAATCCATAAAGTCTGTATTAGATGCATATTAATAGATGGAGATGCAAGGCTAAATATTTTTACAGATAATTCACTCAAATAGTTGGGCTTTTTAGAGCACATCATTGTTCTTAGGAAGAAGATTACTATTAGATCTTATGATGGAGAGGAGAGGTTTTCCAAAGGATTTGTTGTTCCAAGTACTTGATGCAGGTCTACTTGCTTACAACATCTTTCTAGGGAGACCATGGATTCACAACATGCAAGTTGTGCCATCGACTTACTATCAATGTATTAAATTTCCTTATAATGGCATTGGAGTATCTATTCCTAGGGATAATACATTATCAATCGATGTGGTCACCGCTGAATCATTTGTACCTCACAATAGAGGTGCACAAGAAGTCAACAAGAGGAACTCACAGAATGTGAGAAGATGCTTAAAAAGTTGTACATAGGAATGGGGGAGTATAGATTAGAATCTTTTACTAAACTTCCCATTTCTCCATGCTCACATGGTCAACCCTTAGAAAAGATGAAACCTTCATCTTTAGCTATGATAGTTTATGGTACCTTTTTCTAGTTTTCTATGATACCAAAAGATGAGAATGAGGAAACAACAATTATAAATTGGATCTACCACAGAGAAGAAAATAATCTAATGAAACTACTATCACAATTGAAACATCTCCCAAACAATATGGAAAGGTCTGTGAATTTCTTCATGAGATGGGTTTCTGGTCATGGTCCATTGAGTGCTAAAAAGAATGCTATAATCTATGAAACTTGGGGTAGATGTCATCCATACTTATGAAAACCAACCCAAAGTGGATGATGAGTCACACACAGGACCTAAAGAGTCAAACCCTCATGTCAACTTATTGATCAAGCTGACCACCTTAGGGGACCAAATGATCTAGGTATCTTTGAAGGGGACCCTATAGACTCTAATTTTCTTCTCATTGGAAATTACTCTTTACATATCAATAACCTCAAATCTTTCACGTCACTCTCGCATGTGCATCCCAATCTTATAGATTAGTCTCAAAAAAATCAACAACCAAAGATATTGACTTTTTAAATTGACCATGAGATCAATTTTTACTTCAATGGCATCAAACTTGTAGTGTCTTCCACCAGTGAACCATATACGAATATGGCTAATTTGGATATCAAGTACCTAGTCAAAAAATAAAAATAAAATTAAAAAAATAGGCACTTTGTTGGTGAAAGCCATTTTGTAGTGGTGTTAGAGCTGAAAAAAGTAAAAACAAAAGATGTATCCAAGGGTGAAAATCTCCTTAGGTGCTCGAGGATAACATACTTTGTAGCCTGCCTAGTTATTTTTAGGAAAAATCATAAGTATTGATAGAGTCTACACATATGATAATCTTGGAACATAAGAAAATTCTCAAATCATCCACCTAGCTCAACCTTTATCAATGGAAGAGAAAGAGGAATTCACCAATTTCTTTAGAGATAAGAAAATAAATTTTGCTTGGACATATTCTAATATGTCGGGGCTTGACACAAATATGATTATGCATCACTTTTCCATAGCTCCCGATGTAAAAATAGTTAAGAAAAAGGTAAGAAATTTTTATCCATGTGTAGCTCTCCAAGTTAAATTGGAGTTGGAAAAGATCCTCAAAGTTGGATTCATAAGAGCTATTGACTATGCCAAAAGGATTTAAAATATTGTACCAATTTCAAAACATGAAAAATTCATTCTTGTATGCATAAAATTTTGAGAGCTCAATAGAGCATGCCCAAAAGATGGCTTTATGCTTCCAAACATAGATATGATAGGGATATGTCTATGGGTTATGATATGTACTCTCTCATTTGTGGGTTCTCAAGATATAACCAAATTAAGATAGCTCTTGAAGACTAGCATAAAACAACTTTTACATGTGCATGGAGAACCTTCTGCTAGAATCTCATGCCGTTTGGATAAATTTTTTTTTGGAGAAACTTATCAAAGAGCCATGACCATAATATTTCATGACATTATGCATAAATCAATGGAAGATTATGTGGATGTTCAGAGCTTGAGATACAATTTAGATATACATGGCACTTGGTTCAGAATCAAATTTAATGTTCAAATTCTGACTTATAGTTTCAAAGATCACCCTCCAAGCCCAACTTCATGAGCACAAGTTGTCAGTTCAAATAATGAGATCATCAGTTTATAAGGTCAGATGCATAGTTCAAAATTGCAAGCTTTTCCAAAGTTCAAATGTGAGTACAGGGTTCAAAGTTCAGAATGCAGATTCAAGTTTATTTTAAGGCGATCATGGCTTAAAGGATGATGAACATATGTAGAGTGTGTTTTTCCACACGTATGGCTCCACTGGAATCAACTTTCATGGCATTGAGGTAAACCACATTCTTTTCAATAAGTATTGATTCATCTGCATTGAAATATATTAGTTTAGAATATCAAAGAAGCATATCAAATAAGGAATGAACATCTGAATTTTTCAATATAAACCCAATGGTGAATCGAAATAATGCATGATACCAAGCATTTCAAGCTAGGAAGATTTTGAGACTCCATGAATATGGGAGATGTCACAGGTTTTAATAAAGAATCAAAGGAAAATCCTCAAAGTCTACATCACATGTACAATATGCATTCCAATCAATTAATAAAGACATGTTTGAGACACTTATTGGGAGCCCTAAATTGCTCATTAGATGGGCCACAAACTTCTGCATAGATCCCAAGTGTCTTGTAGATGGAAACCTGATTGTATGAAATTCAATGACAAATTTTATCAGTAGAATTAGTCACAATAGTGTGTTTTGATGTTAAATAGCTATCCTTTTCTTTCATGGAGAATGTCAAAGTTTAAAGAGAAAGAACTTATCATTATGATGGTATCCAAACATAAGAACTACACAAAGATATGAGCACATGGAGAATAGCAATGAATTCCTTGTATTGGTAAGAAGACCCCAAAATTTGACCCATGACTAAATGGATACAGGGTAGTTACCAAGTGCATCACATGCATGTAGAAAAAGTGTTAAAACCGGTCACATACAAATAAGAATAATGTTCACTAAATTTTGTTTGGGGGTGACGATGAATCGTGTAGGTGCAGCATGGAGAATATGGTCAAAGTGTTTGACCAAATGCTGATAGTCTCCATTAGGTGATTAGCTCAATGCATTATGTGAGCTTCAAAATAGCTCATAGTTTCCCAATACAAAGGAGGATCTAAATAATAAGATGAAGGAAATGTTTCAATATGGAGTCTATGCTTTGTCCTATGCTCATGTCTAAAAAGATACACCCACGACTAATTGAAGGTATCTTTAAATACAGTCAGTGAGTCTTTCTTCATGCCAAAATCCATAGAAATCATGGTGACTGTTTGACAAAATGTCAATATAGTCACCACAACACTAGAGGTCATGTGACATCACCCTTTCCATAATCACAATGAACAATGCACTTCATAATGGTGTCGGTTATACCAAGGAAGATGTCAGAATCACATAAAGAATGTAATGATTCAAATTTGCATCATGACCAACATTCTAAGGAGCGTATATACATGAATGGTGAATAGCACACATAGTCACTTGAATGAGAATCTAATCGAATATGGAAGGTCACGAAAAGATATATAAGAGGAACTTGATGTGTGAACCATATGTTTGACCAAATGTCTAAAGTTAATACATTAATGTTGAAGACACCGAGTGAGAGGGATTGACTATAAAGACCTCATCATGTACTCTTCAATTAGTGGAAGTCATCCACATTCAGACTTTGACAATAATCAAGATTCCTAATGTCATTATTCACGACACATGTTGATCAAAAGAAATGGGAATTTGGGAAATGTTTAATCACACTAAGGAATCATCTATAACAAACTCGACTATAGTTAACCTCATAAACTGCCAAGCTAGTTCAGAATATTTAGATCAAAGGATAATACATCTTCACAATTCCAAAGGCTCATGGGATGTAAAATGGTTACCAAAGCTCATAAAATAAATGGGTCTTCATTATGGATTGACCACTCTAACATGTTAAGATGTTTCTAATGGTGATAAATCTGTATATAATAGACTGACAAGTCATGACATTTGAAGAGGCATGTGTCTTGCTAAGTTAAAGAGAGATTTAATTGGGCAAATGCTGACACAATACATCTTACATCAGAGCTAATTAACAAGAACTAACACATTATGTGGTGATTCATTCTTGAGAGATTTGAATCCTCAAATTGACATGTGGCATGCTCAGACAATGGAGAATAGTATTCCCTCCTATTTTAAATATTGCAAAGTAATAAATCCCAAAAGCATAACCACATGAAAGGATGGGAAAGTTAAAAGACAAAAAATGAAAGAGCTTGCCAAAAGATTAAGTTTTAATAACTAAAGAGGAAGACTTACCACCAAAAAAAAGAATAAATGGGAGAGAGAAAAAGATTGAGGGGTCTTCTTTTCTACAAGAGACAGAAAGCTTGAGTAGGGGGAAGGAACTTAGTTTTGTTTTTCTACATTTACATTATGCATATTAAGAGTTTGAATTTTTGTAATAAATTTAGCAAAAACTGTGAGCAAATAAAATCTGAGCATTCTTATTTGTGATGTTCTAGGCAACGAGGTTTTTAATTTTGAATCAGAGCATTTAGTTATTTCTCCTATGATTATAATCAATCAAAGTATTGTTGTATTTGGTTTTGGATATCATCTTGTATCTTGTGTTGAATAATGAATGGGTTGTAGATTGAAGTATTTGCAGATATTCCTATTACGGGAATTGGGATTATTTAGTTTTCTTTTTATTTCATTTTGCACTGCATTTGCATAGGTAGCATTCACATTGCATTACCAATGTTGGGGAATCATAGGAAGTGTGAATTCCTGGAGTTGGATAGGTTTAGAACTAAATTCATTGCCTGAGTTAGTTCAGCCTAGGGATGGCTTGGTTTTCCTCTTCCGTTCTCAGGTTAAGAACGTACCCAGTTAATTTAGGAATAAAACATGATTCATTGAATATCATTCATAAGGGAGCTATACCTTTCAATTTAGAGGTAATCTATCAACCTTATGATAGATTATCCAACTGTTGGTATCAAATTGTTTCTCACGGATTCAGACATTTAAGAGTTAAATTGAAAAGAACAATCTATTTACCAACGAATCCCTTACAAGAATATGGTTGACGATCAAAGGAACTACTTTACTTTCATCATCTTTCAACAAATTCCTAGAATATAAAATAAAGTGGTTCATTCTATAGAAACCTTGTCTTATGTCATAAATTTGTACAAAAATGAATCAAGGTTTGAAATCCTAGTGGAAGAACTATGTTACCTTGCGTATGAATTCCATGAAAATCATTTTATTTGCACCAACATTGGTCACAATTCATCTCACTATTCCAATATATATTCTTATCTTCATGACTAAATCATCCCCAATTGCTCAACCCGTAATGAAAAATACCAATCCATCTATAACACTTCCTATTATAGCCTCATCTCTAGTGACTTATTTGGGAGAAGTCTAGACATAACACTTTTTAGGTGTCCGGAGAAATAAGAATTTGAATGTGCACTTGTTGAAGTCCATGAGGGCATATGTGGGTCTCGTTCCAATAGTATTGTGTTAGCTCAAAAGTTGCTTAGGGTTGGTTACTACCGACAGGGAGCTTATACCATTAGGTACACCTTTCCCTTTTTAGCAGTGGGCCTTTGACTTAGTAGGCCATATTCACCCCAACTCATTAGGAGGTCACAAGTTTATCATCACTGCTACAAAATATTTTTACAAAGTGGGTTGAGGTTGTACCATTATTTGATGCTATAGGAAAATACGTCTCTTTGTTTATCCTAAATTAAATCATCTATCAATATAGTGTTGCATCCTCCATAGTTATCGATAATGAGAGAAAATTCAAAATAAGGATCTCAAATACTTGTGCAAGAAATTCAAGATCACACAACACTGGTCTTCTATTTACTTCCCCCAAGGAAAGGGTCAAGCAAAAGCCTCTAATAATATTTTTCTTAATATCTTGCAAAACATTGTTAACAAATTAGGTAGGGATTGACACCTTCAAATCAACCTTGCACTATAGGCTTATAGAACTAGTAAACATCACCTAAAAGAGTTACATCTTTTGGACTTGTCTATGGTTCAGAGGTTTGTTTACCCCTTGAGGTTGAGATTCATTCACTTAGGATAGCTCTTAAAATTCTTTTGATAGATGAAGATTACACAATTATGTGTCTACAAGAGCTAGAACTATTGGATGAGCATAGGAAATATGCCTTTCATCATACATGGGTTTATTAGAAATGGAAGCTGCAAAGCTACAATAAGAATGTTCATTCTAGGGAGTTTGAGGTTGGAAACCTAGTCTTGCACAAGAATCACAAGAATCAACAAAATAGAGTTCAAAAGGGGAAATTTGAGCCTAATTGGTTGGGTCCATATATCATTACTATTGCCTTTAGATTTGGTGCATATCTTCTCTCAACACGAGGAAGAACAATTCTCTGATCTCATCAACATACTCCATCTAAAAAAGTTCTACGCTTGATGCTCTCAACATCTAGAGCTTTGTACATATCTTATGATCTCGAAAGAATCCAAAAAAATTATAAAATATCCTAAAAAATGACTGTCATAGTGAAAACCTAGCAATAGGCACTTTGATGCATCACCAAAATAAACAAATATAAAAAACCATAAAAAGCACTAAATATAAAGTTTCTTCCAAGTGATAAAAACCTGGACATAGGAGCTAATTGAGACCTATGTGCCTCTATCCATCAACTTGTCACTTTGACTTAACCATTCAATCCATCTCACACTTGTTTCCTAGTCTGGAATTGGTCTTTATCTAGGTCTAGTGGGGCATGAACTGTGTTATATTTGGTCTCTAGGATGTGCTAGTATATAATGACACTACACAAATAGAATTTATCAACACTTTTCATTTGACACTGAGTATTTCTAAACACTTTTTGGATATTGTACTTAAGGCTTACACTCAGTCTATAGTCTAGTTGTGTGATATATCTCACTTGTAGCCATAAATATGAGAAAGTCAATGATTTTCTTTTTCTTTTCTTGTACACATTGCCCTTAAACTAAAATGACTAAGATATTATTGCTGATTTTTTGTGTGTTGCTTGTTATTGATTTTCACTTATGTTCCCTCTGTAGCTACTTTGGGATGTCACTCAATTGGAGGATTGGGAGAATGGAACATATTTTCTTTTCTTTTTTCTACCTGTGGGTATAGTTTGATGACCTTAGGTGTCTCTTGCTTTGACCCATTGGACACTCTTGCTTTGACCCATTGGACACTTAGGTGATTTGGAACTATGTCCCTAATTTTTTCATTATGTTTGTCTTGCAAGATTGTGCTTATATCCATCTCGAAATTTTGTGTTTCTATACAAGCATAATCTTGCTATATTAACTTGGAATCTAACTACATTGTCATCTCTCCTACTTTGACACATTGGACACTTAGGTGATTTGGAATGATGTCCCTGATTGTTTCATTGTGTTTGTGTTGCAATATTGTGCTTATATCCATCTCAACATTTTGTATCATGATGCAATCATAATATTGATATATTAACTTGAACTTTAATTGCATTGTCATATTAACCTTTAGGTCTTCAATGCATAGGTTAGATTCCTACACCCTATCTGGTAAAGATCATATTTATATCTTTATAGTTTCACTTGCACTAGTGATGATTGTACGATCTTGTGATGTTTATTACTAATGCTTGATGATAAAAATAAGGACCTATTAAGGAGACCCTTGCATATTTGAATTTTCATTTCTCACCCTAGTTTGCATATTAGGTTGCATTTTAGTCTAGCATTCGAGTTAGGAGAGAGTCTCCTTCATCACTTTTTGGATGTCTCACTATCAACTACTTTTGATCATATTTTCTTCTATCTCTTGATCATGTCTTCATTACCCCTTGTTTTTTCATCATCATTTCCCATCAATCTTCTTCTATCCTAGAATCAAAGGGGTTAATCTTATCATCCTATCTAATCTATCCTTTTGGACCCCTTATATAACATTTTGACCTAATTTTCAAAAGTCTCATTTTCTGGCAAAAAATGTATCCTTACCTAATTTTGATGTCCTTGATCCATTTTTGGGATAAAAATAGAAATTTGGATTCATGTTGACAATTAGAATCATGATTTAAATTTATTTATTTTGTGCATAGTTGACTGACCCTTTTGAGGCAAATCTTTTGATTTTTTCAAGGAAATCATCATTATTCTCATGTATTCATTATTTCTATCTCTCCATCATCTCCTCTTTCTCATTCCATCATATTTATTCTTTCATTTGACCAAATTTTTATGGTTCATCATTTCTATCAAACTAGGGTATATTCTTAAAGTTTGGTAGTCAAACTCTGTTGTATGATCTCTGCATTGCCTATCTATCAGCATGGACCTTATCTTAGCTCAATTTGATCAAATATATCTAGTTTTTGCATCTCCTTTGTTTCATTTCAATTTTGATCACAATGGGGTAGAATACCCTAATATTTCGAAACTGCAAATTGATTTTTCTATGCTATCAATCACTCCGGACATCTCAACTTTATTGCTTCACACCAAGTTGAGATCCTTAAAATATTTTCTTCTTTGTAGATGCTTGACATAATATTATCACTCTTGGACATATCATTTCTCATCACATAACATCAGTTCTTGTTTTGTGTTATCAACCTTTCCCTAATGTTCAGTTTCATCACTTCACTAAGCATTCAGGATTACCAACCTCACTAACTTTCATTCACCACTAGTTCAGAGTTAGTTATCTCACTACATTTCATTCACTACTAGTTTGGAGTTAGATCTCTCAATTATCTTGAGAACACCATTCTTTGAGCAAATGTGTTCCTAGATCTCTCACACATTAGTCAAAGATGGGCAAATGGAATCACCCAAAAAATGGTCTAGTAAATTAAGCCCCCTTTTTAAAATTGTAAATCTCTATACTCGACTACATCATATGCTTAATCAAATTTGCATCATTATTTAATCGCTAATTCTTTATCAAATCTTATTCAATTATATCCTATGGTTTGATTGCCTTATTCCAAGTCTTTATTTAATTAGAAAAACATGTCCCCATTTAATTAAATAAACCCCTCTTATCCTATATGTGCACATGAAAAGGGAATTTATAATTTAAAAATAAAAGGAAGACTTTCGTCTATACATGGAATTCACACTTTCCAAGGTGAGTGGAATCTCTTTTTCCTCTTAATCTTCTCCACACATGTTTTTCCATTTAAACACAACCATTGATTTTTCCTTTTAATCTCTACCATCCTCTTTTTTTATAAAAAGAGGCTCTCTCCTCACTCTTTCATATCTTAGACTTTCATGCTATTGTTACGCCACTGCATTTTCATTTGAACACTTAAGCATTTACATTTACATTCTCATTTAGTTTACTTGCACATTAGTGATAGGACTATGTGTTGAGATAATAGGTGTTGCACACATTGCATAGTATTGTTATATTGTATTGTTTTATTTTATTATGTAATGTTGCATCGAGATGGATGTGCAACATGTAAAGATTTCCATGGGATATACTCGATGAGTTGTATTTTAACATCGTAATAACATTTCATGTAATCATTTAATATTAGGGAAAAGAATTAAAATTCCAATATTAAATGTGGGGTCAATGGGTTAGGTAGTATATGGTTTATGTAATACCACTTGGTGGTTTTGTGGGACTTGCTACTATATAAGCAGCCACAAGGGTAGTTGTTGTGTGACTAAGAAAGAAGGCAAAAAGGGAAAGAGTCGAGTGGGACAAGGCTTGATAGGTTAGCCAAGGGAGCATTTGTGAAGTTTGGAAACATGGCATGAGATGTGTGGATTCATGCTTGTTCACATAGATTGCTCGGTTATGGCTATGGCTTTGAAGGCTTCCATGGTTGTATTGTAATGGTATTTTTGTTGAATAATACATGGTGATGGATGCTTTTGGAGACTAGGTTTTTTCCCTCAACGAAGGTTTCCCAGGGTATATCTTGTGTCACAATTTTTGTGGGCGTGTTGTTTATTCTCTTGCATGTGGATTTTAATTTTGTATTTATTTAAGATCTATTATGGGTTATGTGGAAATAATTATATTCTTTGTTGCAAGCTTCCTTACAAATGGTATCAAAGATATGGTTTTTATTATTGTAACCCTAGATTGAATCCATGGAAATGCATGAGAGGATAAAAGAAAGGGAAAGATGTATGAGTTGTTTATTGCAGATTTGCGTTTGTTGTCATAATTGGATATTGGTAGATTTTAGGCATGTGAAATTGTTGGTCAAATTTTTTTTTTGGATGTTTCATTTAAATGAGGGTTTTAGAAGGAGCTTGCAAAAATGATCTCTTGGGTAAAAATAGACCTCACCATTGGATCTGGGTCAACATTTTCATAAATTTTGATTTATAATATGCCCCAATTTGGCCATGTTTAGACGAAATAAAAGAGTTTTTTAGTTCAGCCCATGATGGCCGTCAAATTTAATCCCGTCAAAATTTTCATCACAAAAAAAATCATAGTGAAAATGGTAAAAAGACTGTCTTAGTAAATGACCATAGCTTTCTCTCAAGATATCAGATTTTAGACTTCTTATGGGCGTTGTAAAGCTAATTCAGAACACTACAACTTGGTGTAGGTTTGGTTCTATGATTTTGACACTGTGTCAGGCTTTAAGAACCTGAAAGTTAGATGTTATTTATTTTAAGCACATATTAGGGCATAACGTGGGCATATGGAGTGGGATTTTGGACTTCGAGTAGTCAATGGAAAGCTCTTGGAGAGCTCTACACATTGGTTCAAATTTGGTGTAGGTCTGGCATGGTTTATTTGGTGATATATTGATCTAAACTATTTATGGTATATATTGACTATGGTAGCATTGCGAGTTTATGACATTGTATGTTTGGAAATTTAAGATTTGATGCCATTGTATACTCAATTCATATTTTATATTAGTCTAGTGATGATATGGTTATCAGTGTTTGGTTTGGATATGTATGATGATTTTTTGTGTCTACAAGTTGTACAGTGTTGTAAGCGGTCTATACTTACAGGTTGCATTTATAGCTTGGAAATGGGTTGTCTTTGCCCATTGATTTTTCATTATTGATACATATTCAGATTGGTGGCTTGGATTTGGGTTATCTATGCTCTAAGTCACATGATTTGTTATTTTTTTCTTCTTATAGAAGGGATGAGATTTTGTTACTACGTGCAGTCATGGTGGAGGATTGTGGTTGACTATTTTATGTTGACAAGTTGGACACATATTGAGAGCCAGATGCTCGATTCATGGATGTTATCATGGTGCCATAGATTTTGGCATGATATGATTGGATATAAAGGTACATCCTTGATGTTCATTGGTTTGGATTCCTGATTTGGTTATGGTGGTATATCTTCTTGGTTGAGGATCATGGTTATTTGGTTTCTTTTGAGGAGCCCATGATGTGCACTTTGAGTTCTTTGATGGTTTGATGCCTTGGTTGATTCTCATGGTTAGAGGATGGTTTTTCATCATGATGTCATGGATAGCTTGGATACATGATTTAGTGGGAGCTTGTGATAGTGATGAGGTGACCGTGTAGGATTAGTTCCTAGTTTGGTTTGTATCTTCTTGGTTTGGAGATCTTGGTTTCACTTGGTATTGACACTTTAGTTGTGAGTGTAGACCTTGAGGATCTTCATGTAGGAGATGGATTTTATGATGCCATAGGTGACTTGGTACCACAGTTGAGTGGGAGTTGTTGGCATTGATATATTTATTGAGTGTTTATAGATTTTGGAGGTTTGTCTTAGATCTTGTTGTTGTAGAAGCATCTTTGACAATTGCATGGTGCACTTGTTATCTTCGTGGTTTGTGAAGATGGTTAGATCTTGAGGACTCATGGGGTTCTTGGTTATCTTCATTGTGTATAGAGATGGTTTTTCATGGTATGTGGAGATGGTTTTCTTCATGTTGTATGGAGATGGTTGCATCTTGAGGACTTATGTGGTTTTTGGTAAAGGTGTGGTTTATGCTTTCATTCGATATGTTATCCTTGGTGTGAGGATGGTTTCATTATTATGTCATGATATACTCTTGTTATGCATTTAGATTTTTGACATGTTGTAGTATGTTCATATGGAGCATGTTATCTCTTTGGTTGAGATGGTTAGATCATGTTGTCATGTTTATGTTCTTGAGGCCATGGTTCGAACTTTGACATTGATCTTGGCTTAGTTTCCTTGTATTGAGTACATTGATCATAAGCTGGGTACTTCATGATATTGCTATGTTGCATTTGGAGTTGGCATGGATTGATCAATTACAGGTGCTCATAGATACTTAAACACGGTGGTGATGTTGATTTGTCTTAGGTTAGAGAAGTATTTGTTGGGATAGTTGATGATTTTAGTAGGAGAGTTCGAGGGGCACTCACCTGATATGGACTTGAGAGGAGATGTTCTTAGATGAGTCTTGGCTTGAGACTTGGATATCTTGATGAGCATTCTCATTCCCCACTCTTGGTCTACTCAACAGTTTTCTACTTGAGAGGTATAGACCATTGTTTCTCTTAGGTCCATCATATTTATGATTTTCTTTCATGGATATGGATCTTGAGCTATGGTATATGAGTTAGTTATGGAGGGTTCATTTGAGAGATGGTTTAGCATTGGTTATCTTCATTTGCATATGTTGTTATGCTAGTTGAATTTGGGAGATGGTTTTATATTGGGCATATTCTTTGGATTAGGAATGGTTTATGAGTTTGATCTTGTTGTGAGATGCTTACATCCATGATTAGTTATATGGTATGGTTTGGGTGTTGTTGTGGCTTCTTGGTTGGGGTTTTAGGGAGGAGATCATACTTGCATAGTTTACATCTGGAGGTGTGTGTAGAAGGACATGATACAGGTTATGATTTTCATGCTTTCCCTTTGGTCTTGGTTGTCTTCTTGGATGTTTGGTTTCACTTACATTGGATTTGAGATTGGTTATAGATTGTGATCACTGGTTTGTACTCATGTATGTCATGTGAGAGATGACATGGTTATTCCTTTATCTCTTTCCTCTGTTGGTTGTGGAGAACTTGGGAGAGCATTGGAGACTTTTTATGGGTGTTGTTCTTGCAGGTTATTGTTTTATGTGTTGTGGATCTCCTTGAGACTACATGGATTCACTTCTTTGAGATGTTGTGAGTGGATTGGTTATAGATTTGACATTATCTTTTGTAGTGGGAGCTTCTTGGTATATATGTGGTAGATATTGCTCTTGAGGTTTGTGATTGTAGGTTATAGATTGGATATGTTGATGATGTGAGATTCACTTGGTATACCTTTGGAGATATGGATAGTTGGATGATTTTGGCACTTGTTGTGTGTGCTATTTCAACTATGGATATTTTGACAACAACAGATACATTTGATTACCTCTGGATTAGGTTTTTTTGTGCTTGATATTTTTAGTTGGTACAGGATTTTATGATCTTGTAATGTGACAAGTTGGATGGCTTTCTCTTTGGATGGCTTCCATGTATGTCTAGTGGTAGTGGCATAATAGGAGGTGAGATCATTCATGTTTGAGATGCTAGATACTTTGATTTTGTTGCAGGTACCAGGATGGAGCATACAGTGTATTTTGATCCATGATGGTGGATGTGCTAGGAGGGATTGTTCCTTGTTCATTTATGTGGCTATAGATTGACCCTATGCAATGTATACAACAAGTGGGAGATTGTTGAGATAATGGGTGTTGCACACATTGCATAGTATTGTTATATTGTATTATTTTATTTTATTATGTAATGTTGCATCTAGATGGACATGCAACATGTAAATATTCCTTTGGGATATACTTGATGAGTTGTATTGTAATATTATGATAATATTTCTTGTAATCATTTAATATTGGGGAAAATAATTAAAATTTCAATATTAAATGTGGGGTCAATGGGTTAGGTAGCACATGGTTTATGTAATACCACTTGGTGGTTTTGTGGGACTTGCTACTATATAAGCAACCACAAGGGTAGTTGTTGTGTGACTAAGAAATAAGGCAAAAAAGGAAAGAGTCGAGTGGGACAAGGCTTGACAGGTTAGCCAAGGAAGCATTTGTGAAGGTTGGAAACATGGCACAAGATGTGTGGATTCATGCTTGTTCACATATATTGCTCAATTGTGGCTATGGCTTTGAAGGCTTCCATGGTTGTATTGTAATGGTGTTTTTGTTGAATATATACATGGTGATGGATTCTTTAAGAGGCTGGGTTTTTTTTCCCTCAAAGAGGGTT
The DNA here is from genome assembly GCA_028749045.1 of Cupressus sempervirens. NCBI lineage: Eukaryota > Viridiplantae > Streptophyta > Pinopsida > Cupressales > Cupressaceae > Cupressus > Cupressus sempervirens. The sequence continues at coordinate 773,047,289 of CM053784.1, read as the reverse complement.
ACCTAAGGGTATATCTTATGTCACAATTTTTGTGGGTATGTTGTCTATTCTCTTACACGCGGATTTTAATTCTATATTTATTTTAGATCTATTATGGCTTATGTGGAAATGGTTATATTATTTGTTGCAAGTTTACTTACACTATGAAATGGTATAGTTTTATGGGTTTTATGGTTATTTGAAGGGTCTTTTCCTTTTAAGTTCAAAAGACTTTTTATTATATACTTTCTATAAGCCTATAGCTACCATGCTTTGCTATGGTTTTGAAGATATCATATGATTTCATAAATATAATGCTATAGTTAGAGCTTATATGTGATAAATGAGATCATATGTGTATATATGTTGGTAGATAGAATAATTTCTTCTTTCAAACTTTTAAGGGGTGGGTCCCTATACCCATATGTCGTGAGCAAGGATTAGTATATCTATGCATTTAATGCTATCCATGAGTTATTAAGATGGATATATGTTTTGATATTTGACATGCGTACTAATCCTTTGCAAGAACAATTTAAGGAGAACTAGAATAATCATGATCAAGGGAAGTAATGACAAATTCATGCAATTTCCCTGTGCCAATGGTTCAGCTGAATATCAAGTAAATGTAATTGTCACCCACCCAAGCACAAATCCAAAGTTATGGCATGCTACATTTGATGAAGACTTGTTCAATTAGGAAGAACATGTTCTATGTTGATGTATTTCATTAATGATGTTGCTAAATCCTTTTTGTTGAAGGATCCTAGATGTAGGGAAGATTTTTTCCTTTTATGTTATAAATAAGTTGTTAATTCGAACCTCTGAGTTAGTTCATAAGTGATTATAATTTATAACAACATTCAAGATATAGTCTATTATTTTTAAATTGTATTGTTGATGGTTTTATATCAATAAAGATGACACTATTATTTTTTAGCACTTTATCTTGAGTTTATATTCATTCACTCGTCCAAGGGGGCTCACTTGGTGAGTGAATCTAGTTAATAGGAGTAGTTTTTCATTGTTCTTAGAGTAGACAGAACTTTGTTACTCCTACAACCATTGGTAATAGAACTATTGGTTGTTCCTGCATTAAAGGAAAACAATGTAGAATCCTATTTGTATTTTAATTTTTGTAATCTAGATTAATTTCTTAATCTCGTACTTATGTTGAGTACTTTCATTTCCAATAAGTCTAGAATTTCCATTTTCATAGATTAGTAATGGAAAATGGGAGGGTTTAGAGCATATACTTTGTAGATACCATTTCAAGTCTATGTCCCTAGTTGATAAATTAAATGAGTTCAATGGGGCACTTTTATGCTACTTAGGATGTTCAATCCATGAGCACAAAGCTCTAGTTTCCAAACCAATCATTTGACCAAGAATTTTTGGCACCATTTACGGGGATGGTTTCAATCTAAACCTTTCTCAGGGGTCATTTTTCCAAGTTTCATAGGATAGAATTGTTATTTTCATTTATTTTGTATGAAAAGAATAAGATATGATCTTGGGAGATTCCTTCCTCATAATGACCCCTTAGAAATAGAAGAAATTATATACCTAAGAAAGAAGATCCCCAAGTTGAGAACCAAGAAGAAGAGAACCAACCTATTGAAGAAGAACCAATATTTGAAAACCCATTTTTTGATGCCCAAGAAGAGTTCCCTTTACCGCCATATTTTGAATCATCATTGCACTTGAGTGACCTTTTTGCTAGACCTAAATATTAGGACAATCATTTAGCTCTTGTAATTTACCAACCAAGACAAGCAATACCACCTCTACCACCAAGGATGGCTCATCCAACTTTTCCCTTTCCTTTACCTAACCTACATGATAATAAAAATTTAAAGAACATTCCTTCTTCTACATTGCAAAAATTCTATGGCCTTATTATTGAAGACCCTAAGGCCTTCTTGTTTGAGTGGAGCTATGAATATATAACTAATGCCCACAAATTGAAGTTGTTTCCATGTATTCTAAAGGAGGTAGATATGAGATGGCTTATGGGGTTGGGTGTAAATGCTATAACCGAATGGGATGCTATGAAGAATTTGCTTCTTAAAAGGTACAAGGAGTATTGCAGAGGTTGTGATATGAAAGGGGATGCAATTTTTAAGATTTCACAAAAAGAGGACGAGACATTATAATATTATGTCTCTAAGTTCATGTTCAACTTCCAAAGGAACACTCAACATTAGTTGAATGAAGAATCAAAAAAATATATTTTCCTTAAAGGTGTTAACGATGAAAGTATTGAAGCATTGGACCTCATGGTGTGGGGTGATATTACCCAAAGAAGTTGGCATGATATCAAGACAATATACCTTAACTACTCAAGGGCAACTGCAAAGAAAGGAAGAGGAGTTAGGAGTACACCTAGTAAAATTAGTGGTTTTGGAGTATTAAAGGTCGAGATTTCTAATCTGTTATATGATTTCAAGCAAGACATTATAAATAATGTTGTTATACAATTGGACACCATCTAAGCAAAAATGAAGCATGATAAAGCTGAAGCAATGCTCACTAAATTTTGTCTAGACTGCAAAGAAAATAACAAGAATTGCAAGTGTAAGACAGTGGCCAATTTGGAGGCTCATCTAATGCCAACTAAATTCAAAGCCATAAATGAGAATGGGAATGTCCTTTATGTTTCTCAATTTAGGAAGTGGGCCCAAAGAAAAGGTATGCCTCAAGATCCTTTGCATAATTCTAGTTATAATAGTAGTCAATAGAAAAATTAATATTTCCCAAATTCTAGACCTCAAGGTCCTAATTTGAATAATAGTTGGTCTAATCAGTCCCAACATTAATGGAATAGTCAATGGAAACAACCCCCACCCAATAAATGTAAATAAAATAAGAATCAATGGCATCAACCTTATCATAAGAGGATGATGATATTATTACATCTATTTTGAAAAATGAGTTTGGTATTAACTTTTCTCCATGTTAGGACAAATGTTGTTCCTTAGAAACAATTCTTCACCTCTACATGCACCTCACATTTTTGAGACATCTCATTGCCTTCATAATTTATACCTTGTGATATTCATTCGCCTAATTTATCTGAAGTAGCCATGTTAAACAAGATATCCAAAGTTGAAGTTAGTCTAGGAAAATAATTGAATGTTAGAAAAAGTCTTTCCCCAATCCACCAAAAAAGTCTTCTCAAGTTGCTACAAGAAAACGAACAAGCATTTGCATGAGACTATACTGACATGAAAGGACTTGATCCTAAACTCTATACTCACAAAATCTTCATTAGTCTAGAGTGCAAACTAGCTAGACAACCTCAAAGAAGAATTAATCTAGTCTTAAGAGATATAGTGAAAACTAAACAACAAAATTTGTTAAACACAAGGCTCATTTATCCAATCTTTGATAGTTAATGGGTTTCTCCTTTGGTTATAGTGCCTAACTAGGAAGGTAAATGGGGATTTTGTGTGGAACATAGGGAGATAAACTCAACGACTAAGAAGGATTATTTTACCTTACCTTTCAATGATCAAGTCCTTGATACCTTGGCTGGTAAGAAATACTTTTCCTTTTTAGATGGCTTTGTTGGAAATATAAGAGGAGTAATTGAGAGGGGAGGGGTGAATCAGTTAATACTAAAATAAATCCTAGATACCTTAGATGTTAGTACAAAATAAACTCTAAAAATTGAATACTGCTGATGATCGATAAACACACATAAAATGTTGTAACTCGGTAGGTGTTTAAATATGAAAATCTTTAAATGTTATCTAATATTATCCTTACTTCAATTTAGTTGCAAACACATAAAAGAAAATAACATGAACACATTTGACACCAGGATTTAATGCGGAAACCCAGTTTGGAAAAAACTACAAATTGCAACTAGTTACTATTTTCACTCTTCTAAAGTGAGCCTTGTTAGGAGCCAACCTTGTTAAGGGTTACAAAACACATTGTTAGGTGTGACCCTGTTAAAGGATTTAATCACCCTATTAGGACTGGCCTTGTTAGAGGTCTTAAGACAATTCAATAAAACTACAACCTTTGTAGAGAATTTACAAATAACTATTTAGTGAACTCTTTTAAGAGATTTAGATCACTGCTACAATGGTTAGAGAGTAACAATGAGATGACCTGATTTGGATGCAATTGAATTGTTGATTATAGATCTTTATTCTAGCTTGTACTTGATCCTTCTTGATCAAATATAGATTTTCAGCTCCACAAGGATATTCTACTTATCCTTCAAATTCACGTCCTCTCTTCATCATTAAATCTTCAATATGTTCATCACATCTTCACACTTGCACTTGTACACTTCCACACTTTTGAATTCACAACTTGACCTTATGATTATATCTTTTATATTATCAAGTTAGCTCATATACAATTTAGAATAATGAATATTCATCACAACAGTCGGCTAAAACCAATAGATGAATCAATTAAGCTCAATATGCCAAAATAAGAAAATTCTTCTTTAGCTGACCCAACTTGGTAGACATTAACTCAAAAATGATTTCCTATGCTAACCAATAGAAGCTCGATTAACACTATATATATGCAATGATCCTTTGGCAACCAAGTGAGCTTGGTTAACAATGGTTCCATCCAACTTTTCTTCATTTACTAAGTGAGCTTGGTTAACACTCATCTTCCATAGACTTCCCTTCGATGCCCAAGTGAACTCGATAGACATTATCATCTTAGCTTGGAAAACTCATGAACTCTCAGTAGACACAGAAAAATTTCTTTACTACCTGAGTGAGCTCGGCATATGCTGACTGATAATGATATGGCATTTGTGTAACATTAAAGACAATACACAATTTAATCAATTGTATCCAACATGTTTTAGTGGTTATAATCAGATAAAAATATCACACAAGGATTAATATATGACAAATTTTACCTGCCCTTGGGGAACCTTTTCTTATTCAGTTCTACCTTTTGGTCTATGTAATGCACCTACCACTTTTTAGAGAGCTGTGATTAACATATTCTCTTATATATCTATTGATTGTATGGAAATATATAAGGATAATTTCACTATATATGGTTCCACCTTTGAGGAGGCACAAGCTAACTTGGAAAAGGTTCTCAAAAGATGTCAAGATTATAATCTCTCTCTAAATAGTGAAAAGTTCTACATGATGATGGAGGAAGGAGTTTTTTTGGGGCATTATATTTCTTTGTGGTGTTTAAGTTGATTCAGCAAAGATTTGGGTAATTAGCACATTGTCAACCTCTAAAAAGAAAAAAGATGTTAGAAGCTTCTTTAGGCATGCTGGTTACTACTGGAGATCCATCAAAAACTTTAGTCAACTTGTAGCTCCATTATACAATCTCTTGAAAAAGGATGTTGGTTTCCCATGAAATTCAGAGTGTGACAAATCATTCAACCAATTAACAGAAGTGTTGACTACAACACTTGTGTTGCGTGGTCCTAGTTGGAGTCTACCATTTCATATTCATACTAATGCTTCTAATTATGCTATAGGAGTTGTTTTGGGGAAGAAAGAAGGAATTTTTGAACATGAAATCTATTATATTAGTAAGAATTTGCAAGGAGCATAGTTCAATTATACCATCATAAAGAAGGAGCTGCATGTAATGATCTATGCACTTAACAAGTTTAGACACTACATACTTGGTTATGAAATGTTTGTGCATGCATATCACTCTACTATCATGTATTTGATGAATAAGCCTATAATTTCTAGTAGGTTGGATCATGGGTTGTTGCTCATGCAAGAATTTGACATGACCATTGTAGATAAACCAAGGAAAGCTAATGTAGTGGCTGATTTCTTTCACGCTTACATGCTCCAAAAGACCCTACAATAATTGATTATAGCTTTCTGGATGAACATTTGTTCTTTATATAAGCACAAAACTAATGGTATTCTAATAATAAAAATTACCTTTCTACAAGAAGGACAAAAACTCATTTCTCTTTGAAAGAGCACAGATTGTTAGCAAAGAAAAGTTTCAAATTTTCATGGATTGCTGGTTGTATGTTTTACGCTGGACCTGATCAAGTAATGTACATATGTGCTAGGGAAGATGAGACATATGACATCTTGAGAAAATGTCATGATGAGCCATGTGGAGGACAATTTGTAGCCAAGAGAACAATATTCAAAATTCTTGATAACAAGTTACTACTGGCCCACTCTACACAAGGATGCAATAAAGTACACTAAAAAGTATGTCAGATGCCAAAGAATGGGAAGGCCTACTAAGTTTGATGAAATACAGGTAATTGTTACACCTTTTGATAAATGGGGAATTTGATTTTTTGGATGCATAAAACCTTCATCAAATGGGAAATCATACATTTATTTGTATTGGTTATGTTACTAAATGGGTATAGGATAAATCTATGAAGTATGCTAGGGATAACAATGTTGCAGATTTTTTGTATGAAGCAATATTCGCTAGATTTGATGTCCCTAGGGAAATAGTAACTAATTAGGGATCATAATTCACTTCCAGCCTGATTACTACCCTTGTGAATGAATGTACCATATGACATGACACATCTTCCCCTTATCATCCTCAAGCCAATGGCCAAATAGAAATCACCAATAGGGAAATTGAAGCCATTTTGACCAAAATAATATCTATCCATAAAAAAGCTTGGGCATATCATCTACCTGAAGCAATTTGGGCTAATAGAACAACATGTAAGACTACAATTGGTTTCACTTCCTTTGAATTCTTCTATGGAAAACAAGTTGTCACGCCTATATAATTTCAACATTAAACACTAAGGATGACCCTATTACTCAATATTGATCTCACTAAGGTACACCGAGAAATCATCTTATAACTAAATGGCCTAGATGAGTATAGGAAATTTGCCTTGCACAACACTAAAGTTATCCAACAACAAAGGAAAAATGACATGATAAGTTTATCAAGGATAAACAATTTTATGTTGGTGATTGGATGCTTTTTTATAATTCACACTATCAACACACTCTAGGTCAATTTCAAACATGATAGTTGGGGCCATATGAAATAATATAAGTTTTTGACAATGGTGTAGTACAACTTTCTACAATTGATTATTTCTATTTCAAATTGTCTTTGAATGGTCATAGGCTTAAGCACTATCATAAGCCACAAAATAAGGAGGATTACCTGCACCAGCTTGAATTTGAAGAACCACACAAACCTCTTGTGACCATAGAAGTTGGGTCTTCTACCTAGTTTGCCTCATCTCTTTGACTCTACTCAAAGACACATAATAAATGACCTCACATTCTTTGCAATAATTCATCTTAGATTCTCTCTTTTCCATTTTATACCTTGTCCTCACTTCAACATCAAAGTATGGAGCAACAAATTTTTTATCAACAACATTACCATGTTAGTATCATGATTTTGTACATATATTTAATTTATTTAACTTTGTAGCTTAGCAATATTATGTACATTAGCAATTTTTTCTCATGTTTGCATGGTGGGACCCATGCTCTCATTAAATTTGGAAGGAATTGTGTGATATTTTTGATTAAGTATGCATTTTTTTTTCACATGATTATGTCGATTTCAATATTATAATTAAAGGACATGACATGTCATATTTTTAAAACCTAATTTATTGATGTGATACTTAATCATATAAGAAAAATGGTATGAATGTATGCATTTATGGAATGAAAAACATGATTAAGTTAAAGATTAATGATGTTATGACATTGTTAGTGAACAAATTGTCCTCCAAAAAAAATACATGCAAATATAACCCTGAATGCCCAAGTGAGAAGACTAATGAGCACTAACAGTTGGACAGGTTATCATTGGATTGATAACCTTCTTTTGAATTTTATCAAGTACAGTTCCTTGTGTAAGATATATAATGAATTAATAATGGATGCTTTTAGCCAGAAAGCACGAAAGGTCTACAAACATCTATCCGTAAACACAAAGTAGATGCAAAAACTTAAGAAATTGAAAAGAAAAGAACAACAAATGACAATAGATGACACAAAGTTCACTCGCCCAAATGCTACATTACATAATGAAAATGCAAATGTATCTTCCATCCTCTTCAGAGAATTAAAAATCAGAGCTTTAAAAGATATTTTGAAATGATAGTGTAACAAGAAAACAATGACATTAGGATGTATTTCAGAGAAAATTGAAAATGACACAAAGGTCATGATCAATGGAAGGAAAATACATCATAATCAAAGTTCTGATGTGATTAACCTCCAGTCTCCCTTCCCTAATTGTAAAAGACCACAAAGACTCTTTTACCCATTTACAACCAAAATCACTATCTAAAGAAAAACTGAAACTCTTTTCAATATTACATTAACAATCAAAATCTTATTCCTATCTCTAATACACAGTTCAGATAAAGAAAATCAGCCCATGCTCTGCCTCTCACAATCTCTCAAGAAAATGGAATAATCTAGAAAATTTTCCCTCCATATTGTAGCACATAGTCTGTAGTCTGGAAGAAAGAAAAGAATGGAATCCTTGTATTCACTTGCTATTGTATATTTATCTTTTCTCTGTCAATTTCAATTCAATTTGTGTAACTGATTCTTTGAAAGAAAACCCATCTTTTTATCTTCCCGAGGCATTAGATCAACTCTAATATTTTATACCTTGATATCCCCTTTAACTTTTAAAAAGTTTTCCCTTTATAAGATAAGCTTTACCGCAAGTTTGATTATTTTCAATGGCCTCCCATCTTTATAATATCCTACTATGTTAAATAGCTTTCAAGGCTTTTAAACAACATTTCAAGATTTCCCTTCGACTGCATTTAATTATTTAATTAAGCACTTTGTGAACACCCCTGTGATATATGCATGGACAAGTGGCATGTTCAAATTTTGAAAAGGAAAATGAATATTATAAAAGATAGGTGCCCCGTGGCCCATGTTTCTTTATGCAACACCTTTAGGCTTCAAATAATAACCTCCATTATTCTCATATGATCATAGCAGAAATTAGGATCTTGTTCTATAGATGAGTATTTCACCATTATCTCCATGCCGAGCATCTCTAATACTCTACAGTTTTTGCCTCATATTCCCAAGTTCCTTTCTCTAATTGTACTAATTGCTTCCATCTCCACTTTACAAAAACCCAGAGAACATCTGAAAATGGGTTTATACCTGATGAAATTCGAGTTGGATCTCACCGGGAAAACAATAGTCCCTTCTTACATGTGAAATAGTATTTACTAAGGCTGATGATAAGAGTGAATTGGGGTCTTCGGCCAGGGCTTTCAATAATGGAGAGATTCCTCAACTAACTCATGTAATAATACATATATCTTCGAGTGTCGATTTTGATGAGTGATTGTGTATTGTAATTCAATGACCATCCTACTTCGTAAGTTATCACAACACATTCTGGTTATCTCTATCCCTTTCATTTTTGTGCTAGGTGATGGGGCACATACATGTACCTGTTCTTCGAAGTACTTAGTGCTTCCACTCGAAACATGTCCTCTACAATTGTTTGTTTTTGTCATGGGAGAGCCTGCGGGTTCTTTTATCAGACTTGTATCAGATTTGAAAGGAAACTTATTCAAATGCCCTTTATATTTTTACTGAAACTTGTATTCGACCAATAGAACTAATGGACCATGGGGCTTCATTCTTCCTCCTCAGCCTCCAATGAAATCTGCCTGATCTCCATTGTGTATGGCCTTGGCATGAGCATTTCACATTTGTGGCCTTTCATATCTTGAAGAGAATCGCTTCCCTCATATTCATGGCATTCTATCAAACAATCTATCTACATAACCTGTGGTGTGTTGTCTCTGTCAAGACATAAGCACCATGCCACTCTCTTTGTAGAAGCATTTAGGTTTCACTTTCATCATTAAACTATAAGCTGTGAGTTTTATTTAGGTGTCAAAACCATTAAACTAATTCGTGCCCTTTAGAGGAGATTTGAGGTCATAGGAAATGTGCATACAAACTGTGTTTTCCATTGACCCTGCATGCTTCCACCTTTGTATGCATTTGGAAATTCTTTAAAAAAATTCTTATTGCACTTGTGTATACCATTGATGATGCCTTGGTATATTTTTATTCAAGTGTCTTTACATTCACATTTGCCCAGTAGTTCACATACACTTGCTCGAAATTATCCTTCCTCAGATGAGATTGAGTGGCCTTGCAGGTGAGGAAAATATTCATTTGGTGATTCCTATGTTCACCTCATTGGATTTATAGATCCATGTTTTGATTTTGAACTATAGCCTCAACAACCCCTTGATTAGAATATGTGCCTGCATCTTTATCAAACAATCTCCTCTTTTAAAGTTTGAATCATCAATCTGACATAGGAGAGTCGTAGGGCCAAACTATGAATCATTAAACATGAGGTTCTCACTATAGCTTTGCACATTCTGGGCATGATCTTTTGAACATATCTGTATTAAACCACTAATTTTATTGAACCTTCAAAACTACTGATCTGAACATGCATTATGAACTGAGTTTGAATCTGGGTATTAGACTGAGCATGGATTCTAGACTTTGCTTCAACATTTCCATCCCTAAACCCTTTTGAACTAAGCCTTCAAATTTGTGAATTGAAAAACTGCATCTTTGAACAAGAAATGAATCATTGAACCCATGCCACTGAATTGAATATGTGAACCTCTCAAAATAGATCATCAAACCTGCATGAGCACATTGAACTGTTTTGAACCACTTTGAACTACTTCAAACTTCAGTTTGAAGTGGTTCAAAACTCTACACTTGAAATTTTAAAGTTGTGTACATATCATGTACTAACAAACATGATCTAAGATAGATACGCTTTTGTAAACCATTCTATTTTCTTTGTTTTGTCAACACTTTCAAGAGAAAAATTAAGAATTTATGCTCTGCAAAATTTTGAAGCTAGTTTCATTGCCAAGTTGTGATGATTCTTAATGTGGGTATGCTAATGTAAATAATTAATCATTATTACACTTTACTTAAGTTTACTTAGGTTAATACTTTAACATATTAGTTGTCATGTAGACACTTAGGAATAAGCATAGACATATGAGTTGTCTTGTTGACAACACAAGAGTTAACAACTTATTTGAGCACATGGTGTCTACAACATCTCTTTATGAGATACACCCATGTAAACTTATCCTCTCATCATTGCACAAACTCCTATACTCAATGGAGGATAGTCTACCTTTGGTGGACATGTGTTGAGTTGTAATCCTTATCTCTTTGTTGACTCCTAGCCATTCGAGTTACCTTTATATATAAGGCACTTCTAGTCTATATTCATATCATATCCAATTATATTATATCCAATCATTGGATATCCATTATCATTTTGATTATTATTGAGATTCTCATTTGATCACTATTTGTCTCTCTTGTGCTATCTATTGAGTTTCTTGATCTTGGCATTGAATTATTGCCTTAGGCAAATTCTTACATGGTATCAGAGCTATACCAAATTCTTACATGGTATCAAAGCTATACCAAATTCTACATGGTACATAGCCATTGAAAAGATTTTTTTTGTAGGTCAAGATTGGAGCTTGCTAGTGCAAATTAGATGTTGGCATCACATTTAGAAGGTCAAAAAACCCCCAAATAGACTTTTGTTTCATCAAAATCAGACATCTTAGGTGAAATCTCGAGTCATTTGATTTTTGGAGGTGCAATGACAGTGATTCAGGAAAAATAATTACAGAGGTGATTTTCAAAAACCAATATCTCCCTCATACAGACTGCTTTTTTCAAGCAATTTTTTTTGATTTGGGGTAGAATTTCATGATCTACACATTGGTGTAGTTTGTTTATTGATCTTTGTTCCTAAATTTTTATGAAAATTTCCAATCCCAATTTTTACAACTTTAGAGGCTTTGTTGGGGCTCATATGGACACATATTTAGTTGCTATTTTTTTTGAAAGTGCATTATTTTTTTTCTACTTTCTAGATCTAGTATCAGTTTGGAGTAATTTTGAGTAAACATAGTACTTTCAAATTTTGGTCTCATTTAGGCCTATTGACACTTGTAATTAATTAGATCCTTGAGAGGTCATGCGTCTTATCTTGTTGAGTCTTATATAGCTTCATATTTGTTGTTGTAACCATCAAAATCAACACTCCACCTACGCCCTAAATTGGCAAGTGGCCATTGTAATCGCACTAAATATAAAGTGCCAAATCATGCATTAGGGGGGGTTTCTTTGATTTTTTTTGCATTTTGGGGGTGCATATATTATTTGATCTCATGGAGTCATGTCAAAAGTGTCACTTTGGTTTAAGATTCAAATTGACAAAAAGGAACTATCATAAATGGAGTGCTTTCATGATTGATCATCTAAGAACATAAGGAAGTGTTTCCTTATCTATATTCAAAAATATTTCCACCTAATACTAATTGGGGACATCTTTCTCTTCTTCTTTGCTTTATGTATAACAGTATGGGTAAGGAATCTTTTGCTCCTCTTAATAAGGCAAGTAGTCCTCATGATGTTTGGATGTGTCTTTGGGAAGCATATGGAGATCTGAGTCAGTCCATTACTACAGGACATTCTACCTTCAGTTACTCCAATTTTGGTACCTACAACTCCAGTTGAGATCATACCTCTTGATGCTCCTATTGCTTCTATTGATCCAGTTTGGAATATGCTCCTAATTTAGTGCAATAGGAAATGCCATGTCTTCCTATTTTAGCTTCATGGGATGACTTCCTTCTAGACATTGTAGCATTTTTTGTGGAGTCTTATATTGAAGATGTGGGGGACATTATTGATGACATCCATCTTCTCTTTGTTGAGGAGAATTCTTCTTCACTTGTTGCAAGGGAACACTCTGACCCTTAACCATTTGATCTTTCTTTTGAGACTAACATGATTGTGGACACTTATTTTTAGTAGTTGGAGGAAGATTCTTTTATTTCAAAGGAGACATATTAGTCTTTGGAGATTGTATACTAGTTTCCTCAGACATCATATCTTTTGAGGATTCTTCCTATTAGTTGGGGAACATTCTCTATTACACCTATGGCACCACTTCTTCCTACAAGGAGGAACATCATTCAGTTTTCATGGTGCAGCTTCTCTAGTCATCAAGGAGCTTCTTTCATGGGTCTGCATTCATCATTGAGGGGAGGCTACATTGCTTCTCTTCCCATATATTCCTATAAGGATGATTCCTTGTCTTTAGAGTTTGATTCACTTTCATACATGGACATGTTACCTTGTTTGCCACCTTCTTTTGGGCATCCACCAGATTGGCTTGTGGCATCTATATTCATCAAGGACCTGTTAATGTATGAGCAGACTTCAAAGGCAACATCCATAGCATACTACATATGGATTCCTCATCCATCTTCCTATCCACAATGGAAAGTATACTTGCACCTATACTTGGTGTATCTTCTTCCTAAAGGGAGAAATGTCATTTGTAGGAATTGGATACTTTTTTGTCTTCATGATATCCTTGTAGGAGATTATTCAATATGGAGGATACCATCATGTATTTTTTCTTATGGAGGATATATGCTCGTATATGCATGATGTATGTCATACAAGGGGGGTCTTGATTACTCCATCCTTGCATGCATCTTGTATTTCTTCATCTCTCTTTTTGGAGGAGGTTTTTCCCATGCGGTTTTCCCTCTTTCTTCATTTTTAGAGAGATTGTATTGTATTGAATAACATTGTATGTAGAGCATTCCATTTATGCATGGGTACCTAACATGGCCTAGTAGCCAGGACCCATTGCATCTTGCATTTAGCTTTGTGAGTTTAAGTGCATTCCCCTAAGTTGCACTTAAGGGGGAGTGTTAGTGTAAAGAATTAATTATTATTAATCTTTACTTAAGTTTACTTAGGTTAATTCTCTGACATATTAGTTGTCATGTAGGCACTTAGGAATATGCATAGACATATGAGTTGTCTTGTTGACAACACAGGAGTTAGCAACTTATTTGAGCACATGGTGTCTACAACATCTCTTTATGAGATAAACCTATGTAAACTTATCCTCTCATCATCGCACAAACTCCTATGCTCAATGGAGAATAATTCACCTTTGGTGGATATGTGTTGAGTTGTAAACCTTATCTCTTTGCTGACTCGTAGTCATTCTAGTTGCCTTTGTATACAAGGCACTTCTAGTGTGTATTCATATCATATCCAATTATCTCATATCCAATCATCAAATATCCATTATCATTTTGATCATTATTGAGATTCTCATTTGATCACCATTGTCTCTCTTGTGCTACCTATTGAGCTTCTTGATCTTGGTGTTGAATTATTGCCTTAGGCAAATTCTTACAGGGTATTAGCTCAATTCGGTGAAGTTTATGGATAGCGGTCATGGGAGGATATTTGATACAGCATGAACAAACAATTCATGACATTATTCTATGAGATAATGTATGCCATCCTTTTTTTGAGAATCAAAGATGGTTGTATTTTTTCCTAAAGTTCATAGCATGGGATGATGAAGTGGCATTCCAATTTATGAATTCTCTACACAATGGTATTGTTGTAGTTAAAGAGCTTAGAGTGGAATCCAGTGAATAAATAAATTTTGAATTCTTTGGGTTGTTGTAGGAAGGGGAAATTTTTGAAGAATATTTGGACCCAAGATCAGCTAGGGCCCAATTCTGCCTACATACAGATATGCAGTTGAAAATTGATAGGACACAAGGAATGAGAATAATATATGTACAAGAACCCTACAATAAATGTTCCCTCTACATGTTGTAGTACGTTACTTGATGACATCTTAAGGTAGGCATCAATGGTTGCATGACATTCATTTCAAGCTTCTAAGTTGCCTTCATCATGAGAATATACTAGTGAATCTTCCACATTTTCTATTTAGTTTCTTGAAGAAAAGAGTAACCTTTGTTTAGGAAGGTAAGATTAACTTTGTGTCTAATTTTTTTTTGATTAAATTATTAGTTGTGTTGAAAGGAGATTGTTGAAACCTATCATGGAACAATCATTATTTTTTCAGTGATGTCAAACCTACTATTTGTTGGTAAGACAATTGCTTACTTTTGTTTGAATGCTATCAATTGTTTGATTAATAAAGAGGATTTGAAAAGAAATGATAACAAGAGAACCTAGAGAAAGGTTGAGTTATATGGTGTATAAAAGGAGTAGTAAGACCACGCAAGACATTGATGATGTACTATATTGTTTATCTACTTAAGACTATAATGAAAGGATACTTAAAAGAATAGAAGAAGGCTAAGTAAAGAAATGTGTCTACCAAGCTTGACCGAGCAAATAGTGCAAGCCAAGTAAAAAATTAGTTGAAGCTGAGCAATAAGTTTAGTATGAGCCAAGAAAGTAAAATATAGTTGGTGCCAAGTGAAGAAAGTTATTATGAGTCGAGCAAGAGAAATCTAGTCGGTGCTGAGTAAAAAAAATTATTATGTGCTGACCACTAGTAAAGACTTAGTGGATGTCATGTACCCCAGTGTTGGCCGAGCATCAAAAGATAGTGTTTTTCGAGCAAACATAGTGTTCTTGTCAAGTTCCAGTAAAATGTGTTGCTTCATATGGTGGCCGAATAAAAGAGTTTGCAATTAGCATACAAAGAAAGAAGGCTTAAGGTGATGAAGGCTTGAAGGGTGAACAAGTTGTCAAAGATGAAGAGGATGGATGCCAAGCATAATAGAGAATTGAATGTGAGATATGCAATCTGCAAGTGAGTTGTTACTATTATCAGATCAAGTCCTGTTGTTACTCTCTAAAAATTATATCAGTCTTGATAAATCCTTTGGATTAAGGTTGACCTAATAGTCATTAGTAAATCCTTTAATAGGGTGACATTCTAATAGAATGTTCTAAATTAGTACTCTAACATGACTCACTCCTAATAGGGTGATTGAAATCCTTTAACCAGGTCACATTTAATAGTGTGCATTGTAACCTTTAATAGGGTTGGATCCTCATAGAGCTCACTTTAGAAGAGTGAAAATTGGTAGCATGTTACTGGTGGTTTTTCCCAAATTGGGTTTCCACGTAAAATCCTTGTGTCAAAATGTGTGATTAATTTTGTGGTATTTCATGCTTACATTTTTGCAAATCTATTTTGATATAGGACAACAATATGAATATGTTTAACATATTTAATGATGAATGCATATATAAGAATAAGTTGCAGTACTGAAAGTTTTATTTGTACATTTGGACCTTGGATAATTGATTCACACCCCCTCTCATTGTAAGACTTGGCTCACACTCAAGTTATGGCATGCTACATTTGTTGAAGACTTGTTTAATCAGGAAGAATGTGTTTAGTGTTGATGTATTTCATTAATGTGTTGCTAAATCCTTGTTGTTGAAGGATCCTACATTTAGCGAAGATAGTTTTACTTTGATCTTATAAATAAGCTATTAATTCCAATCTCTAAGTGAGTTCATGAGTGATTGTAATTCATAACAAAATTCAATATATAGTACATTTTTTTTCAGTTTATGTTGTTGAACTCCTATTTCTTAGCACTTTATCTTGAGTTTAAATTCATTCATTCATCCAAGGAGGCCCACTTGGTGAGCGAATATAGTTACTAGGAGCAACTTTTCATTGTTCTTACAATATATAGAACTTTGTTGCTCCTACAACCATTGTTAATAGAACAATCATTTATTGCTGCAACAAAAGCAAAAAATTTAGAATCCTATTTGTATTTTAATTCCTACACTCTAGATTAATTACTTAATCTTGTACTAATTCCATTTACAACAAGTCTATCATTTTCATTCCCATAGATTAGTAATGACAACTAGGAGGGTTTAGAGCATATACTTTGTAGATACCATTTCAAGTCTACGTCCTTAGTTGATAAATTAAATGAGTTTAATGGGGTACTTGGATGCTACTTAGAATGTCCAATCCATGAGCAAAAATCTCTAGTTTCCAAACCATTGATTTGATTGAGCAATTAGCTTAAATTTACTCAATCACAAGTAGCTTCTAAATTAACATAGTTTAATTAGGAGGACTTGTAATATTGATCTTGTTAGACTAGCTTTACTTTCCTTGTTCTTGCATTACATAATAGATTAGCTCTTGCATTATTATCTTAGTTTTCTCTCATTTTCACTTGAATTTTCACTTGAAAATCTTTGGATGTTAGCATCTCATTGCTCTTATTTCGTTAAATATTCCATCTTGCAGTGCACTATTGGTCTTAGATTGGTTTTGACAATTGAGTGTCAACACACTTAAGAAATTTCTAAGATGATGCCGAGTATAATATAGATGCCGAGCTACGGTATGTGCTAAGCCAAAAATTCAACAGGTGCCAAGCAAGTTTCAAGTGCCGAGTGACAAGTAATGCCGAGTCACTACAAGTGTTGAGCAAAGTATATATGCCAAGCGAGATAGAGTTACTATAGGAGCCAAGCAAGACAAAAATCCTATATGTATTGAGCATTAGTAAACAATAAGTGCCAAGCAACACATAATCAACATATGAGTTTGTGCCTTCACAAAATCAGATGTAAACCATTTTTGAGCTGACTCAAGATGAATCTCGAAGAATCTAAAAGATAAGATTGAATCTATTACATTTCCTATGTAACCAGCATGCAACCAATCAAAAAAATGTATAAAACATACAACCAATAGGAAAAGTGTAAAGAATTGAGTGAGAAAGATGGATGAATCTCGATTGTAGATTCATACAAAACCTTAAGTCTCAAAAACCTTTATGAGGAGGTCTATACCCCATAATTTCAGAGAGGATGTATGTAAGAGGTCATGTGGGAATGCATGAAAGAATGCTAGTGAAGTCTTCAAGGAAGCAAAAGGGGTGTAAGGACTTAGAGGAAGAGCAACACTGCAAAATCAAGTTGATCAAAATAGAGCATCAACACTATGAACAAAGATATATTAGATTAGGAAGGATTAGATCAAATTGAGTAGAACAAGGATCTAGAATTAACAATTAAAGATTGTAAGTCATTAGGTCAAGACATTCTACTATACTTTCTAACCATTATGTTAGGAGAATGAAAATCCTATGATGATAGGTTGGTTTAGCAGCCATATTGTAAATCCTTAACAAGGTTGTAAATCATTTAACAAGGTAACATTCCAAGTGAGTGTTTGTAAATCCTTTAACCATGTCACTTTTAATAGGGTGTAAAGCCTTTAATAGGGTAGGCCTTTCACAGGGTAGACCATTGGTGTTCATCAAACTTTGTAACCTTAAGCAGTTACATAATGCTACAGTGATAATTTGTGGGTTGTCATCCCCACCCTAGTTTTACCTTCTCATTTTGGTGGGTTTCTGGGTGACCAAAATCTTGTGTTATCTATTTTTCATGCATGTCTTTACTTTCATGTTAATTAGATGTGATAGATGCATGTGATTAATCTCAGTTAAAATTTTTTGAGGTTAAAGTTTGATACTTCTAATTCACCACCCCCCCTCTCAGAAGTAAATCTTCCCACTTGTAAATTCCAACAATTGGTATCAGAGCCTAGTTCTCATAAGGAGAAGCCTTACAAGTTGGAGAAAAGATCTAGAAATGGAAGTCTACAAACTTGGGAAGATCATAGAAAACCAAGAAATTGAGATACACCTCATTCTACATTCTTTGGAAGAAGCCAAAGAAGAACTGAGAAAATCCTTAAAGAGAAGAAGAGAGATTGCCATAGCTAAGAATGATACACAATACAAGGAGATTGACACCTCAAAAGTGTTTTCAAATGGAGATTCCAAGGAATTTGATGCAGCAATAGCAAACCTGATGGAGAAGAAGAGAGCTCAAGTAGAAGAGATCAGAACTCTCAAACTTGAACAAGAATCTCAAGCCATGATGCTTTGTGATGTGGCTGAATAGAAGAAAAGAGCCATTGAAGTTAAGGCTATGATAGAAGATGACAAGAGAAACCTTGCCAATAGATTTGAGGAAAAGTCAATTGAACTTGCAAGAATTTCCAACATGTAGCTAGACACGCTAAGCTAGATGATGAATGCACATCATGAACTGAATGTCAAAGATATTGAGATCTCCACACTGAAGATGCAAAATGAACAACTGAAAAATGACTTGAAAAGAGAGAAAGATATTTCAAAGAGCTTCAACAAACCCAATGAATCCATCAAGTACTTTGAACAACTTCTTATATCACCAAGAGCCATCAATGATACTTTAGGACTAGGATACATCAGCACTGAAAAAGGAGAGTCATCAAAGACTGTAGAAGAAAGAAG
This sequence comes from Cupressus sempervirens, assembly GCA_028749045.1. Classification (NCBI taxonomy): domain Eukaryota; kingdom Viridiplantae; phylum Streptophyta; class Pinopsida; order Cupressales; family Cupressaceae; genus Cupressus; species Cupressus sempervirens. The sequence goes on along the minus strand of CM053784.1, from coordinate 773,028,118 downwards.
TGACAAAGGTAAGAACACTAAACCCACTTGACATTTTTGTGGTAAAAAGGGACATACCTCTAATGTGTGTAGGAGTAAGAACACCCATCAGCATGAAAAACCTAAGAACATGGGTCACTGTCACAAGTGCAACAAGAAAGGACATCAAACACATGACTACAAGACTAGAACTATCAGGACACCAAGATTTGAAGGTCACTACTACAATTGCAAGACGTACGGACATAGAGCTTTTGAGTGCAGATCAAAGCCAATGTGGATACCTAATCAACTAGCAAGGGGAAATAATTATGGACATCACTACAATTGGGACTACGACACCAGGCATAACTATCACTACTATCAAGAATATGGACGCATCCTTGAAAATTGCATAAGAACACATTTTAGTGGAAACTACAATAGATGGTTGAGCCAAACTACATGCTTTAGTTGTTTAAAGATTGGTCATATCAGCAAAAATTGTCCAATAAGGTCAAAGGCACCCAACTCAGATTTCAACAAAGGAAAATATAAGGTAGATGTTGAACACATCAGAGGAGAAATGAATAAAACATGGAAGAAGAAAGATGGAAGCAACACATCCAATGAAGGGGTCACTTTACCCAAAAGGTCAAGTGGTCACACTTCATCCAAATAAGCAAAATAAGGTATGTGGGACTGATATACAAAGCTTTATCATACATCAGTTCCAAGACAAGTAAGTATTGAAAAGGAGAGATCAACATGAATAGAGATGCAAAGTTAAGATTTCAAGATTTTACAAATATTGCCGAGTTGCTTTCAGATGTCGAGTAAAATCATAATACATGCCAAGTTGTCTGCCAAAGTCAGTAGAAGGCAAGTGATTGGTTGCAACCGAGTTAGTAGTGGATGCCGAGCAAAAGGAAATTTCAGTTGAAGCCGAGTAAGAGAAACTCCAGTGTATGTCGAGTGTTTGAAGACAATGAAAGCCAAGTAAAGCAGAATTGCTTAAGGAGCCGAGTAGACAGTTGTAAACACACTAAGCATTAAATGCTATGGAATAAGGGTATATGATCACATTTTGAATCATTTTTCACCATCATTATCAAAGAGCAAAAGAGGAGAAGAGCGTAGAACAATTTCTAAGCCAAGTTTGAAGCATTTGTGCAGATTTCTATAAAGATTCAACATAGTTTCTTTGAATACAAGGTATTTATACTAGCATCGAGCTATGCAACTTCTTTGTGTTTAAACCCTAGTTCAAAGAAATGGCCTCTAGTACTAGGAAACCTCAAGAGAAAGAGCCATTTGAAAGTTCAACTAGTGTTAAATGAAGTTAAGCAACTTGATTTTCGACCTATCCCTGAAGTTGCCTACAAGAACAACCCAGTTGGAGCCCTATCCATAATTCCTCCTAAGGTAGTAATGTTGCAAGATGTTAGGAGATGCTACAACTACAAAAATAGGTTCCATTGGAGACATGGAAATTAGAGAGGCATATGATAGATTGTGTGAAAATGGAGTTTTGAAGGAAGAGTTCCAAATCATTCAGAGGAAGGGCTTAACCCGTGCCCTAGAGTTCCCTATTATCTTTAAGACCGAATGGATTAGAATTGTGTTGAGTAGGATTCATGATGGCAGTTTATGGTTAGAAGATGAGCCAGTCAAAATATCAAAAAGGATTGTTCACAGGGTAACAAGGTATCCAACCCTAGCTCAGCCTAAGACCCTAAGAAGTGACTTCAAAGAAGCTATTGAGAAGAATACTAGAGCCAAATGGAACAAGATAGGCATGACCATAGACACTATTAAGGATCCTCTTGTTGATTTTGCTGCCAGAGTCATTTCCCACAAATTTTATCAATCTAGCAGACTCAACAATGTTCCATGCATTGTAGTAGATGTTGGATACAAACTTGTTAAAAAGAATCATACTTATGATCTAGTAGAACTGCAATTACAACAAATCAATGAAAATCTTGGAGCCAGAAGAAGAAAAAAGGGAGCCCAATGTAAATTTGGTGCAATTTTGATATGTATATTCTTCTATGTATAGAATGAATTCCCATCTTTTGGAAAGGTTAGCTGGAAAACAAATAGGTCCATTGCAGCCTAGATGAATGAATATATTGAACAAATGGGGGCAAATTTTGAGACATTAATGACTAGTTATTTTGAAGATTTCAAGAATTCAATGAAGCAGAGACTTAGGATTCCAATCTCACTTGTGGAGAAGCACACAAATGATATTTGTTTTCTTGTTGATATTGACTACACATACATTCAAGTAGTCATACCAAGGGTAAGATGGCTTAAACGTCTGGGATATGAGATAAACATTGATGAGGCATCTACAACAATAACAACATTGTTAGTAGAGGAAGTTGATAAGAGTTCCCCACATTTTGGCACATATGATGTGGTGAGATCCAAAGTAGATATGGAGTTAAAGACAACTTCTACTCTTAAGAAAAAGGATAAATTAATGAAGAAGCTCAAAGCAAAATTTGGAGAAGGGGTTGCAAAAGAAGAAGATGATGATGAAGTGGAACATGGGCAAGGGCCACTAGCATTAACCCAAGGAATGGGTGAAGATGTTGAAGAAGAAGAAGGTGTTGAGCAAGAAGAAGAAGCACCTAAGGTAGAGCCCAAAAAGAGAAAAGCACAAAAGTAGCTTGCTACACAGCCTAAAGGAAAGAAGAAGAAAACCAAGCCAAGGCCAACAAAACCCACCACAAGGGTAGATACAAGGGGCTACAAAAAAGGTAGCCAAGGAATAGGAAAAGAAGAAAGCACCATAGCAAGGAGGGCTAGTAGAGAAAAATAGGAGAAAATATGTGGCACCTTTAGAGTCAGATGAAGAGAGGATAGAGTCTGATGATAATGAACAATTCAGAGTGGTAAGTCACATCACTAAATTTGACTTAGAAAACATTTGTGACAATATTAGAGATAATACAGACTTGTCTAGATTGAAAACTATTGATTTTAATAAGCTGGCAAGAGAAGAGAAAAACATAGTGGAAGAGTCATTTACACTAAGATGGCCAAGTTCAAGAATACTCCACTTGAACTTGATAATACTATGCTTGAGGAGCCATACTCCATTATAGAAAATAAATGGCATTATTGCCTAAACATGGAGAAAGAAATAAGAGAGTCAACATTGGATCGTGTGATGCCTGACCTCACAAAAGGTCAAATAAGCAAGGCAAACAAGAAACATGGGAGAAAATTTGCACCCAAATATAGAGCCTTCAACAGTTTACAAAATAAGATTGAAGATGTTGTAAAGAAGTCCACACAAATAATGAAGGAAGGAAAAGAAGATCCCTTTGAGGGAAGAAATAATGATGAGGAAGAAGAGGAAAATGAAAAGGAGGAAGAAGGAGAGAAAGAAAAGGAAGAAGTTATAGTGGGGACAGAAACACAGAAAGGTCATATGTAATAGCTGAAGAGCAGCAATAGGAATAGAGTGTGCAAGACACACAACTGCCACCACCTAGTCCTCCACATGAAACACCTACATCTACATAGACAATTATTGTGAAGGCTGTTCTTGACACCTCTGGTTAGAACATTAACCCATTTACTGCAGAGGATCTCAAAAAGATCCTTCACCAAACTACTTTACAAGCACAATTATGTACCAATCAAGTCTTGGTGAGTGTAGAGGAACTAGAAAAAGTAGTAGCTGAGATAACCAAGGAGAAGGTGAATCCATAAGAACCACCTTCACAAATTCCAATAGCTACAAGTGGAAAACCACAGGAGCAACCAACACCAAATGCATTTTCTAAGGTTGATTCCACAGTCTCAATGACTTCAACTATTGAGGAGCAAATAGGACAGAAGGATACCTCTACTCCTACAACAAAAAGTCAAGGTGCACCTCCTCTAATCACCATAATTGATCAAGGTAGAACTAAATAGGACAAGGAGGTGAGCCCTAAGGAGAAGGAACAAGAGGCAATCCAAACATTAGTCAATTTGCCTACTACAGGGACTCCTATTGGAAGAACACAACAGATCATTGATGTAGTACCATTGCAAATATTAGCACCAGGCTCAAGCTCTACCAAGGTAGCAAGGGTACTTCACTATGGATACCCTACACTTGATGAGGAAATAGTCATACCAAGCTATGACTATAAAACAATGAACATAGAGCAGATCAATGAAGTGCAAGAGGCACTGGAGAAGAAGAAGAAGTAAGAAATACTTAGGAATAAGTATAGGCAAAGGCAAGCACTGATTGAAATCAAAGACATCTTTCTTGATGCATTCAGCTTACCAGTACATGATCAGACAAAGCCCATCATGGAGAAATTATCCAACATAGTGGACTAGGTACAAAATGAAGACCTAGATACCAATGCTAAATTGCTTGAATGGTCTGAAAAGAAATTCTAGATGAAGGTAAATGAGAAGATATTTGGTGAAATAGCATTGTCACAAGTAGAACTAGCTAAAAAGTGAAAGCAGTACTTGAGAATATATTGTCATTGTGCTCTAAATTGTGTGATTCCTCATACTTCACACAAGAAAGAAGCTAGAGGATATTGAGCTTGGAAAGGAACCTCAATTTATCTAGCATACAGCTACCAAAGGTTCTAGCTCAAAGTAAGAAGCATTTTGCTACAATGCTTCACACATAAAAGGAATTAGCTGTACTCATAGTAGATGAGGCTAATACCAAGGCCAAATTAATATAGATACAGTCTGCCATAACCCCTCAGATGGAAGTTTTGCACAAAGAGATGGCCTATGTAGAGAATGTTTTGAAGAAAGATCCCAATCTTTCCACAATGGAAGGCCTGGTACACTTTGCAGCAGAGATAGCCATCCAACTTAAAGCACTGGAAATTGCATTAGACAATTGGGATGCTACTCTGAAGATTATTATGGAGGTAAATAAATCCTTTTTGGCTAAGTATTCAATTCATTCATAGGGCCCTTTGACATAAGTGTCAAAAAGGGGGAGCTATAAAATAATTGAGGGGAGATTTAATAAATTGGGGGAGATAATAACCCCAAGGGGAGATGATAAAATTTTGAGTTTTGAGGAGAGATAAGGAGCCAAAGCCAAAAGGATATAAAAACTGCAAGGGAAGATGTGTGAAAGGGGGAGCAAAAACAGAGCAGACAAGGGAAGGAATGACAAGGCAAAGATGAAGAGTATTAGAATAATCAGCATGAGACAAATTTAGCATAAGGAATTTTGGATATAGAAATGGCACATTAACTCAGGGGGAGTTACAAGTTTTTGAGGTATATAGTCTTCTACAAAATTTTGAGCAAGTTTTTGAAGTTTTGTACATATGTCGAACAAGTTGTAAAGTATACTCATATGAGATCGGATTCATAATGCTTAGTTAAGTGTTTTTGACACTCATGTGAAAGGGGGAGATTGTTGGTCTTAGGTTGGTTTTGACAATTGAGTGTCAACACAATTAAGAAATTTCTAAGATGATGCTGAGTATAATATAGATGCCGAGCTACAGTATGTGCCGAGCTAGAAATTCAACAGGTGTCGAGTGAACTTTAGGTGCCGAGCAAGTTTCAAGTGTTGAGTGACAAGTAATGTCGAGTCACTATAGTTGCCGAGAAAAGTATAAATGCCAAGTGAGATAGAGTTACTATAGGAGCCGAGCAAGACATAAATCCTATATGTGCTGAGCATTAGTAAACAGTAAGTGCCGAGCAACACAAAATCAACATATGAGTTTGTGCCTTCACAAACTCAGATGTAAACTATTTTTGAGCCAACTCAAGATGAATCTCGAAGGATCTAAAAGATAAGATTGAATCTATTAAATTTCCTATGTAATTAGCATGCAACCAATCAAAAAAATAGAGAAATCATGTAACCAATAAGAAAAGTGTAAAGAATTGAGCAAGAAAGATGGATGAATCTTGATCGTAGATTCATACCTAACCCTAAGTCCCTAAAACCTTTATAAGGAGGTCGATAACCCATAATTTTAGAGAGGATGTATGTAAGAGGTCATGTGGGAATGCATGAAAGAATGCTAGCAAAGTCTTGAAGGAAGAAAAAGGGGTGTAAGGACTTAGAGGAAGAGCAATAGTGCCAAATCAAGTTGATCACAATAGAGCATCAACACTATGAACAAAGATATATCAGATCAGGAAGGATTAGATTAGATTGAGCAGAACAAGGATCTAGAATCAACAATTGAAGATTATAAGTCATCAGGTCAAGACATTCTACTATACTTTCTAACCATTGTATTAGGAGAATGAAAATCCTATGATGATAGGTTGGTTTAGCAGCCATATTGTAAATCCTTAATAGGGTTGTAAATCCTTTAACCAGATCACTTTTAACTAGGTGTAAAGCCTTTAATAGGGTAGGCCTTTCACAGGGTAGACCATTGATGGTGGTCAATCTTTGTAACCTTAACCAGTTACATATTGCTGCAGTGATAATTTGTGGGTGTCATCCCACCCCAGTTTTACCTTCTCATTTTGGAGGGTTTCTGGGTGACCAAAATCTTGTGTTATGCATTTTTCATGTATGTCTTTACTTTCATGTTAATTATATGTGATAGATGCATATGATTAATCTCAGTTAAAAGTTTTAGAGGTTAAAGTTTGATACTTCTGATTCAACCCCCCCCCTCAGAAGTAAATCTTCCCGCTTGTAAATTCCAACATGCACCTTGCAAGGGTCACTTATCCTGGTTTATTTGAGAGTCACAAGCACAATATTTTGTTAATTCCCTTGCACAATTAAATTAGGAAGCTATAAGTAGCTTGTTGATACTCTCTACTTCATGGGTTCTCTCAAGTGTAATGGTTTATATAAGTGTACCCCATTTTTGGTATAAAACAATCATAGTTTCGAGACCTCCAAATTTAGCTCTCTAGGTACAAGTCACCTCAAGTTTGACTTACACTAGTATATTTCACCTAAAGGTCAACATGTTCCTACAACTCTTGTATTTTTATAACAAAAAGGTCCAACTCTCATATTTTCAAATCCCAATTCGTGTCTAGTTTGATTACAATATGATATGGCTTCTGTAGACTTGAAGTTGCTTCCTCTACTAACCCTTAAGGTGGGTACATATTATTTCTCTCTCTTTAAAAAAACTTACTTTGATGCACTATATTTTTTATGTTGTTGTTTATCATTGCATGATTGTTTACTTCACTTTTCATGCATATTCATCACATTCCTTTCATAGCTTTATATACATCAAACTAAAAGACAAGGATCTTATAATCAACATTCTTTGTTGGGACTTAAAATCTTTCATTAGAATCTCTTCATCTACTTGGGTCATGTTAATTTGAATAAGTCCTAAAGGGGCTCACATCTAGGGATTTTGTTTCCAATGTATGATAGTAAAGTGGGAGTATATCATTGATAACCATTTCACCATATAAAATAATATTGACCATACCATTGGCATATACCTTTGACATCAATAACAACACAATGTTCAACATGGAGGTCTTAAGGGACCTAAATGATAAAAATCTTGTTGAGGGTTTAGATTTTTGTAACTTTGGATTTAAAATTAGATGAACATTCAATAAGATAAGTGCTATGTAACTATGGTATAGTCTATTGTAAATTACAATATCACTCTAAAATAATATTTGAAATAATTTAAAAATAGAAACCCTAAAAGTAACATAAGAGTGAGTAGATAATGTGAAAGATAATAGGCATACACAAGCACACTGAACCCTAGAATAAAGATGTATAAATAAAGCACATTAATGAAACACACACGTACAATCAAATGGGATGTAATAATAACAATAAAACAATTTGTATTTGAATTTTCACTAACGATGTGAAGAATCCAATAGGTAGAATAGGTCCTAAACAATTAGATGGGTTCACCAAAAATATAAAGAGAAATAAAATTCCCTTGAGCTTAACTTGAGTCAATCAAATGTGTTAAAGTTTTCTGCACAAGTGCCTATGATTAAAAAATAAAATGAAAATGTGTTCCACAAGTAAGGGCAGCAAGAAAATAGCTACTATATTTCTCAAAAGAAAAAAATTACTTTTTGTGAGACCACATAATTGCAGGATGGATTTTATTAAAGTGTTCGATTTGCTTTTATAGACAATAATGTTGCTAAGGATAAAAAAGCTAAGTCATCTTGATGATGGGTCACAAAGTGTGATCCGAAATGTTGATGCAAAAAATAACAACACAATTGAATCGAGAAAACTTACATATCATCTATGGATTGTGGAAATTTAGTCTCTGCAATCTAAAATTAGCAAAGTATAAATAAGGTATGAAAACCAAGATGTATGATATACTCAACATGCAACCTATATCCCAACTAAATTAGATTGAACTTGATATGTAAACTCCTTGTTACGAATCACTTACAATTCTACAATTCACTAGGATACAAATTTAAAATAGAGATCAATACTGACATTGTTTGCGAACTGAGAAAATAATACATATAAATGCACAAAATAACTAAGTAAACAAAAACATGCATTAAAAAGGACAAGAGACAAAGGACTTGATTTCAGAGTTCACCAGATTCTGGCTACGTCTTCGAATCTGCAAACTCAAAAGATCGATCCCATTATTATGATGCAAAGCTCATACATCACCATGGTCTTCCATGGAGTTACAATCTACTACTTGCTTCCATACTGCAATGACAAGAACTTGCTAGCAACATGTTTGTGCCTAGCTCCTTCGCCATTTTTTACAATGCTAAGAAATAAACTGCAACTCTCTCTCCCCCTCTTTCAATAAGAGTACATGAATTCATTAAGCATTTAGCCAATACAATAATGACTAAAAAGTCACGATAATTTTCTCAAAGAATTTCACTAAGTTCTTATCTCATTCATGAGACCACTTAGCTCTCTAATTCTTCACAAAAGAATTTAACTACAAAATTCTCCCCGAATGTCCTTGTCCCTTTTACAAATAATACCCCCCTTTATATAAGAAAATAGTCATATTTAGTTTATAACCAAATAACCAATTTCCTATTTTACCATAACAAATTCACCTCCAAATAGGATTTACAAATGAACATATCCTTCAAAAATTTCCCCAAACATGGCTCATATGCTTGAGCCTTAGCAATGTGTTTTTTCCTTAGTATATCTATAGAGATCAATACTATAAGAAACTGACACCATAAAAATAAAAAATGCATTGCATGGTGCAGCAGTAATTTTTGCCTTTACCAACATATTGGTTTGAGGATCAAATCTTGTCGGTTGTGATGGAGACATTTTTGTCTCTTACCCATTTTGTCTTATCTACAATAAATATCATGACAAAACACAATTGCCACCACAAACATGCATGATAATGGAAATGGTGAAATAGTGAGAAGGATTTTTAGAGGGAGGAGGTTTGAGATTTGAACCTTTGCCAACTATTTTTGTGCAACCAACAATAGAACAAGGTGCGATGTGGAAAAAGATAATTTGTCAACATTGACACATGTCCCACTTTAATTGGACTGTATTGCATTTCCATGTCACTATAGTAATCATCTCAAAATGCAATGTTATTGTGAGCTTACCACATGTTAATTTTGACTTCCATATCACCATTAAATGCCACATGTCACTATAGGATTGGAAGTAGATGTTGACTAGGATGTTGATGTCATTACTCGGCCATCTGGTCAACCCTTTCCCAAACAAATTCAAATGAGCATAACTTCCACATACAATCTCTGTTTTTGAGAAAACAAATGTCGTTGGAAAGCTCTCAATGATATCTTTAATTTGAAATCCATTGTTGACCACTTTGGAGATGGTCAAATTTCACCTTTTTAGTTAGCCTGTTTGACCAAACCTTTGACACGCATATCTTGAGCAAACAGATTCCTTTTGACGCACTTCTAATTGTGTCCACAATGTTTCATCACGCTCTATCCATTGATGCCAATTGGGGGAGATTTTAAGTGGGCTGAATTTTTTATGTCTTCAAGATCCACCTAGATCATTCCCCACCAAAGTAACTTTTGGACCTCCAAAAGGTTCTTAATCATACACTAAGAGAGAGAAACACTTTTCTACTTGTCCAGTATCTGTCCACCTTATCTGTGCACCTACTTCACCAAAATGTTGTACAATAATTATGAAAACTGGAATCACATCGCTATTTGCATTTTTGCCCATCTTTCTGTATTCATTACCCCATCTACTATCCATGCAAAACACATTAGCAACACTAAAAAATACAAAGATGATAATGAGCTAATAACACTTTTAATCCTTTTAATAGGTTTCCACAAAAAATCCTCATGTTGTGGCATTGATGATCCCTAAAGCACAAGATGGTTAGGTATACAAGAAACTACATCAATTTCATGCTTCAAATCACCTTGTTTTCCCACCTTTATAGACATGAGTGAAGAAGTTTTTCTTACATAAATGAGCCTCTTCATTTGCCCAGTGTTCACCAATGGAGAATCAATTGCAATCTTCTTCTTGTCCTTCTTTGGAAAAAGCTCTAGATGAAGCTTCCAATAGTTAGCTTCTTGATGTCCACCTTTTTGGCAGTAAGAGCAAGGTTTTTTCAACATCCAACCTTTCTTTCCCTTCTCTTTCTTCTAATTTGGACATGGGTCTTGATGCATTGTCTCTTTACTGGTTGACTTGACCTTCCTGTACAAAGCCATCCTTTTCCAACACTTGGCAAAACTATGGTTATTCAACCCACAAAATGTGCATGATTTTCTAAACCATAAGCTTTTTACATTTCCAATCTTTTTAAAACCAAAAGAAATATTGGATTTACCTAGCTTTCTATACCTTTCATGGTCACCCTTGGTGCATGCATGCCAAGGAGAATTTGTGTTCACTCTTCTCTTGGACATATTGCACGTGTTACCACTATCTAAAGATGATGCACCGTTGCCCCCCTCAAATTGTTCTTGAGATTTTTCTTCTCTTAGATAATTCTTTGCATCATCCACTACATGGAAGCATTCTCCTCCACCATTATCCAATCTTTCATAAAGAGGTTTAAATTTCACCTTCACTGGTTCAACCTACTTTGTTCATGAATTCCAAGTCCCTTTCCTTTGTTGCCCATCTTGGTTGACAACCTCAATCCAAAATTTTGAGATTGCTTGTGAGAGTCACCAAGAGAATAAGGAAGAGAATAAGAAGAGTGAGGAGATTTCACCGAGTCTGCATCTTTGGCTTTCTTTAAGAAGCCTTCTTTTTCAAGCTTCCATTCCTCATACATCTCATTAAAATTGGATTTGATCTCCATGAATGCCTTATAAAACTCTACATCAAAGGCAAAAGAAAAATGATTTTCCTTATGTGAAGCCATCTTGCCTCACTTTTTTTGAATTTGCTCCAAGTATCTCACAACTTGCAACTTGTCAAACTGGCTCTGATACCAAACTTGATCTGTAAATTACTTGTCATGAATCACTTACAATTTTTCGATTCACTAGGATACAAATAAAAAATGAAGATCGATACTGACATTTCTTGTGAACTGAGCAAATAATACATAGAAATGCATAAAATAACTAAATAAACAAAAACATGCATCATAAAGGACAAGAGACAAAGGATTTGATTTTAGAATTCACCAGACTCTAGTTACATCTCTGAATCTGCAAACTCAAAAGATTGATGCCATTATTATGATGCAAAACTCATACATCACCACGGTCTTCCATGGAGTTACAATCTACTACTCACTTCCACATTGCGATGATAGGAACTTGCTAGCAACATGTTTGTGCTTAGCTCCTTTGCCACTTTTTATAATGCCAAGCAATAAAACTACAACTCTCTCTCTCTCTCTCTCTCTCTCTCTCTCTCTCTCTCTCTCTCTCTCTCTCTCTCTCTCTCTCTCTCTCTCTCTCTCTCTCTCTCTCTCTCTCTCTCTCTCCTCCCTCTTTCAATAAGAGTACATGAATTCAATAATCATTAAGCCATTACAATAATGACTAAAAATTCACGAGAATTTTCTCAAATAATTTCACTAAGTTCTTATCTCATTCATGAGACCACTTAGCTCTCTAATTCTTCACAAAAAAATTTAACTACAAAATTCTCCCCAAATGTCCTTATCCCTTTTACAAATAATACCCCACTTTATATAAGAAAATAGTCATATTTAGTTTATAACCAAATAACTATTTTCCTATTTTACCATAACAAATTCATCCCCAAATAGGATTTACAAATGAATATATCCTTCAAAAATTTCCCCAAACATGGCTCATATGCTTGAGCATTAACAATATGCTATTTCCTTAGTATATCTGTAGAGATTGATACTATAAGAAATTGACACTATAAAAATATCAAATTCATTGCATGGTGCAATGGTTATTTTGACCTTTACCAATATATTGGTTTGAGGATTAAATCTCGTCGGTTGTGATGGAGACATTTTTGTCTCTTCCTCATTTTATCTTATCTACAATAAATATTATGACAAAATACAATAGCTACCACAAACATTTTTAGAGGGATGAGGTGTGAGGTTCAAAACTTGCCAACTACTTTTGTGCAACCACAAGGTGCCACATGGCAAAAGATAATTTGTCTAACATTGACACATGTCCCACTTTAATTGGACCATATTACATTGCCATGCCACTATAGTAATCATCTCAAAATGCCATTAAATGCCACATGTCACTATAGGATTGGAAGTAGATGTTGACTAGGATGTTGATGTCATTACTCGTCGATCTGGTCAACCCTTTCACGAGCAACTTCAAACAAGCATAACTTCTACATACGATCTCCGTTCTTGACGAAACGAATATCATTGGAAAGCTCTCAACAAGATCTTTAATTTGAAATCCATTGTTGACCACTTTGGAGATGGACAAGTTTCACCTTTTTGGTCGACCTTTTTGCCCAAACCTTTGACCAAGCATATCTTGAGCAAATAGATTCCTTTTGATGCATTTCCAATTGTGTCAACAATGTTTCGTCATGATCTATACGTTAATACAAATTGTGGGAGATTTTGAGTGGGCTAAATTTTTGACGTCTTCAAGATTCACTTGGATCAGAACTAAAGTTAAACTCACTAAATGAACTTAAGATAGAGTGTAAATGTAGAAACATGAACTATAGTTATGCATAATATTAAACATGAGAACAATCTCTAGCATGTTTATGATTAATTAATGCAAAATACACATGCGCTAATCCGCCCACCCTTAAGTGAAACTCAATGAGACAAAAAAACTATATACATTAAATGCTTTAATGAGTCTCAAAATGAAAGCTTGATTCGATACTCATGTACAATGAAAATCTCTCAAAGAAAAGAAAGAGGGGATAACCTAGTGGGAAATAAACCATCTCCCCTCCCCCCCAAGAGGGATAATCAAGACTCCAAGCCCCACTTAGAATGGTAAAACTTTATGCCAATAAACAAACCAATGTATCTCTAATGCAAATTAGAACAAAGGCAACATACAAAGAGGAGGAAACTCCTAGATGTGAGATGAAAATGAAAGGACTTGATGGTGTTGATAGGAGAATGTTTGAGAATAATATAATAGAATCACCAATGAAGGTGGAATAAAAACATATTAAATTTGTCACTTAAAATAAAAAATATATATTCTATGCTATGTCTTCAACAACTACACTAGGCAGATCAATCTATGGAGTTACAATGTCAATAAAAGATGAAGAGTGATCTTGCTGAACAAATACATAGTCAATAGTAGTTGGAACCTTACATAAGTTACAATAGTGGTCTCAAGAACAACACATAAGTTCAAGTGACCCAAACTCTATTAACCCTAAAGAAAATCTTTGTATTGTCTATTAGTGCAAAACACTTAGTCATTTACAAGGTAAAGATCGTCAATCAACACTGTGACCAAGCCACAACAAAGGTCGAGCTACAAAGAGTACAAGTGCACAAGTTCAATACGTGTCGAGCATATAATAGTCATTGAGAATTTAGTAGTTGGTGAACTATTCAAAAGACAACACATGATATAAGCCAAGTGCCCCATGAACTGAGTAATTTAGAATAGTATAAGTTGAGTATGGTATATGCTGAGGATCAACATGAAGAATCAAGCATGACTAAGCATCATAGGTTATATGTGCTGAGTTATGAAGTTTGTGTATATGAGTTTGGAATGGCATAAAATCTTATGTGAACTATTTTTCTGAGCATGTAATGCATTTCTATGATCGAGGTGAAGATTAAGGAGGTGATTACGCATGTAATCATGTATTACTAATCCCTATGTATTATAAAGAACCAATCAAAAAATAGGAAAGCTTAAGCAACAAAAAGGATTAATGATAATCATTGATTTCATTCTAGAAGATCCTTAAGATGGCTATATATATATATATATATATATATATATATATATATATATATATATATATATATATATATATATATATATATATATATATATATATATATATATATATATATATATATATATATATATATATATATATATATATATATATATATATATATATATATATATATATATATATATAAAATTAGGGTTTCAAGGTTGAATATGTAAGTTGCGAGTTGGAGGAATCCATGCATGCGAAGCTGAAGGAGAATAAACGAGTATCAAGTATTTAAGGACTAAAGGCAACCATACAGTGTAGTGAGCAAATATTGCAGAATAGTCACATTGAGGTGATTCAATATTCAAAAGAGAAGATCCATTATTAGAAAATCAATGCATATTGTATGATCATGGAACTGCTACATTCTAACTAGTGTATCAGGTGAATTTCTTAATATACCTATTGTAATTCTCTTAATAGAGTACTCACTTAGCTGTGAAGTTTAAATCCTTTTGCAAAGGTAGACTTAATAGTCTTATATGCTTTTAGCAGAGTAGACCCCTTGTAGGGTAGATCATTAGAAGTAATCAAATTGTAGCCGTAATAAGCATTTTATTATTGTAGTAGTGAAGATTTTGTGGGTGCTATCCCCACTGCAATTCACCTTCACATTAGAGGGTTTATGCATCACCAAATCACATGTCAAGTGTTATTTACTTGCTTATATGTTTAGACCATGTTAGTAGATGTTAGATATGTTATTACATGATATTGCATGATTGATTACATACAAGGTTAAGGTTAATTCAAGGTGTATGGTGAATTATGTTTAGTATGTTAATGTTTGAAGTGGTAAAAGTTTTTGGAGATATTGATTCACCCCCTTCACCCCCCCTTTAAGTTGTTAGGATTAACAAGACATAAATAAAAATTACATGCAAATATAACCAATATTAGAAAATAATAAACCACACATAAGAGAAAACAAGACACAAATATTTAACGTGGTTCACCCAATCTTGGGCTACGTCCCCCAAATAGTGAATCTAATATTCTTATTATCTAGTGATTACAACCTGATTACAATCTGTAATCCCTTATAACTTAATACCACCACAAGAAGATACAATCTCATCATACCTTATTCCCTAACCCTAAGCCATTTTATACAAAAATTTTGCAGCTTACAAAATTAGGGCTAGAATAAGTCATCCAATAGAAAATAACAAGTAATGCCTTTTACAATAATAAATTCGATCAAGATTTTTGGGGTGCTACCCTCAAAAACCCCTGTGGGAGTGTTGCCCCTTAATCACAACCTGTACTATGAGAGGCAGTGCACTTGGGGCTCTTCTCCAAGACCCTGCAAGGGACACTACCCCTTGACCTCGTCTTTGGGGCACTGCCCTCAAACCCTTGTAATAAAATTTGGGGGCAAATCACACTAAATAAAGTGGGGGAAAATTAACCTCTGAGTCTGATTAGGCTCCACATTGAACAACATAATTATCTCACTTTCCCATTAGAATTCCAACAAATTCACCTCAATAAGCTCCTATGAAGAAAGAGAATGATTCTCTGATACTGATGATGATGAAAAAAATTAGAGAAATAATATAAGCGAGAAGAATGATAAACTCTCCTTGTTGAAATAATATTGTCAATCGAACTGTCTTTGATGTGTATTGGATATCATGTCAACTCAATTGTCTTCCCCATCCCATTGAGAGTAATCTGATAGATAGAGAGACGATTAGACTATAAAGATGCAACACATAACACATCATTGAAGGAAATTTCATCAATGTCCATAGAACATTTTACACAACCATAACAATGCTATTCCTTGTCAAAATATGTGGGGTAGGACAAGCCTCAAAAGATGAGAATAAATCCTTAGAAGATGCCACATGGTGTGAAATAGTGAATCTAGTATCCATCTAGAAGAGTGTGCATCAATGGTTGCACATAATACATGCATATTTTCTTTGTCCAATGTCCATCTATTTGGAATGATGATGAAGAAGAAGACCTTGAGAAGTCGAAGAACAAGGAATATTAATATTTCTCTTCATAAGAAGAGTTATTGAATCCAAAACTTATTTTGCATATCCATCTTCTGCTCATATCAATGAGACTCATCTTGATTTGTCTTTTTATAATAAGCACAATAAGTATCTATTTAAAAAAAAATTCCCTTTAGGTGAAGGTGGCCAAAGGTGTGCTAAGACATGGAATCCTTCCAAGGATTTGTGGTCTATCACTTATGTTTCTACTCTTTCTTCCCTAGAGATGTTTGAGTTGCCATTCCATGTCTTCTTTTGACAAGAGATCATGACCTTTGTCTTCGTCTATTTGTGATGCATAATTCAATTCAACCTATACTACCATGATTGTTTGATGCAAGCCTCTATTTGTGGGATAAAGAAAAATCTTTGGCGTTCATTCAAAATAATTGAATGTTAGGAGAGTAAAAAAAGCTAAAAAATCCATTCTTCCAAGCATAAATATTCTATATCTACAAAAAAAACTACTCTCTTTCCTAACTCCTAATTTTTGATACCATGTTAAGTTTTCAACACAAGCACCTAGAATCAAACATAAAATGAAAATACCTTACACAGGAAATGGTGGCAAGAAAGTAATTTCTATATTTCTCAAAAGTGAAATGATTACAATTTGCAGGATCACATAATTAAAGGATGAATTACAATGAAGAGATACATTGCGTTTATAGAAAGCAGTAGTGCTAAAAATAAAAAAAATCTAACTCAATCTAAAAGAAAACTATAGCTCATATATGCAAACCAAAGGTGCATGATATGCACAATCTGCAAACAATTTGTAGTGCCTCTCCCATTTGATTTCTATAAGTCGTCTTGATGGATGCAACCTTGATGATCTTTCTTTGTGAATGATTATGATTGGGACCATGAGTGGTCTACACCCTTAGGGTGATTTGATTTATATTGATGCATTAGCTGGTTGATTATGCCTTTGGCTAGTTTATGAGATTATGATGTATTTGACAGTTTCACTGAGGTTTGTGCTAGTGGTCACCTAGATTGGGACAATATCACGATGGTGTTTTGTGATTACCTTGAGATGTGTGTAGAGATTGCACTATGTATTATTATCCTACTACACTTGTCTAGGTTCCTATAGCAATGTTTACTCATGTATTTAACCATGTTGACTTATATGTTTATAGTGTCATTTATGTTGTTGGGTGATTGTTACTACTTCCATTATTAAATGCTTAAATAATTAAGAATGTGAGATATCCATATTAGATTTACAAAATTATGTGCTACAAACATTTACCTTGTTCATTTCAGTAATTTGTGTAAATGGATTATTTAAATGAAATTACTTAGATGCTTTAATTATGCAAATTCGTATAATTGTCACTTTGGCTATATAATTATATGTAATTCTAGCTGATTGTGTTGCTTAATGTGCATGATTTATATCCCTAGCAATGACACATGGAGTTAGTGATTTGGTTGTTCATACCTAGCAAATGTTGTCCCTGTATGGGCGACACATCTTATTTAATTATTTAATTAAACCCTTTGGTGATTTAATAAATCCAATTCATTTGTATTATGTGATTTGATCCATAAACGTGCCTATGCATTTAGGATTCCACATCTATTGTGGAAAAAGATTAAATTAATGCTTTAATGGCTTAGAGGGATTTTATTTAATTGATTTAATTTATTTCAATTATGGACGACTTTGTCGTAGTTGAATTCAATTTAATTGGAATTGCTTAATATTGTTTGGGTTAAAAAGGGATTTAATTAAGTGAGCCAATTATTTTCCTATTTTAATATTTCATTTTTAAAGTGAATATATATCACAAAAAGTGAGTTCTTTCTCACTTCTCACTTCTCACTTTTAAAACTTGATTTTGAAAGCAAAATCCCAAAATCCTCTTAAGAAGGGATTACTGTTTTGCTCATTGCAGGAGCTATGAGCGTGGGATCAATATAAGGTTGATCTCGTTGGATTTGGCTCAGGAAGACCTTAATTTTCTGAGACTTTTGGCAGCTTTAGCAGAGCAATTATTTTATCATGAGCAATCTTGTATTTTCCCTTTTGGCTACCAGGTAGGGTTCTCTCGTTTTTACGTTCAGTTCCATTTCAAAGTTTGTTTTGGATAATAGTTTACTAGGAGGTAGAAAACTAGTGTTCTCGTCCATTCTTGTTAATTGGCTCTACTTGGTTGGGCAGGTACAAGCATTTGATTGCCTCTTCACTTAGGGTTTTGGGTTTTTAGACTGTTATGTCGGTCATTTTTGCATATAGACTCTGAATCTGAATTTTATTTGATATTTAGGGTTTTTATACCCAATTGTAAAAATGGTTTTAATTTTGTTGATTTTTGTCAAAGCTAAATTTTGGGCATTTTTTACTTTGCCTCGATTTGTGTGTCACCTAGTTTTCTTGGCAATTTCTTGGCATTGATGTTGGTTGTGGATTCAGATTATCCACAAGGATTCCAATGTGGCCATAGTTGTATTCTACTTGTATTAGGATTCATGTCAAATCCATACTCTTGATAATGTGCTTGGTTGAGTGATTTTAATACTTGGTGTTTTATTATTTCTCATTAAACCCTTGTTGTTATTTCATGCACACTAAGATTCATGTAGAATCTGTACTCTTGGATTTAGGTCGTTTGAGTGAGCTCATGATGTTTGGTGTTTTGTTGCCTTATTGGGATTTGTGTAGAATATGTACTCCTAGGTTTAGGTCGATTGAGTGAGTTCATGATGCTTGGTGATTTATTGCCTTGCTGGGATTCATGTTGAGTCCATACTCTCGGATATAGACCGACTAAGTGATATTGTTGTACTTGTATCATTATTGCATTTCTCATATCCAAATCTTGCATTGATTTTATGTGAATATATTTGTGAAGCTAGTTGTGCCCTTATACAAGCACATGCGTATGAGTATGATAGGATCTTGCGAGACCCGAGGGATTGTTCATTTAGGGGTTGGTTTGGAAACTTGTATTGCCTTTGGGCCCTCATCCTGTGATGAACATGGGTGTGTAGGGTAGACGTGTGAAGTGGCTTCTATTGTTACCCTAGATAACATCTTTGACAAGATAAATGTGAAGGAGTTTCTAATAAGTGATAACTAAATGAATTAATGGGTAATAAAACTAAGATAAGATAAGAAAATACCTATACGGGCTGATCCAAGGGTATGTGTTTGTACGAGTTTTCTGAGGGTAGGTGTTTGTACGAGTTTACTGAGGACACAATGTGATGACCTTCCAAGGGAGAATTTCTGCATGATGTTTAGCTTGGGCTTTCAAATGCCAGGCAAATTACACTCCACTAGAGTCCCTACATAGTTATCCTATAGAGGTTTTGACCAGTGACTTGATGTACTGCATTGTCTCATGATCATATAGATGTTGGTATCATGTCCTTGATTGGTGTGTGTTAGCCATGGGTGATTATATAATGTGATTATGTTCGGTTCATTATCTCCATGAGCACGACGTGTATGGACCTACGAGTACCACGTGGTTGGGAGGCAGAGCTACCTATACCACTACTGGGGATTGGTGTACAAAGATGGTCTACTTCCAGTTTGAGGCCGATGCCAGATATTCACTTGGTACTCCGGTGTATCCAGAGTATGTTTTCTTGTGATCTATGCTTTACTTTGGATGCATTTGATATCATGTTTAGATGATGATTAGTACACTACTAGATGCATTCCTTTTCATGATGTTGTATCATATTGCTAGATGATGTTTCTTACCACTGCTTTGGATTAGTGATGCTATTGGTAGATTAACATGTTGGATGTACTTGTTCTTATGATGTTAATTGATGGTTATTGGTAAGATCAATCTCATGACACAACCATAACTATCTTGTTAGAAATTTGAGATTCATGCTCGAGAGTATGGTTAGGGCCTTAAGGTCTCATGATACCATTATGATAGGGAGGAAGCGAGCACAGTTTATTTTATCCTTTTATATCTCTTTGATAGACTCGTTTCATTGTAATGTTGCTTATACTCATTTTGTAGATCGATGCTGTTGATTAGATAGTTGTATATGATTGCAATGTGTATTTTGATTGATTCAAGTTCTTAGAACTACTTTCTTTCTCTCGAGTGATCATTCCTCAAATTATGTGGATCCAATACTCCTCATTATGAAGGTTTCATATTTTTATGCATTTTTTTCTTGCATTGTTGATGCGTCGTTAGCATTTCTTGCATGGGAAGAGAAGTCTCTCTCACAAGAATGTATTCTCTCACACGAGCATACATTATCTCATGTGAGTGTGCATTGTCTCTCATGAGTGTGTACTTCCTTGCGCGACAAAACAAAGTCTCACACACATCTAATGGGGAAACTCCTGCGGCTCATTGGGAAATCTTGTGCGAGAGAAAATCTTGACTCACACGAGCATCTTGGCTATTTTCTCACATGAAAAATAGTGAGTGTTTGTACACACCTCGAGGAGATGTGAATTATGGTTTTGATTACCTTTTTGGGTCCTGCATCTTCCCATAGAAAACAAATCAGCTATAAGGTGAATTAAATATATCATTTAATTCCTTATACTTAAGATGTATTTTAATATATGTGATGATTCATTTGAGATAGGTTCCAGAACTCTTTGAGTTATGATAATGATTCTAGAAAATTTCAAGGCTTCAGAAATTCAGACTTAGTCAGATTTCAGGGCTTCAAGATTTCAGACTTAGCCAATTTTAGGATTCAACATTTGTCTTTCAACATGGTGTCCAATAGATGAGTGTGTTGGAAGCATGAATGTTGATGATACTTCTATGGGGGAGTATTGTAGAAACATGATTATATCATTATGATGATGATATGTTACATTCATGACTATGTTTTTCATTGATGTCAACATAGCAGTTTTATGTGGTATTTGACAGAAGAACAATGATAAAGATTAAGTTGGTACGGACAAATAGTTGAGCATTTTCACTAAGCGAGATTAAAGGGAGATAATACTAAGTGTCTAGTATATGCAACTAACCTCAGAAGCATAAGATATTAAGTTTGGAAGAAGTTATGCAAGTTTCAATGAAGATTGTTCTGAGATAGAGTTTACAGAAGCATGTTCTAGTAAACTTGTTATATCTTCTAGTAGAGTTGTTATTTTGAGAAGCCGAAGTTAAAGATGTGAAGAAGACATTCTAGAGATGATGTAGCTAAGCTCGTTTGTTATAATGTTACATGTACGGAAAGTTATTCAAGTTACAAGGTGAAAGATTAATGTTATCGCTAAGTGTAACGTTTTCTTAATGAGGTCCTATAATAATTAACTGAGAAGGTTTAATAGCTGACTCAAGGAATTGTTTTATGGATTTAGTATAAAGGAAGGATATTTTCCTTTGTTATGTATGAATGCATATGCAATGTATGAATGATTGCAAGAAGCACGAAGAGCGGAATGCGAAGATAAGCAAAGCAGAGAAAATTTGAAGAGAACTTCATTGCTGAGGTTTTATTGTGAGATTCGAGGTTTGATATTTGGATTCGAGGTTCATGACCTGGTCTACAAGCTCTAACAGTGATTGATCCAGTTGACAAGACAGAGAAAAGAAGTCAAAGAACAATACCGACAATTATTCTACAAGGAATAGTTGAAAGATTAGTTGGACAGTGAGTTCAGTGGTCTTGCCCCATAAGCTATTGGACAGTGGGTCCTTTTTCCTTCTACAACTCCTAACAGGGTTGGAATCTCCTAATAGGGATTTAAAGTCTCCTAATAGGGACTCATATGTACTAAATGTTGTAATAGACTCCTAACAAGGTCCATCCTCTAACAAGGAATATTTATATTGGTACATCATCTTGTGGGCATCATTCCCATCGAGGTTTTCCCTCTAATCAAGGGTTTCCCTCGTTAACATATCTGGTGTAATGTGCATGTTAGTATGGTTGTTGTTTACTTTGATTGAATGGTTAAGATTATTTAAGGTTGATAATTATTGGATAACTAATTCACCCCCACTAGTTATCTTGGTGGACTATTGTTTCTAACAAAGTGGTTATAACTTTGAGCCCTTGTCTTGTACACGACCGTTTGATGGTCTCTACTTGCAGTTCTTCATTATGATATGATTAATCGAAATGGACTTGTATGTCTAACCATGCTAGGAACTTTTACTTTGGGTTTTAAAAATTACATCCCCTTGGTATATTCTCATGATTCCTGTGATCTTTGGTTCGTAAGTTATGGTTTAGTGCTTGGGGATCTTTAGAAGTGTTTGTGAGATGTTTGCTGGTGTAGGTGAACATGTGAGTTGATCCATGTTCCCTATTCCTATTACCTTGTTTAGATGTTTCATTTTTGCACTTGATTACTTTATGTTGTTGTTAAGTAACTTATCTTAAGAAAAAAAAAATTTAGTGCATGTTTTATCCTTGTGTTCCAAGGATCTCCGGGTGGGGCATTACATAATTAATTAGAGCAACATATGCAAGCGTGCCTAAAGCAATTAAAATACATGCTCTAAACAAAATGTAATGCCAACAACTCAAAGCAAGTTAAATTAGATTAATAAAGAATAGATGTAAGTGTGTCTAATCTAATAAATAGTGCTAAATTACAAAAGTAAATGCAAATTATGTATAAATACTTAGGTTGAGGACAACATATGTGTGACTTCAATGAACATTCCCAAATTTGGATAGGCTCTTATCTAGAAGTGATACCTATTTGTCTTTACAATACCTCAAAATCAATACATATCTACATTATGTATGTTGTTCATGCCTTAGGGATCATTATTTTGTGGAATTAAATAATGTTGGAATTTATAAATGCTAAAATTTACCAATTTAGGAAGTTTTAAATCTTGAAAATGATTTTTGGAATATGGTTGGAAACATTTGGCTCACCTAGAAGATGAATGAGAAGATGCATTTTCTATGTTTGGTCCCTAAAAAAGTAATTGGAATACTACCCAAAGGTTGCATTTTTTTGTATTTTTTTTTTTCAATTCAAAAGTAAATCCATAGCCATTTGAAAAAGAGGTGTCCTAGAGTAGTCCAAATTCGAACATCAAAGAATATTTATTGCACAAAACCCTAAATGGTGGCTTAGAATAAGAAGTTCTTCATGTCACCGCATATGATTCCATTGAAGGCACTCTAGTGATTATATTTGATAACTCAATCCATGTTGTTAAAGGGTAAAAATCTATGCAATATATCTAAAAATAGATTTAAAGATTTCTAAAATCCTGTGACTCTAGATTATATTAAAAAAGTTGTTTTGGATAAGATAAACTCGTCCTCATTTACACCTACGTTTTCCCATTCTGCTTCACTTCATTTTGGCTCTGCTTAATCTGCATATATCCTCCACAAATTTCTCCATATTCACCTTTACATTACTTCTTTTCAGAAATGTACATAACAAATCGATCAAGCATCTCAACAAACCTATCATTACATTTTTGCAAAAAATGTGCAAAAATGTTAAAGGGATAATTTCTTCACTATTGGAAGTTCTTTATCACAAATTTGATGCCTCATTAATCAATGATTTGAAACAACACATATTTGAGGGGAGAATTTATTGGAATTTGTTGTCTCAATTGTGTGGCTTATCCTTCTCCTTTTATGTGGATTCTTCTAAATTTGAAACACTTTGCCTTGGATTGGTTGTAACAACTTTAGAAATCTCAATTTATGTATCCAAAATAGTTGATAGGTTATTGTCCTCTTTACTTTTGGATTCAAACCCTAGTAGATGTTGTAGATGCCAATTTTTTAAAGGTGTATCTCTGTCAGATGCCATCTGTATTTAGGTGCATCCATTCCAATTCCAATCACAAGGTTTTAGGTGGAAGATTCAAATTTTTTTTTTGGGGTAAAATTAGAATATGGAAAAATCTATTCTCTTTTCATTCTTAGAAACAAACAAGGAATTAGAAAATTCTCGTATTTACAAATGCTAATTCCAACCTAATTCCATGAAATAAACGAGCCCAAAAGAATTACAAAAATCACAACCTTAGGGTCCTATTTGCATTTATAGATTTATTGTTTCAACATGTATATATGATACAGCTTCATGCACGCCTCTCTTCTTTGGTCCACTTATGTTTTCCTTGCCTTTTGGTCTACTATACACACTATCAAGATTTATAGATATCATTAGAGGGCTTTTTACTAGTTAGGGAACAAATTCTCTTAAGTCAACTCTTCAAAAATGACAACTATACAATTGTGTAAATGATCAATAAAACTAAGCTTCAGTTGCAAAAATGCTCCTCGAATGAATATGGATATATCTAGATTTGTTTTGATATACAAATGAAAGTGTTCGTAATACACTTTTCTTCTTTAATATGACATGTGAATTACACTTAGATATTCAAATAAATACAATTGAATTATTTTAACCATAATATGACACTTGAATTATTCTTAGGGCTCTTTTGGTTGCTAGAATATGATTTAGGAATTGGATTTTGAACTCTTTGATTTGGGATTTTGGAACTTGAAATCTAGATTACGATTTTTGGAATTTATTTTGGGACTGTTTGGTTCAAACTTAAAAATATTTGATATTTAGAATTTGTTATTCCAAGCCCATTTGGTTCAAAATACGAATATATGGTTCAAAAAATGAGTGTAAAAGTTACAGGGAGAAAGGCGATTCATATCTCCAATTTTTTCAAGGACCTATTCATGATACTTCCAACTCCGCACATGCCAAAAATGTCAATGTTCATTGCAAAATAAAAATTCAAAAAATAGTTAAAAGAAAGATGAAAGGATTTAGATATGTGCGGTACTAGTTATTTTATTTAATCCAAACATATGAGCAAGTAATAATGAAAATTTTTCCCCCCATTTTAAAAAATAAATTTCAAAAAATTTCTGCAATAATAGGTGCCCCCAAATGGGCATCCGGGTATGAAAGCCAATTAAATTTTACTTTAGTTGAAATCCTCATTTTCAAAAAATGGGATTTAAAATGGGAATTAAAACAAGAATTCTAAATAACAAGTATTTTGAGGAATTTAGAATTCTTGTTTTGGGGGTCAAATGGGAATACTGGATTCTACTTTTCTCGATTCTAATTCTAATTGTGCGGACCCAAACAATAGATTAGAATTTTTCTAGAATCTCAAATGCCAATTCCATTCTAATTCCAACTACCAAATAGACCCTTAGATATTCCAATAGATACAACATAGTGATTTTAACTAGATAATATTTGTGTAAAACCTATACTCCACCATACAAAATGAATGTTCACCTATAATTGATTAGCCCATCAATAAAATGAATGTTCATCATTCCTTAGAACTCTAAAAAAAAAATTGTGAACTGTTTCATAATGTTTTCCCCCTTTTAAAAGTTTTTTTGAGAAAAATCAAAAGAGTAAATTGCATGTTTATGAAGGGAAAACGTGTTTTTTCTTGTTGTCAGTGGGCATTAGTTTTGTTCCTATCGCCATGCTTACGGTGCAGCAAAATTTAATGTTGGCCAAAAACGATGCGCTTTGGTGGCATTTGTGTTGTGTAGCGATTGCGATAAGTGTAGGAGTTTCGACGCGGCTCGTTTTTTCCCACTTGATAATTTAGAGTGGATAAGGTTCTGAATGCTGTGTTAAAGTGGCGGAGGCAGTCTTCAATTTGTTTGTACCAGAGAAGATTGCTCAGATGTATTTTTTTTGGCAAAACGGAGGAAGACATAGATGTTCATATGTTATCTTATAACAGTTGCCCCTGTTTCGGTCCAGTGGTGATTATCAACAAGTATAGGGTTGCAGGATCAGTCACAGGGAGGAAGCAGAGCAATGCCTTTGTTTGTTGTCCATGCAAATATAATTCTACAATGGTCAAATGTTATGGGAGCTATGGCTATAAGTACTACGACAACTACAGTGTTGATTACTATGACGAAGATTTTGATTTTGATTCTGATGGATATTGCAGCGAGAATGTGAGTTCAATGTTCTGTACCAACATTTTATATCTTCTGTTTTTTGTTTTCTTATGTTATAGATATTGCTGGCATGCCACATTTAGTGTTTTCCATAAACATAGACATTTTCATCAACATTTAAATGTTTTTGGGGTTTGAATGTTATGGATATTGCCGAATTTTGAGTTTTGGGTGACTGGGTGCCTTTATTTTGATGTGGGGAATGTATTTGAACCTTTTAAGCTTCGTACATAGTTTGAATTTTGTATGAGCGAGTTATTTTAAGCTATGTTGCCTTTGGGGTATTTGAATCTGAGTTGTATGTTAAAGGGGTTTGTTTTTTTAACTGTTGGGAGTTGGCTTTATAGTGCTGGATGAATGCGTTGTGCTAGGTTGCGAAGGGGCCTTTGTCATGGTGAGGGGAATCGAACCTGAGTTTCAGATTTCGGAGATTGGGGTTTCCGTGGTTTTCGAAGTTCTTACTTATTTTGATTGACATTTCTCGGGAGGTGTTCCAATTTATCTCCAGTTTGATTTCTTGTCAACTAGTATCTGTATTTATCTCCTTTTCAGTATCTATATACTTGTCAAGAAATATTTTCTGCATTGGGTTTAAATTTTTTGCTTTGTGATGCGTCCACTAGCGAGTCCTGACACATCTATTTCTGAAGCAAAATGATCCCGTGATAAACATGTGGTTTCAGCTGCAATTTTACTGGAAATGGCATCTGAGAGTAGGAGCAAAAGATCCTCAGAAAACTAGTTAAAATCAATGTTACCTGGAGACTCGTCTCACACCACATCTCCAATATTGGAGATTTTACTGCAGTCTGCCCTTGTATCCAAACTTTTCCAACTCAAAATTGACATCTCCTGTAAGAAAACTTTAGACAAAATGTGTTAAAACTTAAAAGGTTAAAAAGCAAGGCAACTAAATTAAAAAAGCCTGCATAATGTTTCATGCTCACATGTCTGAGGATGCAGAAATCTATGTAAATTAATAGTGATTAGATTTACCGATAGTGTAGAGTCTAGATTTTTTGAGGAGGACATAAACAATTGTATGACTGATTTCCTGTCATTGTAATGTTCTAAAGAGAAATTACCTTTACTATTTAAGGCCTTGTGCAACTGATTTACAATTCTTGTTTTTGAAGATCTTTGTCACAAATTTTTATGGAAATTATGATATTACATTAAAGTTTTTTTCTCTCCGAGTATCCTGTCTCCTACTTGAAAATTAACCATATCGGTGCTGGTACCAGTCTCCGATGTCTCCAAGAACTTGCATCTCCTCATAACTATGGTTATAATCTTTCATTTTCTACAACTTCATGGTCATGACCCCCATCTCCTGCTTTAGTCCCGGGGAAGAGTTACAAACTTCTAGCTCTATCATTCCTCTGCCTCCAGCTGCCACTCAAAGTCTAGTGCCACCAATTTTGGTTATAATCTTTCATTTTCTAGAACTTCACGGTCATCTCCTGCTTTAGCCCCAGGGAAGAGTTACAAACTTCTAGCTCTATCACTCTCCTCCCTGCAGCTGCCATTTAAGTCTAATGCCACCAATTTTATTATGTCACTGTCTGCACCTCTTCATACTGTAAAATCCAGGTAACCTCTTCAGCCATCTGACAGTAGTGAGTCGGGGTTGCTGTATTTACCCAGAGACACAGGGTTGTCAATAGACAAGCCATTTCAAATGAGGGCACTTGAGGAAACAAAGTTGGACATAACTATATTATGAAATACTGTTCAAAGAAGATCTGGTCAGTACAGGGATGGGATCCTTGCCCTATCCTGGGTGTTGCAGCTGATGATTTCCCTGCAGGCCCAAAGATTCCAAAAGAATTGGCTAACTACTTGAACACAAAAACAATCAGAGATAAATCTGAAACTTTAATTGTTTGCGTGGGATCTACATAAACACTGTGTTCAGCATCCACATACTGTTATGAACTAACATTATTTATAGAGAATCAGTCAGAATTGAGCTGAATCTCATTATCTACCAGCTTCATAACAAACATTAAGCTAAATTATACCCACTTGAAATTGAGGTTCACTGAAATGTTTGATTTCAATGCTTGTTTGTTTTCTTGCATTAAGAATGTATACAAAAAGAAGTGAAATATTTGGTTTTTAACTTATTTTTTCATTCTAGCAGTGATCTGTAATCTCCCTAGTTTTGCATGCTTGCTTTTCCTGGCAGCTTGCTATACCGTAGAACTATACTATAAATTGATAGAGTGATTCTAGGCTGTGCTAGAATTAGTTTTATGGAAGTGCTGTAAGGAGAGTAAATTTTTTAATTCTACTTACAAGGTGGAAGCAAGTGTAAAAAGAAAAAGGTATGATAACCACACAAAGCCAATTTTGTCACAAGGCAGGTCACACTACTGCTGCCTGCCAATTGAAAAGGGAAAGCAAAAGATTTGGAGAAGGAAGGATTCCTGTGAGATAGTGTAATTAGGCTTGCCAAATGGCCAATAAGGAAATAAGGAAAATGTGGTAGATTGCCCCGTTGAAGTCAGAGATGGTTCTAGTGTCACCATTCAGGAATCCCATGGCAGGTTGTCTTTTTCTCATCAAACAAAGAGAAAGGAAAATTGGAGATTTCTTCCCCTTGAGCTGGTAAGCTTAGAAGGGGATTTTCTTAGCCCAAAGTTTGAGCTGGCTGCCCTTTTCTGCTCCTTGGGAAAAGGAAAGCAGAGATCTTGTTAAATCCAGCAGCAACCATACTAAAGGAAAATGCACTGTAGGCTTTAGGAGCTGACTGGAATTCTTTGGATTCGGGCTACCTTTAATGGCGTAGCGATATATGTTTGAAGTCTCAGCTACTTGTTTGGGACTGTTTATTTGATTTAGCTTATTGCAGTGTGCTGTTAAATTTGCACTGGTTTCAATCTTGTTGGTTGGAATGTATCCTTCTTTGTAAAAGGGTTTGAGTCCTTTCAATAACCCACCTTTCCCTCAATTAAAAAAATTCACGATACATGTAGTTTAAATCTGTTGAAATATAGTTTCAGTCAGATCTGATTAAGGAAATATATATATATCGAATTCTGATCAGACCTGATAAACTACATTATGATTCATTGCCTTGCTCAGATTGGGCATCTATCCGAATGCTCTATCTGATCTAAGATCTCCAAGATTCATAACTGCGATCATATGGATGATGACCATTATTTGTGTATCAAATATAGATATTGCTCTGAGATCGGGTCTGCATATTATGCACCCAGAAATGATTACTATGGAGAATTATATTGCCCGGAGGTTATCGGGCTATTAACCATAATCATATTGTGTTATCAAGAATCATGCCCACATAGGGACATGACCCTATGTGGCACATGCCACGTAGAGTCATGTCTCTACGTGATCATGACTTCTCCTTTTGATATTTATATTGATTTGATTGATTGAGAGAAAGCATCAATACAATCCATGTTATTATTTCAAGCATCTGCGATCTCAATATAAGTGTATTCCATTGTCATTAACCATCTTTGGGTTATACATCAGTACTGTAGACTGTAGTCTTGCACAGGCATGTAGTTCTGTTAGTGATTATTCTCATACATCTATCTGTTGACAGCACCATCCAGTGGAAGAGCATTAATAATCTGCACAATCATCTCAGAGATATATCAGTCACTATCTTATTCGAGTAAAGTCAGATTGTCAAAACAGATATCTGAGAATAAGCAAATAAGTATACTCTATCTAAAGATCTTACATTCCTTAACAAAATCTAATTTCGTTAAATATTTTCAATTGTCTCCTTCAATCGTCCCCACCTAGTTGGACTGTTGATCACCCAATTAGAGAGTGACTCCTTTTCCCTCTTGTTTAATTTTACCAAGGTGGTTGATAATCATGTTTTCAGGGAGTGCAACCAACTAGTAGATCTTTTTGCAAACTGCGGCATTCAAATTTAGGTATACAAAAAGGGCTGTTCAATGATTAATTTCCGTAGGAAGTGGCAGTTATCTCCCTTCATAAACAATGCAGCCCACAAATGTCCACTTCGTAATATTCCCTAGAATATGCCCTAATTCACAATTGCAATAGATTAGAGTTAGGGTTTACTAAATAAATGAGTTCTTTTTTTATACATTGCCAACACACACACACACACGTAAAGATTAAGGGATGTCATAATGCCAACATTTTTCACAAATAAATCAAGGTTATAATAAAGAGAATGTATCTTCATCATTATAAGCACTTTTTTTTTAAAAGAGGGTTAAACGCTTTGACTTGGAGCTATGAACCAGTGAGGCCACAAACAGGGGACCTCATCCCCATTAGATTTGTACCTTGATGGCAAGGATAACAACTCAACAACTTGACCATCACAACATGCCACTATTGGCAATTATTATAAGCACTTAAGTTGTATGTGAATTCCAATTATAGAAGATGTAGAGAAAGGTGGCATAGAGGAAAAAAGTAATAAGGACTCTATTTCTTTTCTTACGTGTACTTATTGAAAGTATGCACAAGTGAATAACTTAGATTCTAGGGCTAGTTTTGCTTTAGATTTTTTTTGTAGAATGTTTTCAGATGAAGATGCTTAGCTCATTGAACAAGAAAATCAGTCTATATAGCTATAAATTTAATTACATTTTTCCAGTGCATTAGATTGGAGATGGTATAATAAACATGTAAGCATCTCTTACAGCATTGAAATAGCAGTTGCCGTGTTATTGAAAAATGTCATAAGTTTTGTTGCCTAAAATATATATCTCTTTTTTCCTCTAATCTGTTTATTGTTTTTCAGGATCTTCTACCAAACATTGATAACTTGAAATCTGAGAATGCCAAATCAGTGGGAAGAACCTCTGATCCATTGTCACCGAGGGCTGTTGAAGCTCCATCTTGCCCCAAAAGAGAGCTGAAGCATGTAAATGGAAAGACAAATGTTCTTCCAATGCATGAAAGAACCCTATCCAGTTCAAAGGCTGATTCATCACTCCTGAAACCCATGTCTCTATCTCAGAAGGAACGGGAAAAGAGAGCCATCAACAACATTCAGCAGCAGAAACTAATACGTATTGCAATAGAAAAGATGAAATCCAAGCAGAAAATTATGTTTGAATCTTCTATGCCCAACGATGTGAAAACTTTTGCAGAAAGTATTTCAATGGAAAAGAAGAGGGCTGTTATAAATAAACATGTAAGCATTTCTCATCAGATGAATCTCCCAAAGCATTGAAACAGCATCTCTCATCAGATGAATCTCCCCCAGTATTGAAACAGCTCTCATCAGATGCATCTCTCACAGCACTGAAATGACATCTCTCATGAATCGAAGCACATCATTAATTTTGTTGGCTAAATAATTTATTTCTTTTTTCCACTAATTTGTTTACTGTTTTTCAGGATCATTTACCAGTCCTCAATAACTTGAACTCTGAGGATACCAAATCAGTGGAAAAAACCTCTGATCCTAGGTCACTGAGGGCATTTAAAGCTACATCTTGTTCCGAAAGAGAGCTGAAGCATGCAAAAGAAAAGACAAATGTTCTTCCAATGCATGAAACAAGCCTACCCCCATCTTTATCTCAGGAGAAAAGGGAAAATAGAGCCATTAAAAACATCCCGCAGAATAAACTAATTAGTATTGCAATGAAAAAGAAGAAATCCAAGCAGAAAACTCTATTTAAATCTTCTGTGCCCAAAGATGTTAAAACTCTTGCAGAAAGTACTTCAATTGAAAAGAAGAAAGGTGAGCAGAATATTATGCTTAAATCTTCCAAGCTTGAAGATTTGGGCACTCTTATGGAAAGAATTCCAGTGGGAAAGAAGAAAGCTGACCAGAACATTCTGTTAAAATCTGTCAAGTCCAAACATGCTGACCCTCTTTTGAAAAGTATTGCAAAGGAAAAGAAGAAATTGAATCAGAAAGTTTTGCTTAAATCTTCCAACGCCAAATATGTTGACCCTCTTCCAAAAAGTAGTGCAATGAAGAAGAAGACAGAGCAGAAAATTCTGCTTTTATCAAATGTTAAGCCTCTTACAGAAAATACTGCAATGAAGAAGAAGAAGAAGACAAAGCAGAAAAATATGCTTAAATCTTCTAAAGCTGGAGATGTTGGACTTCTTACAGAAAGACCCAAATGCATTAAGCCGATTATAGAAAGTATTGCAATGAAGAAGAAGACAGAGCAGAAAAAAATGCTTAAATCTTTCAAAGCTGGAGACGTTGGACTTCTTACAGGAAGATCTATGTTAACACATTCCAGAAGTCCAATCATGGATTTAGAGGTATTATTTCTTGATGCTTCTCTCAAATAAGATAAGACTTTCATTCTTGAGTTTTTTTTTCAGTCATACAGAATCTTATTCGAATATAATCTTGGCACTTCTTGCTTGTTCTGAGGTTGAGGATTGCTTTCTCTTTTGGTTCCGGGCAGATTAAAGCAGCTGATTTTGAGCAGATTAAAGCAGCTAATTTTGAGCAGATTAAACCAGCGAAGTTTGAAGATATCAGACGTTACAATATGACAAAGAAATTAGAATATGATACGGCAAAGCAGTTAGGATATGAAGCAAGATGTGGACCCTTAATTCAGTACTTGAAGAGCATGGGCTTTAAGGAGTTTCAGTTGGTTAGAATTTATGATAGGCGCAAATCTGCCCTACACAAAGAAGTAGAAGCTGTCCAGAGAAGATTAGATTTTTTATTAAGTGTGGGGGTAAAATCTGAGGACTTGGTGAAAATTATTACAAGGCATCCTCAAATATTGGAGTACACTGTTGATAGTAAAATAAAATCACACATTGATTTTTTGCGAAGCTTGGGTGTTCCTGCTTCCCGATTGGGTAGAGTACTTACAGCAGCTCCATCTTTGCTTTCATATAATGTGGAGCGTTCTTTGAAACCAAAAGTAAGATTTTTAACTGAGGAAGTTGGCATAAAGAGGAAGAATTTGGGAAAAATTGTGGTTCTTAGTCCTCAAATATTGATTCATAGTGTGGAAGGTTCAATGAAACGTAGGTTGGATTTTCTTTCAAAGGAGCTTGGAGCTTCGAAGGCTACTTTAGTGAAAATGGTCACAAAACACCCACAGCTTCTACGCTACAACATTAAAGATGGTATAAAGCCAAGAATTAATTTTTTAAGAAGCATTGGGATAAGTGATGCTGATATTTTGAAAGTTTTAACAAGGCTCACCCAGGTAACCTTTCAATTCATCACCTGGTTTGCCTGAGCTTTTTGGAGGAAAACCAATATGATGCAATACTGTAATGTTTACCTATTTACATCAGGAATAGATGATTTTATTTTTTGTTGACCCATTGTTGTCAAATTGATACCTGCTTTGCAGATTTTGTCTCTATCAGTGGAGAAGAGTCTGCGTCCCAAATACTTATATTTAGTCGAAGAACTCAACAGCGGGGTTCAGTCATTGGTAGCTAACCCTGCATATTTAAGTCTTTCACTTGAACAACGCATCTGGGCTCGTCACAGATTCTTGATTTCCTTGAACAGGGAACCAAGCGGCCCTTTCCCACTTACAGCCTTCCTTGTTGCAGATGATTCTTTTTGTGCACAGTGGGCTCACTCAACTCTTGAAGAGTACGAGGCATTTCGAAAAGAGTTGATACTAAGCAACTTGAAAAAGAAACTTTTAGAGAAGTATGGTTCTCGTCTGTAAGGAAATCCGTGGCATTCAGAGTGTTAATTTAAGTGATGCGACTCACCAAGCTCGACTGCCAAGGGTTTGACAGAAACAATTGCAAGATTACTTTCTGAAACACAAACCAAGGCATAGTGTTGCTGGTCATTGGAAATAAGGAGATCATTTGCATTTTGGATTGGTCCCAGAAACAAAACTATTCTAAATATGTTCCTTTGCAAAAAAAATGATTCCTACTGCTAGTTTATGTGAAGCTGCAACTTTGTTGTGCTTATGGGAGTTGCTATGCTAAATGACAGTCTCATTGCATAATTCATAGCTGTTACATTTGCCCTGCTCTGCTCAAACGGGACATGTCCCTTGAATACCACTTCAAGTGCCAAATGGACATAAGTTTGATGTGCTGACTAGAAATTGGTGTTGGGGTTCTGGTATGTGCGATAAATTGTGGTTTCATATCTAGTGGATGATTTTCACTGAAGTGCACTATGGAGTTTTCCGGTTTTCAAGAAAATAACTCATGGATTGGTGATAGATCAATGTGAATATTTTCTAACAGAGAACTGAGCCACAAAGCCAAGTTTCCAGGATTGCATTTTCAAGCAGTTCTTTCCTTCCTCAATCTTCAATTCAGATGGATGCATTGGATGCATTTGGTGACCACCACATGAGTAATATATTTTTAATATGGTCAGTATCAATCTTGGTTGGCTGTTGATTCTTTTTTGAGCATTATCAAGAGTGGGCCCAAAGGAACTTCTACAAGGGTTTTGTTTCTCACACACCAAATTGGTGTCTCCCAGTGACCTAAAAAGCTAAGTTTTAGATCTCAGGGATCTAGAATTTAATTTCCTTTGATGAGCATTGAGTTCATAATTTTAAGTTCTGCAAAAGTCCGAGTTTGAAATGGCCTGACCACAATAAGCCTCTGTGGCAAATGCTCAAACTAGCAAATATTTTTGTTCAGGTATGACAATATTGGAATTGTTCAGAGAAATGGTGAGAGGTTCTGTTTTGATTACCATCATCTATCAGCCGGCTAGCATAGGTATAAAATGCTAAGTTTCCATCAATAATATATTATCTGTTGGAGATTTTCTGAAGGTTGTGTTACTATCAGGATCCATGGCTGACAATTCATTTCTATGTACACCGATGTAAGTTTCCAGTGCTGACAAAAATCGATGAGATGGCTAGAGACGTAAAAAGAGTTAGTTAACTTAGTTTTATTATATGACGGGGAACCTAGACTTCCCTTTCCATTTCTAATATACATCATAGTCTATTTGATAGCGGGACTTGAATAACTTTTAACCTTGGGGATATGTGAATACAAAAAATTGAAAAACTAACATACCATTAAATAACTCTCTTATTGTTAGCTATTCCCACCACTTAAGTTGTAACATCCGGTTTTCTCGCATCTAAATTAACATCTAACATACTCAAAGAATACAGTTATTACTTCGTTTCTTAGAAAGATAGTTATATCATTCATGGTCATTTGAATAAGATTTACCGTTAAAATCAGTTAGACAAAATTTTCTAACTTAAAAATTTGAAATACCATCAAAGAAAATTATTACAGAAATTGAAAACTACATACTTCGGAAAACTGAGATCGAAATCAAACTAGGGATACTTTTGCAACCGCCTGGGTTAGTCCACAAATACCTCTATAACAATACCACAAAATGACTTCTATCCAATATTGTTAAACCAAAATCAAATGACGATTATCATTAAATACCATTATATAAAATTAGGGCATCACTTACCACTGTAATCATTAGGGCATCGATTACCATTGGAATCTTTTAAGGCTTCCGATATCACTGATTCAAATAGGGCTTCTGATACCATGGATTCAATTAGGGCTACCAATACCACGGATTCAATTAGGGCTTTCAATACCACTGATTCAAATAGGGCATCTGATACTACAGATTTAATTAGGGCTTCCAATACCACGGATTCAATTAGGGCTTCTGATAGCACTGTATCATTTAGGGTTCCAGTCATCTTCCAATCAATTAGGGCTTCAGATTCCTTTCCTTCCGATTACTTAATTGTGACAGTAACTCAAGATTAGAACATATACTTATATTCGATATTCATATAAATGAAAAACAATCCATAAAATCTCTCTTGCATCTAGGTGAAATAACTTAATTAATCTTACCTTCTTGCATATTAATCATAAAAGTGATAATACTTGTTTCTGAAAACCAATTGAATGTATGACTTATTTTTATTTGATGCGTGTCCGATAATTTGTGGAGAGATGAAACATTATTAGGGCTTAACCACCCAACCTCAGACCACAACTTGTCCCCACACGATCTCTAATGAGAAAGACCTTCCCTACCTAGAATAGATAGGGGTCATCTTGCCATCCATTGGGTTTTTTGGTAAAAAACTCACCATATGACTTGGCAACAAGGGATCACAATAATAGGAATATGCTTGCGCTATTAATTAATTCATATTAAATGATAAATATTTAAATGTCATAATTGATACTAATTCATATTATTGATGGTTTTTTTCTCACACTTCATCACCCATCTTCTTGGCTACATAGTTGGGTGAGTCCCAAGTATTCGAAATTCTCAGAGTAGACGATTCTATCAATTATTCAAGAAGATTACATATAACCATCATTTCACATTCTGTGCTTACATAAATTATGTTCTTTAAAGATTTCAAAAATCGAATGCTTAATTACTTAGTTTAATCATAACTAAATTCTCTTTCGCGTTCTTGCAGATTAGCTCCACCTCTTAGCATTCCATGGCTTCTTTGCAAGTGAATTCCTCGATGTTAATATTATTCTGAATTGTTCGGAGAAGCATGTTGATTTATAAAATCAATCAAGTTTTTAAACAACTGCCATTTGAATTTATAAATGATGTATTCTCAAGGTTACTTGATTAACGATTTCTGATGCACTTCAAAAAATTGACAACTAGTATTAAATATTTATCACTAACTACTATGCCTAGTCGGCTATGGATGAATACGAAATCAGAAAAGAAAAGAGATGTGCTTTTAAAAAAAAATTTATTCATAGCATTGTTTTACACCTTCTTCACCTATGATGGCATAATTGCTTGGTGAATGCATTGGTGTTCTGATTTCTTGTTATCATCTTGTAAAGAAAAATAAAAGAAAACATATTTTAATTCTTAGATAAATGGTTATACAGAATTGGTAATCTTCTAGGGCGGAGTAAAACATCATTATGTGGATTTCATGATTTCGATCTATTAATTAGGTCTTGAATGCAATCCAAAATATATTCATGTGCAGCAAGCTACGGTTCCTATGTATTAATGGCACAAAGGAATATGACTACCGTTAAGATATGTAATGAAATATGGAAGGAACCCTTCAAATAATAAATGGTGTTCTACACACATTACTATTGATTTAGCATAAGGAAAAATACAAGGGATTTCGTGGTCTTATGTGACACCTCTAACACAGTTCGACTGCTTTGTTATTGGGAGAAGACGTCTATTTTGAAAACCACAGCCATAGATATGAAGTGACTGGAGATAGATGAAAGAGCAGTAATAAAATCCAATATCGTTCTCAGTCATCTTGAGAACCTTCGATAGCAAGGAGACGGTAATGAAAATAAGAATGGAAAAAGATTGGATTGCAATATGATATGAGACTATAAAAATAAGAGCTTGACTTTACGACTTCTTGCAGTTACAAGAATCCATTCGAATTCTCAAGAAGTTTATACAAATTCAAAACATAAATTTGATTGAACAAGCCAAATAATAATCAGTTAAAAGCAAGAATAATAAAAGAAGAGAATAGAATTGGAAGATTAAAATTCAAAAATTATAATAATACAATTATTATAATTCGAACATTATTATAATCTTATTTGTAATATTATTTATTAATTATTAAATTATAATGGTGCCAAATCATTTTATTTATTAAATGCACATATATAAATTATTATTAAAATAATATGACGAGAGATAAATTAAAATATTTTAAGATACATTTTATATTTTAACTCAATTATTTTGATTAATTTTTTTATTAAATAGCTAATTCAGGACCCGCAGATGTACTCTGTTCCAAGTCACTAGGTCTTCTACCCATCTGTTCAGTGATGGTGATGCTCCTGCCTAATTCTTTTTTGACAATGCTTTCACCCCTGCAACGTTTTTTCTGCAAGGAAATTCTCCTTTAATTAAATTATAAATTATGTAATCATAAATATTCGTAACGGTTAACCTTCATCTCAATTCCATGAATTAGTAATTAACGATCATCTAACATATTATCTTCACTTGAAATCATAATGATTAACTATCTTACCTTTTTTCTAGATTATAATGAATTAAACTGTCAACTGACTTCATGTGAACTTCAACGGCTATATTCTAAATTAGATCAAAAATTAGGATGTAACATCAGTAACCATATCTTAACTACTAGTCTAACTACTGCATTCCAGTCCTGAGCATCACCGTCTGAAAAGCAGATAAAGTAGGTTAATAACTTTATTGTCAACCAAAGTGCTTACCTTTATGAAATTGAAGAGATGCTTTTGCAGAAATTCGTTTGTAATCAAATTCTTTGAAATTTATCGTCCCTAATCAACAACGTTTTTCAAAGATGCAGCTGTGGAATTCTCTAACATGTCCACATTGAATAAGCTACAATGTATTTTGTATATTGGCAGTAGTCGTGCAGTAAATTTTTTTTTATGTGCAAAAGGAACAAGCTCATATCCCACCGAGAGTAGCACTTATTCTTAATTACATATCGGTAAGGTAAAGAGCATATTACTGGCCGGGAGATGAAGTTCGAGATGCCGGAACAAACTTTCCCCAGTGAGTGGACTGTAAAGTTTCGCCATTGCTTAATTTTGAGGAGCCCATGGTCTTCAAAGCTGAGCTATGTTGCAGTTTAAAATTCCATATTTTTGTTAATTTTAAGCTTGTAATTTTGTTTGGCCGTGAGAGCATTTGGTTAAAACACTCGAGGGAAGATAGTCTGATCTTTTAATGATCATAAAGCTTAAAAATAGTCTGTGGGACATTCTTTGGTCTGATCATTTTCTTATTCAAGGCAAATATTTTTTGGTTAAATAAACAGTAACAAGAAATAACCAACACACCTTTTTGGTCCATGCTTTCTTAGATCTTTTCTACCTATCAATTCTCATGGGACCTGATTCTTAGCATGACAACAAGAATCTTTGCTTGACCTGATTCTTAGCATGACAACAAGAATCTTTGCTTGTAGACTATTATCTGCTAGGTACGTGGAACTTTTCAAGATAATATTAGGAGAAAGATCCAATTGCCAAGGTACTCCCAATCACTACTCTTTTTTTTTGATGGAGGGTTCCGACCTGTGAGACAACCCAGCGAGGCATGAAGCGTGCGAGCTACCAACCAGCAAAGGCCACCACATAGACTTTTTAGGAATCTGATATGGGCCCACTCGTGCCTAAAACCTCTTCGGCTTAGAGCCAAAGACTAAGGGGCATCCACGCCGTCAAAATCACCTGGGGTACGATCTCAACCTCATCCCTTATGATGTCGGAGCCTTGCACTCAACTAGACTTGATCCCTAGAGGGCTCTTTGTGAGACATTCAATTTCACCAATTACTGCTTTTAAAAGAGTCTAAAAATAAAAAATGCATGTACTAATAGTTGATCACATGTGTACTAATAAGTGATTATTTTTTAGCTTTTTTGGTTGGTGACTAAGCAATTTGTGCACCACTATTGGAACATTTCATAAAAACTTTTGGGACATTTAGCCACAAGTATTGACATTTTTCAATAACTATTGGTGCATGAATATAGCTGGTATTGGATGAGTGTTTTGAAATTATACTTTGCCCTCCATGATCCCTACATAGAGATTTGTGAATACTCAAAAGTTGAAACCTTAGCTTTAAGCATTTCACTCACTTATGGAGGTACACTGAGAAATCAACAAAGTTAGACTTACAATTTAGTTCTTCTAGTTGAGTGAAGTTAGACTAAGCATTTATTGGGTGGTTTCCCCTAGCACTTATCCCTACACATGCTTGCAAAACTCACCTAAAAGAAAAACTCTTGCATCATTGTTATTTGCAAGATAATTTATTCAAGTTAATATTCCCTTTTGTTCAACTATTTGTTCTCTTGTTTCATCCATGACCTTTTGCATTTGGTTGTGGTGTCATTGAGAACAAATTTAAGTCACCTACTAGCTTTTGTGTTTTAAATTCCTTTTGAGTATCTTATGAGATGCACCACCATTGTAATTGGTTCAACAAGCACAACCCCCATCTCAATTAGCACAATCTCATATGGAATCGAGTTTTTATTTTGAACTTGTTTGTGATCAAACTTTTTTCAACTCTCTCAATTTTGTTCCATTTATAGTTTGATGTATTATTAACCCACTATTCACATCCATTGAGCACCATGAGAAGCAATAAGTGCCCAAAAATAATCTTAATGGATTTTGGGTGTCATAATTTTGTCTCTTTGCATCTATTTCAGAAAGTATATAATGTTTTTCAACCTTCCCAAGATTTCTTTTCTAAACTTGTTGAAATCAATTCGACCATATTTTTTCTAATTACTATTTAAGGAGTATTGTCTTGTAATCTGCCCTAAATTCATAAAATTCAAATGAAACAAGGATCACAATATAGTTAGAGTTAAAACCCAAAGATAAGCCAGTCTTGGAACTTGCAACCAAATTATATGATCTTATAATACATGTAATACATCCATATTTAGGGTTAAGAGAGGAATACATTTATAGCACATACCCTCATGGGTTCAACCATAATCAGGGTTGAGATATGAGGGAGATGATAAGGTGCTCTAATTTTCCCTGACCTTAGGCCCAAATGTGGAAACTCTATTATCGTTGGCCTCATGTAGTCTTAATCATGCTCAAAAGGTGGCATACCTAGTGGAGCTTGTACATCGCTCCACTTCATCACACTATCCTTCTCTCCTCTTGTGATTGATGATTCCTTTCTTAGTATCTCAATAACTAACTTATATACAATATAGGCTAAGAGGGAAGATTGCAATAGGCTGCCATCAACTTAACCCTAGGCCCAAGAGCACAATCTTTGTTCCCCTTGGACTCATATGATCCTTAATCGGTCTCATGAGGTTGTGTACCTAGTAAGGCCTCACCATTCCCCCTCACTTTCTTTCCCTAAAATGGTTGATTATTGTAGGTGTATGTATTATCAATTGATATATTTATACATTTACTTGTGCATGTTTATTAAGCATATATATATATATATATATATATATATATAAAAGAGATAAAATCAACAAAATATATTGACATTCACATCCATTCGATTATGAATAAGGAGTACTTTTTTTTTTCATATTACAATGACTAATGGTATTGTTACAACTTGTTACAATGTAGACTTGTTTGATGATTATTTTCTCCTGGTTTGATAATTGTGTTGAATGTGTGTTCCTTTGTTGTCAAATCCTCTTTTCTAAGTATATATTGTCTTTTGTTGTTAATGATTTTATACATGATATTATAATGGCTTCAAGGTAGAGGTTGTTGCAAACTTGTAATAATTAGTGGCCTTGTTGTTTAATGATTTATTGGTGACTGATTTATATATTATATTTAGACATTTGGGAAGGGTTGTGTAAATTAGATATGCTTGGGTTAACAAAGCCTTGTATGTTATTCCTTTTGACATATATATCTCTTCCATGTAGTAAAAGAGTCACATCCTTCATTGAAAGGTGGTGTGAATAGACATCGTTCTCTAATTTGGGCTCTCTTGCTTTGATAAATTAACTTATGACTTCATTTTTATTCTAGAACCAATCATGGGTCGTTTAATTCCCTTGTCACCACAAGGAGAGGGAGTAGGATAAGTTCAATTGGGAAGATTAGTTTCCTTTGGCAAGTAGATAAGAGAAATTAAGTATTGTTATGGAAGTTACAAGAAGTAATGATTGTAGGACATTTTAAAGGTAGCATAACATTTTGAGCAAGAGGAGAAGCCAATAATGAGGGAAAGTCTAGGTGCTAACAAAACTGTGCCAAATAGGAGGAAGTAGTAACTTGACAAGAATAATAAATGATATTGCTTCCTAGGAGATTGGTGCAAAGCACCCTAGGGTTTTACTCCAAGCCCTAGTTAATTTTTATGCTTGTGATCGAGGACTAAATCACATCAAATAAACTCATTGAATAAGTGCATTGAGGACCTTAGGCTCATTTATACGATATTCGCAAGTTCACGGCTAAACAAGCAATTAAGTTCTTTAACTGTGTGAAGTGGCAAAGTAGTCAAAATGAAGGTTGGCGCATGGTCACGACTGTCAATGACTAACTGTGAAGTAAGCCAGTGAAGGTGCGATTAAAGGTAGTATAGATTGTTTCGCATCATTGTGAAAAAAAAACGTTAATTCAGCCCAGTAGTATCGAAGCAGTGATCAAAGGCAATACGATAGTTCACATCCTCCCTACCTATGAGAGTCAAGTCAAGTAAACCATGGCAAAGATGCGCTCAGGGCATTGCAACATCGCAAGGGTTAGAAGGCAGTTAATGAAGTCAGTCACGAAGACGCGATCACAACCGTTTCGCAAGGTTGTAGGAGTCAAGAGATAGTTAAGGAGAATAGGTGTGAAGCCACACAAGTCTACGTTCTCATGGTTGTAAAGGTAAATAAGAAGTTTAGAGAATGGGTTGTGAAGTTGCGCTAAGATGTTTTTGCACGGTTGCAAGGTAGAGTAAGCAGTCAGGGAAAGGAGGTGTGAAGCCGTGACCAGTGTTCGTAGTGTCACAAAGGGTTGAAACTATTAAGAAGATAGCCAGCGCCAATGTCGCAACTTGGAACACAGTTAAGGAAGAAAGAAGTGCGAAGAGACAAGAAAGACTTGTTTGCAATGTTACAACCAAAAAAGTCAAAAGAGGAAAGAGAATACGTGGAGAAAGAAGATGGACACGTCAACGAAGAAATAATTACAGATGAAGCAAGAAGTTGCATAGACAATAAAGGTGGTTAAACGCCGAATCTTAATGATTTACTAAACAAGCTAGAACGAAGATAAAAAGCTAAAGGTTCTCAGATGGCAAAAAGGGTGGGAGAAATTAGAGAGTTGGAGAATTAGTATTGTAGAAGTTAGCAAAGAGTTATTTTCCACTAGATGGAGTTTTCTTGAATGTAATGTGATTTTTTGAATTCAATGAAAGATAGTTCAAGTGTGTTAGTTAGTTCCTATATGTAATTTATCTTTTGTTGGTAGAGCTTGGTAGATTAGAATTGTGTTGTATAGGAGTAGACAAATAAATGGATTGTTCTTGATCTCTGTGTTTAGTCAAATGGACTATTAGAATCAAGAAGAATCCTTTGTACATATGTTCCTTTCTTTTCTGTTTGTGAGTGTGGTGGAGCTAGCTCAAAATTCAAGCAAGGCCTAGCCGAGCAAGGTATGTCTCGATTAGGAACTTGTGGAGAGAGGAGAAGTGAAAGAAGAGTGCATGATTGATCTTTATTAGTCATGAGAAGTGGTGGTTTAATAGTCTTTTTGGTGGGTAGGAAGCCTTGAGAAGGGAAAGAGATTAGTTCCCCTAGTACTAGGGTCAGGTAGTAACCCTAGGGACTTAGTAGTGAGTCTAAGGAGCCCTAGAAGAGAGTGGGCTCAGTGTGGAAAGTGGCCTCCCCACCAGATTGGTATCAGAGCCATAAGATTGTGGCTTGTGTGGTATGTTGTATACTCCTAAATTTGTTGGGTCTTCAAAGATGGTGACCAATGCTGAATTAGCTAAGGAGGTAGATGAGAAAAAGAAACTTGTAGAAGAGAAGACCAGGATCATCGATGAGGCCATGGGGGAGATAAAAGACAAGTTAAAAGAGATGGAAGACACAACCCAAGAAATGGAAGGTGAATACCTTAGTAGCAGTGCAAGAAAGGAAAAATTAGAGGATGAGATACCTGAACCAGATCTGCCATTGGGTGAAGGAGAACCATTCCTCAGAGCTCTCAAAGCATTGGGAGGAAATAGTCTAGAAAATGTCTCATTGTTCCATGGAAAGATGGATGCCGAGGTGGTTCTAGAATGGATTGAGACTATAGAAAATTACTTTGAATGTGAAGGGATAACAGAGGCACAAAAAGTGAGAGTTGTAAAATTTAGATTGAAAGGACAAGGACTTACTTGGTGGAAGTTTATGCAAGAACAAAGAGAAAGTGAAGGAAAGAACCCCATAGCCAGATGGAAGGTTATGGTAGCAAAGATGAAACTTTCTTGCTAGAGGACTATGAGATTCAGTTGCACAAGGAGAGGCAGAATCTCAAGCAAAATGATCTTGATGTGGCTACCTAC
This sequence comes from Cupressus sempervirens, assembly GCA_028749045.1. NCBI lineage: Eukaryota > Viridiplantae > Streptophyta > Pinopsida > Cupressales > Cupressaceae > Cupressus > Cupressus sempervirens. The sequence continues at coordinate 772,983,843 of CM053784.1, read as the reverse complement.
ACTGAAGAGTTTCAAAAGTTGGCTCTAAGGTCAAAGGTGCAAGAAGTAGAGAGCATCAAGGTGGAAAGATATCTTAATGGCCATAAATGGTCTATTCAAGATGAAATAAGTTTCTCTAGTCTCACCACACTACAAAGCTATTTTCAAATGGCTAGAAAAGTAGAAGAAAAATTGAAAAGAAAAGGGTTCTCTAGTTCCAAGAACAGGGGCAAAGGCAAAGATTCCAAAGGAAGCTCAAGAGGAGGTTCTAATGGAAAGACCAATGAGCAAAGAAACTATAGAGATTCCAAATGGAATGAGAAAACTAATGAAAATAGTTAGAGAGGTGGCTCAAATAGAGGAAGAGGATCTAACAATTGTAGCAGAGGTAGAAATGACAACAACAACATAGGCTCACACTTCAACAATATGAAATGTTACAACTGTGGCAAGTTGGGGCATCCTGTGTACAAATGTTTAGAGAAAGCATCAACATCATCTCATGGAGAGAAGAAGATCAACTACATCCAAGAGGAGATCAATTCTAGAGCAGGTGAAGTGGATCTTGATGTAGAGAAAGGTGAGACCCTCATGTTGAGGAGAGTCTTTAGTAAAAGAACTTGTAAAGGAGGAACCTAAGTAGAGAAGAACATTTTTAAGAACCACTTGCAAACTATTAGGCAAGGTGTGCAGGGTGATTATATACTCAGGGTCTACTAACAATGTCATGTTGGAGGAAGCAGTATGTAAGCTTGGGTTAACAAAGATGCCACATGTGAATCCTTACAGAGTGACTTGGTTGAATAAAGGGTAGAAAATCCTAGTAAAAAAACAAGTATGGGTAGACATCACTATTGAAAAGTATCAAGACAAGATCTTATGTGATGTACTCCCCATGGATGCTTGTCATTTGTTTTTCGGAAGACCTTGGCAGTATGATAAAGAGCCAACATATCATGGGAAGGAGAAAAAATATTCTTTCAAGAAGGATGGAGTTACTTATACGATATAGTCCATAGTGGAAGAAGAAAAGATAGAGAAGGCTACTGCCAAAACACTTTTGATGAGTGGAAAAGAATTCTTAAAAGACCTGAAAGAAGAAGTTGTGTTTGCTATCGTACTAAAGCCCAAAGAAGAGGTGAAGAAACCTAGTGTCTTACCCGTGGAGGTACAAGCTGTATTAGATTAGCTTAAGGATATCATTAGTGATGGTACACCATCCATACTACCCCCACATAGAGAAGTAAGTCATCAGATTGATTTTGTGCCAGGAGCTTCATTTCCAAACAAATATGCTTACAAGATGACTCCAAAACAAAACAAGGAGATTGCTAGGCAGATTCAAGAATTGCTAGACCATGGATTGATCAAAGAGAGCATCAACCCATGTGCAGTACCAATTGTTCTAGCACCAAAGAAAGGAGGTAAGTGGAGACTTTGTATTAATTCTAGAGAAATCAATAAGATAACCATAAGATATAGGTTCCCTATTCCTAAAATATAGGATTTGATGGATTGTCTAGGTAGTGCATATACTTTTCTAAAATTGATTTAAAAAGTGGGTACTACCAAATTATACTGAAGGAAGGTGATGAGTGGAAGATAATATTCAAAACCACTAGAGGGTTATATGAATGGTTAGTCATGCCATTTGGTCTCTCGCATGCACCAAACACATTTATGAGACTAATGAATAGAGTATTGTAGCATTATATAGGTAATTTTGTGGTAGTTTACTTAGATGATATTCTGGTTTACAGTAAGAGCAAGGAAAAACATCTCAGACATTTGGAAATTGTCTTGAGAAGATTGCAAGAAGAGAAATTGACTGTAAACCTCAAGGAATGTGAGTTCATGTAAAAAAAACTAGTCTACCTTGGATTTGTTGTATCACAGGGTAAGTTGAAGATGGATGAAGACAAGGTCAAAGCAATTTTAACTTGGCCTACACCAAAGACAAGTACAACTATCAGAAGTTTTCATGGATTGGCACAGTTTTATAGGAATTTTATTAGAAACTGCAGTGAGATATGTGCTCCTATTATGGACACTATCAAAGGAGGAACAAAGAAAAAATTTGTATGGACAAAAAGGGCAGATGAAGGATTTGAGAGACTGAAGAAAAAGGTAGCTACTAAACCAATCCTAGTTCTACCTAGCTTTGAGAAACTGTTTACAATAGAGTGTGATGCAAGCAAAATTGTTGTTGGAGCAATCTTAAGTCAAGAAGGAAGACATATTACATCTAAAAGAAGTGAATCCATGTAGTCTCAAGGACATCCACAATATATAAACCAATAACCTTCAAGAACAACTCTCATAACAAGTCTCTAACACTCTCCCAAGTTCTCCACAACCTACAGAGGAAAGAGATAAAGAAATAGCCATGTCATCTCTCACATGAAATACATGAGCACAAACTAGTGATCATAATCTCTAACCAATCTCAAATCCAATGTAAGTGAAACCGAACATCTAGGAAGATAACCAAGACCAAAGAAAAACCAAGCAAGTCATAACTTGTATCATGTCCTTCTACACACACCTCTAGATGTAAACTATGCAAGTATGATTTCCTCCATAAAACCCCAACAAGAAGCCTCAACAACACTGAAACCATACCATACAACTAATCATGGATGTAAGCCTCTTACAAGAAGATCAAACTCATAAACCATTCCTAATCCAAAGAATATGCCCAATATAAAATCATCTCCCAAACTCAACTAGCATAACAACATATGCAAATGGAGATAACCAATGCTAAACCATCTCTAAAATGAACCCTCCAGAACCAACTCATGTACCATAGCTCAAGATCCATATCCATGAAAGACAAGCATAAATATAATGCACTAGAGAGAAAAATGGGCTATACCTCTCAAGTAGAAAACTGCTGAGTAGCCCAAGAGTGGGGAATGAGAATGCTTATCAAGATATCCAAGTCTCCAACCAAGACTCATCTAAGAACAATCTCCTCTCAAGTCCATATCAGGTGAATGCCCCTTAGACTTCTTGCTGAAACCATTAATCGTCCTAACAAATACTTCTCTAATCCAAGAGAAATCAACATCACCACCGTCTCTAAGTATCTGTGAGCACCTGTAACCAATCAATCCATGCAAACTCCAAATGCAACATAAAAATATCATAAAGTATCCAACTTATGATCAATGTACTCAATACCAAGAAACTAAACCAAGATAAATGTCAGAGTTCCAACCATGGCCTCAAGAACATAAACATGACAACATGATCTAACCATCTCAACCAAAGAGATAAAATGCTCCATATGAATGTACTATAACATGTCACAACTCTAAACGTGTATCACGAGTATACCATGAAATAATAACAAAACCATCCTCACACCAAGGATAACATGCCAAATGAAAGCATAAACCACATCTTTACCAAGAACCTTATTAGTCCTCAAGATGCAACCATGTCCACACACCATGAAGAAAAACATCTCCACATGCCATGAAGAACCATCTCCACACACCATGAAGATAACCAAGAACCCCATGAGTGCTCAAGATCTAACCATCTTCACACACCATGAAGATAACCAAGTGCACCATGCAAATGTCAAAGACACTTCTCCAACAATACGATCTAAGACAAATCTGCAACATTTGCAAACACTCAATAAATATATCAATTCCAAAAAACTCCCACTCAACTACAGTATCAAGTAACCCATGGCATCATAAAATCCATATCCTACATGAAGATCTTCAAGGTCTACACTCACACAACCAAAGTGTCAGTACCAAGTGAAACCAAGATCTCCAAACTAAGAAGATACAAACCAAACCAAGAACTAATCCTACACTGTGACCTCATCACTATCACAAGATCCCACTAAATTATGTATCCAAGCTATCCATGACATCATGATGTAAAAACCCATCCTCTAACCATGAGAATCAACCAAGGCATCAAACCATCAAAAAATTTGAAGTGCACATCATGAACTCCTCAAAAGTAAACCAAATAACCATGATCCTCAACCAAGAAGAGATACCACCATAACCAAATCAGGAATCCAAACCAATGAACATTAAGAATGTACCTGTTTATCCAATCATGTCATACCAAAATCCATGGCACCATGATCACATCCATGAACTGAGCATCTAACTTTCAATATGCCCAACCTATTAGCATAAAATAGTCAATCATAATTCTCCACCATAATTGTACCTAGTAACAATATCTCATCCCTTCTACATGAAGAAAAATTAACAAATCATATGACTTAAGGCATAGGCAAGCCAAATCCAAGCCACAAATCTGAATATTCATCAATAATGAAAGATCAATGGGAAAAGACAATCCATAAAAAAACTATAAATGCAACTTGTAAGTATAGACCACTTACAACACTGCACAACTTGTAGACCCAACAAGTCATCATACATATTCAAATTAAACACTGATAACCATATCATCATGAGACTGATCTAAAATATTAACTGAGTATATAATGACATCAAATCTTAAATCCTCAAACATAAAATGTCATAAACTCACAATTCTACCATATTCAATATATATCATAAACTGTTCAGATTAATATATCACCAAATAAATCATACCAAACCTACATCAAATCTGAACCAATGTGTAGAGATCTCCAAGAACTTTCTGTTGATTACTTGAAGTCCAAAATTTGACTCCGTATGCCCAAGTTCTGCCCTAATCTATGCTCAAAATAACTAACATCTAATTTTTAGGCTCTTAAAACTTGACAAAATGTCACAATCATAGAACCAAACCTACATCAAGTTGTAGTGCTTTGAATTAGCTTTCCAACGCCTATAAGAAGTCTAAAATTTGATATCTTGAGAGAATGTTATGACCATTTTACAAAGACTGTCTTTTTACCATTTTCACTGTGGATTTTTTTTTCTGACAAAAATTCTGACGAGATTAAATTTGATGACCATCATGGGCTAAAACTAAAAAAACTCTTTCATTTCCTCTAAACATGGCTAAACAGGGGCATATTATATATCAAAATTTATGGAAATATCGACCCAAATCCAATGGCGAGGTTTGTTTTTACCTAAGAGGTCATTTTTGCAAGCTCTCCTCTAAAATCATCATTTAAATAAAACATTCGATAAACCCTTTTGTCCAAAATTTCATATGCCCAAAATCTACCAACATCCCATCATAGAAGCAAACCCAAAACTCTCAAATCTACAATAAAAATCTCATATATCTTGCCCTTACTTTTATCCTCTCATGCATTCCCATAGATTCAATCTAGAACTACAATAATAAAACCATAGCTCTGATACCACTTGTGAGGAAACTGTTTCCACACAATCCATAGTAGATTTATTTTATCCATAGTAGATCTAAAATAAATATGTAACTAAAATCCATATGCAAGAGAATAAAAAACATACCCACAAAAAATGTGACACAAATTATACCCTGGAAAACCCTCATTGAGGGAAAAACTCAGCCTCCAAAAGCATCCATCACCATGTAGTATTCAACAAAAATACCATTGCAATACAACCATGGAAGCCTTCAAAGCCATAGCCCCAACCAAGAAATCCATGTGAACAATCATGAATCCACACATCCCATGCCATGCTTCTAACCTTCACAAATACTCCTTTAGCTAATCTGTTTAGCCTTGTCCCACTCGACTCTTTCCCTTTTTATCTTCAGTCTTGTTCATATAACAACTACCCTTGTGGCTATTTATATATTAGCAAGTCCCATAAAACCACCAAGTGGTATTACATAAACCATGTGCTACCTAACCCATTGACCCCACATTTAATATTGGACATTTAATTCTTTTTCTCAATATTAAATAATTACATGAAATATTATCACAATGTTACAACTCATCAAGTATATCTCATGAGAATCTTTATATGTTGCACATCCATCTAGGTGCTCCTAGATACAACATTACATTATAAAATAAAATAATACAATATAACAATATTATGCAATGTGTGCAACACTCATTATCTCAATAGAAGATTGCTGACAGTGTAGGAAATTCAATTGAAAAGCACTAGAGTAGAGTTATTCAAAGATTTCTATGCAGGAGATGAAGATTTCTCAGAAGCTTACAAGGTATGCTCATATTTTGAGAATCATTTTCATAGTGAGTTTGCTAATTTTACATTGAAAAATGGTCTGTTGTTTAAGGACAATCAACTGTGTGTTCCAAAAGGTTCAATGAGAGAGAACCTTATCCAAAAAAAGTATAATGGATGTTTAAGTGGACACTTTGGATTGAACAAAACCCTAGAGCTTGTGAGTAGATATTACTATTGACCTAAGATGCAGAGAGATGTAAGACAATATGTTGAACAATGTGTCATTTTTTAGAAGGCAAAAGGGACCTCATCAAATGTTGGTTTATATCAACCATTACCCATACCCAATAGACCTTGGGAATGTTTGAGTATGGATTTCATTGTGGGGTTGCCTAGAACTAAAATTGGTTTTGATAGTGTGTTTGTAGTAGTGGATAGTTTCAACAAAATGAGTCATTTCATACCATGTAAAAGCACTCATGATGTAAGCTACATCTAACATTTTTTTTTTCCAAAGAAGTAGTCAAAATCCATGGATTACCAATTAGTATAGTGTCTGATAGAGATGTCAAATTCATTGGTCATTTGTGAAAAACATTGTGGAGGAGTTTGGGAACAAATTTATCTCATAGCTCTGCATACCATCCTCAAACTGATGGTCAAACTGAAGTGATAAACATAATACTTGGAAATATTATTAGATGCTTAACAAAAGAATATTGACAGACTTGGGATCAAGTTATATCACAAGCCGAGTTTGCTTTTAATGACAGTATCAATAGGACTACTAGCAAGATTCTATTCTAGATTGTTTATGGAAGACACCCTAGAAGAGTTTGGGAACTTAAAGAGGTAAAAGAAAATGGATCAATCACCAGGCATGCTGAAGATTTTGCTTAGTCCATGAAAGAAATACATGATTAGGTCAAAAAGAATCTAATAGAGGTAAGTCAGAAATTGAAAGAAAAAGTGGATGAAGGAAGAAAAGATGTGCAATTTCAAGTTGGAGACTTGGTATTAGTGCACCTAAACAAATCTAAATTACAAAAAGGAATGTCTATCAAGCTGCAGATGAGAAGAATTGGTCCATGTAGAATTATGGAGAAGTATGGAAAAAATGCATATAAATTGGATCTACCTAAGGAATTAGGGTTATCACCATTCTTCAATGTGAAATACCTAATTGCCTACAAAGGACCTAAGATTTTAGAAGATACTCAGAAAGTAGAAATGCAGAAAGACATTCAAGAGATCAAAATATCAGTACAATAAAAATTTCAGGTAGAAAAGATACTAGATTTCATAGTGAAGAAAATGACAAGGCACTGAATATATGTGGAGTATCTTGTTTAATGGAAGGGATTACCAACTGCAAAAGCTACATGGATCGATGAAGAAGACTTCAAGAAACAAGGAATTAGTTTGACATTGATGCCAACTAAGCAAGCTCAATCTCTTTTTTGTAGAGGGGGAGAATGGTTCAAAGTACCCTAGGGTTTTACTCCAAGCCCTAGTTAATTTTTGTGCTTGTAATTGAGGAGTGGATCACATCGAATAAACTCATTGAATACATGCATTAAGGACCTTAAGCTCATTCATACAATATTTTCTAGTTTGTGGCCAGACAAGTAGTTAAGTTCTTTAACCATGTGAAGTGGTGAAGTAGTCAAAATGAAGGTTGGCACGTGGTCACGACTATTAATGACTAACCATGGAGTAAGCCAAAAAAGGTGAAATTAAAGGAAGTATAGACCATTTCACATTATCATGAACAAAAATGTTAAGTTATCCCAACAACAATGATCAAAGGCAACAAGAAAGTTCGCATCTTCACAACCCGTGAGGATCAAGTCAAGTAAACTGTGGCAAAGATGCGCTCAGGGCATCTCAACATCGCAAGGGTTAGAAGGTAGTTAGTTAAGTCATTCACGAAGATGGGATCAAAACCTTTTTGCAAGGTTGTAGGAGTCAAGAGGCAGTTAAGGAGAACAAGTCTAAAGCCGCACAAGTCTATGTTCACATGGTCACAAGGGTAAACAAGTAGTTAAGAGAATGGGTAGCAAAGTTTTACTAAGAGTTTTTTACATGGTCGCAAGGTAGAGCAAGCAGTCAGGGAAAAGAGGTGCGAAGTTGCGACTAGTGTTCATAGCGTTGCAACAATGGAGTAGATAGTTAGAGGATAAACCATGAAGGGGCGAAACTATTAAGAAGATATCAAGTGAAACATCACAACTTGGAACACAGTTAAGGAAGAAATAAGTGTAAAGAGATGAGAAAGATTTGTTCACAATGTCGCAGCTAAAAATGTCAAAAGAGGAAAGAGAATATGTAGAGAAAGAAGATAGACACGTCAAAAAGAAACAGTTACAAATGAATCAAGAAGTTGCAGAGATGAGAAAGGTGATTAAACACTGAACCTTGATGATTTTCTAAACAAGCTAGCATGGGGATAGAAATATGAAGGTTTTCAGATGACAAAAAGGGTGAGAGAAGTTAGAGAGTTGGAAAATTAGTATTGTAGAAGTTAGAAAAGAGTTATTTTCTAGTACATGGAGTTGTCTTGAATGTAATGTGATTTTCTAAATTCAATAAAAGATAGTTCAAGTGTGGTAGTCAATTCTAGTCTGTAATTTATCTTTTGTTGGTAGAGCTTGGTAGATTAGAATTGTGTTGTATAGGAGTAGACAAATAAATGGATTCTTCTTGATCTCTGTGTTCAATCAAATGGACTTCTGGAATTAAGAAGAATCCTCTATACATATGTTCTTTTATTTTCTATTTGTGAGTGTGGTGCAGCTAGTTCAAAATTCAAGTAAGGCCTAGGCAAGCAAGGCATGTCTCGGTTAGGAACTTGCAGAGAGAGGAGAAGTGAAAGAAGAGTGCATGATTGATCTTTATTAGTCATGAGAAGTGGTGGTTTGATAGTCTTTTTGATCGGTAGGAAGCCTTGAGAAGGGGATGAGATTAGTTTCCCTAGTACTAGGGTCAAGTAGTAACCCTAGGGACTCAGTAGTGAGTCTAATGAGTCCTAGAAGAGAGTGGGCTTAATGCGGAAGGTGACCCCCCTGTCAAAGATAAGGAGAACTCTTAGGTTTGAAGGAACAAAGAGGGAATCAAACTAAGAAAGGGACAATAATCAACATAAGAGAAAATTGATTCAAGGAAAGTCTTAGAGATAGCTTGTGAAGGCCCCAAAAAATACAATGTGGTTATGTATTATGGAGGAGAGAGCATGGTCTTAGTTAGAAGATGTGAACAAGCTTCTATAAATAGTGTTGAAGACCAAGGAGTTTTTAGGTTTGATAAAGGAGGGGAAACATTGAATAGAGACAAAATAAACATAGAGGGGATAGAGGTTAGTGTGAGAGTGTTGAAGGGTTGATAAATCTAATGGAGCATAGTTGGGTCTATGGAAGTGGAATCAAACCATCGAAGGTTCTATTGGGAAGTGTACCTTTGCTTGCTTAAATAAAGAACCAATCAATTGTTGTTCTTAAATTTGTACATAGTGCTATGTTAGGAATGAACTTTATCCATCTTTATGAATATTCTATTTGCTTAGTGTTATTGCAACAAAGTTCTTACCATTACATGAAGTGAAAAATGTTGAGCCCTTATTGCACAAAATACACTGTTATGAATTTTTTTGTAACATGAAGCTTGCGAAAATCTCTATGTTTGAAGTCATAGTAAATGATTTAGGGTAACATCCCACCTAGGATATTAGGGTTAGTCATGTGAGGTTTGTCTCCTTCAAGTGGCATCAAGCCTAAAAGGTTATGGGTTATAGAGATTTTGTGGATGTTATGTCCCCATATAATTAAGTAAATTGATTAAATATTATCTTGTATGGCCTTGACATTTGATTATAATATCTTTTAGGCCCTTTTTTGGTCATTAGTTATGTTTTTTGCTATCAACTCATTTATAACCTTGCAGTAAGTTTCTTAGAGACATTTATAAGACTGTGCTTGGAGTAGTTGTAGGTACACAATTTTGGATATTTTATTTGTATATGTGAATTTCTACTAGAGTTTACTTTGTCTGCCATGAAATTTTAAATTTTTAGATTTGATTGTGTAGAGTTTTTTTTATCAACATATGCAGGAGAACAAAAAGAACATCATACGATAAATTGCAGATCTAGCAAGCAATAAAAAGAAATCAAGGAGGGTGGGTAGGAGGAGAGAGAAAAAAATGTACAACAAAGAGATGATAGGACTAATTAGATAAAAAATTAAGTAAATACAAAATAACACTCATTACTGAAAACAAAATTAATAAATTAAAATATATATGTAAGTATATTTAAAAATATATATGTACACACACACACACATATATTTATATTTATGTAATCTATACACACACACATGCATCACAAGACTCTAACTAGATAATTTTTTTAAAGTAAATAAAAAGGAACATTATTTAAAAGTCAATAAAAACTAATAAATTAAATAAGAGCCCTGGGAGAGTTTGAGTCACTGCCTTATGAGGAGTTGATGTAGGAGCATCCTAGATGTAAGAGCAATCTTGCATCACCCAAAAATATTTTCTTTTTGTTTTTTAAATAAGGGTAGTCTTAGTGCAGAGTTGTTGTCAGTGAAGGTTTGCTACTTAGTAAGTCAATCATACAAACTCAAAATGTCCTAATTTCGAAGGTGGATGCTCATCTTGGATATATCAACCTACTAGTTGAAGCTCAGTGACATATCATGAGTATTCATGCATTTATTGTAGATTTTTTGGTGTACAATTTTGGTTTAAAAACTTCAGACTTAGCATTGAAGGCCTTAGAGGCCTCAAATGGGCTAAGGATTCTAAAAAGTATTTAGCCAATCAGAGCAACGGTTTGAAAGTTATGGCCTTCCGAAGTTGGGTGGACCAAAATTTCCAAAATAAGTGTCAAAGGTGTACTAGGTTGACTCTATATGCAATTTTAGAGGTAGTCAGTCTCAAGGGTTAGGGTTTGATGTCTAGAAACTTCTTAGGTAGTGTAAAAATGCCTATTTAAGGAATGTCTGTACATTATCTAAGACAACTCTAGGTGATAGTTCACAACTTTTTGTTGCAAATTATTGTAAGAAAGGTGCCCATGTGGTTTTTCATATTGTATTTCAAAATTCTATAATTCCACATTTGTGGCAATAACAAGAAGCCCATATTTTGTTCTCACGAATTGTTATTATTTCTTTGCTTCTGTTATGTGTTTGTGGCATTAAGGAGAGCACCCTTCATCAAGTGGTATCAAATTAGGAGTTCCTGAGCATGTAAACAGATCACAGACTATGTGGCAATTGCACCGGGACCATGATTTGGGTTGAGTGTGTAGATAGATTGCTGATTGTGAGGCTGTTTGCACCAAGGTTTTAGTGGAAGTGTAAAATGCCTCCACAAAGAGAACATGGTGGAAGATGCGTAGGTGTTGCACTTGAGGGTTTTAGAGCCCTCTAGAGAGAGATGGAAGCATTGGAAGAACAAATGTGCAAAGGAATAAATCTTCCTGTAAGAGATGAAAATGAGGATGAAGGGAAAGAAGAAGAAGAAGCTCAAGTAGAGGTGGTTTTGAACCTAGAAGAAAGACTTTTTACAGCAATCTCCAAGATTGGAAAAATACTTAAGTTTGAGGTTGCCACATTTTTGAGAAATATTAATCTAGAGGAATTGATCAATTGGATTAATGAATTGGATGAATACTTTGAGTACGAAGATATGAGGATCCTAATAGGGTCAAATTTGTGAAGGCCAAACTAAAGGGTCACATGAAAATCTAGTGGTAGGAGATTCAATTGGAGTGAAATAGAAGAGGAAAAGATAAATCACAAGATGGGATTGGATGATAGCTAAATTAAATGACAACTCATTCCCATGGATTATGAGCTTGATCTGCTAAGGAAAAAGGATTGAAGCAAGCATGAAGATTTGTTCAGGAGTATATCAAGGAGTTCTACCAAGTTCTCATCAGACTCAATCATGCAAAAGATGATAAGGAGAAAGTTGTCCATTATCTTAATGGGTTGAGGCCAAGCATTTAGGAGGAGTTGAGTCTGGTTTGGATGAGCAATATTGAAGAGTTATACTAGTTTTCCCTAAGAGTTGAGGAAAAGTTGAACAAGAAGTTTGATAACAAGAATGGTAACAGAGGTTGTGGTGGAAGATATGATAAATGGTCTTATGGAGGCCGAAATGATGATGAGAAAAATAAGGATGAAACAGACATTAGCAATGAAAACTAGAGGGAAAACAATTCCAATCATTTCCATGATTAGAACAATAGAGATTAGAGAGGAAGAGGGAAAGGATCTAGAAGAGGAAGTTTCTGTGGAAAATGTTTTCATTGCGAAGAATAAGGCAAAAGCGCATTTGAATGTTTCTAGTGCCAAGGAAGGACCGATAGAAGAATTAAAGGCTAGGCTAGAGTTGTGCATGTTGATGAAGATGCCAAATCATCCCATTTTGAAGATGCTAAAAGAGGAGGTCCTAGTTAATAGAAGAGTCTTGCTAAGTGGTGAGAATGAACCTAATCAAATGAGAAGTTTTTTGTGCACAAGGTACACTATGAAGATAAGTGTTGTGATGTGATCGTTATGGTGGAAGTACTAACAATTTGGTATCATAAAATATGGTCATAAAGTTAAATCTCAAGAGATAGAAACACCCACATCCATACCGTATTGCTTGGGTGCAAGATGACCAAAAGGTCATGGTCAATGAGTAGTTCCTAGTGAAGTTCAAGATTGGAAGTTACTAGAATGAGGTGCTTTGTGATAAAATGCCTATGGACATATGTCATATGTTGCTAGGTAGGCCGTGACCATTTGATAGATATGTTGTACATGATGGACAAGTAATACCTACACTTTGACAAAAGATGGTGTGAAACATAAGTTAAAGCTATTGAAGGAGAAAGAGGAAAAGGTATATAGTGTTGATAGAATATGTTTTGTTGATGGAAATGAGTTTCTTTAAGGTATGAAGCATGAATATATGTGTTTTTTTGTAATCCCAAAAGATGGTAAAAAAGAAGTAGAAAATGTGCCTGTTGAAGTTGTAGATTTGTTGGGAGAGTTTCCTGATATTGTGTTAGATAATGTATCTGATGGATTACCCCTAGTGAGAAAGATCAGTCACTAGATGGACTAGATCCCAAGAGCCAATTATCCAAACAAGGAAACACACAAAATGGCACAATTAGAAAGGGAAGAGCTAAATAAACAAGTACACGAGTTATTGCAGAAGGGGTTGATTCGAGAGAGCTTGAGTCCATGTGCTGTACCAATAGTATTAGCACCAAAGAAGAATGGAGAATGGAGAATGTGCATAGATTTGCAGGCTATCAACAAGATCACAATCAAGCACAATTTTTTATTGCCAAGGATGGATGATATTACTGACTGTTTGAGTGGAGTTGTGTATTTCACAAAGATAGATTTGAAGAGTGGGTACCATCAGATTTGCATTAGAGAAGGAGATGAGTGGAAGACTACTTTCAAAAGAAGGGAAGGATTGTACAAGTGGTTAGTCATGCCCTTTGGGCTAACCAATGCACCAAACACTTTCAAGAGGCTCATGAAGGAGTTTCTGGGTAAGTTTGTCATTGTTTACCTAGATGATATATTAATATTTAGTAAGACATTGGAGAAGAATTTGATGTATATTCATAAGGTGTTTGATAAGTTGAGGAAAGAAAAACTACTGATAAATCTAAAGAAGTGTAGTTTCGTAAAGGAGTTGGTGTACTTGAAATTTGTAGTTTCAACAAAAGGTCTAAAAATGGACCCTAAGAAAGTGAAAGCTATTCTTGAATGATCTACTCCAAGGAATGCGAGTGAGGTAAGATATTTTCATGGATTGACTAGTTTTTACAGAAATTATATCAGAGGTTTTAGCAATATTTGTGGATCTTTGACTAAAACAATGAGAGGGGATATGAAATAATTTAATTGGAATGTAAGAGTAGATAAGAGTTTTAATCTGTTGAAACAAAAAGTTATAGAAAAACTTGTTTTAGCACTTCTAGATTTTAAAAAGGTATTTTAAGTAGTTTGTGATGCTAGTGGTACTGCAATAGGAGCTATTTTGAGCCAAGAAGGTAGACTTGTTGTTTATTTCAATGAGAAATTAAATGATACCAAAATAAAATATTCTATTTATGATCATGAATAGCTATAGTTTAAGCATTGAAGATGTGGAGACACTATCTTCTTCCTAAGGAGTTCATTTTGTATACTGAGCATCAAGCTTTGAAATATTTGAATAGTCAAGGAAAATTGAACCAAATGCATTTGAAGTGGGTTGAGTTTTTGCAGAGTTATACATTTGTTTTGAAACATAGGAGTGAGAAGTCTAATAGAGTTGTAGATGCTCTTAGTACAAAACAAATTTTGTTGATATGGATATAGATTGAGGTGGTTGGGTTCAAGGAACTCAAGAATTTGTATGTAGAGGATCAATATTTTGGTAAAGCTTGGAAGGCTTGTACAAAACCTATTACACTTGACAAGATAAAGTGGTTGGATTTTATAATCCAAAATGGTATGATGTTCAAAGGATGTCAATTGTGCATTCCCAAAAGTTCTACGAGAGAGAATCTCATCAAGGAGAAGCATAATGGAGGTTTGGATGGATACTTTGATAGATATAAGACCATTACTTTGGTTACTGATAACTATTACTGGATATAGTTGCAACAAGATGTGAAAAGGTTTGTGCAAAGTTGTAGGGTATGTCAGATGGCAAAATGAGTGAAGTAGAATACTAGGTTGTATTAACCTTTACCTATACCAGAGAAGCCGTGGGAAGATGTCAACACAGATTCATTCTTGGTTTACCAAGGACATGACGAGGGCATGATTCAATATTTGTGGTGGTTGACAATTTTTAAAATATGACACATTTCATTTCCTACAAGAAGACTAGTGATGTTATTCATGTGGTAGAGTTATTTTTCAGAGAAGCGATGAGACTACACAATTTGCCAAAGATCATAGTTTTTGATCGAGATAACAAGTTTTTTGGGTATTTCTAGTGTACATTGTGGAAGAAATTAAAGATAAATTTGAAGTTTAGTTCATCACGTCATCCATAGACTGATGGACAAACTAAAGTTGTGAATCAGAGTTTGGGGAATTTGCTGAGATACTTGGTTGGAGATAAACCAAAAGGATGGGATCTAATTTTACCATATACAAAATTTTCATATAACAATTCTTTCAACATGAGTAATGGTAAATAACCATTGTAGACTATATATGAGAACAATACCATAAATACTTATGAATTGAGGCATTTGGATAAATGAGAAATAAGTAGTGATGACGCAGAAGATTTTGTTGACCATTTGAAGAACATCCACGAGGAGGTGAGGAAGTACATTAGAAACATGAATATGTAGTACAAGACTAAGGTAGATGTGAAAATGAGTTATAAGGAATTTCAGATTGGAGATGAAGTCATGGTTCATTTGAGAAAGGAGCATTTTTAGTGGGTACATATAATAAGTTAAAAATGAAGAAGTTTGGACCATGCATGATAGTGAAAAGACGTGATTATGGAAATGCCTATGAAGTAGAGTTTCTCATTGAAATGAATATTTCACTAATATTTAACATTTTAGATTTGATAGAGTATTATGGAGGAGGTGATGGAGATGAAGTTGTAGAAGCACAGTTGAGTATTCCAGCTGCTAGCTCAACTAGAAAGGAGATTGATGAGATATTGGACAACCATGTTGGCAAGAGCACAAGGAACATGAAGAGTATTTGGTCAAATGGAATGGGTGACTAGTAGAGGATTCATCATGGCTAGGAAGGGAAGGAGGTTGACCATCTTGGTTTTCCTTTAAACACCTAAGACATGATGGGGTCACTTTTCAAATTACCTTGGGTGTTTGATGTAGGAGCATCCTGGGTGTAAGAGCAATCTTGCATCACCCAAAAATATTTCCTTTTTGTTTCTTGAATAAGCATTGTCTCAATGCAAAGTTGTTTTCTTGAAGGCTTGCTAGTTAGTAAGTCAGTCATATGAACTTAGAATTTCTTAATTTAGAGGTGGATGTTCATCTTGGATAAATCAGCCTACTAGTTGAGGCTTAGTGCCATATCATGAGTATTCATAGATTTATTATAGATTTTTGGTGTGCAATTTTGTTATAAAATTTTTAGGCTCATCATTGAAGACCTTAGAGGCCCCAGATGGGCTCCAAAATGGGGTCAACTAGAGCTTGTGTGAGATGATGCCATGTAGATCATAAGATGAAGATTTCGAGAAGTGGCTATAATAGCTAATTAGAGCAACAATTCAAAAGTTATGGCCTTTTAAAGTTGGGCCAACCAAAATTTCCAAAATAAATGTCAAAAGTGTATTAGACCGACTCTATATGTAATTCTAGAGTTAGTCGGTCTCAAGGTTTGGGGTTTGATGTCTAGAAACTTCCTAGATGATGTAAAGCTACCTATTTAAGGAATACCTATACATTGACTAGGACAACTCTAGGTGATAGTTTCCAATTTTGTGTTGCAAATTATTGTAAGGAAGGCACTCATGTGGGTTTGCATATTGTATTTCATATTTTTGTAATTTCACATTTGCAACGATAATAAGAAGCCCATATTTTATTTTTGCTAATTGTTGTTATTTCTATTATGTGTTTGTGATATTAAGGAGAGCACCCTTCATTAGGAGTCGAAGGCATCAAAGGCATGCGGTACTTGCCATTACACAACACTTATTGTAAGGTGTTAACAATCTAGGTATCAGAGGCATTGTACTACATGCATTTTTAGGTATTAATTATTCAATTTGCTTTGATAAGATTTAATTTAAAATGTATAATTTTAAGTTCGTTGCAAAATACAAAAGTAGAAAAGTTTTGTATTTTATATATGTAAATTTAGTGTTAAATATAAATAATATTATTAATTTTTATAAATTTATAAATAATTATTTTGAAGAAAATATTAGAATTTCAAACTAGCCAAATCTCAAATTTCATCAAAATTTTATATTATAAAATTTAATATAAAATAGAAAAGAAATTAAAAATATTTTGTGTTGTTTCTAAAAAAATCTCAAAATCTAAATCAATTCTTGTATATCTTATATAAGTTAACTTTTTCTAACAGACATTTTATATATTCTTTTATTTAAATACTATACATATATTAAAAAATATTTGTCACTTACTATTTAAACTATTCTAGGTATTTAAAGAAAAAAAAATTTCACAAATATTATATTATAGTTTATTTCTATTTTTTTTAAAACCTTACATTTCATCTGTTTCCATCTTTAGAAACATGCTTGTTTATAATTTCTTATATTTAAAATTTTCATATAATTATCTTGAAGTAAAACACTATTATTAATTTTGAATTTTTTTTAATAATTTCAAAATTTAAATTAGGAACTATACTTAATTTACTAATTTTATTTTAAGTTAAGATAATTTTAAAGTTTTAAAAAGAAGATTTTTAAAACTATTTTATCGGGAGCATACACATTATGCCTCCTTAGCAAAGGCTGATTTCCAGCACATTATGAATAATTCTTAGAAAAAAAATTGCTGCCTAAAAAATCTCAAGCAAATGCCTCCATTTTTAATGTGTACCATCCACCTCCGAACAAATGCCACATGGCAATTATGGACTCCACTATCTCTACTGCAAGAAAGTAATGTGCATTGATTTAGACAGACTAAAATATGATGTGACGTCCTTTGAAATATATGAGAAATTTGAAAAAGAAAAAGAAAACAAAGACAAACAATAATAAGATGAAAATGAAAAGAGAAAACTACAAATCTATCAAAAAGTGTAAAAAATAAAAATATATACACGTGTGTGCGCGCGTGTGTGTATATATATCTATATATATGTGTGTATATATATGTATACATATACACACAAACACACACACATGTATATAGAGGTACACACACACATGTATATAGAGGTACACACACATATGTATATATATGTACACACACAAATATATATATATATATATATATATATACATATATATATATATGTATATATATATGTATATATATATGTATATATATATATGTATATATATATATATATGTATGTATGTATATATATGTATGTATATATATATATGTATATATATATGTACATACACATATATGTGTATGTATACATGTATATATATACATGTACACACACATATACAAGTCAGTTGCAACACTCATTAAATGCCTACAACCAAATTAAATGTCAAGGTCGGCTAACACTATAGACAATTTGGCTACTACAGAGACCAAGACATGACCGAGTGTTGCAAAGCACCACTGAAAATCAACAACTCTCCTAGTGCAAATTGAGCCCCTTCATTGATCAAGCCAACTACCCCAAGCATTGCCGAACGCCTTCATTAACCAATTCACTCAGTTAACACAACCACCATGAAAAAATTAGTATCAACCGAATACCACCTCCTTCTTTGACCAAGTCCTCCAACTCCAAGGTCAAACCAAACCATCATGCAAGATTGCTAGCCAACCAAGGATTCTCCTGCATCAGACACCCCAGGTTTGAAAAGATGTTCTCATTAGCTAGAAGAACATCTTCTAGGATTCAACACATAAATCCCAAATTGGTTCTTCACATACATATCATCCAAATCCTCAACTTGCACACTCTTTCCCTTGTTCTACTTCTTCTTTTTCACATCCACCCTTGGCGTTCCACAGGCTTTCTTTCCACACTAATCTCTAATCCTCTTAGAATCTGCCAATTGAACTCAACTACTAATACTCAGGTTCCTCCTATCAAGTTCTTCACTTTGCAAAGGAATCAGGGAATGCTTCCTACCACCTTTCATAATTGTAAACATATTCTTGATACAATCATGCATAGCTATGCAATCATACTGCCAAGGTCTACTAAGAAACAAATGATAACTATTCATGTCCGCAATATCACACAACACTTGATCCTTATACTACCCAATATGGAAATCAACAAGGCACTACTCCCTTACTTCCAAAGCATGCTCATCTTGCAACTAGCCAGTCCTATAAGGACAAGGGTGTCTCACTCTTCTCAAACCAAGTTTCTGAACCATCTCCTCAACAACAAGGTTGTTAGTACTGCCACTATCCAAAATCACTTTGTAGACTTTACCACCAAACTTACAATGAGTCTTGATCAAATTAGTCCTCTGACAAGAGTCCAATGTCCTCTGACCAACTAATATTTGTTGAGCCAATAAATTCTCTCCTTTCTTAGGTTCATTGACATGATCTTCAACCTCATTCACAACAAAAATTCTCCTACCATGAGGACATTCAAAAAATATATGCCCTGCTTCACTACATTTGTAGCAAGTACCCTTAAACTGACCTCTACATGTCCTTCCCTTCTAATCAATTGGTTTTGGTTCATCTTTTGCACTCGGTTTAGCTTTTGTCGAGCTATCCCACTTATCCTTCCCTTTGGGATTACCTTGACTTTTCCTCTTCAACTTATCTCTTTCATTTAGGGCATACTGCTAAACATCCTCAACCAAATCAATCTTCAACATACCAATCTCATCTTGGATATTGAATATCAAACTATTCATGTATCAAGCTACCCTCTCCTTCGCAAATTATCTATGCCCAGATTGAATAGTCAACTTGTAGAACTCCTCGGTATACTCTTTCACATACATATCCTTTTGCTTTAGATTTTGCAACCTTTTGAACAACTCGAGTTCATAATCAACATGAATGAACTTAAACTTCAAATTAGTTACCATCAACTTCCATCTAGTGATCTTCATTTCACCTTCCTCCTCTCTGTCTCTTTGCAATTATTTTCACCAAAGAGAAACATGTGCTTTTAATTTAGTTTGTACCAACATTACCCTGAGTGGATCCTCAATATCCTCAAGTTCAAAGTAATCTTCCAATTCACCAATCTAATCAATCAGGTCTTTAGGATTCAAAGTACCTGAGAAATTAGAAACCTCCATCTTATGCTTCAACTTCATCTGAGATCTAGGTCTAGCAAAATGACTAGCCCTATTTCTCATAGGTCTCTCCACATGATCAATTTTTTCCTCACCACTCAATCCAGTAGCTTCAAAGTCTTCAATAACTTCCTCACAACCATCTGACGTACTTGCATGTCTAGGTGCACCACCCAAAGCACTCACAATTTTAGCAATCATGTCTCTCTTCATCAATGCCATCTTCTCTGAGAGCCTTGCTTCCACATCATCATAGAGATCGTCAGTCAACTTAGGGTCCAATCTTAAATCCTCGTAAACCCTCTGCAAAAAATCCACCAATCTAGAAGATCAACCAAACTCTACAAGATCAACCTTCTCTTCCAGCCTTCACCCAAGTCCTAGTGCAAACTACCTCTAGTTCGATGCTCGATCTAAACACATGAACAACTATGCACTAATACCATCCAATGCAACAAGAATTTGAAGGGACCCCAATTGGAGGTAATCTGGATCCCTACAATTAACCACACAATAGAAACACAACACAAGATACACTATCTACATGCAATGTGTTCGGTTGTAAGGTCTTCTCAGTCAAGGCCAAATACAAAAGCAATTACAATAACAACTCTACAAGATCCCTCAAGATCCAATCCCAAACTCTAGCTAGTCTAGATCCACAATTGGATAAGAGATCTCCAAGGAAAATCTAAACTTGTGGTCACAAGCCCACCAAGCAATCTCCTTTTTTCCCAAGCCTCACCTACTAGTCCTTCAAATTTCACTCCTTTGCCTCATCCTCTTCTCTAAGCTGATGAATCTCTACCTTAAAAAATTCACAAAAACTCCCTACTTATACCCCACTAAGCCACAAGTTGGCCTAGCCCAATACAAATTTTAAATTAACCATTACATTAAATATATGCATAAGCCACAAGTTGGATGCAATTCTTATTAAATACCTACAACCAAATTAAATGTTAAGGTTGGCTAACACTATAGACAACTCAGGCACCACAGAGACCAAGACATGAATGAGTGTCAGAAACCACCACCGAGCATCAACAACTCTCCCAGTGCAAACTAAGCCCCCCGAGCCAACTTGGGCAACACTACTGTCCAACTCTCTAGTGTAAACCAAGCTTACAATATGTGCCCTAAGCATCACCAAACACTTTCATTAATTGAGTCACTCAGTTAACACAACAACCTTGAACAACTCAATATTAACTGAGTACCACCTCCTTCTTTAATCGAGTCCTCCAACTCCAAGATCACACCACACCATCATGCATGATTGCTAGCCAAACAAAGATGCCCATGCATCATTATTTAATTTAATTTTCTTCAAATTTAAAGTTTTTCTTTATTAGTGTGCTCTCTTATCTCATGTATTTCACCATTTTCAATTTATGCTCTCTTAAAGTTTACTCTTGATATATCCTTGTTGAAAGAAGAATTTATCAATTTTCTCATACCATGACCTTGGTGCTTGTTTGAGACCATATAATGCCTTTTCTAACTTTCATGCTAGATGCTATCTTCCTTGTTTTACAAAACCTTTAGGTTGAACAAGGTAAATTTCTTACTTTAAATCACCATTTAAAAATGTTGATTAAACATCCATTTGATGAAGAACCCAATCAAAATTAGTAGCAAGTGCAATCATTAGTCTAATAGTATTCATTTTAGCGACTAGTGCAAAAGTATCTTCACAATCAATTCATTCCTTTTGTGAGTACCCTTTTGCAACTAATCTAGCTTTGAATTTATCAACAATGCCATCAACATTAAACTCTATCTTGAACAACCAATTACAACCAATAAGAATTTTAATTGAGCTTGATAATCACTAGCCATTCCATTCAAAGTAACTGTTACTAGATCATTACTAGATACTTTTTCATCAACATCAATTAACTTATCCCTCAATTCCTTAACTCTTGATAGAAACTCACTAACATTTTCATTTACTTCCATTTTGATAGACAAATTTTTTTCCGTTTAAGCACAAAATTCTATTTGAATTTGTAATCTCATGCAAATCTTTCAAAGCTGACCATGTACCACTAGATGTAGTAATGTCTCTTATGTGAGGGATAACTTAGTCTTTTATTGACATGCACAAGAGAATATTAGCTTTTAATTCTCTTTTCTCCCAATCTTGGGCATCATCTAGTGTTGTTGTAGGTGATGTAGGCTTGGTCTCTTTGCCATTTACAATGGCCCAAACATTATGCCCCTCCATTAGAGTCTGCATCTTAAACTTCCAATTAACATAATTGTTACCATCTAACTTATTTGATTTAGTTAGATAAGAATCTACAAGATTGTCCATAACAAGAAAAAACTATGAAGATTTTTTTACCAATTTTTTAAAAACTTTTCTTACACTTGAGAGTACTTTCACAATGAGTACTCTTTTCCAATATCACCAATTAAATCAACACACAAGTTGATATTTTTGTAGCGACAACCTCTACTAGATAGCTCCACCTTATGCAAACATATTACATCTTCAACACTCCAAAGTATTTTGAAAATACCACTAAATGAATCTCATACTTGGCTCTGATACCAAATTAAAACCATAGATACTATTCAACTAAAAACATATAAAAAAAATAGAGAAAGAAGAAACTTTCATCTTGATTTTATTGAACAACAGAAGCCTATTTATACAATATATTGACCCATTTACATTATTAAATGATTGGAAAACATATTGACAGCAAACTACTTCATGATTGACAACACACACATGAAAATGGACAACTCGACTACTCTTGAGAGCTAATTGGATCTAAGAGCTAGATCTATATTTAGTCATTTGTTCTAACTATAACTCTATAACACCACTACAATAAAACATAACTCTTGCTGCCAACAACTTAAACTTGAGTTGTCACATGTGCAACATTGTCATTCATTACTCTAATAGAAATATCCTTCAAGGATAATATTGTGCTCTTGACAAAATACTTGTGTGAGAAAAGTGGCGACATATAAAATACTTTTGAACAATGATAGTATCAAATGAAAGATTGACAAGATTAATTTGTCATCCTTTGATGGGGTTGATGAACATCAACATGAGCATGGGTACAAAAAGAAAATACGTACTTATATTTTAACCCAATGCTTGAAGATAAGGACATCAAATTTCACCTAGGAGTTTCCCACAAATGGTGGCATTATGGAATGTGTATCCTCAATGATGATCAAGTAATTCCATATGACACAAATGATCTAGAACTCGACTTCAAGGAGCTCGCTCAATTGAAGAAATTTGGACTTGTGGACAATTCTATGTTGGTAACATACATCTTTGAGAGGAGATTGTGTTGTTCATGGATGAGATGATGGAACCCTTGAAAGGTTGCATGAAACAATTCAGCTCCAACACACTAACTTAATAAATTAAGGAGATGCGTGACATGACCACATCTTCTTCCTCAAAAAATTACATGCAATCTCCACCACATCACATAAGAGGGCAAATACGAGGTGCTAGTTCTAAAGAATGCTTTGATTGATGAAGCCACTTGTTAGGAGCTTTGAAGAAGGATGCTTTGTTTCATTACATGCATTTTCCACCACCTAACATAAGAGGTAAAATACAAGGAACCAATTCTAAAGAAGCCTCTGATGGATGAGGCTACTTTTTAGGAGCTCTGAAGTAGGACATTTTGTTTCACTTGCAAAGAACCTTAGGACCCAACTACTATTGTCTTGGAAAGGGGAAGATTCACTATATTGAGATGTCACTTGTAAATAGAGAAGAAAATAAAGTACCAAACAGAAAGAGGAAGAAATTATCTATGTGGAGAGGACTTCCACCTTTGTATAAAAGGGAGGTTCCATTGCTATACTTTCTGCAACTTCTAAATGTAGATTATTTGGGTACATGAAATTCTTTAAAGGGAGCAAGTCACATTCATTATTAATAGTTGAGCCACACTCAATTTCATTAATTCATCCCTTGTCACTAAGAGGGTTTTGCACATTGTGGAGCATGAGGGATTTGAAGTCAAAGTTGTAGGAGGAACTTTACCAACTTGCACTCATGTGATTCCATAACTTAACATTACCATTAGAATCTACATGTAGTGAGTGATGATTCATTTGTGATATATTTGGATGACACAAATTTCATATTGGACATTCAATAGATGAAGACTCTTGACCAATATACACAAAGTTTCAAGAAGATGGATTTTTCATTTGAGGTGGACGACAAGAAGATAGTGCTAAGAGCAATGCCAAATAGAGGTCCAAGAGAAATTTCAGTGAAGAGAATGGAAGCC
This sequence comes from Cupressus sempervirens, assembly GCA_028749045.1. Lineage (NCBI taxonomy): Eukaryota > Viridiplantae > Streptophyta > Pinopsida > Cupressales > Cupressaceae > Cupressus > Cupressus sempervirens. The sequence goes on along the minus strand of CM053784.1, from coordinate 772,959,515 downwards.
AATTTTATATAGGATAAGATTGAAGAATATAATCTTGAAATTGATGATGAGAAAATAAATACGACTATGGTAACTAATCATTTACTTGAGATTTCTAACATACACTTCATATTTTAGGGAATTAGAGGGATCATTTGTCAGTTGAGTACTCCAAGAATATCTTAGGATACTAATATATGGACAATCAAATACATGATGAAAAATACAAGGTGGTTGAAACTCAAAATAAAAGAAGATGATCACCAGAGAGGTTCATGATATTCCCTTAACAAGATTGTCATTTTCACTCATGTGCAATGCCTTTCTTATAGTGTACATTTTTACATTTTAAAAGTTTGCATACTTATATAGGAGAATAAAGGTGACCAATTTGAGAAGATTGAGAAAGGTTACAAACCTATTACAATTACTACATCAATTTTTGTCAAATATGACTTAAATTTTTAATTCAAATTGCGACTATGTTAAGTTGTATTAAAGTCAACGACATTTTGAATATTTATCATGAATTATATAAGGCAACAACCAAAGGATTAAACTTTATATTACACGCAATAATAACATCACTCATTTGTTACTTTATTGCACATCTAAAAAATGATAATTATACTTTTACCTTTTTATTATATTTCCATTCACTCTTTCTTCTAAACTAGTAGTTTTAGTGCTATACATAATCTCTTGATTTATAAAACCCTAATAGATTGCAACTCATTTTTATGATACTTCTTTCTTTGTGTAACATTTTTTCCACTATAACACATATCTTACATTTTAATTAGAGAAGTTTTAGTTTTGTCAAGGATGGCCAAGCTATCATTAATTGTGTTGTAGAGAGATTTGACATTATTTCTCACCATCAAATAATAAATGTGTTTAGAATAATAGAAATCTGATTTTAATTTATAACATTTCTTATAATAATTTTCATTTGGTATGCTATATGATATAAGAGCATTCTAGGTGGGCAATCTTGCATCACCTAAAAATATTATCTGGTTTGTCAACAAGAGCTATCTTAGTGTAGAGTTGCTATTTTTTGGAAAATTACTATTTTAGATAAGTTTTTTCATTGGAGCTTAGAATGTTTTAATTTATTTCCTGTAGATTAACTATGGATGTATCAAGTTGTTAACAAAGTTTCATTGCAAAATCAGGTGTAGTTTTGAAGATATTGAATTTTTTAATTTTTGACATAGGGTGCAAAAAATTTGAACTCAATTTTGAAGGCATTGGAGGCTCCGAAAAAGGGTCAAACCTTGGTTGATTGGATATTACACGAGAGAAACATTGCATAATAGTTCATACCATTTTTTTAATGAGGTTATAATAACTTAACGGGTCAACTAGCGATGAGTTATGGTCTTTGAAAGATGTGCTACTTGAAATCAAACAAAATGAAATTCTTAAAAAATTTCTTTAAAAAAATCATTTGGGTTTTAAAAGTTGCTGAGGCCTACTCTAATATAATAAATTGCAAATAATAATATTTTAGGGATGGTCAACCTTGAAATTTAGGTTTAAAATTTCTAGAATTGTCATGGGTGGTTAAAAATTGCCTATGTAAATAAGACCCTTACGATTGCCTAGGACAATTCAAGGGATGTATATGTCACTCTAACTTGCATAATATTGTAAGGAAATTGCTTATGTGGTTTTGCATGTCATATTTCTAAATATTGTAATTCCATTTCATTGGAAATGATAGAAAGAAAATTTCATGTTCTTGCAATTTGTTGTTATTTCTCTATTTTGTTGTTTGTGTTTGTGTTAATCACGGAAGTATCCTTCATCACTATGATTAGTTACTTTAAAATTGAGAGCCAAATTACTATTAACATTATACAATTCTCATTAATAATACTTCAATTGATTAATTATATACAAAAGTGTAAACAAATCAAGTCTTATTCCAACACACATACTTAGGAATATAGAATGACTATTAAATGAATATCATATTTTCCTACTAATTTTTTTATAGTGGATAATTTTGATAAATTTCTTATACAATTCAACCAATTTAATTAAGATTGAAGATGTAATTTACAACTTAACAATATCACGTTTTCATAATACATAATTAAATTATTATTTTTGAATTATATTATGTTGGATTTGTTTTATTACATATTTTATGTTCGTGTATCACATTTCATCAAATTTTATGATCATCATCAGAATAATAGAAAGCTAAGAGAAACATTAGATTCAACTAAGTTTTAACCTAAATTCTTTTAAGAACAAACTAATTTTTTTCTTTTGATCTTTTAGTTTAAATTTGTACATAGTATTTTTTTTATTAAATTTAATAAAATTACATTCTTGATGCTCCAAAAGAGGATTTGGAAAAAAATTTCCTTCAAGTTGTGTCTAAGAATGTGCGATTAATATAAATATATCATCAAATTGATGTGTTCCTATTTATCATTTCTTTTTAAACTAGTAATTCTAGTGCTATGAACTAAGTCTCTTGAATTTTAAAGCCATTATTTACTAACACTCATTTTTATTATAATACATACTATCTCCTTAACACCAAGACTTCCAAAATGGGTGTAAATATAAATAAATGATAAAATTAACATGTTTGGAAGTTCAAATATTGAGGCACCTTAGTATCACCAACTTGAACACTCGATCTTAGTGTCAACAATTCTCAATAGGAAAACTTTTGAGAAATAACATGAATGTGAAGTGTATGGGGAAGGGAAAAGGAGTGGAGGAAGGGAAGAGGGGTGTGGCCAACATGGCGAAGAGGGGTGTGGCCAACATGCAAAAGAGGGTAAGGTCATAGTGGATTGCGAGTTCAAGTCTTACGAATTTAGGGTGGGCCATGAAAAGAAGAAGTAGCAACAAGGCCCCAACTAATCACATATCAAACATCTCACAAGCTTTGTTGATTAATTTTCAATAAAAGGTTTAGAATTATGGGAGTTAAGTGTTACTAAATCATGTGAGTAAATTCATTGTATGTTGAAATTGATATACAGTAAAAATCATAGAATTTGACATTATGATTAAAGATTTATGAACAATAATTTAAAATTAGATTGAAGACTAGAGACTATAGATAACTAAAACTAGAGTGCTTGAATTTTTAAGATGTGACAATGGTAGTGATTGTATGTTGATTAAATCAATATTTTGACATGCTTGGTACTATTTGAGGTTAAGGAGATCCTTCCACTTTAGTCAAGCCCAATATTGAGTGAAAACAAAAGTAAAAGCAATAAAGTATTTGATTGTTAATGTAGATAAAGATTTTAAAGATGCATATAAATGTGTTTTTTTTGACCTAACAAATTTTATGATGGTAAAACAATTTATGGTGATTCCTATTAATAGGTATCTCCTAGGCATACAATTCAAAAAATGAATAACCTAGTTGCATACTAATGTAGATAAAGAGATCATAATGTTGAACCTGAATAATATTAGAGATAGAGATGTGAATATATTGTTTTACTTTGACCTCATAAATTTAGATTGGTAAAATAATTTAAGGCAAGTACTTAAAATACATGTCCTAGACATACAATTCCAAAAACAACATTCACATTGACAAGTGGATACATGTCTAAGAATTCTCAAACTTAGAAATGTGAGAAATTTAAAATATGTCTAAATTGTGCTTGTGCAAAACTAAGTGTGTATAACTATGGGTATAATTGGGATGGTCGTGCATCCTTTCTCAATGAACTTGCAAGGTTGAGGTTTAAAATAGGAAATGCATATTTTGTAATAATGAAAATGCTATATTTTGAAATGCTCTGCTAGGGTTTCATGTGATCTTTGAGTTTCCTTGCATATGACTCTCTGTCTGATCTTTCTTTCTATGTTTTCCACCTGCCAAACTACATTTACTATGGGAGTTTTTAGGCTAGTTTATAATGGCCCCAACCAGTGGTGACCCAGTTGTTGATACTAGTGTTCACGCTGTTGCTTTGGAAAGCCATGGTGCCTCCACTAAACAAACAACCTCACAAATTCTTCTCAAAGGTTTTTCATGAGGTAATCCTAATATTACCCTTCATTTGCAAGAATTTGATGCTGCTTGTGATTGGTTAGAACAACATATCTTGATAGGGTATTTTGTGTGTAGAAATCCTCCTGAAGCTATGCTCTAAGAATGGGTTAACAAGAGCTAGACTCCTCATGGAGTTTGCCTTGATTCTATGCAAAACTTTACCAAAGGTTTTTTTTTTCCCAACCTGTCTCAAGCAGACACAGTGTTTAACAATGGCCCTTTTCTTGTGCGCTCATCCCTACTTATTTTTCAAAGATGGTCAAGAGACTTTACTGTCTCTAATGACAAAAAGCTTAGGGTCCCTATGTGGGTTGAGTTCCTAGGTTTACGCTTTTCGTGTAGGCCTTTTATCGAGTCTATTGCCAATACTCTTGGCAAAGTTATTACTAAGGTACATGAAATTTTTTTCAATGCTCATCCTCAGAAATGTGTATGCATTAAGGTTGATCTCTCCAAGGATCTCAAGGATTCTATGGAAATACAGATTGGTTCTCAAACCTTCTCTCAGAAGGTACTCTATTTGAACTTTCCCAACACATGTTATAGGTGTCAATCAGCAGAACACAAGATTAGGGATTTTCCTTTGGCTATGCCTAGGGTTAAACCCTCACCTAAGGATTCCTCGATTAAATCTATAGAAGGGAAACAAAAAGATGAATGGACTACAAGTATGCGCAAGGGTAAAAATCCCTTAGCTCCAAAATAGTCATATGCAGCTATTTTTTTAGTTCCTCCTATCGTCACAGGAGTGCAAGCTCCAACTGTTGTAGGGCCGAAGCTAGTTTTCTCTAGATTCAAACCCTAGTGTTTCCTAGGTTTCAAACCCTAGAAGTTCATAGGGGATCAAGGTGGACGTAAGGGCTAACACTTTTGTGGTGATTCACACACCTCTTGTGGCCTCTTCCATTACAACCTAGAATGTGCGACGTTCTCACAATCCTCTCGGATGTGTTGAGACACCAGAGAAAAGATGAGCTATTAGTCTAGAGGATTTTCCTATTGGATTCAACCAAGCTTCCACTTTCCTGTAAAATAGCTATTCCTTTCTTGAGGACGAGGAAGATATGGAAGAGTTTTCATGATTTCTTTTATCATGGAACATAAGAGGTCTTATAGAACTCTCCAGAAAGTACTATGTCAAGGATACCCATCATAGACTTGGTAATTTAGATTTTATCTACATGCAAGAGGTTACATTTTTTGATTTCATGCTTTCTTTTGTATGTCATGTCATTTGGCCGGATGACATTATGTTTTCTTCTTAGCATGAAATTTGTAGAGGTGGTGTAGTTACTCTACTATCACCTCATCTTCATTTTGCTATTATTTTGCATGGTTCTGACCCTATGCACAAAATAATATGGCTTGTTCTTTCTATCAACAATCATTCCTTTGGAATAGTTAATATTTATGCTTCCAATGATGTTGTGAAAAGATCTCAATTGTGGGGCTGGATGGTAGACAACTTGGTTCTAGCTACTTGGGTTATGTATGGTGACTTCAATATGGTTGAGGTGGCCTCTCACAAAGATGACATTTTTCCTTTTCACTAGACAACTTGGGAAAGGGAATCCTAGTACTACATGAGTAATAAATTGGGCTTTTATGATCCCAATTCTAACCACCGCCAACACAGTGGGGTCTGGCACACTTGGTTCAACTTTCGAGCTGGCTCTGATCACATTCTAAAATTTCTCGATCATGCTATGATTACTACACAATCTTTTTTCTCCTTTTCTAAGGATTGAGATCTACCTGTCATTCCCTTGCTAGATGTGAAATTATCAGACCACTATCCCATTTATTTTTCCATCTCTTGGCATATAGCTGTCCAGCATTTTTTCAAGGCTCAATTTTTTCTCAATACGTCAATGCTACAACATGCTTCGACTATTTCTCATATCCTATGTGTTTTGAATATGGATTCATGTTTTCATTCTCAGACTAGTTGGATTCAGTGGTGGAATGATGCCATCACCAGATCTGCTAGATTTATGTGCATCTATGGGTGATAATTAACAATTTTCAAATGCCAATCTTATCAATCCACTACCATGACTCTCAAAAAAGCTTCTGAAGCTCTCTCCCTCAACCCTTTTGAGGTTGATTTACAAATTTAGCTTGCCAAGTTTTGTCATGACAAGTAGGTTGTAGATAATTATGCTACTCATAGGGCCCAAATCAAAGCTCACCTCTATTGGTTGGAGGTTGGCGATAAGGATTTGAAAGAATTTTTTTAGGCTCTTAGAGCCCGTCATACCAATTTTTGGATTAAAAAGATTAAAAAAGGCAATTATGTTCTTTCTAGTCTCCCTAACATCTTGCAAGCTTTTGTTCACCACTATAAAAATGTTTTTTATAGGGAAATTCAATTACTCAAGAGGAAGCCCTCATAAAGTGCATTACTATCACTCCAAACCACCTAGCGGTCGAGCAACGAGCCTTCTATGAGTAGCTTCTCACCATCTGATACCTCAAGTAGGGAGTTTTTTCTATGGCTAATGACAAATCCCCTGGGTGTGACAGGTTCCCTTATGAATTTTACAAACACCTTTGGGAGGCTATTGGTCCAAATCTGCACAAAGTTTATCTTGAAGCCTATCATTCCAAGAGTCTAGTAGCTATTATTAACAAAGGAAACATCAAATTCATACCTAAAGCTGGTGATCCCAAATATATTTGTAATTGGCAACTCATTACCTTGCTTAATGTGTCTTATAAGATTATTGCTAAGGCAATTTCTCTCAAAATTTTCTATCTCCTACCCTTAATTGTGTGGCCAGAGAAAATTGGCTTTATTAAGTCTAGGTATATTCTTGACAACATCATTGCTATATAGGAAGGCATGGAGTGGGCTCGCAAGTCCAATCAACTGTCCGTGTCTTTGAAAATTGACTTTGCTAAAGCTTATGACTAGATCAAATGGAATTTCATTTTGGCTATGCTTCAAGCTCTTGGTTTTGGCCCCAATTTTCTTTAGTCTATGGAAATTATTTTTGAAGATACTAATGCTTATTTTACTATCAATAGCTCTCAATCTGAAGCCTTTGGGCTCTTTCATTCCATCTGGCAAGGTTTCCCTCTAGCTCCAACTTTATATTTTCTCGTTGGTGAAGGTTTTGGATACTTGCTAGCCCACTCTATTTCTTCTAGTTTGATGTGTGGATTTCCAAGTTACCAAATTCCTCCTCCTAGTTGGTCAGTGGTCACTTTGCAGATGATTCCTTTCTTACTTTTTTGGAGGATGAGGAAAACATCACTAATGCCTTGCAATGTCTGGTTACCTTTTGTCAAGCTTCTGGCTCAACTATTCAATGACACAAAATGCTCTTTTATCAACAATATTTTCTTCCAACGCCACTATGGCTTGACCAATTCTAATGAAAATGGGTCACTCATGGGGAGGTGTTTCAATTTTTGGGCATTCCTTTTGCCTTTCAAGCCTCACTAGTTGATTTGTGGATCACTTTGCTTATCAAGATTGAAAAGAAGCTTGACCATTGGCTTACTAAATCCCTTTCTCTTGTGGTATAATTCTAGATTTTCTCAAAGGTTTTGATAGTTACACATGTATATTATTCTTCCTGTTGAGCTCCCTCCAAAGCCTCTTATCTAAAATTATAGAGATTACTTCATGACTTTCTTTAGGCTTTTGGCTCTGACCATCATGGCTTCCATAGAGTGGGTTGGGATTATTGTTGCCTCCCCAAAGAGTCTGGAGGCCTTGGCCTTCATTCCACTCAAAAGAAAGGGCTTGTTCTTTGTACCAAATGGATCATTCATGCCATAATTGGAGACGAAGCCTAGAAAGTTTTGGTTTGGCATTGTATTTCTTTTGGCTTTCCTGTTAATGGACCTGCATGGAAGGGGATTGGCTTTCAAACCCTTCTTATCATGCTAGAACTTGTGCACTTACAGGGCTCTTTTGTTATCAAGAGCATTTGGAAAGCTTGGGAAGCTATCAAGCCTTGGCTTCGTTGGTCTGGTGATGGGTTTCGGGATGGACTGTCTTTGAATCAACAAAACATTTGGTGGTCTCCTCTCTCTTCCACCTAGGATATCCCTTTGGCCAAGAATCAAGGTGCTTGTGCTTTGCATTTTTTAAACATGGCATCAAGACCCCTAAGGACCTCTTTTCCAGGGTCACTGTGAGCCTCAAATCATGGGAAGATATGCAAGTCTAGTTTTGTCTTGCCCATCCAGATTGACAAACTTTTGATCTATTGGTTGCTACTTCATAAGTGGGTATTCAGTCTATTCATCCTTGGTGGAATGACTAGAAATGGTATCCTGCCACTCCCTTCACTACCTATAAGCCCAGCCTGGGATATCACTAGCTTTCTCCCCATCTACCAATGGTGGATACTCTCAACTAGTGTTGGAATTTGCAGTCTTCTCTCTCTTAGTGGAGAAAGTGTTTTGGCACTATTTGGAATGCCATTACAGAGCCCAAGATTGCCCATTTTTCTTAGTGTCTAGTTTTTCAAGGTCTTCCCCTTGGGCCTTGGCTCAAGCATATTGGGGTTCCAGATCCTCAGTGCCCTTTTTTTGGGTAGCTAGAGACTTTTTAACATCTCTTTTGGTTCTGTAGATGTGCTCAGTAGTATTGGCACTAGATTCATGAATTTTTTCAGCCCTTTCAACTAGAACCCTTTTCTTGGCATATGGTTAATTTGGGTGATTCCCCCATGTTTCCCAAGAAGTTTACCTAGATCTGACATACCTTTAGGATGGAGATTTTGTTTACATTATGGAAAGATAGGAATGTTATTATTTTCACTTACAATTTTCTTGACATAAATGTCACTATGTACACTAAAGCATGCATTTTTAATAATGTAATGATGTAGATTCAAGTACAAGCCAACAATGTGGTCCACCTCTAGGGGCTATTTAATGATTGGGGTAATGTTTCCTGTATGATTGCCAAAGTTCTGCTTGATGTCTTTGTTGATGCTACTCTGCCTAGGGGCTGCCGCTAGGGGCACAACTTTCAGGCTACCGCTTGCACATGCCTCACTCATAGGCTTCCTGTCACCACTCTCCTAGCAGTGGCGATGGTGGTTGGCATCACTACTTGGTTTCTCTACCCTGAGGTGGCATAGGGTGGTCTTCGGGCCTAGTGGCTCCCTGGTTGAGGCTTAGTGTGTTGTACTTGGTAAATGGCCCATTCGCCTGGATTTAGCTGTCTCACCACTGAGGATTGATAAAAAGGATGAAGCTCAGGCCCCCAATGATGCTCTTGATGGTTGGATTGTTCCCATCCCACCTACCAATTCTAGGGATGATTGGGGATTTCATGATTGGGATGAACCACCGCCCTTGACTGGCATTGCTTTGACAGCCTGAGGATTTTTCTTATAAGTTTTTTTTTGATGAATAGTTGTTGATTTTGATTGAGGCTGTGTGAACGTTCGTGGGGTGATCTTGTATCCCCCAGCCCTTTTTGTGAATTGTAACTTAGTATATTATTTATTAATAGAAAATGACTATTCATCAAAAAAATAAGAGCATGTAAGTGGGACCACATCCCATGTCATTGCAAAGATTATTTTATATGACAATGAACAACAACTACTTATACACCACTCCCCTCTCTTCAACATTCCACCATTGTGAGTAATATTTAACAACAAACAATATCATTAACAATGAATTTTGTATGCTAAGGGAGAGTCACATTTATTTTCACTGACCTTCTAATTTTTTTTGGTAATGCTATTGTTTACTCAACATAGATACAAACATCTTTGGTAACCGAACTATTGATTCTATCATAAAGATTTACAATTTTTTGTCTAAATTTAAGTATATTGAGCTGAATATAAAAAATGAAAATTAGCTTAAAATTTTAGTATATTAGCATAATTATTTTAACTACGGACCCTTTTTAAGTTGATTGGAACTTTGAAATGATTTAATTAACATGGATTTGTATTTGAGGAAGATACATTATTCTACGAATATGTCTACTTGGCAGAGAATGGTTTTTTTATGAAAATGTATCTTTTAGGTACACTATCAAGAACTTTCTTTGACAAACCACTCTTAAAAGTAAAAATTAACTAAAATCTTACAATGACCAAAAAACAATGTGAAAAGATTGAAACCACACATGTATAAAATGACAAAAAAATGATTTTGTTGCTTGCAACAATTCCATCCATTGTACATATTTGTTAACATCAAACCTCTTCAAATTCTTCAACTAAGACTTTTCTTCATGTATAAATTGAAATTCAAAGTATATTAAAATGATTCTAATTTTTAATACCTTATTTTCTCAAATCATATTCTAGGCATTACTTAATCTTCAAACAACCCTACCAAAGGCTACAATATTGAGTGTTGGGATGACTTATGCATGGTAAAAATGAGAGCTTCCATCTAAGTAACAATATGCAAATTATTTTGACATTTTAATGATTAATGTACTAACAAGATGTTTAATGCTTAATATATTAATAAGATGTTGTCAAAACTTCATTTGATTGGAAGAGCCCTTTTTGTTTGCATTGTTGTCTACATAACCGATTTGAATATAAATGCAAATGCATGAATCTCAAATATGTGTAGAACAATCCAAAAATATCATAGATGTAGTGATATTTTTTGTTCTTATTTTATCATATTTAATCTCTCCATTGTGTATTATCTTCAAACATTCTAATAAAGAAAGATTCACTTGTTTCATTCGTGATTTTCAATAAGTTATAATTATTGCTAAAGATACAATGTTATTTCCTTTGATTTTTAAATTTGTGTGAGGTTGAAGAAAAAATTTATAGTACTTGATGGTAACATCTAGTTTGAATTTTTTTAAAAAATTCTTAGATTATTAATCTGAACATGGATGGATAACGAAAGTGAATGAAAATAAATTTACACCAAATTTTAACATAGCTTTTATGAATTTGACCCTCCTCGGATCTTCTAATTCTTCATACTCAAAATACTCTTCCATATCATTGAGATTAAGATTTTTTGAAATTATGGAAACTTCAAATTTTCTCTCTTTCTAATCTTGGAAATGACTCTAAAAAACCAAGCTTCATCAATATTTCTAGCCATCTCTTGCCCTTCTTCAAACCATTTTTCTTCAAATTCATCCTCACTCTTATTTCTTTCCATAATATCAACTCCTCTTATAGTGATTGCACTCGTATCTAGAGGGATCCTAAACCTTGTTCCACCCCACCAAAAATCCTTCCACTATGGTTTTGTTGAGCATAATTTTTACTCAATGACAATGAAAAAAAATTGACAAAAAATTATCTTAAAAAGATTATTTAGAGTAACTCCAAGGTTTATTTAGGATGTTTGTCAACCGCCTAGGTAGTACAATTGAAGATACATGTGATTGTTCATGAGGAGGCCTTTGTTGGTTTGATGTTCATGTGATTGTGAGAAATCAAGTGATCTAATATAGGTACTTTGAATAAATTATGAAAGGAGAGATAATTTCCTAAAAAGGGGAGATAATTTTTTTGAGGAAAATATTGCTAGAGATTTGGCATATTGGCTCCTTTTCCATTGATGGCAAAGGAGGAGAAGATCAGATAAGTCTGTGATAAAAATTTCATCAAGGAAGTTATATGCATAAGAAGTTTGATGACTGTATAGTTAGAAATTTGTATTTAGTTGTTTACTATTGGATTAATATTTTTTCACAACATGTTGCCATTAATGCCAAAGGGGGAGCTTGTTAGGAATTGAGGATATGGTGGCACTCAGATTTTTTTAGAGATGTTGTATTAATGGAAGGTTTTTCCATTAATGACAATATATATTCTTTGGTTTATGTCAGACTCAGATTATGTATATCACTGACTACTTAATTGATCAACACAATTGGTGATTGACAAATTTGGATATGCAAGCTTACATTTTTGTAGTAGAATGAGTGTATAGATCATGTCTATATTTTTTGTACTTTATGTGATGTTCTGGATTATATTATGAAGACTGGTAGCATACCAATGTGTAGCAAAATATGACAGAGGCATTTGCAAAATTTTTGCTATATCTTAATCATGAGCATGAGTTGATGTTGGTGAGAATGGAGTATGGTATCTAATACTTGTTGTGCATGCATGTTAAAATTTTTGAGTCATTTGGCTTACTTTGGAAATGTCACTTGTGTGTAGCGTGCAATGCATTATAATGAAAAAAGACTATAGTATTGTAGCATATTTAATACCATTGGAAAATGTTATATTATCAATGTAACATGTAGAAAAATTATTGTAATTATTGTATTGATGCTTATGAAGGCATGCATGTCTTAGCATGATCCTATGTAATTAATTGTATATTAGGGAAACTCTTATAGGCCAACCTAATTAATTATTTGTAAAGGGTATAAAGGAAAAATGTTTTCCTTATTTGGTATGGTATGCATGGTATGCACAAAATATGTTGATGGGAGCCTTGATGCTAGATAATAAGAGATGAAAAAAGATTTTGCTGGATGATTGAGTGGTCTTCAAAGGAACTATTTTTACAAGCAAGTTGCAAATTAGTTAGTTTATGACTATTGGATATGTTATCTCAAAATATTTAACTTTCACTTATGTTGGAGCACTTAGACAGTAGGTCTACTTGTTCTTATCAACCTTTAACATGGTTAGAACCTTCTAGCAAGGGTTCAAGGTCTCCTAACATAGATCTATATTTTAAAAAGGACTATTATACTAATTGATTTATAATTGACTCCTAATAGGGTCACATCCTTTCATAAGGAACTTATATAGTAGTACACTATCTTGTGGTTACCATCCCCATTAGAGTTTTTCCTCTAATCAAGGGTTTCATTAGTCAACAAAATCATCGTGTTATGGTATATAGTTTATTATTATTATACATCACTGTTCTAATAGTTTTATAAGTTTGGGCTTAATTATATTTGTTCACAACTGATTCACCTCTACCCCCCATCTCAGTTGTGTGTGGACTTTAATTCTTGACATAGCCTCAAAGGATATGATCTTGTCCCTTAGGTTTTTTCTTTGAGTTTATAATGAAATTATTTCACTTCTTATTAATTATGATTAACATAGCTAAGCTATCATTAAACTATTTATTTATTTATAATCAGGTATCTAATACCTACACCTAGTTGTTTAAACTTGTGCATAGTTATAGGTGTGGACCTCATGGTAAGAAAAGTAAGGTAGTGATATTAGGTATGCAATAATAATCATTTGTTAATTGAGCATGACAAGTAATATAATCTCTTATTTGTCCAGACTTATATTTGCAATATATACATCAAATGATATTAATATTTGTTACTTTATTATTATTATTTTAAGTATCTGTATGAAACAATGAGTATAATATCCTTTAGCCAAAAGTTCCTTAGTAGGGTATTATAGTCTACTCCACTTGTCTAAATTTGTGATTTGATGAATTGATGTTTATTTTATGCCCTTAAAATTCCATCTAATAATCTTCACAACCATTGTGGAGAGTGTCTTGCTCTGTATGAGATAATGATGTCAAGGGTAGATTGAATGCTTGATTTGATTTCTTCCTTGATAGTCTTGCTTTTAGGATGTTTTCCATATTTCCTATTATTTTTTGGAAAGTGAGTACAAGAGCTACCCACAAGAGGGATTTGTAAAATAGAGAAATTAAGAAGTTGGCTTGCAAATTTTCAGACATCAAAGGGGTGTTCAACACTCCCAACCCAAAGAAGTCTTTCACAAGAGGTTTTCCTTGAGAGATTAGTGTTGTAGTCATGGGATCTAATCAATTATAATGCGATATGGCTTGTGAGACACAAGTTGAGGTTCTGATATGAAGATATTGAGAAGAAACTAATGCTTCATCCACTTGAACATTGAGTTTGAGAATTAAATATGATATCCCTTCTAAATAATGCTTAATCAACTGATATGACATAGGATTGAGAAGTGTTTCTAGTCTTGGAGGTTCCATTAATACTAAGGAATGTAAAATCTCAATTTGCTCTTGAGCCACTACTTAGTAGGAATGCCAAAGTGAAGAGCATCTTGAGGAGCCAGTTTTGAAGACATAACACAAAAAAAAGAGCGTTAAATATTGGTTCCCAAAGGGATTTGACATTTTCCATGATTTTCCTAAATTTCCAACACCCTTTAGGTGTACTATTTAAAAAGAAATATAGTGTAGAGACTAGTTGCTATTGGCTTGAAATTTTTTTTTTTTTCTCTAAGATTCGATCTCTCACCATTCTCTAAAGTAATAATTTGTCTATACCCATTGACATAAGGGGTTGAAAGGTGTCGAGTCTCCTAATTTCCCATAGAAAATGACATAATGGGAAGAATACTATTAGATTGAGTTGACTCACAATAAAGGAAATATAACTAATAGTGAGAGGTTTGGTACGAGGCCTAGAGGAAATACTACAAGCAAACAAACAAAGATATATCAAATAAATAGTATTAGATTAAAAAAAATTCATGACTCAAATATTTCTCAATATTTAGATCTAAGATGACACAAATTGCAAAAGTTGAGGTCAATTGATATAGGGTCCTCAATTACATTGCTTTGTTTATAATGCAAGAGCACCTAGGGCTTAGGTTAAATCCCCAAGAAAATTTGGACTATAGGTGATCCTAATCAGATCATGGTATAAAATGAATCCAAGAGGGAAACAAGATTATGTTAGAGTTTTTTAGATGTTAGTTAGGTGGTATGGGAAAAATGCTCTTAATGTGGTGAAGAAAAGTCAAAGTTGACAATATTGGGCAAAACATGCAAAATGACCTTAAAATTGTTGGAAAGTGTAGGAAGGATATTAGAAGGGACTAAAAATTTCAAATTAGGAATTCTAAATAAATTAGGAGTGTTGATGGTTTGAAAAAGGTGAAAAATGTACAAATGTTGCAAAATTGTCAATGACAACATCACAATTTTGCAATATTGTCATGACAACATTTGGACAAGAAATTTCAAAATGACCAAAGTTTGTTATGGGTCAGTTTGAATAGTTGGAACAAGAAATGAGAATATTTAAGATCATCCAATACCTTACGTATGGGTTATTTGATGATTTGGTTGAGTTTCACTAGAAAATTGAAGTGATTTTCCTACATTTTATTAGAGTTTCGCTTGCAACCCAAACATCTATCATCAAGGGATTGAATTTGATTTAATTTCATTATATATAGTTAGTTTTTATTTTTTTATTTCTCTGTATAAATTGGTAGGAGTAAATGATCAATTTTATTATTCTTTAAGTAATTGTTTTCCCTGTTGCTAGTTTATTGGTCTTGACAAAGTTTGTGGTAGAATAGTAACACATTCGTGAAATCCCACTATGGGACCATAAAGTATCTTTGGGATATGAAAGTGAACTTATTTTATAGTTTATATACCAATTTTGGAGAGAAGATGAAGTTGTTATCTATTTTTGGTGCAGGCTTTCCCTAGGCGAGACAACAAGTACCCAACTAGGAGCAAGCACGATCACAATCACAATTGAAGAAATAATGAATGGATGGATTGGTGAGTGTGCAAAGAGGGTTTTATAGTGTTTATTGAGTGTGTAGGACACCATGTAATCAAATTTAAGTGTCAATGAGTCCATTTGGATAAAGTGTGAATCAAGAAACCCAAAAAAGCTCAAACTCGTGCGTAATTAGGCTAGTTTGGGAATAGTGTTGTAAAAACACCTTGGGGGTCAATAAACCTAAAATTATCTTAGTCCTCCCAAAGGTTATTTTTATCATGAGTTTATTTTTTATCTCCTTTAGTATGTTGCAGAGTTATAGTGAAAAAATCTCATCTTAAGGCCTCATTAAAACCAAAAGTCTAGTAGCCCTAAAATATAGGGTTTCATGAGATCAATAAGATAACTAATGCAAGATTGATTAAATTGAGGGAAAAAAATGATTTAAATAAGGGAATCAGGACTACATTCATGAAATATCAATTTGACCATGGCCATGGTGAGTTTTGGGGTGAACTTTCTTGTGAGTTCAAGGAGACATAGTGGAAAGTTACCTTGGTAGAGAGGTCTTGAAGGAGAGAGCAGTTGAGAGGTTACTCTTTAGGGTTTAGGGTTGAAGAGAGAACCCTAGATAGGATATAAAGAAGGCCTAGTTAAGAGTCCAAGTAGGATATGACTCATTAAAATAAGATTATCCCTATCAAATTAGTATCAGAGCAAGTAAATATTTGGGCAAGGTATAGTACATGTCAGAGTCAATTGGAGAAACAAGTATGGTGACAAATGTGGAATTGGCCAAGATGGTCCAAGAGTATGCAAGAGTGTCCCAAGAAAGAGAGTTGGAAAAAACAACTCTTGAAGAATAATTTAGAAGTCATGGAAAACAAGCTAGGAGAAGTTGAAGGTAAAGATGAAGAGATTAGTGAAAAGATCAAAGGAAAGGAGGATAAGGGCAAGGAAGTGGATTTAGAGGATGAGATCCTTGAACCAAACCCACCATTGCAAGAATAACTATTTTCAAAAGCCATTAAAGCTTTGGGAGGAAAATATTTGGAAGGTGTTCTCTTGTTTAGTGGGAATATGGAGCTAAAGTTGGTTATGGAATGGATTGAGGGGATGGAGAACCATTTTGGGTGTGAAGGCATAAGTGAAGCATATAAGGTAAATATGGAAAAGTTTAGAATGAGGGGACCAAACCTAAATTGGTGGATTCAATGAGAGATAGAAAAGGAAGGTAACACTCCATATACACATGGAAAGGCATGGTTGCCAAGATTAGAGAAAAATTTCTACTAGTAAATTATGAAACTCAACTTCGTAGAAAGAGATAGAATCTTAGGCATAGGGACGTGAATGTGAATTCTTATACAGATTATGTTTGATATTCAATTTGTAGGAGGATGAGAACATAAAAGTGGCTAGGTACATGAATGACCTTAGATGAAATTTTCAAGAGGAAACTATTTTCCTAATCCCCACCACTATCCACAAATGCTAACAACTAGTCCTCAAGGTAGAGGAGAAGAGTAAGAAGAAACAATATGCTAATACTAGGAGAAAAATAAGAGGGAGAGACTTTAGAGGGAGTCACATAGGAGGATTCAGTGGAAAAGGAGGTGACACAAAATCTCAAGGTAAGTCTAAACTAACTTAGAAGAGTAGTGTGACTAGTGGAAGGGAAAATCCTAATAGAAGCAAATGATTTAGTGGTGTAGTGCACCTCCCCTTTTGAATTCTTTTATGTGTTTTAGGGTTGGTTTAGGTTTTTGTGGGTGTTTTTGAATAAAATCCAATAGGGTGGATGTAAGGTTGGTCAACTATATGTTTGTAGGAGCCTATAGTGCTCACTAGTTGAAAAGTTGCTACTTTTGGCTTATAATAGTGAAACCTTGCTATTTTGCTGTAGTATGGGTTTGAGGAGTGTTTTAAAACCCTACATACCTTATCTAGGGTCAAGGTGGTCACACTCACCCATCAAGTTGTCAAAATGAGCCAAAATGCTCATTATGCAAAAAGTTGCTAGCAATTTTGGAAAGTTGCTCAAGCAACTTTGATAACTTTTGCAAAAATGGAGCAAGATTTGGCTAGGAATTTCTAATCAAATCTTGCTGAATTTTGCAAAATTTGTCAAAGTTTCTTGAGCAACTTTCCAAAATTGCTAGCAAATTTTTGCATAATGAACATTTTGGCTCATTTTGACAACTCGATGGGTGAGTTTTGCTCAAGCAACTTTGACAACTTTTGCGAAAATGGAGCAAGATTTGGTTAGATCATTTCTAACCACCCATGCTTGGGATATAAGTATGGATTTTATTTTTGGAGAAGGTTAATGCAATTTTGGATTACATTTCTTATTTTTGATACCTTTGTACGATTTTCTGTAGCAACATTTTGCTAGAAATATACTATTTTCTTGTTACTATATGAATTGTATGGATTGGTAGAGAAGACTAGGTTCCATGAGAATGTAGAGTACTCTAATAGTTTTCATTTTTTTAAATTATATTTCTTGAAGTTGTTAGTGTATAGAGGTAGAAGTTTTTGAAGGTCACTGCTTGTACAAAATAGTCACACTGTTGTTTGGCAAAGAAAAATGGCTCTAACCTAAGAACCCACTAGTGGAAATGACTAAAACCATGAGGGAAGTATGGTTAGAGTTTTTAAATATAATTTTTGTTCTTTTTTTTTGTTTTTTCAACCAGATCCTTGTTTCTAATGGCAAGCCCTATGGCTAGTTGTTGAATACAATTGAGCCAGGACATGGTTAAGATTACTTTGGCACATGCACCCATAGCCTTGTGAAAAATATCTAATGAGGTCCATGGAAGTCCTAGAAAATTCTATAATAGCATTCAAAGGTGAAAGGAGTTGAAACAAGGATTGGAGACCATTTTGGCAATTGTTTATGCTCACTAGTCTAGAGGCCTAATTAATAGGCTTAAAACTAGGGCATGGTAGAAACTAGGGTTATGGGTGCAACCAGAAGCTAAGATTTTGGAATTTGGAAGTAATTATATTTACCTTGAATATTTACAAGGACTTTTGCAAGGTCATTTGAAGGTTTTCGGACTTGTAGCTAAAAACAATGAAACTAAGCCTAATAGGGGCTAGCACAACTAGGCCTCCTAGTGGATTTGAGACCTACTGGATTGGTGAAGGATCTAGAGGTGTGGGAAAGGGTTTAAAATGAATATAGATGGACTAGGTAGACTATAAGTTTCTAAGGGAAAGTGTGGAAAGATCCTAGGCAAAGGTTTGGGGTTCTAGGAGGGAGAACTAGCAAAGAAGGCTAGGTATTTGGAAACTAGTTGGACTAGTACAACTTTGTGACATTGTAATCTTCTCAAGGTCAAATATACCTTGGAGGAGAAGTTGATAGCAAGGATCTTGGAGATCCTAAATTGGTGAAGACCCTAACAAGGTTTAAGCACTTGGAGTGAAGAAAACCTAGGATACCAAAGTCCTCTGCATCAGAGTGGTATCAAAGCCAACTTTTAGGTTGGTACATGTCTGATGAAGAAGGAAGTCAAGGGAGTCAAGAAGCTGATAGTATGCCACCCAAGGCAATGAGAAAGGGTTCCATAGTGGACTTGGTCAAGGGCCTATTGGCCAAGGAAAACTAGGTAGAGACAAAGAGCAAGAAAAATATCACAGAATGGAGAGATGAAAGTGATGAGGAAGATGAAGGCCTCACAGGGGAGCCAAGAGCAAGTAAGGAGGAGGTGGAATATGATAAGAAGGTGTTCTTGGAAGCCTTTAAGTCTCTCAATAAGGATAGTACGGAACACACCCCTTACTACAATGGTAGCTTGAATGGGGATGAATTGTTAGATTGGTTGGAATCCATTGATAACCAATTTGACTACAAGGAGGTACAAGAGGAGACAAGAGTCAGTTATGCTAAGGCTAGGCTCAAGAGATCAATACTGGTATGGTGGAAGATGATGCAAGATGATAGGGTAGCAATAGGGAAGAAGAAGATAGTAGCATGGGAGAGAAAGAAGATTAGAATCAAGGCTCAAATCTTGCCCACTGATTATGAGATCTAGATATATCCAAAGTTGCATAATTTGAGGTAGAGGGACATGCTATTAATTGCTTATATGGAAGAATTTAATAGGTTGATTCTTAGAGCTAGAAGACAAGAAGAAGAGGTGGAAAAGGTAGCAAAGTACCTTAATGGATTAAGGCAAGGGATCCAAGATGAGATAACTTTGATGGCCCCTGATATCATGCATAAATGCCTCCAAATGACATTAAGAGTAAAGGATAAAGCTAGAAGGAGGAATGAGTCTTATCAAAGGGGAAGAAGCAATAAATATAGAGGGTTTAGAGGTAGAGGCAACTTTGGAAGGGGGTAAGGTCCTAAAAAAATCAATGAAGGCCAGTCTACTGATAACAATGGTAGTAACTAGTATAGGGGATCCTTTCAAAGAGGAGGATACAAAGGAAGAGGACCTCCTAGGGGCAGGTGTCAATCACAAGGGAGGACTAATTTAGTCTTTACTGGAAGGTGCTGTAACTGTAACCAAGTAGGTCATACAATGGGAAAATGTAATCAAAGGGCTACATCATCTTCCATGGGGGAAAGATGAAACTAGTTGGTGCAGGAGGATGACACACAAAGTGTTACTTCTCCTATTTCCAAGGTAGGACCAATAGTGGATGGAGAGAACCTAATTCTAAGGAGAACCTTGTTGAAGATGCCAAGTGTTGTAGAGACTCCACAAAGGAAGAATCTGTTCAAGACAACTTGTAAGTCTTATGGGAAAATCTACAAGGTGATAGTGGACTTTGGATCCACTAAGAATATTGTGTCTACAGAGATGGTGGATAAACTAAAGTTAAGGAGGATACCTCATACCACTCTATATAAGTTTTCATGGTT
The DNA here is from genome assembly GCA_028749045.1 of Cupressus sempervirens. Lineage (NCBI taxonomy): Eukaryota > Viridiplantae > Streptophyta > Pinopsida > Cupressales > Cupressaceae > Cupressus > Cupressus sempervirens. The sequence continues at coordinate 772,939,154 of CM053784.1, read as the reverse complement.
GAATAAGGGAAAAATAATAATGGTAGATGAGCACAATATGATTGAATTTGAGATTGGTGAGTATAAGGACAAGGTCCCATGTGACATGATTCCCATAGATGCATGCCACCTTCTCTTAGGATGTCCATGGAAATATGATGTCAAAGCTATTCGTCATGGTGAGAAGAATACCTATGTGATCACTAAGCAAGGCAATAAATTCCAAATGGATCCATTGCAAGAACCTAGTGAGGAGAAGCATGTGGGAAGAAGTGTGATGTTATTGAGTGGGAAATATTTTCTTGAGGATATGAAGAACGAGAAGGGGGTTTTTTGTGTAGTGATAGTGAAACCAAAGGAGGAGACCAAGGAGAAAGCCAATATGGCACCAGAGGTACAAGCCTTGTTGGAAAGGTACCATGACATAGTGGAAAATGGATTTCCAAGTGCATTTCCACCTATGAGGGATATGAGTCATCAAATTGACCTGATAACTAGAAAAAAATTATCAAAAAAAGTAGCTTATAAGATGAAACCAAGTCAAAATGCAGAGATAGCAAGGCATATTCAAGTTTTGCTGGATAAAGACTTGATAAGGAAGAGTTTAAGCCCATGTGTTGTACCCATAGTACTTGAAGCTAAAAAGGATGGGAAATGGAGGATGTGTACAGACTCCAGGGCTATAAACAAAATCACAATTAGATATAGATTCCCAATACATCAAATAGAAGATTTAATGGACAATTTGGGAGGTTCTCCTTACTTTTCCAAGGTAAATTTGAAGTTAGGGTATCATCAAATAAGGGTAAGGCCAAGTGATGAGAGGAAAAAAACCTTCAAGACAAATGAAGGGTTGTATGAGTGGCTTATTATGCCCTTTGGTTTAACAAATGCACCTAGCACCTTCATGAGGCTCATGAATGAAGTGCTAGTAGATTTCCTTGGTAAGTTTGTAATTATTTACCTTGATGACATCTTGATATTTAGTAGGTCCAAGGAGGATCACCTGAAGTATTTAGAGATCGTCTTGAGGAGGCTACATCAAGAGAAGTTGATGATCAATCAAGAAAAGTGTGAGTTTATGAAACCTAAATTAGTTTACCTTGGTTTTGTGGTTGCTAATGGGTGCATAAAAATGGACCCAGATAAGGTTAAGGAAATATTAGAATGGCCTACACCTAGGTCCATAGGGGATGTTAGGAGTTTCCATGGTTTGGCCTCCTACTATAAGAAATTTGTAAGGAAATTCAATTATGTATGTGTCCCTATCCTCAACACCATAAAAGGTGGGATCAAATGTTAGTTTAAATGGATAGTAGAAATAGACCAAGGATTTGAAATGTTAAAGAAAAGGATTGCAGAGCTACCTACTCCAAGGTTCCCTAATATCAACTAATTGTTTGTGGTGGAGTGTGATGCTAACAAGATGGGCATTGGATTAGTATTAAGCCAAGAGGGGCACCCTATGGCTTTCTTTTCAGAGAAGCTGAATGAGGCTAAGAAAAGGTACTCCACCTATGACTTGGAGTTATATGATATGGTACAAGCTCTTAAAAAGTGGAAATATTACCTCTTGCCTAGGGAATTTTTGGTCTACACTGACAATCATACTCTAAGTTTCTTGAATGGGAAATAAAAATTGGATCAAAGGCACTTAAAGTGGGTAGATTCGTTGCAAGCTTATACATTTGTCATAAATCATAAGAAAGGAGTTAGTAACAAGGTAGAAGATTATCTTAGTAGAAGAGTCTTAACCATACAAGAAATCCAACTACAAAGCATAGGGATGGATGATTTGAAGGATCTCTACAAAGAGGACAAAGATTTTAGAGAACCCCATGAGGCATGTGTGTAATTCCAATAGGGATTCAAGGTAGATTTCAATGAGTTTTTACTACAGGAAGGTTTACTATTTAAGGGACACCTTATGTGTATATGCCAATGCTCAATAAGGGAGAATATTGTAAAGGAGAAACATCAAGGCAGTTTGGGAGGACACTTTGGAGTGGATAGAACTCTAGAATGAGTAAATAGGCATTACTATTGGCTTAAGATGTAGTTTGATATAAGGAATTTTGTGGAACAATGCAAAATTTGTCAAAGAGAGAAAGGAAAAAGTAGCAACAATGTGTTGTATCAACCACTTGTCATACCCCAAAGGCCTTGGGAGTCCCTTAGTATAGATTTTATATCAGGGTTTCCCAAAACAAAAAAGGGGTAATGACTTTGTCTTTGTGGTAGTGGAGCATTTCAGCAAGATGAAACACTTCATTTCATGTAAGAACACTAATGATACTTCTCAAATTGTAGGCCTATTCTTTAGGGACATTGTGAGGATTCATGGGTTGCCTCTGAATATAGTAAGTGATAGGGATAGCAAGTTCATAGGTCACTTTTGGAGGATCTTATGGAAGAAACTTGGAACAAACTTTTCTTTCTCTTCAATGTACCATCTACAATCAGATGGTCAAATAGATGTGCTAAATAGGTCACTTGGGAATTTGCTCAGATGCTTAATAAAGAAACATGGCCAATCATGGGAACATATCATAGGGCAAGCTGAATTATTCTATAATGACTCCATCAATAGGAGCATTGGAAAAAGCCCTTTTAAAATAGTCTATAGGGCTCATCCTTGGGGGATCCTAGAGCTAAGGGATCTAAGCCTATCAGACAAAAGGAGTGCACAAGGGGAATCATTTGTAGAACAATCATGATCAAGTCACCAAGACTTTACAAAAGCAGGTGGAGAAGTACAAGTCAATAGATGATCAATCAAGAAGAGATTTGTAGTTCAAGGTTGGGGATCTAGTACTTGCTTACCTCAGGAAGGAGAGGATACCCAAGGGTCAGTCAACTAAGCTACTCATGAAGAAGATATGTCCATTGAGGGTTTTGCATAAATATGGAAAAAATGCCTATGAGGTGGAGTTACCTCCTGATTTGAGAATTTCACCAATTTTCAATGTTTGTGATCTATATCCCTACAAGGGACCACCCTTAGACTTAGATCAATACTCTATCAGAGCTTTGGAGGATGATGATGGGGTGAAAGACTTGCCTACTCCAACACCTATGAAGTTGGACAATATACTAGATTCTAAAGTGCTTAGGAAGATTAGGAAGGGTAACTACAAGGAGCACCTCATCAAGTGGAAGGGACTACTTGATGTTGAGGCTACTTGGATGATAGAGGTAGACATTTTGAAACATGGGGTCACCATTGAAGACCTCCTAACTCTAGGGACTTAAGTATTTTGTCCCAAAGGAGTATGGTGCAAGGTACTTCCCCTTTTGAATGCTTTTATGTGTTTTAGGGTTGGTTTAGTTTTTTGTGGGTGTGTTTGAATAAAATACAATAGGGTGGATGTAAGGTTGGTCAACTATATGTTTCTAAGAGCCTACAGTGCTCACTAGTTGAAAAATTGCTACTTTTGGCTTAGAATAGTGAAACCTTGCTATTTTGGTGTAGTATGGGTTTGAGAAATGTTTTAGGACCCAATATACCTTAAATAGGGTCATGGTAGTCACACTCACCCATCAAGTTGTCAAAATGAGCAAAAATTCTCATTATGCAAAAAGTTGCTAGCAATTTTGGAAAGTTGCTCAAGCAACTTTGACAACTTTTGCAAAAATGGAGCAAGATTTGGTTAGATCAGTTCTAACCACCCATTCTTGGGATATAAGCATGAATTTGATGTTTGGAGAAGGTTAATGGAATTTTTTATTGCAATTATTGTTTTTGATGCCTCTGTACAAATGTCTATAGTGATGAGAGCCATTTACGACCTATTTTATGCCATATTTTAATCCATTCCATACAGTTTCATGCTTACTTCCCTATTCTATTTTCATCCGATTTTATTGTTTTATGTTACATGTGACTTAATATTTAATATTGTTTCAGGATTAAAATATGAAAAATACATTATTGATTTCTTTTACTAATCTTTATTGGTGTAGCATGTTGATGGAATAGATCTTCTTTTCACTTATCCCATAATTACTTCTTGTCGCATTTGGATGTGAACTATTATTCTTCTAGCTGAATGTCATCAATGCATTCTACCATGAATAAAATGTATATTTCTACAATCTCATTTGAGAATATATGCTGGTTGGACACATGTATTACAATCTATATGGAGTTTAACTACTTAATATCTACTATTGTTTCCATCATACGATGATCTCCAGCCATGCAAGGGAAATAATAGCAAACAACCAAGGCAAAATTTTGTTGCATATATTCACATGGGAAACATTATTAGTATTTAGTTTCCTATATTTATATGCAGTAACAAATGTAATTCATGCGATATTGTTTTGTTATATTTGCTTGGCCATGAGCCAACCATGTAGATATCTCATACATATTCTATTTAGTGTTTGTTTTATAGCAATGACCTATATATATGGTCAAATATCATAGCAGAAGTGGGGCAGATTTGAATACACAGTTTTTTGTAGAAGGGATTGTTGTATGTGTTGCTATACGTAGGTCTAGATGATACCATTTTGAAATTAATAAAAATATTAGTTTGTCTATAGTTGTAGCAGTGTAAAGCTGATCATTTTCTACTCATCGTGCAAGTCAGGGAGTAAGGGCCCACTTTACTGGTAAAGCATGAAAATATTTCATTTAGCATTCTTAGTTAATGTATCATTTAAGAGTCTTTTCTGTAATTAGATTAGCTGATAAATTAGATGTTCACAATTTTATCCGTTTATTGATTTCTTAGATTAGTTAATTCAGGGTCTAAATATATTCTTTTTATAAGTAGTAACATTATCGTTATTTTATAAATTATTGTTTCTAATAGTTTATAGATTAATACTAATTTCCATTTCTAATGTTCTTTCTCTAGGAAGTGACAGTTTTTGTCACTAGGATTTATTTGTTTTTTCATAGATTTAATTTTGCGTTTTGTAGATGCATTCATAATCCCTCATCTCACAACTATCATCCCTTGATGGCATACTGATTGGACACCTTTCACAAGCTTACACTCTTAGATTGACACATATAGACTAGCCAAATTTCATCATAAATCATTAATTCTTTCATATTATTTGCCCTAGCATTGGCCTATCATGTAGCAATATTTTTCTAGAACTGTACTGTCTTCTTGTTACTATACAACTTGTATGGATTGGTAGAGAATATCAGGTTCCATGGGAATGTAGAGTACTCTAGTAGCTTTCATTATTGTTGAATAGATTTATTCAAGTTGTTAATGTATAGAGGTAGAAGTTTTTGAAGGTCACTGCTTGTACAGGATAGTCACAATGTTGTTTGGCAAAGAAATGGCTCTAACCTAAGAACCCACTAGTGGAAATGGCTAAAACCATGGGGGAAGTATGGTTATAGTCTGTACATAGCAATTTTTATTTTTATTTTTTTTTGTTTTTGCAAAAAGTTCGTTGGTTCCAATGGAAAGCCCTATGGCTGACCATTAAACACAAGTGAGTCAAGAGAGGGTTAATATTACTTTAGCATGTGTGCCCATAACCTTGTGAAAAAGATCTGATGAGGTCCATGAAAGCCCTAGAAAATCCCCTGATAGGATTCATAGGTGGAAGGAGTTAAAACAAGGACTGGAGACCATTTTGGAAATTGTTTATCCTCATTGGTCTAAAGGCCTAATTAATAGGCTTAAAACTAGGGCTTGGTAGAAAATAGGGTTATATGTGCATTTGGATGCTAATATTTTGGAACTTGGAAGTAATTACATGTACCTTGAATATTGTCAAGTGCTAGTGCAAGGTTATTGAAGGTTTTGGAAGTTCTAGCTCAAAATAATGAAACTCGACCTAATAGGGGCTAGGGCAACTAGGTCTCCTAGTGGATTTAAGACCTACTGGATTGGTGAAGGGCCCAAAAGTGTGGGAAAGGGTTCTAAATGAATCTAGATGGACTAGGTATATTGTAAGTGTCTAAGAGAATGTGTGGAAAGATCCTAGGCAGAGGTTTGGGGTTTTAGGAGGGAGAACTAACAAATAAGGCTAGGTATTTGGAAACTAGTTGGACTAGTACAACTTTGTGACATTGGAATCTTCTCAAGATCAAGTATACCTCAGAGGAGAAGTTGATACCAAGGATCTTGGAGATCCTAAATTGGAGAAGACCCTAACAAGGTTTAAACATTGGATGGTTAGAGTGAATAAGGAGCACTTGAAGTGAAGAAAACCTGGGATGCCAAAGTCCTATGCATCATTTAGTGGTGGAAATAGAGGAAGTTTGGTGGTTTTGGAAGAGGATCACACTTTGCAAGCATGAAATGTGACAACTATGTTTAGTTAAGTCATCCAACCTATAAATTTCCTAATACGACATCATCCTCATAATCAGAGAAGAAGGTGGCTTATGTACAAGAAGAAAGAAGCAGTGTTAAGTATCCTAGGGTGAATCTAGACCTAGAGAGTGGTGAGAATCTCATGTTTATGAGAGTGCTAATTAAGGAACCTACCAAGGAGGAGTGCAACTAGAGAAGAAAATTATTTAGGGTGGAGTGTAAGATCCTTGATAAAGTGTGCAAGGCGATTATGGACTCATGGTCCAAAGATAATATCATCTTAGAGGAAGCAGTCAATAAATTAAGGTTGACAAAAATCCCACATACCTATCCTTACAGGGTTACCTAGTTGAACAAAGGAAAAAATGTCTTGGTAAATGAACAAGTGCGGGTTGAATTTGCAATATGAAGGTATTAGGAAAAGATGTTGTGTGATGTCTCACCCATGGATGTCTTCTAGTTTTTATTGGGAAGACCATGATAGTTTGATAGAGATGCATTACACCATGGTAAGAAGAATTATTATACCTTCCAAAAAGATGGAGTGACCTACAAAATACAATCTCTTGTGGATGAAGGAGAGTCTAAGATAATGGATTCTAATGTGTTGTTAATGAGTGGAAATGAGTTCTTGTATGACCTAAAAAAGGAAGAGTGCATAGGATTTTCCATTGTGATGAATCCCAAGAAGGAAGAGAAACCAAAACTAGCATCTTTTCCTATAGAAGTACAACAATTGTTGGACCAATTCAAGGACATAGTCAGTGATGGGTCACCTTCAATATTACCTCCCTAAAGAGAAATAAGCCATAAAATTGATTTCATACCAGAAGCATCCATTCCTAATAAGGTGACCTATAAAATGACACTTGATTAGAATAAGGAAGTGGCAAGGCAAGTCCAAGAATTACTTTCCCGAGGCCTGATAAGAAAAATTAAGCCCATATGTTGTTCCAGTTGTTTTGGCACCCAAGAAAGGAGGTAAGTGGAGAATATGTACTAATTATAGGGAAATTAATAGGATAACAATAAGATATAGGTTTCCTATTTCTAGAATAGAAGACCTAATATATTGTCTTGGAGGGGCTAGGTATGTTTCTAGGTTTTATTTAAAAATTGGTTATCACCAAATTAGGATGAAAGAGGGAGATGGATGGAAAAAACCCTTCAAAACCACATAAGATCTATATGAGTAGCTAGTTATTCCATTTGGAAATACAAATGCCCCTAGCACATTCACGAGGTGCTTAAAGACTACATAGGAAGATTAGTTGTTTATGTAGATGACATTTTCATCTTTAACAAAATAAAGGAAGAGAACCTAAAACACCTAGAAATTGTATTAAGGAGGTTACATGGTGAAAAGTTAGTATTTAACTTGGAGAACATTTATTTTTTCAAGAGGAAGCTTGTTTATCTTGGGTTTGTGGTCTTGCAAGGTGATATAAAGATTGACCCAAGAAAGGCAGAGGAAATTTATCAGTTAGCTCACTCCAAAGACATGGACAAAGGTAATAAGCTTTCATGGATTATCTCAATTCTATAGAAATTTTATAAGGGGATTTAGTGAGATTTGTGCACCTATTTTAGAAACCGTAAAGGGTGGTTTGAAAACCAAGTTCAAGTGGACCAAGGAAGCTAATAAAGGATTTTAGGTGTTGAAGCAAAAGGTAGCTACTCAACTTATTTTGGTTCTATAGATAGTTTTGAGATTTTTTTTTACTATGGAGTGTAATGCAAACAATGTGGTAGTAGAAACAATACTTAGCCAAGAAAGAAGACTCGGGGCACTTTTCAACAAGAATCTTAATCAAGCTAAGAGAAAGTATTCCTCCTATGATTTAGAATTCTATGCACTGGTTCAATTCCTTAGGAAGTGGAGACATTATCTTCTACCCAAAGAATTTATGATTTTCACTGATAATTAGGCACTAAGTTCATAAACACTCAAGATAACTTGAGTCATAGGCATATAAAGTGGATGGATTTTCTTCAAGGCTACACCTTCACTATCAAACACAAGTAGGGCCAAAGTAAGAGGGAAACTAATGCACTTTAAAGTAGATTTCTCATTGTTTAAGAAATATAGATGTAAAGCATTGGGGTTGATAGCTTCAAATACCTTTACAAAGAGAATGAAGACTTCTCAAAAGCCTACAAGGTATGTGTTGAGTTTGACAATATTTTTCATAGTTAGTTTGCATACTATACATTGCAAAATGGATTTTTTTTAAGGGTGGTTAGTTATGTGTACCTAGGGGATCTATGAGGGAAAAATGTATACATGAGAAACATAATAGGAGCTTTAATGGTCATTTTATCCTTAATAAGACACTTACACTAATGTAAAAGTTCTACTTATGGCCCAAGATGAAAACATATGTAAGGAGATATGTTGAATAGTGTGTTGTGTGTCAAAAAGCCAAGGGTACATCTACAAATGCTGGTTTATACCAACCAATAAGTATCCTTAACAAACCACATGAGTCCATTAACATGGATTCCATAGTTGGATTACTGAGGAATAATACAAGATTTGATAGCGTGTTTGTAGCTATTGATAGGTTCAGTAAAATGAACCATTTTATACCATGTAAGACCATTCATGATGCTAGCTATATTTATCATCTCTTTTTCAAGGAGATAGTAAGAGTTCATGGTTTTCCATTGAGTATTGCCTCTGATAGGGATGCAAATTTTATGATTCACTTTTGCAAGACTTTGTAGAAATTATTGGGCATAAATTTGTCTTCTGGTTTAGCCTACCATCCAAAGACTAATGGAAAAATAGAGGGTCATTAAAAGAGTGTTGGGAAATCAGCTTAGATGTTTGACAAATGAGTATGGTCAAATGTGGGACCAAGTTTTTCCTCAAGGTGAGCTTCCTTACAATGAAAGAGTGAATAGATCAACTAGTAAGAACCCATTTGAAGTGGTTTATGGGATTCACCCAAGGGGAGTGTGTGAACTTAGATAAATGAACTAGTACATTTTGACTCATTTTTCAAAAAATAATAGTCTAGTTTTCAACCAAATGCTTTGTCACTATTTTTGTCATCGAAAATTCGATCAAGTCTTGTAGGTGTCAGAATTGCAATGATGCGTTTGGTTGAAAATGACCTCCCTTGTTAATATGACCATTGGCCATAATTTTTACCAAATTTGGTTGAAATGTTAACCAAAGCATTGATCAAAATACCAAATCAATGATGACATCCTAGTCGATGCTTTGGTGAAAATTTCCACGAAAGATTGGTCATGAGTTTGACCAATGCTAGCCCTTGATTGACTAGGAGGCCAAACCCATGATGACAATTTTGACAAATATTTGGTGGAAATTGTGACCAACATTGGTTGAAATTCCCACCAATGTGGGTAAATATTGGTGGAAATTTTGACCAATATGTTTTTTAAAAAAAAAATTTACGAGAAGAAATATCTAAAGCAATCACCAATGATAGTTTGGTTAGTGATTAGTTTAGATATTTATCTTCGGGTCTTTGGTGGGTCTACCACCACCTTAAAATGAGATTTCATAGACCTATATTGATGAAACTACAAGTGGCTATAGATGGATGAGGTTCTCATCTTTCAGGGTGTTTAATTCCCTAGATCTAGACCATGGAGAGGGAGAGAATATATGTTATTGCTTAATTAAATGAATCTTACTACAAGAGAATCACATTGCCTTGAGTAGTCATTTCTTGAGGAGATGTAACCTCAACCTCATGAGTAACCTTAACACATCATCAAGTCATTCATTTTACTCCTCTGAAATAGTACATAGTTGACAATTATAGTAACAACTTAATGAATAAAAAATCAAGGCATAATTTAAGTATATCACATGTGCATTGGCTGATCCACCAACTGCTAGAAAAATTAGAATTTAAACACAGTCTGAGAGAGTGGGATTAGTTACATCTTAAATTCTACTAGGGAGACATGTCACACCTCCTTAACATTGAGGGTGACTTATTCCTTTATGAAACTAAAAGACCTCAACTAACTAACAAGTGCCTTAGTCATGTTTGAACTCTTAATCAACATACAAGAATACAAGAACATGCAAGAATCACTACACAAGTTAATGAAACATGATATTATCATCCTATGAACTCCTCTAGATCCTCTAGGTGTTAATTCCTACCAAGATAGAGCTAGAAAAGTTTTCTAGCAATTGCATTTGGTTTGTGTCATCTAACTTCTTCCACACAAGTTGCAAGGGCCCTCTTAACAAACAAGCATCTGTTCACATTATACCATTAATAATAATATGATAGTATAATAACCATGGATAATCACATACCATAATCATTCATTATATATAACATATATATCATAATTAAGTGAAAATATTTTCCACACATTAAAGTTTGATGGAAGTAATGAATTGGATAAAGAAGCTAAAATAGTACCAATTGCAGGACTCGTAACTTCCCCCATTACAATTTAAATTGTCCTCACACAAAAAAGGGCCTAAGACTAAAATATTCCATACCACATCTATAAGCTATGAATTTTTACTTGGTATATTTTTTATTGATTTTAATTATTTTATTTTTTTGGTCCGAGTAGACTCTTTTTTTAGAATTTCAATGTCTGCCATCTCATCATGAACATCTTCCGCCTCCTCCCTTGCATCATCATTTTCATGGTGATTCCAATACACAAGTTAACTAAAAAAATTTGAAACTTCATATCAAGCACTGCTATTATTTCAAGCTCACATTGAAAAAATGAAAATCAATCATTACCTAGTGTCGATGCCTAGAAAATAAGTAGGCATTTAGTATTGACTAGTTTATCTAAATTTCTTTTATAATAGTTGAATTAGACTTACACGAAGTGACATATCATTTTTGGACAAGTTGAATTCTAAAGCAATATCCTAATGTCCTCTTCCTATCACCTACATCTCCTAGCCAGTCAAAACCCAAAATTCCCTGCAACATTAATTCATCATTCCCTAAATATCTCATACCAAAATGTATTGTTCCCTTCAATTACAATAACTCATTGTATCTACCTTGACTATTTCAAAGACTATTTCTAACATGACTAATAGATGTGTATTACATGTCAACATATGAAATAGTATGGCATGTTCCTTGGAACAAAACATATTGTGGTTGTTTGGGGGAAGAAATCATTAAAATGAGTGCTATTGTTTGTAAAAACCACTCATTTTGAAGCTATCAATTTAGGAACTAGCATGGTAATGGGTTTTGAAAGACCATCTGGCTATAATGAATTCCCTTTCTTTGGAAATAAATATGTAAGTTAACTTGTATTGGCACCTCCAAACTTTACCTCAAAGATTTGACTACTTCTAAAGCTAAAACAAACAATGGATATATGGTGACATGATGGAGTTTGGTGCTAAGACAAACATGTTGGCTCCAATTTCCTATTTAGTAAAATAAAATGAGTACACCCATTATTTTGCATAGTAATATAAGATATCTTTTTTTAGAAAAATCTTGCCTTTATAAAATAATCAAGAAGTAGATAAAGGTCAAATCAACTAATGAATTAAAAAATAATGATTCAAAAAAGTGAAAAAATTAGATGTTGTAACATGTAGTAGGATACAATTAATATTGATAAACATCTTACTTGGGATATTGAGTTATGTGGTGCAACAAAAACAATGACTCCATGGTCTCAGGTCATAGAAGGTTATGGCGGTATGTATATCTAATTATTAGGTCATCCAAGAACTTAGAAATTATATTCCCTCCTTGTAATCCATCTTCATAAAATTCTTGTTTCAAAAGTTTCAAATTCATAATTATACCCTCAGAACAAGCTACAAAAAACATGAGTTGTAAGAAAAATAACAAAATGTATATGATGTAGGTTATTAATTCCTGCAAAGTAGCCCACCTCTATATGAAAATATGGAATTTTTGGTGCCAGGCTGACCAATAGTTGTTACAAAATACATCTCATAACAAGTCTTCATGATATCCTCTGCAAGCTTCAAGTTTTCTATGTCCTTGATAGTCATTAAACCTTCTTCCATTTCTCTCTATTTTTTCAGGCCTCTAGTTGCCCCAAGTACAAGGGTGCCAAGTAGGAAACATACCTTCAAATGCAATTACAAGAAATTTTCTTGGGCTCTAATAGAAACAACTAATCAATGTAACATGAAACATGATCAAGCAACACATTTACCTAATTCTTAAGTTCTTAACAATGATGATGAAAGCATGATGTTAGTTCAATTGGGAATCAATTAAACAAACTACAATCAACTCTTCTGTTAGTTAAATCAGACTATATAAATCACTAAAACATCAAATGGGACAAGAAAATAAAGGCATAGAAAATGCTTCTAAAACAATATCTTACATCTAAAAAATAATTTTAAAAAACTTTTGAAATAGTATTTTATATCTCAAAAGACCATAAGTGATATTGAAATGTTCTCATTGACAACCATTTTAGTAGATATGCAAAACAATTAAGGGAGTGTTGATAGTTTTTTATTACATTATAAAGACATGCCAATACAAAAGAAGAGAGCAACTATTTGAGCCACATTTTAGGTACTATTTTTCAAGTAGAGTCTCCTTGTTATTGCATATAAGTGGATTATAGAGTTAAAAACATCAACAGACTTTGACTTGAGAATTTGCAAGATTATAGGTACAAGCTACAATGGAAAGTTAAAGCATGAGAAGCATGCCCTTTCGATGGGATAGTTGCCGCAGAAATCTATTGATATGTTTAAAGATAAAACATATTTGACATGATTCAGGAGAGATTAAGAAAAATAAGCGCACAAGACTAGTGCATGAATTCTACAAAGGCATGTGTTAAAGTGCCTAATACCTATATTAAAATGCATAATAGTTTTATTATATGTCTAAAGCAATCATCTCTATAGTGATTAAAGATAAACATTGATCTTTTGTATAAGACTGATGTTTCATTTGTATGAAAACCATCTAGATGCAATAGATATTTGGTAAATTTTTAAGCTTCTAAAATCCAATTTCTTAAATTCTTTTTATAAAAACACACAACTAAATATTGAGTAAACATAAAAAATGTATAAGTCAAAAGCCTCAATTGATAACAAGAAGTCATAGTCACATAATTAATAATAATAAGATTAGGTATCACAAAAAATTGCATAGAATTCATCTACAAAAATTGCATAGAATTCATCTACAAAAATTCCAAAATGTGTATATGATATTTATTAATAGTGTGCAGGACATCATTAGGGATTCAATTTTTGCAAACACTTGAGCTCAAAATATTTTCTTGCAATGATTTCCTTCAATTTGGAAATATGTTCCTTGAGATCTCTAACATCCTTGCTTTCCTTTTTGCTACATGCAACACCCAGTTCCAAGCTAGACACTCTCTTTGCAAATTTTAAAGTGCTAATTGTCTATAAGTAAGAGTCAATGTCTAGATTGAGATGTACAAACATGAGTGTCTTTGCCTGGTCACCTAGGGAATCCTGAAGAATTTGGTTTAGTTTGCTATTACTAAATGGGACATGTGCACTCTTATTAGCTAAATAAAATATAACATCCCCAAGAGTAGAGAGAGACTTGTTTATGTGTGTTGCTTCTTTAAGTCTTTCCCTAGTGACTTCTAACTTGTTAAGCCTCTCACTACTTGCAAGATCAATCAAATGAAGGTATCCTCTTACACTTTCTCTACAAGATAAGTTTGTCCCTTCTGGTGGAACTCAATATTTTGAAAATATTTGTTCACCCTTTACCTACTTTCATTTCTTACCTTAGTATGTACTAGATAGATTTTGTGATCAAAATAAGAAATCATTTATTGCATCTCTTTGTGTTTTGATAGAAAATAGCTATTTATCACTCAAATCAAAGAATCCTATTGTAGAATTGCACTCCTAGGCCTTACTCATCACATGAAAATATCCATTGATCATTCTAGGCCATGGTCCTATTTGAATTCATGAAGATATTCTCATTTTTTAGATTATCACTATCGCTATAGTGACGAGGCATAATATATCAACTATGTTTTAGTGATTTGGGTGACTTGAAGTAGGGTATGATATCACTACAACATATAATGAAGGATTCATCATTGTGCAAAGAAGACTCATTATCAATATGGTGATGAGTGATGGAATGTAATTATCACTATAAAATATAGTGATATATCTCACCAACGAGTGGAGGATATGGAATATTAGTATAGCGATGAGTGATAAGTCTTCATATATCGCTGCATGTTATAGAGATCATGATCTATAGCTGAGCGGTGAGAGCACAAAAAGGATATAATGATTAGAGATGAAACTTGGATATCATTGTAACTTATACTGATGGATGGTTTTACTATTAAAATGGCATCACTATGAGTTGTGGTGATAAGTTGAATGTGATTATTGATCACATTTTGTATTATGGAGATATAGTGACCAATGATGAGTTGCATGATATTGCTTTTATGTTATAATGATATTTCAAGTTCCAATATCAAAGGCTAAAGTTTTGATATTGCCGTACCTAATAGTGAGAAGTTGTATCAGAGATTGTAGATGAAGGGTTTCTAGTATAGAGATATATCTCATTGGCGAGTAGAGGATATGGAATTTTAGTATAGCAATGAGCGATAAGTCTACATATATTGTTGTCTATTATAGTGATCATGATTTGTCACCAATGAGAGCACAAAAAGGATATAGTGATTAGCGATGAAACTTGGAGATCACTGTAACTTATAGTGATGGATGGTTTTACTATTAAAAGGACATCACTGTGAGTTGCAGCTATAAGTTGAATGTGATCGCTGATCGCATTTTGCATTATGGAGATGTAGTGATTACTGATGAGCTGTGGGATATCTCTATATGTTATAGTAACATTTTAAGCACCAATATCAAAGGCTAAAGTTTTGATATTGTCGTAACTAATAGTGAGAAGGTGTATTGGAGATCAAAGATGAAGGGTTTCTAGTATAGTGATAAGCGATGGTGATATTGCCATTGTTATAGCAATAGACATGAAGTTAGAAGCAATTTTCTATTTGTGAGAATTTCCCTTTCCCTGTGAGAACTCTCACTACCTGTGAGAATCCTTACCATTCAAAGCACCTAGACAACTTTTTTAGAAGAAGTAATAATATAATTTAGATATGTCGGATAAAAATTCAGAGGAAGGAGTGTCAATTTTTTTGTTTGCATGTGAGAATACTCATTGTCTTGATTGGTACAAACTTTTAAAGCAGGACATTTCTTTCATTATTATCTATTTCTAAATTTAGTATCTTCTTTGAAAGAATATGTCTTTACCTTCTTGGCTACTCTTGATTTTCTCCATATCCACTACTTGTAGTAAGAATAACAATTATTTTCTACAATTAAGAAGAAAGTGATATTGATAGGGATTCGACTTGTTGGGTCTATTTGTAGTCTAATTAGAATGCATAGTACAAAGCATTTGGATTATTAGATAAGTTTTCTTCTTTCACATGATCCAATCTGAGAGTGTAAGAGAGTAGGTTTGTGAAATTAGGTAATTACAACCTTGTTTGCAGTAATATGGAGACATGACAACTTGCTATTGGACAAGTGCATTCTATTAATGGTGTGTCAAGTTACCTACCTAGTTTCTTTATGAGACCACATAAGACTTCATCAAGCATCATACACATACTACTATAAACCTTAATAAACATATAACATTTAGGAATTTACTACATTAGACATCATTTCCTTCTTTTGGCCTCTACCACCATTCACTAACTTGAAATCTTTTGCATCATTCTTCTCATTAGCACTCCCTCTTCTCTTGCGACCCCTACCAACACCTCTTACCTTATGCTGGGGAAATTTTGCTTCATCATTTGAGCCCTACTTTTCCATGATAGAATTAGAAGACTAGTATGAAATAACTATGACAATTCTTCTAAAATAAGAAAAATAAAATAAAAAAAGGAAAAAACTTCACCTCATCTTCCAATACAGATATTGGTGAATCAGTATCTCCTTCAACCTTGGCAACCACAACATTAACCATTTTCATAATCTGCATGAAGAAATGAAAATTAAACCCAAATCAATCAAAAGAAGGCAAAATTATAACCATCAAAATATGGGGTTTCTACTTTGGTTATGGAATAAACTAGCAAAATGAATGCACATGCAACCTTTCAGCAATGATTAATCATGAAAGATTGGAAAAGAGGTATCACCTCTAAGGAAATATTGGTAATTCAACCCTATCAAATGGAAGAGATATAGGTGTAGAAAAATTTAGGTTTCCACAAACTGAATTGGATTCCCTTGAACATGATACATCCAACTTTAGGCACATGACACTCAAAAACTAAAGCTACATGCTTTAACATTTATGATAACCACATTCAAATAGATATACTACTATTCATCATTAGCAAGAAACTAAACATCTACCAATTAAGAATAGCTCAAATAAAAAAGAGTTCATTATTTTCAAAGATTCATACCTATACCATAGAGTATCATCCCATCATTCTAGACCTACAATGAATTAAATTGATTAATTAATAAAGGTATGTTAGTTTGAGCTTCACTTGGTTTTGAGAATAATTTAATATTCTCTACTTAATGAGGCCAACCATGAGAAGGTGGAAGCTCATCTAGACTCGCTACACCTCCCCCTAAAATCAATCTAAATTTGCCATTATCATCTAATTACATACTTCATTCATTCATTCATCCATTTATGAACTATAACATTCAGTCAATACAATCACATAACATTCATTAATATGGTATAAAATTCATTAATACATAATACTAATCAAGACTTCATTAACACATAATAATATTTATTAACATGACATAAAAATTGATGGGGACACAACCCAAGAACAAAATGGAAACAACAGAAAAGGGAAATTATATTAACTGAGAAAATAAGCTAGTACAAATAGTACAGGAAAATAAACTTCAAAATATGCCCTAAGGGCTCACAATAGCATAAATCTGGAGATAAATTCTCCTTATGGTACCTCCTCTCAAACTCCACTCCGAACTGCCTTTTACAATGCCAAAATCTCCTTAAATAGACCCCGGAGGGTTAAGGACTAGGAGTACATTCTAGAACGTGCTAGTAGGCATCCACCGACCAAACAGAAGGTTTCAGAAGTGGAATTAGAAGTCGGTGAAAACCTAGAAGAATCCAGAAATGGTAATCGAACTTTCGGGAGGCATAACTTTTGAACCATAGCTCCGATTGATGAACCGTTTACAATTTTGGAAAGCTCTTGAAGCACTCTATAGCCCTATGGACAGATTTGCTCATCCCCCATTTTTTGGCCCTTTTTGAAGTCATTTAATGCCCCTAACTTGACTTTGAAGCATTCTTAGGAGGTCTCCAAAACTCGAAAAACTACAATAACTTTCAAACCGTGGGGCCTTTTGACCTGATTCTTTTTCTGGAATGCTCTAAATCACAATTACATTCATCTGGCCAATTCACACCTTCTAGGTCACCAAAATGATGGCCAAATTGCATGCTCCTATTTTTTTGGGATTTTCAAACACACTGATAGTGGAATTGTGAGAGTTGGAACCTTTATTTGACCCAAATGGGTATCCAAAAATGTAAAGACATGAAACATAAACTAAGTCTAAGTACATTTTTTTGGGTGACACAGGATTGCCCTTATGCCTCTGGATGCTCCTGCATCAAAAATCAATAATAATATGCAACATTCATAGATAATTACATAAAACAATGTTCTTTCATTATCCAACAAGGTTGATCAAAGAGCATTTTTTTGAAATCATTTCTTCTTTTTGTTTTTCTTATCTTTCTTAAGGAAAAGCCTAATAGGAGCATCAATATTTTCCTCATTCTCCTCCTCTTGTGCCACATGCAATGTCAAGATATGATGCCTCCTCCTATTTTGAGGAGCACGAGTCTACTGCACTAAAGTGGGCTTTGTTGCAATAACAAGTAAATGGGTTAAATTGGCACTTTTTTTTTTGTTTTTTGTTACAAGTATTTCATTAACTAGTAGAACATGACATGCATTTTTCTTTCCTAAAAATACTACATCATGTAAAATAACATTTTGATCTACCGCCACCTCAACAAGCTGAACACTTTGAACATGCTCCACTCCACCATGATGTTCAACATACTCTAAAATATTCAAAAAAATATTACATGTCAAATTACAATTGAAGATGTTAAATTGTATTCATAATTGTATAATTAATTTCCAATAGAAAATTAATCCCTCCACCACTATGATGCACATCATGGTCTTCATCACATGTAGGTTTTGTGATAGGATTTGAAGGTTGCTATAAAACGTTATGCGCATTGTTATGTAGTCAATTTATGTTGGAAACTAACACCAAAAAATAAATTTCTCAACTATTCAATTTGATTTACTTTTCATTTGACGAATTTACCCATGTCTCATTTGGTGCACTAGATTCTTGGGTATGGCTTTCATATTCTTGGTGTAGATGTGCAACCATGACTTTATATCCTTTTGTCAAGGAAAATTTTTTTATCTTCATCCGTGGGCTCTGTATTGAATTTTATGCATTGTATTTTTTTCTTAATATCGTCAGTTTTGCATGTATGATTTGATTAAAAAAATTGTTTGCAACATTATATAATTTTTTTAAATATAAAATTCCATTGTTGCTACTTATAAGTCAACAGTGAAGATTCATATAGCTACTAGAGCCAATTTTGTGTTGGCCAACCTTTTGTAGCCTTTGATGTGCCTTGTATCCTATGAAAAGTTTGAAACATGCTAGATTATATATTTGAAAAGAACACTAATAAGTGCATGATTACATTCTACTTAATACTATCATGACATACCTTCTTTTTCCCTTTTTTGGTTCATTTCCTTTACCATGTAGCCTTTTCTCTTTTGCATCTTCTATTATTTCATTCCACTCCATCGGTGGAATCATAGGAGGGTGGTCATACTTTGGGTTATCCTTTGGACCACTCCTATATTGGTCCCTCATAGTCTTTATATGTTTGGATGCTCTTTTGACAAGTAGGGAAGTGCCAAAAATATTTTTTACAAAAAGGTCCTCAAAACATTTAATGAGTTGATTTTTTAATTGAGGACCCTGTTCATTCCACCTTTTAAAATAAAATAAAATTGTTAGATCAATAACTTCAATATAGTACAATAAATGGAAAAAAAGAAAAATATTGTAGCAATGATATGAAACTACGTACCTTTTACGTATGGTGGGTCCACATAGCTTCAATGTCATTTCAAACAAATGATCAAAGAAAACATCATTTTCTACAAAAAAATCATGGGATTATCAATCCAAAATGAGTTATGTATAAGTAAACTACAATTACACTATAAATAATAGCAATTTTAAAGCACTAGAATTTTTCATAATTCTAACAGAAACATAGTTTTCTTTTTTAGCAACAATGTCTTTGCAAATGAACCAGTACTAGTCACATGGGCTACTCTAAGAAATGGTTCAACTTTAGTAGTACTAGTCTTTGTTGTTCTATCAACTGAAGGTCTATTTGTTAGTGCACAAAATAGGTCCATGAGTATAAAATCCACCCAAAAAAAAAATGCATGATTAGCACATTATAAAATATAGCAAAACAAGGTTTTACCAATTGTACATGGCATAGTCAAAGATGTTTGCAAGCTCCTTGTTGTCAACAATGCAGTTGACAATATTAGAGTGATGACCGACAAAGGCATCCACATTTCATCATGAGCTGAAGAGTACATTGTTAGTAAAGAAATTTGAAATGGATAAAGATCAAATGGGATACTAGCTAGCTAAAGTCAAAAATAAAATTTAAGTGTTATAATGTTGATGAAAAAAAACAATGTTGCACTACTGGGGTTACAATCTTCTTTTATTTCTCATATTGTTTCAAATGTAGCCAATGAACTTCATGTACCAATTCTTTCATTTGGAGCAATAGATCCAACTTTCTCATCATATTAGTATGGAATGATTGGTTTCTATGGGAGAAATGGACAACTTCTTATTGTGGTTTCATATACAGATGATATGTATGAAATGATGGCAATTGCAGCTGTGATTGGTTTCTATTACTGGAAAGATGTAATTCTCACATTACTTTTTTTGGTGCACTAGAGTTAATTTGCATATGCATACCAGGTTTATCTTTGTATAACTATAGTAGTGCAAAAATTTGATGCAATAATGTGGTGTACACATGTTGCATTCTTTCTTCTCATAGGATTTGTTTTATGAACTTTGGAGCATAAATCAAACTGTGATTTTCAAGGACATCCAAAGGAACAAGCCACATTTTTAGCAAATAAATTTGCAACATTATTATTTTTCATTTGCAATGGATAATGATCAAAGTTAAGTGTTATAATGTTGTAAAGAGAAAGTGTTACTTACATGAAGGTTGTGCACTACAACCCTCACCATATTGACCACGCGGTCTCAAAGGTGCCACAAAATCTTGTAAGAAGAACACATAATATTTTAGATCATGATCCATAAGATACTATAAAATATAAACATCTATTGAAATTTTATTATTGCTTAAGATTGATTACTAATTACCTTCAAAGAATTGACTCTAAGTATCAATTCTTCTTTCAATGGCTCTGTCTCCTTGGTTATGTTTCTCTCAAGGAGAAGGTTAACAATTTCATCACTATATTTTGTTATGATTTTATGGGCCATGAATACGGGGTCAGTGCTATGTGAGATGTTATCTACAAATGACACCTATGTTTCAGATTGCATTTGATTTGCTGTCATTTTAACTTTTCCCTATCAATAAGTATCAAATTGTGACATCAATATTAGTAAACTTATATCAAAATAACTCTAAAGCCATAAATAAAAGAACATAATAATGTGACATTTGTTTCTATATAATTTGTACAATTACACTGATGAAGGTTTACCTTCACTGAAGGTGTGTGAGCTGGTACATCCCCACTTGTGCATTTTGGTGTATGCATGTTGCCCTATGAAAAAGATTAGTAATTCTTAGCAATCAACAATGAAATGAAAGTAATAGACTTCCAAAAATTATTATTAATAAAATAGTAGATACTATATTGGAGTCAATATTAATTGGAGGCAATTGGTTCAAATGTTATATTTACCAGTCCCATGATAGGAGATTTTTTTGTATCTACACGATTCAAATTGTAATCAATCAAAAGCTCTTCCCCTACACTTATTGATTTTATTGCACATACAAAAACATGATTTCCCTTGCGTGCATCGAATATACAATTCGATCACTTATTAGTTGACATAGGTCAATAACTATTTATAAATCCTACAATATTCCTTGTTGCTTTTTACCTTCCATCAATATACATAGCAAGCATTTTACTTTGATCATTTTCTTTGCATTGTATATAATTTGGTGACAATGCATACATACACACAATTTTTTTTTATTTCACAATCTGCATCCAATTGTTGTAATTGTAACAAAGTCCTACATACTCCATAAATTCAAAAACTTTATTATAACTGACCCTTACACCATCTATGGAAAATAGGCCCAAACCATATAATGAAGATGGAGCTATGAGATATATCCTTTCGTTAATAGAAAAATCAATGTTAACTAGAGATAGTTCCTTGGGTACACATTCTTTCTGAAGATGTGTGTACCTTAAGGGAACCTTCTTATTGCCTTCGCTCTCATTATCATAAGAACATGACCCCCCCTCACCAAGGAAAAAATGCATTCATATATTGAATTTTCTTCTAATCTTTTGACCTCTAGTTGATCTCCCTATTTTAGACCTACTAGATGTCTCAATTTTATCTTCTATTCTCACATTTCCCTCACTCAAGGAAGACATATCAGACAAATACCTATTTGATGATACTTGCAATCCATAAAATGAGAGAAATACTAGGACTAAAGTTGATGTTGATAGTAAAGAGAAGATATACAAATAAAAAATTGTATATATAGGGTCTATTGACTTATACATATCTATCCATGTGATTGTGCAAGATCCTAGTCAAAGGCATTAAATAGTCTGCATATATAAATCATTTATCTTAAGTTACCCAAAAATTACATGATATATATGCTAAAAATTACATAGAAGATAAAAATTACATGATGCATTCATCTAAATCATTGTATATTTTTTAATTCCTTACCTCTACTTTATGTGTGGTAGCTATGCAATATCATTGTATATACTCCATGATAGTAGAGTTCAACACATAATAACTTAATTATAAAAATACAAGTCAAACATGTTAGTGGAAATAATTAATTATTATTACATTTTACTTAGGTTAATACATTATTATATTAGTTTCCATGTAGACACCTAGGAGTATGTGTAGTCATATTAGTTGTCTTGTTGACAACACATGAGTTTTCATATTCAACTAAGTTGTCATGTAGAAAACATAGTTGTTCACACTCTAATTGAGAACATGGTGTCTACAACATATCTTTATGAGATACACCTATGTAAGATTATCCTCTCATCATTGCACAAACTCCTGTATTCAATGGAGGATAATCCACTCTTGGTGGACATGTGCTTAGTTGTGAGGCTTATCATTTTGCTAACTCTTAGTCATTCTAGAGGCATTTATATACAGGCACTTATAGTGTGTATACAATTATTATTCATTCCCATTTTGTTAATATGATCATACATTGTTGGTCCATATTGTGCTAAGTTCTTGAGCTTCTTGATCTTGGTGTCATTTTTCCCTAAGGAAAATTCTTACATGGTATTAGAGCTATACCAAATTCTTATATGGTATTAGAGCTAAGGGAGCTTCATTTCATAGCCATTGGAGACCACTTTTGCTTCACCTCTCAAAGGACCATGATTCAGATCTAGAGTATCTACTACTATTGGGAGTGTTTAGAGCCAAACTAGACCTCACCATTACATCTGGAGTGTCAATTTGGTAAATTTTGACTATAAATTTTCTTACCATAAGCCATAGTCAAATTTGAGGAAATTTTTTTTTGCAAGCCGAAACTCAAAGGCTTAATTTGTGAAATTGGTATAATCTTTTCAGATCTGTGCATTTAATTTTCAGATATGTATTTTTAATTTTCGTCTCTTCATTTTTTTGAATCTACAATTATTATTTTTTTCAATTTTTTCGGCCTATTAGGCCTGTAGAGGAACATTTATTTCAAGGAAACTAGGTGATCAATTCCAAGCGCCCACAACTAGAATTTTCACATAATCCAACACATATATCATACTCGACAGAATATTCCACACATTTTGGCAGACTTCATAAAAATTGACATATTAAACTAGCGTAAATAATTGGCAACCGGTAACCTAGCAATGGCTTCCATCAAACCCATGATGGATCAAAGTCTCGACGACCTCAAAGCTATGTTACCATTTGCAGGATTCAACATTTATTTGCTACGACACCCTTTTGTTTGGTGCATGTGGGATTAATCCCACATTGCACTCGTCGGCAAAACCTGTCGACTTCTCCATTCTCCATCGATGAGAAACAACTTTCGGTGACTTTGGCTCCAGGCACGTTAGCCTCCCACCAACTATTATGGGCTCTAACATCCATGTGACACATCCTCTAATACGTCAGCTCTAGCCCTACATACACGTGTCTGCCATGTAACCAACCACCTCAATCATCGTACAGGCCACATTAGCAACCACATACTGCCACAAGTTCACCACATCAACAAGCCACATTGAAATCCATACAACCATGTCACCTACATAGTCAGCCATGTAGATCTACATAGTTAGCTAATACATCATCATCCATACTACCATGTAAGCTAGAGGGTATTTTTCACTGATGTCACCTTTTCATAGTCTTAAATTTGACAATCATTTGATCGTCACCAGTAGACGCAATTGTACTTTTGTGATGACCATTTGGACATCAATTTTAACATAGTGTTTTCCTGGGTAGACCCCTCACCATATGCAATTTTGATTTGACAGTCCAACTTTTTGAGGCCATATCTTAGTCATCCAGACTCCAAATTAGGTGCAATTTTAATATATTTTGGCTAGAATTTCTTGATTTTTTAGTGGTACTATTATTTTTTGGTTTTGGTGCATGGATTTGTTAGAAAAATTATTTTTTGGTGATTGTACCTATCCAATCTTGCATTTTACAACTTTAAATGCTCCGTACAGGCTCATCTGGACACATAATTAGGTTCCATTTTTTTTGAAAGTGCATAATTTTTGTCTACTTTCTAGATCTACAATGAGATTATAGGCTTGTATGGATAGAAATACCACTTTCAGAAATAGGTCTTTTTTTTGCATTATTTTACTTTGATCAAACTTCAAAATTGTTCTATATTTGAGCTACAGTGCTAAGTACTAGATTTGAACTCCAAGAGGAGGTTGTAAAAAGAAAAATCAAAAGTCCACTTAGGCTTAAATTGGTAATTGGCTATTGTAATCAAACTGAATATAAAGTGCCAAAATCATTCATTTGTGGCGGGGGGGGGGGGGGGGGGTTGAGTGAATAGGGGGGTGTCTCTTGGTGTTGTGTTCCTCTTTTCTTGCTATTATCTTTCTTTTCTTACATTATCGGAAACCTTAAGATTCCAAAATTAACACCACATAACTATGCCACATGGTCAGTTAAAAAAATGGTGTGAATTGATGAATGAAGAAGTTTCTCAATATGCAAATGGCTCTTTTCCTAAACCAATAGGTGATCAAATATCTCAAAGTAAAATTCATGCTTGGGAAATAGCATATAGGAAAGCCCTAGGACTCATTAGGTTAGGGGTTGATGACAAGATCCTCTATCAAATCATAAAATATAATACATCCAAGGAAACTTGGGATTCTCTTAAAAACCTATATGGAAAAGTGACTGAGGAGGATGTCTACAAGATTGAAGATGAGCTTATCTCCGTATATCCTAAGAGCTTTGATTCTATCAATGATTTTATCATTAAGGTGAATGAGTTGAGAATAAAACTTGATGATTGTGGTAGTCCCATTAAAGATGACAGGTTGATTTATCTAATTCATAATAAGCCACCATTAGAATATTCCACATTTGTCTCTTCTTTCAACACCACAAAGACTACTTTAGGGTCTTTCTATAAGAAAGTCACTTTTGATGACTATGCTCAGTTGTTGGAGGATGAACAAGCTAAGTTGACAACAATGGGGATTCTCAAGTCTTCAAAGTCTAAGGCATTGGTGGCTAACAATGAGAGCTCTAAAAATTCAACTGGTGAAAGTTGAGATAAAGGCAAGGGCAAAAATAAGAAGTGGAAAGATAACAAACAAGGGGACATAGAAAAGTCAACACCAAATCAAGAACAAGGCAAGTGTGCTTATTGCAAAAAAAATTGGTCATGATGAACATCAGTGTTATCACAAGCAGATTGATGAATTGAAAAACATCATGAAGAAACACAATGTTCCATTGCCTAATTCTTATAAGGAAAAGGGGTTGTCATCTTCAAATTCTAAGAGCAAAGGGCAACCTTTACTCACAAACATTGTTAGTCAGGGAGAATAGATTATTGACTTAGGTGCCACACATCACATGAGTGCTTCAAAGATAGATTTTTCTTCCATGATGCATTCAAAGGTACTTCACATCCTTGTAGGAGATGATACTAAAGTGGAAGTTGAAGGATAAGGTGAAGCTGAGATGGAAAATGGAGCGTTCAAGGATGTTCTCTATGTTCCTAATCTTACCTCCAACCTTCTTTCAGTCTACCAAATCACTCACTATGGAGGCAAAAATAAGGTTGAATTTCTTCTAGATTCAGTGGTAGTGAAAAGCATCAAAGATGACTCTATGGTTGCAATAGGTGAAGCTGATCATGATTCAAGGCTTTACACTTTCTCTTCCTTTGTGCCTAAGTCTAATGCATAAGCCTTGTTAGTGTATTCAAGAATAGAAAGAAAACTATGGCATGAGAGATTTGGATATCTCAACTATAGGTATCTTCAATAGCTTAGTAGCAAGAACATGGTTCATGGTCTACCTCAAGTCTAGTTTTCAGATGGTGTTTGTTTAGGTTGTACACTTGGGAAGTATCTAGAAAAAATGTTTGACAAGGGGAATTCTTGGAGAGCACAATGTGTTCTTGAATTAGTTCATAGTGATGTGGTGGGCCCATTTCTAGTGCCATCATTTGGAAACTCTCGCTATGCACTCATCTTCATTGATGACTACTCGCTATACATGGGTATTATTCATGACTCATAAGAGTGAAGTGTTTGAATGATTTCTCAACTGCAAGGCTCAAGTAGAAAAGCAGTCAGAGAAATCCATCAAAGTTCTTTGAACAGATGCGAGTATGTGAACTCAAGACTTATAGACTTTTGTACTCAATAGGGAATTGACCTTCAAAATTTAGTACCATACACACCATAGTAGAATGGTGTTGCTGAAAGGAAAAACATAACCCTCAAGGAGATGACCACTTGCATGCTACTACATAAGTCTCTTGATCAAGTCTTTTAGGTTGAAGTAATGAATTATGCAAATTACATCCAGAATAGGAGTCCTCATAAATCTTTGGATGGTGTAACTCCTTTTGGAGCTTGGACTGGAAGGAAATCTTCTATAAAGCACTTTAGAGTCTTTAGTTGTTTAGCATGGGAATGAATACCTCCACAAAAATAAAAAGCATTGGAATTTCAAAGTAAATCTTGCATCTTTGTTGGTTATGCAGACTCTCATAAAGCCTACAAGTTGATGGATCCAGAGACACATGACATTTTCTGTGAGAGGAGTGTACACTTTGAAGAAAATTGTGCCAACTTTACTTCTTCAACTCCTCCTTCTTCCTCCTTCATTGAATAGAGTGACAGTGATGAAAGTGACTTGGAAGATGTTCGTCCATGACCCAGATAGAGGCATCATCTAGATGAGGTTGAGGATATCCCTTCTACATCTTCTTCCATAAGACCTAAATGGGCTCAGTAGACATTGGATGTGGTAGGACCATTGGTAAGGAATCCTTTAGATACTTGGAGGACAAGATCAGAACACAACTCACTCCCTCATTCTTATATTGCAGTTGCTTCTAATCCTCAACCATTCAAAGAAGCTTCAAGAACTCTAGAATGGGATAAAATAATGGAGGAAGAATATAATTCTCTTATGAGAAATGACACATGGGACCTAGTCTTTCTTCCTAAGGGAAGAAAATTGGTTTGGTGTAAGTGGATCTATCAGACCAAGTTTGTAGTGGATGGAACTGTTGATAAGCATAAGACTAGACTTGTTGCAAAAGGTTTCTCTCAAGTACCTGGCATTGACTACATTGAGACCTTTGCACCAATTGCAAAAATAAACTCCATTCATTTGACACTAGCTATAGCAGTAGCTTACAGATGGGTTGTTCATCAGACGGATGTGAAGAGCATATTCTTGAATGGTGATCTTTATGAGGAGATTTATATGGAGCAGCCACAAGGTTTCATTCAAGATTCTACCTTGGTTTGAAAATTGAAAAAGTCTATCTATGGACTAAAACAAGCTCCAAGAGCTTGGTATGCCAAGATGGATTCTTTCCTTCTCTCAGTAGGGTTCACTAGATGTCATTCCAATCTGAATGTCTACATTCTTTAGTGGGATGATTTTCACTTGCTACTTGTGCTTTATGTTGATCACTTGATCATTATAGGGAGCATAGCATCCATCATTGATAGTGTCAAGGCTACTATGTAGGATAGATTTTCGATGATAGACTTGGGTCTACTTCATTATTTCCATGGTATTGAGATACATCCATCTTCATCAGGGATCATATTATCACAAACCAAGTATGCTCTTGATCTACTTGCTCGATTTCACATGAGTGACTATAAGGCTGCATCTACTCCATTTCTTTCAGGTGTTAAGTTAGAAGAAAAGTTTTCCACTCCACTTTTTGATGCTACTTTGTATAGATAGTTGGTTGGAAGTCTCATATACTTGACACATACATGTCCTAACATATCCTTTGTAGTTGGCATGGTTTCTTACTTATGCAAGAGTCACATGAACTTCATTGGAAGGCAACCAAACACATCTTGCACTATATCTAGGGTATACATACATATGGGATATGTTATGTAGTTGGTACTGGAGTACAATTAGTGGGTTATATAGACTCAGACTATGTAAGAGATATTGATTCTCACAAATGCACTTTAGGATATATGTTTCATCTTGCTTCTAACCCCATTTGTTGGAAAAGTAAAAAGAAAAACACTATTGCTCATTCATCTACTAAGGTTGAGTATGGAGGAGCCGTCAATGAGGGTACATAGGCTATTTGGTTATAGAAAATTCTAGAGGAGTTTGGTTTTCACATACCTAGACCCACAATCATACATTGTGATAATCAGAGTGCCATTGAAATCTCAAAACATCCAATGCAACATTAGTAGACCAAACATATTGAGGTTTATATGCACTATATCAGAGAGCTAATTCATGAGCAAGTCATTGCATTGCAATATTGTCTTACAGAGCAATAGATTGAAGACATATTCATCAAGCCCTTCACTAAGGTCAAGTATCTTCATTTGTGAGATCTCTTGGAGGTGCGAGATTTTTCACTAGGGGGGTCACATGACGACTCTTCTCTTCTTTATTGTACTTATCTCTCTTTTTGGGTGAGGGTTTTTACCATGAGGTTTTCTCTCTTTCTCCATTTTTAGAGATATTTCATTGAATTTCATAGCATTGTATGTAGAGCATTATATTTTTACATGAGTACCTAACATGGCCTAGTCGCTAGGACCCATCATGCATTTTCATCATAGCTTTTGTGAGCTTAAGTGCATTCCCCTAAGTTGCACTTAGGGGGGGCATTGGTGTAAATAATTAATTATTATAACAATTTACTTAAATCTACTTAGGTTAATGCATTATTATATTAGTTGTCATGTAGACACCTACGAGTATACATAGTCAGATGATTTGGCTTGTTGACAACACAAGAGTTTGCATATTCACATGAGTTGTCATGTAGACAACATAGTTATTCACACTTTAATTGAGCACATGGTGTTTACAACATCTCTTTATGAGATACACCTATGTAAGCTTATCCTCTCATCATCACACAAACTTCTGTGCTCAATGGAGGATTATCCACTCTTGGTGGACATGTGCTTAGTTGTGAGGCTTATCATTTTGCTAACTACTAGTCATTATAGAGGCCTTTATATACAACCACTTCTAGTATGTATACAACTATTATGCATTCCTATATTGTTATTATGATCATACATTTTTGGTCCATATTGTGCTAAGTTCTTGAGCTTCTTGATCTTGGTGTCATTTTTCCCTAAGGAAAATTATTACAAAATTTTTTTTGATAAATAAATGATGACACCATCATACTTGACATTGATCATACATCAATAGACATTTCATTGATCATCATCTTCATCCATGTCATCATCACCATCATTGTACTTGTCACTTTGATCATCGTTGTCACCACCACCATCTTCATCACCACTAGCACCACCATCATCATCATCTTCATTACCGTTATCATGACCATCATCATCATGACCATCATCACCTTGATCATCACCATCTTCATCAGAATGATCATGATCATGATCATCATCACTATCATCATCAACATCACTATAATCATCATCTTCTTCTTCTTTATCATTGTGTAATAGTTGTTTATGATCATCATTTAATTCATCTTCTGGTTATTTAGTATATCTTCTTCTTCCATCACATTATACTTTACCAACCTTCCTCTTGGATCATGTCTAACAACAAATGACTAGCCTGATTTATGTGGAACACCAAAGTAAAACACTTTCTTGCATTGGACTGGAATAATATAGGGCTCATCTCCAACTGGCTCAAATTACCTTGCATTAATCATTGTAAATCCACTACCATGTTTAATAACAGGCCTATCAGGATCAGTTTCATTCAACCATAGCCTATACTATTTGTCGATAAATAGAACTAATTTGAATCAATTAAAGTCACACTCAAGTATATCATCCAAAATTCCATAGTATCTATTTTTAGATTTTTGAGGATGTATGTCATTTCTAAATGAAATATTGGTGACCTCAAAGACTACACTTATCCTAGAATCACAAGTTTTCTTCATTTTGTCTTAATTTTTTATCTGAAATATATGACCATGGTAGTACATAGCTTTATGGTATTTGATTTGTAATTATTCAAACATGTCAAGATTATTTGCATTGATCTATGAGTTGATATTAAACTTATGGGTCATGATCAGTAATCTTATACATACCTTTCTATCTATTAAGCCATATGTTAGATCAAGTCCCATTTGTATAACATTGGGATCTCCATTATGATGAGATTCTTTAACCAATCATGTAGCACCATTCCATGTTAATGAGTGACCTTTTTCTGTAGACTGTTAAATCCATACCGTTATCCAATCAAGATTGTTTGCAATATACAAATGTAGTGCATCCCACTCACGACCAACTATAAAAAAAACAACTAGACCAGTTAGAAACAACTTATATTGATGATGGATAAGAATTAATTAACTACAATAACATCTTATAATTACCTCTCACTTTCCTCAATCTACTTTTCTCTGTCAAGTACTCCCCTTCGAATCTATTAATTGAGTTAGGATCCCAAATGTGATCTACATGGAAATTTGATGCAAACTTGGGAAGATATCCATTAATGTACATCATGGTCTGGTATACCATATATCCCTCTACCATAGAACCCTCAAGGTGTTCTCTTTGTCAAATCAAGCCCTTTATACATTTTAAGTGTCTCTCAACCATCCACATTGGCCTAGTTTGTACAGGTCCATACAATTCAATCTCCTCAACTTAATGTATGAGGTAGTGTTCTTGAGCATTGAAATTTTTTTAAGGTAGATGCTTTAGCATTTCACACATAAGTTGTGAAATTTTTCTCTTCCAATATTTAATATCTTTTTTATCAATTTCTTTAGATGATAACCACCCAAAAGAGATTCAACACACAAGAACATATAAATGAGATTTTAGATAAAAATATACAATAAATTACATAAAAAGTAAAGTAAGTCACATATATATAATATATGTATGAAAAATCTAAGAAATAACACTTCTAACCTCATGTATTTTCCAAGATAATATATAACTTGTTTACAATTGTTGTCAAACTAGTGTGGGAGGGATAAAGGTAGGACATACTGTAATCATTAAAAAATGATCTTCTCAATATATTATGAAATAATAAAATAGGTAGTACATGCAATTTTATAAATATATTGTAAATAGAGAACATGACTTTGACAAAGGTAAATCACATATTTTCAACCCTAGCCCAAAATCACCTTTTTTTGATACAAGACTGCTTATATTTGTAGTGAATCCTGTGGGAAATTTTGTTTTTTGTTTTGTTGGAATTACAGGAGGAAAGGTAAACTTATGAGGGGGGGAGGGGGTGGTGTGGGGGGTAAATCAATATTTTAACTTATAAAACTTTTCGCCACACATTCATCACATGCATTCAATAAATAAGCTGAAATAACATGTAAAGCATATGCATCTAAATCATATAACCATGTAAGCATTCACACACATAACATCATATATGATTACCCAGAAACCCTCCAAGTGAGAAGGTAAAACTAGGGTGGGGATGACACCCAAAATCTTCACTACTGTAGTAATAAAGTGTATCCAGTGAAGTTTAGAATATTTTGACCATGAAACATGATTTACCTTGTGAAAGGTCTACCTTGTTAAAGGCTTACAAAGACTGTTAAGTCTCACCTTGTTAGAGGATTTCAACACCCTATTAGAAGTGTGCCTTGTTAGAGGAATTAAAATTACAACTAAGTAAGCACCTTGTTAAAGGATTTCATACAGCTTGTTTGGACTACTCTATTAAGAAATTTAACTAAAATCACTTGTTAAAATGTCCCAGCATAGATCTTGCGATTGGCACTTGCTTGCCTGATAACATATCATCTCTAAACAATGTCTTATATATCCTTCATGATCAGATGTCTCAATGTTGTATCCTTTTCTCTATCCTTTATTTTTCTCTAACTGATTTTGCAATTCACTCTTTCATCATAACTTCTAAGTCACCTTGAATTCTCTGTATGCAAACTATCTTGTTTGCTCCTTCAATTCCTTTCATATTCACTCTCCTCTATCATAAATAGTTTAGGGCTTCGTCCTCCATAAGAAACTTAGGTGGCTTAGGGTTAGGTATGAATCTATGGTTGAGATTCATCCATTTTTCTGCTTAAACCTTCCCTTTTTCTAATTGGCTACATGTAATTACATAGGGAATCCAAATATAGATTCATCCTTATCCACATAATATCAAAATAGTAAATTAAGTTGGCTCAAAAATGGTTTACATAGTTGTTTGTGCCATTACAAACAAATATGTCAAAACTGTGTCACTTGACATATGAAGTATCTGATGCTCAGCATGCACTGATCTTTATACTGTGACTCAGCATCTGCATTACTTGACATCTACTATTTACTCAGCTCCTGAATCATTCGACGTGGTTTATCTTGTTGACATTTGAGTGACTTGGCATGGTCTACTATTTACATGTTGTGCTCGACATGCATTACTAGTTTGGCATGAACTAGGTAAATGGCTTAAGTGTGTTGACACTCACTTGTCAAATGTGATCTGAGATCAATGATTTCCCCCTTTGACATGAGTGTCAAAAACACTTGAATATACAATATTATCCTTAGTCTCTTGAGCATAACATATCCATGACTCGACTTATATACAAGACTTCAAAATTTCAAAAGTGTGCACTAACTTGTATACCTCAAAATTTTATAACTCCCCCTGAGTTAATGCATCTAATTTGTATCCATAATCTATGCTCCCTTTGAATTCAATATGCTATATTTGGTACTCTTTCATCTAATATGCTCTCCTTTAGTTGATATTTGTATCTGTTTGCCACTTTCTCCCCAAAAATGTATAATTTGTTTGCTACTTTCTCCCCAAAAATGTATATCTATCCCTTTGTTCTTATTCTCCTCTATTGCTATGCTCCCCCTTTCTTATTTCTCCCCCTTTCTCATGTCTCACCCTTTTAGAGACTTAGGTCAAATGGGCTATACATGTCCAAAAAAGATTTATGGACATCCATTATTATCCTTAGAGCTACATCTGAGTTATCACATGCAACATCCAATGACTTAATTTGGATTGCAAGCTCAACAACAAGGTGTACTAGACCATATAAGGTATAAAGATTGGGGTCTTTCTTCAATAGAGTTTCAACATAGTATAGTTCCTTGTGCATTATCTCCATATGTGGGGTGAGGGTAGCCTGAATACTTGTTAGTTTGGCTCTAATGTTAGCCTCATCTACTGTTAAGATAGCTAATTAACTTTGTGTCTGAAGCAATATTCTAAAATGCTCCTCACTTTGAGCTAGATTTGTAGGTAGTCTTGCACCTGATGCAGATATTTGGTTTTTTAGGCTCAGAATGTGACTTCTGGTCTCTTGGATGAAGAGTGTAGGATTACATAGTTTTGTGTACAATGAGAATATATTCTCAAGTACCTTCTTTGCATCCTCAACCTTGGTTGCCAATGCCACTTGTTGTAGTGCTATCTCACTAGTTATTTTCTCATTTACTTTGCTTTGAAACTTTTTTTAGACCATTCTAATAGTTTTGCATTTATATCAAGATCTTCATTACTGACCTTCTCCACTATATCTATCAATTATTCTATTATTGGCTTGGTCTTGTCAGGAGTTGGCAGGCTAAATGCATCTTAAAAGATGTCCTTTATATCTTGAAGTGCTTGCTTCTGCCTGTGTTCTCTCCTAAGCATTTCTTGATGCTTTTTTTCTTTCTAAGGCTTGCTTAAAATGCCTATTTGTTCCAATGTCATAGTATCCTAATCATACTTTGGAATTATATATGTGAAAACCTAACCTATTGGGAGAACGTGTAAATAAGAAAACATGTGTTGTAACATATGCATATGAAAGATTAGAAACAAATAGAAATACAACTAAAATCAACTTGAGTTTAACAACTTATGCAACCAAAAATTAAAGTCCTCACGTAACCTCAAAGCAGCTCAACAAGGGCACCCATAAGAGGCCTTTTTGGTGTGCTCAAGTGTGAGGGATGTAGATGTGGTCTCTCAAATAGAACTATTGAATCGCTTGATGATGAAAATGCAATATGAAATGAGTCTATGCTAAGAATGTGTGTGAAATACCTTCAAGCAATGGCTATGAGTAAGCCACCTCAAAGGATTCCATGGATATGGAGGTGAATGGAATGCAATGAAGAAATAAACCTACAACATCATACTACCATGAAACTAATGCAAAAGCTATAAATCTAAGTAATGCAAACAATTACCAAAGGTTAGTTCTAAGCATAGAATCTCTAAAAAGCTCTAGAACTATACTAGCATGATAACAATGCAAATGAAAAAATGATGTTGTTTTCTTCAGAAAAGGGCTCTATTTATAGATTTTAGGGAGACCTTGAGGAGGTGGCACCTATGTGGAATCCACATAGGAGCCACATAGGAGACAAATAGGCCATGCAAGGGTGGTAAGGAAATGATAAAGAAAGGGAGATAGTGGGATCAATTTAAAATTGAAGGTAATGGGGGACATGTCATAGTGGAGGAATAATGAAATGAGGAGAGTGGAAGACATGGCATAGTGGAGGAATAAAGAAATGAGGAGAGTGGAAGACATGTCATAGTGGAGGAATAAAGAATGAGGTGAGTGGGAGACATGTCATAGTGGAGGAATAAAGAATGAGGTGAGTGGGAGACATGTGATAGTGCAGGAATAATGTCATAAATGCCATAAAATAAAACATTTAAAAATTTATTCAGTGGAGACATGTAAGGGATAAATGAATTGAAAATTCAATTAAGGGTTATGTGGATAAAAGAGGAATAAATGATTTTAAAAAATCATTTATTAAACTTGGTGGAGGAAAGGTTAGGGTTAAGATTAATTTAGATTAATCTTAATTAGATTTGAGAAGATTAAGCATGTGGAGGATTTAAATAAATTGAATTTATTTAAAAGGGAACATATGATGTCACCATGCATTAAATGAATTTAACACATTAGAGGGGGGTATTTGAGTTAAATTCAAAATACATTAGGGAAGTGAACTTATTTAATTAACTCAAATTAATTAAATAAGTAGAAGAATATGAAAAAATACAATTAATTAATTAATAATTAATCATAATGTAAAAGGAGATATTAAATTAACTAATATAGTGTTTTAGGACAATTTTAGGTGTCTACATTTTCCCCCTCTTTGATGTAGTGTTGGGACAACATTGCATCAAAGAAAAAGAAAATACAAATTGCCCTAGCAAGGAAAGGAGTTAGAAGAGCCGTGCCATGGCTACGACAAGGGAGGAGGGTGCCCCCTTGAGAAAATGAGGTGAAAAAGGAAAAGATTTTTTTTTTTGCCCCATTTTCTTGAAAATAGACACATGAAGAAAAAGGGAAAGGCTTAAATAGGACCCTTGTCTCAAACAAAAAATCACAATGAAGCCCTAGTCTACATGAAACCTAACTACATGAATGCATGGGATTCAGTTGTGCTCATACATGAGAGCATACCCTAGTTTGATATTGCAAAAGGAGTGATGCACCAAATGCTATAGTAGCATAGATGACAAAGTTCCTTTGCATGGACTAGACTCTCAATGCAATAGATGTAAGTTTCAAAGTGACAATGAACCAAATGACATGTATGCATTGGAGAGGTCTAGGCACACCCAAATTATTTTGAAGGAATTTGGTGGTAAGTGTGCTAACCCATTGCCCCCAATGAGAAATGTATAATCATAACTCAAAACCAACATAGATGTGTGAAAGAATCGTGAATATAGATCATACTGCAAAAATGACACGTTGAATCAGGATAAGTCATTCAAATGATACCAAGATATTGAAGATCGAGGCACACTTGGAGAGGCTATCATTGATACACAAAGATAAAATCTACAAAAGGGCCTCATGGCCGAGTAGTCATTCCGTCCATAGTTCTTGCCATGAACCAGATTTTGATAGTGAAAGTTGATGTTAAGCCTGTGGAGGAAGGATACATCTTGCAAGGAAAAAATTGATTGATTTATTGAAATTGATTGTTTGATCAAGTTTTTTATGATTGAATTGATGGCAATTGTGTGAACAGAACAATGTTCTCAAATCATTTAGTCATAGTGTGAATTTGTGTAAGCTTTGTTTGCAATTGCTATTTTGATAAGCTCAGTGTGATGGAGTGAAGCTCAGTGTCATGAGATCATATGCTAAATAGAAGAGTGTGGATAAGATACGATAAGATGATGAATGAATTGAATGAGCTGAATGATTGGATAAGATTGAAATTGATGTGTATGAAATGATTAGGAGAAGGGAATATGATTAGATGAGAGGAGAAATGAATTTATTGAATTGATGAAAATGCCTAGATTGGGACCTCTGACAAGGGAGATACAAGGAATGGTAAATAGAGGCGAAGGGTGGGGATTTTTGAATGGAGGAAACAAATGGGGGACCAAAGGATCTGGTATAGGAAAATGGGGGGCCAAGGAGCATGTTTCAAAGGAGTTGACAAAAATTCCCCATACCAAGGATAGGAAAATAGAAGGAAAATATGGTGAGAAAGGATGTATGAACATGGAAGGATGGTGTGAAGGCTAGTGCATGGAGGAAGTGAATGCAGTGTTGTTCCAAAGCATGTATGAATATCTTATTGTTGTTCCTCTAGTAGTGATCATGAGCATAGACATGAAAGGTCAATGAATATGGGAGGGAGGGTATGAATATGATAGGGATAATGATATGAAGGATATGGATGAAAAGTGGAACATGAAATGGAGGAAACGCATGAGATAATCAAGACCCAAGACACATGGAAGGGGAATGTACGCATGTAGAATTATGTACAGAGGATAGAGGATATGAAAATGAAAGGGAATACTGGGATGCACGATATGGATAGACTATCAAGATCAAAATATGTGAATGGATAGAAGTGTGTAGGATAATGTATGGATAAGACACAAGGGAGATGTGTAGCATATGGATGGATGAAAGGTAAAGGATAGTCAAGATTAAAGATGGACAAGAGGGATGGAGGATAGATGGAAATATGGAAGATATGCAAGGTAGCATGGTATGGATGGAATTTCCCCCCAATGTAGAGTGCAAGTGGAAGAGGAAAAGTGAATGGATGGATAAGCGAAAGTGGAGGGGAGAACTCAAGCATTAAGATACATGGATGATATCCCTTGATATTTATTTATCATTTTGTTTTTTTTGCAAGGAATTATTATTATTATTTTCCCATAGATGTTGGTAGGAAGGGGAAAAGAAGGATGAAATGGACTAGGACATGAAGGCCAAGGACTTATGAAAAAGTTTGGATTAAGGGGGTGGAGTGATTTGGAGGAAGACTGGGTTGATGGATGCTAGGTTGGAAGACTTGTGAGTGAGTAGATGAAGGAGATGGAAAGATCATTATTGGCACACACCTTGAAGGGTGATGGAAGTGTGGAAACTTGGGGATATAAGGACCCAAAATGGATGGAGGAGATGAATTTAGGATGGTGGATTTTGGTACATAAGGACCCAAAATGGATTTGGAAAATGGAAGTTTGGATGATTTATGAATGAGGGAAGCCTTTGGATTAGCTAAATTGGATGCCATGTTCTTTTCTTTGAGAATCATTTCTGCTTTAAGTAGCTTTGGAATCCACATAATTTTTGCATTTTTTATTTTTAGCCTTTGTGGCCTTCTGATTTCTTCTTTCTTTTGGATCACATTTTTCTTTTCTTGAACATGTCGTCTATAGAGGACATGTTGATCCTTGGATTTTTGTGGATATTTTGTTTGATTCACTTTATTTTTGGCATCCAATTTTCTTCCATTGGCCAAGGTATGACTGCATGAGAAAAAATGGGATGGAGAGCTTATGGATGGTGAACATTGGAAAGAATTCAAGGATGTGTGCCTTTATTGATCTTTATGAGGAGTATGAGGGAATGAAGCGAAATAAGTGGATATGGTGTTTGAAGGAATGTATGGACCCAAAATGGATGGAAGAAATGAAGGGTTCAAATTTGAAACATAAGGACCTAAAATGGATGGAAATGAGGAAGAAACAAGAATATGGATATAAAGTCCCAAAATATAGACTTGGAATATGGATGATGGGAGCATTTAGGTTTGGATGGAGGAATTTAGGTTTGGAATGAGTGGAAGGTGTATCAGTATCTTGAGATATTATTTCTTCAATGGGATACTTATTATTTTCAATACTAGGTGCAAGTCCACGTATAGGGGATTCATGAGTGGATTGGATAGATGTGGTGAGATCTGGTGGAGGATTAAGATCATGAGGGGGATTTTGAGGGATAATAGGATCTTGATATGGATTGGGATCATGAAATGCAAATGAATGGGTACTTTGATCTTGACTTAAAGGAGGATCATGTAGTGGGATGGAAGGAATTGTTGGATCATCTAGTGGAATAGGATCATATAATGGAGTGGATGGAATGGAAACATGAGATGGAGTGATTTGATCTTGACATGGAGGAGAGCTAGTGGGTAAAGTGGAAGGAATTATAGGATCATCTAGTGGGATAGGATCATATAATGGAGTGGATGGAATAGAATCATGAGATGGAACATTTTTATCTTGACATGGAGGAGTATTATTGGATGGAGTGGAAGCAGGATCTTCATGAAGTGAAGGATCTATGGATGCTAACTCTTGAGATGGAGGGGAAATATGAGGTGGGACATTTTTATCTTGATAGGGAGGAGAGCTAGTAGATTATGTAGAAGGAACATCTTCATGAGATAGAGAATCTATGGATGCTAACTCTTGAGATGGAGGGGAATCTGTAATGTATGCAATAGAGGGAATGTCTTGATCTTGCTTAAGAATGGGATCATGAAGTGGACTAAGAGGAATAAATGAATCTTGAGGGATAATGGAATCATGAGATGGACCAAGAGGGATATATGGATCTTGAGGGATAATGGAATCATGAGATAGACTAAGAGGGATAAATGGATCTTTAGGGATAATAGAATCATGAGATGGAGAAATGCTTGGATCTAGAGAAGAAGAGGAATCCATAATGACATGCTTTGGAGGAAGGCATTGAGATGGAATTGGGTGTATGGCTTTGGGTGATTGGATCACTTTATTTTTAGTTTTGTATTTAGCCACAGTTTCTAGTAAGAAAAACCTATTACAAGGTGGGGATGATGTTGATCTTGGAAGATTAGAATTTTGTGGAGGTTGAGGTATGGGATGATGGCTTTGGACATTAACCTAAAAGTATGGTGAATTAAATGGATGATTCAAGTTGGATGGGACACAAGGATTATGGTCTTGGAAACATGGGGGAAGAGGACATATGTCTTGGAAGGTAGGTTTTTGCTTTTGATTCGCTAGGCTCAAGATAGAATTCTCGAGTTCCTCAATTTCTTTGGCCATGACATTTTTGTTTCAGGAATTGTGTGTAGGTTTAGGTATGGGATGATGCCTTTGGAAATTAACCTGAAAGTATGGGGAATTACACAGAGGATTTGGATTGTATGGGACATTAGGCTTATTGTCTTGGAAACATGGGAGGAAGAGGACATATGTCTTGGAAGGTAGATTTTTTCTTTTGATTTGGTAGGCTCAAGATAGAACTCCCGAGTTCCTCAATATCTTTGGCCGTGACATTCCTATTTGATGAATTGTGTGGTCTATGAACAAAATCATATCTTGATGAAGGATAATGAGGTAGATTTCCCTTGTCATAGGTAGAAGAATAATAAATGTGAGAGGGATTAGAATTGGATATGTAGTTTTGAGGATTGAGTTGATATGTGTGTTGCATGGGAGATATGACTTCATATTGCCTTTGAAGATCATCAACCATTTGGTTAAGCAAATTCTTATCCATTGAGATTGGATGAGGAGTGGTCAGAGATTTGATGAGAAATGAAATATGAACTTGAGACTAGGAGAAATTTTGGACTTTGTTTCAATTTGATTTGGATTGGATTTGACTTGATATTGATTAGAATTAACTTGATTTGATTTGATATTGGATGAAGGTTTGAGATAACCTTGATAAGCTTTGGGTCATTCAAGCTAATGAGGATTAAAGTCCAAGGATTATGATGGTGCTCCTAAGTCCAAAGTAGAGGATTTGATGAAAAATTGAAATAGTAGAAGATTTAAATAGATGAAATGAGAAAGATTGATTTTGGATGAAGATGCAAATGGATTGAATGAATGAATTTGACAAAGGAGTTGGATTAAGAATCATGAGTATGAAGCATGGGATGAGAGAATTGGATCTCGATGTGGATTATGAATCATGACTAGGATGAAGATTATAGATTTGATTGAATGATTAAGAAAATGAGGAATGATGGTGATGAACTTTATGGATAGAAGAAGTGATGTGGAACACAAGAGATTCTTTTTGTATATTTTGTTTGTTTTTTTGAAATGTTTTTCTTTTGAATTTGAACTTTTGTGATGTTTTTGGATTTTAAACTTTGATAATGTTTTTGTATTTTTTGAAATATAACATGAAAAGCATACAATGAAATATATACAAGAAAAGATGAGATGATGTGTTCCCTTCAAATGGGGAGATTTTTGAACATTCAAGTACGTCAAACACACCAACAATCCTATAAAGATTTGACTAGGATATACAAGCTTACCTAGGGGTGTCCTTGATATACACAAAGTACATAAGGCCCAAATCTATGGATGAAAGAAAATAATGCCACACAACTGGGAGGAGATGGTAACTCAAATCTCCACCTTCACTTTCCAAAGGTATAAAGTTCTTTGGGGCTTAGCCAAGAGTGACAAAAATTTTCTTCCAAGAGAGGTGTCTTTTGTTTACCTTCCAATATTTATACTCCATCATAATGCTCGAGTTGAGGTCATCCCAAGGGGTGATGAAATCCCCAAGTAGGCCTCCTAAAAAGTAAAATAAGGCCACTTATTTCTTGTGCACTCAAGATCACTCGAAATCTTGAGAGGAGTGAATATGTAAGTGGTCTTGGGTTTAACATACACTTGTTCTTTCCCAATGGAGCTTTAGGTGTTGTAATCTATTTGAAGACACTCATGTTTAGCATGCAATGTTCTTTCCAACTTGACAACACCGTCAACATAATGAAAATTGATAGTTTGTCAACATAAGTAAATTGTACAGCGTTGACATAAGAAAATTGATTGAGGAAAGAGTCAATGCCATTATGCATTCAAGATTGAGTGAGTGTTTGTTTTAAACACCAAATTGAAATGTTCATTGCAATGTTCTTTGATCCTTAGAAATTCAAGATTGTGTTATCATTCATTCCAATGAAATGTTCAATTTCTTTATGGCATTGAAGATTGTGTTGAAATATTCATTTCAAATAAAAAGGTTTTGTTAAATTAATGTTGCATCCAAGATCAAATTTGATTGTTTTAGCTTTAGCCATTCAAGAGTGTGTTTTAATTTTAATTTAATTCCCACATGCATTCAAATACAAGTGTTTAAGCATTCAAGTTCATTCCAAAACAAATTTAAGAAAAAAAATCTACAAGAAATATAAAAAGAGTGACTTTGAATGTCTGTACTTGATTTTAGAAATTGAATTTGACAAAATGATCTATAGATCTAGATAGAG
The DNA here is from genome assembly GCA_028749045.1 of Cupressus sempervirens. Lineage (NCBI taxonomy): Eukaryota > Viridiplantae > Streptophyta > Pinopsida > Cupressales > Cupressaceae > Cupressus > Cupressus sempervirens. The sequence continues at coordinate 772,897,200 of CM053784.1, read as the reverse complement.
GGCTCAATCAGCTTTCTGACACTTTTTGAATCATCCCAAATGAAGCTCGTATGCAAAAGTTATAGACATTTTAGTAACAGTGCTTCTTTATGATTTGCAAAGAGGAATGAGTCTAAGTTAAGCCCCTAAATAGATAGCCCTTGGGCCCCATGTGAACATAGGCTGGAAGACATGTGCTGAAAGTTTAACATAGCCCTTGGTCATCCATATGGTAAAAGACACTAAAAAATACATTAGATGATTAGTTTGAACCCATGAAGTGGGTCCCATTGGGCATGTCAAAATGTATATGTGAAAACCTAACCTATTGGGAGCACGTGTAAACAAGAAAATGTTAGTTGCAACATGTGCATATGAAATATTAGAAACAAATTAAAATACAACTAAAATCAACTTGAGTTTAACAACTTATGCAACAACAAATTAAAGTCCTCACATAACCTCAAAGCAACTCAACAAGGGCACCCATAAGAGGCCTTTTTGGTGTGCTCAAGTGTGAAGGATGTAGATTTTCTCTCCCAAACAAAACTATTGAATCCCTTGATGATGAAAACATAGTATGAAATGAGTCTATGCTAAGAATGTGTGTGAAATATCTTCAAGAAATGGCTATGAGTAAGCCACCCTCAAAGGATTCCATGCATATGGAGGTGAATGGAATGCAATGAAGAAAGAAACCTACAACATCATACTACCATGAAACTAATGCAAAAGCTAGAAATATAAGCAATGCAAACAACTACCAAAGGTTAGTTCTAAGCATAAAATCTCTAAAAAGCTCTAGAACTATACTAGCATGATAACAATGCAAATGAAAAAATGATGTTTTTTGCCTAAGACAAGGGCTCTATTTATAGATTTTAGGGAGACATTTAGGAGGTTGCACCTATGTGGCATCCACATAGGAGCCACATAGGAGACACATAGGCCATGCAAGGGTGGCAAGGGAAATGATAAAGAAAGGGAGATAGTGGGATCAATTTAAAATTGAAGGTAATGGGGGACATGTCATAGTGGAGGAATAATGAAATGAGGAGAGTGGAAGACATGGCATAGTGGAGGAATAAAGAAATGAGGAGAGTGGAAGACATGTCATAGTGGAGGAATAAAGAATGAGGTGAGTGGGAGATATGTCATAGTGGAGGAATAAATAGTCATGCTTTGCACCATGCTTATGAATAATATATTCAAACTAAGGACTATTTTTCCCACAATGAGGTGCATTTAATCTTGTCAACCCAGGGACATATACTTGAAATGGTTGGCACAATATGTGCACTAGGTATCTTAATGAGTCACTAAGCTTATGCTACAGTTAAGTAAAATGCAAGGAAAATAACCTACACTATTGTTGTAGGAGATGAACACACTTGACTGAAACAAATGTTGGAAACGAAATAAAAAGTTAACATCTATTCCAACATAGTTCATCTACTATAAATATTCTTACAAATGCTACAGGAATATTCACGAAGTATGATGTTATAGGAAGGAATTTACAACTTCTACTTGCAAAACTAGAAATGCTTGGAAATAAAGCTATACTAACCTAATCTAATCCACCTCCCAAGTGGGCCCCCTTGGTCAGTTCTTCTAATCTACTAACATAGGATAGAAGCCAAAAATTATTTTATTATGTTTCAAAAATTCATTACAGGAACAATACATAGAAACTGTAAAAATACAATTGTAAAAGTCAATAGTTCCTTCTTCTTCTTACTTCCTACTAACTTCCACACTTACACACAACTGGTCTAATCCCTATACATAGGAAAATGACACTTATTCCAAAAATGAAAAAACAAACAAACAAACTACAAATCTGCAGGCGAGAAAGAAGGAAGAGTAATAGCTCAAGGTAAGAAGAATAAAGTCTAAACAACAACTGCTTGACATAAATGCAGAGAATATAGTAAGTCTTTAGATATCCTCCATTCTCAGAGCCATTTCCTTTGGTACCAATATGATTCTTCTCCACTATGACTTAAACTTCAACATTCTTTCTCCTCTTGAATGCTATTAACTATATTCAACGTTCATCTTTGAATTTGCCCAATCATCTTCAGCTTCATTGCTAAGAAGTTAGTTATTATCCAGAGATATGTTTGCAAATAAACATTTATCAAATTAAATTCAAATATAAGAACACACATTCTGCTAATTATATGAAATATTGCATAATATATATAATACTAGCAAAAGATGGCATAGTATCTACCCATAGGTTTATCATAGGTTTCAGTAAACATAGGTCCACAAATGTTTTGATGAAAATAAAATAGAGTATCAAAAAAGTGTTTAAAACTATCATGAAATAAAGACAATATTTGGCCTCATCATCTACCCCTTGCTCAACTAATGCGTGTCCTCAAGCATTGCACTTTCTTGTTAATGACCTAAACTCTCCAATCTTAGTCCTTCCTTTCCTGTTACTCTTGAAGGTATAGTAAAATCCTCTTGTTCTTTCCCACACTTCCCTTTTGTGATCTTCTTGTAACTTGTTGAGTTTATCAACATTAATTTCATATAAAGGCCACATGAGCATTAGAGGTTTCATGGTTAATGGACACCACAATTCTAGTCTGGCCTACTTCCCTAACTCTAGATACTTCGGAACCCTGTGAACTGTTGCCTCCAAGTTGATGGGACTATGCGGTTCTAACCTTTTAAGTGACTTAGGCAATCAAGCCCATCTACTTCCAACACCAATCATAGCTCTCTAGAAGGAAAAATAGGGCAAGTTCTCATAATTAGCATATGTTTTGGTTCTTGTAGCAAAGATTCGATCCCTTACTTCTAAATTCTTCTTTCCATAAGTTAATGTGGACCAATCCCTGAGAACTTCATCTAGCTTTTTGCTCTTAGCTCTTAAAGGCAAGGGCTCTATTCTTTCCTCATCCTTGTAATTATTCAATTTCCTCTCATAGTTTGCTTCATTAGACATCTAGGACATGAGGGATCTTAATGTATGTCTCCTATATAGAGAAAGGGATTCCATTAGGTCTCTAAAGGGATAAGAAAATTATGAACATATAATTCACAAAGAAAATTTTGCTGCCAAGATGGTAGAGTATGATATAATCCATAAAATTCTTGGGCTGATTTGAACTCTGCATTAATATCCTATAGAGTTAACATTAGTTGAAACAAAAGAAATTGTTCTTTTAAACAGAGAGCATAAACTCTTGGTGGTGGTCTACAAGCAAGTGCCTAATCATCCAACTTGAGGGCATGATCCATCCGTTGCTTTTGACTTGCTAATTGTTTCTTTAAATCTACAATTTCTTCACCTTGAGATGCTATGACTTTATTCATCTTTTTCCTCTCTTCTTCCCATAAGACCTCAACAAACATATACTGTCCAAACAACTGAAAAAGGAGTTTCTATAGTGTAATAGAACCACTGTCTTCTTCACAATTTTTTTCCCTCTTCCTCTATTCCTTCCATAAATGTTCTACAAAACCAGTAATCCATGTTGATTTATGGGGAACTAGGGTAGCGTTTGGATCAATTTTTTTAGAAACTGTTTCATCTCTACAACTCAAAGTACTTGGCTGGTCTACTGGTGTATTATTTGGATTTTCCTTGATTTCATCCCTACATTCCTCATTAAAACTTTCAAGAATGTTTGTAATTTCAGGATGGGAAGGAGAGTGATCAGAGACAATTTGCATAGGGGATTCTTTAGTAGATGTTTTGGATAGAGTAGAATCTTTAGAAACTTTCTCTCTCATCCTAGGACTTCTCCTTATAGTGGTTTCTTCTTGTATCACAACCTTTTTCCTACCTTTCCCTTTGAGTGCCTCTGCTGCAAGAGTAGTGGTTATAGGACTTTTCTTAGTTCTCTTTTGTCTCACAACTATAGGGTTTGGCTATTCCTTTTCCTGAATAGAGATTTTTTCTTGCATTTTTTTTTTTACTCTTTTCTCTACCAGAAGTAGGTTTCTAGGTTTCTTGAATAGGTAAAGGTACAATATCTTGAATAGGGATAGTTTCTTGCAAATTTTCTTGGGTATTTTAGGCTTTAGCCTCTTGGGTATTTTTTTCAACAGGCTCATTAGTGGGAGCTACATTTTCCTCACTAGGTTGTTCACTAGGGGCAGCTTGGGGTTGCAAAGTTTTGGCTTGTACAAATTCATCCCATGTCATGAGAGACACATCCCTAAGAAACCTTTTTATCAGTAATTTAATTAGGGCATGATGGGTAACGAAATTATCTTTTCCTTTTTGAGTTTCTTTCGCACTGATACAGAGCATATTGTACAAGAAATTTGGAATGTTTACTGAAATATTATGCCTTATACAACTAAGTAATTTGAAATGATGTGCATGTAAGTATGAGAATTTCCCTTTGCATGTAAGGTACTTGATAATTTGCATGGCTAATTCATTCTATGGTAGCAACAATTACATTCTCTTACAACCTTGCTTTGTAATATCCATTTGAGGATCAATCAATCTAGTAAATTGAGCTCTTGTTGACCTCGCATCATGTGTGCTAGGATAATGTTCTCCAATTGCAGGCAACCTAATTACTTTAGCAATGTGTTCCTCTATTGAAATCATCATTAAACCCCAAATGGAAGCTTCACCTTCATCAAATTTCCTTGTGAATTCTGTGGATGTGTCCTCATCAAATGTAGTCAGACTTAGAAAATACCCTAACCATCCACATGTATTAAACCTTCTTACAACCTCTATATCTGAGAGCAACACTATATGTTCCACTAGTTCTCTCCTTTGCAACTGTCCACTCATTTTTCTTAACACTTTCTCTATCTACTATGTTTTCCCCCTTATGAATTCAAGCTGCTTTGTGAAACCCAGACTCAACTCACATTTCTTTTTTTTAACAGGTAATTAATGTTATAACAAATTATTAGGCACAATAATATGGCTTTAATGAAGGTAAATCATGAATATGTGTGAGAATCATCCAAAAAAAATTTTAGATCACATAAAATTTAAACACAAGTCACATCACAACCTAACAATAAAATCATTCAAAAATGAGGGGTACGACACCTACACTTGTATACTTATGGCAATTAAATTCCATCAATGGAGGAAATACAAAGATTTGGAATTTTTTTATAGATAATTATAAATGCTATTTGATATTAGTGACCTTCCCTACCCCTGTGAAATATGAACAAGTGTCCACACTTGTTAGACCTAGTATGGGTAAGGGACTGGCATAACACCGCCATCATATGCAAAATGTAGTATTAAATATAATTAACAAAATTTGCGTACTACAAGTGAATAATAATTTGAAAATGTTATACTTGTCAAGTGTTCATTGCATGTACCTAAAAAGGTGGTGGAAGTTGCATCAACAGTAATAACATCCATCAGCAAGTTGTGGTGTTTTGTTGAAAATAGAAGAAAATGATGACGTGGAAGGCAGATGGGTGGAAGAAAAGAAATGAGGTGGATAGAGTGAATGAAGAAATTTGGAACTTTATGTGGACATAAAGTTTTTATTATGAACATGCACAAAGGAATTAATGTTAAAGAGTGGTAGTTAGAAGGTTAACACCTTCAGCTACAAAAAGAGTTACTTGATTTTGATTTGAATCCGGCTACTAAAACTATTGTAGGAAGTCCTCTTTTGTTTGGGGCCATTTATACAATTTCAATCTATGACCATTGACTAATAGTTTGAAAGGTATTGGATCAATGGTAGTTAATTGAACAACTCTATTGTTAAAGAAATGAGCAACTTCGTATGGTCCCAACCATGTCATATGTAGCTTTCCTAGCATATCTTTAAATCTGGAATCATATAGTAGTGCCCATTCACCAATTTGAAATTATTTGTTGATAATGTGAGAGTCATGCCATTGTTTTCTTTGTCTCTGTATAATTTTAGTGTGCTCCAAAGTAGTTTTACGCATCTCATCCAAAGAGTTAAGATGCAGAAGATGTTCCCTCTGTGCTACAGGAAGTTCAATATCCAATGCCAATGTTGTCCTTAAAGTTTTATGTTCAAATTCAATTGGAAACATTGCTACTTTACCATATAAGAGCTCAAATGGTGTGAGTCCTATAGTAGTCTTCCATGTTGTTCTGCAAGCCCAAACAACTTCTTGTAATCTGCTGGTCCAATCCCTACAGTGCAAATGGACTATTTTTGTGAGGATGTTCTCAAGCTCATGATTTGTGACTTCTACTTGCCCATTAGCTTGAGGGTGGTAAGGATTGGATTTTTGGTGCCTGATGTTACACTATTTCATCAACTCTAAGATCAGATTAGAGGTAAATTGTGCACCTTGGTTAGTGATTAGCTCTTTGGGTACACCATTCAAGAAAAGAAATTCAACAACTTTTTCATCACAAGCATGCTTCACAGCCTTAACTTCAACCCATTTTGTCAAGTAATCATTGTACACAAGTATATAGGATTTTCCATTTGATGGATGATCAATTGGTCCAATGAAGTCCATGCCCCATTTGTCAAATGGTGTTTTAAGAAGCATTTCATCTATTCTTGTTGGTTAGCCCATCCTTTGACACTTATCACACTTTTGTGTATAGTTTATTGCATCCTTGTGAAGTGTAGGCCAATAGTAACCAGTTGTCAAGATTTTGAAAGCTGTTCTTTTTGCTGCAAAGTATCCTTTGCATGGTTCATTATGACATGCATGTAGAATGCCATATATTTCATCTTCTCTCACACATCTTCTCATGATTTGATAAGGTCTAGTGTAAAAAATGATATTATCTATCCAAGAGAAATGAAAACTTTCTCTACAAGCAGCTTCCTTCCTTGTAAGAAATATGTGTTGGTATTTTATTGGCTGCAATGTAGTTAGCAATGTCTACATACCATGGAGTTTGAATAGCAATATGAAATAAATGCTCATCCAAAAATGCATCATCAACCAAAGTACTGTTAGTATCATCATGATGGATTCTTGAAAAATAATCAGCTACAATATTGGATTTTCCAGGCTTATCAACAATAGTTATATCAAATTCTTACAACAACAGTAACCATCTTGCTAACCTACTTGTTATAGCAGGTTTGTTCATGAGATATTTAGTTGTTGCATGATTAGTATGAACAAATATGAGGTATCCAGTGATGTAATGATGGAATTTGTTCAAGGCATAAACTACTACTAACAATTCTTTTTTCAGTCATAGTGTAGTTTAGCTCTCATCCATAAAGGCTCTTGCTAATATAATATATTGCATTTTCAAGATTTTGAGATTGTTGTGCTAGAACTGCACCTATAGCATAGTAAGAGGCATCTATGTATATATATATATATATATATATATATGAAAAAGTAAATTCCAATTAGGGCCTTGTAAAATTGGGGCTATAGTCAGAAGTTTCTTAAGCTATAGGAAGGCTTCATCACATTCGGATGTCCAACTAAATTTGGCTTCTTTTGTGAGTAACTTATACAAGAGACTAGCTATTTTGCTGAAATCTTTTATGAAATGTCTATAATATCCAGTATGACCTAGAAAAGATCTTACATCTTTTGATTTTCTAGGTATGGGCAATCTTTGAATTACATCTATCTTAGCTGGATCCACTTGTACTCCTGCAACTAATATGAAATGACCAAGTATCATGCCTTCTTGCATGAGCATGAAACACTTTTCACTATTAAGTGCCAAATTATATTCTTGACATCTTACCAAAACCTTTTCAAGATTCACAACTGCTTCCTCAAAAGTGACTCCAAATGTTGTGAGGTCATCCATGTATATTTCCATACAATCATGTGATATATCAACAAAGATGCTAATAATAGCTCATTGGAATGTTGTAGGAGCGTTACATAGACCAAATGGTAATATAAAGTATGAAAAAGTACCCCATAGGCATGTAAATGTGGTTTTGTCTTGATCTTCAGGAGCAATACTGATTTGATTATAACCACTATGCCCATCTAGAAAAGAGAAATACTTCTTTCCAGCTAGAGTGTCCAAAACTTGTTCTATAAATGGTAAGGGAAAATTATCCTTCTTGGTAGCTTTGTTCAACTCTCTGTTAGCTACACAAATTCTCCATTTTCCTCCCTTTTTGCACACTATAACCAGGGGTGACACCCATTTACTATTAGATATAGGATAAATAAAACCAACATCAAGCAATTTTTGCAATTCAATTTTAACTATCTCTTTAAGGCTTGGATGTATCCTTCTCTGAGGTTGACGGAGTGGTAAACAACCTTCATTGATATATATCCTATGGGTGCATAGTGTAGGACTCAACCCTTTCATATCACTATAGTCCCATGCAAAGACCTTTTCATGCCTTTGAAGTAACTCTTTTAATTGTTCCATCTGTGTAGGTGTTAATTTGGGATTAACATGGAGATTATGACCTTTAGTCAGTTCAATAGTAGTGGTGGACTCTATCATAGTAGCTTTAGATATTGGACTTGCTTCTAATTCACATGGTTAGAGTGGATAAAGAATATTAGGTTCTTTGAGAAAAGTACAATTCTTATCACATTCTTCATATGTGATTAATTCTAACACAAAACTTTCAAATACATCTTTTTCTACCACACAACTGTTAGTGAGCATACTCTAGAGTACTGAATCTTCCTCTTGCAATTTTAGAAAAGATTGTCTATGCAACATCATGAGCTGTACTATAGAATTTAACTCTTCTTCTTCATCCGCTAAATCTGACCAAATAGATGTGCTCAAATCTGGTAATGGTTGTGCTAGAGGATATAAATAAAATTTCTTTATTGCTTGGCCATTTGATATGGTCATATTCCCTGATCTACAACTTATATTTGCATCAGTTGTGGCTAACCATGGTCATCCTAGGATGATAGGGTAACTTGATAGATTAACTTTGGGTGATAAAATCATGAAGTCTATAGGATACTCTAGAGAATCTAAGGTTACAACTATGTTTTCTATCATCCCATCAGGGGTGACAATAGAACTATCTAGAAGTTTTAGAATTTTTGGTGTAGCCCTTAACCCGTCTATTTTCAAATTCTTCATAGTGTCTTTGGTCATGAAATTTATAGCAGCTCCAAGATCTATTAAAGCATTTTTAACACACTGACCATTTACACCGACATTCACTACTAGACTTCCTGGATCAGAATATTTTGGTGTGATCAATTTCCCTAACATGATGTTAGCCAATTATCCCACAACATGGACTACGGTGGGGTACTTTTTATTCCTTCTAGGTTTCTTCAGGAAAGCATCTCTAATGGCTTGAAATACGGGTATTTGGACATGTATGTTTTTCAACTAATCAACAATATCAAAAGGTTGTTCCTCTGCTTGTATAAGTTTCTTTTGTATAATCTCTTCTGGAAAAGGAGGTTCCACTTCTGGTTGAGCTTGAGTTGACATGGTAACATTGGTGGGGTCAACTATTTTAGCAACTGAGGGTTTTAATGTTGTAGGAGAGTTTGGTATTTTAGTTATAAGAGGCAGTTTAGGCACTGATAAAGCTATACCAGATCTCATATGTATATCTACAACATTCAAAGTGTAAGCAGGATACTACTGAGCATCAAAATTATACATGGGTTGTTGTGGTTGTTGGCTATTTGGCTTTGGATGAGGTTTTTAGGTAACTGCATCCAATTTTGAGGTCTAGGATTTGCAGGTGGTGGCATTAGATCAGGTTGTTGAACTGGAGGTGATAATTATGAAGTATTAGTATTTTGGTTAGGCCACTATTGGGATCCCCTCCATTGGTTCATAGGCTACCAATTCCATTGGGGTGGTTACCATTGGTTCTGCTAGTTTTCCTAGTAGTTTTGTTGGTTCTACCATTGGTTACTTTGTTGGTTAGGCCAGGGTGGTTGGGAATTCTGAGGCCATTGGGATTGTTGCAGGTTATTTTTCTCAGCATTGTTCCAATTAGGTTAATATTGTGGAGGACCTTGGGATTATGGTTTTGCCATTGATTACCAGATGAATTTGAATTTTGCAAAGGTTCCTAAGGCATACCTTGACATTGGGCCCATGGTTGGCATTGAGCAACAAAAAATACTTTCTCATCATCTCCATCTATCTTGAGGTACTCAGTTGGAAGATATTGGTTCTCCATGCTTGCAACCAATTTATATTAGCAATCCTTCTTCTGCTTCCGACAATGAGGGCAGTATTTAGCTAGTTGTAATTCAGCTTCAACATGCTTCTTCTTTGTAGTCATTGTGTCAAGATGTGTAGCAACATCATTGATAATGTCTTGTTTGAAATCTGACAAGAAGTTAGATATCTCAAGCTTTGAAATACCTTGGTCAATTCCTTTAGTGACTATGGAATGAGGTCCTCGGCCTGTTTCATTGTTGACCTTGAATAGTTTTGATAGATCTTCTTGAGGTCATCCTAGGAAGCTTGATATACATCACCACTAGCCATCAGGTCCAATGCTTCTACGCTATCATCACTCACATCTCTTAGAAAGACTAGTTCTTGTGAATCTTCGGATAACGCATGCTGAGGGTTCTTCTATAGTGTATATAAGAAATGTGAAACATAGTCTTCTAGTGTTTCTTCCTCCTTATGTGATATCCTGAAGACATCATCCCCTCTTGAACCAGATGCTTTGCAATATTCTTTATACTTTTCTAGAACTAGAGTTTGCATTTCATCCCAAGTTTCTACTGCATTAGCTCCTAAGCCCATGAACCATCATAGAGCAGACTCTTTCAATGTTGCAGGAAATAATTTGAGCTTGTGGGCATCAGTGTTGTAGTCAAAACTATGACAAAGTATATCAAACTCAAACAAGAAAGTATTAGGGTCTTTAGTTGCAGTTGAAGGTATGCTTTTAAGATTAGCATTGGTTACAAGACTTGGAAAAGGGAATGGAAAAGTAGGTTGTGCCATTACTGGAGGTATTAGATTTTGAGGCTGCTACTGAAAAGGGACATTGGGTACTAGGATATTAACAACTCATGGATTCAAGGTGGTATCATCAAGAAAACTGGCCAAAATTTCAGCAAAAGGTCGAATACCACTTGTATCTAAAGGTTGTACTCTTGAGGATGATTCTATGGGAAAAATAGGGCTTGCATCTTTAAAAGGTAACTCAACTTCTTCTTCTTCAATTTCTTTGTTCACATTAACAGACTCCTGTGGAAGAAATCTACCATATTCATCCCGTTGTCTTCCTCTTCAATGCATGCAATTGAATTCTTCACACTAGTGAAGAAAGTTTGAAAACTGAAAAAAAAACTATCTAAAGACTATGACTGAAAAATGCTCCTAGCTTGACACCATCCCTGGCAATGGTGCCAAAAATGGTCCACTTCACAATAGGTGTATCATAGTCATGCTCTAGGCCATGCTTAGGAATAATATATTCAAACTAAGGACTATTTTTTCCACAATGAGGTGCATTTAATCTTGTCAACCTAGGGACGTATACTTGAAATGGTTGGCACAATATGTGCACTAGGTACCTTAATGAGTCACTAAGCTTATGCTATAGGAAAGTAAAATGAAAGGAAAAGAACCTACACTATTGCTGCAGGAAATGAACACACTTGACTGAAACAAATGTTGGAAATGAAATGAAATGTTAACATCTATTCCAACTCAGTTCATCTACTTTAATTGTTCTTACAGATGCTGCAGGAACATTCATGAAGTATGATGTTATAGGAAGGAATTTACAACTTCTACTTGCAAAACTAGAAATTCTTGGAAATAAAGATATACTAACCTAATCTAATCCACCTCCTAAGTGGGACCCCTTGGTCAACTTCTAATCTACTAACACAGGATAGAAGCCAAAAACTATTTCATTATGTTTTAGAAATTCATTACATGGGAACAATACATAGAAACTGTAAAAACACAACTGTAAAAGTCAACAATTCCTTCTTCTTACTTCCTACTAACTTCCAAACTTACACACAACTGGTCCAATCCCTATATATAGGAAATTGACGCTTATTCCAAAAACAGAAAAACAAACAAATAAACTACAAATCCACAGGCGAGAAAGAAGGAAAAGTAATAGCTAAAGGTGGAAAGAATAAAGTCTAAACAACAACCGCTTGACATAAGTGCAGAGAATATAGTAAGTCTTCAGAGTTCCTCCATTCTCACAGCCATGTCCTTCGGTACTGGTATGATTCTTCTCCACTATGACGTAAACTTCAACATTCTTTCTCCTCTTGAATGCTATTACCTGTATTCAATGTTCATCTTTGAATTCACCCAATCATCTTCAGCTTCATTTCTAACAAGTTAGTTATTATCCAGAGACATGTTTGCAAATAAGCATTTATCAAATTAAATCGAAATATAAGAACACACATTCTACTAATTATATGACATACTACATAATATATATAATACTAGCAAAAGATGGCATAGTATCTACCCATAGGTTTATCATAGATTTTGGTAAACATAGGTCCACAAATGTTTTGATGAAAATAAAACAATGTATCAACAAAGTGTTTAAAACTATCATGAAATAAAGGCAATATTTGGCCTCATCAAATGTGATAAATAAAACATTTAAGAATTTATTCAAGTGGAGACATGTAAGGGATAAATGAATTAAAAATTCATTTAAGGGCTATGTGGATAAAGGAGGAATAAATGATTTTAAGAAATCATTTATTAAACTTGGTGGAGAAAAGGTTAGGGTTAAGATTAATTTAGATTAATCCTAGCCAGGTTTGAGGAGATTAAGCATGTGGAGGATTTAAATAAATTGAATTTATTTAAAAGGGAATATATGATGTCACTATGCATTAAATGAATTTAACACATTAGAGGGGAGTATTTGAATTAAATTCAAAATATATTAGGGAAGTGAACTTATTTAATTAAGTAAAATTAATTAAATAAGTAGAAGAATATGAAAAAATATAATTAATTAATTAATAATTAATTATAATGTCAAAAGATATATTAAATTAATTAATATAGTGTTTTAGGATAATTATAGGTGACTATAGGAATAAAAATTTCTTCATCAAGGCTTACATCTCCATAATGTATTACCTTTTCAACCTTTGATGAGCTTGGACTTAGCACTGAGATCTGCAAGGGAGTAGCATCTGTGCTCAGCCTATGAAGAGTTTGTGTAGAAGGAGTGCCAAATTCTAGTAAGGCTACCAGTGCCTAGATGGCCACTTGTTCCTTCACCTTTAGTTTTGTCTCTTTAGGCGTGCCCTAGTCTATTACTATGACTTGGCTTGCACCTTGTTCTTGTTTTGTAGGTACAAATGAATCTATCTATCCTATTTCCTTCAGTGGTCCTGTAGTCATGTCTTGCTTCTATACTTTCTTTTCAACTATATCAACCTTAGTAGATGTATCTATTGTCATTTGGATTAAATATTGTACAAGATTAACTAAAGGGATGATGTAAGGTGGTTCTTTTGGATTCACCTTTTCCCTTGTGACATCAGTTACTACCATTTGCAATTCTTCTACACTAACCAAAATAGGATTACCACATAGTTTTTCTTGCAAAGTCGATTGATCTAAAATCTTCTGTAGTAAGAGGATTTATGTTCTGAACTGATGGATTAGAGACATCCTTAACAATTATAGTTTCAGTAGTTTTGGTTGTGTCATGAGGAGGATTGACACTCAACAATTGTGTGTCATGTACACTTTGTTCTTCTTGTTGCTTCTCAGTCGTTGCCTTGTCATCATCTTGATTTTCTATCTCTCCTCCAAATGTATTATCTTTGTCATCATCTTCCTTATCATCACCTTTTTCATCATCTTCATTATCATTTTTACCATCATCTTTACCCTCTGATGGGTCAAATTCTCCTTGATTAATAGCAGTTAACCCATAAATGAGTTTCCATATTTGTGTTGATTTCTTAACAACATCTTCAATAATATTTTGTAGAATGTTGAAGGCTCTATATTTAGGTGTAAACCTAATTGCATATTTCTTAACAACCTTAGTAATTTGTCCCTTTTTCAACTCTAGCATTACTTGTGCTAATCTTGTTTCCCTGATTTGTCTTTCCAAATTCAGATAATAATGCCATTTTTGCTCAACAATGTCATATAGGCTTTTAGGTATTGAGTTGGAAAATTCTAGTGGAGTGTTCTTGAACTTTGGCATCATGGCATATAATGCCTCTTCCACTTGGTTTTTCTCTTCTTTTCCCATTTTATAAAAGTCAATAAGACTAAAACTAGATAAATTAGCATTACTCCTGACATTTTCACATAAGTTCTCAAGATCAGAGAGAGGATTGTGACTTACCACATTAAATTGATTGTTATCATCCAATTCTATCTTCTCTTCATCAGAATCTGGTTTAGCCACATGCTTCCTTCTTTGTCTTTTTTGCTACTATCCACCTTGCTTTGTTTGTTTGATCTTTTCCTTGTCATTTTGGGTAGTTTTACGTGTAGTGGTCCTTGTATTAGGTATAGTAGGCTTTGGTTGACTTGGTTTTATAATTTTCTTTTCCCTTCCTAAGGGTTCTGCCTTTCCCTTCCTCTTCTATGACTCAACAGGAATAGGTGCTTCCTCAACTTCTTCTCCCTTGGAACCTTCAGTCACCTCCTCTTCTTTGTCTTATCCCAATCCTTGAGTTAAAGCTAAAGGTTCATGAGCTTGTGTTTACATTCCTCCTCTTCATCTTCTTCATCTTCTTCCTCTTCCTCCTCAGTAGCATCTCCAAATTTTTCTTTTAACTTGTTTACCAACTTGTCCTTTTTCTTGATTGTGGAGGTAGTCTTGAATTCCATGGCAATCTTTGATTTCACCACCTCATAATTTCCAAAAACTTTAGTAGTCTTATCTACTTCCTCTACAAGTAGTGTTGTTATGGCTGTTGAGGCTTCATCTACATTCACCTCATAACCTAAGGGTCTTAACCATCTTACCCTTGTTGTGGTAGCTTGCACAAATGTGTAGTCAACATCAACAAGAAAACATACATGATTATAATGTTTCTCCACTAGGGAAACTAGAATCCTGAGTCTTTGCTTCATTGACTTCTTAAAATCTTCAAAGTAACTAGTCGTTATGGATTCAAAGTTTTCTCCTAGCTGCTCAACATATTCACCTATCTGTACTACAACTGATCTATTAGTCTTCCATCCTACTATTCCAAATGATGGAAATGTGTAATGTACATACAAGAATATACAAACCAGTATAGAACCAAACCTACATTGTGCACTCTTGGTTTTTCTTATTGCTCCAAGATTCTCCATAAGTTGTTCTGGCTTCTAGATCATTTGTATGATCTTTCTTAATAATCTTATAACCAACATCCACAGCTATGCAGGGTACACTGTTCAATCTACTAGATTGATAGAATTAATGTGAGATTACCCTTACAACAAAATTAATAAGAGGATTTGAGATTGTATCTAGTCATACCTCTCTTATTCTAGACTGCTCCAATATTTTTCTCAATTACTTGGAATCACTTCTGAGTGTTTTGGGGCATTCTAGGGTTGGGTAGCCAGTAACCCTATGAATTATTCTCTTTGTTATTTTGGTTGGTCCTCCTTCTAGCCACAAGGAACTATCATGAATTTGGCTCAGCACAATTCATATCCACTTAGTTTTAAATACATTTAGAAAATCTAGGGTTCATATTAAACCCTTTTTCTCAACAATTTTGTATTCTTCCTTCAAAACACCATTTTCACACAATCTGTTAAATGCACCTCTTATTTTTGTGTCACCAATGCTTCCCATCTTGCAATTTTAGCATTTCCTCGCATCTTGCACCATTATCACATTTGGTGGGATCATTGTCAATGCACCAAAAGGGTCTTGTTTATAGCTGATGTCAATAATGGATTTAAATACAGGTTTCTTAACTTCATTACTGACTAGCTAAACATTTAAAACTTCTTTCCCTTCAACATTTTTCAAACTTGATGCCATTGTGACAAGCTAGGGTTTATGAAAATTTAAATTGTGTAGCTCAGCTCTTGATAAATACCTTGGAAATCTGATAAATAGGTGATGAATCTCTACATAAATCTTCTGCAATCACTTCTGACAAATTTTAGGTCACTTCTAGCTCTCCTCACTCTTTCTTGATTTCAAAATGATGAAAAATGATCTCAAATCGATCATATACCCTTTAAAAACCTTGCATTTAATGCTAAGTTCTTACACAGTTGTAAGCTTGGTAATAACCAATTTTGGGTACATTCGGCATCTATTGACATTTCCATCACTCGATAGCTATTGCAAGCTCGACATCAACTACCTAGTCTGATAACTCAACATCAACTAGCATTCTACTCCGTACATATAGGAAACTTTTCATAAAAAGAAACAACATGAAAAACTTAGATATTTATCTTGAATTTCTAATAACATCTTGCATCTTCATTCATGCTAATATATTATATTCAATACTATTTCCTTTTGGAACTGATGTATGATATAACCTTTAAATATCAATCCCACATACCTCTTGTTTGCCTAGTTTGATGAGGTGTGATCACTTGATCCATTTGGTGAAGTGATCCCTTGTCCATTTGATGTGCTACAAACATATTTCTTTTTCCATGTCTTGTTCATCTCACCTCTGATGTGTTAAACATCTGTCTTGCCTTTACCTTTATCAAATTCACAATTTGGTGCCTTTGATCTAGTTGGATAATATTTACTGATGTGACCAGTCTTCAAACAACTAAAACATGCAGTTTGATTTAACCATCTTTTGTAATTGCCACCAAAATGTGTACTAATATAATTTTTAAGAACATGTCCATATTCT
The DNA here is from genome assembly GCA_028749045.1 of Cupressus sempervirens. Taxonomy (NCBI): domain Eukaryota; kingdom Viridiplantae; phylum Streptophyta; class Pinopsida; order Cupressales; family Cupressaceae; genus Cupressus; species Cupressus sempervirens. The sequence continues at coordinate 772,880,493 of CM053784.1, read as the reverse complement.
TGACAATAATGATAGCTATATCTTGTATTATAATCCCAATTGTAAGAGTTCCCATTGTTTCTTACCTTTGTTGGCTTGTTTGATAACCACATAGATTTGGATCTGCATTTAAAAGCTCTATGTCCATACTTCTAACAATTGTAGCAGTATTCTTCAAATATTTGTGTATGCACAGTCCTAGTTCCACATTCATGTGCCTGATAACCTTGCTTGTTGCACTTGTGACAATGTGTCATGTTCTTAGGCTTGACATTCTGATTTTTAGCTTTTCTCCTACACACATTAGTAGTATGTACTTTCTTACCACAATTATGACAAGTAAGTTTGGAGTTCTTACCTTCAATGTTCCTTTCTTTTGCAACTTTGGATAATTCTCCTTCTTCAGTGCTTGTGTAGCCCAGTCCTCATGTACCATTGTTGGATCCAGGGCATCTCAATAGGTGCTCAAAGTATTTGATGGCTTCATTTGGCTTGTTGAAACTTTTAGCAAATTCCTTTTCTCTCTTTAGGTTATTCTGAAATTGTTCATTTTGCAAATTCAATGTAGTTATTTTAATGTCCTTGACATTCAGTTCATAGTTGGCATTCATCATTTTACTTAGGGTATCCAATTGCATGTTGGAAATCTTGGTTATCTCTGTTGACTTCTCTTCCAATCTATTGGCCAAAATTCTTTTGTCTTCTTCAATCATGGCCTTGTCTTCCATAGCTTTCTTCTTTTGTTCAGTCACCTCACATAGTAGTATAGCCTATGATTCTTGTTCTATCTTGAGATTTCTGATTTCCTCAGCTTGAGATCTATTCTTTTTCATTAGATCTACAATTTCTACAAAAAATTCATTAGAGTCACCATTTGCAAATAGCTTGGTAGTGTCTATCTCTTTGTATAGTGTATCATTTTTCATAATAGCAATCTCCTTTCTTCTCTTTAAGGATTCCTTTAGTTCCTCTCTTGCCTCATTCAGTTGATGTAGTATGAGATGCATTTCAATCTCCTTGTTTTCAATAGTCTTTCCCAACTTGTAGACTTCCATTTCAAGATCTTTCCTCAAATTTGTGAAGCTTCTCTTTTAGAGAACAAGGCTATAATACCCATTGTTGGAATTACAAGAGGAAAGGTAAACTTCTGGGGGGAGGGGGGGGCGGTGGTGAATCAGTAGTTTAACTTGGACCCATAAAAATTTTCACAACACATTCATCACATGCATTAATAAATAAGCTGAAATAACATGTAAAGCATATGCATCTAAATCATATAACCATGTAAGTATTCACACACAGAACACCAGCTATGATTACTTAGAAACCCTCCAAGTTGGAAGGTAAAACTTGGTTGGGGATGACACCCACAAATCTTTACTACTCCAATAATAAGGTGTATCCAATGAAGGTTACAATGTTTTGACCATGAAACATGATCTACCCTGTGAAAGGTCTACCCTATTAAAGGCTTACAAATGCTGTTAGGTCTCACCTTGTTAGAGGATTTCAACACCCTATTAGAAGTGTGCCTTGTTAGAGGATTTGAACTTACAACTAAGTAAGCACCCTGTTAAAAGATTTCATACAACCTGTTAGGACTATTCTATTAAGAGATTTAAGTGAAATCACATGTTAAAATATCTTAGCAGAGATCCTATGATTAACACTTGCTTGCCTGATAACAGATCACCTCTAAACAATTTCTTATAGATCCTTCATGATCAGATGTCTCAATATTGTATCCTTTGCTCTATCCTCTGTTCTTCTCTAGCTGATTCTGCAATTCACCCTTTCATCATAACTTCTAAGTCACCTTGAATTCTTTGCATGCAAACTATCTTGTTCACTCCTTAAGTTCCTTCCACATTCACTCTCCTCTATCATAAAGAGTTTAGGGCTTCATCCTTCTTAAGAAGACTTAGGTGGCTTAGGGTTAGGTATGAATCTATGGATAAGATTCATCCATTTTGTCAATTAAACCTTCCCTATTTCTGATTGGCTACATGTAATTGCATAGGGAATCTGAATATAGATTCATCCTTATCTCCATAATATCAAAATATAAATTTAAGTTGGCTAAAAAAAGGTTTAAATAGTTGTTTGTGCCATTACAAAGAAATATGTCAAAACCATGTCACTCAATATATGAAGTCTCTGATGCTCAGCATGCATTGATCTTTATACTGTGACTCGACATCTGCATTACTCATCATCCACTGTTTACTCAAATTTTGAATCACTCGACATGGTCTATCTACTCAACACATGAGTGACTTGGCACTCATTGCAACTCGACATGGTCTAATATTTACATGTTGTGCTTAGCATGTATTACTAGTTTGGCATGAACTAAGTAAATGGCTTAAGTATGTTAACACTCACTTGTCAAAACCAATTTGAGATCAACATTTTTATGACTTCTTTTAATGTATCACTTTGTTGCTCTGTTAATAACCAAGGAAGGGCACTTGTATTTATGCGATCTCCATTGTTATTTGATTTAATGAAAATTTTTAGTGCATGATTGGATTTATGAATGTCATTACAAATTTTGGCAATTTTTCTCTATCACGCCTTCCATCCAATATTTTCCATAGTGTCTCTATTACATTCTTTCCAATATTTATAGCATCAAACAAATGCACAATTGGAAGATCCTTGTAGTAACCTACTAAATTGAGTAGGATAGCTTTTTATTCCTCTAGCAAGTTGGTCACTGATGCCTTGATGACCTTCACGAGAATCAATTGCATCATTACTAAATAAAAGACAATATCAAAATATGAATTTCAAACTTCAGACCACAAACTAGACATTACCTCAGTGATTTAGTCAATCGTATTCTGACTTCCATAGATGAGGTATCATTCTTGGTGGTCTTGATGTTGTCTCTTCTTTCCCATTAAAAAGATATTTTTTAGTAATTTGATACTTATGTTTATTGTGGTGGAAGTGCCTAAACTCATCAAACACCTACTTTCCTAAACTTCTTGAATGATGAGATTTTATTTTCGGATAAAAAACTAGACATAAAAAATTTCTCTTTATTTGAAGACCTAAAAGATCATGTATAATTGGATCATGTACAATTATCATGTGCAACTTAAACATACTATAATAATGTGTAAGCACTATAATAGACGAAAAATATGTGACCTTGACAATATAACATATTGCAAAATGAGTTAGCCTAGGGGCATCATGCATTGTCCATACAAGCATTGCATGGAATTGAAATTGTCTTTGTCCTATTGGTCTAGAGATGTCATACATAGTGATCCCATTTCATAACTTCAACAACTCATCAATAAGGGGCTCAATATACACGTTCATATCTTTAACTTGGTACTTACCTAGTAATTGAATGAATAGAAACATTATATAATTATTATGATCATTTTGATGCACTATCTAGAAATTTAAAAAATTAATTTAGATAACTATTAAATGAAAAAATACTTGGTACGATCATTGATAATATTATGTGCTCCCTCTTTATGGACATCCAAGGAGGAATGTTATTGTTAATAACAAAAAAAAGTCACATTGAGTAAACAGATCTCATATCTCCAAATGGATTGGCATTGTCCACTTCCAATGAAAGCTTGAGATTACAGGGTTCTTCTTTAAATTGTGGCCATGTTTTTTCTATCTCTTTAAATGTGGAACCATCCGCAAGCATTCACATAATGTCATCTTGACTTCTATTGTGTCCATGATAATCTATAAATTGTGCCATGCTAGTGCACTTGAATAATCATTCAAGACGTGGAATAATGGAAATAGAGAACCTTGTGAGGCACCTTTTTTGTTATTTGATCTTATCAATATCTACTAATATGATAATCATGACATTCTGCTACAAATTCATGTTGTTTATGATATAGAATGTGATCATTTGGACATGCATATATTGTCTGATACTTCATTCCAATTTGATTCATAATGGTAGATAATTCTCGGTAAAAATGAGGCAGAATGTTTGATGCTGGTAATAAAAACTCATCTATCAACCTACAACAACAACTATGAATTGTTAATATAAATAATATTAATGGTATGCTAATATTCAAGATGATAAAAATGACATACCTTAGCATACATGGCATTGCTACATTGGATAAACCATTCATAACCTTCAAGTTCATCAACAACACTATAGAAGAGAGAAGAGCTATTTGGGAGCCTTGGTATAGGGGCTCATATGCCTTCTCAAGTATAGGTATATCAAGACCATCATCATCATCATTATTAGATGCATTAGTACCATCATTGTGACCATCTTCATTAGCTACACTAATACCATATTCTTCAATCATGTCCTCTGGCACATTATCATCTTCTTCCATGGGAGCATTATCCTCATCTTGGTTATTCACACCTCCATGTTCCTCCAGTTGGAAATCCACATTCACCAATTGACAAAAATCGTGCTCCCCTTCAACATGGCCATGTTGCCTACAATGATTCTAGGCTATTGCAATTATAATCCTTCAATTCTTTAAGCCCTTACACTTTTTGCAAGGACAATTATATTTATCAACTTTTCTTCGAACTAAGACCACAATCTAGCAATTGTCTCATTATTTTGTTATGTGTTCATATTTCTAGGCATGGTCTTTTTTCATAGGAAAATATATCTGCAAAATTATTGGACATGTTGTACTTAATATTTATATCTATACATATGGTTTTGAAAGAAATTTTTGCTGTAATTAATGTTTATATCTATAGAAATATTGGACATGTTTTACTTAATATTTATATTTACACATATAGTTTTGAAAGAAAATTTGGTCACCTCGCTCAAATTCACCCATATAATAATCAATGAAAAGTTTTTCTTACAATGCTCTTTGTTAATGTCCTCCTTTGTGTCACTTCATTCTTAATTCTTCTTGAAGATGTAAATTCTTAAATATTTTTTATTTCACTAGTTTCTTAACTTCATCGAGGCTTTAATTAAAGAGTTCCTATAATTACCCTGATAGTGAATGTAGTTCTCACTTAAGAAAACACTGCTAACCCTAGCAATGAATAGGAGGTTATTTTTTTCTAATTGGAAAAAATTATGAGTAGATGATCACACTCATTTTGATATGGAAAACTTAGGGCATATGTTTTGGACATAGGATTACTTCTCAACATCCTATGCTTGTCCTTAATAGTTATATGGAACAATGAACATAAGAGCTCAACGTATAGATCTACAAATTGCCTTATAAAATAATCAGAGCGAGACTTTCATGGCATAAAAATAAAATATGCATACATTTACTACCTCTTGCGACAACTAAAAAAATATATAAGAAAATTGATTATACTAATGCTTGATTAAAATTATAGAGACTGCCCTATGACTTAAGGATCAAATTCATAGATTCTTGAGATTTAAATGATGTGTGAATCTTGGAGTTAATTTGATATAACCTTGATACTAAACTCAACCATGTTTGATAAGCATAAAGTAGATAATAGACTCTCTAAAATTTACTACTTGGAATGATACCCCAATTAAAATGAAAAAGACTATGACATGAACTTTTTCACCAATTCGATACTTTGTTGCAAGAGCAACCACAAAGTATAACACATAAACATCTTAGCATGAGACTTACTACAAGTTTGATACCCAACACAAAGAGTGACTAAATACTCCAAAGATTGAAACTTGCTAGTATTAAACTTAGAAAAAGCACAATAGCCTACTTCAAAATGAAATAGTCCAATATAAAACTCATACTATTTTTGACACTTTCATATTAGAGATTGAGTATGGTAGAAAAAAAAGCACCTTTCCTACTGTCATTCTTTTATTATTTTAAACCATATCTTAGTATGCGACTAAAGTCAATACTTGACCAAGAAATGATTGGCAGGATGTTGGAATTGGGAATAAGTTATTATATAGTCTAGAATCTGATTTGGTATTTTCCTTTTAATTTCTCCAATGCTTGATCTCAAAAATGTTGTCTTATGTTCATGTCTAAGCATAGAAGTGTGTTTCTCCAGAACTTGATAGATATTTTTGTTTCATTTTGTATGATTTTTATCTTTAATTAAAATTGTGTCTAATTTCTAGTCTTCTATGAACCTCTAGTCAAATATAAATTTCCATTAAAATAAGAAGATATCCTCATCCATTTTGATACACACCAACTCAAGAAAAATAGGAGTAGGAGACAATAAGAAAATGAAGTTGTCACACTTTCTACCATCTCTGTAGCATCTTAGACATATATCGTTGAAGTAATGTAATGTAATGTAATGATATAAATATGGAACAAAGGAACCATCGGTTACATCATTAAACACTCATCTTTTTCCTTAAATCTATTAAGTTGGCCAAATTACTAAGCAAGTAAAGGGTGAAAGGGCTGGTAGACTCTACTTTACACTCACTACAAATAAGGTTGAATACAATAGGCTACATTCCCTTGAAGAATATTCTTAATTTAGAAAAATTCCATAGATGCATATGACGTGTTTGATCACAATAATGGTATCATTTATCAGTTAGCTCTCACAATTTTAGATAGATCTCCTATAGATTCATGCAGTTATCCTCTCTCTCTCTCTACACACACACACACACACACACACACACACACACACACACACACACACACACACACACACACACACACACACACACACACACACACACACACACACACACACACACACACACACACACACACACACACACACATATAGGGTTTAGTGTTTTTTACTAGATATTTGGCAAGACATGTCTTAGTGGAACTCAATCCAATGAGTCAATATTGGTGGTCTTGACAATGTGGAAGTCCTCACAACAAATGATGGGAGGCTCAATGTGCCCTGCGATGCCAAATTTATAAAGCTTTTAATTTGGGTTTAGTTATATCCCATTATCATAAAATTTATTACAACAATATCTCTTCTCGTCTAGTAATCAAGTTCAACTGGATGCTAGCAATAAGTTATGATAGGGCTGGTCTGATCGTCATATTCAAATGAGTATCTCAATATGTATGGTAGCTTTGGTTTATTCTTCAAATGTAACTCGTTATTTTCAAACACACATTTATTGATAACTTGTTACTCTTCACATTGTTGGGCTAACATCGATGAAGTTCCAAGATATGATGTCATCTCCTTAAAAGTATCTAATAATTTAGTAAGCACCACCCAACTAGTTAAAAAAGACTTAAGCATACAATAACCTTCTAATGCTGGAAAAGTTAAAAAGAAACAAATTTAGCCAAAACATAAAATTCAAAGAAGCATACAATAATCTTGGTGAGAAAATGAGAAAGTTGAAAAACATTATGGGAAAATGTGATCGACCTTGAAGTAGCTTCCATGAGATAATCGATCACATACAATTATCAAATGGAAAATTCAAACTACTAAAGATGAACAAAAATGGGGCCATAAATTATCTTGCATATGCACTAACCTGAAATGGCTCCCGCACTGCAGACCACTGCCAAACACACTCTGCCAAATAACAAATGACAAACACATTTAAAAAAAAAATTATGAACACCATTTGGTCAAAATTTTGAGCAAATTGGGAAACCATAATTTGGTCAAGATTTTGACCAACTCGGACATAAAATAAAATAAAAAAGTATTCAACAAGCCCATTTAGGGATTGGTCAAAATAAAAGGTCAAAAATTGACTTGTATTGTACTAGTGATGAGAAGTTTAGAATGAAGTGGACATGCTGAGGATTTTGACTAGTGCATGAAGGAGGTACACGACCAAGTAAAAAAGAACCTAATGGAAGCTAATCGCAAGCTTAAAGATAAAGTAGATGAAAGAAGAAAATAACTACAATTTGAGGTAAGAAACTTAGTTATGGTTCAAATGAACAAAGCTAGGCTATAGAAATTCATCCCAGGAAAGTTGCAGATGAGAAGAGTAGGACCATGTAAAGTCCTAGCTAAATATGGGAAAAATGGATACAAGGTATACCTATCTACATATTTGGTCATTTGACCTGTGTTCAATGTTCAAGACCTGGTAAAATAAAAAGGTCCTCTTGTAACAAAGGAGGAATAGATCATAGAATTTGGTAAGCACCTTACTAAGGTACCTCTACCAACAAAGAAACAACCACAATAAGAAAGGGTCCTAGTCTCTAGCTAGAATCAAGAAGAAAACTAGGCATGGGGTATATATGGAGCATCTCATTAAGTGGAAGCATCAAATTTGGTTAGAAGTCACTTGGATAGATGAGAATGAATTCAAGAAGTTTGACATTGGCACAAACCTCTTAACACTAGGTGTGACATGACTTCTTTGTTGCAAGGGAGAATGATGAAAGAGCACCTAGGGTTTAGGCTAAAACCCTAAAATTTTTATATTGTTGATGATCCTATCTAGATCATGGTTCAATAATGATATCAAGAAGCTCTCAAAAGCATGTTAGAGTTGTTTAAATGTTAGTTAGGTGGTTTGAGAAAAATATTGTCATTGTGGTCAAGAAATTGCCAAAGTTGACAATATTGGGCAAAACATGCAAAATGGCCTTAAAATTGTTGGAAAGTGTAGGAAGGATTCTAGGAGGGCCTAAATATGTCTAAATAGGAATTTCGCATCAATTAGGATTGTTTATTTGAAAAAGGTCAAACTGTACAAATGTAGCAAAGTTGTCAATGAAAACATTTGGATAAGAAACTGTAAAATGCCTAAAGTTGGTTATGGTTCAGTTTCAATAGTTTGAACACAACATATGAAACTATTTAAGATCATTTAATGGCTAATGTATATAGGTTGATGATTTGGTTGAGTTTCAATAGCAAACTGAAGTGATTTTTCTGTAATTTTATCACAAATTTTCTTGTACCCTATACATCAATTATCAAATGGATTGAACTTGCTTTAATTTCACTGTATATAGTTAGTTTTGATTGTTTTATTTCTCTATGTTCATTAATAGTAGTAATTAAATTTTGTTTTGCTAAGTAAAATCTTTTCCCTGATGCTAGTGTTGTCACCTAAATTTGCACCCTATCAAATTACAAGAGAAATTTGAAAATTTAGGCCAACATTGGGACAACCAAAGGCTGTGGGTAACCTATCAATGGCTGAACCTCCAGATTCTAGGCCGGCTCCTTTATGGGAAATCACCTGATTAATTCTTCTAACACTATTTTCTTGCTGAGAAAAGGGGGAAGGAAGATTGCAAAATGAAAAAAATAAACTACTTCCTAAAAGGTGATGCACCAAATATGTTTAAAGAAAGGTTTCAACGAATAACAACCATTTCACCATCAATATATAGGAAAAACACTAATAATTACTCAAACTTTATATTGGCCTGCAACAGTGTTTCACATTAAGGTTTTGATTCTCACTCATTAAGAAAAATATAAATTTTTAACTTAATAAGATGAAAATTAAACAAACACAAAAGGTGACCTGCAGACAAAATACACTCCAGTGACAAGGTAAAAACTGAGATAGATTTAACAAGGAACCCTTGGATTCACAGACTAACCTATCAAATCAGAAGAATTACACAGTACCACAGAAAAAGATTGAGGCTTGAAAATCTTTTCCAAAATGAACTTGTAAAATGCTTGTCATATATTTAACTTTTCTTCAAAAATAGTTACAGAAAAACACATAACAATACTCAAGATAAAATATCACTCAATACTGTTTTGCATAACTTAGAACTCTCTTCCAATGAATTCTAAAACTCATTAAGTACAAAACCCAACCCCTTGGGTCGTATGTAGAATGATAGCCTCCAAAATAGGGCTTAGAAACTTCCAAAATGAAGTCCAATAAAGTCTAATACTTCATTAACTCATAACTGCACCCTATGACTCATCAAAACCACCCAAAAAAGTCTCTAACAAGTCATAAAGAGCCACAAACCAATAGGTAAAAGTCAAATTCGACCTCCACACTTCCTCCTAAAAAGGTTCCTCATGTTTCCAACTTTAACCTTTTCAATCAAGACCATCAAATATGGAATTAATTCAGTTCTTCTCTTTTTGCATTTAAAATAGAAGAATATATATTTAATGACTTATAAAATTGTCATTCAAATACATCTTCTTTACAATGTGACATATATATGCAAAAAGGAAAGGAAACAAATTAATTACCCATAAGGTATTGAATAAAACCTTTCCCTTCTCTTAAATTAAACAAAAAGTTTTCAAAAAAATAAAAACCCCATCAAATACCCCGTGGACTTCAAAAGATCTTTCAAAATGATAAAGGGCAGATAAAATAATGAAAGAAACCTAAACTCTTCTCATTTCCTCATTTTAGAAATTTCGAATGGTGAAGAAGATGAAGGGTTTTCTAATTCGAGGCCGTCGTAAAGAAGTTTTGTTGGCTTTTCTATGAAAGATTTCTGTTGTATGCTACTTACTCAAGGATTTCTCTGACTTTCTTTGAATTGGGAGCTAGTAATGAGCTTGCTAGAGGTATGATTTATCATTCTTTGTTGTATTCAGTTGTTGCTTCATAGTTTCATCTAATATGAGGGCTTCCATGTGTAAAATTCAAAACAATACATACATGTCATTGCATATTTTACTGGTTTGATTGTTTCAATACGCCATTTCTTTCAAAACCCAAGTAGGGTTTATTTTCCATGTTGAAAGATCTTCATTTTATTTTGGAACCACTTATAAAAATAATTGATGTTGCTCTTTTTGCTTGAATCCGCCATGAGAGGCTTGTAACAGATTATTGTTGTTCTAAGGTTTGAAGCTGCCATGACTTTGCTGGAAGTAACAATACCAGTTTTGAATGTAGTTCCATTTGTTGTGTGAACACGTAGCAAGATCTTCCTCTATCGGATTAAGTTATCATGCTTTAGCTAGAACTTTGTTGTTTAAAAAATGAAAATGTCACCATGAATGATCTCTGCTTGCTGTATGGAACTTCGTTCTGGTCTTTTTGAACTTGTTTTGGCAAAGGCATTACTCTGTATTATTTGTATATCCACTTCTTTGGAACTGCATCTTTTTCAATAGATGTAAACCTCAATGAGATTCAATCCAAAACACTAAGGTTCAAAAGGTATATTCCTGTATTAATCTTGTTGCCTACAAAATTTTTAGGCTTCTCCACAATCCTCTTTACCTGCCCTGTCTCATCATAGAGGACCACAACACCATATTTGGATGGTTCATCGACCTTGGTCACCATAATAGACGCTTCCCCGCCATGTTTTGTATGAAATTCAATCATCTGCTTTAATGGGTATTTACTAATGACATCACTATTCAAAACAAAAATGGTGCTCTAGATCCGTCTATTAGCTTGTCACTTGCAAGGGCTAAAGGCTCTACAGTACCCATGGGTTCAATTTCTTGAGAACACATAATTTTAATCTCAATTTTTGATTTGAAGTCCTTCAAGAAGCTTAGCATAACCTCAGGTTGATAATTAATGGTCAGTACAACTTCATCAACACTAGTAGCTTTTGGAATTCAAATGTTGTTTTTCTTTCATTTTGAATTCATGTGTCTACATCTCCAGCCTTGGCCAATGCCAATGCCAACAACCATAAGTCTGCTTTGCACCAAACCATGAAATGGATTTATGCTGCTAGAAGGAACTCTTTTTTTTTTTTAGTTTCTTCGAAAGGCATAATTTTGATGAAAGCTTCAAACTGAAGAGCTTCTTATTTCAAACTCGTATAACTTGATCTCTGATCATCCAACATGTGGGTGTCAGCTTTTAAAGCTGGAAGTTATATATGCCACGAAAAATGATGCCTGTTGCTATACTTTTCTGTTTGGTATTTTTTGTTGTTTTCTATTTTAAATAAAGGTATACCTATGGGGTTTGAGCACGAGCTCATGACACCCATAAATAACTTCTATTTCTTTCAGCTTACATTCTTTCACATTAGCAATAAAATCACTTGCATACAATGGTTTTGATTTTCTAACTATGATATTGGTGTTCCATAATTGATTGAGTTCACTGTTCTTGTTCAAACTAGAATCATGAGTAAATTGTACAAGTGTACATGTATATTTTTATGGAACTAGACATTGCTTAGATCTATATGGATCTAACCTATACCTTTCTTTGACTTTTTTGCAGGAGTTGGATGCTTTAGGAGTCAAGAAGAACTCAATTTCAACAAGGCAACCTTGGGAATGCAGGCTCAGACCAGCCATATACCCCCAGGAAATGGCCGGTTCCCTTTCTTATACTCTTGCATGTTCATTTGTATCATTTATTATGCTTTTATATGTTCTTTATTTGCACAAGAATAATGAAGACTAAGCTACTCTCACGGCATTGTGTGAGAGATTTTGATTATTTTTTATTCAGTACATGTGCTTTAATTCTCTAATGTATAAACTCCAAACTAAAATTTGTCATTGATTAATACAAATAAAGAACTTTCTCATTTCATCAATGCGATGTAATTTTTTTTGTTTCTATGATCATTGGCAAATGAAAGCAATTACTAACCAGTAATGAATGTTAAGAAAAAATTTCATAGGTAGTGAAATTTTGATAACAACTAGTTTACTGGTCTCAACAGAGTTTGTGGTAGGATAATGTCACCTTCATGAAATCTCACTATGGGATCATTGCGAGTCTTTTAGAAATGAAAGTGTACTCATTTTACAATGTATAACCAATTTTGGAGAGAAGATGAAGTTGTTTTCTATGTTTTTTAGCTTGCCCTAGGTGAGACAAGTAACTAACTAAGAGCAAGCACTATCACAGTTGAAGAAAGAATAGATGGATGGATTGGTAAGTGTTCCAAGAGGGTTTGATAGTGTTGGTTGAGTTTCGTGTGATAAAATTTAATAAAATTCAAGTGTCAATGAATCTTTTTGTATGAAGTCTGAATCAAGAAACCCAAAATAGTTTAAACCCTTAAGCAATTAGGCCAGTTTGGGAATAGTCTTGCATGAACACCTTGGGGGTCAAAACCCTAAAAATATGAAGTACTCCTCCCAAAGAGATATCGGGATCATGATTTTATTTCTTAGTGCCTTGGGAATATTTTAGAGTTATAGAAGAAAAACCCATCTTGATGCCTAATTAGATCTAAAAGTCTAGTAGCCCTAAAATATAGGGTTTTATGAGATCAGTAAGAGAACTAATGTAGGATTGATTAAATTAAGACAAAAAATGATTGAACTCAGGGAATTAGGAGTCCACTCATCCTATGTGCATTTGACCATGGTCATGGTGAGTTTTGGGGTGAACTGACTTGTGTGAGTTTAAGGAGACATAGTAGAAAGTTACCTTAGTAGAGAGGTCTTGAAGGAGAGAGGAGTTGAGAGGTTACTCCTTTGGGTTTAGGGTTGAAGAGAGAATCATAGATAGGCCAAAAAGAAGGCCTAGTTGAGAGTCCAAACATGATAGGACTCATTGGAAGAAGATTCTCCCTATTAGTTTCCAAATGCCAAACTAGGTGGTGATAACTATTTATTTTGGGGAGATTAATTGTATAAGTCCAACGATACACAAAATCTAATGCTTCGTTTCCAAAAAGCAAAATAGGTGGTGATAACTAACTCCTTTGGGAGAACTTTGTTTACATACAACAATGGACATAACTTAATAGTGTTTTTAGTTTTCTCATATCACACTTTCTAAATATACCCATCACACATCAAAAGGGATGAGGCCATGATTGTGTTGGGTGAATTTGGCAGAATGGATACCCGTCAATCCTTGGTTCTTAACTAAAGAGCCAAAGCCATAAGGATGAACCTTCAAAAAAAATCCCATTTTATTGGCCATTGTTTAAACCACCTAAATATATCAGAATTCCAACGAAGTAGAAAGGAGTAAGAGCTAGAAAGGAGCATTAAATTGAATAGAGTTTGCATATGGGTTGAAATGGGGGATTAAGAGTAGACTATGCAAACCAAAACTAGGCATGGACCATGATTTATTTTTATGCACATAATCTTTATCCATTTGATTTATACAAATAATTATGAAAAGACCTTGACCATCAACAATGAAAAAAACCTCATTGGCATTAACCCAAGAAGATTTACACTAGAAAACAAGTTTATAAATAAGAGGAGATGAATCAAAAACTTAAAAATGGGGGCTCACTGGCTAAGTTCAAAAATTTAAAGATTAATAAATTCTTTAAGAACAATGAATTTGACTTGTCCGTCTACTAAGATCCTCCCAATATTTTGTGTGTGAGGATCTTTAGTAGGAAAATAAGGAGGTTGAGGTGGAGAGCTCACAACTTTAGGGATCCATTCTTTATACCATTTTTTTTTTTATCATTCATTCTTCGACTTGTGCACCCATTTGTGATATCCTAGGTCAAAGCCTTTCATTATCCAAGCATGATGGTGTCCATACCAATTCCCTTTAGATTACTATGTCTATTTCTCCAAAATCTCTATTTGTTTGCACCCTCATTATCCCAACAATTTTTCCTTTGATAGTTTTTATTCTCTTAGGGTAATGGTCGATTGAAAGGAATATTGTTAGGGTGTGAAGGGAAGAAAATATGTTTCTAATAAATTAATTTTAAATTTGCATACATTTTTTTTTCCAGTATTTAAAGCTTCTTTCACTTTATTTCACAATAATAATTAGAGCCCATCTAAATTACAAGTTATTATACAACTGCTTTTCTCATTATAATTCTTTTTATAATTCTAAAAATTTACCTTATACTTTTTAAGAGACTTTGATCTCCCCTTAAATTTGATTCCCTTTATTTCTTTGTATCCTCCTCTTTGTTCAATCAACCCTTAGAAACTAATGTACATGAGTAGATTTGGATGTTTCATGCACATCATCTCCTCTTGGATAATTCAACCACCACCTCATTCATCTTATACTTTTAAGCTAATTGTCATAAGAAATTTATCTATGAATCTAACAAGAAAATAGGTGCATACTACATATATATCATATTTGTCTAACTTATATCTAAAGGTGCCAATTATTTCACTATAAACATCTTTAAACACTTTATAAAAAATTTATGCCATGTACATCTTGAAGTATTAAAACTAATTCTATGGAAAATACTTGTTCACAAGAAAGAAACTTTAATAGATAAAAGTTGTCAACTTCTTTTAAAAGCTTAAAAAGTGTACCTAAAGGCTTCTCATAAAGTTAATTCTCTATCTTATATATCTACTAAATTGTGCCAATTATTTCACTATAAACATCTTTAAACACTTTACAACAAATTTTGTGCTATGTACATCTTGAAGTATTACAAATTATTCTATGGAAAAGACTTTTTCACAAGAAACTTTAATGCATAAAAGTTCTCAACTCCTTTTAAAAGTTTCAAAATTGTACCTAGTGGCTCGTCATAAAGTTAATTCTCCATCTTATATATCTATAGAAACTTGTATAGGACCAATTATATTCTTCCAACCATCTTATATATCTATAGAAACTTGTAGAAGACCAATTACATTCTTCCACCCATACAAAGAAATCTTCACATACAAATGAAACTTAAATATATTTGACTATAACTAACTCAAATACTTAGTGTGACATCTCAACATGGGACTCTTCCTTGAAGATGATATTAAATGGCTTGTCCCTCAAACAACCAATAGTTGAAAAGGGAATAGTAATGATGATTATAATTCATGTTGGAGATTTATTGTCTCACAAATTTGAGCTTATGTTCATGTCCAAGCATAGAAGTGTGTTTCTCCAGAACTTGATAGATGTTTTTGTTTCATTTCGTATGACTATTATCTTTAATTAAAATTGTGTCTAATTTCTAGTCTTCTTTAAACCTCTAGTCAAATATAAATTTACATTAAAGTAAGAAGATATCCTCATCCATTTTGATACACAACAACTCAAGAAAAATAGGAATAGGCGACAATAACCAAATGAAGTTGTCACACTTTCTACCATCTCTATAGCATCTTAGACATACATCACTGAAGTAATGTAATGTAATGATATAAATATGGAATGAAGGAACCATTGGTTACATCATTAAACACTCATCTTTTTCCTTAAATCTATTAATTTGGTTGAATTACTAAGAAAGTAAAGGGTGAAAGGGCTGGTAGACTCTACTTTACACTAGCTACAAATAAGGTTGAGTACCATAGGCTACGTTCCCTTGAAGAATATTCTTATTTTAAAAAAATTCCATGGATGTGTATGACATGCTTGATCACAATAATGGTATCATTTATCAGTTAGCTCTCACAATTTTAGGAAAATCTCCTATAGATTTATGCAGTTATCCTCTCTCTCTCTCTCTCTCTCTCTATATATATATATATATATATATATATATATATATATATATACATACATACATACATACATACATACATACATACACACATATAGGGTTTAGTATTTTTTACCAAATATTTGCCAACACATGTCTCAGTGGAACTCAATCCAATGAGCCAGCATTAGTGGTCTCGACAATGTGGAAGTCCTCACAAAAAATGATGGGAGGCTCAATGTGCCCTGCAATGCCAAATTTCTAAAGCTTTTAATTTGGGTTTAGCTATATCACATTATCATAAAAATTATTACAATAATTTCTATTCTTGTTTGATAATCAGGTTCAATTGGATGCTAGCAATAAGTTATGGTAGGGCTTATCTAATCATCATATTCAAATGAACATCTCAATATTTATGGTAGCCTTGGTTTAATCTTCAAATGTAACTTGTTGGTTACAAACACACATTTATTGATAACTTGTTACTCTTCACATTGTTGGGCTAACACTAATGAAGTTCCAAGATATGATGCCATCTCCTTAAAAGTATGTAATAATTTAGTAAGCACCACCTAGATAGTTAACAAAGACCTAAGCATACAATAACCTTCTAACGATGGAAAAGTTAAAAAGAAACAAATTTAGCCAAAACATAAAATTCAAAGAAGCATACAATAATCTTGGTGAGAAAATGAGAAAGTTGAAAAACATTATGGGAAAATGTGATCGACCTTGAAGTAGCTTGCATGAGATAATCGATCACATACAATTATCAAATGGAAAATCCAAACTACTAAAGAGGAATGTAAATGAGGCCATAAATTATCTTGCATATGCACTAACCTGAAATGGCTCCCACACTACAGACCACCGCCAAACACACTCTACCAAATAACAAATGACAAACATATTTTGTTTTTAAAAAAATTATGAACCCGATTTGGTTGAAATTTTGACCAAATTGGGAAACACTAATTTGGTCAAAATTTTGACCAACTCGGACATAAAATAAAATAAAAAAGTATTCAACAAGCCCATTTAGGGCTTGGTCAAAATAAAAGGTTGAAAATTGACCTATAATGTACTAACGATGAGAAGTTTAGAAGGAAGAAGTGGACACGCTGAGGATTTTGACCAGCCTAATGAAGGAGGTACATGACCAAGTAAAAAAGAACCTAATGGAAGCCAATCACAAGCTTAAAGATAAAGTAGATGAAAGAAGAAAATAACTACAATTTGAGGTAAGAAACTTAGTTATGGTTCAGATGAACAAAGCTAGGCTATAGAAATTCATCCTAGGCAAGTTGCAGATGAGAAGAGTAGGACCATGTAAAGTGTTGGAATTATAGATGAAGTAACTAAGAGGAGGGGTGAATCAGTTACCACAAAAACAATCATGATCCCTTAGATGTCTTAAATAACTAGTTACTGCTGTCACTCAGTAATCACATCAAAAAATGTTGTAATTCGATAGATTAACTTGTTACTAATTTTTAAGCATTCATAATTATTAGCAAGCATGCAAAAGTAAATAACATGATCACAAGAGACACCAGATTTAACGTGGAAACCCAATATGGGAAAAACCACCAAGTAACTAGTTACCAATTTTCACTCTTCTAAAGTGAGCCCTGTTAGGAGCCAACCCTATTAAAGGTTACAATACACACTGTTAGGTGTGACCTTGTTAGAGGATTTAATCACTCTATTAGGAGTGGCCTTGCTAGAGGTCTTTAGAACAATTCAACTAAACTGTCACCTTGTTAGAGGATTTACAAAATGGTTGTTAAACCAACTCTATTAAGAGATTTGAAATCACTGCTATAATGGTTAGAAAGTAACAATGAATTGACCTAAATATAATGCAACTAAATTTGCTGATTACAGATATCTATTCTGCACTATTAGATCCTCCTTGATTAAATATAACTTTGTTGTTCCTCAATGATCTTTGACCATTCTTCAAAATTTGCTCTCACAATAATCAGTCCTCCTTCAAATTCACATTGCACCAAATCCATAGACTTAGAATTCGCAACTTGACCTCTTATATATACCATTCAGATTATCAGGTTGTCTTAATCACACATTACATTTACCAATAAACCATACATTAGTTAGCTACAAATATTACAATAAACAAATAAACTTTATTTCACAAAATAATGAAATCCTTCACTAGCCAACCCTGCTCGGTAAACACTATTTCCAAAAATAATTTCCAAAGCTAACCATCTCAACTCGGTTAACACTGAAAAATTTGCAAAATCCTTTGGCTACCGAGTTAACTCGATAAGAACTAAATTTCCTTCACTATCCATAAGAGCTCGGTAAGAATTGTCTCCTGCACTATTTTCTTTTGATGACCGAGTGAACTCGATAACAACTAAATTTTCTTTGCTAACCTTGAAAGCTCTATAACAACTGTCTGCACAAGGTAAAGCCTAAGAATGCTCGGTAGATACTGTAAACCTTCTTCACTAACCTTCTGAGCTCGGTAGACTCTGTCTTTTGCCTTGTTGACCAACTGAGCTTGGTAGACTCTGTTTGATGACTAATATGACATTTGTGCAACATCAAAGACAACACTCAATTAAACAATTGTATCCAAAAATCTCCCTCTTTGGCATTGATGGCAACACAACATGTCATAGTAGAATGAAATTTGAAAAAAAGTCTTTTTTGATAGAATACTTCACCCCCTTTATAAAAACTCCTCAAATATAGTAATCTCCCTCTTTCATAATAATCTCTCCCTCTTACACAAACTCTCATTTTCTTGCAAATTTTAAAAAGATATGACAGTAAACTCTCCCTTTTTGACAGCACATGCCAAAGACAACATAAACCAAATGTATAGCAATGTACCTTATGTATTGATTCATATGCAATATCTTCATTACTTTACTACATCAATGGATATATCTTCAATTTTGTTTCTATTGATGCATCACTAAAACTATATTTTAGTGAGCTTCAGATAGGGGAATGACCCCTAGCTTACCTCTTAGATACAAGAATGCATCCTTAGGTAAAGGCTTTGTGAATATGTCAGCAATTTGTTCCTTTGTATGGACATATTCCAATCTGATTTCCTTATCCTTTACCAATTCTCTAACAAAGTGATACTTTATAGCAATATGCTTGGTTTTTGAATGCATCACTAGATTCTTGGATATGTTAATTGCACTTGTATTGTCACAAAACATAACAACAGGTTCTTTAATTTCTTGCTTCATGCCTTCCAACAATTGTTTGAACCAAACAATGTTTGAGCAGTTTATTGCTGCTGCAACACATTCAGCCTCTGCTGTGGATTGAGATGTACAGTTCTACTTTTTACTTGTCCAAGAAACCAACCTCTATCCAAGAAAGAAAGATCTTCCACTTGTACTCTTTTTTTCATCAACATTCCTTGCGTAATCTACATCAGTGAATACTTTTAAATCTAGATTTCCTCCAAGTTTATACCACAATCCATAATCTTCAGTTCCTTTCAAGTATCTCATGATTCTTTTGATTGCCATCATGTGATTTTCTTTTTGGTTTTTCTAAAAATCTTGCTACAATCCCTACTGCAAGGGAAATGTCTGGTCTTTTGTACTACATATTGCAACTTTCCAATTATAGATCTATACAATGTCTGATCCACATCCTTTGATTCATCATCCTTGGTAAGTTTCAATCCAGTACACATAGGAGTCCCAATTAGTTTGCAGTCTTCCATACCAATTTTTTTTAATATCTCCTTGATGTATTTAGATTGAGTGATGTAGAAGCCATTCTTACTTTGATGAATTTGAAGACCAACAAAGAATTTGATCTCACCAAACATTGACATTTCAAATTCCTTGTTCATTTGTTCTAAAAATTCTTTACAAAGATCATTATTTCCCGTGAACAAATTATCATCTACAAATATTTCTTCCAAAACAATCTTATTATTTGGTCCTTCTTTGATGTGCAAGCTACTATTATCATTAGTTCTTTGAAAACCAATCTGAATAAGATAGTTATGCAATCTTTCATACCATGCTCTAGGGGCTTGTTTTAGACCATACAATGCTTTATGCAATTTGTAGACCATGTCTTTCTTGTCTGGATCAACAAAACCTTCAAGCTATTCAATGTAAACCTCTTCATCCAATATGCCATTGAGAAATGCTGACTTGACATCCATCTAATAAACTTTGAATCCTTTGTATACAACATATGCAAGTAAGGTTCTAACACCTTCCAATCTTGCAATAAGAGAAAAATTCTCTGCATAGTCTACACCTTCTTCTTGAGAGTATCCTTTGCATACCAGTGTAGCTTTGTTCCTTGACACCTTACCATCTTCATTTAACTTGTTTTTGAATACTCACTTAATTCCAATGACATTTATGTCTTTAGGCCTAGATACAAGAGTCCATGTTTTATTTTTCTCTATCTGTTCTATCTCTTCATTCATAGCTTCAATCCAACTTTCATTTTCTAATGCATCTTTGACATTTCTAGGTTCAAAATCAGCAAGTAAACAAGTGCCTTTCAACTTACTTCTTGTCATTGTTCTTTCAGATTTGTTTCCAATGATTTGATCTGGTGCATGATGTTTTCTGACATATTTGGCTAGCATAGGTTCCTTTCCTTTTGAATGAATTGCATGAATATCCTTTTATGTTTCAGCATCTAATTCTGGTTGCTTGGGCTCGGTAGCTTCTATTTGCAACTCGGGTCCTTGTAGCTTGGTAGGCATTAACTCGGTTTGAACTTCCTGTGACTCGGTTATAGAAGATTCTGGAGTAGAAGATTTCTGATTGATAGGTGTGCTTGGCACTGTATCAAGTTCAATGAAAACAAATCTCCTATAGTCTTCAGGTTCCCTTTTGCTTTCTTCCTCAGTTCTTTCTGCAAACTCATCAACTTTTACATGTGCACTTTCTATGACTTTGTGAGTAGACAAATTCAAACATCTATATGCTTTACTTTTGCAAGAATATCCCAAAAATATTCCTTCATAACCTTTCACATCAAATTTACCTTTTTTTGATTCTTTCAAAATGTAACATTTGCTTCCAAATACCTTTAGGTAACTTACATTGGCTTTGTAGCCATACCATAACTCATAGGGGGTTTTGAATGAGTTCTTTTTCAGATGTACTTGGTTCAAGGTATGAACTACAGTGATGATAGCTTCCTTTTAGTATTTGATAGCAATTCCCTTTTCAATCATTAAGGTTCTTGCACAGTCCATGATAGATATGTTCCTTCTTTCAACTATTCCATTTTGTTCAAGAGTTCCAGGTGCTGAAACTTGTCTTTTGATTCCCCTTTCAATGCAAAAGTTATTGAAGTCATGTGAAATGAATTCACCTCCTCTGTTTGACCTTAAACATTTTATTCTTTTTCTTGTTTCCTTTTCTACTCTGGCCAAATGCCATTTGAACTTTTCAAATGCTTCTGATTTCTCTCTTAGGTACATGACAGTCATCATTCTTGAGTAATCATCAACAATAAGAATGAAGAACTTTTCATAGTATAAATTTTAATGCCAATAGGTCCACACAAATCAGTATGCACAATTTTTAAAATTTCTTTAGACTGATAATTCTTTCTTTTAAAGTTAGTCTTTTCCATCTTGCCAATTTGGTCATTCCTGCATAGACCAACCTCAGATTTTTTTATGTTAGGAATGCCTCTTACTTTCCTAAATTTATTTATTTTTACCAAGTTATCAAAGTTCAAATGACATAACATCCTATGCCATAACCAACTTTCTTCAACTTGAGCAATAAAACATGAACATTCACCAAGTTCAAGATAAAACAAGTTACCTTTTGTTTGATTGCTTGATCCAATCAACTTACCTTTTCCATCCAGCAGTCTTGCTTTTACATGCATGAATTCTACTTTGAATCCATTATTGAGTAGCTATGCCACACTCAACAAATTGTGCTTTAGTCCTTCTACCCAATATGCATTATCACATACAAGTTCCTTGGTCAGTGAGATTCTTCCTTTTCCTTTTATACAACAAGGTTCATTGTTACCAAATCTTACACTGCCACCATCATAGTCTTCAAAATGTTCAAACTTAGTTTTATCACCAGTCATGTGATGAGAACAACCACTATCTATAATCCATGTATCATTTTTTCTCACATGAAAAATGAGTGTCATTTCTTCATCATTATCAGACTCATCTTTTACAGCAATGTAAACAATTTCATCTTCTTCTTCATCATCAGAATCATTAGAATCTTTAACCATGAAACATGTTTTCTTACTTTTATCCTTGAATGATTTGAAGTCTTTCTTGCTATTGCACTTGTGACCTTTCTTCTCATCTTTGTTCTTCTTATTTGGGCACCTAGCAACAATATGTCCAATTTCTTCACAAGAAAAATAGATTAGAGGAACCTTACCTTTATATTTCCCTTTGCCTCTTGAATATCTCCTTGCTAGTAGAGCTTCAACTACCTCAAGATCACTGTCTAAATTTTGTTCTAAATCTTCATCACTATCTGATTGAAGATCCTTTGTCTTCTTGCCTTTCTCCTTGAGTGAAAGCTTGGCTTCAAATGTTGATTCAATGTGTTTTCCAACAGGAACATAATTATCATAGTTGTTTAGCTTGAATGTAATCAATCTTCCAACTATGGCCTCTAGATTTATCTTATGATTTGCTTCACATCTTCTTTCTTGACTTGCAGAAACTCTGATTGCATATAGAGAAAGTAGAGTTTTAAGAACTTTACTTATAACTGTCTCCTCCTTGATATCTCCTTTAGATGCTTTGATTGCACTAACACTTGCTCTAACTCTTTCAAAATATTTTGCTATGTTTTTATCCTCTCTCATCCTCATTTGATCAAACTATACTCTCAAACTTTCTACCTTGGCTCTTCTTACATTATCATCACCTCCATAGATCTCTTTCAGCTTGTTCCAGATATCAAAAGTAGTTTTGCAATCCTTGATGTCATCAAATTATTCATAACTTAGAGTAGATGTAATATCTATCATCATGTTGCTGTGAGTCTTCTTTTTAGCAATATCATTGACATATAATGTACCAGCAGGTTCTGCATATTTTTCATCAAGGTACTTCAATCCTAAATCACCAATAGAAGCCAGATGAAGTCTCATCAATCCCTGCCATGCTGAGAAGTTGTCCCTGTTAAGTCTTAGAATTTCCCTCTTGTAAGACATCCTGATCTTTAGCTTAGATCCTTGAAATATTTTCCTACAAGCACCAAAAGCTCTGATACCAATTGTTGGAATTATAGATGAAGTAACTAAAGGGGGGGTGAATCAGTTACCACAAAAACAAATCTTGATCCCTTATATGTCTTAAATAACTAGTTACTACTGTCACTTGATAATCACATCACAAAATGTTGTAACTCGATAAATTAACTTGTTACTAATTTTTAAGCATTCATAATTATTAGCAAGCATGCAAAAGTAAATAACATGATCACAAGAGACACTAGATTTAACGTGAAAACCCAATATGGGAAAAACCACCAAGTAACTGGCTATCAATTTCACTCTTCTGAAGTGAGCCCTATTAGGAGCCAACCTTGTTAAAGGTTACAATACACACTGTTAGGTGTGACCCTGTTAGAGGATTTAATCACCCTGTTAAGAGTGGCCTTGCTAGAGGTCTTTAGAACAATTCAATTGAACTGTCACCCTCTTAGAGGATTTACAAAATGGTCGTTAAACCAACTCTGTTAAGAGATTTAAAATCATTGCTACAATGGTTAGAAAGTAACAATGAATTGACCTAAATATAATGCAACTAAATTTGTTGATTACAGATCTCTATTCTGCACTATTAGATCCTCCTCGATCAAATATAGCTTTGTTGTTCCTCAATGATCTCTGACCATTCTTCAAAATTCACTCTCACAATAATCAATCCTCCTTCACATTCACATTGCACCAAATCCACACACTTAGAATTCGCAACTTGACCTCTTATATATACCATTCAGATTATCAGGTTGGCTCAATCACATGTTACATTTACCAATAAACCATAAATCAGTCGGCTACAAATATTACATTAAACAAATAAACTTTATTTCACAAAAAAATGTAATCCTTAACTGGCTTACCCTACTCGATAAACACTATTTTTAGAAATAATTTCCTGAGTTAACCATCTCAACTCGGTTAACACTAAAAAATCTGCAAAATCCTTTGGCTGCCAAGTTAACTCAATAAGAACTAAATTTCCTCCATAAGAGCTCGATAAGAACTGTCTCCTACACTATTTTCTTTTGATGACTGAGTGAACTCGGTAACAAATAAATTTCCTTTGCTAACCTTGAAAGCTCAGTAACAACTGTCTGCATAAGGTAAAGCCTGAGAATGCTCAGTAGACACTATAAACCTTCTTCACTAACCTTCTGAGCTTGGTAGACTCTGTCTTTTGCCTTGCTGACCAAATAAGCTCGGTAGACTTTGTTTGATGACTGATATGACATTTGTGTAACATCAAAGATAATACTCAATTGAACAATTGTATCCTACTGTTCTAGCTAAATACGAGAAAAATGCATACAAGGTAGACCTACCTACATATTTGGTTGTTTCACCCATGTTCAATGTTCAAGACTTGGGATAATACAAAGGCCCTATAGTAATTGAGGAGGAATAGATCATAAAATTTGGTAAGCACCTTACTAAGGTACCTCTACCAACAAAGAAGCAACCACAAGAAGAAAGGGTCCTAGACTCTAGCTAGAATCAAGAAGAAAACTAGGCATGGGGTATATATGGAGCATCTCATCAAGTGGAAGCATCAAATTGGGTTAGAGGTCACTTGGATAGATGAGAATGAATTCAAGAAGTTTGACATTGGCACGAACCTCTTAACACTAGGTGTGACATGACTTCTTTGTTGCAAGGCAGAATGATGCAGGAGCACCTAGGGTTTAGGCTAAAACCCTAAAACATCTTGTCTTGTTGATGATCCTATATAGATCATGGTTCAATAATGATATCAAGAGGATCTCAAGAGCATGTTAGAGTTGTTTAGATGTTAGTTAGGTGGTTTGAGCAAAATATTGTCAATGTGGTCAAGAAATTGCCAAAGTTGACAATATTGGGAAAAAAACATGCAAAATGACATTAAAATTGTTGGAAAGCGTAGGAAGGATTCGAGAAGGGCCTAAAAATGTCTAAGTAGGAATTTTGCATCAATTAGGATTCTTGATTTGAAAAAGGTCAAACTGTACAAATGTAGCAAAGTTGTCAATGACAACATTTGGACAAGAAATTGCAAAATGCCTAAAGTTGGTTATGGGTCAGTCTCAATAGTTTGAACACAACATATGAAACTATTTAAGATCATCCAATGCCTGATGTATATAGGTTGGTTGATGATTTGGTTGAGTTTCAATAGCAAATTGAAGTGATTTTTCTGTAATTTTATCATAGTTTTTCTTGCACCCTACACATCAATTATCAAATGGATTGAACTTGCTTTAATTTCACTGTATATAGTTAGTTTTGATTGTTTTATTTCTCTATGTGCATTAATAGTAGTAATTAAATTTTTTTCTTCTAAGTAAAATCTTTTCCTTGTTGCTAGTTTACCGATCTTGACAGAGTTTGTGGTAGAATAATGACACTTTCATGAAATCCCACTATGGGACCACTGTGAGTCTTCGAGAAATGAAAGTGTACTCATTTTACAAAGTATAACCAATTTTGGAGAGCAGATGAAGTCCTTTTCTATGTTTTTTTGGCTTGCTCTAGGTGAGACAACAAGTACCCAACTAGGAGCAAACACTATCACAATTGAAGAAAGAATAGATGGATGGATTAGTAAGTGTCCCAAGAGGTTTTGATAGTTTTAGTTAAGTGCATATGATAAAATTTAATAAAATTCAAGTGTCAATGAATCTTTTTGTATGAAGTCTGAATTAAGAAACCCAAAATAGTTTAAACCCTTAAGCAATTAGGCCAGTTTGGGAATAGTGTTGTATGAACACCTTGGGGGTCAAAACCCAAAAAATATCTTACTCCTCCCAAAGGGATATCAAGATCATGAATTTATTTCTCATCTCCTTGGGAATATTTTAGAGTTAGAGGACAAAAACTGCATCTTAATGCCTAATTAGACCTAAAAGTCTAGTAGCCCTAAAATATAGGGTTTTATGAAATCAGTAAGAGAACTAATGTAGGATTGATTAAATTAAGAAAAACAATGATTGAACTAAGAGAATTGGGATTCCACTCATCCAATGTGCATTTGACCATGGTCATGGTGAGTGTTGGGGTGAACTGACTTGTGTGAGTTTAAGGAGACATAGTAGAAATTTACCTTAGCAGAGATGTCTTGATGGAGAGAGGAGTTGAGAGGTTACTCCTTAGGGTTTAGAATTGAAGAGAGAATCATAGATAGGCCACAAAGAAGGCCTAGTTGAGAGCGCAAACATGATAGGACTCACTGGAATAAGATTCTCTTTATCAGTTTCCAAATGCCAAACTAGGTGGTGATAACTATTTATTTTGGGGAGATTTTTGTATAAATCCACCGATATACAAAATCTAATGCTTTGTTTCCAAATGAAAAATAGGTGGTGATAACTTACTCCTTTAGGAGATCTTTGTTTACATCTAACAACAAACATAACCTAATAGTGTTTTTAGTTTTCTCATATCAACTTTCTAAATCTACCCATTATACATCAAAAGGGATGAGGCCATGATTGTGTTGGGCGAATTTGGCAGAATGGATACCCCTCAGTCCTTGGTTCTTAAGTAAAGAGCCAAAGCCATAAGGATGAACCTTCAAAAAAAAAATCCAATTTGATTGGCCATTGTTTAAACCACCTAAATAGATCAAAATTCCAATGAAGTAGAAGGGAGTAAGAGCTAGAAAGGAGCATTAAATTGAATAGAGTTTGCATATGGGTTGAAATGGGGAATTAAGAGTAGACTATGTAAACCAAAACTAGATATGGACCATGATTTATTTTTATGCACATAATCTCTATCCATTTGATTTATAGAAATAATAATGAAAAGACCTTAACCATCACCAATGAAAAAAACCTCATTAGCATTAACCCAAGAAGATTTATACCAGGAAATGAGTTTAGAAATAAGAGGAGATGAATCAAAAAAATAAAAATGGGGGCTCATTGGCTAAGTTTAGACATTTGAAGATTGAGAAATCCTTTAAGAATGATGAATTTGACTTGTCCTTGCACTAAGATCCTCCAATATTTTGTGGGTGAGAATCTTTAGAAGGAAAATAAGGAGGTTGAGGTGGAGAGCTCACAACTTTAGAGATCCATTCTTTATACCTTTTTTTTTATCATTCATCCTTCAACTTGTGCACCCATTTGTGATATCCTAGATCAAGGCCTTTCATTATCCAAGTATGATGGTGTCCATAACAATTCCCTTTAGATTAATATGTCTATTTCTCCAAAATCTCTATTTGTTTGCACCCTCACTGTCCCAACAATTTTTCCTCTGACAATTTTTATTCTCTGAGGGTAATGGTCGATTGAAAGAACGCCCTCCAAATATTTTTAACATGGGAATATTTTTAGGGTGTGAAGGGAAGAAAATATATTTCCAGTAAATTAATTTTAAATTTGCATACATTTTTTTTCCCTATATTTAAAGCTTCTTTCACTTTATTTCACAATAACAATTAGAGCCCATCTGAATTACAAGTTATTATGGAACTGATTTTCTCATTATAATTCTTTTTATAATTCTAAAAATTAACCTTTACTTTCTAAGAGACTTCGATCTCCCCTTAAATTTGATTCCATTTATCTCTTTGTATCATCCTCTTTGTTCAATCAACCCTTAGAAACTAATGTACATAAGTAGATTTGGATGTTTCATCCACATCATCTCCTCTTGGATAATTCAACCACTACCTCATTTATCTTATGCTTTTAAGCTAATTGTCATAAGAAATTTAGCTATGAATCTAACAAGAGAATAGGTGCATACTACATATATATACTGTCTTTGTCTAACTTATATCTAAAGGTGCCAATTATTTCACTATAAACATCTTTAAACACTATATAACAAATTTTGTGCCATGTAAATCTTGAAGTATTAAAAATAATTCTATGGAAAAGACTTGTTCACAAGAAAGAAACTTTAATACATAAAAGTTCTCAACTTCTTTTAAATGCTTCAAAAGTGTACCTAATGGCTCCTCATAAAGTTAATTGTCTATCTTATATATCTACTAAATTGTGCCAATTATTTCACTATAAACATCTTTAAACACTTTACAACAAATTTTGTGCCATGTACATCTTGAAGTATTAAAACTTATTCTATGAAAAAGACTTGTTCACAAGAAACTTTAATGCATAAAAAGTTCTCAACTTCTTTAAAAGCTTCAAAAGTGTACCTAGTGGCCCCTCATAAAGTTAATTCTCCATCTTATATATCTATAGAAACTTGTACAAGACCAATTATATTCTTCCACCCATACAAAGAAATCTTCACATACAAACGAAATTTAAAGACATTTGACTATAACTAATTCAAATACTTAGTGTGAGATCTCAACATGGGACTCTTCCTTGAAGATGATATTAAATGGACTGTCCCTCAAACAACAAATAGTTGAAAAGGGAATAGTAATGGTGATTATAATTCATGTTGGAGATTTGTTGTGCAAGTTCAATACCATTTTGCATGTGGGCATTCTCAACACCATATAAATTTGTTGGAGGCATAGAAATGGCATTGAGAGTTTCAATTGCAGGGATAACTGATAGGGATTGAGAATAAAAACCTTCATCATTAACATTCTCAACTGTGGGTGAATAGTTTTTCATGGTGGGAATATCTTTTGCCATATTTGCCATGTTTTGTTGTTGTGGGGATTGCCATTCATACTGGGGCTTCTTGTTCTCTTCTTGCTCATGCAATTGAGAGTGATTGGCATCATCATTCAGATTTTGGGTTTCAAATTTTTCTTCATAGCTATCCTGAGAGAGAATAATTATATTAGAAGATGGCTTATATTGCACGGTTTTTCTCTCTGGCATGCTTGTTTTGACATGTTTCTTGCTCAAACGAGAATACCATGCATTTTTTATCTGGTTATCTGTCCTTCCAGGCATGCGAGCTGCTATCATTGACCACCTGCCATATTTTATGTTTGTTTCAGATGGATTGTAGTACAAATCATCCAATTAATGTCTCTCATATTTTTTCTATGAGACTGCTGTAAGGAATAAGAGATCTATCTAACTTATAGCTAAAACATATGTAGTTGTCGAAATGAAGAGATAAATGTTATGAGTTTTACTTAATCATTACATTATCACAAGATTTATTCAGCTTATACCTGTTACCCAATAAGTCATGAAGTTTAATTATTAGCTCTTCTTCAGCTGCAGTGAACACACCATGTTTAATACCAGGGCTAACATAATTCATCCAACGTAACCTGCAGCTTCTTCCACATCTTCCAAGACCTGCAAAATATCAACGACATAACTTATATCACATTATGTCTCTCGTAACTATGATCAATTATAAAATATAATTTGAAATGTTGATGTAAATAAATTTGATGCCGTAGAAAGTATGAATATAATAAGTAACATAATTTATAAAATAAATCTTTTACAGTTCTTCTAACATTATATTATAGTGTGATTTGAAACATTGATGCAAATAAATCTTACATAGTTGAATTCACTAGTATAATACACTAACATAACTTATTTCCGATAAATCTACTACAGCTCTTGTGACGATGCATCATGAAGGGTGATCTGAAATATTTATGCAAATTACTCCAAGTTAACAAGGTATGCAGCTATGACTAAGGACAGAGGGAGAAGTTTTTGGAATGACAAAATGTTTTGCCAGTTCTAGGGATGGGTTGAAGACAATTATATAACAATTAGGAAAATTGAAATATGTAGAGAAATTCAAAACATTCATATAAAACATGGATAAAGCATGCACTTATATATAATAGAACTTTAGAATATAAGAATTAGCAGAATTCATATGCCAAATTTGTGTTATTTTGATAGTCAAGGACAGTTTCTTTAAAAGTCAAAGTCAAAGTCGAATTCCCTTAGATATCCCCTCTCCTTGGGATAATTTTGAGATGGGGATACCGAAAATAAATACTAGGGGCACGCTCCCAAATTACAGATAAAACTATCACATGATCTTCTCTAACAATGGATCATGGAGTGTGATCCAAAAGTTGATGCAAATAAATCTTTTGCAGTTGCATATAAAAATCTAATACACTAACATTACTTATCAAATAAATCTACTACATCTCTTCTAGTAAAACATCACAGAGTTTGATCTGAAACTTTGATGCAAATAAATCTTATAGGATTGCATTCAAAAGCATAACATACTAACTTAAATAATACCAAACAAATCTACTAAAGATCATGATGCAAATAAACCTTATGCAATTGCAATAAATAACATAATACACTCACATAACTTATAACAAATAAAGCTTTTATAAGTCTTTTAATAATAAATCATGGGAGTGTGCTAAAAAATAGTTGATGCAAATGAATCTTACACAATTGAATCGAGAAACATAGTAGCACAAACATAACTTATATCAAATTACTAGTAGGCAATAATGATTTTCCCACTAAGCTTTACAAATAGAATTTAATCTTGTGATTTTATTTAAAAAATTATTTTAATAGAATAACAAGAAGTTAGG
The DNA here is from genome assembly GCA_028749045.1 of Cupressus sempervirens. NCBI lineage: Eukaryota > Viridiplantae > Streptophyta > Pinopsida > Cupressales > Cupressaceae > Cupressus > Cupressus sempervirens. Next base: position 772,849,599 of record CM053784.1, on the reverse strand, counting down.
TGTCTATAAAAGTGTTTGAATTTCACAACCCTTTATTTGCATTAGTAACCCAATTCAATCCTACATTGCATATGACTAATCGTTTAGAAGGTTAGTAAAGATATAATAAAAGAGTAATAACCAACTAAAATGTAAAATTTAACAAGATAGCATTACCTGTTTTCAGAGGAAGAATAGACCAGTGGCCTTCTCCATGAGTTTGTACAAACTTTCTAAGTAGAAGATCTTCATGAGGTGTCCATGGGCCTTTGTTCAAACCCAAATGAGAACAACACCTTTTTCTTCCCATTTAATACCAACCACTGAGCAAGTCTATTTTACTCACAAGTCATAACCATTTCAGTTAATGAATTTATAACATGAATGCAAAGGATTGCATCTATTGTAAGAATCAAGTTTTCCCTGTATTGGCAAGTCTTATCCAATTACAACCAACAAATTCACATGTTTTTCAATACAGAAGCTTTAACATTTTCCTTGCGTTCTTTGGTGAACCACCATTATTCTCCTCTACATGAACAGTTCTCTACCTATTGAAAGCTATCATTTCATATCAAACCACACTTAAGAAAAACAAATATACTAAGATTTAATCTATCTTCATCTATAAAATGATTTTAATTATAGAAAAATTATACCAATATATAACTGAAATTCTTTGATTGAGAACATAAAGACTGAAAATTGAATACTAATTTAAAAATCAAAGCCCACAAATCCATGTGAAATGGTATAATCTCCCTTGTCTTGTCCCTTATTACTCTGTATATTTTTATTCTAAGCCACAATATTTATTATTTTTTCATGGAGAAGCTGAGACATACGTTAAGATCAGCAACAGTTCAACCAGACCAACTAGGACACCTGATCGATACAGCCAATGGCAAAACATCAAACACAAGAACTTAATCAGACACTTTAAGCAAACAAGCAATGGTCCCAAGATGAAAACAAAGTAATATTGCAAATGAATGTGCCCCATGATGTAAAATCACCTTGTTTGTACATAAATACCAAAAAAAAGCAATCAGCGTAAAAGGAGGTGATGGTTCATGATATCAAATGGATAGAATCTACTCATATTCTTCAATAATTGGAGTGCCACTATATAATAAAGGGTAAATAAGGCTATTTGAAAAGTACAGTTTTTACAAAAGATAAATATGACAAAGAAGTTATCATGAAATGATCATATTACAATAAGATAAATATATGAAAATAATTATAGTAAAAAGGACAATAGGTCATGATATAAAATGAATAGAATCTATCTATATTTTTCAATAATTGGAGTGTCATTGCATCACAAGGGTAATTAAAGCTAGTTGATAAGGTCTCAATTTTAAAAAAAGAAGATAAATATGACAAAGAAGTGCATCATGAAATAACCATTTACAATAAAATTTAGAGAGTAAAAAGTTATCAATCACAACAAATCAAATATCAATTTATAAGATCAAACAAAGCAACATGCACATGGTGAGATCATAAAAAATAATGAAAAAAGAATGGTTAGCTCATAGCATGAAATCAAAATGCTCTAAGGAAATTTAGGACCTTACAACATCATTTCTCATTTACTTAGTGATGCAAAATCTCTTCTTGGCAGTATTCATGCAAAGAGAAAATAGGGTTTGTGGAGGGCCTTCTCTTATACCTTAACTTAATATTTGAGCCAGGACAACTGCAATTATTTCCTTGCAAACACCCTCCATATAGTTATCCTTGTAATGAAGAAAACCCTTTTTGGACAAGTCATTGATCAATTCCACATATCCATAGCATAAAATGTTAATATACTTGAGGTCCAAGATTACCGAGGGAGGGGAGGGGGTAGAGGTGGGAGTGGGGAGGGGAGAGTGGAGCAGTAAACTATAAAATTCAAAAACTTCCACCATTAAAATTCATTCGAATTAGACCTTAACCATTAAACATTCACCACATATATGCATGCAATGTAAATCTATAAAACTATCAATAAGGCATGAAGTAAAACATCCACACAAGTAACACAACAGTACCATGACTTGTTATGTGGAACTCCTTGGTCAAAGGAAAAGTCACGGTGAGAATGGGTACCCACAAGTATTTTGTACCCTTTTGAAATGTGCCCGATTAAGAGCTTAGCCCTGTTAAGAGCTTACAATATTGTCATGTTAGTAGAAGATCTTATTAGGAGTCACTCAGTTAAGGGATTTCCATCTAACTCTATTAGGAGCTTTACCTTGTTAGAAATAACCTCATTGGAGGACTTCTAACTTAAACTAATGAGTCCCCTAATTAAGGGGATTACACTTCATACCTAATAGGATCCTTCTCACCTTACTAAGAGTGACCTAGTTAATGAATTTATACTTGAGTCGAACCTATTAGGATTTAATAAGGTAAGTGATCTAGAAATAACATGTTTCAATTACTTGTACAAATCCAATTCAGTTCATCATCTTTATTTGATTGTAAGAATTTATCCACTAGCTTGATAACACACACCATTCACGATCATCACACTTGCAACTGCAACATTCTTACATATAAACATACATACCAATCTCCATGGAGGACATTACCTTAACCTAAACATGTTACACTTGAATTTCATCTTGGGACTACTAGAACATTTTAGCAAACCCTAATCTATCATATACCATATCCAAAGGATCACTAATTTGAACCACAAATTGATTCGACAAAGAACAGATGGCCTTATTCCCTTTTTCTAATTAACATGCCTAACTTTGATAAATTCAATCATAATGACCAATGTATGACCAATATGTCATAAGTCATTAATACCCATCATTGCCACCTCATCACTTAACTTTACATCCTAAAAGATCTTTTGGAGTCGGCCCAAATCCTATTCATTGAGGATCAATCCTAAACTATTATAAGTGCTCTTGAGTTTTATTCTAAAAACATTTTAGCCTATCCAAACCATGACTTCATGTAAACCAAATCATACATAATTGTCAAATTAGCGGAATAATCAGAAAAGATGAAAATATCCTCAAGGACTTATAGGAGATGGAACAAACCACAAGGGGAATCATAAAGCAAGCCAAGAGCCAAGATATGGATATAATTGTCAAAGAATCAGAGTCTCTTGTGAAATTCATGAAGAAAGACTGTAATGAAGAATGGAGCATACACATGCAAAGTCGAGCATGGAAAGAAGATGCAACAAAGATTTGGAAGGCATGAAATTTCATAACCACATTTAGGAAGCAACCACCTCTCTTGTAGTTAGTTTCTTAGGCGGAAGAGGTTTTTAAGGGGACATGACATTTCTAGAACTTTAGCAAGAAAAGGAAATGTCAAGAAAAATGAAAGAAGAGTAGGAATTGGAGAAAGCAACCTAGGCAAAGAAGTCAACATCAATGGAACAAGATAGGATGGAAGTCATGCGACTATTAAAAAGAGTTTAAGCTAAGAAACTGATGCCAAAAAGATATCTACGACTCTTGCGATAACACACATCTAGTATTGGGATGTCTTCCCACCCTACATCTTAAAGTATAGTTTCTTTTTGGTTGATTGTTGGGTAGTCATCTGGAAGAAGACATTTTTTTGTTTTGGCAAGGGGGGGGGGGGGGAATGTAGAGCATAAAATAATAATAATGTAATTAGAGATAGTTAGTAGTGGGTTTGGGCAGTGAGGGGATGTGTTGTTTGGTCTTCTTAACTAATCAATTAGTTATTTAAGAGTATTTGAACATGAATGGTGTATTATCGATAATAGATTTCCACAATCCATGATATTCTATATGCCTCTTGGTAAGATTGTGTGTGAATTTTTAGCATCAATATTTCAAATCACACTCAATGATCCATCATCGGGATAAGAGAGCTAAGAATTTCATTGGTAATAAATAAATAATATTGTTTTCCCTCACACATATTTGGTATAATTGTCATTGGTAATAATTTCATATGTTGATAGTGGTAATATTGACTTCACATTCTTGTATACGGTACTATAATTATTCTATGGTATTTGTGTTTACACAACTAAGTATAGATCACAAATATTGAATTACAACATCTGGATTAACACAAATTTGATAAACCAATCAAATCATTCACTATCTATCATAGATTGTTCTTCTTAATAAAATTAGCATATTTCAATTAATCATAATCTTCTCCATACTTGTGTGCACTACATTAAATTGCATATACAATATTATAGAGACATCACTATTAGTCCTAAGGGATTAGATTACTTGGGGGGGGGGGGGGGGGGGGGAGGTGAATCAATAACCTACTGATTATGTATCTTTTAACCACTCAAAATCTTATCAATATATAAGCTTAATAATAGAAAATAAAAGCATTAAAAAAGTAATCACATCCACAAAATAATGAAACACTTGATACAAATATTTTTTGTCTTGTGGAAACCCAACTTGAGTGAAAACCATGATGAAAATTAGCACCCACAAATTGTGCACTCTTATGAAGTATTCCCTGTTAGGAGTTTAAAAAGACATTTTTAGTGTCACCAATCAAATGATTTACCTCTATCTCTTTTAGGATCTTTACCCTATCAAGAGTATCCTTGTTAGAGGGCTTAGACCACTAATTAAGGTGTCACCCTATTAAAGTATTTATAATAAAGGACTTGTTAGGATCACTTGATTAAAGGATTTTACTACCATAATTGTTAGGAAACAAAAAGTAGAATTATCTATTGAACAAATCCTCCTTTTCTTGATTAGATCCAATGTAGAACACATAAATACTTCACTTCATTCCACACTAACCTTTTTCTTGATTACACCTTCACTCTTCAACCACACTATGATCAACACTTCAATTCTTTACCTTCATCAAATATATAATGTTATATGAAACCCTAACATTTGACCACCTTAATATTGCCCTAATAAATTATCCTATTAATTCAAACTCATTGATCACACACCATGCACCCAAATACACATCTCGATACACATAATTAATTTTATATATCTTATCATCCTATAATTAACTTTACATTCAAATTCATGAAGAACAATCATACATGTTTGACTAAATAAACCGTTCTTCCAGAATCTTCATGAAATTCTTGCATTGACCCTTGGAATGCCAAATCATCATCCACAATACTTGAGATATGTCACTGCATCATGTCCAACTTGACCAGGTTCACTAATTTATCCATACCGCTCACTGATATTCGATTTACCATTGGTAGCTCAAAAGACAAATAGTTTATCAATAAGACTTTGTTTATCTTCACAACACCTACTCACCAATCATCCAAATGAGTTGTGATCATGGCTTCATTCGGTTCAGTGTAGATTTTGGCACAATGAAGTGGGAGATATCATTCAAGAACGTTGGATTGATGGGCCTCAACTTCCTTTGGATAGATGAGTATTTCTTACATTGATTGTGACTTCTCTTGCACTAAATGTGACTCAGTTAAATTAAAGAATTTCATTATAGAAGAAGGAAAGATTTACTTTGAGGGTTCTCCCTTCCTTTTCTTTTAATTAGACCCCTATTTCAATCTACATTTTAGTGTTTTTTAAAGCAAGTCTATTTAGTTTAATTTAGGGCCTCTTCCTTTGTCCCTTATCAACAAAGATATTCTACAAAGTTTAGGGGATTACTTTGGCTCTTTCCTAAGGTTTGAAAACCCTAATTCCCCAAAAGAAGTGTGCAAGATTCTCATCCATATCAATCCCTTCTTTAAATTATCTAAGTTAACATTTTTTAATGATAACACTTCTTTCTCCATTTTTTTGAAGCCCTATCATGGGGCCATTGATGATAGCTAGGTTTCTCTCATAGAGGAATTCACCTCTCTGCAAGATATTTTATAAACATTTAAATTAGACCCTCTACCCCCTACCCCCCACCCACTCCCCTTCTCTGCATTCCTTTTCCTCTATTTTCCTACATCAGGCAACACCCTCAATCTCCCATGAATCCCCTACTTGAGAAATTTGTTGAGTTATTATGTCTAACAATAACCTAGAGATATCTACTCCCTCTCCCTCCACCCTCCCCCCACCCCATTGATCTCAACATCTCCTCTAATACCAAACATTAACCCCTTCCATTTGCACTATCCCTCTTGGATATGGATCAAGTGGCTCCTCCTCTATTGATCAATTCCACCCAGGTTCCTCTCTTCTTATTATTAATAACCTAGACACTACCACCAAAGAGGAGGCTAGATATATTATAATTTTTCTCCAAACTAGACTTATACAAGTTAAGGATTTAATGGGGGAATTCACTTATGCCCATAAAGAATTCCAACAGGAACTCCTTAGGTGTTAGGACCTTGAATCTCGCACGTATGTTGCCCTACCTGCAATAGACCTTATCTTTTAGGAGCAGAATGATAGTGAACAAATTATGATGGAACTAGAATTGGTCTATAATATGGTTGGTATCAATCAAATGGCTGATTATGCTGAAATTTTTTGCAGTCTAATCTCAATTCCAATCTGTTAGAGTAATTAGATATTTTGTAATTAACTCTATTTACTTAAGCTAAACTTTAGGCATCTAATAATTAATTCTTTTATTAATTATTATCATGCAACCTAGGTTAGATTTATTTTAGGGTTTTGATCTCCTTTTATAAGGATTGATCTCTCTTTGTAACTCTTTCACTTTTTTATAATAGTAATTTATATTTTTACCCATTAAGAATGTTTCTTTTGTGGATCTGGGAGTTCCAGCCTCCATAGCTTTTGCTTCTCTCTTTTTTTGATAGGTGTGATAGGTGTTTGCATGCACGCGATTCTTGGGAGCTATGGGGTTGATCTTTCATCAACTTTAACATGGTATCAGAGCTACAGATCTTCATGCCTCTATTCTGTTTGTGAGAGATTTGCCTTAGTTTTTAGATTTGTGTTTTCTCTTTCAAAGGATTTCAATTTTTAAAAGTGTTTTTGTATTGGATTTGTGAGGGGCCTATTTTTTGAAGCACTTTAAGCCCAAATAGACATCATCATTGAGTTCAAAGTGCATGAGAACCCCCATTTCCATATAAAATATGTCTAGTTTGGACGTTGTTGAATTTTGAGACAAAAAATTCTTGCACCCAAGTTGTGGAGGCTTGGGCACACATCACAAAGTGACAATTTTTTTTATTTTCAAAAAAATATTGTCAAGGCAATGTACAATTTTTTAATTCAAATTGAATGGATTTTTTAAACAAATCCTTTTGTACTTTTCAAAATTAGGAGGTGTTTTTTTTGTTTTCAAAAAGTTGCTTACATGCAACCCAATGATCATGTGATCCCTATGTGACCACCTCATCCTCTAATGTCACTTTTCAAGAAGACACATGGCTATGAGGTCACAATTTTTGGGGAAAGGAGTCCCCATATATTTTGGTGACTTGCACTGTACAACTTTCTCAGTTTTTGACGCCCACAAACTCCAAGCGGGTGGATGAGGCTTTTTTTATTCAACGGTTGTGGTTCTTTTGGTCCCATAGACCATGGGTCTCATGGACATCATTAAAAAAATTCATTTCATTGGGATTTACAATTTTTTTTTTTTTTTCTCTTCTATCAATGTTGATACTTGCTTTCTCATTGGACACTTAGCCTACCATGCATAGCGCCCACTTTGTTTGTGATATAATGTGGAGTCTATTTCTTATTTTCTCTTGGACCCCTATGCATGATTTTAGTGGGCGTCATGTTTTGCACATGAAGGGAGACATTTAGAGGGTTACCATGTACCTATTTTGACTTTCAATCAGATCCTGGAACTTTGGTTTTGGCTCCACCAATCACAATAACCTCCCCACATTCACTGGCGAGTTTTGTTTTGGAGACTCCAAGATTTTTTTCTTGGAGAAAACATTTAATTTGGTGATTTTTTCCAAGTTTGGCGAACTCCCACACACATTTTTTGAGGCACTTTTATTTTTCTATGCATGCTCTGTCAACTACCCTTATATAGGCTTCCAAGGTCAAAGGCCATGTAACATAATGTTTTGAAGGAGGTGTTTTAATTGAGGCCACACATTTTGCTTGGACATTTTTTGTGCCACCATTTGTCAGCCTCATAGTGCATCTAATCGGAGCCAAAGATGCCATATCAGGAATTTGGGTCCCACATTAATGACGCCATAATTTTTGGCATTTTTTGTGGAATTTCTTCTTTTATCCAAAGTAAGTTTCACAATGATTTGTGGCAGTTTATGGCAGCGATGGCATTGTTTTTTAACACATGACCTATTTTTATGGCAACCAGATATTATTTTCTAGCACTGGCTTTTTGTTTCTAGCATACAACCTTTTTTGAAAACTAAATATTTTTTCCTAACAAGGGACTTTTTTTAGTCATTTTTTGCCTTGACGACTATTTGATCGTGAAATTTGGGCTCGTCACTTGTTGATGTCAACACTACATCAACATTCCTACAAACCCTCCTGGCTCTTTTTGGACCTATCTTTGGTTTTGTGCTCATATCTCGTTCATTTAGACTCCATTATTTGCAAATGAGACATTGTCGGAAAGCTGGTCCATAGCCCATCATGATGGTATACGTAATTTTTAGTTTTGATGGCTTTTTCTACTGTCAAATTTGGGAGTTCATTTTTGCACTTCAGGAGACATATATTGAGCATCTGATCTCCGATTTGGGAACTCTTTATATCATTAGAAAGGTCTTTCAAAGCTCTTTCTAGAGATATAGGTTATTTTTCCAAATTTTTCTCTAGGCACAATCTATTTGGTTTTTTTTGCATTTTTTCATTCTAGTGGATATCTTGGTTGTTTAAGGTCTAGGGATCAATTTCATTCCTCCAAATGATTCATCATGGGTTATATTATCCTTTGTATTAGCGTTATGTCGCTTTTGGTCTTTGTTAACATCATTTGTATTCATTCTTGCAAACATACTGAGATAAAGTGTTATATTTCATCTATATTTTTGTTTCAGTTGTTTTGCCTTGTTTTGCCTTTTGATTCGAGCAGTGTCATCTAAGGACGCTCATATAGATTATTGTATACTTAGGATTCATTATATCTTGTGCCTTATTATACATGCACTACTATGATTAAAATTCCATGGGGGGTCAATGTTTTACCTTTGTTTTCCATCTTCCTTTGTCAATGAGTATTCCATCCATGATGTTAGCCTCACGATGTGCTTGATATGGATCACCTAAGTACACACATGTATTATTTTGTGCATCTTGATCATGGTTCCTTGACATGGAGTTCTTTTGGCCCACTTTTCCAGTTGCCTATCATCTCACCCTTGTTTGCACTAAGAGGGGTTCTTATGTTGTTTCTCATTCTTCCTTGGTTAGATGGAGTGAGCTATCTATTTAGTATTTATTCCTATGTACTAGGTAGTTGGAATGGCTAGGTACCTATGCATTTAAGTAAGATGGATCATCTACTATATAGACACTCTTCTTTTCATTCCTACTTTGGTTGCATCATTCCATGTTTGATTGATCAACTCTTCAAAAATTGGTGTTTCATGCCATCTATATCTTTGAATTTAGTTTTTTTCCTTTGTGCGCCTCCCAATTCGAGCATTGTCCTCTAAGAGAACTCATGTAGATTATAGTCTCGTCTAATTGGTCAGGTTCTATTTCAGTGGAGATTCTTCATATCAATTGTTACTTTGATAGAGCTTTGTACCTTCTACATGCTTCAATGGCATTCTACATGCTCATCTTTTTGTTCCTTTCTTCTAGAACATTCCCTCATTTGGAGGCTTCTTCAATCCTTCACTAGTTCTTTTTAACATTTTTCCATCTCTTTTTGGAGTAGGGTTTTTCCCATGCAGTTGTCTCTATCTCTCTTCTATAGAGAGATTTGGTTGTGCTTGGGTACCTCGTCAAGCTTTATTGTCAGGACCCAAATCTACTTTTGGTAGTAGTTTCTAGGTTTTTAGTTACTCCCTAAGTTTATCTTAAGGGGATGTGTTAGAGTAATTAGATATTTTCTAATTAACTCTATTATGCTTAAGCTAAACTTTAGGAATCCAATAATTAATTCTTCTATTAATTATTATCATGCAACCTAGGTTATATTCATTTTAGGGTTTTGATCTCTCTTTGTAATTGATTCACTTTTTGTTAATAACAATTTATCTTTTTGCTCAACAAGAATGTTTCCTCTATGGATCTAGGAATTCTAGCCTTCGTAGCTTTTGCTTCTCTCTTTTTGTAACAGGTGTTTGCATGCAGGTGACTCTTGGGAGCTGTGGGGTTGATCTTTCATCAACTTTAACACAATCCTTGTCATCTAAATGTGGAATCACCTTCTAGCTCATATTTGGGTTTAGATCACATGTAGTCAGATGCTCCTTGCCCTTTCCCATGCCTTGGCTTAGTTGACAACCTATAAGGGGAGCAATCTCCTAAATGTGGAAAAATTTCTACGAAATGAGGAAGAAAATGTAAGTGTGATATAAGAAAACAAGATGGTGAGGTTGGGAACCAAGCCAAACTCATTTCACTTTTTCAAAATATGAAGGAGAAGGGTCATCCTCCCTCTCAAATAATATTACATCCTAGAACATTAGGGGTTTTAATGCCCCCTACACGCAATTCTTGCTAAAGTGTTTCCTTAAAACTCTAGCCTCAAGCATAATCTTTATCCAAGAATATAAGTTGCAAGCAGGCGATCTTGAAAGATTTGATAGAAAAATGGGCATTTGGAAGGTTTGGGGACATCCAATTCTCTTAGCCTCTAGAAGCCTTGCTTGTTTATAGAACCCAAAATTGCTTCCTTTCACTCCTATTTGAATTCACCCAAGTTGGATGAGTGGATCGTAAAGAGCTTCTCCTCCTCCCTATTTTTTATTTTAATCAAAATTTATGGCCCCATCTCATCATTGGGGAGGGTTATCCAACTTTCTCTTGGCACACTGGGATTGTAATATCATTCTAGTTGTGGGGGGGGGTGTGGTGGGGGAGGACTTCAATGTCATTTCTAACCTAGATGAAAAGATAGGAGGTATTAGGACCTTGAAACAAGCCTCTCAAGATTTCAACCAATGAATCATGTCTTGTAACCTCTTGGATATCCACACAACTAATGGGTTATGCACTTGGAACAATAAGAGATCTAGTTTAGAGCTTATAGCTGAAAGGTTAGATAGATTTATGTTCTTTGGGGATCTAGCCTCCATTAATTTTTATTTTTCTATAGAGATCAAGCCCCTTTAGGGTCAAATCACTTTTCCATTAGGCTAGACATCTCTAAAGATGCTAGACCAAGTAGAAACCCTTTCAAGTGTGAAAACATGCGGTTCCAAGAAAAGAACTTCCTCTCCCTCCTAGAAACTTAGTATAATGAGGTCTCTTTCAAGGGCTCTACGATGTTTTGTTTTGTTTCTAAATTAAAGCACCTAAAATTGAAGGTCAAAGAATGGAATAAGTTCCCCTTCAACAACATCTTTGAAGAACTTAATAAAGTAGACCTAGACATTATGGAATTAAATGAGGAAGTTATGAGTAAAGGTATGGACAATGACCTTTATTTCTGGGAAAAAGAAGTCGTTAGCAGACAAGAAGTCTGATTGGCTCTTTTTTAGATGCACCTAGATAAGGCCCCTAGACCCAATGATTTCTAGGTTGGCTTCTTGCAAAAGTGTTGACATCTTGTGGGTGATGAGCTATGGCAACCTTTGAGGGCACTGGAAACTCAGGCAATCTTCTAAGAGAAATAAATCACAATTTCCTTACCTTTATTCCAAAAAAGAATGAAGCACTTTAAGTTTGGAGATTTTAGGCATATAGCCCTGTGAAACATAATCTATAAGATCCTCACTAAAGCCTTGGCCAATAGGCTGAAACCCATACTCACTCTCATTATCTTAGAAGAGAAAACATGATTTATCCCTAGTAGATCCATCATGGATAGGGTTATCATCATTCAGGAACTCATTCAGATAGTTCAAGTAAATAAAACCTGTGTATGTTAGTTAAGTTAGACACTCAAAAAGCATATGACAAGGTGGACTAGAGATTGTTATGTAAATGCATGGAGACATTTGGTTTCTCTATACAATGGATTCATTTAAAATTTAGTTGTATCTCATCCCCCAACATGTCTATCCTCATTAATGGGTCACTAAAAGGTTTATTTGATGTGTCCAAAGGTCTTAAGCAAGGAGACCCTCTCTCCCCTTTCTTGTTTGTAATTATGATAGATGCCTTTAATAGATTTATCAATGCATCTCATGATCATGCACCTTAAATGGTATCAAAGTCACTAATGGAATCCAAGTATTACCCATCAATAATTTGTTGATGATACTATTATGCGTACTCATTAATCTATAAATAAAGCAACCTCTCTCAAAATCGCCCTTGAGATTTATATGAGAGACTCAGGATAGTTTATTAATGCAGACAAATATGAAGTCTTCTTCATTAACTCATTTCTCCATCTTGAAAATAGGATATGCAATATCCTGGGGTTCAAGAGAGGGGTTTTTCCTTGTAAATACCTTGGAATGCCCATGGATAAGGGCACTAAGTCAAACAAGGCCTAGTCCTGCATTATCTCAAACATAGACAACCAGATGGATAGTTGGAAATCAAGATGGCTATCCAATGCTAGTCGTCTGACCATGATCAAATATGTCCTCTTGACCCTGCCATCCTACCAAATTTCCTACCTCCCTCTGACCTCCAAAGCCAGTTAAGAATTGGAGAAGACAATAACATTTTTCTAGCAAGGGGTCTCCCAACAAATAAAGTTGGCTCTTATAAAATGGGATAAGATTTGTAAATCTATCTTATTCGAGAGCCTTGGAATCAAGATGTTACTATGGAAGAGAAAATATTTTGGTGCGAGACTAGTTTGGAGGTTGTTCAAAGAATCCAATAAGAAATGGTTTCAAATTAATTAATCATGAATACCTTTGATTGAGGCTAGAAATGTGGAGAACAATAGACTACACTCAGTGACTAACTATGAAGGAAAATTTTCAGATTGGGATGCTCTTATGAAGAAGAATAGTTTGGCCTCATTACCCTAGCTTGTGTGGGAAAGGGTGGATCTTCTACTAAAGACAATCAACATAACTGAATCTAGACCCCTCCCCCCCCCCCATTCATGGTTTAAACATAATTTTGATGGAGCATCCACAGGTAATTCTGGGGCAACTAGAATAGGCTTCATTATACATAATTGGAATGGTAAAGCTTGTGCTCGTGGTGCTAAACCCATATCTCCCTCCACTAACAATGTTTTTGAAATAGAGGCTCTTGTCGAAGGTCTAAAAGCTTGTAGGTTCCTAAAAAAAATTTGAAAAAATCATAGAAGGGGACTCTTAGATCATTTTAAATGCTCTCCAAAAAAAATCTACCCCTAACTAGTCCCTTAATTCTAGATTAGCAAAAACATTGGTTTATTTAGACCTTCCCAACATTTATAAAATTGTCCATATTTTTTTAGAAGAAAATACTCAAGCGGGCTCCTTAGCCAATTTGGGTGCCGACGCCACCCATTTGTTGAACGATACTCCTAAACTTTAGTCTCTAAAGACTAATTATGTTATTTAGCCCCTTTGTCTTGTCCTTTCTTATCCTTTTGCATAATTATTATTTATCATTAATTTGAGAGGTTTTCATTGCTATAGGGAATTATGATTTATTTCCTTCCTTCCAAGTGGTACAAAGATCAGTGTGATCCCTCTCTTTGGTAGTAATATCATCATTAATTGTTTATCTCAATAAGGCGTCATAACCCTTGGCTCTTGAGTTGATTTAGACAACTCACACACTTTGTGGTAAAAATTTCTTTATATAGCCTACCACATTCTCATTACGCTAACCTTTGAAAATGGACACCAGCATAAGAATGAAGACGGGGAAGCAACTCTTACAATTTTGGGGAATAATTTCGGAGAGGAGACTTAGATTGATGTTATATGATTGTTCCACTCATATTTTGATTGTGAGATTTGTAAGGAAAATTGTGTGAAATAAATTTTCCTTACTGGATGAAAAGCCTGAATCCAATGCCAAAATAGTAGCAATGTTTGTCTATACCATTCTCCATGTCGATGGGGATAAACAAGCAATTATGGAGCTATGCAACAGTCTCTTTAATACTCACTTGGTGGTCGAATTGGGTAATCCTAAACAAAATTGACACCAACCTATCCATTCCAAACTATAGCAACTTGGGGTGGTGAACAAGACAAGCGGCTTAACTGGTAAACTCAAACCATTGACTAATAGTGGTTAGGAGTGGGCCCAACCACTCTTAACCAATACCATGAGACTAATACATAACAATGGCCCCAAGCTATTGGCTAAGAGTGGTTGGGCCCACTCCTAACCACTATTAGTCAATAGTTCAAGTGTTTTGGTTAAGCCTGGCCTGAACAAGATTGTAGAAGTCAAACCCACCCTCATTATCAAGAATGAGGCGAAATTCAACTCAAGAATTCCTTCCACCTGCTTAAACTAGTGGTTCCTTCTAGATGTTATGAATATCCACAATCCTCCTGAATGACACATAATTTCTTGTTTCCTCCTAGCCAACCATGTGGATGACAACGAAGTGGAGGTCAACTCTTCTTTTGATGAACAGTAGTGGAAATTAGTAGCTAGGTTTTAATCTCAACAAAGCTACAATCTTTTGCAAGATAGCTTCATCTTTAAAACTATTTTAGTAACTTTATCTGACTACTTAATGACAGTTTATACATGTTAATAATGGATACCCTAGTTTATATGCCCATTACATTATAATTTTAAAGTTTGAAATTTATCCATTATGCTAAGTCAGTTTTGGCTTCCTATTATTTAAATGGTTAACTATAGTTATCGTTGGGCTCTAACTTGGTATGGCTTTGTATTCTGATGAATTTCTTGAAAGTCCATATGCCTCAATTTCAATTTTTCACCTGAAGTAGCGATTGGTTCACTTTGCTTTAGGCTATGGTCTTATATTTAGTTGATCTTGTATTTTCTCTACCCAATTTGTGGTGAGTTTTGTGGAGGAAGGTTCAATAGTAATATTTCTATCTTTTGATACACATTTTGGGTTCTTCATGATCTCTGGTTGGAATATTTTCTAAAATCTTAACTAGGTTAACAAAATTATTATTATCCTTGACCACTATGCTCTAGGCTAGGTCGATTTTTGTTAGCAATGTTTAAATGAGTTCAGTTTTGGAAGCATGTATTTTATCATAGCCCGCTGATTTACAGAGCATGTATCTCTATCTACTTAAGTCCTTTTCTTCCATGTTGCAAATACATTGATTGCTCTTTAATGGATATCCACATTGTATGTGAGGACACATGTGGTTTACTCTGAAATTATATATTCATTATTGTGTGGACTTGTTATTTTCAAAATTCCGGTGGAATGATGCCCCTCTCTAAAAAGTCATTTGAATTCTTTAATTTGAATATTTATGCATAAGGATCATGCTCCCCACACCCCTTCCCCCACCCAAACTCCACCTCGTTGCTTAAATTCAAGCCTTGATGGACCTGTGGAATTTATTACTGAATTATTATAGAAGGAAGCATGCTCTCATTTCCCCTTTGATTTTACCTAGTTACAGACCAGATACTACAGGCTTGTCTCCTCAAGCCCTAGAAGGATCTAGATGAAGCATCCCACCATATCCAAGTATTCCCCTTCTCCACGGGGGCCTTTTCCGCCTTCGGAGGGCTCCACTGTGTCCATATTTAAGCATGAGGGTATCTTCCCCCTCCCATTACTGAGTTTTTATGCATAAATTATGACTCCTTGATCTCCGCTTTGATTCCAGGGGATTTTTTGCTGCGAATAGTTTCCCCTGTGTCAATGAAGCCTTCTCGTTAATAATTAGATGGGTTATGGACATTCAATGTAGCTCTAGCTTTTAATTATGAATACATGTGTGATGATGTCTTTATATGGTGAGCTTTAGTCTTTTCTTGTGTCCCCTTCTAATACTGGTTCCTAATGATTTGCTTGAAAATAACTTTGTGGTATGGTAAGCTTTAATTTGCTTTAACTTGATTCTTGGTGAATAATTTTCGAATATACAAACTCTTGCATATATATATATCGCTCCTTTCTTCCCATTTCCCTTCCTATCTAAGAATATATTGGTTGAGAATCTTTGATAAGGATATAAGGCACTTAGGAATTTAACCTCTCTGATGTATGATGCAAGTGGCTCCTCTCTTAATTCTCTTCTTGAGCTACTCTTTGTTATGGAGCTCATTTCTTCCTTCTTGATAATGTATTCAATTTTGATTTCTAGTCATGAGAAAGGTGAAGGTGAAGTTTATTAACATCCTAGTTTGTAGTCTCATGGACTAAGCTAGGCCCAGATATACAATTGGGCTAAGAAAACTTGGTGGTGAGTTACAGATATTTTTGCCTTTGAGAATACATTAAATGATTGCATCCACAGAGGCATGTGTTTCCATTTCCCTTCTCTGTTCTATAACTCTGACTGGGAACTTAAGGTAGATATATTCCTTTTATATAAGACTCCACTTGATTTCAATATCTAGGCAGTAATTGGGGTGTGATTCTTTATTGCTCTATTTGAGGCAATTCTCTTATGTTAACATTAAGACAACACCCTACCAGTTCGGTGCTCTATAATGACTTCATGATAATATCCTCAACTTTGGAGTATTTTCTCTCATGGCTCTTCTTTCATTTTTATCTCTTGCAATTTTAAATTTAAGGAATGATGGCCTTCTTTTATGTGTAGATTCACATTTCTTAATCATATGGGCAAGCTAGTCTCTCCCCTTATTAGAGACATCATATCAGGTGTCAAAGATGAGTTGGAGATATCCCACTCCGTATCCTTTTTGGTAACTTGTTTGAGCTCCTTCTTATTAGTATTTGGACTAACAAATGCTTTCTGAGTTTCTAGGTAGGAGAACCCTCTAACTTCCCCCCTACCATTATTATGTATGGTTGCTTTGACTTTGGTTTTGCAAGGTCTTTGATGAGTTGAAGCTTAGCCAACAGAAAGGTCACTTCACATCCAGTGCTCTCAACTTTCTCATTATGTTATTTCCCTCTCACCTCTTCAAATCTCTATGATGTAAGGGTTGGTATGTTGGCTCAAAGCCCTCACTTGAGACATTTGTAAAGGTTGGTATGCCACCTTTGCTATCTGTTAAGGCCACTGTAAACTGAGGGTATGTTCACTCATTTTTGTACTAGAGGAACCTCCCCCTTCTTTTGTATACAGGGCCTTGCTCCCAGACTAAAATAGGGATTTTCTTCCCTGTTATTTTTCTCCTAGTGTCTGCACTTTGAATGGGGCAAAATGATTGTCTGGCTAAATGGACCTCTAAGAAAGGGTCGACTTGGAACATTCTTGATCCTAGGATGCTTCCCCTTGATTTATCTCAGATGTTGGATCAACTTGTGGACCAAGATAAAGCCATGTAGTTCTCTTTGTTTCTTGTGTTGTTTAGCTCTCTTTGATATTCAATAAAAAATTTACCCCTCTTTTAGTTTAAAAAAAAAAAAAACAACTATGTAATTATCTTATAATATTAATAAAATTCGGAAATAACCTCTTACTGATCAAAAAAATTTAAAAACCAACCCAACAGACATTTATACCCTATTAGAGGACAATTCTTGAGAGAGAGAAAACGTGCCAATACATGACACGACAAACACCTACACTTACGAAAGAGTAAAGATGAGCCCGAAATATACACAAATCAACGAAGACCTCAAATACAAAAATATCATTATTTTATTTAATAACAAGAATATTACATGATACATGGGTTAATGAGTTTGATTTGAAAACTACACAATTGAATTCTAATAGCAATATAACAACTAACTCTTTTCTTTACATTTATAGATCAAATAATTAAAACACTAAAAAAAAAGATCTTTACTATATATAGATAACATATTTGAAATTTAGCTGACAAACAAATCACATACGATTTTTTTTTAAAAAATTTACTTAATTTTTTTCAATCTTCCTTATTTCCTACAAATATTTATACATAAATTACTGATTTTAGATTAAAATCAAAAATCAATATTATAATTACCAGACTTAATTTTATTCATTTGTATGCTTTCAAGTACATAGTTTTGTGCAACCTTTTATTTTTAATTCCATTCTCAATTGGAGAATATATTTTTTAGATTAAAACCAATAATCAATATTAATATTACCAAATTTACATTTTCTTCATTTATATGCTTTCAATTACATGGGTTGAGTACAACCTTTTATTTTTAATTCGATGCTCTATTGGAGAAAAGAAGAATCTGACCTAATCTATTAGCTTCTACATCTAATTTGAAAGGACATAATAACAAGGTGAAATGTTCCTTTCTCTCATCAAATTCCAGATGCTCTCACCAAGCTTTGTGCTGCCAAGAAAGCTCCTTGCATGGAAGACCTGCAATACATCTAATTAATGCCTTTTATCCTAAGGAACTGATATAATTTTCTTAAAAAGGCAAGATAATGAGTACCTTGCAAGTAAGGGTGTGAGTGACTCTATCATGCGTGGTAAAAGAGCATGCATTAAGCACTTGCAAGCCTTGCTCTTCAACAACAGCTATAAGATTAGATAACATCATCTCTTTAATCCTTGTGTCAGTTGTGATTAAAACATCCAAACACAGATGGCTAACATTCACCATTGGAAAATCCTTTTCTTCTAAGTTATAAAGGTAGCTTTTCTGCATTTCCTTCATTTTCATGTCAGTCCTTTTCTTGGTAAGCCCATCCACCTTCCCTTGTAGATGAGAAATGTAATCTGTAGCTTTCAATAGAATCTCACTGGTTGAGATTTTCTTCTGCTGTACAATGTTAACCAAAGAAGCACAAGCAAATGTGATAAATAAAGTAGTTCGTTCTCCTTCACAGAAAACTCTCTCCAACCACCATTCTTATAACATAATTTATGATAATGCAATGTATACTATATGAAATACAACATTTAAAACTGTAGAAAAAAATTTATCTGATGAAATAGATTACAGTGTTACAAATGTTTACTCAAATTTACTCTGTACAGTAGCAATTTAATGATTAGTTCAAAATCACAGGTTTTAGTTGTTTGATACGGAAGCATAAGTCTATTGGCTGAAACTTCAGAATCAAAGATGAGGGGTTTTCATTTCATCGAGAGGTTTTCATTCCACCATATTCACTCAAGGCGCATCTCAGACTTATCCTTATATTGTTAAAGTCTTGCATTCACCAAGACTTGATTTCTGATAGACTCATTAGAAACTATTCAACTTTACCATCGAACTAAAATCTCATTGACCATGTAAACAAATATAAATATTTTCCCATTAAATTCTAATAATAAATGATTGACAAATATTTACAACAAAAATCTTATAAATCAAATATGACCGAATGTAAGAATTCATAAACCTAAAGGAAATATATCTCATCCACACATTACATATATGCATAAACTTTTTTCTTGAATAGCCCTACTATCATTTCCTGTTCAGTAGTGATGGGAGACGAGACTAATCAAGAGAAAAAAATCTTATCAGATATCATTAAGAAGAAATCTTACCAAAACTAAAATCTTCCTGACTGTGAAAACTCATAAAACTTGAGGCAAATGGGTGATATCTCATCCACCCATTTAAACAATATAACTAATACCTCAACTTATACATTAAAAATATAACTAATACCTGAACATATATTAAAGCACAAATGACAAAGGGCATTATGAAGAATGGAAAAGGGAGAGAGATCAAAAGATATATTATATTACCATGTTCTTCTCATTCTCTGGTGGGAGTAGAGATCTGAGCTCTGACAAGCAGGATATCATACGTCTGCTCCTGACCCTCTCTTTTGCACTGATAATGTTTTCCTTATGCTGATTTTCTTTTCTCACATGGAAGACTTCATTGCAGTCTAATAAGCGTGGCCTTATAATATCATATAAATCTCCACTCTCCCCATTGTCAACTGGCAAAAATACAGGAAACAAATCAGAATAAGCATTCATTTATTTTCCTTGCCTCAATAACATTTACAAGCAGCAACAAGTTATTATATAGGATTCACCCAATCAAGTACAATGTGTCTTGCTGATCTCTTCAGCATATTACAAAAATGGAATATTGGAATAACATACTCAGTAATGTCTAAGTCTAGATATACTTATCATTCAAGTCCCCTTCATTCAACTTGCTAATATCTAAATATCTTTTTAATTTTTTTATGGAGTGGCCCTTCCCAACAACTGGGATATTATTATAATATTAATATACTCAGTAATTTCAAAGTCTAGATACAAGTCCCCTTCATTCACTTGCCAATATCTCAAGATGTCTTTATAGGTTTAATGGATTGGCCCTTCCCTTCCCAACTATAGTTGATTTCTAATTATTGAATATTGCAACTTGACCATTTAAAAAGATTAAGGCAATTTTTAGTCCTTTGCCCTTTGGGAAATGGTGGGGTGCATATATGTCAACTAATCTCAACCACCAACAACAAAAATGGACATTCACTAAAATATCAGTAAAATATGAAGATGCATTGTAATTGGCTAGTTTTGTTTCCAAAAACGACAGAGACTTGAAAAGTTGTAATATAGCCACATGCATATTTACTTAAAAAATATTTCCATCGCCCAAGTGTGATTGTGAAAGAAGAATTAAAAACTTGGGAAAACAAAATATTCAAAACTTGACTGTGAATGGTCCTCCATATTTAAGAAAACAAGAAAAGCGAGTATAAAATAGTGTGAAGAAATTGGAAAAAAACAATATAGAAGTCTTGAAATTTTGAGGTAAGCATGGAATGTAGGATTCAGTTTTCAGATTTTAAAAATGTGATATCTAAGTTCAAATCCAAATGCAGATATGTTTTATTGGAGATTTAGGAATTAATTTGTTAGTGCATAGAAAAATAAGGTTCGTCAAGGGGTAGGAGGATTCTGTTAAAATTTGGTTTTACAAGTCATTCAAATGAATGAGTTTTAGTGATATTCACGAGATCATCAATTTATGAAACGAACAACAATATTGATATCAATTTTTGAATTTCAAATTCTTTTCATTATCAATTTTCAATTCTCAAGTTCTTTTTATTATCAGTTCCTCTTATAGATTTTGATGCGAAAACTCCTCACAATTTTGTAATTTTAAAGAAGTGAGTTTGCTTCAACTACTTACGGGCAACTCTTACACACGTGGTTAATGCAAAATTTACAACAGGCCTCACATGACATTAACCTACATAATATATGAATTACGGCTTTGCCTACTTCACACATATATAACATTCTCCCACTTGAAGTAAATGAAGTAGGATTAAACAAAATAGTACTAATCAAATCACCTTAGGCCTATGAAATCTTTGCATAGCTCATGCTTTGCTCTTGGCAAAAATTTTGTGAACATATCAGGAGGGTTTTCATCTCTATGAATCGTTTCGAAGTGTATCTATCCTTCCTCCAACACCTGCCTAATCCAATGGCACCTCGGGTCAATATGCTTGATCCATTAATGAAATGTTGGATTTTTTGCAAAATGAATGACACTTTGACTATTGCAGTATAACACATATTTGTCTTGTTTTACTCCTAACTCTCCAAGGAATTGTTGTATCCACAATATCTCTTTGCAAACTTTTGTTGCAGCTACATATTTAGCCTCTATTGTTGAAAGGGTTATTACTTTTTGAAATCTAGACACCCAAGATACTACAACATTTTTAAAAGTGTATAAATAACTAGTGGTGGACCTTTTAGTATCCACATCTTCAGCCATATCTACATCTGTGTACCCTTTAAGCACAACATTATTATTATTAAAACATAAACAATAATGACTAGTACTCTTAAGATACCTTAAAATCCACTTTACTGCTTCCCAAAGTTGTTTCCCTAGGTTTGCAAGGAACTTGCTCACAACTCCCACTCAGTGTATATTTGGTCAAGTACTTACCATGCCATACATCAGGCTGCCAATAGATGAAGCATAAGGAATTTTACTCATTTCAATCTTTTCCTTGTCATCACTAGGACATGAATCTATACTCAATTTGAAGTAGGATGCAAGAAGTGTACTAACCAGCTTGACATCCTTCAATTGAACCTGTTAAGAACTTTCTCAATATATTTTTCTTGTGAATCACACATAATCTTCATGCCCAATATATGTTTTTCTTGTGAATCACACATAATCTTCATGCCCAATATATGTTGTGCTGGACCCAAATCTTTCATTGAAAATTGTTTACTCAAATCCTTCTTCAGTTGATTAAACATATTTTTATCATGTCCAATAGGTAGCAGATCATCCACATACAACAATAATACAATGTATCTTTCTTGGTCATACCTCTTGATATAGACACAATGATCAGATTATAGCCTTTTAAAACCATGTTCCAACATGAATGAATCAAATTTTTTATACCATTGACAAGGTGCTTGTTTATGCCCATAGAGACACTTCTTCAACCTGCAAATCAAATTTTCTTTACATTTTCTTTGAAACCTTCTGGCTGCTCCATATACATTTGTTCCTCCAATTCACCATAAAAAAAGGTTGTCTTTACATCTAATTGTTCACATTCCAAATCTAGAGCAGCATCAAGACCAAGAATAATTATAGTGCATGAGATTTTAACAATAGGTGAAAAAATTTAAGTAAAGTCTATACCTTCTTTTTGAACAAATCCTTTCACTGCCAACCTTATTTTGTATCTTTCCTTTTTCCCACCACCCACATGCTTGATCCTATATACCCACTTTTTTTATAGAGCTTTTCTTCCTTTTGGAAGCTTTACCAACTCCCAAGTTCTATTTTTCAGCAAAGAGTCCATGTTTTAGTCCATCGCTTTCTTCCATTCTTTACTACTCTCATCTTCACAAGCTTCCTAAAAATCAAAAAGTTTATCTTCATCAATTATTAGGGCATATACTTTTGTGAAGGCTTATGGGGTCTAGTAGATCTGTGAACCAGTTGTTGTTCAGGTTGAATTGCTTGCAAGGGCTCCTGCAAGATTTCTTGTTGTTGTTCCTCATTCTTCTCTTGTTGTCCACCATACTCTTGATTTTGCTGCCCATTTTCTTGCATTGGTGGGATATTTTCTTCTTGTTCTTCAATTCTATCAACAACTTTCTTTACCTCCACATTTTCTATAGTCCTCTTGAACATCTTTGACTCATTGAATACGATATCCCTGGTTCTAACAATCTTTGTTTTGACTGGATCCCATAAACAATAACCAAATTCACCATCTGCATATCCCAAGAAAACGCATTTCATGGATTTATCATCTAACTTAGTTATGCTCTCTTTGGGAATATGCACAAGTGCTTCACATCGAAAGATTTTCTAGTGAGAATAATTTACCTTCTTACTAGTCCAAACTTCTTTGGGAATGCCATTGTCCAAGGTTGTAGTAGGAGATCGATTTATGAGGTAGCAAGTTGTCCTTAATGCTTCTACCCAAAAATATTTCTCCAATCCGGAGTTTAACAACATACTCCTCACCTTCTCTATGAAAGTGCATTCATTGCTTCCACATCCTCGTTTTGTTGAGTAAGGGTCATTGTTTTCTCATGCTTTATGCCAAACCTATAATAATACTCCTTGAATTCATTAGAACAATATTCTCCACCATTGTCTATTCTTAAACACTTCAACAATTAACTAGTCTATCTTTTAATAGCAACATAAAACTTTTGAAATATCTTGAATGCATCATCTATAAATGTGACAAAGTATGAGGCTCCTCCTAATGATCTAATGTTTTGCTGGCCCAAATACATTAGAATGTATCAATTCTAACAATTTTTGGCTCTTGTGACCACCTCTAATAAATGAAACCCTTCACTACCTACGATAAATACAATGCTCACAAAAGATCAAGGTTATAAGATTTCAAACCTGACAGCAAATTCTTTTCCATGAGAATTTTTAGGCCCTTCTCAATCATATGACCTAGGCCTAGAATTTGATGGTCATATTAGCCTTTTTTCTACTATTGAGTCGTATATGATAGGATGAAAATTTGTTGGACCATATTGATTGACAAATTATTTTTTTATAAAACTGTCAATATGATACTTCAATTTATCAATAAACCATAAAAATTCATTATAGGTAGATATTTTTAAAACATACATAAATTTGTTTCACCAATTTAAAATATTACTATGCAAAATATAAACTTAGAAACTTTCTTAAGTTGACATATATTGCTAATTTGTAATTGCTTTTTAGAATTTTATATTATTATATAAAATGTATGACTTTACAAACTAAAGATATGAGATTTTTGTCAATATTACTAATCAATATTTATATTATATTGATTTTTGACAATCAATATTTATCTTAAGATGTAAAATGAAAGGCATTAACATGATGAAACTGTCATAAAAAATATACATGACAGGCAGGGATGACCATCAAATTCCAAGCCTGATATTATGACCCAAGCACTTATGCCACAAATCTGCTGATTTTTTTCCTTTTGCAGCAACGACGTCTGATTTCTCTGCTATTGCACTTAATGTATATTATGTTCCTATCTTGGATCCTTCAGCCACAAGCAGTGCCCCATTACTAATTTTCCAAAGTTTGTGGAGTAGCCCTAATCATCCAAATGTCCCATAGAGATTAGACTCATACACATCTCTAGAACATGCCTAGCCTATCTCAATAAAACATTTTTCCATCCTTTGTCTTAATTTAGACATCTCCCACTCCAACAATATTATAAAAATGATTATCTCCCAAATGCACTCTATTGTAATCACCAAAATTATACACAATAACATTATCCTTAATTGGAGTTACATAATTAGATGCCTTAGAATCAAGAATCTAATCAATGCACAATTGGAGGTATATAAGCATGCATCTTCCATTGAAACGGTAAATAAAACCTCATTATTTGAAACTACAACTATGGTCTCACCTTCATTTGTACTGGATGATTTCTTATTTGCATTGTCCAATTTTTTATCCTTTTTCTCTCACTTCAAATTTTTCATTCCCTTTTTATGTGACCCGACTTTCCACAATGATTAGAAGTCAACTTGCTTCTTCTTGATTTTGATCTACCTCTTGACCTTGAACGCCGTTGATGGCTTTGTTCAATTTTTCTACCACAATCAGTTGTAGTCGATACTTCTCCCTGATTTTTGTGACATATTTCCATCATAGCTCCTCATTCATTAAGCTGCTGCAAACATCATCAAACTTCAAGGTTCCTACTAGTGCAGAAGTGCTTATGGCTACAATCATATTCTCCTAGTTGCTCACATTCTCCTAGCTATTTGGCATGGAGCACATTAGTAGGATGCTCTAATCTCATTATCCAAAGCAATTTTAATAGAGGCAAGTTGGCTGGTGACCATATTGAACTCATTTAAGTGTCCCGCTATTGAAATACCCTCCTCCATTTTGAGGTTGTATAATTTCTTTATCAAGAAAATCTTATTTGAAGCTGTGTTCTTCTCATACAAATTATGCAACTTTTTCACAATTCTTTTGTTGTCTTCTCTCTAGCAACATTAAAATACACATTTCTGGTCAAGCATTGACAGATGGTTGCAATAGCCTTTCTATCCAACTTCTTCCACTCTTCATCTATCATTGTTGTGGGTTTCTTTGATATTCCTTCAATTGACAAATAATCCTTTAGAATCAGTATGTACTCCATTTGGGATTTCTATAGGGAAAAGTTAGCCCCGTTTAACTTCTCCATATCACTAACTATTGTTGACTCCATTGCACTTGAACAAAACCCTTTAGCAAACTCTTTACCAATTTCTGGGTACCTATTACTTTAAGTGCTCTCTAGCAACACTTCACTCTTGTTTGCTCTATTTCTGCAAGGTAAACATGACTAGTTCACCTTCTACCTCTGTAGGAAACGAACACAACTAATTCTCCTTCCGTCTCTGCAAGATATGAACACAACCTGTTCACCTAAAACCTTCAATCTGACCCAACCTTCTGCTCTCCTCACTTTTGCTGCAACAAATTTTTCACAATCCAATTGTTAGGAAATGACAGAGCAACAGAGAAAAAAAGGGTAAAAACATAGTATACAATGAACATATAGCACCAATAAGCAAGAAACTGGTCATGTTTTTATTAATCATTCACCAACAATACAACATTTCTTTCGTTACATTCTTACAAATAATATATTGAATATATAAAATACAAAAGTCATAGGGCACCAAAAACCAATTTGAAAGTTCAAACTGGACCTCAACATCTAGAAGCTTCATAAAATCAAACTTTGTAATAAATGCTTCAATTGCTCATAGACAACTCTTATGCGCAAGATTAACTCAACTAACATGACGTTAACAGAGAGAATCTAGAAATCATTGTTAATTTAAGAGATAAATTGAGAATGCACAAAATAGAGACAAGAGACAGGATATATCGTGGTTCACCACAATTGAGGCTATGTCCACACTAAGAGCAAAGCAAATATATTATTTAGTCATTGTAGCTTTCATACACAGGGCTTTGCCTTTATATCTATACATTAGTCTTCACAAGAAGATGAAGAGACAAATAAGAAGAATGTGAAATGAACAGACATGATTGGATTTCACATCAAACAATTTCCCACTTGAAGTTCAACTCATGCTACAACCTTATATCTGAATATCCTTCCACTTAAACTCTGCTTTCCCTTACCAAATCCCATGGTAAGAAAGTTGTCAAAAGACAATCTTTGTAGCCAGAATAGCAACCACAACTAATTGCTAATAACATCCAGCCCATACAATAACTCACCAAATATACCATCTTCCAAAAAAACACACCAAAAAGCCATTGATGTGCAAAAAACTAGAAGACCATTATAAAGAAATTTAAATTGCATGAGCAATGTTAACTATAAGTTGACTCAATCTACCAATCAGCACATAGAAGGCATGGCATTAACTTGAGATGATCTGCAAGCTGCAACCAACTTGCTGCAAAATGACATCTTCCAAGTCCTCATGAAAAGACCACGTATTGTTGTTAAAAATAATGAACTACAACAATAGACGACCTCAAAAAAACTCTTGGAAGGAACACCAATGCAAATCATAACTCATCCTTCTACCAACACCATCAAGTGCCCAGCTGGGTCAAGTATGATCTCCTTTACCTCCCCATATGAGAGCACTTACAACACCCAAACACCATGAATGAAAGCTCCTATAAACAAGAAGATCAAACTGCAAACATTCCAAAAGTAGGAACAATATCAACCATCTCCTAAATGCATAAGGAGATAAATTTGCCGAATAGACCAAGCGTGGGGACTGAGAATGCTCCTCTAGGATACACCAAGTCTCACTGACTCTTCTCTAAGAACAATCTCCACTAGGTCTATAATGAACTTGCATCCATCCACAGGTGTACGTTGTTCGGACTTCATGCTGAAACCTCCAAAGAGAAACCATCTCAACAAATGTTCTCTAAACCAAGAGAACTGCAACCTCACCCAAGCCTCTTAGTTTTCAAGAGCACCTACATGGTCAATCCGACAAAGTACCCGATACCAAGAGCACTAACCAAGATCAATTGTCAAAATTCCCACTGCACGCCTGCATAACCTGGGAACACAACATGACAACTTGATCTCCATAATTTAGAACCTCATGCTCTAAAGAGCATAACCTACCATGAGAACCTGTATCTTGTTAACGCTCTAATCTAGAATCAAGAGCTCACCATGACACAATAACATACATCTCCAATCACATAAAGAAAAAACATCTCATGACAACAAAATATTTTTAAAAAAAAAAACTTCCACTGCATGATGACAGTGAACTTTTCATGGTATCGAAAACAAATTTAAAATGATATCAAATATCACACCGAAGCTGCAATTTCTCCATAAACTAGAGAAGTAGAACCAAAAAAAAATCTGCCAACGTACTTTGAAAGACTCCTATTTTGAGCTCTATTTCTTCCACGCCTCTTCAGATTCCACAGAAACTTGGCGTAATCTCTTTTAGTCTGCGATCTTCTAAATCCTGACCTAGAAATATTTGGTCTTTCAAGAATTAAACTCTCCTTGCTGCGTGTATGTGGAAACCCCAATCCTTTGGGCACCAGCTATCCACACCAAGCTGGCTTCTTTGTGTGCTTTATGCACAAACACCCATATGTCTTCAATGACTCCTTCGCAGCTTTAATCAATCGCTTCCAGCTGTATGCAAAAAATTTATTTACTTATCGAGCAACTTTTGTGTGTACTAATATATCCTTTCAAAAAATTTCACTCATAGGTGAGATGGACTCCACCATGGAGCCTCACCCGCAGTCATCCTTTGACCCTTCAGATTTGTTCCAATCTCTTATGCGTCTACTAATATATTAGCACTCACATAAATTCTGCTCTTTATTATTCCAACTCTAACGGCTCTAAGAGTGTTGCATGGTGTGGCCTCCTCAACCTTGTTAGGGTGCATGATTTCTTAATTTCACGCCAGCTTGTTATAAGCTTCCATATTACAACTTCCCATGCTTCTGGATCTCCCTTGAATGGTTCTGATAGTCTGTTCTGCTCTCCAGGATCTTGCATGCTCCGATACCAATTGTTAATTTAAGAGAAATTGAGAATACACAAAATATAGAGACAAGACACAGGATATATCATGGTTCGCCACAACTGAAGTTACGTCCACACTGAAAGCAGAGCAAATATATTATTCAATCATTGCAGCTTTCATACACAGGGCTTTGCCTTTATATTTATACATTAATCTTCAAGTGAAGATGAAGAGACAAATAAGAAAAATGTGAAATGAACAGACATGACAGTTGGACTTCACATCTTCACATCCAACAATCATGAGTTCATTTACTTCACACATATACCAAGTTTGATATGATATGATATGATATGATAGATTTTAATGACGTCCGCGAGACTAAAGTAGTCTATGGGACCCATGCAATCACCCTCCCGAGTCAGGAGCGAAACTAGTCAGTTGTAAAGTTTCGGTTAACTTGTCTCTCCTTCTCTGAAGTTTGGTAATCAAATCCGCTGCTCTCTTCACTTGATCTTCCTCGAATAAATATTTGAAGTCCCTGTTATGCAATATTTTTGTATAACCAGATCTGATGTCATTGTAAGCCAGGCAGTCTTTGACAAAGTGCTGCTCTGTCTCAACTTTCCAGTTAATAGGTGCTTTTATATAGGCCTTTTCATCATGACTAGAAGTGGGATTAAATTCTTTAATGTAATAAGATTTTTTCCGCCCTATGCGTCTTATCCACAGAATATTGCGAAATTTTTCATTGACAAACTTTTTTATTTCTATAATGTTATTCGGGCAGGTTTGGATCTTGATATCCCATTTTCGCATCCATTTGTCATTTTGCTTCATCCATGTGCTTTTCCGCCTCACAAGTTTTTCCTCTATGATCAACTTGGGCCAACAATGTGTTTCCAGCCCTTGGGTTTTCTTTAAGTAGCTTATCATCCGAACCAAAGCAACGGCCTCTAATGGAAAGGAACCCACCTCCGCCAAAAGGATCTCATACGGAACTGTGGTCTTGACTTTAAGATTGCATGTGATGAAGTGTTTTTGAATTCTTTCTACTTGCCGTCATTTCTGTTCGGACATACTACCTCCCCACACTTCACATCCGTATAGAATAACCGGAGTGACCAACAAACCAAAAAGAATTTTCATGGTCGTCCAATCCCATAATTCTGCGTTCCTACACTTGTTTTGTAAAGAGTATAACGCCTTCCAGCCCCCTTGGATCCTTTTTGATCTGCAAGTATCCCAATTGAGTTTGTTACGAAAATCGATGTCCAAGTATTTGTACTCTTCCACAATCTCAAGTGGTCTATTTTCAAATAGAAACTCATCTTGTATGCTCCTATTCTTTTTCAGCGTGAAGATCATAATTTTGGTTTTGCTAGTGTTAACTTGCATTCCTACTTCATGACAAAAACTTTCTAGTGCTGTCAAGTGCTTTTTCAAAAATTTGGCCGTTCTAGCAAGAATTATGAGATCCTCTGCATATAAGAGCAATCTTATCACAAAGTGGGCCAGCTGCACCCCCTCACCATTGGTCTTGTTTATCCACTCTTCTAACTTGTCAATATAGAGCCCGAACAATATTGGAGATAACGGACACCCTTGCTTAACCCCGATGTTGTTTCTCATTGTACTTCACACATACACATATAACAAGTTTCTCATTGTAGACTTATAGTGTAGAGTTATATCATATATCTTAATAAAAATATCATTGTAAATCTTGCCCATTAAAAATTGGAATAATTACATTTAATTGGTTTTTTTTATAAACCCATTTCGAACAAATCCATCTTCTGTAAAGCCTTCCGAATAAATCCGTTCTTGTAAAATTCCTGCAATCAGAGCGTTCCATGAGAACATATGTTTTCCAGGCATTCTTTCAAACAGTTCACGTACCTTGTCTATAATTTCACATTTCACGCACACGTCTATCAGGGCAGTTGCAGCTACAAGATCTGACGACATTCCTCTATCGTTTATCTTCTGATTAATCTCCATAATCTGTTCCAAAATTCCCAATTTCGCAGAGATTGGGAAGATGCTGACAATGGTTGCAGATTCTGGTTTTACCCTTGCCAATTTGCATTTGCTTGAAGCCTTTCCGACAAATCCTTTTTGCGTATATCCTGCAACATGGCATTCCATGAAACCACATTTCTTTGAGGCATTCGGACAAACAGTTCGTGGACCTTTCCAATTTTCAACATTCTGTATAAATATTCACAGTATCCTCACACCCAACAAAAACAAATCCTAAGCACATTTCATTTTTGATACCCTCATAGGCATTTGCAATTACATGACAAAAGAATTGTTTGAGGGGCTGCCGCAATGTACTTTGCTATCAAGTTACAAAAGGAAATATCTAAACAACAAACCAAAAAGCAAAGCTTGCCAAAGGGGGAATAGGAGGAATTTAGCTCTCCTGGTCTATGATGAGGTTTTGTTGGCAGGATAGCCACGATTACAAAATGGGTTTATTGATTAAACCCATGGTATTTAAAGCAAATGCAATCACCAGATTGTAAACCAAACTTGGCAAGACAAAAGTCTGCACTCCTTCTAGATGGATGTTTTTCACATGTGAATGGTTACGGATAAGAACAATATTGGAAGCAGGGATTTTCAAACCTAATGGCATCTTCCTGCAATCATTCCATAATAGTGTTTCAGATATCCATCAAAATACATTTTCTCATATGTTTTGTTCACTATACTGAAAACTGTGGCAGAGACAAACAATTTTGACAAATTGAAAGCAGGTTTTCCAACAAGTTTTGAAATGTTTCAAGTTGCAGAGCCCTAAAGAAAATTAATGACAGACATGCATCCAGATCAATCCGTGGATTTAATACAAGTTTCCAGCTGCTACACTACCCTGGCAAAAAAATAGTTTTCTCAGACAGTACGAATACATTTTAATTTTCCTCAATCAGGATTCCTGTTGCATTCCGCTGTCATTATCGAATTCCAATGAATTTCAGAAGAACATTGTATGTTTATATGAGAAGTAACCTATGATCACTAACAAGAGAAGATATTTAAAAAGGAGGGAGGACTAAGAAGCCATGATTTGTTTAGGTTTCTTGAGCATTGATAGTGTCTGCCACGTATATCGTAGAGGACACAAGTAGTCACCTTGTCATCCCTCTAGTTTGTTCATGGGAATCATTATGTTGCTTTTATTTATACGAATTTGTTTGGAAGTCTTTGGTAGGTGTTTAAGAAATTAAGCGTATCCTTTAATTTTTTTATTAATGTGATTAATGATGTTAGAATAATTTGGCCTCCAATATTATGTGATAACAAGGGAAGATAAGATTTTGGAACCTCATAATCTTATGACAAGATGCTAGATGTAGCAAGTACATGCATCTAACGAAATGGTTGTAAAAAAGACTACTATAGTATATAATTTAACTCAACAAGAGCCCACGAGGAGAAAGCATACATAGGAGTAAATATCAAATGGAGAGCTAAGATGCTCATTGCACAACGTAGGACGAGCTCCCATCATTTGAGATGTGAAATGGGCAGATGGACAATACCCAAGGAAGAATGGGAGGAGAGAATATGTTGGTTTTGTAACACAAGGGAGGTTGACACCGAGCGTCACTATCTCATGGAATGTCCAACATACAATGACATCCGTTATAGCTATCAGGATATTCTAGCAAATGGCAAGTTAGACACTCTTTTTGAGGAAGAGTAATTGGCCAAGACAACAAATTTACTAGTCAATATTCACTATAGAAGGGCAGAATTAGAGAAACAACTCCAAAAGGCCTAATGTTTGTTTTTTAATTTTACTTTTTGGTATGCTTGTGAGTCCCATAGGATGCTTTGGCCTCACAAACGTTATTAAAATCGTTCATTCATTCATTCATGCATATTTTTATATTATTGGGCTTATCAGTATTCATACAAGTGCATTTCTTATTTCTTGAGAGTGTTTACAACATGTTCTATAGTCATAGGTCATCTTTTCTATAACTATAACATTATCTATGATTGCACAAATTTGTACCTGGACTAAAACTTCTATTCGAGATGAGATGGTTCATTAGGTGTGCTTGATCATTTTTCTCAATCAATCCCCTAAATTTAATCCCACAAAAATGTTTGAAGTTGCATTTGGATTTGTGGATAACAATTAGTTGTATGTGAAGAAGGATGTGTATGACTATGGTAATAAAAATGTTGGAAATTTTTTTATGACATTTTGTTGATGCTTATGATTTCCACCAAGTGCTTGTGTACTTCAAATGTGCTTATGAATTTTTTTTTCTTAATTTTTATTTATTTATTAAACAATAATTGGTCAATATTGATTGTTTGTGTGATAAGATGAATATGTGAACTAAGATTATCATTCTTTCGAGTGTTTCTGAGGCTAAAGATGACTTATGTGGTAGTCAATCTTATCATTTTAGTCTTCTGCATTCCAATCATTTTCCTATTCAAAGAGATGATGAACATCCCCATCTTCTCAATAATCTTCTTGTTAAATAATTTTTGTCAATAAACAACTATCATTATATTGGCATTCTTGTCTTTGATGTACTTGAAGACATTGCACTCCATAGTACAATTTTTATTTATTCCATCATCTTATTATTGCAAAAAATACTATCCCTTTATTCTCATGATTTTTTAGGTCTTTTCTGCATCCTCATTTCATAGTACCATCTTGAATACAAAACATATTATTTTTAAAGACTACACAAAATAACATCTTGGCATAACACTATAAAAAAATTCAAGCATTAAAAAATAATTATTATAAATAATATAAGTTCAATATGCCAAACAATGAAAATAATAATACCATATTGATATAGTACAAGGATGATATCTTTTGTTAAACCACTCATCCAAGTGGGCACTTAGAATAAAAAATCATTTCCAAAAGTCAAATACTTTCTTGACAAATCTATGTTACGATGACGAGTGTAATGCAACAAAGAGATTTATGAAAGAGAAAGACGCACACAAAGAACTCAAGAAGTGGTATACAAAATTGATTCACACAAAAGTGTGTATTAAAGAAAGAAGGGAAAAGTTAATATCTCTTGTAAAACATGACCCTCAGAAGTTTTGGAAAGAATTGCAACGAGAGCTTGAAAACAAATAGATAACAATTTTATAGATACACAATGGCTGGAGTATGCAAAGTTTCTCTATGAATGCCCACGAGAGGAGAACATTCCTCCTATTGTGACTACTATGGAGGAAGTCTTCATGATTGATGATATCAAGATAGGGATACCAAAATTGGCAATTGATGGGTTGCAAGCTTAATTTTCAAAATGGGGAACATAAATCTACGTGCCTTGCATAAAGGGTATCTTCAATCATGTTAGTCGTGAGGGTTTCCCAATGGATTGAACAACTAGCATGGTTACCCCCTTCTCCAAGGACGGGGATATCAATAATCCATTGACCTACCGTCTAATTATGGTTAACCCACTTCTTAGAGAAAAATTTGGGAGCATGATACAATGTAGAATCAACGATTGGGAAAAAGTTGAGGGTAAAAGAGCAAGAGAAAAAGTAGATTTCAGACCCAGACACTCCACTATTGATCATTACATCACTCTTTGGCACATAATAGAGAAATCATGGGACAATCAGGGAGGAGAAGCTTATTATTTTTTGTGTAGACTTCAAGAAATCCTTTGACACAAGACCTAGAGACAAGATATGAAACATAATAAAATAATTGGGCATTCCAGATGAGTATAGAGAGACAATGCATAGATTATATGACAACGATAGAGCCAAAATTAGAACTAGTGAAGGAATGTTTGAATGTTTTGATAGTGAAATTGGTGTTAAAAAGGAATGCTTGGTTTGTACATCAATAAACTATAAACTTGTTAAATAAAATAGAGAGGGAGGGTGTTCATTTGGTAGGGTATATGGTGAAGCTTCTTTTGTACACCGATGATCTTATTTTGATATAAAAAATATCACAAGGGTTAAGAGGTCATTTAGGAGCCTTATAGAACTTATTCTAGGAAGTTGAAATGAAGGTGAATATTACCAAAACCAAAATCATGGCTATCTCTTTAAGGAGAAACGGATAGCACATCGTATTCCTTTATTGAGGTAGCTCGCTAGAAATTGTGCAAGAATGCAAGTATCTTGGGATTTACTTTCATTATAAGATCAATTGGGAGACATGTAGAGAAAAAAATGATATAGGGGAGTTAGAAAGCTTCATTTCTACTTCATAATAGATGCATGACAACAAAACTATGGGACTAGAAAACCAAGAAAACTTTTTTTGGTTGGTTGGTCATGGTAGTGGTTCTTTATGGCTATGAGTTATGGGGGGGACAACTTGTCAAAATGTGAATGGAGATGAATAGAGAGAATTTATAAACACCTAGCCACAAGCAATCTCAATGTTAAAAGATTTGTAACTTATGAAATCCTTTTAGCAGAGGTTAGGGCTTTTCCATTAGAGGCTTCATTGATAATTCAGTTACTTAGTTACTTAAAGAAGGTTGAAAACATGCCTGACCATTATTGGTTGAAATTTGTGAAAGGAGGGGTTCTTCACCATAGGAAGAAAATTTGGATGAAGCAAATTATTAAATGATTGGATTAATTGAATGTAATGCTATGAGAGTTTCCTAACACAAATGTGGACATAAAAAGTTTGTTATAGAGAAGTTTCAAAGTGTCATGTGGAATAATAACATTGGTAGAAAAAGGGCTTAACACATTCAAGAATTCAACCTAACCAGGGAATATGGTAAGAAAGAATATATATAGATTGCTATTGAAAGAAAGGAAAGGTTGTTAGTGTCACAATTGAGGGTGGGATCTCATCATCTCATATGCAAGACGAGTAGATGGAAGTGGTCAAAAGAGGCTTGGAAGGAGAGAACTTGCATGTTTTTTGGGATGAGAGCAATTGAAATGGAATGACATTTTCTCTAAGAATGTTCAATGTATGACAACATCTAAAATTATTATGATGTCATCTTGAAAGAAGACAATGTGCATAGTTTATTTGAAGTAGATAAGATCAATCGAACTATTGTTTTTTAATTAAGGTCCATAATACAAGATTGGAAATGGAAAGAAATGTGGAAATTTCTTAGTGTTACAATCCATTGGTCCCTTAGATTGCTTGGTGATCTCATGGATGTCTTTAAAATATTTCATTCATTCATTCATTACATCCAACAACACATAATTTCTAGTACACAAATTTCCTAATTAATTTTTATTAATATAAATAAATTGCAGTAAAAATTCATCACTCTCATCTTCATTATAAACCATGAAAGATGTTATTTAAATCAGCTCACAAACCCAATCCAAGATGCCACAAAGAACTTGAACATCACACTTGGGTGTTATAATTCACCTTTTACAACTAAATCTTGAAATCCCAACTTCTACATCTTTTAAGAGAATTTTCTTTCTCTATACCTAGGAACAATATTTGTTTGTTCTCAACTGCATAATAAATATACCAAACAATTTCCCAAAATGAGATAATTGAATCCTAATGAAATCCATTTCCTACAATGAAATAATTCTAAGAAAGTTTCATGTACAAAATGGGGGTGTTGGGATTTTGATTTGAGACACAATGTACACTAAATTGTGCACTAAAAAGTTATGTGTTAGGCTTTTCTTGCTTCAAATTTTGTTTGAGAATAGAGAAAGTTAAAGAATTTAATCAATGACTCTTAAAAACCTATTCAAATCACAAGACTCCCAGATTTAAAAATTAATATTTAATATGCTAGAGGTTTATGCAAAGAGCTAAAAACCATGCCTGCAAATCAAAATTCAAAAATACGATACAATATATTAGATTAATAAATGATCTTTTTTTTGTTGTACAAAATTGTCCATAATGCATTATCTACTTATCTAATCAAAACGCATTTCATAAAATTAAAATATATATCAAATAATCAATAAAAAATATATTTAATTTCTACAATAATTTGTTAGAATACTAAAAAATTTCTCACAATTTTAACTCATTATCTTAAACCTACATATAAGATTTATTTTCTCACAATTCTAACATTTTATGCAATCCAACTTTGTTTAATTAAAACATATAAAATAACACTTTTATCCATAGAAAACTCTAAATGGGGTTTCTATTTCATTTTTGCTCTCTTTAAATGTAAAGAGCAAGTGTCCCATCAAAGCATGTGTGTTCTCTTCTTTCCCACTCATTATGCTTTTGTTTCCCAGGATGTTGAGGATTTACTTGTTTATTTTCTAGGAAGTTTAATTATATAAGAATCATGATTGAAGCTTTCAATTATGAGAGTGATTTCTAACATGAATAATGATTGAGTATTTTTATATATTCTTACTTTGAGAAAACTTTAGTTTATGTTATCAAAATCCCTAGAGGAAGGGAACAAAATCATTCAAAAGTTGATGTTTCTAAGGGAATAGTTGTGGGTTAACAATCTTGTCCCTTTGCATGTCTTAAATTTATCTATTCCTTTCCCTTAGAGTTTGACATCTCAATGGATTATATTATGCACCTCTTTAACTTATCGTACCACTCCTTTAGGGTTTGATGTCTAATTGGATTTTATTTGCATCTTTGTAATTTATCTATATTGTTCCATTTGGGTTTTGTTTTTGTTTTTTTCAAATATAGCATCCTCTTATATTAATATGAGAATGAGTAAAGAATAGACATGTCCCTTCACGAGACATGTTTGTTCATTAACATAATCACAATCTTATAGTTATTATATATGTACAATATCTCTAGTGTGTGTGTGTGTGTACACACACACACACACACACACACACACACACACACACACCAAACATCAATTCAACATTTTGATATCAATAGTAATGGCCTCCTGAATGTCAAGTCACATGACATTCACCAAGTACTCAAAATATTAAAAAGGTATACACACACATTCTCAATAATTCTTACCATATGAATAGCCATTGTGTGTTTAAGGAACTTAATCCACCATGCAAGATATCATCTACAATGATTTTCTTAGACATCAGAAGATGTTCATCATAATAGATGGTCATAATTTGTTTAAGGAACTTAATCCGACATGCAAGTTTATAATCTATCATGATCTATTTCAAACCTCATAAGATGTCTATCATAATAGAAGGTTAAGTTATTGAAATATTGCCAGCTTCTATAGATACATGTGATAACCATTTGGAATTTGTCACTTCCTCATGATGTACATAGGGGTTAGGCCCAAATAGTCATGAAGTATATTCATAAATCACATTCCTCTTGACTACTACAATTTATTGATCACTAGAGAATCCATCTCAATATGGTCTATTCCTTGTGAATCAAAGTGGCTGAGATTGCCGAAGGTTGATTGAACCATATCCTTTATTTGCTCCCTCTCTTTCAAGGTTGCCTCTAATGAAATTTCATGCTCCCTCTAAATCTCAATTTCCCTCTTCCTATAATAACTTCTCAGAGGAAAAGATGAAGGGAAATAGCTCTTATAGTACATATTGAAATAATAATAGAGACTAATATAATACTCAATAATTTATAGATACAACGTCTAATTTAAATATATACATCAATCTATATTTTGACATATAATTTTCTCATTAATGCCAATTTTACTATCTCTTATGTTTAGTTATAAAATATCTATTATTTTCATATATAATCTTACCTTGGCTATGTAATATGTTATACCTATATTCCAAAGTTAAATAATGAATAAGATAGCATCCTAACCATACCTATATATTAATATTCACATGGGTGTCCCTTACTTAGTTTATGTCTATGTAGTAGGATACCCATTTCATGATGCTTGATTAGTCTTACTTAACATACATAACCCCAAGTGTGACCCACAACACTTTCTTTGTAGTCATTGTCAAGGTGGCATTGTCTTCCTTATTTAATTGAACCCCATAATTAGGCCTTCCACATGACATATACTAGCAATTTCACTGGAAGGTGCGATGGGTATGTCGAAGCAATCTTTACTGGGTTCATTTTAAAATTGGATGAAGGCTAGTGAGGTACATGTGATAGTAGGAATGTATAATTGTAGTATCAGTGAATCCAAAGTGACTCTTTTACAATGTGAATCTACTCTTTGATGCAAATGCATTATATTGTGCCTGTACTAGTCACAACCATATGTAGGTTGACAGGATTCTTCAAAATTAGAACTTAAGTCCCCACTTCCTAATCTTTGTTGGACAATTCAAGAATCATTCCAAAACCCTTTGCCTCTGTAGTTGATTGATTCCAAGATGACTAGGGAACAATTAAGTGGAGTAGGAGATAGTTGTTGCTTGTTCCAATGCAGTTGTCAAAATGAAAACTATATGTGATGCAATTACAATGAGAATCCATAATATAAATATTAATAGGGTAATCTGAAAAAAAAGAATGCAAGAATCCTTCACTATAAATGAAAAGATAAGGCACATTAGAATTTTTTACCATATGAAATGAGAAATTGAAAGCCTTACTTATGGAGCAATTATCAAAAAGGTGATGATGGTTCGAAACCAGATAAGGTGCTTCCGCATAAAATTGATGTCCAAAATAATTAGCATGCATAGAAAGTGAATGTGGAGGAGATAGTTGGACTTTACTGAACCTAAGATATGAATGAACTTAATAATTAATCTGTTCATTCTCCAAATCCTTAGTCAATAGGGTCAATATGAAAAACCCCAACGTCAAAATGATCAGACATTAGTTGTTGGCCTTGTAATACAATTGTAGTTCAAGATGTATTCAATACTGATAGTTTTAAAAATACAATGATACCATACTACTTACATAAACACAGTTTGAAGCTTCCAATCATTAGTAGTTTCAATAATATTGTGCATATGAAATGAAATTAGTTGTAGATCTAAAATCATTCACATGCATTCAAACATAACTACCAATGAGAACTATTATTCATTTCTATGATTTAAAAATCATTGCAGTGTAAACTAGTGTATCAAGTAGTTGTATAACATTTTTGCCCTTAGCACCACCAACTCGTAATTGCAAACCAAAAAAAGTCACACTTGGGTCTCAAAAATTATGGCACATAAGTAGTTGAGTAAAATTATGGCACATAAGTAGTTGAGTGAGACCCTATTGAATTGTAAACTAATAGAAATCAGTAATCACCCTTTACTATATTTTAAACTTGCTGGGTGTGCTAACAATACCAGTCCAAATCATAATAAATTTTTTTCCCAAAGTGAACAGCATCATTTAGTACAGTTTGGAACAACAACCTACAACAGGTTAAAAGAATGTTTCCAACACAACAAAAATTAAGTCCTATAATGGTCCATATTTATATTAAAGATATTCAAAATATAACATTCAAATCTATGCCAAAAATAGGAGTAATTCTTCTGCATGAAAACTCACCAACTTTATGATTTCACCTCCCATGTATTTGGTAGCCTTTGTCTATGTTTAAGTAGCCTTAACTATGACCAAAATGCTTTTTACTAGTACCATATAGCTTATACTCATTATTGTATTGTTATACGATGTCAACAAATGAATATTATGAAGAATTAGTTCATCATTGTGACAAAAAAAAAAAAAAAAAAAACTTACTGTATGCATGGAAAACCAATATACTAATCAACCTTAAATTATCTTACTCTCCCCTTTCTTACTCCATAGTACCATGCATAATGGAATATAGCATAAGACAAAGTTAAGGGTCTAATAATGCTTCTTTTAGGAAGAAATGTTGTTAAAAAAAACACAATGAAATGTTACACCTGACAAATACATAATGTCAAGTCTTACTAAATTAGTAGGTGATAGTACTTCCTACTCATTTAATATCAAAAATTGGAATGGGTGCTAAAATTCAAATAACTATATTATCTAAACATGTGGATACATGCTACCATTCATTACTTCAAACCCATTATCCCGCCTTACAATTTTAATGAGATCAAGCATGCCCAAAGTGGGTCCAAGCCAAGAAAATGCCCAACATCTAACACAGTCCAAGAAAAATGTCAACTCATCATCTAAGCAATCCATTATTGCAGGACATGAACTATTGTATGAAATCATAAACCAGACAAATAAGCCTCCCAAATTGTAAATTGAAATATGAGTGAAGGCCCATGTCTTGAATAATTGTATCCAGAGTAAATATATGTATCTTGAGCAATAATACCTGACATGTTCAAACCACTAACCAGTAAATAGGTATGTCCTAAGCAAATTAAAAAACTTAAAATACACTATAGAATGCTAATGAGAGCTCTTATATTTAGGTCATAGTTGATCCCAAAAAATAAAAGATAAAAAAGAAGAACAGTATTAAGAAAAAGGAAAACAATAGCATGTACAAATCTTTAATTACTTTATAAATCTCAAGCCACAAAAATATGAATTGAACAATATAATTGTTGTGGGTTCTTGTTTTTTGCACAAATTAACAAACTAATTGAATAGAAAAAGAGACATGAATCTCAGAGCAAGGGACAGAGCAACCAATGTTCTAAGCATACATAATTACAAAGATCGTACAAAATGAATATACTTTTTGCACTAAGTAATGAAAAATTCTTTGATCTAATTTCATTCCTACATCTCGATCTGAGATAGTCAAACTTTTAACAAGAGAAAACCAAGTTCTCACTAAAATAATTGGGGGTGACCTCATACTCACTTTTTGTACATTTATACTCCCTAAAATAGGCAGAAATGACCCACAAGAATTGCCATTTAATCTTAGCTTTGAAGGAAAGAAGAGATTAACAATAAATATACCACAACCCACATGCAAACAACTAGTTAAAGTGAACAAAGATCAAACTCAAACAAATTCATATCTTTTTTGCTGCAAATTTGGCCAAACACATGATACAGTAAAAATGCTAGCATTGACTTGGAACAATCGGTGACATTACCAAAGTCACATCCAATATTGCTTTTTTGGCAGTGAGTATAGAGATCCAATCTATCAATCCTGCACACCAAGGTTTTGTGAGCCTAGACCAAGCTCAAGCCTTCTTCCATAACCAATATCTTCCGATCTCTAAGGTGATGATCCATGTCTCACAAACCCCCTTCGACATTGTCAAAATGAGGTGTGCTCTTCACATGCAAGTGTGGATCTTGAACATACTCTCATGTAGAGATGAGTTCATTTGGACCTCAAAAACAAACAAGCTCCCAATCATGTTGCATTTTGATCCATGGGTAGTGGTCCACCAAAATTGACCCAATCCTTTGTTGCAAAGATCTCATTTTGATCCACGGGTGTTGATCAAGCACGCGATAGTGATCGGACCACATTTGTGTGGCATCTCTCTCCCACAAAAGAACACATAATTATCCATGTAGTCTTGGCCACACAACCAACTCCAACATCATATGTTACTTTCCCACATATGAAGCACCTTCCTTACATTTGCAACCTTGTTCTGATATCCTATTGTTGTATTTTCTCTAAGGATCATAGCAAATGTAATAGCACTATCATAATGTTTGGTATGCATTTTTTAAATGCAATGTCCTCTTATATTTATATGAGAGTTAGTAAATAATAGACATGTCCCTTCACGGGACATGTGGGTTCATTAACATAATCACAATCTTATAGTTATTTATATACAACTTATCTAAGAGAAGCTACAAAACATCAATAGGCTTGACATATGATTGAATTTTATTAAGAATTTTTTGTAAATATTATATATACTTTTATTTAAATATGATCTTCTTCTTAAAAAAATGGATAACTTTATCTTAATATAAGATTTCATCAATTAGGTCATGATTTCAATGTTATGCTTAAGTTATAGACATTTTAGTTAAATCAAGAATGTGAAATGTTATAAGTTTTGATATTGTATATTGATTTTTAATATAAATCTAGGAGGTATATGAATAATATATAAGTGAGTTGAGATTAAATTCATGGTTACAAGTGAAGTTTGAGGAATTAAAAGGGAAAGTAAAAGAAAATATATTGGCTAGATGTTAAAATTTATACACAAGTTAGTTACCTGTATGTCAAGGTAGGATTTTGCAATTAGATTTAGGAAGAACCAAGGTCCTTGTATTAGCATTATATTTGGATAAGGGTAGGATTTGTGCAAGAAACTGCATGGTAATAAACTCATGATCTTTGTTGCAAGGTTTTCCAACTAAAGATGTGGGCCAAGGTTATATCAGTATCAGATTTATTTTGGAAGGGGACTAAATAAAGAAGGTCCATATTGTAATGTCTTACTATGTTTTACCATGGTAACATATTATTTGTACTTCACCACTAGGATTATGCTTTACAAGATTTTCTAGTGAAAGACATGAGTTTGAGTTTTATTAAAATTATCTTTAGCCATAGTAAACAACCTTATAAATGACTGTGTCATTTCCTTTTTCTATAAGGAAATTGAAATGAAGGTTTACATTTTTAGTTGATATGCTATATTATGGTGATGTTTTTACCCAAATGTTGGTAATACACATATAAGACTTGTAAAGGCCTCTTGGGAGGTAGTAGACATTGCACACACAATTGGATCAAATCCACCTAATTTAGCTTTGTATGTAGTCATGGATCCAATAACAATGTTGAACCACCTCAAAACCAAGATTCTGTGCATGTAACACCTATATGTGTAGGTGATTGTATAAAGATACCACTATATGTCTTGGGCAATTACTATACATAAATCCCAAGGACTAATACTACACAAAGAAATAATTGATATTTGTAAAACAAAAAGATAATGATTAACATTTATAGCTATTTATAGAGTTAT
Source organism: Cupressus sempervirens (assembly GCA_028749045.1). Classification (NCBI taxonomy): domain Eukaryota; kingdom Viridiplantae; phylum Streptophyta; class Pinopsida; order Cupressales; family Cupressaceae; genus Cupressus; species Cupressus sempervirens. The sequence continues at coordinate 772,806,310 of CM053784.1, read as the reverse complement.
ATCAATCACTAGAGTATGAGTGGAGCTACCATTTTCCTTCGATCACCATTCAAAAATGAAAAATCATCCTTCCATGATTATCAGGAAAATGAAGAGTTTTGATTATATATATAAGTCTAGGTACACAATTTCAACTAACCCTCTCATACATATACTTTTAAAATGCTTCTAGATTTGCATCTCCATATTGTGTACTTTATAATAAAACAAACTAAATTTATATTTTTAGAATTCCATGATTTACAAGTATACACTTACTTTTAATATATTGTAGCATCAACAAGTTTTTCCATGTTTCCAACAACATATTTACTCATATGGATGCCTTCTCTAAGTGTATGCAATTTTAATTTATCTACCACACACACTTTAAACCATATACAAGTGGTATTATTCAACAAACATCTTGTTGCAATGTGCATGAAGGGAGTAAATAGGTAAAAAAAAAATTTAACTATGCACAAATGATATTATTCAACTAACATCTTGTTGTGATGCATATGAGGGAAAAAATAGATAGGAAAAAGACTCTTTCCAAGCTCATTCTAGACAAGAAAAGGCAACTATGCAACTACCATCTGCAAAATAATCAAAATTGAAACTAATTTTAGGATTCTTAAAATGAAATTTTAATTCAATCTCGAATCCTTTATAGAGTAGTTTTTCTTTCTTGGCAAAGTTTAAGGGTTACATATTTCATTACATATAATTTTATTTTTAAAAATTAATTAAAATAGTTCTAGTATAAGGTGAGGGGGTTGTTTTTATCATAAGGGACTTCCATGTACCCTAGGTCATTTCTCTAATGTTGGTAACTCATGCTATAATTCTAGACGAAGTCTAAATTAACTAAATGTTATCCATGACATAAATTTTTTCTCTCATATGTAAAGGTATTAAATAATTCTAAATTGGCCCTTAATGTATAAGTTGTCTAACTGTTGGGCCAACATAGCAATTATCAAGTAGCTATACTTTATTTATAAACTAAAAGGACAAAGGTGATTGACTATATAGCCAACCAATTTATGGTCTTTATTTGAACCTTATGTTTGTCTAAAATATTACATCCTTTGCAAGATATCAAAACTATGGTGACAATTTTGTTTTCATTGTGGCCCAATAAACTCTAAGAGATCAATGCAGTTGCCTAAAGGGATGAATTATGGAGTTGCAGTAATGGTCTAGTTAGAGTAACAAGGATGGCTTTCATTGAAGCTTCAAGGGTAAGTGCACAAAGTTGTGGTGCCAAAAGGGGGGTATAAGTGGACACCTTTTTCCTGAAATCAGCAAATTCTGGACTTCAACAAGAATTTGAAGATAGTTACGCTCAAAATTTTAAGATATGACAAAAAAAAAAGTCGTAGTCCTTTGAATCTAGTTTCTAAACTACTAATTTTTTTTCAAAATGGTTTAGTTTTAGGTCCTCAAAAAAGGGGGCCACAGAAAGTGGTACTGTTTATTCCAAAAAAACATAACATAGTACAAAGTGTGGCCCCCCTAAAATTTTAACTTTTTTTTTGAAATTCTTTAATCGCTCTAGTCAAAAGTTACCTAACACTATGTAGTTTATCCCAGATTTTTTGGGTAATTTTATAATGTGTATTTTTTTTTAATGAATTTTTTAATTAGACCCATCCCAAAAATGTGAAATATCTGTGTGCTCCCCTTAGAAATGATTGAAAACTAATTTGAAATCAAAACTTCTTTTTTTCAAAGTGTGTAGAATGGAGTCTAGTTTCTAAAAAACTAAGTTGTTACAAAATTCGATGAATGAGCTAAAATCTACAGCCCAATTAGTACATGGTGGTTTTTGACAAAAAATGAACATACATTCAAAAGAAATTATAGATGAAAGACTTAAAATAGTTCAAATTAAAAATAAATTATATGGTTAGATAGCTAACACAGAGACCTATAATGTTATGTAACCTGATCTTATCGATACCCAACCACGAGGAATCTTGAAGGGGAGCACACAAGAAAAATCATTCATTTTTTGTATGTTTGCTGGAAAACACGTCTTAGACCTGTTTATAAACTCCAAACCTTTGGGTTGGATCTCCAAGGCAAAACCAAGCCTTAGGCTTGGTTTTAATGCAAAGCTTTGAATAGCGCATGCGCCCTATAGCGTGCACGCACTATTAAAACGCTATTAAATTCGAGGTAGTGCGCACACACTATTGAGACCTAAATTGCAAACCAAAACCAGGAGAGAGCTAGGGGGGGTGGGGCAAGGGAATGGCTATTTGTGTGTGTGAGAGAGATAGAGAGAAAGTAGGGGATGGGAGAGGGGAGAGAGGAAGTGAGAAAGAGTAGGGGTGGCAGAGAGAGTATAGGATGGGAGATAGAGGAAATGTGAGAGAGTAGGGGTGGCAACGAGAGTACAAGATGCAAGAGAGAGGAAGTGTGAGAGAGAGAGTAGAGGTGGCAAAGAGAGAGTACGAGATGGGGGAGAGAGATTGAAAGTAGGGGATGGGAGAGAGAGGAAGTGTGAGAGAGAGTACAAGTTGGGAGAGAGATATTGAGAGTAGGGGATGGGGGAGAGAGAGAGTAGGTGGTGGGAGATGGAGTGGGAGAGGAAGAGCGAGAGAGAGGAGGATGGGAGTGCATGTGTGTGAAAGAGAGAGAGTAGGGAATGGGAGAGGGGGAAGATAGAGTAGCTTGAGAGAGATTAGGGGATGGAAGAGAGAGTAGGCGATGGGAGAGGGAGTGGGAGAGGGAGAGAGAGAGGGGGGATGGAAATGTGTGTAAGAGAGAAAGAGAGAGAGTGTGAAAATGTGAGAGAGGGTAGGGGGTAGCAGAGAGAGAGTAGAGAGGGAGAGAGTGAGAGTGAGAGAGAGAGAGAGAGTGAGAGAGAGTGAGAGTAGGCAGTGGGAGAGGGAGAGTGAGTGAGAGAAAAAATAGAGGATGAGAGAGGAGAGAGGGGGGATGGGTGTGTGTGAAAGAGAGAGAGAGAGTAGGGAATGAGAGAGGGGAGAGAGAGATAGAGAGAGTAGGGGATGGGATAGAAAGAGAGTAGGAAATGGCAGAGGGAGTGGGAGAGGGAGAGAGAGAGAGTGGATGGAAGAGAAAGAGATTAGGCAATGGCAGAGGGAGTGGGAGAGGGAGAGAGAGGGGGGATTGAAGTGTGTGTAAGAGAGAAAGTAGGGGATGGAAGAGAGTGCGAGAGTGAGAGAGAGAGTAGGGGTAGCAAAGAGAGAGAGTGAGAGTAGGGGATGGGAGAGAGAGGGAGAGAGTGAGAGAGAGAGAGATAGTAGGCGATGGGAGAGGGAGTGGGAGGGAGAGAGAGAGGGGGAATGGAAGTGTGTAAGAGAGATAGAGTTGGGGATGGGAGAGAGTAGGCAATGGGAGAGGGAGTGTGAGAGAGAGAGAGGGGGGGAATGGGAATGTGTATAAGAGAGATAGAGTAGGGTATGGGAGAGAGTGTGAGAGTTTGAGAGAGAGTAGGGGGTGGTAGAGAGAGCTTGTATAGGATGGGGGTGAGAGAGAGAGAGAGAGAGAGAGAGAGAGAGAGAGAGAGAGAGAGAGAGAGAGAGTAGGGGATGGGAGAGAGTGTGAGAGAGAGTAGGGGATGGAAGAGAGAGAGTGAGAGTAGGGGATGGGAGAGAGAAAGTAAAGAGGGAAAGAGAGTACTTGAGAGAGAGAGAGATAGTAGGTGGTGCAAGAGGGAGTGGGAGAGGGAGAGAGAGGGGGGATGGGAGTGTGTGTGACAAATCTAGAGAGTAGGGGATGGGAGAGGAGAGAGAGAGGGGGGGATGGGAGTGTGTGTCTATGAAAGAGAGAGAGTAGGGGATGGGAGAGGGGAGAGAGAGAGTAGGGGATGGGGGAGAGAAAGTAGGCAGTGGGAGAGGGAGTGGGAGAGGGAGAGAGAGAGGGGGAATGAGAATGTGTGTAAGACAGACAAAGTATGGGATGGGAGAGAGTGTGAGAGTGTGAGAGAGAGTAGGTGGTGGCGGAGAGAGCTCGTACGGGATGGGAGAGCGAGAGTGAGATTAGGGGATGGGAGTTTGAGAGAGAGTAGGGGATGGGAGAGAGAGAGTGAGAGTAAGGGATGGGATGGGAGAGAGAGAGAGAGTAGAGAGGGAGAGAGAGAACTTGAGAGAGAGAGATCTAGTAGGCGGTAGGAGAGGGAGAGGGAGAGAGATAGGGGGGATGGGAGTGTGCGTGACAGATGTAGAGAGTAGGGGATGGGAGAGAAGAGAGTGGGGGGATTAGAGTGTGTGTGTCTGTGAAAGAGAGAGAGTAGGGGATGGGAGAGAGTGTGAGAGTGTGAGAGAGAGTAAGGGGTGGCAAAGAGAGAGTACGAGATGGGAGAGATAGAGTGAAAGGATGGGAGAGATAGAGTGAAAAGATGGGAGAGAGTGAGAGAGAGAGAGTAGGGGGTGGCAGAGAGAGAGAGTATAGGATGGGAGAGATAGAGTGAAAGGATGGGAGAGAGTGTGAGAGAGAGTAGGGGATGGGAGAGAGTGTGAGAGAGAGTTGGGAACGGGAAAGAGAGAGAGTAAGAGTAGGGGATGGGAGAGAGAGAACTTGAGAGAGAGAGAGATAGTAGGTGACCTAGGAGAGGGAGTGGGAGAGGAGGAGAGAGAGGGATGGGAGTGCGTGTGACAAATCTAGAGAGTAGGGGATGGGAGAGAAGAGAGAGGGGGGATGGGAGTGTGAGTGTGTGTGTGTGTGTGTGCATGTGTGTGTGTGTGTGTCTGTGAAAGAGAGAGAGTATGGGATAGGAGAGAGTGTGAGAGTGTGAGAGAGAGTAGGGGGTGGCAAAGAGAGAGTACGAGATGGGAGAGATAGAGTGAAAGGATGGGAAAGAGTGTGAGAGAGAGTAGGAGGTGGCAGAGAGAGAGAGTACAAGATGAGAGAGACAGAGTGAAAGGATGAGAGAGAGTGTCAGAGAGAGTAGGGGATGGGAGAAAGTGTGAGAGAGAGTTGGGGATTGGAGAGAGAGAGAGAGAGAGTAAGAGTAGGGGATGGGAGAGAGAGAGAGTAGAGAGGGAGAGAGAGAACTTGAGAGAGAGAGAGATAGTAGGTGGTGGGAGAGGGAGTGGGAGAGGAGGAGAGAGAGGTATGGGAGTGCGTGTGAGCGATCTAGAGAGTAAGGGATGGGAGAGGAGAGAGAGAGAGGGGGATGGGAGTGTGTATTTGCAAAAGAGAGAGTTTAGGGGATGGGAGAGGGGAGAGAGAGAGTAGCCCAAGAGAGAGAGAGAGAGAGAAGAGCGGATGGGAGAGAGGGGTGGATGGGAGTGTGTGTAAGAGAGAGTAGGGGATGGGAGAGAGTGTGAGAGAGAGTAGGAGGTGGCAGAGAGAGAGAATGGGATGGGGGAGAGAGAGAGAGTGATAGTAGGGGATGGGAGAGAGTGTGAGAGAGAGTGTAGGGGATGGGAGAGAGTGTGAGAGAGTAGGGAGAGGGAGATAGAGAGAGGGGGATAGGAGTGCATGTGACAAATCTAGAGAGTAGGGGATGGGAGAGAAGAGAGAGGGGGGATGGGAGTGTGTGTGTGTGTGTGTGTGTGTGTCTATGATAGAGAGAGAGTAGGGGATGGGAGAGAGTGTGAGAGTGTGAGAGAGAGTAGGGGGTGGAAAAGAGAGAGTACGAGATGGGAGAGACAGAGTGAAAGGATGGGAAAGAGTGTGAGAGAGAGTAGGAGGTGGCAGAGAGAGAGAGAGAGAGGGTATGAGATGAGAGAGAGACAGAGTGAAAGGATGAGAGAGAGTGTGAGTGAGAGTTGGGGATGGGAGAGAGTGTGAGAGAGAGTTGGGGATTGGAGAGAGAGAGAGTAAGAGTAGGGGATGGGAGAGAGAGAGTAGAGAGGGAGAGAGAGAGAGATAGTAGGTGGTGGGAGAGGAGAGAGAGAGAGCAACCCAAGAGAGAGAGAGAGTAGCGGATGGGAGTGTGTGTAAGAGAGAGTAGGGGATGGAAGAGAGTGTGAGAGAGAGTAGGAGGTGGCAGAGAGAGAGAATGGGATGGGAGAGAGAGAGAGAGTGAGATTAGGGGATGGGAGAGAGTGTGTGAGAGAGAGTAGGGGATGGGAGAGAGAGAGTAGAGAGTAGGGGATGAGAGAGGAGAGAGAGAGGGGGATGGGAGTGTGTATCTGTAAAAGAGAGAGTTTAGGGGATGGGAGAGAGAGAGTAGCAGATGTGATAGTGTGAGAGAGAGTAGGGAGATGGGGGAGAGAGAGAGAGAGAGAGTAAGAAGTGGGAGAGGGAGGATGGGAGAGTGTGTGAGAGATCTAAAGAGTAGGGGATGGGAGAGGAGAGAGGGTGAGAGAGATAGAGAGAGTAAAGGATGGGAGAGGGGAGAGAGAGAGTGTGTAGGGGATGGGAGAGGGGAGAGAGAGTAGGGAGAGAGAGAGAGAGTAGGGAGGGTGGAGAGTGATATGTTCTCACATAGTGCATACACCCTATAGTGCGTACGCACTATGTGAAATCACCTAAAAACAGTCAAAAAGAAACTTTGGGGTCTGTTTCATTCATTCTCTACTTTTGTTCTATTCTGCACTCTGTTATCCCGATAGAAATCGCGGGTTTCAATACAACAAACACTCTTTCAAGGTGGCAAACACTATTTCAAGCTAACAAACACTATTTCAAGGTGGCAAACACTTTTGGAAGCTAGCAAACACCAAATTCAATCATTGGATACACGATTTGAAGACTTTTTGAATATTCCTTGTATAGAAAAGGTTAGTGCAATCTATTTTAAATATTGTTTGTTGATATATAGATACAAATTTGATTATAATTTGACATGTTGTTTAATATATAGTGAATTCATTGAAATTTGTATGTTTCAATGAAATGTTATTTCGAAATGGTTAGAAATTTGACAAATCGTTATATATATATATTGTGTATTCATTCAAATAATTATAATTTTTATATGTATTTGAATAATTTGTAATTTACACATTTTAAGTAATACAAATGTTTGAATAATTTGACATGTAGAAATCATCATCATGCCAAGGAAGAAACCAAAAAATCAAACAAATGAAGATAGGGAGAGAGATTTGGCAATTAAAAGAGATAAAATGAAATTACTACATGAGAAAAAAAAATTGCAAAGCAATAATGAAGAATTGACTTTCGAAGAGGATCAAGAACCACCGGTACCAAGAAACAAAGAGGAAGAATTGGAAAGACAAAGAGAACAAATGAGACTGTTACGCTCAAGAAGACAATTGAATTGTGAAGCTACACCATCTTCTAATGTTGGAGTCATATCGTCCGCTACACCATCTTCCAATGTTGAAGTCATATCGTCCTCTCATGTTGAAGAGACACCGATTTGTAGATCCGACGATATACACACTCCATCATGTCATGTTGAAGGCACAACATCAACACATCAAGTAGGTGATATTCCATCTTTTGCATCTTATTGCCAAGGCACATCATCTTCAGTTCAAGGTACGCAATACACTCAACCTAATGTTGATGTTCAAAATGTTGAGAGAATTGAAGAGATTATAACACCTTCTAGAATTCGTTTTAGAAGACCAAAATATTTGATTAATATTGATAGTAACATTTTGAAATCAATGCCTGACAAGATTAGCAAGCGTACTTGTCAAAAAAAAAGTTAATCGTATGTGGAGATTATTTTTTGATGAATTAAATATTACAGGTCAATGCCAATTATTTGTTGAAATGACGAGGAATTTAAAATTTAGGCCTATCATGAAGATTCTTGGGCTAAGAACGATGGATGGTTCAAATGAAAAAAACATTGTAAAGAATCTAATGAATGCTTATGACAAAGTGGGTTCTAAATCACGCACCAAAGATAGTAATATCGCTAAAAATTGGTAGAGGTACTCTAAGGAGAGCCATGCTAAGGCGTGAGAGATTGGAAGATCCAACAAAAAATGAGTTATGGACATTTAGCGATAGACTACCGCGAAAGGATAAAAAAATTAGTGAAGCCTTGAAATCATTGATCGAAGATTTTTGGAAAAATAACACACGTGTTTCCCCTAATCAAAGAGATGTTGTAAGAAGGAGGATTGGTAGCCAAAATCGCGAGCCACATGCGAAACATTTTTTGGACACAACTCAGACACAATTTTTTGCAAAATTTATTGGTATGTATCTTCAAATTCGAATAAGTCAAAGATTTTTTGAGATGGGTAAAACTTTTTATGTGAAGATAAATCACACACGCACAACTTGTTGTTGTAGGATACATATTGAATTTTCTAACCATTTTGATATTTTTAGGCATATATGCGTAATTTTGCATTCTCAGTTTGTTTTGCAGGATTGTGACATAAATGAGCCACCAAGATCTTCAAGGGAATTCATATCCAACATTTTATGTGAAATAAGGGACGGCCAACAATTTTACAAGACATCATGCTTGGATGGTACGTACTTATTTTGTGGTTCTTTGCAACTTTTATCAACTTGTCAACATATGGATAGTACACATGCAATTGGAAATGAAATAGTAGATTATGGAAAATTTAAGACAGTGACATATGCTCTAAAAGATGGGAAATATGGTAAAAGATGTGATCTAGTCATTGAAAAGATTCCAGTGTATGAGTTCATGAAGATTTTTCGTGAAAACATTATTTACGAGTATGCAAGGCATACCCATAGAGCTCGATGGCTGGATTTGCAATTCAAGTTGTGCAAGGATACGTTTCCACTGGATACTAGTGTTTCGGTTGTAGATTTCACAGAGAACTACACACTACAATCACAAAATGAGGTGCAAGCAAAGTATTATACTTCTCAACAGGTTTCCATATTTGTTCACATAACATTCATGCATTCACCTACAAGTACAGAGGATGACAGGAAGATTTTGAGGGAGTACCATTTTTACATCACCGATGATCGATCACATTCTACAAAGTTCGTACATGGTTATTTTCAACTATTTTATGGAGATTTGGCTAACAGGGGCATTACATATCGTCAGCACATTATTTGGTCAGACAATTGTGCATCTCAATTCAAGAATGCACGGATGTTCTATTGGTTGAGCAGGATGCACAAGTTGTGTAGAATTCAATACATGTGGAATTTCACAAAGGCTGGTCATGGAAAGGGAGAGCACGATGGTGTAGGCGCATGCATCAAAAGAGCCTTAGCTTGTGAAGAACTAAAGTACAAAGATGGAACAATATTGACAGATGCAAGATCCATTGTCCAGTGGTGTAACGCTACAATGGGTCTAGGTAAGGAAGGTGAGTCTACGGTTCGTAGATTTTTTTGGTTGATAGATAATACTAACATTGCACCATATCAGGATTGTTGCACACTAACAGGATCCAGTGAGTTGCACTCTTTTAGAAGCTCTGATGCAAGTTCATGGAGTATCCACACATGAAAAATGGCATGCTATTGTCCATCATGTGCAGAGGAAAATTGGGATGACTGTGAGTCAACTGAATGGGTGGACAAATGGGATATACGGGTTTTGGACCCAATTGACACCTATCGTCCCCCACAAGCACTGGAAATGGTGCAGATGGAATCGTCTATTGACTTTGACTGTTTGTCTGATCTAGTGCAACCTGGTAATATATATATTTATCTATCTTTGTAATTTCAATATGTAACTTTATAACTTTTACGCAAGTATTTTTTGAATTAATAACCGCATTTTGTACATTTGTCACTGCAGGCCATGTTTTTGCTATTATTGCACCTAAAGACAATGAAGAAGGGATAGATTATTGTTTGTGTCATTGTGTTCAAGCCAAACAAAAATTGGATCACTCGGTTATAGATGGTGAAGGTTTAGAGTACCATGTCGGTGCGGTGGTTGTAACTGGCACATGGCTTAGACGATATTCTATGAAGAACCCTAACTTGTGGTTATTCGAGGATTGGCAAACAGAGAGGAAGATTCTTCATTATTCAAATCTTGTTGTCGCATCAAATGTCCACTTGATAAAATATGGTGGAAAACCACATAATAAGAATCTTTGGAAAGTTCGCGAGTCAGACCACGAGGCAATACTTGAGACATTAAAATGTTAAGCAGATCTTGTTGGCTCATTAGATTGAATACAGAGAGAGGGAGAGAGAGAAAGAGTGATCAACTGGATCCAAATACATTGTTGCAACCTCTTCCCCAAGACTGTCCACATGACTAAGGTGGACCGTATTGTTATGATGCATAAGTGATGAGATTTAGTTTAAATCATAGATTTTATGTTTTGATTTTTTTAGAATCTAGATTTTATGTTTTGATGTCTCCAATTTTTTTAAAGCTAGAACAATATTTTCATATTTTCTTATTGTGACGATATTTTTCTTTCATTGCATGTTCTCTTGGATGACATGAGGGAGAGAAGAAAAATAAGTAGATTTCCAAACAGCCAGCCACCCTTCTTCATGCAATTTATTCATTTAAGGTAAAAGTCCCATTTCTTTTGTTTGGCTTTGGTATTTGGTTATTTAAAGTCATTATTCTAGTTGGACCTTCCTATGTTTGAATTTGGGATTGTTTAGTGTCTATTTGTTATGATTATACTGAATTATTAATTCTATGATGTTTCTATTATTTAGTTATTTAAAATAAATTAAAACTTTTTGTATAAAATTATTATTATTTATTTCTATCTATTTGTTATGATTATTTCTATTATTTAAAATAAATTAATTCTATAATATCTCTATGATGAACTATTTATATTTCTAAACTTTACATATTTTAAATTAGATATCTCTCGACTTAATTTACCAAAAAAATTAATTAAAATTTTAGGTATGCTAGTAGTACACCATGACCAACAATCAAACTATTATAACAATATAAATACATTTAAATAGTAATGTAAGAATGGTTTAGTTCACATAACAAATAAGTCTATCTTAGATATTCTAAATACATCACAAAACTTTATCGCTTCAAAAAAATTGGAATTTCTCCCATCTACTTGAGTTCCCATCAATTGTCCATAAAACTGGGAAAGGGAATAGGTGTTATGCTCCCAATCCCAACATCCTCCTGTCCACTACTAGGAGATGTGTGTAATGTAGGATTCAACTCCATCAACTTAGTCATTTTTTCACTAGTTGATTGGGACTCTCACCATTTGTTGCCAACTATGGTGACAATGCTTGGGGTTACACTTATTAAGTAAGAATATTTCCTAATCTAGGGATTAGCGCATTGAACATATCAGAATGTGATTTATGCTATGGGAGAAGAGGTATGTTGGGCATTAGCCTCAAATATTTCTTCATGTAAAGGTATATCAGAATATTTCCTTCATGTAAAGTGCATTAGCCTCAAATAACTTCTTAGTCTCTCTTGTTCCTTAGAATTTTGTATCCTTTTCTTTGGTAGCTATAGGAATCTACTGGGTAAACCACTATGTTGTTTTCTGTCTAGTGGCATGTAACGTATAAAATCAACATCTCCATCATAGTCATTTTGGGCCTGGGTATCAAAAAATTGTTAACTATTTATTTCATCATGGTTGCCACCATTTGCAAAGCATTAGATGACGTCCTTGGGGTCAACATGTGGTGGGGATGGAATTAAAAGGGAAACATTTTCATCCCCACAAGTATTTGGTTACCCAAGGTTTGTGACAACCTCCTACAACCAATCTGGTTGTGAATCTTGCATTAGCAAGCTTAATCTAATATCAATGTTTGTTGTATGCTCAAGGTTTTATCTCCTATAATAGTCCACTGGCTGGTTCAGGTTTTCTGGTTGGGTATTTTTAGGTGCAATTGTACCTAGTCCCTTCATATTTTGTCCATAACTCCTCAACAAAGTGTTAATTGGTTCATCTAATAAGCCATTGATTTTTAGGAAGGATTCAATAGTGATTTCCTCCCCCTCGCTTTACAACTCATCAATATTTGCATCATCTACAGTAGTTGTTTCTTCTGATCCACTACTTGTGGGTTGTGGTTTAGATCCCTATTTTCCATCCTCATCAACAATGAAGCACTTTCTTGGGCCTATATCATTCACTAAAACCTCCCTATTCAAAGACCATATCCCTATCCTATGGAAACCACTCATTATATTATCGGGTGTAAGTGCCAACTTGGAGGCTTTGCTAGATAACATTCCTAACTCCTCACGACCAATATTGATTTGAGGGTTCCTAGCCAACCACACATTCCAAATATGTTTTAAGTAAGATTTTAATGGTGAGAAAAAACTAACATCCAATGATTGACACCTATAGATGGTATACGCTACAAGTGACACACAATCTATGCTCAACTTCTTTGCTTTATCAATTATTTTCCATGTCATATGGATTCCATGATCATCAAATACTAGAAGACACCTTTTTGAGAGAAACACCCCACATGGAATTGTTCTTACAAAGTGGTCTAGCCAATTCAAGAATAATTATTTCATCATCCATCCATGTACTTGGACTGCCATGCAGGCCTTGAGATCATAATTGAAAATGTAGTTTTTTATATGTCTCTTAGCCTTGAACAAATAAAAATTGGAATTCTCTAACCAACAGGAATGTAAGGAGACCCACCCTGCTAGTTTAGGCCACTATGCCTAAACTAACCAATGACTTCTTATGATCCTATAGGGTTTCTTCCTGACCCTATTCCCAAGAGGATATCTCCCAACTATCCCCTTCCCTACGATCTATGCACACCAATTGACTATGTCAACTTCAATCATCCCAATATTCAAATGAAGGCATTTTTTCTCTACTAGGAAAAATTGGGCACAAACCCCAATGCAATATCTAGGGTTATTATATGGTCCTCAACTTGATATTTCCAAACTCTCCTAATCATCACAAGACTCAACTCACCAACCCAAATCATAGATGTCCTTTTCTTTCTTACTTGACCTACTAGGTCTAGAGCCCCAATTAGGCCAAAATTTTCAAACTCACTAGGTGCTCTTGCACCATTCTCCCCATGTGACAAAGAACTCATGGTGGATAAATCTGAAGGAATTTCGTAGGAATACCTTTCTTTCCAAAATCACTCTCATCTATCCATGTTACTTCAGATTCTGGTTGATCCTTCCATTTGATAAGATGCTCCATATAGGTGCCATGACAAGTCTTCTTCTTGATTCTTGAATCCATAACCTTTTCAGCTTTTGGCTGAGATTATAATGGGATAGTGACTTCTTCAACCTTTGATTTTGTTTGTCCTTCTATGAATGTAGGCCCTTTATATTGAACTTAGTCATTGACATTAAAGATAAGGTAAATTTCCAAGTTTGGTGGGAGTTCTATTTTGTTGGCATTAGAACCATAATTTGCAAGTACCTTACAAGGTCCTATCCTATGCATTTGTAGCTTGGTTGGAACACCCTATGCAAGTACCAAAACTCGTCCGTGGCATCATATCATGGCCTCAACACCTTGGATCATCTCAAAACATCTCATCTAACATGTTCCAACTCCTTGCACACTCTCAACAACTCATCTCTTACACTTTCTCAATTTTGCCTCTTCTAGGCTTGTTCCAACTAGCCCTTGCCAGTCACTAATTTGTTGTTTTCTCCAAAATTTTCCACAGAAATTCCTAAACTATTGGGTGATTAAAATACCCTTTTCCTCACTCTAAAATATACTCCAAAACCAACTACACTTGTTTTGTAAAATATCACTCAAAACTGGCTATTTCAGTCTGCCAACTAGGCCTAGTTTGAGGCCATTTACAAAGCAACTCACAATCCCTTGACTTTTGGAACTCCCATGACCCAAAAAATTCTTAAGAAATGACTCAAATGCAAGGATTCTTCTATTTTTTTGGTCTCATGATCAACTTTAGAATGGTTTTTACAAAACCCTCCTTTCTAGCCCCTTTACCCTAGGGCTTTCTAGAACTCTTACTTTGCAACGTCTCTAGAACCCCAAAATGGTTCAAAAACCTTCACTTTGGTTATATTAGATGACTTCAAACATAAAATGCAACTCTTGTTTGGAGAAAACACTAAATCCACCTTAGGAGCAATCACATACCCCTTTTTATGCACTCAAATTTTAGGGAAAACTATGCAAATACTTCTTAAATGGTTTCAACACTCGACTTTTCAGATGGAAATGGTTATTATAGACTCAAACCAACAAGAAAAATCCCAAACTTGAGGTTTCTCAACACTCAACAATCAAATTTCAAAACTGTTACCAGCACTTACTACTAGGACAATTTCTAGTTTTAACGGTCAAACTCCCAAACCATACAAAGGACCCCCCGCTGTTTTTGCATTTTTAAACACTCTTTTTGGATACCTACAATGACCTCTCTCACTTTTTGGAGATCACACTCCGTTTTCATTTTACGACGCCATATCGGGTGATGCTGAAACTTGCAATGTCGGCTAGTACAAAGTTGCCAACTGCCAAATCTCTCTCACCTTTCCTCGTGGGATCGAAATGTCTGCTCTGTTAGCTCTGCGTGGCTGAGTAAACCCTATCCCCAACCTCCTCCTATCCCCTTCAGTGCTCGAACGTTCTCAGGCACGCCAATCCAGAATGTCCCCAAGGGTCACTAAATGCCATAGGGCTGCGATCTTTGATGGGGCATATCTCGGAGCTCGTGCGAGGTATGGATACAATTCTAGTTCCTACAGGACCGTGTTGCGGAGACCTACAATAACCTTTCTCACTTTTTGGAGATCACACTCCATTTTTTTTTTACAACGTCATCTCGGGTGATGCTGAAACTTGTAGTGTGGGCCAATACAAAGTTGCCAACTGCCAAATCTCTCTCACCTTTCGTCGTGGGATCAAACTGTCTGCTCTATTAGCTCTGAGTGGCCGGGTAAACCCTATCCCCAACCTTTTCCTATCCCCTTTAGTGCTCGAACATTCTCAGGCACGCCAATCCGGAATGTCCCCAAGGGTCACTAAATGCCATAGGGCTGTGATCTTTGACGGGGCATATCTCGGAGCTCGTGCAAGGTATGGATGCGATTCTAGTTCTTACAAGACCGTGTTGCGAAGACCTACAATAACCTCTCTCTCTTTTTGGAGATCACTTTCTGTTTTCATTTTACAACGCCATCTCGGCTAATGCTGAAACTTGTAGTGTTGGCCAGTACAAAGTTGCCAACTACCAAATCTCTCTCATCTTTTGTCGTGGGATCAAACTGTCTGCTCCATTAGCTCCGGGTGGCCGGGTAAACCCTATCCCCAACCTTATCTTGTCCCCTTCAATGCTTGAATGTTCTCAGGCACGCTGAACCCGAATGTCCCTAAGGGTCACTAAATGCCACAGGGATGCGATCTTTGACGGGGCATATCTCGGGGCTCGTGTGAGATATGGATGAGATTATAATTCCTACAGGACCGTGTTGCAGAGACCTACAATAACCTCTCTCTCTTTTTGGAGATCACATTCCGTTTTCATTCTACAATGCCATCTTGGGTGATGCTGAAACTTGTAGTGTTGGCCAATACAAAGTTGCCAACTGCCAAATCTCTCTCATCTTTCGTCATGGGATCAAACTGTCTGCTCCATTAGCTCCGGGTGGCCAGGTAAACCCTATCTCCAACCTCTTCCTGTCCCCTTCAGTGCTCGAACGTTCTCAGGCACGCTGAACCAAAATGTCCCTAAGGGTCACTAAATGCCATAGGGCTGCAATCTTTGATGGGGCATATCTCGAAGCTCGTTCGAGTTATGGATACGATTCTAGTTCCTACAAGACCATGTTGTAGAGACCTACAATAACCTCTCTCACTTTTTGGAGATCACATTTCGTTTTCATTTTACAACTCCATCTCAAGTGATGTTGAAACTTGTAGTGTTAGCCAATACAAAGTTGCCAACTACCAAATCTCTCTCATCTTTCGTCGTGGGATCAAAATGTTTGCTCCATTAGCTCCGGGTGGCCGGGTAAACCCTATCCCCAACCTTGTCTTGTCCCCTTTAGTGCTTGAATGTTCTCAGGCACGCCGAACCAGAATGTCCCTAAGGGTCACTAAATGCCACAGGGCTGCGATCTTTGACGGGGCATATCTCGGAGCTCGTGCGAGATATGGATGAGATTCCAATTCCTACAAGACTATGTTGTAGATACCTACAATAACCTCTCTCGCTTTTTGGAGATCACATTCCATTTTCATTCTACAATGCCATCTCGGGTGATGCTGAAACTTGTAGTGTTGGCCAGTACAAAGTTGCCAACTGCCAAATCTCTCTCATCTTTCGTCGTGGGATCAAACTGTTTGCTCCATTAGCTCTGGGTGGCTGGGTAAACCCTATTCCCAACCTCTTCCTATCCCCTTCAGTGCTCAAAAGTTCTCAAGCACGTTGAACCAGAATGTCCCTAAGGGTCACTAAATGCCACAGGGCTGCGATCTTTGACGGGGCATATCTATGGGCTGTCAATACTTCGACTATACTTTAAGTCAATGATTATCAATATGTGAAAAAATGGAACTCGTTGTATTTTGAAGTACCGAGAAGATGGCCTTGCCCTTCCCCAGGAGTTTCAGAAATGGGAGACATTAGGTAAGAGAGTGAAAATGTTACTATTGCTTCAATGCACATGACGCAATTGGAAATGCAAATTTTGATGGTAATCATTTTGTGATAAGGGAGAGACTAGGGATGATCATTGTTACTATCTCTTTAGTAGTGGAATTTTGTTTTCTCTTGAATTTGGTGGTGGGGGATCAATGGTAAGTCTCCTTGGATATTCCTTCTTATGATGTTAGTGACAAGTGTTGCTCTTTGAAAACACTTGTACAATCTTTTTTAAATTATTAGATAAAAATAGAGAATTGTAAGTATTAAACATGATTAGCCTTTAGTTCCTAGAAGATCTTTATTTCCCCATCAATGCATTTAGAAAGTTAAGTTTTAAGAAGATCATAAATAGAAAAAATTAGAGAAGCAATTTAAACATTTATATTGATTGGAAACACGTGAGTCTTGAGTTTCCTCTACCTTTTAAAGAACGTTCCTTAGCTAGCAGACCTAATTCCACATTCCATAAGACTGTCATTGCGCTAAAGATTTAGGAAACCAACTGCTCTAAGATAAAGCTTCCCGGTCAATAATAATCTAGCCTATTGAGGAACATAATACTTCTCAATTAAACTTGTGTTAATTCAGTATTAATTTTGTAACTAACTACAATTTCAGTATCTGTGTACAAGGGGTGACTGAGAAAACTATTTGAGGCCCAATTTGAAAATATATTTGTAAGGATCTCGACCAAGGTTCACAACTTCGATGATTAATACATTCATTCAGGCCAGAACCTCACTACAAAAAAATAATATATAAAAAAGGTAGTGAATAACGTCATGTCTAGACCCAAATCAACCAATGAAAGTCAAATTAGCATAATGTGGAACAACAATATATGCATTGAGTGGGTTTTCATGAAAAAGCTTCATAATAAAATTCATGTCTAGAATTAAAAGACCTTAAAGAACATTTATGCTTGTAACACAAATGGCCATTCAAAACTGAATATGATTACAATATGTGAAATAGCATTACAAGAACTTGTAATGTTCTTGTGAACATTGTGTTAATTCTTGTAAGAATCCCTAAGATGCTTGTTATACTCAAAATTTTGTTGAAATTGAATTAATTTTTATCCTGTCGGTTAATTGGCTTAGGGTGATATATGCTTCTTGGATGGAATAATGAGTTCATGATTAACTCTGTAGTAAGATTCATAGCATCTTCTAGTTATTTGAAAAGGAAATTTATAAATTACTTGCTAATGTCATATGGCTTGCTTGAGAAAGATGTCTGTGTTCTTATTGATGGTTACTAATGACTATCCACATTTAGTTCTTCAATATCCTATTTGACAAGCTTTCCATAGACATTTCTTTGCCATACTAAGTATTTTTGAAAACATATTTGAGTAGAAGGACTACAGTAGATACTACATGATGTTTTAACAAATAAAGTAATGGGTTAAAGACTATTATTTCCAAGGTATTATGTCATAGTATTTTAATTGTAATGATCTTAGACTAATGATATTCTTGAAGGTAACTTCGACATGCAGCAAGAAAGACAACCTACAACCAAGGCTATATTGTGCCTACAACCAAAGCCATAAATGCTCACAGCCAAAGCCACTAGTGCACATAGCCAAAGCCATGGATGCTTATAGCCAAAGTTACAAGTGTTCGCAGCCAAAGCCATGAGTACATGAAGTCGATGATCACAATTGTTTACAACTATTCACCAGAAACAACTTCTTTGTAGTTTTTGAGAAATACTAATAAAGCAAAAAAGAACATCTACTAGTTGGTAGACATAATGGCAACTCTCTAGCAATTGAATTTAATTTCATACATGCACATATCTAATTTAATGTCATACACGAACATATCTAATTTAACGTCATACATGAACAAACATATAATATAAAATGATAACCAATAATGTCATATACATTAACAAACACATAATATATTATGATAACCAATAATGTTGTATATGAACAAACATATCATATATTAACCAGTAATGTCATACATCAAATATAGAATGTCATATGTACATCAAATGTGTATCGAATATGTCTCTCAGATGCCTATATATATATATACATGGTGAAGGAAACAAGTCTCTATATATATGTATCAAATATCTCAACTACATCTTTTCCTTCCCACGAGGGGAAGGAAACAAGTCTCTCGACGTCCTCTGCCGTCGTGTGGAGGGAGACAGTGGAGATGACAGGGCCCTCCTGACATGCTCACTTGACCTCTAGTTGAGGCTCTTCTCCAGGTCCAACTGATACAAAGAAAGTAGATATGAATCAATATTTATTATACATTGAAATCAAATATATGTACTCACAAAATCAATTATTTTCTTACCGCCAACAAATAGTCACTCTGTAAGTCCACCTCAAATGCTCGTGGACGATCCGGCGTGACAAGACCCTACAACAATTCAATAAATATAATCACTTATAAATAACATTAGAAATTTTGAGATTAACTATTATAAACAAAAACTAAAATGAAGAAAATTCTTTCATACCTCCGTCAGTGGCTGTGAGCTAGCCACAGCTGCGGCCACTCCACTATCAATAGACTGTCGCAGATGAGGAGGTGTGTCCGACATCATGAGCTGCATGTCATACAATACACGTTAATCTAACATGAAACATGGAATAAATATAATCAAATGAATTAAATTAACATGAAACAATTGTACCTGTGTGAAGCTCGTATGATGTCTCTGCTCTGCGTCTGTGGTAAAGGTTGAGGGTCCTGTGGAGAACTGATGCACGTGCATATTTTTTTTGGTCAATCCTTAATATGATTACATAATAAATATATGTATTAATTAAAATGATTAAATTGATACATACCTCAGGACTCGTCGAAGGGACAAAAAATGGGCCTGGAGGATCGCTGCTAGGCCTAGGAACACTTTGACCCTAAATTTTGAACAATGTCAATAAATCCTAATTAATTAATCATTCACTATACGTATGAAATGTGATCAAATTAGTAATTTAGCTGTGTGTCAATGCCAAATGTCTCGTTCAGGAACTGATCGGTGACAAGCCCATCATCTGCACCATCTCTGACATGAGTGCCAAATGTGCATAGGGATCCGCATGAAGTGCACATGTGACCACGATGTATAGAAGGCTCCCCCTCAACTAATGGGCTCGTGGAATGGATGAGGGTCTGCGTCAAAGCATTAATGGTCCCTAGAGTGCTGGCCTCTACATGTTCCTTCACAACTGAAGGAATAATCACATGCTCGCGCTGTGGATGGACCATGGCTGCCCTAACTACATTAGGGTCATGATGTGCTCCTGGCCTCTCAAATGATGACCCCCACCTCTACCCTGGGAGTCTAACATATCAAAATAATTGGGGATCTCCCCAAGGACAAACTCATAATATAATTTCTTCAAAAAATACATGGGGACCTCGTGATTGTTGCAAGGAGGGGCATCAAAAACCATTCACCATCTATCCCAAAAATTATTTCTAATAGCATCATGTATGCACCAATGGATGGGGAATCATTTAGTACCCTCTCTAATAGTATTTTGCTCACCGGGTTTTCTAAATAATGCACATATACTACCTTTTGGTATTTCCTTTTTTCTAACATCTTCATATGACAATTTATTTGCATAAAATCTTTTTTGTTCATCCCTCTTAGCCTGCCAAATATCTAACTGACCACTAACTGAGGCTATCTGAGTGTTAATGGATTTGAGGGATGATGCCAATTGAGCCCTCATTGGATTGGTTTGTCTGGATTCTTTCAACCGAGCAATGATTCCTTCTAATTCAGTTTTGCCTCTCTCTATTTCATTTCTTATATTTTCTTGTGTGCCTAGTGGAGGTCTTACAATTGGTTCGGGTTGTGGAATTTGTTCTTCTTCTTGAGGAGGGTTTTGGTTTTGGAGTTCTTGAGGGTTTTGATGTTCTTGTGGATTTTTTGGTTGATTATGAACATTTCCTGATAAAAAATCAATTGAAATTCAAATAAATAAACAAATCTAAATGAAATTTGTAAAAACCCTACAAAAGAATATAAAAAACTTACAAAACAATATGAAAAATATATCAAACAATGAAAAGTTAGGTTTATATCACTTACGGCATCGTCGTGGGTGCGCTTGTGGTCTTGGATTTCGTCGACGAGGAGGCATTTTGGCAAATGGTGGTGCAAATGTTGAGTCTTCAACTCGCGTACGCGCTGCTCGCTGTAGGAGTAGAAGAAAATGCTGATGAAAATGACGCGCTTTTTAAAATAGGAAAAAAAAATTTCCTTGTCACCTTTTTGGCACCACAACTCGGTGCATATGCCCTCAAGCTGACTTGATCCCTGTTGGAAGGGTGATTTTTCATTTTATTGATTTTCTTGAATTGTTTGTGTGTATATATATATATATTAGACACACTTATGTCATCATATATACATAGTTATTATTATATTATTTATCTTGTTATCTTTTATTTTTTACACTGTACTTTGGTTTATTTTTTATTTTCTTCTTGTAGGTTGCTTATTTGTTCTTTTTTATTTTTTATTTTCTTCTTGAAAGTTGCTTATTTGTGCTTTCCTTGTCCCCCTCCTTGTTTTGTGTGCCTTCCCCAACCCTTAGCAAGTTATATATTTTGGGCTTGGCTTAAGTTTGCCACTTACATTTTCATCTTTGGCACTCTCTTTCATCTTGGTGATGGATCATAGAGTGTGATCTGAAACGTTGATGCTAAAAACTTTAACACAATCAAATCCTGAAGCTTACATATGACATTCGAATGGATTGTAGAAATCTGATTACATTAATAATATAAGTTGTCTACTTTTCCACCAAATATAAAATAAATTTATAGTTAATTCTTGTGTAAGGACAACAACTTAAGTAAATCAATTAATTCAAGGAAAAAAAAAGAAAAAGAAAAAATGAATAGGAAGGAAATTGAATCATTGATTGTTTTTGTAAAGGGGAGGTAAGGTATTTTGAAGTTTTGTCATTTCAAGTAGCTAATTGAGAATTGATTTTTAAAGTTTCAATAATTTTTAGGAGTTATGCATTGAAGTTTTACATATTAGTTTGTAATTAAAAGTCCAATAATATTTGTGAGAGTTGTATTCTGCGTTTTCACATATTTTAGCTTAGCAAATATTTTAGTGCTTTCCTCTAGTTCTTTGATGTTTTGATGTACCTTTTGATCATTTTGATATGACAAATAGTTAAATTTAGTTGCAAGAGAAAAATATATGTAGAATTTGTCACAACAAAAAAAAAAATTGAAAAGTCTTCAAACAAGATGATACAAGGTTTAAAATTAGGGCCAAGCTGAATTTGTTCTCTTTTTTGAAACATCTAGAGCCAAAACCCTCAAGGCTAAAACAAACAATGTGGGTAGTTGGAAAAGTTTGTATTTTAGTTGGGTGGGCCCAACAATTGCTAGGTATTTGGGCACTCTTTTCTCGTAATCCTTCTAAAAGAGATGTGGGATTGGATTGAGAAAAATAATAATAAAAAGGTTTGTCAATGGAATAAGAAATACCTCTCTTAATTTGTAGGTTTCAAATTTGTCATGATCTCTATTCTTACAATTTAAACTATTTCTTAGTATAGTTATTCAAGAGCTATTAGGTTTTTTGATACAATATTAATCACATGATTTCTAACTCAATGAAATCTAAAATAAGATTAGGCAATTCTTATAGTCAAATGGAAGAGATAGTAAAAGTTTGTTGTGAAGTGACAGTGGTGTTGTTAAGTGGATATGTTAAGCCTTGAGTGGGCATGGATTCTAAAGGAATATAGGATCATAGATAGAGATTAATTTTTATTTTACCTTTATCAACAAATAGAAGTACAATAGATTTATTCTTCAACATTCAAACTTGAATGTATTCTTTATCCTTTACTTATCTCAATGGAAGTCTATCTTAAATGGTACTATGAATGTAATCTATAATCTTTAAATAATTTGATAATACTTAGCAAGTATATATATTCCAAGAGATTATGATTCATAATAATATTTTCTCTAGGCACTCAACATGTTGTTAGTTGATTATTTCCCCACAGTAGTTTGTGGTTATTCATTTGAATGGTTATTCCTATATAGGGTCATGACCCCTATGTGCCTATGCCACATAGGTTGTGATCGTATGTGATCATAACTAATAATTATCATCGACAACTTTAACAACCAAACTAATATAAGGTGTCGAGCATTTTTTTTAAGTCACAGGGCAAGTGTATTGATGTTCTTCACTATTGTGACTAATATATGTCACTGAGTATATGTAATGTTGTCAATATCACATCAACTATGATTCATTTAATATACGTCTCGATAGACATATAACAGGTAAGGATATAGGAAATAACATGGATCTGCCTTAGGTAGATATGAGTAGAGAGAGAGAGAGTGTGTGTGTGTATGTATATGGTTTGCATTCAATCATACTCATATATAGATATATGAATTTAATTATAATATACTGTACGCTTTAATCTGAATGAAGCTATATCCTTAACACTCCCTCTTAGCAAAAGAGGATTGAATCATTACAAGTATCTCAACATCATAGAGATATTCTCTTGATATGTTTGCATGCATTAAATTTGTAATTCCTATCAAGATAATACTGTACATCTTAGTAAGATATGAGTTATCTGATCTCTGGCACTCTAGGAAAGCAATAAATGAAGTCTATCAAATAACAACCTTGATCTTAGGAACAATAAGGTATTCTCCAACATCACAAGTATCATGATCTCCGACTTATTACATGGCATCAAATTAATGTAGTCCATTGTGATATGTTAATTATCATGACTTCCAACGTAATTCAAGACAACGATTTATTGTAGTCTTCCATGATAATAGAGCACGAACTCAAGAACATAATCATAGTATTATAATTTCCACCACATTCTAGGACATCAACTTAATGTAGTTTATCATAATATAATTTGTTATCATGAACTTCGACTTATTCCAAGACAACAACTTAATAAAGTCTATCATTATAATAGGTCAAACTATTGTTAATATCATCACCTTTCAATAGTGACCTCACATATATTCAAATGAAAGATCATCACCTTTTATGACATAATTCACATATGCAATATTGTAACTCTTTTAACATTTAAAATATAAATGAATATATATTAAATTTAAACATGATTGAGACTTAATCTCAGAATTACAATTACATCTTAGTCATACCAAGTTTACCTCTAAAGTACTCCACTTTCAATTTTACAAGGGGTTTAGTAAGTATGTCAGCATTCTGCTCTTTGATGCTAACATATACCAATTTGGTGACATCCTTATCTACCATATCTCTGATGTAGTGATAGGGAATCTCTATATTCTTGGATCTATTATGGAAAATTGGATGTATAGATAGTTTAAGGTAACTTTTATTGTCACAGTGTATAACTGTGAGATTCAAGGACTTTCCAAATAGCTCGAACAATAAATTTCTTACTCATTCTTCATCTCGAGCTCCCATAGAGGTGGCTATATATTTGGATTCAGTGGAAATCTGAGAGACTTTTAACTACATCCTGCTAAACCAATATATCATAGTAGATCTGAGACTAAAACAACATCCTTTAGTACTTTTATGATTGATGAAACTTTTAGTCTAGTTAGAATCTAAATATCTCTAAAGTTGAATTTCAACATTGTCATATTTTAGACCAAGCCCAATGGTACCACACAAGTACCTCAAAATGTTCTTGGCTACCATGAGATGAATCTTCTTAGGTTCATACATGAATTGACATAATGCATTTGTTGCATAACAAATATCAGGGTGGATATTCACCAATTACATTAGAGATCTGATTATATGTTAGTAGTATGTAGGATCTGTAGGTTTAGACTAAAATGGATCACTTTTAAGCTTATGAAGATTTGTTTCTATCGATGTGGATAATGGTTTGCAATCCATTCCAAATTTGGTCAAGATGTCAATAGTGTGTTTTCCTTGATTTAGGAAAATGTAATTCTCCTTTCACCATACTTCTAGACCCATAAAATAGTGCAAAATACCCAAATAATTCATATCAAATTCACATGCTAGATCTTGTGTACATTTTACAATAAGATAATCTTCCCTTGTTATCAATAGGTCATAAACATATAGAACAAGAATTAGCATCTCACCATATGATATTTAAGTGTATATTAGGATCAATTTGATTTTTTGAGTATCCTAGTTTGGTGAGATAACTGTCAATCCTTTCGTACCATGCTCTGAGGGCTTACTTAAGGTTGTAGAGAGCCCTTTTTAATTTACACACATAGGATTTTTTTTCATGAGTGATAAAACCTTCTGGTTGTTCTAGATATACCTCTTCATCAATTACACCATTCAAGAAAGTAGTTTTTACATACATTTCATGTATCTTATAGAGGTATATCGGGAAACAAGAGAAAATGTCTCTTCATAATCAATTCCAACCTTTTGAGAAAATCCCCTAGCGATAAATCTAGATTTGTGTTTTTTGATACTACCACCTAGTGCATGTTTGATTTTGAATAACCATTTTTAGGAGACAACTAATTTGTCCTTAGGTCTAAGTACAACATCTCAAACATCATTTTTTAATATAGATTGACATTCTTCAATCATTGCATCTTTCCAAGTTGGACATGTTAGAGCCTCTTCAACACTTGACAGTTCAACTATGTAGTGCCTGCCCCTAGTTTGCATTTTTGCTATTATTACGAAACTCTTTTAGGCCAGTTTTATGTTGATGATTAGTAGCATTACTTTGAGATTATTAGATATTGTTTTACATTCAGTTGATTATATGATAAGATTACTTGGTACTCTATATTTCATGTGTGCATGATGATTATTACAACATTTTTTAGTTACTGATGATGTTTAGTTAGATGGTTTATTATGTGTTTTCTTATGGATACTTACCCCATACTGCATGTGTATGGTGTGTGTGTTTGTTTTCTTTATGTATGGCATTTTTGATGTGGTTAAGGAAGGGAGTCGTAGTCACCTGCTAGTTGGAACCTACACAATGCACCACTTCCTGCCATTGTCTATTTAGCTTAGAATATTGTGTTTGTACATGCGTGAATTCTATGCAGTTTGCAGGTACTAGGTATCGACTTCCTTGAATTGCCAGGATGAGCATACCCTATTGCATTATCTCAATGGTAAGAGAGGGGAGACAAATTCTAAAGTCTAAATCCTAAACCTTTAAGTCATTTGTCCTAATTGAAAATCAAGACAAGTATCCAAGTTGAGTACCTACTGAATGCGTTGAATGACATTAATTCATGATTATAACCCTTTAGTTTGATTTTTGTATGTGTTTTTCTTTGATGGGTTTTAGTATGTTGTTTTATGAGGCTTGGGTGAATTTTCTATTAATTAAGTCTAATTAAAAGATTAAATTAATGATTTAATTTAATGGAAAATTATTATGATATTTTAATATTTATTAATAAGGATTCTAAATTAATTTTGTTATTAGATAATAATGATTATAAGTAAAATTTTAATTAATACTTGTTATTAGTTTGAATTTTTTTTTTTACAAATAAATTTTATTATACAAATTTAATAATTATTTAAAATATAATTATTTTTTATCTAATCATATTTAACTTAATTTATTTATTTAATAATGAAAGATATTTAATAAAAAGGGTATTTATTTAAGTATCAATAATCATGATTCGTAATAAGATTGCAAATTATTTTACTTTAAATCAATAATTTAAATATATATATATATAATTATCACCTAATTATTTTGGAAATTGATTTAAATTATAATAGGAGGGTAATTTTTATATTTTATTCGAAGAGATGAACGGGTTAACTGGAAGGGTAAATTGAAAATCTTTTACTTGAATCATTTTCTAAAATGAAAACTGAAACCCTACATTTAACTTACTATGTGATTTCAAAAAAGCCAAAACATGAAAACTTACACTTTGTATCTGTATGCTTTTTGTGTTTGAGGTTTCGGGTTGATTTAGCTTGACCAATTTAGGTTGTTACCAAAGGCTCGGGGGTTGTGTGATTGTGATGCTATGTTGTTTTGATCTCGATTTCTTTAAAACCCAACCATGGTAATGTGATGGTATGCTCTATGACGAGTTTGTATTTATTGTTTGTAATTGCTTTCCAATCTTCTTGTGTGAAGTTGAGGTGTATGTTTATGAGATATCTGACTTAATCATTTTTGAGTCCTCGATCAGTTATATTTGATTTACTTTCCAGTTGCCTTGATGGGACTGAAGTTTTTGCTATGTTCTTGATGATGTCATGTTGTGACATGTTTGACTTGACCATTTTGGAGCCTTTGATTAGTATTATTGGGATACTTTCCGAATGCTCATTGAGAACCAATGGATATTGTGATTTCTCATTTGATGCCTTTCAGTTGCTCGTTGAGAACTGATGTGATTATTGTGGATTATCTTTGATGCTTTCTAGTCACTTGTATAGGACTGAGGTGATATATTATGATTCTTCAGATTTGTGCTTTTATGAGCCTAAGGTAGGTTACCTACTAGTAGTATCAGAAAGTGGCTTGCAATGGGGGCCAAGGCCCTAAGTGGTCGCCAGGGTAACTCATTGTAAGTTGTTTTAATAAGTGAAAACATTACACTAAATGGGGATTAAAATGAACCTAATAAGATAATTGTATGTTCTCGCCCATGCCTCGAGTGCTAGTATAGACTAGGATGGGAGTAGAGAGAACACTAAGTTGTGACCTTGCATTCTGTAGTATGCCTTGTCAGTACGAGAGGATACTAGGGGCCACGTGGAGATCACTAGGGACCCTAGAGTCCTAGGGAAACTATCAGGGTAACTTCTACATGATTTATGCGATGATACTTGCTTGCTTACATAGTAGGTTTCCTACGTGTCATGTGTGCCTCTGGGTTTGGATGTCGATCTATGTTGGAACCCTTGAGTTAGAATACTTTTAGGATTCTTTGGACTTAGAGAGTATTTGTGTTATGTGATTTGATATCCTATTTGGGACTTGAAACTATCTCCTCAACGCGGTGGGAGTGGGCCATTTAGTTTCCACGTGGTCGGGTGGTAGTGTTTTTTACTCTTACCATTGAGATCCATCCATAGTCACCATGGCTGGAGCTTCTTAGGATGCTTGTTTATCATGATTAGGTGATGTTATTTAATAATGCATTTCCTTATATTGATGATTAGCATGTTAGATTTCTTTATGTGTATGTTGTAGTATGTTTTGGTAGTGACCTCCCTATTACTATAGTACTGACGATCTTATCGGTGACTTGGGATGTTACGCATGGGGGACGACTAGGGCCCACAATGGTCTAATGATGCTATTGATGGTTGGGAGGAACCATGCGCTTAGTTAGTTGTGTTTTATGATGGATGGTTGTATTTCATGTTGGATGTTTATATCTTTTATGATGGATGGATGTATCATGTATGGTGGATGGTTTCATTTATTGTTATTGTACTTTGTATCATGGATCTGAAGAGGATGATGTATTTCTATTTTCTACACATGTATATTCTTTTAGCCTTTCATACCCTGTGACATGTATAGTGGATGATTGAGCATTCCGAATTAATTTTTCGAGATGCATTCAAAACAAATGTATATTATGGACTTTGGACTTTCTATTATTCTTTCATGTGGATGTGGTAGTTGTTAGACTTAGTGTTAATTAGATTTAAATGTAATTCTATGTCATGGGATCCTTAAGGAATGTAAACTGTTATGTATTCTTATAGTTGATTGTATGTTATTTCTTCCACTACTATGTGTGTGATGTGTATGCTATTCTTTCTTGTTTAAAAAAAAAAAATGTTTAGCAAACTTAGTTAAAACTTTAGGTTAATTATTTTGGATCCGTTGGTGGGGTGTTCAAACTACCTTACATAAATTTTTAGATTGATAATGAGTAATTCCTTTTAAACCTTTGACATCAACATAAATTTCACTCATACTCTTACTAGGAACTTTAAATCAACTATTTGGATTTCTATCTATTTAATGCATTGAAGATGTAGAAGATGAACCATTTGAAGAGCATGTATGAGAAAAAGTATTATCAGTTTGAGCAAGGTGGTCATTGAAATTCACTTGTTCATTTCACTCATTGCTGAAATTCTTCTCAACTTGTCTAGTCTCTTACAATTTATCCATGATAACGATCCAATAAGCTAAAATTCAAAAATTTTCCTGAAAAATGCCTATCATAGCTCAAAACGGGACTTATAAAGGAATTAACGACAAGAAAGGATATTCTAAAGACATTCATAACCAATATAACAAGATGAGAGATTGGGAAACAAAATGAACTAGAGATTTATATTATAAATATGGCTTTACAAAGAGCTAACCTTGATCTGATACCAAAATGGGTACATTAAATATAAAGCCTTATAGACACATGGATAAATTGGAATAAACAACATAGTAGACTTTCAAATTTACACTTTTGAACTCTAAACTTTGTTTTTGATCTGCAAGGATGATCGCACGAAGTGCATGTGTAGAGAGCATACACAAAGTTTAAGTCACTACAAAATTTAGACACAAGACTCCGAGACACTCAAGATTCTTAAGACACCCAAGACTCAAAAAATTGATGTCCTTAAATGAGCTTACAAGGATGTATTTATAGAGGTCACATGAAGGGCCTAGAGGATATGAGATATGTATATGAAATTTGAAGAGCCAATGAGATTGATAATATATGGATAGGATAAGAATAAGGAAAAAAAAGATATCTTGTGGAAAGAATAAGATAAGGACAAAATATATCTTGTGAAAGGATAAGATAGGATAAGATGTGAGAGAATTATGACAAGTGGCAAATGGATAAGGATAAATGGTCAAGGTAAAAAAGGTAGGTGTAAGCTAATGATGACATCTATAATATTCCAATATCATACTAGACTTTATTTTGTCACTTTTTTCATAATTTTGAAGTGAGAATGACCTACTTAACACTCATACATGGATAAAAGGATCTTTTACATGGATAATATCCATGACATAGACATACCCTTGTTCTAACCATTGTAATGGCAAGGAAGAATATCATACTATATGGTAGACAATGTTAATCCTTTCTTTTACATGAGCAAAAGATGTACGTTGTTAGTCAGTATCATAGTTATACTTATCTAAGTCATAGGGAACACCCGCTAATAATTCATTATGGATGTCATTATAATTAGGATTAAGGTCATCCCACCAATAGAGATATTATGTAGTTTGGTGTTGCTATTGTACATGTTCTCCATCAAAATGATTAGCATTATACAACCAGATCTTATGAAGATAATGCAATGTTTGTACCCAAGTGGGAATACGATGCTTCATACTAAAAGGTATTGATTCATATAATGATTTAGTGAGAAATTTTCCTTAAGGACCATATTCATCAACAATATGGCAATTGAAATCATCATGTCCTTGTAGATCAGAAAATTAAAGACACCAATATTTTCCAAGATATTGTGTTCTTGAGAAGTCCCGATTCATAGTTGGTGCATGCAAAAGTCTTAAAATCTATACCAAAATATCATCGTAAATCCAAAAATAGTTTGGAAAAACCATTTCAAAAAACTTGGGATTATTAGGGATCATAAAAGTTAAATTCCAAGGTTCTAGCCAATTAAGGCCTATTAATTCTTCAAGGCATGGATCACAATAAAATTGGCCTTTTAGTTGAGAAGGTGGCTCAACGCGCATAAATCCCTTGTCCAAAAGAATTTTTTTGAAAGTAAAATAAGAAGTATGTTCTTTATTCTCGAACTACATTGAGTTCATTATCCTTCATATTAGCATAACTATTATGAATGTGAGATTCCATGACCATATAACACTTCTTTTCTTCAGTTTGACAACTTTCCGAAGAAAGAAATTCAGCTAGAAGGTTTTGTTTTCCTAGTCAATGAAACAATCAAATTCAAAGGCTTTCAAAAATTGTTCCCATCAAAGCAACACCAAACTACAACACTGAACTGCAAAATATCTCTATTTGTGGGATGACCTTAATCTGAATTATCACGACATCCATAATGAATTATTTGGGGGTGTTCCTTATGAATCAGATGAGTATAACTATGATACTGACTACCAATGTAAATTTTTTCTTATGTAAAAGCAAGGATTGACACTTTCTACCATATGGTATGATTTTCCTCTTTTTCCTCATGATGACTAGCAAAAGGTTCTATCTATGTCATGGATAATATCCATGTAAAAGATTCTCGTATCTACTTATGGGTGTTAAGCGGGTTGTTCTCACTTCATGGTTATGAAAAAAGTGACAAAATAAAGTTTGGTAGGATATTGGAATATTTTAGTAGAAAAATAAAAGATATCATCATGTCATGTCCCCACTCTAGCTCAGTCTAGCAGAGACATGTGAGTCAGCTTATTATGGGGTCTTGTAGGCTGACAAGGTTGGATAGAGACCCAGTATGGTTATTCAGTGTTGGGGACTTGGTGTTCTGGCGGTTAGTGATCAGTTGGGAGACGTTCCTTGCTTTTAGGAGATAGTTCCTATATTTATGGGGTTCATTCCTACTTTTTAGGAGGTATGATCATGCACAGGGTTGGGTTTCCATGAGTTTGCTCTGTGGGTTCAGTTTCAGAGGGATAGAGCTTATTTCCTAAAATTTAGGAGCATCCCTAGATTTTAGGGATGAGACTGCCAGTGGATCCTTGATTTTCGACTTCAGTCACAGACAGGTGACATGATAATTTTATGGTTTGTAATGTTAGTTGGGCATTTTGTAGCTATTTGGGTTATATTTTTAATATTTCCTAAGTTAGAGTTTAATAATTAAATAAGGCTAAGTTAATAGCCATTTTGGAGTAATAAGGGGAATTTTGACCTCATCTGGATGCGTACCCCTTGGTGTGATAGCTCGTTGGAAAGATCTTGAACTTTTCTAAATCTTTCTCTTTGGTCTCAGGGCGATTCAATGAACAGATTTATGTCTATGGAGAAAAAGGGTCATTTTTAGTAACATTGCCACTTTAAAATAAGACTTAAATCACTTTTGTAACCCAACGCCTTTTGGAGTCACTTTAGGGTTCGATTTGCTTTGGAAGGGGTTATAAGGAGATGGAGGCGCCATTCCTCATTCATATTATGCATTTTAAACTTGTTTACAAATTTTCTCTGCTTGGGCGATTTTATTCTAGGACGCAAACCCCAGGGTATTTACTGGCTGGGACGTAACCCTCAACAGTATTTGGTCTTGGAATTTTCAGTGGTATCAGCTGTTATCAGGGGAGGAGGACGCCATTTCAGCTTGGGTCTGCAGTATTGTTTAGCTGGGCATGATTATTGGTACATGGGAAAGTGAGCCTTGCAACAGTAGCTGCCATTTGCAGCACTTTGAAATATAGAGTCGGATAATCAGCATCAGACGTTTGCATGTTCATAGTCCTTTTTCCATCAGCCAGTTTGGCATCATTGTTAGGGAAAATGTACTGGATCCTTTATTTGGCTCTATAATTCAGAGATCTGCCTGGTACGATTTGTATCAATTCTGATTTTGCTACATATTGTTATTTATTTTCAGACTCTTTTCATATCATTTGCTCCTTCTCATTTCTATGTTGAATAATCATCAAAAACGCAAAAACAAACAAACTCTTCTGCATTTCCATCTAGTTCTGTAAGAAAACTTTAATAAATAGGAAAAAAAAAATTAAAAAGAAAAAAATATATAATTAAGCTACAGCAGATTAGCAACAGAGATCCATCAGGGATCTTTCACATCATGAGCTTACACCTACCTTTCTTACCTGTTAAGTTTTAGGATTTGCACCCTTTGCTGAATTGAAAACGTTCAGTAACCCTTACTTAACATGGGAGTCATTTCATTATGTGAGACTGGCCAATGAAATGAAACCTCCGGATTCTAGGCCGGCTCCTATTGGATCCTTCAGTGAAAATCTCTAAAAACTCAATGAAAACTTGCAAGGAAAAGGTAAGAAGTTGCTAAAAACAAACTTAAAACCTAAAGTTTAAACTAAAGAGGTGATACACCAAAACAATTATGAAGATGTAACAAACATGTAACAGAGAGGATTATATAGCTATATGAAATACACATAAAGCACAACTTCCTGTAAAGGCTTGCACAAATGATTTATGATAAGGTTTCAGTACTGAAACTACAAAAGGAGGATAAACTAAGACCTCACTTTAATTAATTTCACCTATAAATACATATCATAACCTGCAAGAAAGCTTACTTTTCTACAAAAAGGTGCTAGAATGAGATAGAAAGACAAAGAATAATGAAACATTCACAAGTTAACCCATCAAATCATTCAAAGATGCACATAGAATTTGCAAAAAGGAAAAGGCTTAACCATTAACTCCACAAAGCATGATCACACTACTGTCACTGGTATTATATCTCCAAAATGTTGAATTATAGACCCTGTAATAAAGTTTAGGACTCAGAAAGAGGTCTCAAAAACTCTATCATAAAATCAGAACTCTTCTAAAATGAGTTAACAAACTCCAATAAGTACAATGCCCAAATCCTTGGGTCATATGCAGAATAAAAGCCCCAAAAAGAGGACTTAATAACTCACATAATGAAGTCCTACCCCTGGGAAAACTCCATTATCTCATAAAGAACCCAATGACTCATCTTCCACTGTCAATAAAATGCTCAAACTGGTCATAAAGACCTCCAAACTGACTTGGCAAAGTCAAATTCGACCCCCTATATTCTCTCCATATGTTTCCCAATTGACTTCTGACTTAAAGACCATTACATAGGAATATAATGACTCATTTTTTGCATTAATAATATAAAGGAAAAATATTAATGATTTATAATTACATCATTGAATATTTTCCTCTTTACAAAAAAATAACTATGCAAACAAAAACAATGAGCCTTTTATATTTTTTGCATTTTTACTAAGAAATAATATTAAATGATAACACATCATTATAATATTATTTCTTTACAAAAATGAATTTTATGCAAAATATAAGATATTCATATAACCTTCCCACATTTATTTCATTGTGAAATAAGAAAAGGGATAAAAAATCCCATGACTTTGTCTGCAAACTTCAAAGAGACATAAAATATGAAAAAGGCATGAATAGTTAGAATACCCTAAATGTTGTTATTTTCATTTTCATTTGCTTTTTGGAGGCTTCAAATTGTGGAGAGGAAATTAATGAGAGTTTGTGGAAGTTTTGTTAAGACTTTGTTGGTTCTTCGCATGATCTTAACGGTGAAGGAGATCTTCTGGGTAAATTGATGGCCACCATTCTTATATGCTTGAGGTAAAGCTCTGTTTACTATATTGATATGCATAACATTTTAGTCATTCCAGTTGCATTTTTGAATGGATTAGCTACTGCACACGGGTTTTCTGGCTTGTTCATTTTGAATCTGCTGTTTGGGCTCCATGTTTGATGCTGCTATGAAGAAAGTACCATGAGGAGGTATTGAAGTTGTCATTTTTGCAAATACCCAGATGGGTTTTTGTAGATTACAACAACACTTTACTTTTCTTTTTTTTGATGGTTCCACTAAAAGGAATACTTTTGATCTGGTTTTTATTTTATGGTTGAAATTGTTGACTGCTGTCTCTTTGATACATTTGATGTTTTTTGAAGTTTGAAACAGCAAGTTTTTCCTATGTAAGAATTCACAAGTCATTTCCTTTAACAAACTCGAATGGGTTACTTATGCTTGAACCAGCTCGGGTATTCACTATGTATACTCCAATTATATTTTGTTGTATTGTGCTCACTACTGCATATGGATTTGATCTTTTTCTTAGTGAATTCTAAATGTGATCCCGCATTGTGACACAAAACTCAGGTCAGGTTTCTCAGGAACTGCACCATACATTCAATCTTTGGCTTGCATTAATGTGTCGGTTGCATCAGACTAACCTTAAATGGGTCAAAATTGATGCCATTGGATTTTGCTTCTTATCCACAGAATTGCAAATTAGGAAACTCTGTTTACTTTCTCTTTGGCATTGATGTGTTCTCTATTAAAATTTTGTCATTGTATTTCTAGAATAAGGAAACATGGCTTTTAGATATTCTTTGAACTAGTATTTGTTGTGGGTGCTTTACTTAACCCAAGCATGTAATATCTCATAGCCTTCAACTGTAAACCTTACACTGTTGCTTACAGGTATCTACTTCAGTTGACCTGCATCACCTTTGATCCACGATACTTTCCTCATGAATTGGTTTATTTTATCCTCTAGAGTAGACAGTGAATGCAATCAACTATAGTCTCATCTAAACTATGACTTTCCCTCCAGATTGACAAAACTGTGACTGATCCATTGATGAGTTTCAACCATGTTTTTTTGTTTTTTATTTTTAGGAATCTTCAACAGTAGCTTGTTTCTATGTAGAGTTTGTATTAATGAGCATATGAAATACCTTGCAACTATGACACCTTGTAGCTATGAGTTATATGGCTAGCTAAATCAGAACCTCTCTTACAAATAATCAATTCCCCTCACAGCCTATACTCTTGATATAATAGCCGTAGGCATTATGCTTCTCATGGCTCCATCTTCACATTCCATGGCTCTTACAGGTTGGTCTTGCAAAAGAAAAACTATTATGAAAAGATATCAAAATGAAAGGAAAAGAATGCTTTCTTCTTGATACGAGACAACTTTGTTCATAGCAGCCATCATCTCTATACTTGCAATCTTTATTCTCTTTCAGCAATATCTGAAATTTGTCCCATTGAAGGAATTTTCATCTCTTTTTATGACTTCATTGTTCTTGAAATGTACAAGAACCGACCTTTTGTTTCCCAATATATGTTTACCATCTATCAATGCTTGATGCAAGCAATCGTATGCTCTGCTCAAGAAACTTTTCTTGCATCATGTTCCTATGTTCTTAAAGGATTTGCATAAGGAATCAACATGTTCTTTTGGGAATCCCAATTGTTGTAGCTCTCGAGAAAGGGCTCCACATCAAGATTAACCTTAGCAACATTAATGATCAAGAAATGCAAAATTGAAATGCATGACTTTATATCTGAGAAGTCGTCATAAGCTTTACAACATTTCCATAACCAAAAGAATCTTTGACAATGCATGATCAATTCATTTATTTGAAAAAAGGTGACGGTTTGCCAACAGTAATTAGTTCAGGGAGTAGCCAGTTGGGAATATTCAGACTGCCACATATTTCAATGTTAACTTTAATCTATCATATTCAGAGTTAACTTACAGAATCAACATTGATGTGATAAAAACATATGCATTTCACTTTTTCATAATTGGCATATAATGGTAATCTCTCGGCATGCCCTTGTATTTTATCTTGAAGACATGGCACCATTTATTTTCTTTGCTGCTATCATCTTTTCTTTCCCTATTTTATATGCCAAATATTGCTACTTTGATATAGATAATGATTGTATATGCTCTTAGTGTCCTTTTTTGCCCATAAAATAGTCGTTCTTGTATTATATCACTGTTTTGTCCTCTGATATACTTGCTTATTGTTTTGGAGTTTGTGATATTTCATCATGATATCAATCATTGGTTCTTTGCCATAATCTTTTATATCCTGTGGCATATCTTATGAGGTTCGAGCACGGGCTCGTGACACTCACAAATGATTTTATTTCTTTCAGCACTAAATGTCAATATCACTGCTCACTTTTCTTTCATGATGAAATGCATTGATAGATAAAGTATGTATAGGAATAGAGATGTACAATCATTGCTTAGATCCCTCGGGATCTAACATCAGTTTTTCCTTCTTTTTGCAACTGTTGGAGAGTGTGGAGCTTGAAGCTGGATGAGTGCACCAGGGAAAGAGTTCATAACCAATCAAAGCAATAGGCAATGATTGGTTATCTCTACTCTTATTTCTTTCATTCATATGTATCTGTTTGTGTATTTCCTTATGAAAGAAACTTATTAGCTACACTCACGACTTGTGTGAGATTTTTTCCTTTCCAGCATATTAATTCATTTCATTGTTAAGCAAAAGATCAATGTATATTTGAAAGTAAATAATACAAGGACATTTCTATTGTTTGAATGAAATGAATAGCATTTTTGTACTTTCACTGCATGTATGTGTAAAATTTTACACGTGTGCAAAATTTTAGTAACATTACCTTGACCACTTATCCTTATTCATTTTCCACTTGTCATAATGCTCTCACACCTTATCCTATCTTATTCTTTCCACAAGATATCTTTTGTCCTTGTCTTACCTTATCCTTTGAACAATATATCTTTTGTCCTTATTCTTATCCTATCCATATATTTTCAATATCATTGGCTCGTCGGATTTCATATCCATATCCCATACCCTCTAGCCCCTTCCTATGACCTCTATCATATACAACCTTGTAAGCTTATTTCAGGACATCAAGTGTTTGATCCCTTAGTGTCTTAGAGTCTTGAGTGTCTTGGAGTCTCGTGTCTAAAGTTTGTAATGACTTAAAATTTCTTTATTCCAAGTTATCCATGTGTCTATTAGGCTAAAGGTTTGTGTATTTTCCTTGATTTAGGAAAATGTATTTCTCCATTTGCCATACTTCTAGACCTAGAAAATAGAACAGAAAACTCAAATCTTTCATATCAAATTCAGATGCTAGATCTTGTTTATATTTTACAATAAGATGATCCTCCCTTGTTATCAATAGGTCATCAACATATAGAACAAGAATTAGCATGTCACCATTTGATATTTTGAAATATATATTAGGATCAGCTTCATTTTTGGAGTATCCTAGTTTGGTGAGATAACTGCCAATCCTTTCATACCATGCCTAGGGGCTTGTTTAAGGTCGTAGAGAGCCTTTTTTTTAAAATTTACACACATAGCTATTTTTTTCATGAGTGACAAAATCTTCTGTTTGTTCTAGATATACCTCTTCATCAATTACACCATTCATGAAAGCAATTTTTACGTCCATTTGATGTATCTTCCATCATTTGGTGTATCAAGAAATAAGAGAAAATCTCTCTTCACAGTCAATTCCATCTTTTTGAGAAAATCCCTCAGCAACGAATTTGGATTTGTATTTTTCGATACCACCATCTATGCATGTTTGATTTTGAATAACCATTTCAAGAAGACAATTGATTTGTCCTTAGGTCTAGGTAAATATTCTAGACATCATTTTTTAATATAGATTGATATTTTTCAATCATTGCATCTTTACAAGCTAGACATTTTAGAGCCTTTTCAACACTTGGTGGTTCAAATTTGATGAGTTCACATATAATATCAATATAACACAAATAGTTTATGGTTTTCTTACTTCCTCTAAAGATTTCATTAGGTGCCACATTGTTTTCTTCAATCATCTTCCTTGTCCATAGTGGTCTTTTCTTGTTGTTAAGGAGTTCTATATTTTTAGTATTAGATGATAAGGGTTTGTGATCTTATGAACAATTCTCCCTTTGATTCTCAATTGTTTGGTTTTCATCTAATTTAGTAGTTGGACCCCCATTTGATTCTTCAACATTTTTGGAAAGATTACATGCAGTATGTGCTTTAAATTTGGCATCTCTACTAATTTCAATAGTTCTTTGTCTTGGAATGTAAACTCTATAACTAATAGATGATTTTCTATACCCAACAAATATGCATTTCTTCCCAAAAGGTTCTAGTCTGGACCTCTATTCTTTTGAACATGTATATATATAGGACAACCAAAAAATTTCAAGTGACTTACATTTGGTTTGTTTCCCGGTAAGGGTTCTTCAGGAGTTATATTCTCTAGGATTGAATGTAGACATCTATTTTGGATGTATGCTATGGTATTTAAAGCTTAAACCTAGAATAAGATGTGAAGACTTTGATCATAAATCATGACTTTAGCAGATTTAATGATAGATCAATTTTCCCTTTAAGTCACTCCATTCTATTGTGGATTATAAGGTACTGTATACTCCCTCTTAATCCAAATAGAAGTGGAGAATTCTTTAAAGTTTTCATAAATGTATTCACCCCCATTGTCAAATCCTAAGGTCTTGATTTTTTTCCTTGTTCGATTTTCTGTCAAGGTTTTAGATTATTTGAAATTAAAAAATACTTAATTTGATTCTCTAAGTTTTAGGAAGTAAATCCAAGCTTTCCTAAGGAAATCATCAACAAAAATCACATAATACAAAATTCTTTCTAAAAAAGCTATTGATATTGGACCACACTGATGCAGAGGTACACCTTGGAAAACTCAGGAGGATTCAGTCACTCAACTGAGTTGCTTCAAGGGGCATCTACAACCTTCAAGATCACACACTAAAATCAGATTCAATAAACAAAACTTTGAAAATAAAATCCCCCAAAATATCTTTTTGCTGCCTTCGGATAGACTTGCACTCAGACATGAATAAATTTCAAACCAAAAAATATTTACTCAATCCAACCGTTGATATTTGACGTAACTAAGTTTCAAACAACATATAAAAAATTGAGAGAAATCCAATGGTTCAAACCCAAGATATTGACCCCGCATCAGAGTACATTTTTTGCAATTGTTATTCCCTAAACTGATTGCCATGAGAAATATATGAAGCATAACAGTAGAACCATAATCTTGAAAAAAAAATGCAGGAGACCAAAGGAGACATAAAACTTCCCATTCCTCCCAAGTTCAAATCATTTTTTACATAAAAGATTGGCTTTTTTTTAATAACCAAAGTCTGATTGGCCTTGTTGTCCAGTAGTAATAAAAACGTTTTCTTTTTCTATCTAAGAATAGGAATTTGAAAGACGTTTTACCATCAATACCATGCAGCAATCATGGATATTCTTGTAACTGCTAAGAATAGGAATCATCAATACCATGCAACAATCATGGATATTCTTGTAATTGCTAAGAATAGGAATCTGAAAGATGTTTTACCATCAATACCATGCAGCAATCATGGATATTCTTGTAACTGCTAAGAATAGGAATCTGAAAGACGTTTTACCATCAATACCATGCAGAAATCATGGGTATTCTTGTAACTGCCTATTATCTGTCACCAGTATTCGATGGGATTCTCTTTAATTATTGACCACATGGCATTTCTATTACTAATTTTATCCTTTCTAAAACTGACACTAACATCATTAACCCTTTCCTCTAACTCTCTAACATATCCGACTAAAACTATTACATTTATTTAATAAAACACCTAATTCTATCCACTAAGACATAATTCTAAATTATTAAAATTGACCATTTAAAATATATGGAGAATCTTGGACCTTTGAAATGATTTAGTAATGAGATGCACCTGCATCACACACAAATATGTGCAGATAAGTTCTAATACAAGTTTAAATTTATGTTCACTATGAGGGAAAGATCCTTTTGAGTTCTTTACTAAGACACAACCTTTGTAGATTCCAATATGTTCAAATTTTAGATGAGGTAATCATGCCACAATTTTCTCTTGAAAGGGCAGGGCATGAAAATGGAGGTTTCCTAACCTTCTATGCCAAATTTAGGGCTTGATTTTGAACAATACAAAGTTTGCATAAACTTCCATCTCTAAATCCTATAGAGATTGTGTTTTTGATGTTGGAATTTTTAGGCTAGGCTAATACTTTGTCTTCTTGAAAGGTGACTCGATATCCTTGATCTACTAGATAAACAATGGAGACCCGATATCCTTGATCTCAGGTACAAACAAGACATCTTTTAATTGTAGTGTAACTTTGGTTCTTAATTTAATTGAACAGGTTCCAATTCCTTTCACTGGTTAGATGAAATTATCACCTATTGTGACCTCTTATGTTGAGTGTTCTTCAAAATTTCCAAACTAGTTCTTGAAACTTCATGATTTAGG
Organism: Cupressus sempervirens; assembly: GCA_028749045.1. Lineage (NCBI taxonomy): Eukaryota > Viridiplantae > Streptophyta > Pinopsida > Cupressales > Cupressaceae > Cupressus > Cupressus sempervirens. The sequence continues at coordinate 772,766,049 of CM053784.1, read as the reverse complement.
GCTTGATTTTGAACAATACAAAGTTTGCATAAACTTCCATCTCTAAATCCTATAGAGATTGTGTTTTTGATGTTGGAATTTTTAGGCCAGGCTAATACTTTGTCTTCTTGAAAGGTGACTTGATATCCTTGATCTACTAGATAAACAATGGAGACCTGATATCCTTGATCTCAGGTACAAACAAGACATCTTTTAATTGTAGTGTAACTCTGGTTCTTAATTTAATTGAACAGGTTCCAATTCCTTTCGCTGGTTAGATGAAATTATCACCTATCGTGACCTTTTATGTTGAGTGTTCTTCAAAATTTCCAAACTAATCTCTTAATCTAGTTATGTCTAGATGCTCTGCTATCAATTATCCAATTGTGTTTGTTTGAATTTAATTCACTTGACAATGCTAAGAAGAATAGAGGATTTTCTACTTCATTGACTTCAACTATAGAGGCTTGAGATTTCTTCCTCTTTGGGAAGATCATGTGAGTATGTCCAAACTTGTCACATTTGTAGCATTGAATTTTGGATAGATATTTAGTTTTGTAGTTTTTCTTCCCTCTTTTTCACTTGAAAATTTCTTTTCTTTCCTTAATGTTTGTATTTGCATTAATAGCTTGAATTTCTCCCTCTTTATTTTAATTAATCCCTCTCATAATTACTCTTGAATCCTCTTGAGTGCAATCATTCTTTAGTTGATCAAAATTTTGTAGAGTGGGTTGAGCATTGATGCTTTCAATAAAAGATTCCTAAGAAGTTGGTAATCCTTTAAGGGCTACTAATGACATGATAGATCATCTATCTTATTCTCAATCATTAAAAGTTGATCTTCCAATTCTCAAATTCTCAAGAAATAAGATGTAATTGATTCTAATTTATTCATCTTGATGAGCAGAAGTTGTTTTCAAGTTCGCAATCTTCTCATGTTATTGATCTCATATGTAATTTGAATAGTCTTGAAAAAATTATATATAATTGTTAATTTTAATATAGTTGGAAGAATATGATCCTTAAGTGCATCGATAATAATTATCATGGCCTTGTTATTATGTCTTTTCCATATTGTTTTATCTAGATCATTATCTAGCATTGATTTCTTTTCTTCTACATAGGAATCTAATTCTAGTTCTCGAAGTATTTTGATAATCTAAATTCTCCATGATACAAAATTTGATGCTCCTTCAAATCTATCATCGAGTCTAACGTGATTCACCATGATTGAACTTTTCAAATTAACGTAAGTCTGAAATTAATTTGAATTTCACTATCTTTTATTTGATCTCTACCAGTTATTCTTTGATTCCATGTAAAGGAATATATGATTAGAGATGGAAAGTATTTTTTATTCTTCAATGTTCAGACTTGAATGCATTCTTTATCCTTTACTTATCTTAGTGGAAGACTGACTTAGATGGTACTTTAAATGTAATCTACAATCTTTGAGTAATATGATAATACTTAGCAACTATATAGATTCCAAGATATCGTGGTTCATAGTAATGTTTTCTAAAGGTACTTAGCATGCCATTAATTGTTGATTTCCCCCGCAAAGTTTACGGTGCATATATATTCATTTGAATGGTCATACCTATGTAAGGTCATGACTCCTACATGGCATAGGGTCATGACCCTATGTGGTCATAACTAATAATTAGTAAATATCATCGACCATCTTAACAACCAAACTGATATAACGTGTCAAGCATATTTCTTAAGTCACAAATCAAGTGTATCACTATTGTTCACTATTATGACCAATATAAGTCATTGAGATATGTACTATTGCTGATATCTCATCAACAATGATTCATTTAATATATGTCTCGATAGACATATGACCTGATCATCGGATAAGGATATAGGAATCAACACATATTTTCTTGTCTAAGGTAGATATGAGTAAACTATATTAATTTGTGTGTGTGTGTGTGTGTGTGTGGGTATGTGCAAGATCACGATCAACCAAACTATGGCCTTAAGTGGCAGTGAAAAACTAGCAAATCAGAGTTATGTTGACACATAATTTTAAAGTAGTTATGGGCTTTGTCTCAAAAAGTTGTAAGAAAAGAATCTATAGAAAATTGAATGTAATTTCTAAATTACTAGGCGTTATCTAGAGGAAAAATTATTTGATTTGTCAAAATTTTGGATTTTAATGTAGTACTACAAAAATCTCAGGTGAAAATAAAAAGTACGTGTATGTTTGACCACCTTAATCAAAATGAAATGATAATATTTTTAAATATAATTATAGATATAAAAAGTAGACTCATGCCCACATGTGATGTATATTTTTTGGTATGTTTATTTCAAATAAATAATTAAATATAAAATTTCTACTATAACTTTTCAGAATAAAAAAACTCTTGTGCTTGACCATCTTAACTAATTGAAAACTTTACAAAATTAATTAATTTTTTTTCTTATACTAGGTGAAGCATAGAATGTGACACAACTTTTGGATTTCAAAAATGTTATACCATTTGAAAGTTATAACTATTTTTCAATCAGTATGTCAATCAACAGTTTACATACATCTTCATTAAAAATTAACTAATAAATACTTATCGAACTCAAAATTTGACACCAATTATATTGACGAAATCTTGAGAGTGTTATCAAAATGCCCTTTTTTGTTTTATTGAATTTTGATGAAAAAAATATTGTTAGATGGCTACTCAAAGTCTGAATGTCACTGAAACATGTCTCAAACACGTTTTTTGAGTTGATCAAAGAGGTTTGGTAAATACCAAGCCTAATTAGGTACCTAAAATTTTGTGGCAAAAAAAAATCAAAAATTGATCACCCAAATTTTTGAGGGAAATCAATTTGGCAAGTGTGGGAAATCAACAACTATTGTATATTATTATATATTAGTATATTATTATTATCATTATGATTATAATTATTATTAAATATATAATATAGTGAAATATTATTATTATTATTAAATATAATATAGTAATATATTATTATTATTATTATTATTATTATTATATAATCTAGTAATATATTGTTATTATATTTAATATATAACCATATATTATTATTATTAATATATATACATAAATGACTAAAATATATCAAAATATATGTATCCATAGACAAATTACACAAATATATCAAAGTTCATGTATCCATAGACAAATTACGCAAATATATATCAAAATGCATAGATCCATTTACAAAATGTGGTTGATCATGCCATCAAAATGTATATAATATCAATGTTTTTGTATACAGTGTGGCATATGCCATCTCAAAATGTCTCATGACGCATCCTATGACAACTATACTATCCTATGCTGCTGGTGGATGATCAAAATGCAGCTTTTTCGCTGAATTAGGTGGATAAGATGCCTCCTATATAAACAAAAAAATAAAAATAAAACCCAAAGTTAGGCTACTAAATTTATATGATTCTATGTATCTAATATTGAATTACTCAAATGCATAATGATCATTTTTTTAATGAAAATTTATAGTATTAAACTTTCATGATAAATACCTCTCTTGTCAACCTCCAGTGGCAGTCAAGAGTCCTCTCATATGTCCTTGAGGCAATGTTTGAACCTCATTGATCGTGGCATGTATATATTCAAGTATGGTTGTCATATGGATCTACAACTTAAAACTATAACATTATCATTCATAGCATACTAAATTTATAACATATAATCAAGAATTCAAACTAAAACTTACTTTTGTCAACTCCTCTAGATATAATGGCTGCGTGAGCAAAAAATTCTGACATCTAGCCTCCACCACACTAAGTGTTTCCTATGAGATACAAGAGCCTAATTGTTAATATCATAGAAATAAGTTTTGAATTTGCTTATGGAAAAAAAAAAAACAAATAAATGATACTTATACATACGATGGGGCTCTCACTACAAATGGAAATGCTAGAGGGCCTACAATGTGGAATCTTCCTAGACTCATCACCACTAGCCACACCTTGTAGAATAAAGAATGTAATTAAATTTCATTAGCACAAATACTTTAGAAGAATGCATCGATATTTGATCACTTTAAAAGCACCTAATTACCTTTCCCTTGTCAATGGGCTCTGTTTCATCCCCCGCACTCTGACCCCCACTGACAAGTGATACCTGTAAGATAAAAGAAAGATTGGAAACCCTATATGCTCCAATATCAAATAGAAAAACAATGAGAACACAACATAATATACCGTAGATATCTCAAGGCCAAATGAAATAGGTAAGAGCATGACATTATCAACCTGTCTGAGCTCCTCCTTAATCATCAACTAAACATGAATGTAGATCACATACATGTATAAGTTAGTATGGGCTAAAATTAATCTATTATAAAGATTAACTTTAAATCACATGTCGTAACAAAAAAATGTACACATACCGAAACAAAAGGATTCCATGCCTCTACATGCCCCCCCTCTCTCACGTCAGGGTGTGTAGCCTCTGTATGTGCGTTTGGTGTATCATCCTCCTCAAATACAAACTGATACTTAGAAAGATCACCTATGGGACCTACACAATATTCTTGCATGTTACCAGACAATATTCTTGCATGTTATGCAAGTATGGGGCACACAAACATGTGATGAGCTTGCTGATGATGAACTTGTGCCAACATCATCAATACGGGGAGACAACACTAACCTAGCTTGGGATATCGATAGGCTACTCAATCTATGGATGTCTCTAATAGTCTGAGAACTAACCTCTACAATGATATTAGGATGTTGCACTAGAGGATGGGGGAAGCAATCAATAGGGGGTACAAAAGTGCCAGCTTTCTTCCGCTAGGCAAAGGGTCTATCTTGAGGAGCTCCTCCTCCTACACCCATGTTTGGCCTGATGCTCTAGTAGTTCACCTTGAGGTGCAACACAAATTCAGCATACAATTTTTTAATGAAATAGAATGACACCTCTAAATTGCTATGTGGAGGTTTGTCAAAAACCATTCACCGACAATCCCAAAAGTTCACATGCATGGCCTCATTTGTGCACCATTTAATTGATAATTTGGGCTTGGTGCATTCTACTGCTTTACCGGTTTCTGGGTCCGCAAAAAGATTAACTATATCATGTTTAGTTATATTTAAGGCCGCAACCTCATCATAGTCCAACCCCTCATCAAACATGGCATGCATTTGCTCACGCTAATGAAGAACAACATTTTGTTCATTTGTAAGTGTTTGAATATTATCCACTATGGTGTTTAACGTGGATAACATAGGAGCCAATACAAGTATATTGTTATATGTGGTTTGCAAAACCCTCAGTTCCGTGAGATTTTCATATATCAAATCTTCAATTTGAGGAGGGTTTTGAGGGGATAGGGGATTGTTTGGTGGAGGATTTTGAGGGGGTATTAGATTGTTTGGTGGAGGGTTATGAGGAACATTGTTTCATGGCTCAGTGTCATCATTTGGGCCAGCCATACCTATTAAATTGCAAAACATAATTTCTATTAAAAAAACTTAATTTTCAACAATTTCTATTTAAAATAACTAATTTATATTAAAATTCATTCAAAATCATAAAAAATACAACAAAACTGTTACCTATATCTCTAATGCCCAAAATGGAGCAGCACAAACTAAACTCAAAACTCAAATGCCAAAAATGCTCTTGGGTTTTTTTTTTTTTAATTCCATGTCCCAAGTTTCAGATATCCAATCTCATATCGGATACTCGATAAGATTTGGCCCAACCTTTTTGCATTGGTATCAGGATGGGTGGAAAAAAAATCAGAGTGGAAACTCCACTTTTTCACATCACCTCTTTTTGGCACACCATGATCCTACACACACATAAACTCACAGATATATATAGTACACTTCAATCCGAATGAAGCTATCTCCTTAAAATGGATTGTGGAAGATCATTGTTATGAAGGTTCTTCAAATTGAGAGATTCAGTTATGAACCTTACAAAAAAAGGAGATGAGGTATCAATTACTTTTGGTGACATACTTTGTTACCATAATCTTAAATCATGGAATGTGTTGAGCAATGAATTTAGTATATCTCAAACACAACGAAGGACATACTTTGTTCTTAGAGAGGCTTGTAGGCACATTACTTTCATATTTTGCAACTCTAATGAATCTGTATTTCTTGCGAGTCTTATTTGGATTAAAGGAACTAATTGCCAAAGCTTGAGCCTTAACTTATCTACAAGTCCTCTAAGCATCTCATGACCTCATCAAGTACATAAATGATTGCTGGAATCTTAATAGTTTTGAAAATAACTAGTAACATGCTATGATATATATTGACTACTAATATATCTTATGGTCTATCTAGAAAGCTAGAAATGGGAATAATACAAAGCAACATACTATAAACATTTTAATAATTTAGACAACTTTATGAGGGAACCCTAAATTTCATTTTAATTAGGAAGAAGACTTCATTGTTTAAAATAATTAGATTCAAAAGTCACTAGTTGTTGATCCATATTAATAAAGCATCTTAATGACTTGTTTATTTTTGTTATAAAATGATGTTCTTATAAAATAAAGTGTAAGAAATTATATTGAAATATTTCTAAAAGCTATTTTGCAACTCATTTGTCAAATGAACTAAACAATAATTGTCTATTATTGTCCAAATGTATAATCCTATTTTTTAATAATATCAAATATATGATGAAATATTTCATTTTAATTAGGAAGAAGACTTCATTGTTTAAAATAATTAGATTCAAAAGTCATTAGTTGTTGATCCACATTAATAAATCATCTTAATGACTTGTTTATTTTTGTTATAAAATGATGTTCTTATAAAATAAAGTGTAAGAGATTATATTGAAATATTTCTAAAAGCTATTTTGCAACTCATTTGTCAAATGATCTCAAAAATAATTGTCTATTATTGTCCAAATGTATAGTCCTATTTTTTAATAATATCAAATATATGATGAAATATTTTCTAGACTTTTATAATAAGAAATAATAATATCAACCTCTTTCTATTTAAATTTTTCATTAACATATTATCATAACACTCTATTCAATATATTTGCTTTAATTGTCACTTGACAATATGATTCTTCTTACCTTAAACTAATCACCATCCTTAACATCCCCTTTGCCTTTAATATAGAGTAGTCTTCGATAGTTTTCTTCTCTTAAAACATTTCAAATATGCATAAAAAGTCTTTTATTAATTAAAGAAAAAAAAAGCACTAAATAATCTAATTAACCGACAACTCAAATTTTTTTTTTGGGCTAATATTTACATTTATACATGGCAAGCCTATCCAATTGTGCTCTTAATATTTAATAAAAAAATTTCTTTATATACTAGAATGAATAAAATCATACATAGGATTCCAAATAATTAATTTTAAACATAAAAAATGTGCTTAAAATTTTAAATATAAGCCATCTATATATCTTAAATATGAAAATTAACTAAACATGCTATTTTCCATAACCGAACTTTAAACTTCAATTGTCAACTTGATCAGATTTAAGTTTCAATTGTCAACTTAATTAGGTTTAAGTCTGAATTCTAAATATTTAACAATCAAACTTGATATTCCATGTTCTAACCATTTTAATATCAATATTTGACATCTGATCTTTGAGACTAAACTTTTGGAAACCTATTGTTAATTGCAAAACCAATAATATAACTGTTTACATGTTAATGTATTCACAATTTCATTTATTTTTTAACATAAAATACAAAAAGCATAGCATGTAAAATCAAAATTTACAGTCCATTCATGGCAGGTGGAAGGTTATGGATATTATGTTGGCTGGGAACAACTATTTTTTGGTGAATTTCTCTTGCATGTCAGATCAGAACCGGGTCTTTGAGGGAGGCCCATATTTTTATGATAGTGTAGGTCTTTTTGTCAAACCCTGGCATCCGGGGTTCAATTCTACTGAGGATCTTCCTTTGAAAGTTCCTGTTTGGGTTTGCCTACCGCGACTTCCTTTGGAGTTCTGGCATGAGGATATCTTGCGACATATTACCGTTGTGCTTGGAAAGCCGACTGCTATAGCCCATCAATCTCTGGACAAAAAGGTTATTTCCTATGCCTATATTTGTGTTGAAATTGATTTAAATAATTCTTTGCCAGATTCTCTAGAAATTTGTCTTGGCTCTTCTTCTTGGATCCAATAGCTAGACTATGAATCTATTCCCTTCCATTGCCGCATTTGTCATGTGTATGGTCATTTACAATGTCAATGCCCTCAAGCCTCCAAAGGCAATGGTACCCCTGTTGGGTTTTTTGGCCCAAGGATGGCTAATGATGGTAAGGGGAATGATCAAAATGTTAGTTTTAGAAAGGGAAATGTTCAGACTAATAGTGCACGTAAAAGGAAAGCTCAAATGAACACTTCAAGTTAGGGACCAGGGCCATCTAGTACTACTGGTCCTGATAAGGATGGTTTTATCCCGGCTCGAAACCATGCTAAGGGGCGGGTTAGAAGCGATCTCATCTAGATCGACAAGACGACTCAGGGTTTAATCGTTTTGAGGTTCTCAACAACATCGTTATAGAAGAAGGTATTCCTGCAAAGGCTCAGTGTACAACTACTGGTTTAGAGGGGAGGAGTTCTACTCTTAGTGGCAACTAGGATGTTGTAGCTCAGCAGATGCTGGAGGCTTCTATTGGCCCTGAGTCTGGTGCCCTTGTGGTTTCTCCTGCTCCATAGGAAAAGGATGTTCTTCTGGCAGATTTGGTTAAAGATGTGTTTGCCTCTGGTAAAGGAAAGGGATCTTCTCTTGCTTTGGGCTTGATGCAAAGACCATTTAAGAAAGTCTCTTTTGCTACTTCCTCAAGAGTTGGGCAAAAGAAGGATCAAGAAAAAAAAAAACTTACAGGAGATTTACTAGTAGAGTCTGGGGTTGTCAAGACCTTGGACAATCATTTTCCCTACTCTACTCAATGATTATTCTCTCATAGAATATGAGGGGGTTGAATAGCATCCCCAGATAAAAAGCTATTCACAAGCTAGTGGTTGAGCATTCTCCGGATATCCTTTGTATCCAAGAGACCAAGCTTTTAGTGGACTCCATGTTTAGATGTGCTCCTAACATTTGGTTTCTAGGACAATGTCAGTGCGTTGGTGCTTTGGGGAGCTCTAGTGGTCTTGCCATCTACTGGGATCCAAGGAAAGTTATGCCACTTTACTGGGTCTCTTGCCTTTCGGCTCTCTCAACGGTTGCTTCCTCTCTAGAAACTGGAGAGATGATTCTTGTTACTAATGTGTATGCTCCTATTGATCTCCCTGGCAAGTCTAAGCTCTGGGATCATACTAGGCATGTCAAAAGTTGTCATCCTTTCTTGCCTTGGATTGTGGCCGAAGACTTCAACTCTATTCTCAGTTTAGAGGAGAAGAGGGGTGGGCTGGCTCGCTTGGGTCCTTCTTCTGAGCTTCTTCGACAAAATATTGATCTTTTACATCTCTCTGATGTCAAACCTCTCAATGGGCTCTTTACTTGGAACAATCAAAGGGTTGGAAATGATGCTATCTCAGAATGCTTGGACAGGTTCCTTGTTTCTTGCTTTTGGAATTTTGGCTCTCTTTCACTCTCTTCTGAAATTTTTGATTGGAGAGGTTTTGACCACTGGCCTATTAAGCTCACAACTAGTTATGTTGCTATCCCCAAGAAGCCTCCCTTTAAGTTCTAGCTGATGTGGCTTCGAGACTCTTCTCTTCATGACTCAATGGCTCACTAGTGGAGACAGGGAGGCCTTGCCTATGGCACTGCTATGTTCTCCTTCTCTAAAAAACTTCAATATGTTAAAAGGAAGTTGAAGCATTGGAACAAGAATTGTTTTGATAATCTCCATATTATGAAGAAGAGGGCTCAGGATCGTCTTGATGTTATTACCAAGCAGATTCGGGATCTGGGTTTTTCAGAAGCTCTTGGCATTGCAGAATCTCGAGCTTCTGTTAATTTAGCTGAGTGGGATCTTAGAGAAGAAATTTATTGGAAACAAAAGCCTCAAGTTGATTGGCTTCAAGAAGGGGACAAAAACACTGCATTTTTTCATAAATTAGTGCACGCTCGATGTAATAGGAGTTACATTTCTTCTCTTGTTACTTCTAATGGGACGCGTCTGACTTCTTCTCAAGCTATTTCCAGGGAAGCTATTCAATTTTACTCTACTCTCTTTTCAGATGATTTACCTTCAGCAAAGATTGAGGAGAATACTATCTTGTCCTGTATTCCCTTTGTTGTGACTAGGGAGATGAATGATTCTCTTATGAGGCCAATTAGTATGTCTGACTTGGAGGGGGTGGTCTTCAGCTTGCAGAAGGGCAAAGCTTTGGGGCCTAATGGCTTCCCTATTGAATTCTTTCAGGAATTTTGGGATATTATCAATCATGATCTTTTGGATGTGGTTCAGGAGCCCTATTCCAACAAAGAAATGCTTCGGGCCTTGAATGTTACTTTCTTAGTCCTTATTCCGAAGAAGGAAGAGGCTAATTAGCTAGACTTTTTTAGGCCCATTGCTCTTTGTAATGTGGTTTATAAAATCATCACTAAGCTCCTAGCAGAGAGGATTAAAGTTTGCCTTCCCATGGTAATCTTTGAGGAACAAGGGGATTTTGTGGTAGGAAATTTTTTTTTGGGTGGGGTGGTTATTGCTTTTGAAGCTATTCACTCTATGTGTACTTCCAAGGAACATGCTATGTTTATTAAGCTTGATATGGCTAAGGCTTATGACAAAGTCAATTGGGATTTCTTGCGGAAAGTTCTTCTAGCTTTTGGCTTCAGTCAAGAATGGGTTAGATGGGTTCTTAGTTGTGTTACTACTCCTTCCTTCTCGGTCCTTCTTAATGGTGAACCGATAGAGCTTTTTGGGGCTTCTAGAGGTCTTCGTCAGGGAGATCCCATCTCTCCTTATTTGTTTATCATTATGGCTGAGGCACTTGGTAGACTTATCAAGTTTCATGTTTCCCAAAATTTGATTCAAGGATGGCAATGGGGAAATGGTTTGGCCACTCTTTCTTACCTCCAGTTTGTTGATGATACTGCCCTTGCTGGGATAGCTCGAATTTAGGAAGCTAAAGCCTTTCCCCTCACCTTGGATACTTATTTGGCTGTCTGTGGGCAGAAAATTAATGACCACAAGTCCTCTACTTTTTTCTTCAACACTCTTGAGCCGATCTAGTAGAGGATTGCTTATATCCTGAGATTTCATATTGCGTCTCTCCTCTGACTTACTTGGGGGTCCCTATTGTGGTGGGTAGACATCCTAGGCTTTTCTGGCAAAGCTTGCTTGACAAACTTTGACAAAGGGTCAATCATTGGACTCACAGGTGGCTCTCTACTACTGGTAGGCTGACACTCCTTCAATTTGTTATTCAGGCTCTTCCCATCTACAAAAGCATGGTTTAGGCTGCCTCAGTCTATTTTTTTTAAGGAATTTGATGCCCTCTCCCGCCAATTTCTTTGGAGTGGAAATTTGCAACATACCAAATGGAGCCTCATCAATTGGGATACTGTTTGTAGGCCAAAAAAGGAAGGAGGCCTTGGCCTTCGGTCTTCTATCTTAGGCAATCAAGCTCTTGTTACCAAGCTCTATTGGCGTTGGTGTACTAGTCAGTCTCAACTATGGGCCCGTATCCTGTCACAAAAGTATTTACTTGGTGTTGAACCTTTAGATATTTCCAGGTTTTCTCTTGAGGGAATAGGCTCTATGGTGTGGAATACCCTCAAGATTGGTGCTCACCTAGTGAAGAGAAGTTTATTTTGGATCTACAACAGAGGCACTGAGGCTTTATTTTGGAGTGATTCTTGGAATGGGCATCCTCCTCTCTTATCCTCTCATCCTCACTTGCAGGCTCTTTGTGATTCTTTCCTTTCTGCTAGATGGAATAAGGTGGCTTATTATAAGGAGGCTTTTAACCTGGGCCTTGCTGTGGGTTATAGATGGAAGAATTTTTCTGATTGGCCACTGGGTGGCTCACTGACAGATGGGTTGGAACTATCTCAGATATTGGCTTCTAGGGAGTGCAGCTCGTTGCAGGAACCTAATGTTTTGGCTTGGGGAGGTGCTTTTTTTGGCAAGTATCCTATTTCTTCTGGGTACCTTGCGTTGACGAAGCAACTTTTTGGTGAGGTGGAGGTCTCTTGGTGGAAGAAAGTTTGGAATAGTTTTTCATGGCCTAAGTGTAACTTTTTCCTCTGGATTCTAGTTTACAATCGTTGTCTTACTTGGGATAATGTCTGTAAGCGAGGCTTCCAGGGGCCTTCCATCTGTGTTCTCTGCGGCAATAGTGAAGAGACTATATCTCACCTTTTTTTCCAGTGCCCCTTTGCCAAACAGATTTGGCACTTCTGGTGGAGTGTGTAGGGATGCACGTGCTGGCATGTTTCCTCTTTGTTTGAATTCTGGGATTGTTTGGGCCATTCCCCTTCCAAGACTTATTTTCTTCAGGTTGCTTGGACTATCGGCCCTCCCTTATTTTATGGCATGTTTGGTTTGAGAGGAATAGTAGGATCTTTCATGATTTGCAGTTTGAGATCAGGCACCTGTGGGGGAAAATTATTAATTCTCTTCAGGAAACACTCCTAGCTAAATGTGACATCGGTGGGGGTTTGAATCCTACTGATGTTGGTATTTACTCTCGCCTCTCCTTTCCTCTTCAAGGTTGCACTCCCTTAGTCCCCCACACCCGCTCTCGGAATAGAGCTAAGCAACACTCTCAGCGTGTTAATCGTCAGGGACATTGGTCTCCTCCTGAGGCGAGCACTCTTAAAATCAACACTGATGGTTCTTCTCGGAGAAATCCTAGTCTGGTTGATATTTGGAGAGTTGGGCGTGATAGTTCTGGTGATATTCAGTTTTTGTTTTCTATATACAAGGGTTACCATACTAATAACCTCATGGAAGCCCTGACTATCTTGGTTGCAGTGTAACAATGTTGTCAACATAGCTGGAAAAGAATCATTTGTGAGACTGACTCGCAGGTGGTCGTGAACTTATTGCATAATAGGAACCTTGTGCATGTGGATTAGCATTTGGCTCTGGTTATTCAGCAGATCATTCAGTTATGCAATTCTCTGGATTCTGTGTCTTTTATGCATATCCCTCGTGAGTGGGATGGTGTAGTTGATTGTCTGGTTAAATGGGCCTCTGAGTAGGGGCCGGCTTGGAATATTCTTGATCATAGGATGCTTCCCCTTGATTTATCTTAGATGCTGGTTCAACTTGTGGACCAGGATAAAGCTGTGTAGTTCTCTTTGTTTCTTGTGTTGTTCAACTCTCTTTGATATTCAATAAAAAGTTTACCCCTCTTTTAGTAAAATAACACAATTGATAACAAGATTCACACTTTCTTGACTATAGACACCTAAGCAAACATGATGAACAGCGACCTTGAAAATAACACTCAAAATCCATCACAAGAGCCAAATATGGCAAGATTCCTCAAGACTGGAAACACCCATTTATTTTGCTCTTTGATTCATGCTATTAGTGGAGGACACGAGTAAGAAGCCACTTATTCGATTTCCCAATTCATAGACCTTTATTGCACAGCAAAACAGTTACTAATGTTGTTTTTAAATTTTCAGGACGTTTGATTTCACTATGGACAAATAATTTCAATGGCTTTTACATGATTCAAAGTGAGAGCAAGTAGATTTTCACAATCTATGACATCATCTAACTATTTCTTAATTCGATTGTATGAATATTTTTCCATTCACATTTCAGATCAGTTTCTATAATCCATCATCAGGATGATACTGATCTCATCCTTATGCTTTCTATAAGTATCATCCTGATGATGGATCACTACATTGTGATCATCACTATATGTTGATACAAAAATGTTCATACAATTGAATCCAGAAACAGCTCAGATGTTTATTCAGAACATTTTTACTGGCATTCTTAATAAAATATTCAAAGACACGAGATGGAATTATTTTACATTTTATATAGATTTTGAACCAGTTTACATGCAATGTTCCATTGCAAGCTTTGTACAACCTTTGGGTATGTAAGGATTAGTATCTAACACAGCTTGAGCATGGAAAGATTGGTATATAAAACACTATTCATGGCACTTGTCTGGCAAGAAAGTTATCATACTTTAGAGAAGCTGTCCTGCTGCAGAGGGCTGAGGCCTAGGAAGTCATTTATCTCATTAACAAGCCATTTCTTTTCAATCGGTTCCAAGCTTGCACCAAAAGTGTGGGAATTAACTCCCTCCTTCACACAAGCAACAGTAATTGGTTGACCATTCTGTTCCTGGAAAAAAAATCATTTAATTAACATCCAAATAGACCCAAAGAATTTCATTGTCAATCATAACTTAAGATATATCTTACAAAAACATACCATCTAGCTTGACTCAACGGAACCAATCTATGCCCCTGTTGCTTAACTGACTATACATACATTTGCATTTCAGTTTTGAATTGATTCCTAAACACTTGATAAATATAAAAGAAAATTTCAAGCAACGTACTCCTTCAACTATTAACCCCACTGATATAATGTCCTTTGTTTGCCCATCGACTCTGTAACTCCACAAGCTACCGAGCTTCCATGTTACAGAAAATTCCTTTGGTCCAAAGTTCAAGTCAGAACCAATAACCAAACTAGAGACAGTTCTTTTCGCAAGCCTGCATCAATCCATAATAAAAGTCAGGGATGTCCATAAAATCCAACAGAAACTGTGGATAGAAATGTAAAAGGAAGTTGCAAAGGTTATTCTTGCTATGTGGATAGAAATGTAAAAGGAAGTTGCAAAGGTTATTCTTGCTATGTCGAGGTGGATGAAGGAATGTTGTGGACCAAATGATGAAAATATAATAAGCAGAAGATAGGGATTGGTATGGTATACGAGTGTTTTTTAGATGTAAAAGAGAAAAACAAGGATCAATTATATTGATATCTGATAATTGTTATTATGATGGACAACTAAATATCAAAACTAGAAGGGAATGCCATTGTTTAATAAAACGGCATGGGATACTCAGAGATGACTATTTTCACTATTTAATAAAACTTATGTGTGTGTACGCATCTGAGCACTTTATGTTGTTTTTCATATCTCTTCTTACTAGTGCTTTGTTGGCTTTGATAAGAAAACAGCTTGGTTGTAGAAAAACATGTAGATTTTCATGTTAAAATATTTATTTTATTCTGTTGGCTTTTAGCAATTAAAAATAACCAATATTTATATGATATATATAAAAACCTCCAATAGGAAGTTTATCATTGATGCATTTCCACTGCAGGAGAAGGGGTCAGAGTATGAGTTCACACAATTATCATGATAAGCCCTTGTAAATATTGAATACGTAATTATGATAATTTCATAATATCAGATGTCTTGAGAGTTAAAAAGTAAGATGGACTTGACGTCAAGCTTTTATTATTATTATTACATAATGCAGATTTATTTACTCTAAAGATGATGGTACTAATATGTGCAATGTGCCCATAAATCATTATAGACTGTACACCAAACTAAGAGTCAATCTTCAATTTTTAAATAAAGTACATATGATTTAATCAGTTCCTTGTTACAACTGAATGACAATTGCATATATGGTATTTGACAACCACCAACAAATAGTATGAATGAGCATGATCGGGTCTCCGTTTAGTAACTAAATAGAAAGTATTGGTTGTTACTATCAGAAAAACAGCTAATCTGAATCTGATTTCTGAAGAGGGGTCTAAAAGGTATAAATCTAGGTTGCATGGGTATGCTTACCCACACCTCTAGGACACGTATCCATGTATCTGTTGGAATGATGAGTACAGTGAGAAGACACACCATATGGTGAATGAGCCTCACCGTATGGGAAAACCACCGTACGGTAGAGGTGAGTCACCGTACGGTGACAATATTATTTGTGCAGAGTGTACGGCATTTAATGCATACGGTGACAATATTATTTTGTGTTGTGTGGTGCCAGACAGTACAGTGGTGCCATGGTGCCGGACAGTACAATGGTGTTGGACAATATAGTGGTGCCGGACAGTACGGTGGAGTCATCTTGTGTACAGCGAAGTAGTCCGTGTTCACCGAAGGCATCCATGTGTGATAGATGGTTGACACACCGTTTTTCTTGTAACCGTTTGTGGTATTCTATAACGAATTTGCAGGGTGTTTTAATGGCTGCAAGAATTTGTTTGAATATATGTTGATGAAATCAGGTTGATTGTAAAGGCAGTCTGAGCCTGTGAAAATCTAGAGTGTTGTATGTAAATTTCGTTTACTGTAATACAAAAGTTTGCTTGGGGTTTTCGGTGGTGGGTTTTTCCCGGAAGAGTTTCCCATGTTAAATCAGTGTTTTTCCCAGAAGAGTTTCCCATCTTATACGTTTTTTGATAATTTATTAACCTGCACATCTCTGTAATTTTGTTTATGCTTATTTCCCTATCATTTGGCATTCGGAAAGCATTTCTGCACCGTTGCTTTCCTAACAGTATCGAAATACGGGGTAATGTACCCAAGTACCGGGTATTCAATGAAGAGCATCATTTCTAAGGACCTTGATTAAGATTTCTGATTTTTGTTTTTGTTTTGTGTTTATGTATCAGCTTGTTGTTTATCAAGCTTAATTCAATACGTAATCAGTTTGAAACTTTGATACAATACTGATTGACAGTAAACTATATCACTGTTCAAGTCAGAAGTTTATCATTTGCAATATGTACTATTAAATGATTTATGATCTTCTTGTTCATGTTTAAAATCTGCCTTCTCTGCTAAGCATCTAAACATTTATCATATATTATTATTACCGTTTACAAACATATTGCAAATCTGAAACTGAAAACAATACATTATGATTATATCTGCAGAATCTATCATTGTTCTTGTTTTGAAAAACCATTGTCATGACTCATATGTTCAGATTTTCTATAAATATTAAATTATATTTTAAAAAAAGTTTGACATTCCTATGTACCCTCGTCCCCTATTTTGAAATATACTCATATCCAGACCAGTACCAATACCCTAACTACCCCTTTCCCGTGCAACCTTGGTATAAATAGACCGTGTTAACCAGATAAGAGTCAATCTTCAATTTATAAATAAAGTAGATATGATATAATCAGTTCCTTGTTACAACTGAATGACAATTGCATATATGGTACTCATGACTCATATGTTCAGATTTTCTAATATTAAATTATATTTTAAAAAGTTTGACATACCTAAGTACCCTCGTCCCCTATTTTGAAAAATACTTGTACCCCAGTACCCTAAGTACCCAAGTACCCCCGTCCCATGCAACCTTGGTATAAATAGACTGTGTCAACCAAATAAGAGTCAATCTTCAATTTTAAAATAAAGTAGATATGATTTAACCAGTTCCTTTCTAAAACTGAATGGCCATTGCAGATATGGTATTTGACAACCACCAACAAATAATATGAATGAGCATGATCGGGTCTCCATTTAGTAAGTAATTAGAAAGTATTGGTCGTTACTATCAGAAAAACAGCTAATCTGGAATTTCTGAAGAGGGGTCTAGAAGGTTTAACTGACATGTCAGACATGAAAGAGGATAAAATGCAGTTGATTATATTAGCAACAGTTATAGTTGCTACAAATTATAGAGGGTATAACTGAAATGTCAGACATCAAATTTGTTGTTTACTATAATTTGAATGTAGAGGCAAAGTGGTTTGATTTTGTGTCCAAACAGATGGTATACTAAATGAATGAAGATTTTACCTTATACCAACGAACCAAAATGGCAAAGAAAATAATGTGAAGAACAGTGGTGCTCCCATTCGAATGGCTGAACCAGTCCAAAATGCTATAAATGCATTCCATGCCTGTCGTCCATGGAAAACAAAGATATGAATTATTTAAACATCACATTTTCAGCATTTTGGAAAATCCCAAAGGTTCTTCAAACAATAGAAAGTTTCCTCGAGATTGAAATAACGAACACAGTTGAAACATTTAAATATGGTACAAAAGGTGGAAAAGGGACACGTAGGGAAACACCATCGTGGTTTATATATATATATATATGGTATGCATTCTACAGATAAATAACAATCTGGGATTCAAAACACTAAAACTCATTCTGGAAAGTGAAAAAGTTAAATATAATTTGTAGAAACTAGCATATAAGATGTGTTGTTGGATGGTGACCTGGTAATTTAACCATTTACATCTAGGTTACCTATTGATGATTAATTAAGGCCTACGAGGGCCCTATTGTGAGAATTCATAACCATAAGGGATGAGTAAGGTAGAGAGATGGAGAATGGTGCAAAGGATCTGCTAGGTATGCCAACCCTCTGAAACATTGGAGCCAAGGCGGAAAAAGTTTCCGCTCTTGGGCCTAGGACAATGACAATGAAGGGCACCTCCAAATGTCTCATGTCCTGATCCTCCCTATGGTTAGGATCATGGAAGTTTAATGCTATTAGTAGGATGCCTAAAATCCAAGTATCCATTGATTATTGTTGTCCCACCTGTAGGCTAGAATTGTATCCATGTTTGAATTACCAGTTTGTAAAGCTCAAGGCAGAATAAATATATATATATATATATCGATCGACACACACACACACTTGTCCCTTATTTGGTGATTGCAAGCCCTAAATCAGGATTTACCTTGTTAAAGGGCATTTTTATTGGTATGGTTATATGATCTCTAACCATCTTACAATTCTTACTTTACTGAAATTTGCATTTCTAGAGTAAAATCTAGTACAATCCCAAGAAAAAGGGATATTACAAAATATGTATATAATGCAGACGATGTTATTGACCAAAAAAATATTTTTATTGAACCTTCTTGTGAATTTAAAGTTGAACCAAAAATATAATTGAAAAAGGACATTGTACAGAGTTGTTAATGAAGTATAAGTTAAATGGAGTCATTATTGTAGTTATATGTGCTACTTTGGAAAAAGTTGATTTTATTGAAGATCAATATACACATTTATTTAACTAAATATTGTTATTTCTGTATTTATGATGCAAAAACTCCTTGAGCTAGTAAGTGCAACAACTAATTAACAGGGGGAGAATTTTTATTTTTCTTGGCATAAATGGACAAGCCACTATATAATTATATTATAAATGAAACTGGATTCAAATGCTCCTTAGGAAAAGAATCCGGAAAGAAAACCCCAAGTCATAGCAAGTATAAATTATTACAATGAATTTAGCACTTTGAGCGAACAAAATGGGAAGAGAGATCTCGAAATGCTCAAATGTGGTAATGTCTAGACTGAAACCTATTGTCTAATAGTATCACAGTGGAAATCTTATAAAATTATATATAGCTGCAACTCCAATGTAGAACTTCAGATTCAGTCCTTTATAGGGCAAAGCCATCAATTCCAGGGACATAGTCCATAACCACAGCCCTGAACCTGGTATACTTAACAAGGACCAACACATTGAACCACTTTATCCTTTCCATCAAAGCTCATGTTTCTGGCTCACCCAACCAAGTCATTTAAGTATAATACGGTCAGCATATGCAATTTTCTCAACAGCCTCATTGCACCAAATGTCTTGTTGTGTTCTTTCATCAACCAAAGTAACCACCAAATCAATATTCAGATTTTCCAAAATCTTATCTTCAGTAAAGAATGTTTCTATTATGAGTGCATGATTTCTAAGATTTGATGTTTCAATTACTATGCGATAAGGTTGTGATTCTCTTAATATGGAAACACTTTCAATCACTGACAATTCAGTCGGTGTTGTTTCCAAACCACAGAAAGCAGTCCAATCATTTACAATCATTCCAGCCACGACTTCAGTTCCACAATTGACAGTGCCTGCTACAAGTAGCACTTGAAGGAATGTTGATAACTCAGAAAGCACACCATAATTGCCAACATGACAAATTCCAGCAATAGCTTGCCTAATAACCCGATCATTGCAGACAAGACAACTGCCAAGAGAGGACAATCTTTCATCAACTCTTTGCACCACAACCTGATCAGAGAAGCTATTCCTCAAATGCTGAAGCTCTAGATCAGTAGATGTATTTGGTAATAGCAGACCATTTTTATTCCCAACACAAATTCGTCCAATTAATCAGGTTCCAGCTATTGATTTCTTTGCATCAGGAATGTTTTCGGCTAGCTCAGTCTCAAATGTGCTGTAAAAGTTCTCTGATCCACCAATGTCTACCAGACAGTGTGCATTCGTAAGCTTTGCAAAGACCCTAACTGCAGAGGAATTTTCAAATTGAACCCTTGTTGCCAAAATGCAAAGCCAAAAGAAGCCCCCTCTAGTTACTGCTTCTGTTTGACTTTGAACAAAGCAGATCTGAGCTAGCAAAGTGAATGTGGAGAATGCAATAATCTTATCTTTGACAAAAAGTTATGCATGTTCTTCATTTTTTCTTTTACAGATAATTCATTGAGATAGAAAGCCCCTGCTTCCAACAATGAAACTTTTATTTTGACCCACTGTGCCATCAAATTTGCCCTTTTGTTTTTCACTAATTCTGATTTCAATCGCACAATGTCACCTCTTACTGATGTTTTCGTCCTGCACTGAACATAGGATGCTTGAGCTTTGACCATGGATATGGATAAAACCTTCCTCTTATTCCGTGCTGCAGTTCAGTGTCCAGGTCACCCCATGGTTTGAAGAATTCAATTTGTGACAGGAAGAATTATTACGAGACTTTCTTTATGGAAAAAAGGATGGAAAAATAATAATAAAAGAATTACTTTAAAAGTTACAAAAATATAATAAATGTAGAATAATTATTAATTTTTCAGGGGATGATTATTATAATGTAATATTAGTTGTTAAATGAAAGTGTAATAGCTGGAACCACCCTTTCTCATTCTATTAAACTTGTGGAAAACTACTTTATTAGAGAGGGAGATAACAAAAGAAGAAAAAGGAATTAATTAGGAATTGCAGGAATAGGATTTTAGGTTATCAGGTTGTGGGCATTGAAAAAAGGGGCACAACCTGTGTCCAACCTGGGATACAAAGTACACTCAGGTCTATCCTAGTTAGGGCTTGGCTATTTGCACTTGTGTTAAGCTTTGTTCTGTTGAAACTTGAACCAGCACTTATGTAGAGCATCACAATGTGCTTTGTTCCTCCTAGAATTCTCACTACGAAGAGGTCGAATGAGGAAACCATCCCAGATAATCTTGTGGTTTTCTACACATTCAAGTAAAGGTATGTATTTTCTTGTTTGGACTAATAATTTATTTGAGATGTAAATAACAGGGGGAGAATTGTTATAAAACAATTTCCCTGTATGTAAAAGTGATAAGAAGGGAATTAATTTTTATAATTAAAAAATAAACTACTGTATTAATTATTACAATTTCCACAAGCTTTTTTTAACTGGTTATAGGCAATTTTCTACCTAGCCCATAACCAAACGAGGCCACAAATTGGAGATCGTATTTGTGCAGATTTTAAATGAGACAAGTGCAGATTTGGAAAGTAGTAAAGACAGATTTGATAAGTGAGAGATAGGCAAAGACAAAATTGAAAGGGACAATAGTTGTTGCCAAACACATGTATCTCTTCATAACCAAAGGGTGCGACCCTTTCATAAGGACACTCACAAGTAAAAGGGTGTGACTTCCTCCACTCAAAGGAAATATTAAGGAGAATGTTCCATTTGAAGAAGAAATAAAAAAGGGGAAATTAATTAGGAGAATAATATGTTATTCTCAAAGGAAACAATGAAAAGTAGGTATTAATACCTCACAAGATAGGTCCTATGGTGGAATGGGTTATGCTACTTTATACAAAGGTACTAGATAAGACCTGCAGTAGAATGGGCATGGGTTACATCATACGAAAGCACTAGATAAGACTTGTGGTGGAATGAGATGGACTACATCATATAAAGGCACTATTTGTGGAGGATGGTCCATATAGGGGATGGAAAGTAATTGCAATAAGGGGGAATAGAGAGGCTTCACTAAGTATGCCAACACCATGAAGCATGGGGCCAAGGGGGATAAAGATTTTTCTCTTGGGCCTAGGATTTAATTAAGGACATCCTATTGTAGTACTTCCACCAATGCATAAGGGAGAATTATTTTGATAGCTAAGGAAAGGATCTTTAGCCATATGAGGTGAGTAAGATAGGGTGATGGAGGGGAATATTGTAAAGGTCCTACTAGGTATGCCAATCCCATGAAGTGTGGGGCCAAGTGAGGGAGCGGGGCAAGTTTCTTGAGCCTAGGAAAGAGACAATGAGGACACTACATCATGTCTTTCTTATCGCATTCCTTATATGGTTAAGATCATGGAAGATAAGTGCTATAAGTATGTTTCTTACATAAACCTAAATATGCATTATATTGTTAACTGATCCCTACGTTAGGATGGTATATCTCTTTGTAATATAAATTTATAAAGCTAAGGCAGATTATATAACACTAACAATATAATTACTTTGTCTCTATATATATCTTTGTATTATCCATTTATAAAGCTCAAGGCAAATTATATTACACTAGCAATATAACTAGTTTATATATATATAAACTGGTTATATTGCTAGTGTACTTATTTGGTCATTACATGACCTAAATCAGGTTTACATTGTTAAAAGACATTTTTAAGAGGTAAATTTATATCTCTAAACATCTTACAATTTCTATTTTAATGGAATTTGTGATTCTAGGCAAAAAATTTAGGCAATCCCAAAAAGGGGACATTATATAATCTTCAAAGCATTTGAGGTTTTTGGAAAAATCAATGCTTCACTAGAATTGAGAACTTTAGAGTTAGAAATGCTTTACTGAAATCAATGACTTGTTCAATACCTCAAGGACTTTAATAGATTAGGCTATATAAATTGGAGCCTTCTCAAAATAGAAATTGAAACTTTAAAAAACAAAATTAAATTGTATTAACCAATACATCAAATATATAGAGTTAACAAACACTATAAAAAGTGTTAACTAAAAAAACAGTTGTTTAAACAAAGATATTTAAAAATAGACCAAATTAAGAAAACTAAAGATAAAGCCTAAATGACCATTAAATCAGGTTCTAGAAGAATGAGCTAAATATAGAAAGAACCCAGGATTTTGAGAATATCTAATACCCTCCCTTATGGTCATTCTATCAATTACCCTACAGAAGACTGTACATGTCTTGTTTTTGCAAGAGCATCCTAGGGTAGTTTGCAATCTTGTATGTTGGTGTTGCAGGAGCATTGAGCTTGGATTTTGCGGACCCTATGTTTCGCATGGTAAGGGTTATGTTCGAGGCATATTGGTGGACCTTCTCCTATGTGCGCATAAGGATTGGAGTTATCGCGCTGGAGTTAGAGCTCTTTTGGTGGCTGTTGGTAAAGTGTTCCTATTTCCTAGACAAACTTTGGAGATTGTTTTCGCGAACTTTGATCTGAGGGAGTTGGCTTGTGCGATCTTAGATGTGGATCATTGGATGGCATGTGGTCCTATAGCTAAGGACGCATAATGTTATTTTATCTTATGAGTTAGTTATGATTGTAAACTTGGGGCTTGTCCTAAGTATTTACTTATTTCATGCATTTAATATTTGTTGCCAAACTGACTTGTGGCTTGAGAGTTTATTTAATGTAAGGGTTTATCTAATGTAACTTGCTAGGCCAACCTGTGGCTTGGTTTAGTATAAGTAGAGGGTCTTGTGATGTCTAGAGGATGGAGTGAAGCATGAATGAAACATGGAGTAGTAGCTGAGAGGAGCGAAGTTTAGCAAAGCTAGTAGCTAAGTGTGGGCTTGGAAAACAAAAAGGCTGCTTGGTGGCTTGCAAGCACAAGTTTATATTCGTCTTGGGATTTTCTACCAAATTGTGGGTTTGGGCTAGCTAGGGGTTGGATCTTGCGAGTTCTTGCACAACTGTTATTGAATTGCTTTGTATTTGGTTGTAACCTAGGAGGCCTTACAGTCGGGCATGTTAGATGTAAATCTGATTATTCTATTATGAGGATGTGTTGTTTGATTTAATTCTCTATGTTATTGTTATTCTTCCACTGTGTGGTTATTTGTTGGGGGCTAGGACATCTCCTTTGAGGATTCTCCTACCTTTTACTACATCACTTGTGGTAAAAAATCCTTTATAACATTCTACTGCTACTTAGACTGCCTTGGATTTACAAAATGTCAATGACCAAGAGTAGCCAAAAAAAAGAAGGCTGTCCCTTCTTCAAAATGGTCTGAAATAAGAGACAAGAGCCTGCCATTGATTCTGTTGCTAAGATAAGTCTACCATTAACTCTCCTAGAATTTGCAAAACCGCTAACTAGAAATTATTTAACAAATGCCCAACCTAATTTTGGATAACAAAATTATACTTCCTCGTAGACAAAGATAAATACTGAGAACAATTGTCATGATTTTGAGGAAAAATCAACAAACCCTCCAAAATTTTGTAGATGAGAAGGATGCCCCAAAATAGATTGCAAGACACCACCATTTGAAGTAAATAGAGCATCATTTTTTTTTGGAAAAAAATGGTAAAAAATTCTAAAATCAAAATCCCTAAAATAGCATCTCATGCGAACTTCACGCATTACAAAAACCAAAAACAATTTTTGAGGAGAGAAATCAACCAAAACCAAACACAATATTTGAGGTGAAACATTGATCAAACCAAACACAAGTTTTGAGGAGAAAATTTGATCAAGACCAAACACAACTTTTGAAGTGAAAAATTGAACAAACCAAATGCAAGTTTTGAGGTGAAAATTTGATCAAAACTAAATAGATAATTGACACAAAATCCAAGACAGATTTGCATTGAAAACATCATTTTTGGGGAAAAAAGGTAAAACCTTTCTAGCAACTAGAGAGCCCTACTGGACTGTAGAAACCCTGACCAAGTCATATGGCAGAAAAACCTTTAGGAAAAAATTATAACCACTAAAGATAATTTTTTAAGGAGAAAAATTATTAAAAAATCCAAAACTGATTTTTAATGGGAAAAATTGACTCCAAAAAACTCACAATGTGAAATACAATTTTCACATTTAGGGTTTTATACAAAAAAACTGCTGCAAAACTAGATTATTTTTGAGGAAAAATTATTAAAACTCAGCAGATGAATTTTTAGGAAAAGTTGTTACAAACTTACAACCCTCTCGTAAGGGGACTCAATCATACCTAGATTGGCTCCCGCTCTCATACCATGAAACTTCAAAAAACGGAACTAAATTGTATAAACCAATACACTAAATATATAGAGTTTACAGTGCGATCAAAAGCGTTAACTGAAAAAGCAAGTTGTCTAAATAAAGACATGTACAAATAGACCAGCTTAACAAAAACTAAAAATAAAGCCTAAATGACCACAAAATAAGGTTCTAGGATAACAAGCTAAATATACCAAGAACCCAGGATACTAGAAATATTCTAATAGAAATATATCTTCTGCAATATCAAAAAAATATAAATAATCCTCGGGAACTTCTTTGTGGCCACTTTCCCCAATGACTTTAAATCCTAAACATATAATATCACCCCCAACGAGTTTACCAACAAAACTTGCTGCAATTCTCATCCATTAATTAGAACTCAAGTTTAGATTTTCCAACTGACAACAATAAATCCTGGCCAAAGATTTAGTTTTGCAACAGTAAAAGTGAACAATAAACAACAAAATTAATTGATTAAGATCAAAATATTAAAGACAGAAGATGTAAAGCACTTATGACAGACAACATTAAAAGTTCTTATTGAAAATGACATTAAAGTCTTATAGCCAGGTTTACAGTAGTCAGTGTTAACAGTGAAAGAAAAAAAAAGTAGTCAAACAAATGTTTGTGGTTTTATTATGTTAATATGTATATTGTACCTACCTCAGTCAAGAGTAAATAGGATCAAAGAAGACTTAATCATGATCAAACAACATTTAATGACAATCAATCAATCATCAAATTTAGTCAACATCATGCACTGAAAAACATGTAGCAAGTTGTGAGTATTATTCTGGCTAGTGATGTGCACTTGTATTCTAGCAACAAAAATGAAATAAGAACAATAAAGAGGGGCAATTTACCACAGCAAATGTTCCAGTTCCAGCTGTTTCAGCTGTTAAACCTCCAGGAGGAATGCTTATCTTGAGCTGAGAAGATGTTCTTGTTAAGATCTGCTCAGAAAATCCCATTACTGTTGGAAAATGGTTATAAATTTATATTGCTTAAAATTCAGAAGCATTCTCATCATCCTAAGCATCGTAATTAAAAGCTTACCACTTTCGTCCCCGCAGGCTGACATATCTTTCTGTTAGATAATTCTCTCATATTACTATTCTCAGAAGCAGCCTTATCAAGGAAACCATCTTCGGACATTAAGGCTTCAACAACTTCACCTGCAGACTACATCACGTAGCTAACTGTAATGATTGAATACAACACTTTACAAAGCTGTTTCTTATCAATTCATACAGATGCCTATTCCAGCATCCTTCTATGGTAGGACTTTAGTGACTATTCTAATTGCCAATAATGATCAAATGGCATCGAGCAAGACAAATAGAGTTAATATAAATCATGAAAATGCTTGAGTATCCACTAGTAGAATTACTACCTATTTATTTTCATTGTTAATAATAAATATGAAAAGTAACTTCCAAGGACGCAGACTCCCCTATCCAAGGTTATGCAAAATAACCTTTTGTCTACAATTTTTTGGAACTCATAGTAAGGAAAAATTATTGAGGCCTCTCTTAGGCCCATGATGATTACTATACACCTTTTATCATGTCAAATACTTCTTTTCCTTCTCTCATTAAACATTTAGACAAATTATATGTCTAAACGGTAGATGCCTTACAAACTCCCTTTATGTAAATTTGTAGTAGCTTCTGTTGCCATTGATGTAATGTTTTAGAGAGATTGAAAAAAGTTATATTAGGAGACAAATGAATCATACCTGAAAGCGATCTTCTGGTGCAGGCTCAAGGAGTCGCTCAACAATGTTTGCAAAATGTGAGCTCATTGGGACCAATCCCTTGAAGTCTATCTTCAAACGTTTCTGCAAAACATATAATGTGAAAATATTGTTTCAAAATAACCCATCAGGCATGGGCACAAAAATATCATTCTTTTTAAGAGAGGCTTTCCACCGAACCTTACATTTCAATAATGATGAAACATACATGATTAGATAGAAGTAATTATTTTTAAATTTTTATGCAATGTTATTGCAAATATCTCAAGTGTAACAATATCATTTGAAATGATTTTAATTTGCAATTTAATTCTCTTGTCCCATCACCAATTAATGTTAGGAGCAGCACTAGTTCTTGTAGAACTTACGAATTAATTGTGCATCACAAGCTTCCTATTTTTACTTGTTCAACAAAAATTCCTTGTTTATATTTACTTGTTTCATAATTTCATACGATTCTAGAGACAGTTGGTGAGAGTGTGAACGAGTGGCATGATGGATTTATGATTTCATTGTTCAAAATTATATCTTAGGAACTTCTGAATAGGGATATAGAGCCCATCAACTTGTTCTTGTTCATCAAAAGGATAACATATATACATTATAAGGGAAACAAAGTTCCCAACAAACCTAAGACATAGCAATGGCCATATTATCATGGTTGATACTGGTACTCAAATGTACATCCCAAGATAAAGTCCTAACCATGGACAAAAATATATCTTGGATCAATTCTCACCATTTCAATTGAGCGTGGTACCATCAAAAGAGTTTCATCTTACTCTAACCACACATCAAGGATTATGATTTTTTTAAATTGAGGGTATAGATGTAAATATTAAAATAATATCTCCTAAATTAGATTATTTCTATATTGATATTGTAAACATATTGTATAATAGATTCTTTCTATTATTTGTATGTTTCTTTTTAGAAACATCTCTCTTGTGATCTCTACAAGAATGTTCTTTGTTAAAAATTCATCCAATATTTTACCTATTTTCTGTCCAATATGGTATCATAGCGAGATGTTTTAGTTTTCAAAACAAGAAAAAAAATGTTGTTTCTAAAAGTTTTTTAGAGAATTTTTTCAAGATACATGGGTCTGGTCTAAAAAAAAATCCTACCCACATTTGTTCTCTGTAACCCACATATGGATATTTGAGTCATCATTTTTTTCTTTTTCGGGGGATTCTCAAAGTCCTATTTTGAGCAACTTGCATAACCAATCTTTTCCACTTCCAGCATCACAACATTTTCTCGACAGGATCCTGCAACTCCTGCATCTGCTGTCTAGGGGATCTGTGATCATTTGCCCTGTTTCAACCTCTTTTGATCATGACTATTATTTTTTGGGGGGTATTGCAAGTTGTGATGGGATTTTATAGCCTGCATTTGTGTTTAGGAAACTATGTTGGCAACCTACGTCTTCATCAGATCTGCAACCTGCATTTTTTCCACCATTTTTCTGTGTATGGACAACCTTCGAGTCAACTGCCTGGGGTTTCTTTCGAAACCTCTATTTATTCATCTACTTCAAACTTAAACTACATATTCTTGATGAGTTTTTTGAGACTTCAACTAGGTTGTCTTCAAATTTTTTGGGTGTCTCATTTTTCATGCCTTAATTTTAGTGCTAGCAGATTCACCTTGAAATTTGTGCATGTACCACTGTAATCAGCACATTCAAATTTGTGAGTGAAGCCATCTACTCTTCTCGTCTTTTGTGCCTCAAAAAGTGTGCAATGACATCTTTGACCAACATTCTATTGGAAGGCAATTAAAAATTTAGTGGCAGCAACTACAATACTTGGAAGAAATGCATGATGACGATCTTCAAATACAAATGTCTTGACAAGATTGTTTTGGGCAAGACTACTTGTCCTGCAAATGAAGGCAAAGAGCAAGATAAACTTGATGAGCAAAATCAAGAAGTTGTCATGCTCATCAAAATCTTGTCCATCAATAATCAACTCCTATAGGTTCCTTCAAGTAAAACAATTGCAGAAATTTGGAGTCATTTAAAAGGTTTGTTGAAACCTCGGACAAGAGTCGTGCATTCTTTCTGAAGAACATCCTCTCCTTGATCATGATGGATGATTAGGTATCCCTGTAGGGTCATCTCAATAAAATCAAGGATATTTGAGATCAACTAGAGGCCATCGCATGTAAAATGGAAGAAGACATGCTGGTGATCACCCTGAAGAGCCTACCGTCTTCCTACGAGAATTTTTTGAAACTCCCAACATTGCTTCTACTCCCTTTGATGTTTCGTTTTTAATCTCTGCATAATGCTTCAACAAAAAGATCGCCCAAAAAAACAATTTCACACTATTACCAGCTCATCTTCAAACACTCAAGCCTTATCAGCTAACTTCGTTCATAAGAATACAAGCAACCATCAATTCTCTTGGTCTTCTCAGCAGAATCCTTCTGTTCAATCATCAGAGGCCCAAAGAAGGAAAACATTTAGTGTAACTACTGCCATAAGTTTGGTCATATAAAATTGGACTGTCATAAACGCTTAGTTGCTCAAGCCAAGCAATTTGGTTCCCAGCCTTCAGCGCATGTTATGGAGCACACCGAGCAAGGTGAATCTTCCTTTTACACCTTCATGGCTAAAAGGTTTGCAAATCATGTAAAATCCTCTTCTTGCTACGTTGATTTAGGTGCCTCTTGTGACTTCACACATTGTCAAGATTGGTTCATAGATTTACACCCATTCTTAGATTCAATAATTTTTGGAGAAGAGTACACCATTGATGAAAAAGAAACTGATTTTCCTTGATGTGTACTACGTTGTAGGGATGGAACTCAACCTTCTCTCAGTTAGTCAAATTTTGAGGCATTCTCATCAACTAGATGTGACCTTCAATTCACATTAGTACAATATCATGGATCGAGAAACCCAGTCTACAGTTGTTGTAGTTGTTGAGGATCATGGTCTTTTCAGACTTGTTGACTCTGGTGATTCTCAGGACCTTGCTATGGTAGCTCAATGTTCTTCTATTAGTAGACTGTAGCATCTGTGCTATGTGCATTATCTGTCTCAACTTGTTCGGGAAGATCTTGTCATTGGACTGCCAAAGATTCAGATCCAAAACCTTGAAGTTCAAGAAGCATGTGAAGCTGGGAAGCAACATCACACTCCTTTTTCAGATGGTTACTCCTAGATAGCTTCTAATGTATTACAACTGGTCTAAGTTACCAATTTGGGTTCAACAACGCGTTCGAAAACAACAACCCGGTATGTGGGTTTGTGAATTAATTTTTTCATTATGGTTCGTATGGGTTCGTTTGTATTATATTTATGTGTGCGCGTATGCATTATATATACAAAAAATTAAGAGAAATATACATAATTGCAAGGCTAGACCATTTCATATTCATATAATGCTAAAGATAAATATTAAAAATTTAAATATAGTAATACTTGATCATTTATATTTAAATATAGCAGTTCACAATTGTAATGAAAATCATTACACAAAATTATTCAATTACAAAATGAAAATGTAGTTCATGAGAGTTTGAAACATGATTCAATGTTCAATGTTCATCAATCATCATAGGGATTATCAAAATAATCATCTATGGGATTACCAACAACTGCAAGTAGATCATCATCATCAACAATTGATCACCTCACTTCAAACTGACAAGATGGAGAGAGCAAATGTGCAATAGAAGTGTGTTTGGAGACTTCAAAATGGGTTGTTTTAGGGTTAGAACCAAAAAAGAATAATAAAAAATGTATTGTTTATCTTTTTGGGCCCACTTTATAAGCTAGATGGCATGGGTTCTTACGGGTCTGCAAGGGTCCTTGCTTGCTTCCCCCAGATTCGCGTTGGGCTTGAGCGGAGTCCATGAGGGTCCTTGCTCAATTTGCCTAGGTTCGCGCTAGGTTTGGCTAGGGTCTGCGACCAGCCCTGTACATCCTCACGGATCCCTAGACCCATAGACTCATCAAGACCCACATGGTTTGTAATGTCCCCATTTTTGCCAGCATTGGAGTTTCAAGGATTAGCCTATTAATATGATCCTCATAGACTAATTATTGTGGATAGAAGGTCTTCTAAGGCAGTGGCTTGGTTTGGGAGGGTCTTGTCTTCTCCACAATTCAGTAAGCTACAGGTTGGTCTTCATTTGGCTCATATTAGACTTCATTTGGGCTTAGTTTTGGGTACTTACTATTTGTGGTAAGTTGGGTGTTGATTGAGATGGACCCTTTCTATTTTTGGAAAGTGCATTTGGTCACCTGGAGAAATAATAGGTATAACCCCTATTTCAAATGACATATTTAAATGATGAGTATTTGAGAGTTATTATATTTTTAGTGGCCAAATTATTTATCAATTTATTAAATGGCTTATTATAAAGTTATAATTTAACTTTATAATTTCACTTAAGTTGAGAGTTGAGTTATCATTGGAAAGAGCCATTTATTAATTAGTTAAGCCAAGTCAAGTGAGAGAATCTAATGGAAGCTTCTAATTAATGTTGTGTGGTGAAGCTTCTTGAGTGAAGTTATATTTTGGCAACAAAAAGGGCATTTGGAGGTTATAAAAACAAGCTCATTTGTTAAGAAAAGCATGTTTGGATATTTTCTTTTCTTTTGATGCCTTTGTGGCTTTTTTTGAGTTCTGATTTGTATGCCCTTATTGAAGTATAAAGGTCTAAATTCTGAGTTGTTCCATTGAATCTACAGCTGAAGTATTGTAGATTAAAATCTGAGATTTTAGTTTGGGTTTGCTTTGCAAATAGTTGTTGTGGTAAAACTATTTGCTAATTTTCCTACTGTTTAATCTATGTCTAAGGAGATTGTTTGCTGGAGGTATCCTGTGGATCTATGGAAGAGGGATTTTTGTGAACTGCTGTAAAAATTGATAAAGTTCGAAACTGGATCTGTGACTGCCAATTGCAGTGGTAGCGTATGAGCTTCAGCATTGTCCAAAACGTGTATATGTCCTGGATGTCATTGCTCATTGCTGAAGCGATTTGTTTATGACCAGCATTTGAGCTAATTGGGAGCTGTGGATGACTGAAGGGGCAGCGTTTTCATTGGATAAATCTGCTGCTAGGTAATTGGAGGTTTTGCATCTCATCTTAGACCATCAGCATTACAAATCGGGCTGCTACCAAGGGACTGTGACCAACATTTTGGGTGTATCAGGGTCTGCAAATATTTACGCCTAATTTACAGTCAACATCATGCTTGGGAATTGAGGCGGCATTCAAAGGGAATCTCTCCTTGCATTGTATACAGCAGCAAACCAATCAGGTTCCTTTAATCATTTGCATTGCATCGAAATTGCTTGTTAATTATGGTTGCATTAGCATATTGAATTGTTCAAGTGCAAAATCAGGTTCTTTATTATATGTAATTTTTCTATGCAAGGGTATAATCAGTTAGTTGCAGCTGGGACTACTATCAAATAATTGTAAGTGCACAAGAATTGAGTTTGATGTAATAAGTGCAAAATAAATTTCAATGAGCATTCAGCTTTGAAATTTTAGTTGCAGTTCCTTCAGAAAATTTCCTAGATAAAATTACATCTGATTTTGCTAGCATATTTTGGTAAAGAATTCATTTGCAAAATGTTGGCCCAAAAAAAAAAAAAAATGATTGGTCTAAATTTGGTAAAGATTGGAGAGATTTAAGATATAGACGGGTGAGGGTTATTACAAGGTTAGGCACAGATCCCTGGACCCATGGACCATGAGGATCCACATGGTTGGGCACGGACCCTGCCTGAACCTAGCACAAACCCCCACTGAACCCAGACCTGGTTTGCACCCAGACCCAATTCAAGGGTCCAGAGAGGGCATGTTAGCTAGGCTGTATGTTGTGATGATCTGACTTTGAACCTTACATAGAGTTCTACATATTTTCTATTTAGCTTTGGTAGATTAATTTCCATTTTCCCTGATATCCCTTATTGGTGTAAAATGTTCCCTTATATACTATATTATGTGAAAAAGTATGTCTTTTTGCTGACTTAAATTATATTTTATTAATATGATTAAGTCTTTAATATTTATTAAAATTAAAAATATTATTATATATAATTCAATTTTTTTATTTCAGTTATTGATAATAACATTTTATTATTTTATTTAATACTTAATTATCAATTTATTCATTTTTTTTCCATAATATTGTTATTATTATATTATATATTGTAATATTATAGTATAATATAAAATTATACTATTATAATTATATTATTATTTATAATAATCGTTCATTATATTTCATTATATAAATCTCATTTTAGCGGGGATATCACAGTCATCCCCTCTCAAATTTGCTTGTCCTCAAGCAATTGATTTGATTTTTAATTATTCATAGCTTAGAGTCATTATATTCTCTACATACACATTAAACACTTGCAAAAATATACCTGTTAGTATATGATGGCCTATTCAAGAATGCATGAAATAAAGACACAAAGAAGACACGAAGCAAACACATTAATGCATGAATACACAATGTAGACACAAAGTATACATGTTAAAAATTTGTTAAATTCCTTTTTACAATTCAAAATAAGAAAAGGTTAAGGAAATGTTTTACCAATTTCAATTGTAAATGTCGTGCTCCTTTTCTCTGTCTGGAAATCAAAAAGTTCTTGAATAAGCATCTTGTAGACATTTCCATTTAGCTAGTATTACAATAGGGTGTCCAATTCCTTGGTGGATGGTAGATTTACAGTTTCTCGAGTTTGGACACGCTTAGCTTGGGGCTCCCTCAGATCTTTATCCATATTGGGATTCTCTTGCCCCAATGCGACCAATTTACTCCTCCCCCTGTGCACACTCCCTACTCACTAGGCGCATGTTTAATTTTGTTGTGGATGGTAGTTTTACTGTTGCTCGAGTTTGGACACGCTCAACTTGGGGCTCCCTTAGATCTTTATCCATATTGGGATTCTCTTGCCCCAGCGTGACTGATTTACTCCTCCCTCTGTGCACAGTCCCTATCCATCATCAATTTAAACGCCAAAGGTTCTAAATTCTATTAACAATTTTGGGTAATGTCAATGTTCCCTATGTATTAAATTCCATAATGGAGGGTAGATTTATAGCTGCTTGAGTTTGGACATGATTTGCATGAGGCTCACCCCAGTGTGAGGGACTTACTCCTCCCCCTGTGCACACTTCCTATCCATTATGCAATGATACACAAAAGGGATTTTCTTCTAGTTCACAAATAGTTTTATTTCAATTTACGCACAAAAAAAAAAAAAAAAAGATTAGACATGGTACATAAAACATTATATGCATGATAATCACGATGTACAATATGCCAGATTTATTATTTAGGTCATTAATGACATTATTGATTAATTATCACACATTTCTAAAATATAAAAATAATTCAAAAATAAAGTTAACATATTTATTGCACCCAAATTGTAACACATAACATGTCATATTTGTTATTAAAATGTATGAAAAATCCATTATACATACCTCATACGAATCGGTGTACCCTTACTATTCTTGGTTGTCACAATTTGAAATCAACATACTTTTAATCATGGCGCTGTATTTAGTAGGACATTGTTCTTGTACCTTGCAATAAGTAATAATAATAAGTCAATCACTTTAGGTGACGCCCTCTTTTATCGAAATCTTATAGAAAACTTTTTCAAATCTTTCTGTATATCTTATTTTTCTCCCATCTCTTCCTACTTCTTAATTCATCCAACTAAGAAACACTCAACACGGCATGGAATTACTTTCCCACGATAAGGAAAAGAGTGAGGGTTTATTCACTTTTCATCTTACTCATCATGGTGTCATTCGTTTGTCACAATAGCAAGAAGGCAAATATAGGATTGACAAACCGACAACGCTCATTGGGTTGGGTCTTACCTTATCAACATGTTAAACCTTCCATTAATGTTAACAATGGACCCACCTTCTAGGCTCGGTATATAATTAATCTTTATTGCAATATTTCTCTTTACTCCTAGTCGTACTTGGAAGATTTAGGTGCTGATCTAACCCATTACAGATCACACCAACCACTAAAACTTTTTTGTTCGCTGCCCTATTTTCTTGCAACCATTTTTTTATGGTCTATACTCCAATCATTTCAAATCCTCTTGATGCCTATCCTTTTGATAGCTCCTTTTATCGGCTAAAAGTTTGTACTATTCCATTATTCGTCTACCCCTTTGGAATAGACCAGTACTAGTACAGCCTGACGAATGGCAGAATCAATTTGACCTATTATATAGGGGAGAAGGTCTGAAAGAGGCCGTATGGAATGAGGCCATACGGTGGCTATTGGGAGGCCAAATTGATAGCCATACGATGGAGAGAAAACACAGTATGGTGCCTTCAGATTCTAGCCATACGGTGTCAATGCAAGTCCGTAGGGTGGGTGGGGCAAAACAACAAGGCCATACGGATAGAAGGTATGGGGGCCGTATGGTGGGAGTGTTTTAGAACAGCCGTACAATAGAAGGGAGGCCATATGATGAGCTGGGGTTGAACTTGGAGGTCGTACAGTGTACGGTAGTGGTTTGGAATGGAAGGTAGGAGTTCGTATGGATACAAAGAGTGATTGCAGAATAGTAGATAGTATGAACAAACAACGAGTTTTAATGCAGATAAACAATAGATGGAATTACACAGAACAAGAGAGTAGAACCAATTGAACACAAGGATAATTTGCAATATGATAGTGCTCCGATTTGCCAGATGATCTGAGCAAAGTGTTATAGGTGATGGAATAGGGTGAGGGTTGAATCCCATTGAAACTGAACAAAACCAAATAGGGAAGGTCTTTCACTTCCAAAATGGCGAACAACAGAGAACTCCAACAGGAATTCAAAGTATAGACTAAATAATCCAAAATTGCATACATAATGACAACCTACAAGCCGTGCTTAAATACCCGTTGGGGAAAACTTTCCGAGGGTGTACAAAGATAGCCGACGGCAACACAAACTACGAAATCAAAACAAAAATGGGTTCGAGTTATAATAAATCAATCATTCCATTAACAATAGTTTGATTAATGATTTATTTTATAATGGGAACATTGCAGTCCTCCTGTCTCAAATTTTTCTTGTCCTCAAGCAAACGCAATGCTAGGTGTTGAAGAATGTGCTCACCTTCCCAAGTTGCGTTGTCCAACAACAAGTGTTTCCAATGCACCAAATATTCCTTCACTATGCTATTCCACAGAGCCTACTCCCATACATCAATGATCTCAACTGGTTCCAGAATGAGCTTTCCTTCATTGGGCGGCATAAGGTCTGTGGCTACCGTAATGTTCTGCCCTAGGGCCTTCTTAAAGCATGAAACATGAAAGATGTTATGAGTACGGCTCCCCTCTGGAAGTTTCAGCTCGTAGGTGACTTCACCAATGTGATGAACTATACAATAGGGGCCATAAAATCATGGCTTCAATTTTTCTTTTCCCTTTTCCTTTAATGAGGATTGTCAATATGGCTGGAGCTTGAGATAAACTAGGTCTCCTACTTCAAAACTCCTCTCCATTTTGTGTCTGTTGGCGTACATCTTCTGTTGATTTTGTGCTCATTGTAAGTTTTCCTTTAGGCATCTGAGGATGTCCTATCCCTCCTGAAGCTAATCCCTTGCCCTCGGTGCGTGACTGTCACCCAAAACTATGTCAATGAAGGAAAGGGGTTCGTACTCGTATAGAGCTTTGAATGGTGTCATTCCGATGGACATGTGGTCCGTGATATTGTAACAATATTCCTCTAGGTGTATCCATTTAACCCACGCCTATTGTTGTGCCAAAACGTAGTTCAGAAGGTAATCTTCGAGCTACTTGTTCACAATCTCTGTTTGTTTGTCTGTCTGAGGGTGGTAACTAGTACTTGGTGACAATTTTGTCCCTGCCAACCAAAACAATTTTGTCCAGAAAACACTAATGAATTGCTCATCCCAATCACTGACAATGTTTTGTGGTAACCCATGCAGACGAAAGACTTCTCTAAAAAACAAATCGACAACTTATGCAGCCTGAAATCTGAGGGGATGGCGAAGAAATGTGCATACTTTGTCAATTTGTCAACCACCACGAAGATACAATCTTTTCCGTTCACCTTGGGAAGTCCAATTATGAAATCCATCGAGATACTTTCCCACTTATATTCTAGAATTGGCAGAGGTTGCAATAACACGATAGGTAGAGTATGTTCAAATTTGTTTTGCTGGCAGACCGCACACTCTCTTACATACTGCAATACGTCTCCTTTGAGTCCTTTCCATGAAAACCTCTCCCTAAGACTTTTGTAAGTTTTGGGGAAGCCTGGGTGTCCTGCCAAGGGTGAGTCATGCACCTCCTTCAAGATTTTCTACTTCAATTTGGATTCCGGCACTAAAAATATCCAACTTTTATAGTAAATGATGTCATCTACCACTTTGTACCGATCATCCTGGGTGTTGCCATCCATTAGTTCACAGGCAAATGTGCCTTCCAGTCAGCTGAAAACTGGTTTAGTGAGCAAATGGTGGGTTTCTTGGACAAGG
The DNA here is from genome assembly GCA_028749045.1 of Cupressus sempervirens. Classification (NCBI taxonomy): domain Eukaryota; kingdom Viridiplantae; phylum Streptophyta; class Pinopsida; order Cupressales; family Cupressaceae; genus Cupressus; species Cupressus sempervirens. The sequence goes on along the minus strand of CM053784.1, from coordinate 772,728,684 downwards.
CATCTACAACCACATTGTTCTTTCCTTTCACATATTCAATGTCAAAATCAAAACCCTAAACCTTGCTTACCCATTTTTTTTGCCTCTCATTCAAGTCCCCTTGCTCCAGAAAATATCTCAAACTATTGTGATCCGTATGAACAACTAACTTGGCACCCACCAAATATTGCTGAAACTTGGTTAGTGTATGTACGATGGCCAACATCTCTTTGTCGTAGATGGAATATAAGCATTCTGTTTGCGTAAGCTTCCTGCTCTCATAAGTTATGGGTGTCTATCTTGCATCAGTACTGTGCCAATGCCTTTTCCGGATGTGTCGCACTCCAAAATGAACAATCAAGTGAAATCAGTTAATGCAAGTACGGGACAAGTACTCATTGCCTCTTTCTGCTTATAAAAAGTGAGTTGTGCCTTTTCATTCCACTAGAAAGACCTCTTCTTTGTAGATCCGTTAAGGGTGCGCTAAGTTGAGAGAATCCTTTAACGAACCTCCACTAATAACTACACAATCCGAAAAACCCTCGCAAATCTGTGAGTGACTTTGGGGGAGGCCAATCAAAGATGGCCTAAATCTTCTCCTGATGAACTTGAACTCCATATTTACTAAAAACATGCCCCAGGAACAATATTTCTGTCATACTGAATTCACACTTGGATTGCTTGAAGAACAAAAACTGCTCCTTCATATTCCTTAGGACTTCATCTAGATGCTTCAGGTGCTCTCCCATGTCCTGCTATAAATAAGGTCATCAAAAAATGCCAATAAGTACTTACGCAATTGTTTGTTAAAGATGCGATTCATGCATGATTGGAATGTAGCAGGTGCATTTGTTAATCCGAATAGCATGACCAAAAACTCATAATGCCTGTAGTGACAATGAAAGGCCATCTTTTCCACGTCTTCCTCCCTCATGTAGATTTGATGGTATCCAGAACAAAGATCTATTTTCGAAAAGTAGACTGCGCCATGCAATTCATCCAACAACTCATCTATCCTTGGAATGGGATATCTATTCTTTATTATTTTTTGTTCAACGCATGGTAGTCTGCACACATGCACATTGTCCCGTCCTTTTTGGCCAGTACCACTGATGATGCAAAAGGACTGGAACTGGGACGGATCCATCCTTTCTCTAGCAATTCCTGAATTGTCTTTTCAATCTCATCTTTGAATTTTTTGGGATGGTAGTACGGTGTGATTATGACTGGCTTGGTTCCCACTTCCAACTCGATAGTATGTTCAAACCCTCGATGAGGTGGTAGGCCGAAAGGAATGTCTATAAAAACTTTATCATGGTCACTCAAAATCTTCTGGAGATTATCATCTTATGGAGGTGTCAACTACCCTTTTATAAGTTATGCCAAAACAAAACAATGTGCAGCCCAAGCACTGTCATTACGTTGGAAAATTGCCTCCATCCAATGCGCAATAACTTCCTTTGGACCCTCATTTGCCATTTCGCGGAGAACAACCTTCTTTCCATCGACAACAAAAGTGAAATCCATCCGTTTGAAGGTCTAAGTGTATTCATCAAGTGTCTCCATCCACTGTATGCCCAAAATAACCTCCATGTCATCAAGGTCCACTATGAAGAAATCCTCGATCATCATGTGATTTCTCATTGTAATACTTAGTTGAGGAACAAGGTGTGTGTAGCATAGAAGAGTCCCTCCGGCAACCTTGACCTAAAATCTTGCGTGTGTCTCCGTAGGTAGACCTCTTCACCTTACCAGAGATGAGTTTATGAAGTTTAGAGTGGCTCTGCTATCGAGCATCACCATAACCCTTTGTCCTTGAAGGGTTCCCTGTACACAGGATACTATGCACCTCGGGCTTGTAATAACCCCAATAGGTTATAACTTCTTCAAACACCAAAAATCTTTAAATTTCAGTTGTTTGACATTTCGTCAAACACTGTGCAAGCAAGCTCTGATACCACTGTAATGACCCTCCTCAAATCTGCTCTCAAAAATGCTGATTGAAGGCTCAAAGAATTTTGCCAAACAATTCACATGCAAGGGACGTATGACTGATATAGTATTTCAGCTAGCTTCAAATGACTTTTTCTTCAATTTGCATCAATGAAAATCTTGTGCTAGAAGACTACAATGGACTACACAATGACTTAACATGAGTGTGCTACTAATTTTGACAATATTCAGTGCATATATATGATCTAAGCATGAGAAATGAACACCTACAGCCAACTGACATTTTTACAAATAGTTGGTATGCAAACTAACTAGCTGATAAATAATGATATTAAATTGCTTAAATGGCACCAGCAACTATTATCTTCTTAATTGCAATGAAAAATTACAATGCTCATGAAATATGGCCAAGACTTTGGCATTTACATGGATTACAAAATGATAATGCTGGTATAATGCACACTTATAGCTGAAAGCTTATAACACCCTAAAAAACAATATTAACAAAAGAACCTTGCTGTAGATGGCTGTAATAATTTTCTTCTATGCTGCCCCTTCTACTTTTCTTTTTTCGAACTACCTTTTCGGCCTGCTTTTTCGTACCCACTTTTTCAGACTGCTTTTTTCAGACAGCTTTTTCGTACCCACTTTTTCAGCCTGCTTTTTCGGTTCCGCTTTTTCGGACTACTACTATGTTGAATCTCAAGACCATATCTTTCAATGGCGTCAAGATTTCCAGCTTGAAGGGATTTCGTCCTCCAAACTATTGAGACATAATCTCCAGCAAATTTCCCAATTTCTTTGATATTTCCAAGCCTGCCTAAATGAGAGTTATCCTCTTTCTTTTAATCCCTTCCTCACTTGCTCCACGCTTCCGTCTTGCCAATGTGGGATAATACATGAGTTTTAATATTACTTCTTTTTTTCTTTTTACAAAGTCCATGTATGTACTCAAAAGGGGGACTCTTGATTTTTTATAAAGTGACTTTATGAAATATTATAATATTTAATTTAAATAGTCACTTTACCATTGTAACTTCAAACATTAAAATAATATACCAAATAAACTCGAAATCCCACATATAATAGCTCATCAGAAAGAGCCCAACAAAACGCATCTCATCCTGTCACTGAAAATTGAAGGCACTGCATCCCCTTATTGGCTTACTAAAAATAGTAAGTCTTTCCGAAAACCCAACAAACGAACTCCGTTTGGCCTGTAATTAAATTTGACTGGGCCAAATAACCTCAGGATCCCTTTAGAAGTCCTGGTTAGCCCTCGGGACCATACAAAAATGGGCTAACGACAACATATCTCCAAACTGGCTAAGTGGGGGACATTACAGTCCGCCCCTCTTGAAATTGCTTGTCCCCAAGCAATCTCAACTCGAGATGCTGAATAATCTCCTCTGCCTCCCATGTCGCATCCTCAACTGGTAGGTTCCTCCACTTTACTAGGTACTCCCTGATAGTCCACTTGCGAAGCACCCTCTCCTTGGAGTCAAGTATAGCCTCGGGAATCAAGATAAGCTTTCCCTCATCATCGAGAGGTGGCAATACTACTGAAGGCACCACATTATGCCCCAATGCCTTCTTAAGGCGTGACACATGAAATATGTTATGCACTTTACTATCTGCAGGCAGTTCCAACTCATAAGCTACCTCACCCACTCTCTTGATTACTTTGAATGGTCCATATAGTGTGGTTTCAATTTCTCTGCTCCACTCCTCTTGAGAGAGGACTGTCTATACGGCTGTAACATGAGGTACACCATGTCTCCTACCTCGAAAGATCTCTCAACCCTGTGCTGATCAGCATATTGCTTCTGCTGATTTTGTGCCCTTTGCAAATTTTCCTTCAAGGATCGCATAATGTCCTGACACTCCTGCAATATATCCTTGGCCTTAGGCACCCTACTGCCCCCAAATAACAAATCCAGAAAATTAGGAGCATCATACCCGTACAGTGCCATGAAAGGGGACATTTGAATAGACATATGGAAAGAGGTATTATAGCAGTACTCCCCTAGATGCAGCCACTTCACCCAAGCCTTCTGCTCTCCTGCAATGTAGTTTCGAAGGTACCCCTCAACCCATTTATTCACTATCTCTGTCTGCCCATCAGTTTGGGGGTGGTAACTGGTACTCGGAGTTAGCTCTGTTCCACACAACCTGAACAACTCCTGCCAAAAGTGGCTCATAAACCTACTATCCCTGTCGCTGACTATGTTCCGTGACATCCCATGTAATCTAAATACCTCTCGAAAGAATAGCTCTACTATCTGTACTGCTGAATATGTGGACGAAATCGCAAAGAAATGTGCAAATTTCGTCAATCTGTCTACCACAACAAAAATACAATCCTGACCATGTACCTTGGGGAGGCCTGTGATGAAATCCATGGAAATGCTATCCCACTTCTTCTCTGGTATGGGTAGGGGCTGTAGTAAACCACCTGAAAAGGAATGTTCCTGTTTGTTTTGCTGACATACTGGGCACTCCCTAACAAACTGAAGCACCTTTGTTTTGAGTCCTTTCCAAGTGAAGCGCTCTCTCACCTACCGATATGTCTTAAAGAATTCGGGATGTCCTGCCAATGGTGAATCACGAAATGCCCTCAAAATCTTCTGCTTCATAGCAGACCCAGGTACTAAATAAATCCTTTCCTTGTAGATGATCAAACCATTTACAACAGTGTATCGACTATCCTGAATAGTTCTTTCAATAACACTAGATGCCCAACTATCCTTTGCATACTCTGCCAAGATCAACTCTCTCCAATTGTCCATGACTATCCCAACAGCAAGCAAATGAGGCCTTCTGGATAAAGCATCTGCGACGATATTTTTCTTCCCTTTGACATAGACTATGTCAAAATCATAAGCCTGTAACTTACTCACCCATTTTTGTTGCCTGTCATTAAGATCCTTCTGTCCAAGGAAATGTTTCAAGTTGTTATGATCTATTTTTACTGTGAATAGGCTACTTGCTAAGTATTGCCTGAACTTAGCTAGCGCGTGCATGATTGCTAGCATTTCTTTGTCATAGATGCTGTAAGTTCTCTCAACACCTCATAATTTCCTGCTCTCATATGCAATGGGATGTTTGTCCTGCACGAGGACAGCTCCTACGCCCTCTCCTGAGGCATCACACTACAGCTCAAAAGGCCTGATGAAATCTGGAATGGCTAAAACAGGGCATGTACTCATCAGCTCCTTGAACCTGTCAAAACAATCCTGAGCCTTCTCTGACCACTTGAAACTGTCTCTCCGTGTCAAATCTGTAAGTGGTGCTGCTATCTGTGAAAATCCCTTCACAAATCTGCGGTAGAACCCGCAAAGCCCAAGAAATCCCTCGAGTTGTGAAATGTTCCTCGGCGGTGGCCAATCTAGAATGGCCCTGATCTTGTGTAGGTCAACCCGAACACTTCCTGCACTAATAATATGCCCTAGATAGAGCAACTCTGTCATCCTGAACTCGCATTTACTCATCTTGGCATATAATGACTCCCTCTCTAGAATGCTGAGCACTGCATCAATATGCTTCAAATGTTCCTCCCAAGTACGGCTGTATATCAGTATATTATCAAAAAAGATCAACACAAACTTCCTCAACTGATCTCTGAATACTCTATTCATACAGGACTGGAAAGTGGCGGGGGCATTAGTCAACCCAAAGGGCATGACTAAGAACTCAAAATGTCCACAGTGGCATCTAAAAGCTGTCTTCTCCACATCCACCTCTCTAACCCGTATTTGGTGTTAGCCGGATCTCAAATCAATCTTAGAGAAGTAGCAGGCACCGTGCAATTCATCAATAAGCTCATTGATGCGTGGAATAGGGTATCGGTTCTTGATTGTCCTCTTGTTTAGTTCCCTATAATCAATGCACATCCTCATTGTACCATCCTTCTTCTTAACCAATACTACTGAAGAAGCGAAAGGACTTTGCTTGGTCGTATGTGCCCCATGTCAATCAACTCCTTGATTGCCTTTTCTATTTCATCTTTATATCTCTTTGGATGGCGGTAGGGTGTGATGATGACTGGCTTAGCCCCTTCCTCTAACTCAATAACATGTTCGATTCCCCTATCCGGGGGTCTCCTTGGAGGTATCTCACCAAACACCTTAGTATGTTTGGTTATTATTTTTTGTACATCAGGTGGATACTCCTGTTTATGTTGCTCTGTCACCTCAGGCATTACTCTGAACTCTGCTGTCCACTGCACCTGGTCGTGTCTAAAGAAACTCTGCATCCGCTTGAGTGACCCCACTCGTAGTCTCCCATCTGACAAACCTCTGAGTACTATCTTCTTACCATTGGCCTCAAACCTCATTTCCATTTTCTATAGGTTAAATGTAAACTCTTCCAGAGATTTCATCCAATTCATCCCAAGCACCATATCCTGATCACCAATGTTGACAACAAAGAAATCTCCCACCATGTCATAATCTCCCAAACGAAGCTGCAAGTTGGAGATTTTCTTGGTACAGTCGATTTTGAAGCCGTCGGCAACCATCACCTTAAATCCCCTATGCTCTTCTGTATGTAGCCCTCTGCGTGTCACAAACCTTTCATCAATGAAGTTATGTGTTGCCCCTATATCAATGAGTGCCACAAATCTTTGTCCATCCAAAGTTCCCCTAACTCTGAAAGTGACGGCCTCCTGTATATTGGACAACTGAGCTATCGTGCTATCACTGTGTGCTTCCTCATGTGAAGAATTATCATCTCCATCTGATTCTGATGACTGCTCTGAATTTCCATCCACTGACTCTTCGGCTGAAAAGTACTCCATCTGCTTAGCTTTTGATTTCAATGGACACTTATGTGACAAATCCCAACGCTCCCTGCAATGAAAACAAAGCTTCTTCTTTCTAAGATCATTAAGTGTCTCATTGTCCAACCTCTTACTTTCCTCCTTAGGTGGCTGACCCTCTCTATGAAAAGGTTTACTGTCCTTATCTTTCCTAGAAGGGAAACTCTTTGCCTGGAATTTATTTTTAGAAGCTGAAGAGGAATCCATGTCACGAGCTTTCTTAATGGCTTCCTACAAAGTGGGAGGGTTGAGAGCTTTAATCCACCCTCTCAACGGATCAGCTAACCCATCCATAAATAGAACCAGTATCCTTCGTTCAGATACATCTGCTACTAACACTGCAAGTTTCTGAAATTCTGAAATGTATGTTTCCAATGATCCCCATTGTTTAAGCTGAGCTAACTCCTTGAAATGGAGTTTTGGATCCTTCCTATCAAAAGTTCAATCAGTCTCTCCGTAAACTCCACATATGAGGTAATGTGTGCATGACCCATAGTGACCATACCATGATGCCACCACTCGTGTGCTAACCCATCCAGATGAATTGCTGCATACTTAATAGCCTCTTCCTCAGGCATAGGGTTCAATTGAAAGTATGCATCAAGCGTTTGAACCCAAGCTCTTGCTGTAGACTTCCCCGAGCCATCATAATATGGTAACTGAAGTTTCCCTACTTTCTTCCGTAGTTCATAGCTCTGGTTCCTGTCATGTCCACGTGGCATATGTTTCATCCGCACATCCATATACTCCCTAAAGGTAATTGCAGCAGTAAAATCTGGACCTCCGGCTTCCCAATCTCTTCTCAACTAGTCCTGTATATCAGTGATCTAGGGCTCTAGGAGGAAATGTGGGAATCATGGGCCTTGAACTCACTGTCCTAGCTTGCTGGGGAGCATGACCGAAATTTTTCCCAACTTGTTCACCTCCATTATGTGTCCCATCATAATTATTCCCATTCTGATTGTTACCATTTTGATTATTACCATTCTGATTATTTCCTCCACCCATGTTAGCATTCAACCCCATTTGACGAGCCATCATCTGCATCATAAGCTCCATTCTCTAATTTTGTTCCTGTGCCCTCTGTTCTGCTAATCGCTGTCCCTGTGCCAAGGTCTCTAATAACTGTAAGAATCTTTCCTCTCCAGGATCCCGAGCATTCTTTTCTCCCATATTGCTGTCTTGATCAAAGAATACCTCCTCTTTGTCTGTATGACTGGATTCTATGGCCACCTGCACGGATGAACTAGACTGTTTGCTCTGCAGGTCTGAAATCCTACTTTGTCTTGCTCTGGTATTGCAGAAATTATAAGGCCCCTATTGCATGCTCAAACATAAATGCTCTGATTTTAGTGTTTTGACATTTCGTCAAACACTTTCCCCTCTATCTGGCTGTTCCAAATTCCCTATAAGACCTCCACAGGATGACAGGACTTATAGCTCTGATACCACTGTAATAACCCCAATAGGTTATAACTTCTTCAAACACCAAAAATCTTTAAATTTCAGTTGTTTGACATTTCGTCAAACACTTTGCAAACAAGCTCTGATACCACTGTAATGACCCTCCTCAAATTTGCTCTCAAAAATGCTGATTGAAGGCTCAAAGAATTTTGTCAAACAATTCACATGCAAGGGACGTATGACTGATATAGTATTTCAGCTAGCTTCAAATGACTTTCTTCAATTTGCATCAATGAAAATCTTGTGCTAGAAGGCTACAATGGAATACACAATGACTTAACATGAGTGTGCTACTAATTTTGACAATATTCAATGCATATATATGATCTAAGTATGAGAAATGAACACCTACAGCCAACTGACATTTTTACAAACAGTTGGTATGCAAACTAACTAGCTGATAAATAATGATATTAAATTGCTTAAATGGCACCAGCAACTATTATCTTCTTAATTGCAATGAAAAATTACAATGCTCATGAAATATGGCCAAGACTTTGGCATTTACATGGATTACAAAATGATAATGCTGGTATAATGCACACTTACAGCTGAAAGCTTATAACACCCTAAAAAACAATACTAACAAAAGAACCTGGTTGTAGATGGCTGTAATAATTTTCTTCTATGCTGCCCCTTCTACTTTGCTTTTTTCGAACTGCTTTTTTGGCTTGCTTTTTCGTACCCGCTTTTTCAGCCTGCTTTTTCGGTTCCGCTTTTTCGGACTGCTACTATGTTGAATCTCAAGACCATATCTTTCAATGGCGTCAAGATTTCTAGCTTGAAAGGATTTCGTCCTCCAAACTATTGAGACATAATCTCCAGCAAATTTCCCAATTTCTTTGATATTTCCAAGCCTGCCTAAATGAGAGCTATCCTCTTTCTTTTAATCCCTTCATCACTCGCTCCACGCTTCCGTCTTGCCAATGTGGGATAATACATGAGTTTTAATATTATTGTTTTTTTTCTTTTTACAAAGTCCATGTATGTACTCAAAAGGGGGACTCTTGATTTTTTATAAAGTGACTTTATGAAACATTATAATATTTAATTTAAATAGTCACTTTACCGTTGTAACTTCAAACATTAAAATAATATACCAAATAAACTCGAAATCCCACATATAATAGCTCATCAGAAAGAGCTCAACAAAATGCATCTCATCTTGTCACTGAAAATTGAAAGCACTGCATCCCCTTATTGGCTTACTAAAAATAGTAAGTCTTTCCGAAAACCCAACAAACGAACTCCGTTTGGCCTGTAATTAAATTTGACTAGGCCAAATAACCTCAGGATCCCTTTAGAAGTCTTGGTTAGCCCTCGGGACCATACAAAAATGGGCTAACGACAACATACCTCCAAACTAGCTAAGTGGGGGACATTACAGGGCTACTAGCTAGGGCGATAGTTCCTCCACGCCGTACCAATGTTGCAATTCTTTCCGTACAGTTCAAACTAACCTAGTTGGTGTGGTCGTGATGTTGGTTGTCTTCGGAGGGTATGTCTTCCTGTTCGTCCTCATCATCGAACACAACCTCAATGTAATGGATCTTTCCTTTTCCGAGGTATTTGTGGCCAGGCTCCCAAGGTCCCTTGCAGCTAAAACATAGTTTCTTCCTCGGAGCTCCTGTCTGGTGGCTTCGTCCAACGATGGCTTCTAGGGAGGAGGTTTATTATCTTTGTTCCTCGAAAACACCAGCAGTTAGAAATGTTAGTAACTTGGCGAGGATGATGTCGATGATGTTGCCATACTCCATGCCTTCTTAATAGTCTCTGACAAGGTAGCAGGATTGAACACCTTTACCCAACCTTTTAGTGGTTCTATTAGTCCATCCATTAAGAGCACTATCCATCTTCTTTCAAAAATGTCCGTGACCAAGACAGAGAGTTTCTGAAATTCTGATATGTAATGGTCGACCGACTTAGTTTGCCTCAACTATGCCAAATCTTTGAAATTGAGTTCCAGATCTTTACCATCAAATCGATCTATCAATCTCTCAGTGAATTCTGCATAAGTATTTATTTGATCATGCCCCAGTGTAATGTTGTCGCGATGCCACCATTCATGCGCTACTCCCTCCAAATGCAATGCCGCAAATTTAATTGCTTCTTCTGGCATGAGATTAAGCTGGAAGTAAGTATCAGCCTTCATTACCCATGCTTGTGTAGATATGGATCCGGATCTGTCAAAAGGAGACAAATTTACTTTACTCAACTTCCTCCTGAGATCATCATTAAAATATCCTCTGTTTCCGCCTCCCGAGTATCTCATTCTTAGATCTGCGTAATCCTTGTAGGATATATCTTCCTCCAAATTTGCATTCTTTCAATCTTCCCTTAGTTGTTCTTGCATTTCTTCAAAGGTCGATTGTTTCCCTCCATGTGGTGCGTCTACCCGTGGAGGAAAAGATGGCATGGAAGGTCGAGAGTGTGTTGGATGAGGGTTTGCTTTACTCGACATCGAGTCTGCACTGTGACCATTTTGTTCACCAGATATTTTATTGTTTGCCAACTTTTTGAGAGTTTATTCCATGAGTCGTTTAGTATCATTGATTTGTTCTTGATTCCTTGCAAACTCCCTCAGTAGTGACACAGGTTTTGTGGCTGTGGGTTTCAGTTCGACAGCCATTTTATCAACGGAATTCTTCTTCTCTTCCGGCTATAAACTCCCATTCATTGTCCACAAGCTGGCAGGATCGAAGCTTTGATACCACTGTAATATTTCGTTGTTCGTCTACCCCTCTAGAATAGATCTGTACCAGTATAGCCTGACGAATGGCGAAATCAATTTGACCTATTATACACGAGAGAAGGTCTGAAAGAGGTTGTACGGTGGCTAATGGGAGGCCAAATTGATGGCTGTACGGTGGAGAGAAAACACAATACGATGCCTTCATATTCTAGCCGTACGATGTCAATGCAGGTCCGTACGATGGGTGGGGGGGAACAAGGCCATACGGATAGAAGGTATGGGGGCCGTACGGTGTGAGTGTTTCAGAACAATTGTACGGTAGAAGGGAGACTGTATGGTGAGCTGGGGTTGAACTTGGAGGCTGTACAGTGTACAGTAGTGGTTTGGAATGGAAGGCAGGAGTTCGTACAGATACAAAGAGTGATTACAGAACAATAGATAGTATGAACAAACAATGAATTTCAATGCAGATAAACAATAGATGGAATTACATAGAACAAGAGAGTAGAACCAATTGAGCACAAGGATAATTCGCAATATGATAGTGCTCCGATTTGCCAGATAATTTGACCAAAGTGCAGGTGATGGAATAGGGTGAGGGTTGAATCCCACCGAAATCGGACAAAACCAAATAGGGAAGGTCTTTCACTTTCGAAATGGCGAACAACAGAGAACTCCAACAGGAATTCAAAGTATAGAGAAAATAATCCAAAATTGCATACATAATGACAACCTATTAGCTGTGCTTAAATACCCATCAGGGAAAAATTTCCAAGGGTGTACAAAGATAGCCGATGGCGACACAAACTACGAAATCAAAACAAAAATGAGTCCGAGATATAATAAATCAATTGGCCCATTAACAATAGTTTGACTAATGATTTATTTTATAACGGGAACATTACATAGTTGACTACTTTCAATTCACCATTTGGAAATTTTCCCAATATTCTTCCTATCATTTGATATTCTACTCATGTGGTAGATCCACCATTCATTTGTGGCATATGAAACCCGCTCAATATAAGTTGTGCATATTGTCTTATCTTCTACTCCATATCATCACCATAAGAGTGTGTTTGTTTATATATCCTTGTGATTTGATTTAGAGGTTCATGACGTGTTTGTAATGTGGGGTTGAGCACAGATGTATCATCCCTTCGTCTTTAGATATCATTCATTCCTTCTTTTTCCCACATCATCCCTTCTTATTTCTCTGCCACATTTCTTCCTTATCTCTCCTGTGGTATCCACGCAGTGCTAGTAAGGTGCTTACTTCGCCACCTACCATATGAAGGTGTGACATTTATAACTGGTGTCAACTGTCATTTCAAATGGGCCTGACCAGTAAGAAAATATCATTCGTTAATTATTTATATACACTTTTTGGTCCTTGCTTTTCTTTTTGGTCTTTTTGTTGCGTCATTTTTCCTTGGTCATTAATCTGAATCACACTTTAATTATTTTGCATCTTTTAACGAAATCGCACTTTATCTTGATCACTACTTGTCTTATACCTTTATTACCTATTATAAATTCATTTTAATTTCATCAACTTCTTTTCTAGATTTCCCATAAAGCTCGCCAAAGTAACTGCGACTATAATATCTAGAAAAATATGCAATCCACATATGGTTCTGAAACACTCACTCTATCTTCCAGGGTAGTTGTAAATGCAACGAGCTATCATTCGCTTTATTGTTTTTCTTAACTTTTATAAGCTGTTCAAAAGTTCTTAATATATTAAAAAGAGTTTGGTTTAATATTTCTAAATGAATCCATCCCTTAGTGCAAATTTTGTTTGAAGGAGCTTCTTCAAAATAGCCTCTATGATTTGCCATTTACTATGTGAGCTTATCAGTTGAGGGTTAATTGCAACACCAATCCAAAAGCTCCCAATTTAGTGGAAATGCAGAGGGTGCGGGTAACGTTGTAGGACGTGACATGGGTTGTAAGTTGCTAAAATGTGGGAGATCATCAATACAGATCAGATGGTCATCTACAAGTAATACCGACATTGAATCAAATAAAAGCAAATTAGATTTTGAGTTGCACTAAAGCCATCTATGGTGAAATCAATCAACTTGGTTGAAAATTGATTTAATATAGCTTATGGCAGAAGATTTCTATTGTGTTTTCTAATACCTTTATCGGCAAACCATCTACTGTGCTTAAAACTTTTGTCTTTCCTTTTTTATTATATCTAGCAATAGTAGTTTCTCCTACAATGGCAATGGCCTTTCACAATTCGATCGTAACATTTTTATGACTTCTGTCTATTTATATTGTGTTCTTTTAATCTTTTTTTTTTTTCAAAAATTTCCTTCTTTAATTTATTTATTTTTATGGGGATTTCACATTGCAGGATGGTAGGATCATGCTCTGATACCATTTGTGATGATATGACTTTAAACCTAGTGTAGAGCACCAAGGAACTTGGTTTATATTTTGGTTTTCATGTTTTTTTTGTCACCTATTTAGGCTAGAATAAACAAACCTTGGATGAAAAGTCCATGGTTGTCAAAGCAAGACACCATTTTGTATGCTTAAGGCACTTTATGCAATTTATAAGCAAAAGTTGCTCATTAGGCAAATTTGGGTTTTCTAATGTTTTTGGTCAAGAAGGCCTAGGATTAGGTGGTTTTAGTTTGTTTTAGGTATGTTGGAACCTTTTCCAAGTCCTAGAAGTGTAATCAAGTGAAAAATGTAAAAATTGCACTTTTTGTGCAAGTTGCATAGTGGAAAAGTTGTAAAAGTTGCTCAAAATTGCAACTTAGTGGGAAAAGGGTTATAATTATTAAAATATTGGATGTAACCGTTTAAATACACATAGGAGAGATATATACCTCATTTGTGAGTTCTGGAGGGCATTAATGTACGGATTGGAAGAAGTTGCAAAGAAGAAAATTCAGTTTTGGAGTCATTTTTATTGTTGTTTGCACGCTGTACAAACTGTATGGACTGTCAGACCAGATCTGATGGATGTTTGAGATAGAGCTTTGAATCCGCTTTCTTTTTCTTCTGGTCTCATCATTCTAAGTGTTTTCTTTCTCAAGTTATTGCATTTTTAGTGAAACTAGATTTTTAGGATAGCATTTTGGTGCATACAGCAAAGATGGGCCTCTAACTGCAATTTCATTGGTTGGAATTTCATGGCCACTTGGGAAATGATAGTTAGTAGAGTCCTCTTAAAGATTCCAGGTTCCAAAACTAGAGGATGTGTTTTGTGATTTTTCCAATCAAGCCCTAAGTCAAGTCCCATGAATGATTTGACCTCTTATAGTGTGTTGATTTGTGAATGACAGGAGTTTGGGACTTGGTAAAAGGCTGAGCATTTGGAAATAAATTATTTTAATGTTTTCGGTCATTCTTGAGTATTGAGTTCGTTTCCATGACCCCATTTCCTACTGGTTGCTTTGTAAACCAAGCCTAACTTGATCACTTAGGTCTATGTTGCTTTGTGAAGGAAAGGGAATGCTAGAGTGGAGCTAGAACTTGGTGCTTTGGGGTTTGAGATAACTTTGTAAAGGGTATTCAAAAACCTAATTTTTTTTGGGTCTTGTTTGAAACTTTGTGAAGTTAGATCCAAAAAGCCATTTCAGGAGAGCTAAAAGGGGCTCACAGGGCTACTAGGCCAAATTGGGGTTTGAGGCTTTGTGCAAGTGTATGATTCAAACCAGTGGTGTAGTCTATGGTAAATAGGTGCCCTAAGCTCATTTAACATCTTAGAACCCTTGGGACAAACTTCTAGGGTGTTTTCCTAGTATTGACCTAGTTGTGACAGATTGGTGCAAAACCCATAAAGTGGGCAAGTTTGGTTCCTTGTCCTTGGAATCTTGGTGAAGTTGGAGAGTGTGTTTCTTTGATCCATTGGAGGATTGGAGTGTGCTGAAACCTTGTAATAAGTTTGAAGATTTGATAGCCAGTTGGTTGATTTCAAGAGTGGGAAGCCCATTTGAAGCTTCTTAGTTGTGCACTCTACATCAAAACCTTACATAGAGTTCTACATATTTTCTATTTAGCTTTGGTAGACTAATTTCCATTTTCCCTGATATCCCTTATTGGTGTAAAATGTTCCCTTGTATACTATATTATATGAAAATGCATGTCTATTTGTTAACTTTAATTATTATTTATTAATATGGTTATGTTTTTAATATTTATTAAAATTAAAAATATATTTATATATAATTCAAATTTTATATTTCAGCTATTAATAATAATGATTTATTATTTTATTTAATACTTAATTATCATTTAATTCATTTTTATGAAATAATATTGTTATTATTATAATATATTGCTATATTATAGTATAATATAAAATTATACTATTATAATTATATCATTATTTATATTAATCGTTCATTATATTTCATCATATAAATCTTATTTTAGAGGGGATATCACATATGTTGAGAAGATTACATCATTTGCATGAAGTGGTTTGAGGCTTTTTTGGTTTGAAGGTGTCTAAAAAGACTGGTGGGTTTTGTTGCAGGTATGTGGAAGCTTGTGACTGCAAAGGGCCATCTAGAGAAGGCAAGAGTCTGTCCCCTAGAAGCCTATACCAGTCATTGTTTTTGTATTTGGAAGCCAATGACTTCAGAGGGTTATGAAGAGGCACATGTACCAAAAATATACTATATTATTGAACATGTTGAATGCTCTAGTGGGTTTGTTAAATGTGTGTCTTATAATTGCAGAAAGTTGTGTGTATAAAGATGTCTTTGAAAAAGAGGACGGGGATGGTCTTGAACAAAGTAGTTAAGTGGGCATTTATAGAGTAATACAAAGAGGAGAAAAGAAAATAATGGAACATCCATTTAAGATTGGAAAGGGTGTAGGCAATGCAATGTGGAAGAGTTGCTGTGCATGCAATCAGTAGTAATGAAGAATGTCACATTGGCACACTTTTGGGTACTAAAATGACCATATCTTTTGACTGACAACTCCAATTTAGCTCTAGGTTAGATCAAATCGAAGGGGAAACTGAAAGCCATGACTTGAGCAAGACCAAAGGACTAAAAACCAACAAACACACACTCAAAAACAAAGAAAATGATGATGAAGGCCTCAAAAATCAAGCATAGGCTCGACAAATAGAGAAACAAAAAAGACTTGATGAAAGCCTTCAGTAAAAAAATTTGATAAGTGAATTGGAGCTGATTGATCGATCAACGTTAAGCAATTGAATAACAAATTCAGCTTAGAGAGATGCGAAACTAGTTTGAAAAAGTTTCGTACTGTCACCTACATTTTGTGGTGACAAAATGCAAAACAACAGCTGGCTCTGTCTGGAGAATGTTACTCATTTGTTCTTGGAAACAAAGAGTGACATAGAATCTAGTTCTCTAAGTGCTTTTATCCACTCTATTGGGCTATAGAGTTAGGTGACCAAAAAAAAAACAAAACTAATGCAACTAAAGCAAAGCAAATCTAATAAAACAAAAACGTGCAAGCACACTTATTGAAAACAAAGAAAAACCTATTTAATTAAAACTAGCCAAAAATGCAAATTTTAGATGAAACCATTTACGGATTCAACAAAATAGTTACCTTTTTTCAGTAGCTTGCAATACCTTGCATGTTCACATGCAACTTCATATTGATGGAATACGAACAACTGAATCAATGATGTCAAGGCCTGATGTAACACCTCTTGGAAGAAATGAAGGAATTCACCTTTTTAAGATAAATCATGTGTACTGCTGCTCCAAGAAAGGTTCATGAATTGAAACTGCTCCTCCAGAACTGAACATTCTTCTTTGACGTTTTCTTGAGTGCTATTTTAATGTTCAAGTACATGTGGAATCTCTAACTTTCCATTAGCTTCCAACCAAGCAAGATGTTAGATTGGACATACCATTGATTGAACAAATTCTGAATTTTTCTTACCAATTGCAATTTGCTTGATTGGTTCATTAAGTACTAGCACCTCAAGATGCTCGAGAAAACCTTGCTCATGGGATTTTTGTAAGGACATTACTGTATTGCCTACCTCAACATGCTGCTCACAAACTGCTGACTTGGGAAAGTCTTTATTGTTTATGAGAAATCCCTTTTCAAACTCTTGGGTAGAACATTTATGCAAAGTGTTCCCAAGTTCATGACCTTGAGACACAAATACATCATTTCCAACTTGCTTCAAACTTGCTTGCATGCCAACTTTTATGACACAACCATCTTGAACCTTGGAAGAAAAACTTTCCTTCCTCATCTTTTTATCACAAGCCTTCTGAGACTGCATACACTAGATATGAGAGTTGCCAGCTATGTCTTCTTCCTTTTCTTGGAAGAGAATAGCAAGATTAGTAGCTTCAAATACAAGGTGCATCACTGTTGTCTTTGCTAATGGAGCTTCAATTGCAAGCTTCTTAGATCTTGAAGCTAACTTTTGTTGATTCCCAACAATAGAACTATGAGGAATAGTTGGAAGAGGCCTCCTTGGTACATCTTCACAAGGAAAAAAAGCATACCTTGAGCTATTGCTTTTTGAGGGCAAGTAATTCATTGGCTAATCTTTGTACCACAGGATCCGTCCTTGTGCTAGAAGAAGGTGAATTGTAAGCATGGTGACTTTCTTCAAATTCACTTGCTTCGATTCTTATTTTCCCAGCAAGAATAAGATCATCTTCAATTTCAATCGCCAATGTTTGTGCTGCTGCAAGAGTAGTCAGGGCTTCTCTCCTTAATAGAAAATTGACTTCGAGAATTTGAGCATTGACAAAAAAAACTTCAGATTGGCAGTTGTAGGTTGAGCAACTACTGGAATTCTTCTTGTCAATTTTTTGAAATGAACAACAAATTCGCACATAGGCACATGAGATGATTTCTTTAGCTGAGCAAGTTGGACCAATAATGCATGAGCATCGTCGGGAGGCTTGAAACTTTCTTCAAAATTGACTATGAGGGTAGCCCATCTTGTGATAGTATGTGGTGGCAAATGGTAAAACCAATCAGCAGCCACACCTTGTAGAGTTTCCATGAACAACCTAACAAACACGTCCTCGTATTCAATTGCATGAACACCGCATCCAATGTAGAAAGCAGCAATATGCTCATCAGGATGTTGTTCTTCACTAAAGAATTTGGAAAAATTATTTCATGAGCCATCAGGAAAATCATGTAGAGGCAGAGCTAGATTCAACAGTCCAAAAGCATTTCCCCAAGGACCTTGGGCCATCTAAATGTCCTTGGTAAATACGTGAAATAATTACAATGAATATTTAAAATGAAAAAGGACATAGGTATGCTTCAAATGAAAGCATGAGGCTCTCAAATGCACATCATATTCCCAGCAGAGTCGCCAAAAAATTGTTGGGTGAATATTTTGCAACCAACAGTTTTGGGTAAAATCCAGTCGCAAAATAGGATGACCAGCCTGTAATGTTCCTGTTATAAAATAAATTTTAATTAAGTTATTGTAATGGGCCGATTGATTTAATATATCTCGGACCCATTTTTATTTTTGTTTCCGTAGTTTGTGTTGTCATCGACTATCTTTGTACACCCTCGGACAATTTTCACCAATGGGTATTTAAGCACGGCTTGTAGGTACTCATTGGGTATGCATTTTGGACTATTTCTTTTACTGTGAATTCCTGTTGGAGTTCTGGATTTATTCACCATTTCAGAAGTGAAAGATCTTCCCTATTTGGCTCGTGCGATTTTGGTGGGATTCGACCCTCACCTTATTCTGTTGTTGCATGTGATTTTTCTCTCGGATCTGGCAAATTGATCTTTTGGCAAATATTAATTGGAAGTTATTTGTGTTCAAATCTTCATTGTTGCTTGGCTTTGTTTGATAAATTCGGGATTAGTAGTTTATGGTGTATAACATGACTCATCCTCCCTCCATACCCCATCTGCAACTTGTAACCTTCGGTGCCACCCCACATCACCTACCCATATAGCCACAAAATTCAGCCGTACTACCTTCAATCCAACTATACGGCCTTCATTTACATACCGTACAGCTTGTCGTACATCTGTTGTACGACCTCCATTTACATACCATACAGCCTACACATAACAACTGTGCAACCTCCCTTGTTAATGTACGGCCAGCACCTTGTTTCTTCCTACCATATCGTACGTTCTCACCCTTCT
Organism: Cupressus sempervirens; assembly: GCA_028749045.1. Lineage (NCBI taxonomy): Eukaryota > Viridiplantae > Streptophyta > Pinopsida > Cupressales > Cupressaceae > Cupressus > Cupressus sempervirens. Next base: position 772,709,665 of record CM053784.1, on the reverse strand, counting down.
GTTCACCACATACCATATGACCTTCTGGGATTTCTGTATGGCCAACATATTGACTACACTTGTTTTATTGTATGGCTCCAGTTTGACCATATCTCTTCTTCCTACACACCGTATAGCTATTCCGAGGTTGACCAGTCCACTGTACGGCTTCTGTCTCTTCACCTTCCAAGCAGTGGGATACATGCCCTAACCATACGAAAGTCTTCTTGCATTGTATGAACATCACCATTCATTTCCATCAGTTGGAACTTGATCAAACAAAAGTTAAAAATCCTTATGCAAAGAGCACATAGTGAAATAGGTCATTACAATGGTATCAGAACTTTGATCCTACCAGCATGTGGATAGTAAATAGAGTTTATAGCCGGAAGACAAGAAGAACCCATTTCGTTGATATAATGGCTGCCAAACCAGAATCCACAACTATCAAACACGTGGCACTACTGAGAGAACTTGTGAGGAATCAGGCACAGATCAATGATACTCAACAACTCATGGCAGAGACTCTCAAGAAGTTGGCAAATAATAAAATATCAGGAGAACAAAATGGTCACAGCGCAAACTCGGTGTTAGGTAAAGAAAACTTTCATCTAGCACACTCTCGACCTTCCGTGCCGTCTTTTCCCCCATGGACAAAGACACCACCTGGAGGGAAGCAACTGACCTTTGAAGAAATGCAAGAACAGCTAAGAGAAGACTGGAAGAATGAGAATTTTGAGGAAGATATATCCTACAAAGATTATGCAAATCTGAGAATGAGATATTTGGGAGGTGGAAACAGAGGATATTTTAACGATGATCTCAAGAGGAAGTTGAGAAAGTAAATTTGTCTCCATTTGACGCATTTGGATCCATATTTGCGCAAGCATGTGTAATGAAGGTTGATACATACTTCTAGCTTAATCCCATGCCAAAAGAAGAAGTGATTAAATTTGCGGCATTGCACTTGGAGGCAGTAGCGCACGAATGGTGGCATCATGGCACCATCACAGTGGGGCGTGATCAAGTAAATACTTATACGGAATTCACTGAGAGATTGATAGGTCAATTTGATGGTAAAGATCTGGAACTCAATTTCAAAGATCTGACACAACTAAGGCAAACTGGATCAGTCAACCAGTACATTACGGAATTTCAAAAACTCTTTGTTTTGGTCATGGACATTTATGAAAGAAGACAAATAGTGCTCTTCATGAAAGGACTAATAGAACCACTGAAGGGTTGGGTAAAGGGGTTCAATCCTGCCACCCCATCGGAGGCCATTAAGAAAGCACAGAGTATGGCATCATTGTTGGCATCATCCTCTCAAGGTTACTCACATTCCAAACCACCGATGTTTCTGAGGGACAAAGATAATAAACCTCCGCTGAGGAAGCCGTCATTGGACAAAGCTACCAGACAAGAGCTCAGAAGGAAGAAACTATGTTTCAACTACAAAGGACCATGGGAACCTGGACACAGATGCCTCGGAAAAGGAAAGATACACTACATTGAGGTCATGTCCGATGATGAGAACGAACAAGAAGATATACCCATCGAAGACAGCCAACCCCACGAGGACACCAAAATGGTTAGTTTGAACCATACAAAAAGAATTTCAGCATTGGTACAACACGGAGGAACTATTGCCCTAGCCGATAGCCCAAGGTGTACAATGTTTTGCTTGTGTGGAACCCTTCAAGAACAAAGGGTTATGGTAATGCTCGATAGTGGAGCTACTCTAAACTTCATAAACTCCTCTCTGGTGAAACGAAAGGGTCTACCTACGGAGACACGTGCAGGATTTCAGGTCAAGGTTGCCGAAGGAACTCTCCTGCCCTGCACACACCTTGTTCCTCAGCTAAGTATCACAATGGCGAATCACACGGTGACCGAGGATTTCTTCATAGTGGACCTTGATGATATGGAGGTTATTCTAGACATACAATGGATGGAGACACTTGATGAATACACTCAGAGCTTCAAATGGATGGACATCACTTTTGTTGTCAATGGAAGTGGAATGGCAAATGAAGGTCCGAAGGAATTTTTTTTTAAATGAAGGCAATTTTTCGACGTGATGACTCTGCTTGGGCTACACATTGTTTTGTCTTGGCGGAACCTATAAAAGGGCAATGGACACCTCCCTAGGATGATCTCCAGATTATTTTGAGTGAATATGATAAAAAAATTATTGACGTTCCTCTTGGCATATCGCCTCATCAAGGGTTTGAACATACTATCAAATTGGAAGTTGAAGCCAAGCCGGTCATAACCACACCCTACTGCCATCCCAAGAAATTCAAAGATGAGATCGAAAAGACTATTTAGGAAGTGCTCGAGACAGGATGGATCTGTCCCAGTTCTAGCCCCTTCGCGTCATCAGTGGTATTGGTCAAAAAGAAGGACAAGACAATGTGCATGTGTGTGGACTACCATGTGTTGAACAAGAAAACAATAAAGAATAGCTATTCCATTCCAAGGATAGATGAGTCGTTGGATGAATTACATGGCGCAGTCTATTTTTCGAAAATAGATCTCCGTTTTGGATACTATCAAATCCGCATGGAGGAAGACGTGGAAAAAATGGCCTTTTGTTGTCACTACGAGCATTATGAGTTCCTGGTCATGTCGTTCAACAAATGCACCTGCTACATTCCAATCATGCATGAACCACATCTTCAACAAACAATTGCGTAAGTACTCACTAGTATTTCTTGATGATATTCTTATTTATAGTAGAACATGGAAAGAGCACCTAAAGCATCTGGACGAAGTCCTACAGATCATGAAGGATCAGTCCTTGTTCGCCAACGATCCAAGTGTGAATTCAGTATGATGAAAATATTGTACTTGGGGCATGTGGTTAGTAGATATGGAGTTCAAGTTCATCAGGAGAAGATTTAGGCTATCCTTGATTGGCCTACCCCGAAATCACTCACGAAATTGCGAGGATTTCTTGAACTATGCAGTTATTACCGGAGGTTTGTAAAAGGATTCTCTCAACTCAGCGCCCCATTAACAGATCTGACAAGAAAGGGTTCTTCTAGTAGAATGAAGCACAACTCACTTTTGATAAGTTGAAAGAAGCAATGAGCAGTTGTCCCATACTTGCATTGCCTGATTTCACTCGACCTTTCATTCTGGAGTGTGACGCATCCAGAGAAGGCATTGGTGCAGTACTGATGCAAGACAGACACCCCATAGCCTATGAGAGCAGAAGATTTATGCAAACAGAACGCTTATATTCCATTTATGACAGAGATGTTGGCCATCGTACATGCACTAACCAAGTTTTGGCAGTATCTGGTGGGTGCCAAGTTTGTTGTTCGTATGGATCACAATAGTTTGAGATTTTTTCTAGAGCAATGGGACTTGAACGAGAGGCAATAAAAATGGGTAAGCAAGGTTCAGGCTTTTGATTTTGACATTGACTATGTGAAAGGAAAACACAATGTGGTTGCAAATGCTTTGTCCAAAAAACCTGCTATCTGCTTACCGACCCAAATTTCAGCTGACTGAAAAGCATATTTGTTGGTAGAATATTCCAAAAACACATTTTCTTGTGAGCTAATGAATGGCAACACCCAGGATGATCGGTACAAAGTGGTGGATGACATCATTTACTATAAGAATAAGATATTTTTAGTGTCAAAATCCAAATTGAAGCAAAAAATCTTGAAGGAAGTCTACGACTCACCCTTGGCAAGACACCCGGGCTTCCTCAAAACTTACAGACGTCTCAGGGAGAGGTTTTCACGGAAGGGTCTTAAAAGAGATGTATTGTAGTATGTAAGAGAGTCTGCAGTCTGCCAGAAGAACAAATCTGAACATACTCCACCCGTCGGGCTACTGCAACCTCTGTCAATTCTAGAACAGAAGTGGGAAAGTATCTTGATGGATTTCATTACTGGACTTCCCAAGGTGAACGGAAAGGATTGTATGTACATGGTGGTTGACAGACTGACGAAGTACGCACATTTCTTCGCCATCTCTTCAAACTTTCAAGCCGCACAAGTAGTCGATCTATTTTTTAGAGAAGTTTTTTGTCTGCACGGGTTACCCCAAAACATTGTTAATGATCGGGATGGAAGATTTATCAATATCTTCTGGACAGAATTGTTTCGATTGGCAGGAACAAAATTGTCACCAAGCACTAGTTATCACCCTCAGACAGACGGATAGACGGAGATTGTGAACAAGTGGCTTGAAGGTTACCTTCAGAATTACGTTTCGACACAACGACGGGCATGGGTCAAATGGATGCACCTAGGGAAATATTGTTACAATACCACTTACACATGTCCATCGGGATAGCACCGTTCAAAGCACTATACGAGTATGAACCCCTTTCCTTCATCGACACAGTTCTGGGTGACAGTCACGCACCAAGGGTGAGGGACTAGATTCAGGAGGGACTGGACATACTGAGATGGTGAAGGAAAACTTACAACGGGCATAGAAACAACAGAAAATCTATGCCGACAGACATCAAATCGAGACAACTTTAGAAGTGGGAGACTTGGTCTATCTCAGACTTCAACCATACTGGCAATCCTCATTGAAGCAAAAGGGGAAAAAAAAATTTAAACCATGATTTTATGGTACTTATCAGGTAGTTCGCCACATTGGTGAAGTTGCCTATGAGTTGGAACTTCTAGAGGGGAGTCGTATTCATAACATTTTTCAAGTCTCCTACCTTAAGAAAGCTATGGGACAAAAAGTCACGGTAGTGGCAGACCTTCCACCGCTCAATGAAGAAGGAAAGCTCGTATTGGAACCCGCCGAGATCATCGAAGTACGTGAGAAGACCTTGTAGAACCGCATGGTGAAAGAATATTTGGTACGTTGGAAACACTTACCGTTGGACGACACGACGTGGGAGGGCGAGCACATTCTACAACATCCAGCATTGCATTTGCTTGAGGATAAGCAAAATTTGGGATGGGAGGACTGTAATGTTCCCGTTATAAAATAAATTTTAATTAAGCTATTGTAATTGGGCTGGTTGATTTAATATATCTCGGACCCATTTTTGTTTTTGTTTCCGTAGTTTGTGTTGTCGTCGGCTATCTTTATACACCCTCGGATAGTTTTTACCGACGGGTATTTAAGCATGGCTTGTAGGTAGTCATTGGGTATGCATTTTGCATTATTTCTTTTACTGCGAATTCCTGTTGGAGTTCTGGATTTATTCGCCATTTCGGAAGTAAAAGATCTTCCCTATTTGGCTCATGCGATTTTGGTGGGATTCGACCCTCACCCTATTCCATTGTTGCATGCAATACTTCGCTCAGATCTAGCAAATCGGAGCACCATCTTTTGGCAAATATCAATTGGAATTTATTCGTGTTCAAATCTCCACTTTTGCTTGGCTTTGTCTGATAAATTCGGGATTAGTAGTTTATGGTGTATAACAAGACTCACCTTCCCTCCATACCCCATTTGCAACTCTGCAACCTTCAGTGCCACTTCCACATCACCTACCCGCATAGCCACAAAATTCAGTCGTACTGCCTTCAATCCAACTGTATGGCCTTCATTTACATATCGTACGACCTCCCATACATCTGTCGTACGACCTCCATTTACATACCGTACGCCTCCAAATAAAAACCGTGCGGCCTCCCTTGTTACCATACGACCATCACCTTGTTTTTTCTTAACATACCGTACGGATTCACCCTTTTGTTCACCACACTTAGCAATCATACCGTACGACCTTCTGGGATTTCTATATGGCCAACATATTCACTACACTTATTTTACCGTACGGCTTTAGTTTGACCATCTCTTTTTCTTGCACACCGTACGGCTATTCCAAGGATGGCCAGTCCACCGTACAACTTCTGTCTCTTCACCATCCAAGCATTGGGATACATGCCCTAACCGTACAAAAGTCTTCCTGCATTGTATGAACATCACCATTCATTTCCATCAATTGGAATTTGATCAAATGAAGGGTAAAAATCCTTATGCAAAGAGCACATAGTGAAACGGGTCATTACATGGCCACAACATGTGAGACAAAGTCTCTTCTACATTAAAGGGAAGGCTACCCCTTCTGCCCATTCCTTGGATCAACTCAAGGTAAGCAAGAAGTTGAGAGATTTTGTAAGGGGTGTTACCAATATTCTTTTCTCTTAGCTTTCAAGAAAGAATCCACTTAACCACAGAGCGAGTAATGGGCAAGATGAAACCTCAAACTACACTTCTATCTAAAGTTGTACATGATGATACCGATAAACTAACACTAACTCAAAGGTTAGCTGAAAGCGTACCAGTTTGGCTCTAAGTCCTGTTTTAACCTATTCTATAAGAATAACCTATACCATTGGGGCACAAAGACTTCCAGAAGTAGGGAATTCTAACTATTTTTCATGAATTTGAAATGGTAATACAAACTACTGTCAAAGCTCGTAGTCTATGTATTGCCACAACCACTCCCAGTCAAAGCTTCGGCTACGATTGCTTCATAAATCACTATGCTCTATTATTGAACACATAATAATAACATGAATCAAAGACAATAGGCACAAATTACAGTCAAAGCTTTGAATCCAATTGCTTCTTTTATTCACTTTTCTCCCAAATTCGTACTACACATTCAAAGTTATGCTTGCACAAATGTGGCAGACCTTTTTTGCATAAAATAAAAGATGATTTTTACAATGAGGGGGCACTCCTTTATATAGGCATAGGAGTTGAGAAAAAGATGGAGGAAAAAGTGGGAGCAACTCAACCAACTTTGACCCAATCTAACTAATGAGAGAAATTATTGGGTTACATGCAACTGCACCGGGAACTCACATTACATGTAATTACATCTTTTCATGCAATGCATCCTCGTCAATTACAAACATGAAAGAAGAAGAAGAACAAGAAGATGGAAGAGAATTGAAACAATCCTAAGGATTGTTCTGATGGACCTTGTGCTTGGCAATGCGATCTTGGATGATCACAGAATCGAGAGTTCTTGTATTTTGTGTCACTACATTCACCTTGACAACCATGGTCTTGAGTCTTTTGATAACCTCTGACTCTCTTTGATGAATTGTCCATTGTCATTTGAAAACTTGGTGTGATCAAACTTTTTCTCGTTCAAGTTGTCGTGAATTTCCTTTTTAAATTGGCACATTGTGGAGTCTCCTTCACTTTGAAAACCTTCTCGATGGCGTCCGGATGTAAACTCAAAACAACCTTCCATCAGCACTTTTAACCTTTTTTTTAAAGTAAAGTGCTTGGTGCATGAGAATGCATGCAAATGACAACTTTTGACTTTAAAAGTGTGACTTTTAGTCAAAAATGGGTTCTCTGGATGTCATTACACGTAAAGTGAATTACATGTAAATGCAACATGTAATGAGGAATTGAAAATGAGATGACATGCAAATGCGGCTAGAGGATGAGCTTACATGTAAGTGTGTATGAAGGATGAGATGAAATGCATAATGACAAAGGAAGTGAAATGACATGGATTTCCTCATGGAGGTGTAAGTGCATATGGAAGGAACGAATGCAATGTAACTTGAAGCAAAGTGAACTTTATAGTCATCTTGGTGGAAAAGTGAAGTCAAAGTACATGGGAAAACATGCATATGACATTTTTGACCTTTTAAAAAGTGTCTTTAAATCAAAAATAGCTTTTTGAAATACAATTACATGTAAGGCTTTTCATGTAATCATGTCGTGCGAGTGGATGCAGAAAGTGAGATGAGTGAAAATGGAAGTGGAAAATGAGATTACATGCACATGTGGATGATGAATGAGATGAAAAACATGCAACAACATTTGGCGAATGAGATGAAAAGTGTTGTGACATGAAAGATGGAAACGGAATGTAATGATGCTCTTGCATGAGATGGAAGGTGGAGTGAAATGAAAAATGACCAAGTTCTTAGGAAAGAACTTGCAATTTCTCCAAAAGAAGAAAAACGAAAAAGCAAACAATGAAAAACAATCACAAAACAAACACATGCCTTTGGTCTTAAACTCAAACATGTCAACAAGCAAGTTGCTTTCAAGTGCAAATTTGAATTTGGAATTTGGGGATATTCCAAAAGTGTGAAAATGGGAGTCTTCATCATTTTTAAGAAAAAATGCACTTTTCATAGCATACATTCGGACAAATATGCAACTTCAAGCTAAAATATGCATGGAAATAGCAAGATAAGCATGAATTGATGAGCAAGTTTGAAAATGTCCACTTACTTGGAGATAAAGAGCCAAAATAACAATAATCATAGACTTTGAAGACCAATTCTCCTCCAAATCTGGATTCTCAAACAATAATTTGATTTTTCCGTACTTGCATTCATCAAATATAAATGAGCAATGAACGGTCGAAGTTGACATGAAAATGCCAAATACATGGCCTCCAAAGACAATAGCATATATTAAAACTAAAAACAGTATTATTATTGAAAATAAGGAGGATAAATTTTTTCATCAATCTTATGAATCTCGTGAGTCAACTTTAGGACCCCTCTTGATAAAAGGTATGGGCTGGAAATGTCATTTTTTGAGTTTTTTAAACAAAAACATGACTTTTTTATCCAAAAATCTGAGCCATTTTTGCAAAAACGTAGCCAAAAAATGCATGTTTTTGAGTCATTTTTTACTTGTGAATGCAAAAACAACTTCCCCAAATTCTAATACATGAATCCAAATGCAAAAAACTTAAAAACGCATAAAAGTGGATAAAAACCCCAATTTTTTGAGATTTTTAGCAAAAACTTGATTCATAGAAGGCATGAAACAAAAACGTTTCGACTTCCAAACACCAAAATGTGAACCAAGATGCAATGCAAACCACTAAAAATGCCAAAACGTTTCCTCTTGCAAAAACGTGAGCCAAAAATGAAGATTTTTGATGTTTTCCTCCAAAACGTGCCCTTGAATGGAGTTGAAAATAATGATTTTTAGCAAGAGATCTCAACATTCAATGTTGGTAAACACATAGATTTGTAAAAAACACCTCCAATAAAGAAGATTTCAAGAAAACTCATGAAGGAAATCAAGCAAAATCCTCAAAAACATGTTCTTGAGAGCTCCTTGAATGTATTTTCTCCAAAAGGGTATTGGAAGGGCAAGAGCATGTGTTTTAATGCAAAACACACCTTTTGGAGGTGTATGCATATATTAAAGACATGTAATAAGGAAAAACGCATTGTTCGGAGGCCATTACATAAAAACATGTAATGGGCACTTTCAAGGCAAAAGCACACCTTTTGAATGCATATGGATGTTTTAAAAATGTGTTTTTTGCCCAAAAATGGGTTTGGGAAGTGCAAATACATGTTTTAAATGAAAAACTCACCTTTTGGATGTGTATGGATATTTTAAAAGCATGCATATACATATTAAGGCAAAAGCTCACCTTTTTGATGCCATTGCATATTTTAAGTGAGCTTACATGCAATGGCATAAAAAAGTCCACTTTAAGTGACTTTATATTTTAAGTTGAATTTTACATGCAAAGGTATGAAAAAGGTCCACTTTTGATGACTTAAGTGATTTAATAAGCACATGTCAATTTAATTTCAACAAAATATTACTTAAATGAGATATAAATTATATTTACCTATCATATTAACAATATAACATGTAAATATCATTTAGTAAGTAATATTTACTAGAGAATTGGATTTAAATATCAAAAATTAAATTGAACTATATAGTTAATATAGTCACTTAAGTGAAAAATCAAAAAGTAACTCAACTTAAAAATATAACATAAAGTGCACTATAGTTACTTTACGTGAAAATTTAATTGATAAAGTAACTTAAAAACATAACATAAAGTGAATTTAAGTTATATTATCAAAAAACTGAATGTCAAATTAAAAATATAATGTGTTGTTGCATCAAAAAGGTCCACTTTTTGAGCATTAAAATGACCATATCTTTTGACTAACAATCTGATTAAGCTCTAGGTTAGATCAAACCTAAGGGGAAATTGAAAGTCATGACTTGAGCAAGACCAAAGGACTAAAAACCAACAAACACACTCAAAAACAATGAAAATGACAATGAAGGCCTCAACAACCAAGCATAGGCTCAACAAATAGAGAAATGAAAAGGACTTGACGAAAACCTTCAGTAAAAGAATTTGATATGCAAATTGAAGTTGATTAATTGATCAACATTAAGCAATTGAATAACAAATTCAGCTTAGAGAGATGTGAAACTAGTTTGAAAAAGCTTCATATTGTTACCTACATTTTGTGGTGACAAAATGCAAGACAACACTACGCAATTTGAAAAATGATTCCTCTTATGCTTGCCAAGTTTGGGATGTGGTATTTGTTGTCGTTAGATTTTGTATTTTGTAGCCGACTAGGTTATGCCGTCGGAGATTTTGTATTTGGTAGCCGACGAGTAGATTAGGATTGTTTTGTAGCCGACAAATGGCAGCAGGCAGCATGGGCAGCTGAGAGGGCAGCTTTGTTGAGGGATAAGGAAGCAGCTGTGCGGGATAAGGATGCAACAGAATAGGAGTTGCAGTTAGCCAGGATGCGGCACTTCTCCTGAAGAAGGCCATCGAGGTTAATTCACGGATACGGAAGGATTTGAGCATCCGGATGGAGCAGGTCCATGAGTTGCATCGGCAGCAGCATTCTTTAGGGGCACCACCTTCTCTCTAGTATTTTGTTTTGTTGCATGTGGGTTGTCTCCTATTTTGTTAGTCGTCAGGAGACAACTTTTCTTTTTTGGGGGGGATGATGTCGTCGGTAGATTTTGTATTCTGTAGCCGACTGGGTTATGCTGTCAGAGATTTTGTATTTGGTAGCCGACAGGTAGATTAGGTTTGTTTTGTAGCCGACGGACGCCTTCGAGAAGGTTCGGTGAAAAGTATTTATACCCCGTCTGGGTACATTGTAAATCATCTTATGCTCTATATGTAACCTGTTGGCATATGCGAATAAAGGAGTACTACAGTTGTTGTTCTTATTCATTGTTTGTGTGCATCAATCAATTAATCTATGCGGTAAACAGTATTGCTTTGTCATTTCTTAGAATTATGTTCCTGCCAATGCCTCTGTGTCATGTCAACTTTTTGGTGTTTAAAACCTTTTTTGAGTACTTTCCTTTTTGGGACCACCAAGATTTCCTTCAATGATGGCCCACATACCTTGTCCATCCCAGTTACTTTACTTGGACATTCCTGTTGGAGAAACCCACACGAATCTGAACAAATGTGTGTGCTGAGATTCTATGTAGTGCTGAAGGAATAAATATACCTGCTGCTCAATGAAAACAGATACTAATATTTTGCTAATGTGGCATTACCACATCCTTCTTGTGGCCTTCAGCCCTCTCCAACAGACATAGACACACCCACACACAGAGGTGCTTAGGAGAAAAGCCCATTCCTTTTGGATGTTAATTTGTTGGTAACAAGACTGACAAAATCAATCCCAGTAAAATTATTGTAAGCCTCCAAAGTCCAAATAAGTGTATAATTTTCTCATTTGAATCAATATAATTTGTTTGAATTTTTGAGATACGGGTGAGTGGTAGCAAGGCTTGGTTATCCTTTGATGGACACCCAATCCCAGGCTACATCAACATATTCACTACCATAGGCCCATAAAAAAATAGGATCATAATTTCTTGTTGGAAAGCTCTTAAAATGTGTGATACAATGAAGTACAGTCTGTCCAATGGTCTTACGGTTCATGCACTATGGTGTTAAAAAGTTAAGAATTGGTTTAGGTTCGTACATTCTTTAACTGGAATTTCTGGTCCTTTTGCTTTTGACATAACATTAATACTTTAGAAGTAAAACACTTAAAAATATAAATTTGAATGACTCACTACCATAGGCCCATAAAAATATAGGATCATAATTTCTTGTTGGAAAGCTCTTAAAATGTGTGATACAATGAAGTACAGTCTGTCCAATGGTCTTACGGTTCATGCACTATGGTGTTAAAAAGTTAAGAATTGGTTTAGGTTCGTACATTCTTTAACTGGAATTTCTGGCCCTTTTGCTTTTGACATAACATTAATACTTTAGAAGTAAAACACTTAATTTTGATAAATTTGAATGACTAACCTTTAGTTTCCAATATTAGGAATTTTAACTTCCTAAAATTCACTTTAGTGTCAGCGTAAAAGGTTGCGTGGACATGTCAATCTAAATTGTAATGTAAGATGTTTATGCTGGAGTCACTCCTGAGAAGCATGCACTAAACATTTTAGTGTATAGAAATGATTGCATAAAAAAACATTGTCTATTCATAAAAGGAAAAAAATCCTAAAAAGAGATGAAATGAGTTAATGATCTAATTCAATTTATTATATGACTGGAAATGGACTGTACATAAATCTTCCAATTATTTGAGACAAAAAATTACAAAACACATCTATGATTGTGCAAAGTAGAAAAAAACAATATGAATAAACTGTCATAAATGCAAAAGTATTGATAAATACAATCAAAAACTTGTATATAATTTGGCAGTATTGTTTACATAAATCTTCACATTCCTTCAAATGTCCATTACCAATCAAAGTAGAAGAACATTTTAAGTCTGATTCTGATCAATCAATATCCTAAATTGAATCAATCCAAGGTTCCATTTTTCGGCAGTCGTGTATTTTTCTCACACACAAACTTGTAGTGTAAACTATAATGCTTTGATTGCCAGTAAATAACGAAAAACATTGAAGGGCTCAGTTCATAATGTAGGATCTATAAATAGGAAAGACATTGATACCAGATGGTGGTCCCACTATGTATGTACTATGAACAGCAACATCTTCATCACTTCACCACTATATTTGTCATAAAAGCAACAAAGCATTTCGTTGAATGAAAATCCATCTGCAGCATTGATAAGCATGGCTGTTCTATGTTTCCTAGCCTAGATTGAATAATGTGATTGAAAAAAGCTGAATCTGTAATCCATGCAAGGAATATTTTAGGAAATGTTGCAAAAGATTTCTTTAGCTCAAACTTGTTTAGAATAAAACAATATGAACATAATTTCAAAGCTTTATAAGATATTTTTTTCTCCATACACCAAATAATTGTTTTCCATCAGAAAAATATTACGATAATCTATACAAAATTGGTAAAGTTATTGGTGCACATGAAATATGGAAGGAGGAGCTCTAACATACCTGAGGAAAACTTGAAGGACTACGCCCTGAGAGAAGATATAGAATAGTACACCCAAGTCCATATAAGTCGGTCTGTAAAGTAGCGCGATTTTGGAATTGCTCTGGTGCCATATATCCATACTAGAATTGATAAAAATGAAATAAGGTGTCAGCTAGCGACTCAATCCAAACAAACATTAAGAAAAACTTTGAACTTTGTTCCAATTGTAATATGAAAACCAAAGAAAATCTGCCATGGCTTTTAGTAGCACTCTGAAAATAAAATTCTGTTAGTATGCCTTAATGGAGGATTGGGAAACATCTAAGATATGCATTGCTATGAGAAGCCCAAATATTACACATACTCTTTCAGTTGACATAAAAAATGTTTGTAGTGGTACCAGACTCGCCTGAATTTGGCAAGTCCACAGGTGAGCAAGTCAAAATGAGACCTAGGGACTTGAGACCTAGTGAGTTTGGTCAGACTTAATAGTCTACTAGACTCACTAGGCTTGGTGATTCCTGACAAGTAGACTAAACCATGTCTATGGAAATTTAAAACCATAGAAAATAAAATTGAAAATGCCTAAACATAAAATCATGAAAGTCAAATGTTTTTTGAAGGTGTGGAAGACTCTTAGAGTATGGCTAAACATGATAGAATAATGAAAAAAATAAAAAATGAAAACGAAAAAATATTTCTGAGCCATGTTGGATGGAAGAGCAACATTTATTTCCCAATTATTATGTCTTCTGTGTAGATGATTTATATGGTATGGTGATTTCCTTGTATTTCTGTTTTTTTATCTAAGTTGCCCATTTGGGTAAAAGATTGGGAATAGCTCTCTGCCTTCCTGGGCTCAAACTAGTTGATTTTCTTAGTGACATCTACTTCACCCAACCCAGTACACTCCATTATCTTAGTTCAAACCAATGCAAGAGTTTGCCAAGTTTGCCAATATTTGATTGTACGAAAGTCCTGTATACCTATATAACTAGGAAAACATGCATGATCGAACAACAAACTTGCTTCTACCACATTTATCTTGCATGTCCATTTGATAAATGCAACTGTATGCTTTAAACAGAAAGGATGAACAGTTGAATATTTTAAAATTGTGATTTGTGAAGATGAAGAACAATTTCACTTTGAGTTTGCAATCAATCCAGCAAGAAAAAAGCTTACAAACTTAGGAAGAAGATATTGACAAAATTCAGACAACCATAAGCATCTTTCCATATTACGATAAAACGTTACAAGATCCCATGTTTTATGTGGTTAGGAACAAAATAGAGCCAATGGAACAGTAATATATCTACCACCAGACCAAAATTTCTAAAAATCACAATGGCAGCATTTGTCGTTTCTTATTAACTTCCATACAAATCTACCCATGTTGATGTTGTTTCACTGTCAGTAATGAAAGGATTAATCGCAATATTTTTCTTTGGAAACTCATCAAATGGTGGTGTCTTCTTGTGAAAAACCATGAATTTTCATGTTTTTGCACATTTTTAAATGAATCTGTCTATAGATTCTCCTAGGCATGGCGTAAGTTTGGCCAGGGCATGGCCTTACAGTCTAAGGGATTATATGGGGACAAACCCACAAGATACCCAAGGGAGCAAGGCCATCCTCCAGCAATATTGTTTGTCCCACTACCTGAGATTAAAGAGAAGTTTTGATAGGAGATAGCAACAGGCTAGTGTGATGCCCCCTTTTTGTAGGTTTCAAGAGCTTGGTTATGTTAGCTCATCATTGTGACCCTTGTGACCTAGTGGTTTGTTTTGAGGGTCTTTGCTGGTTGATTTACTATTTATAGTAAGTCAATTGAGCAAGTTTCCATTTTTAGTAGTGCATTAGGGAGATACTTTTGTCGTCAGTAAATATTGTGTAGCTGACGGGTAGATTAGCGTGTAGTTGGTAATTATTTCTTATGTAGCCGACATGTAGCTGACAGACCCCTTCAAGAAGGTTATTCAGAAAGGTATATGTACACCATTGGAAATCATTGTAATCATCATTGTAAGCATTATGTAATCTCTTCGGCATATATGCGAATAATAAAAAGAGTACTGTCTTGTTACATGTTCTTGTCTATTGTCTGTATGCGTTAAACTATTTACCCCATACAGTAAACATTTGGTATCGTTGCCCATGGACCTGGAGCGAAGGTAGAGGAATGAAAATTAATGCCGAATCAGTTGAACAAAAATAAGAATAAGCTAAAGGAAAAAGATGAAATACACATAGCACAAGGGAATTTAATTTTGGCAAACACACCGAAGCACCAAGGAATTGTTGGAAGAGACTCAACAGCGGTTGGATTTGGTGGAAGAAGCCAGGGAGGAATTTCTAAATTCAGGAAGAAAATCTAGACGAAAGGGAATTAGCTCGCACGGTTCGGAGTGCCAAGAGAGTACGAGCGTGGAGTGAACTCTTCGTCTATAATACACTTCCGGAACGGAAAACTTCGCTTAATGAAGACCCTTCTTCAAAAGAGAACGCAGCTCTTGGAAATACTATCCAAAAGAGTGCCGGTGTGGGAGTGCAGAGCACCGGTGTGGGAGTGCAAAGCACCAGTGTGGGAGTGCAAAGTGTCGGTGTGGGAGTGCAAAGTGCTAGTGTACAAAGCGCCGGTGTCGGAGTGCAAAACGTCGGTGTTGCAGTGCCGAACGCCGCCAGTGGAGCAGTACTGAACAACGCCCGTATACAAAATCAAGTAACAATGGCAAGACCAAAGGAGAAGTTGCCAAAGTTTGATGGTGATGGAACGATTGACCCAATCAGACACTGTAAGACATGCGAAACAATTTGGACAGCAAATGGCGTAATAGAAACAAATGAATGGGTGCGACAATTTCCAGCAACCCTAAGGGGTGTAGTAGTTGATTGGTTTGTCAACATGGATCCCCAAAAATTAACGACATTGGCGGACGTTAAAAAGGAGTTTATCACCGGGGTGCAATTGCTGCGCGATGACAATGAAATCGTAGCAGAAATCTACACCATAAAGCAAGGGAAAAATGAAACCGTTAGTGTATATGCTAGAAAGCTCAAAGAATTAATAAATAAAATGGAAAGTAAGCCGACAGATGGACTGAAAAAGTGATGGTTCATTGAGGGACTATGCCCGGAGTTAAAGATGAAAATGAAGATTGCGTCGCCATCATGATACACCGAAGCATACAATTGGGCGATGGACTTAGAGAGTGAACAAAAAACGAAAAAGAAGAAGAAAAGTAGCTCATCTGATTCAAATGGCGCATCTTCAGAGAAAGATAGCAGTGAGGACGAAAAAAGGCAGCAAGAAGGTCCGAGCCCTCTAGAAGGATATGATTGGAATGATGAACGAATTTAAAAATATGTAGAAAGAGACGAAGGGAAACGAGTTATGGTGCACGGAATCTAAGACAGAAGGCCACACGAAGGGATCCTGTCCGAAGAACTAGTTTTGTGAGATCTGCCAAATTATGGGACATTCCATAAAAGAATGCCCTTTCAATATGAAAACGAGAGGATCTCAACAAGTGCTCCTGACATAGGAGGCTTCTGCATCTGGAGGAAGCGAAACCACCAACAGTGATGGTGCCACTTCGGGTGGGTATAGAAACAATAGAAGAGGGCAAAACAACAATACCAACAATAATAATGGGGGTTGTAGCTGAATTCAGTATGATGCGAATGGCCGCCCGATGGTTCAATGTCGAGCATGCAATTTGCGGGGCCACTTTGCACGAAACTGTACATCAACGAATACACCAAAGTTGTTATGCAGATGGTGTGGTCTGGGAGATCATGAAGATGCCAAGTGCCCGAAATCAACAGTCAATTTGATCACCATCGGGACAGACGAAGAGGAGGTTCTGGCTGGCAAGCACACGGAAACAAGCAAAACTATAACTCGACCCGACGGAAGAAAAGAAGAGATTGGAAGAAGCGCAAGCGGAAATTGATAAAGCAATGCAGGCAGAGAAAGCACACTTGAAGGACACTACCGGTACCTTAACAAGGAACTGTGTAGAACAGAACATCATATGGCAGATATTACAAACTAAAGTACCAGTCAAAATAAATGATCTGCTGCTCACAATGCCTCAACTTCAGTCGGCACTCAAACATCGCTCCAACTACTAAATTACCAGGAGACCAAGGAAGGGAGAAGGAAAGTGGAGCAAGTGCAATAAACCCAATGTTGCTAGCCCTTACATCCAGAGAGCGTCCGACGGTCGTCGAGATGGGAATTCTGGGAACTGTTCTGACAGACACAATTGTGGACGGAGGGTCCGGCATGATTGTGTTATTGGAGGATACCTGGAAGAAGTTGGGACAGCCGACGTTGTGGCCAACTACATTCCAGTTGCTTACAACAGACCAACACGGCATTAAACCTCTCGGTGTCCTGATGGCACAATCAATGACAATTGAAACATAGCCATTCCTACTCGATTTCATCATCATCCCGCTGAAAAAGAGAGGATATGATGCCATTTTGGGCCATGGATGACTCGTACAAGCAAAGGTCAAGCATGAATGGAAGAAGAATACACTATCACTAGAAAGAAAAGGGCGAAAATTCATGATTGATCTACACACAAAAATGGTGGGTGAGGAAGCTCTCTCATCTGATTTCGAAGAAGAGGATGAGGGAAAGCAGGGAATAGAACCAAATCAGGAAGGAGTCCTATGGTTGGAAGGAGGATCAATAGACAGTGATTTGGATTCAGTGAATGGCCTTTTTCCACAGGCAGATAGAGGACTACAAACTCTTTCCAAGCTGTAATATGTTAAGGGTCGACGAAGGTGAGAAAGAAAAGGAAAATGAATGCTCGAAGGAATACAAAGAAGTGGACGAAACAAAGACGATTATGGCTGAAGCTAAAGGCAGCAAAAAGAGAGATTCCACCGTCCGGTACATGGTGAATAGACTGCACAAAAAGAAAAGGTTACACCGTACCACGAAATTAGTAGAAAGGGGCCGACAGCAAGAAAAACACATCATACGGTCTACACAAGAAACAAAGAGGAAGGGCTTAATAAAAACTTCAGTAGTACAGAGTGTAGGTTTTAAAATCAAGAATACAGTTATTGACTGTTTATCATACTGGGTAAAGAAAACAATGCATACAAATAATAGACAGAATAGCAGAATTCCATATTATTATTCGCATATGTCAGAACATTACATTATGCTTGATAAGATAAGATCAATGATGAATGATGATTTACAATGATCTCAGATGGGATATAAATACTATCCGCCGAACCTTTCCGAAGGAGTTCGTCGACCACAAACATTATGTCCGCTACAAACTTTTTACCTATCAGCTACAGAATACAGAAACACCGACGACAATCACCCCGTCGGCTACAAAAACACTGACGACAATCATCTCGTTGGCTACAGAAACACCGACGACAATCCAGTTGGCTGACAGTTTCTATCGACGACATCATCCCCCCCAAAAGAAAAAGTCGTCTTCGGACGACAATTACAAAATATCTAAGATGAATCAACAACCAAAATACATTAACAGAGTGACTAAAACAAAAAATCTGCTTCTATCACATCACTTCCACATTCATCCCGTTACATCTATAGCCTCTGCTAACACAATACTATCTCCTCAAGCTGACCTTGATAGCCACCTGTGCTGCTTTCTCTGCTTCCAACACTGGGTCCACTGAGCTAAGTGTCACTGTACTGCCTCCAACTGGATGATCAGCTCCTCCCAAGCTCTCTACGCATCCACCAAGACAGCCTCTCGGCCAACACCTACTCCTAGTGCCTCTGATACCCAGACACTCCATGCCTGCAGCAGCTTCAAGTCTTCTCAACTGGTCACACTTCACGACTAATATCCGCAACGACTAGGGGTCCAGGGGGCAGCACCCCTGCAGGGTCCTAGGGCAACGAAACCCGAAACCACACAAAACTACATGGAACACACTGTTTCTGTCATTTTTTGCCAATTCTACACTCTTTCTGGCAACCACTGATGCTTCCCCTTCCCTTTGGCATCATCCGCTACTCATTCCGAACTGCACCAATCTGTCGTTTTTTTTTTTTTTTTTTTTCGTTCTTTTTTCTTCTTAAAGCTTCTCCACTTCTCATGCAACTACTAGGCTTTACACACACACCTCTTTCCTCCAATCCTCCTACACCTCCAACTAAAATTTTTCAGACCTCCACACACCTTTCTCACTCCCGGCACTTCGAATCTACAACTCAAACACGCACTCCCAGGAGGAGCAAGTGCCCGCGTACAGTTGCCCGTGGAGCAACTCCTGTGGATAGGAGTCCGCGGGGCAGCTTCCATGGACAGATGCCCGCGGACAGGTGCTCGTGGGGCATCTTTCGCGGACAGCTGCTTGCGGAGCAACCTTCTGCGGACAGACGCCCACGGAGCACTCAGTTTCTTGGTTTTTTTTAAAATTTTGAGTGCTCCGCGGGCGTCTGTCTACGGAAGATGCCCCGCGGGCAGCTATCCGTGGAAGATGCCCCACGGGCACCTGTTTGCAGGCATCTGACGGCAGAAGCTGCCCCGCTAACCCCTGTCCGCGAGCACCTGTCCACAGGAGTTGCTTCGCGGGCAACTGTTAGCGGGAGTTGCTCCACGGGCACTCAATTTCTTTTTTTCTTTTTTTTTTCTTTTTCAAATTTTTTTTTTTAAAAAAAAATTATTTTATTTTTAATATTCCCACCTTTCACGTAGGTGACCCGGGTTCGATCCTCGGCAACGGCGCCAAATGTTTACCGTATTGGGTAAAGAAAACAATGCATACAAATAATAGACAGAATAGCATAATTCCTTATTATTATTCGTATATGCCAAAACATTACATTATGCTTGATAAGATAAGATCAATGATGAATGATGATTTACAATGATCTCAGACGGGATATAAATACTATCCGCCGAACCTTCCCAAAGGAGTCCGTCGGCTAGAAACATTGTCCGCTACAAACTTTTTACCCGTCAGCTACAGAATACAGAAACACCGACAACAATCACCCCATCGGCTACAGAAACATCGACGACAATCATCCCGTCAGCTACAGAAACACTGACGACAATCCAGTCGGCTGACACAGTTTCTACCGACGACATTGACGGCAAGGAATGGCAGCCGATGGAATTCATGGTACGTGACATAGAAAGCCTGAGAGAAAGGTTGTATAATCTGAACAAACTCAAGGAGAAGCAATTATTAGCACAATGGGCCACAGAGGTGATGCAGAACAAACGCAAAGCATGGCATGATAAACACTTGAGACTAAACAAGTTCCAACCAGGATAGTTGGTGTTAAAGTATGACGAACAAAACGAAATCAAATCGAGAAAGTTTAAAGTCAAATGGGTTGGGCCATACCATATCTGGGAAGTAGGTGATAACAGAGCAATAAAACTATGAACATTGGACGCGCATGCGCGAACTATTTCGTCATGGACAAATAATGAAGAGCAATAGAGTTAGGAAAAAAAATGAAAAAAAAAGTGTCCCATGGATACCTATCTCGCAGACGGGGTGTTCCGCAAACTATTCCGCGAACACGGAGTGTCCCGCACGGACACCTCTACCATGGAAAGTGGCCCGCGGGATGTGCCTTAAAAGCCTGCGGCATACGTCTTCCAGTCCCGCAATCTCTGTTTTAAATCTCCGTGGATGTGTTTAGATCCCCGTGGATTGTCTTCTAAATCTCCGCAGATGTGCATTTGGCTGTGCTTTAAACTCTTCATGGGATGTGCTTTTATCTATGTTTTAAATCTCCATGGGATGTATGAGCTTCCATTCGTATATCCAAGCCGAATTTATGAAGGCCACGTGACAACTGTGCACATAACGACAGAGTTCTAAACTTCTGCGGAGGGGCACGGGTGGCTATCAAAGTCAGCTTGACTAAGGAGACAGTATTGTGTTAGCAAAGGCTACAGATGCCATGTGGTTTGCAGACTAGTTTGGTGCAGACATGGGATGAATGTGAAAGTAATGTGACAGAAACAGATCTATCTTGTTGTTGTTAGTCAATTAATGTATTTTGTTTGTTAATTTGTCTCGGATATTTTGTAATTATCGTCTGGAGATGACTTTTTCTTTTGGGGGGATGATGTCGTCAGTAAATATTGTGTATCCGACAGGTAGATTAGCGTGTAGTCAATAATTATTTATTATGTAGTCGACATGTGGCCGACGAACCCCTTTGGGAAGGTTCTTCGGAAAGGTATATGTACACCATTGGAAATCACTGTAATCATCATTGTAAGCATTATGTAATCTCTTTGGCATATATGCAAATAATAAAAGGAGTATTGTTGTGTTACATGTTCTTGTCTATTGTCTGTATGCATTAAACTATTTACCTCATACGGTAAACAACTTTTGATCAGGCTATTACTGCATCTGGATGAATACTTGACAATTTCTTGTGCTTGAAGAATAATGAATAATAATTAATTAAGTCTTTTTAACTTATAAGCCTAAGTAAAGTATTATTATAAGAAGTAAATGGAGTTATTACATTTTAAACTTTGAATATGCAACCAAATGCAAAGTCATTTAAGTGAAAAGTGTGTGAATGAAGCCACTACCCATATGGTGTAAAAGAGAAGCTTTCTTGGCTTCATTAATTATTAAAGAAAACCTCGATAGGAATCAATTCATTCTATGGCATTGTTATTTGTGTAACCAAGGGTTTGATGAATTCTGAAGCTGAAAGAATTGGTAATTCTTCCAGCCTTGCCACTTTGAGTTGGTGATCTTATACCAATAAATTGTGTCTTTACAATGCCTTCGGTTTGGGTTTGAGAATTGTTATCAGGTTATTGGGAAGTTAGATGATTTGCACATCCGAGGGAGTTACACAGTCGCGACGGTTCACCTCGCGTCCCCTCAGACACTATATGTATGCATCATTTCCTTTAATTGGGATATGTTGGTATGGAGTACATTTGTATACAGTGATCAATGAATGAATATAATATTACTATTCTCTCTTTCCATTCCATATTGAGTACTTTACTTTCTGTATGCAATTGGTCTCTGTTACCCCACGACGGTAAACATTTGGCGGTGTTTCCGTTTTCAAATCTAGGAAAGTAATGCGACCAATGGCATACCACAACTAGAGTAAATGGGAATACCTCTAGAGGAGAACGTGAGAATTAACAAAAATGGAACACTTGAGTTGTTTGAAGGGGAGCACAAACTAACGAAGAATTTCCACATTTTGTTCTACATCAGATTGAAACCTTCATACAGAGAGAAATCATACGTGAAGAGGTTCCAGAGGACACTATTTGGGACTCACCGAATGTGAGTCCCACCGCCAAATGATTGTCGCATCAATTTCCCAGACTATTTGCACAAGTCCTTTTAGCATAGAGAAGGCAACACGAGGAGATCGAACAGGACCAACGAAGGCAGTAGACCCTTTGGAACTTTCGAGAATGCAACTGGCAGGAATTGGAAGAGCATGATGAAAACACTCGAAGGTCCCACCCATGAGCCCTAGGCCATGGGAATGTGAGTAGAGTGTGAGTGGAAAAGAGCACTAACCTCTATAATAGTCGCACAAATGACCATAATGATTTACGTTGACTTTACATTAATAAAAGTCTTCATGTTAACTATGATGTTTTTTGAGGATTAATGCCAAATCAGTTGAACAAAACTAAAAATAGAAATGAACAAAATAATGATGATATTCACGCCACACAACGAGTTTTGATCCTCGCACAAGAAGTCAAGCGATGGCAAAGGCTAAAGAAACTCACTAATGGGTACGACGGTGGGATCATGGAGGGTGACCTTGGTGCCATAGGAGGTGCACTAAACAGAGAGCAGGGTTTGCCTAACCGTCTGTGATTGAGAAGTACCGATTTACTCAAAGAGACGCAGCAAACATTGAATTTGGTTGAGGAGACGAGGGAGCAATTTCTAAACTTGCATACACCATGGGTGGGAACCTAGATAGAAGTAAAGAGGGAACCAGTGTGGCTCAAGGTGTCGAAGGAGCACGAGCGCACGGTGATTACTTTGTCCCGGATACACCATTGGAGCGAGTACAATTCAATAGTCGACCGTGCCTCTTCTTACAAGTCATCACACTATAGTGCATACGGGCACTAGTTCACGTACAACAACAATCGTTACTGTCACAATGACCACCTATAGCAACACAAGGACCACCAATTATGGCAAGGTCAAAATAGAAGCTACCCAAGTTTACGGGAGATGAGAAGGAAGATCCTATCAAACATTGTCATACGTGTGAAACTATCTAAGCAGCAAATGGTGTTACCAATAAAGATTAATGGGTTAAACAGTTTCCTACAAGACTATGGGGTGTTGCTATCAACTGGTATTTAGACATGGACAAAACGAAAATAGGTTCATGGGACGATCTCATGAAAGAATTCCAAGTAAAATTTAAACTGCTTCAAGATGATAATGAGAATGTCACAAAGATCTATAGTGCTAAGCAAGGAAAGAAGGAAACTGTTTGAGCATACAATAGAAGGTTAAAGGAATTGTCGAGAAGATGGAAACCCAACTGGTGGATGAATTATATAAGAGATGGTTCATCAATGGATTAAATGCATCTCGAAGAAGAAAAATGAGGTTTGTACCACCAACATCGTACAATGATGCGTATGATAGAGCGATGAATTCGGAAAGTGAAAGTAAAACATTAAAGAAGAAGAAAAGCAAGTCATCATCCGAGAGCGACGAATCCTTAGACGAGGATAGTAACAACGATGATGAGTCTAATAAAAAGGTACAAGCATTACAAAAGGATACGGAATGCATGATGGAGGAGTTCAAAATGATGAAAGGAGGCGCAAGGCAGAATTACGAAGGAGAAATGTGGTGCACAGAGTGCAAAGAAAGTGGGCACACAAAAGGAGCATGTCCTAAAGAGTCATTATGTGACATTTGCCAAGTGATGACCATTCCACCAAGGACTGCCTGTATAACTTAAGACGAGAGGGCCACAAGTGTTTTTCACCCATGAGCAACCATCTACCTCCGAGGCAGCCACCGCCAACCAACAAACAAACAATGTGTCATATGGCACTATAATCTCCCCATTTTTGCCCTTTATCAGAGTTTGAGAGATTATTCTATTATTGTGATACTTATTGGCTAATTATTGTGGATAGAGGGTCTTTTGAGGCAGTGGCTTAGCTTGGGATGGTCTTATCTTCTCCACAACTCAGTAAGTTATAGGTTGGTCTTCATTTGGCTCAAATCAGACTTCATTTGGGCTGAGTTTTGTGTACTTACTATTTGTGCTAAGTTGGGTGTTGATTGAGATGGACCTTATATATTTTTGGAAAGTGCATTTGATCACATGGAGAAAAATTAGCAGTGACTCCTATTTCAAATGACATATTTAAATGATGAGTATTTTGGGAGTTATAATATTTTTAGTGGCCAAACTATTATAAATCATTATATGACTCATTATAAAGTTATAATTTAACTTTATAACATCACTTAAGTTGAGGGCGAGTCATCATTAGAAGGGGCCATTTATTTGATTAATACTATTCCTGAGTCAAGTATTAAATGTTGCCGAAAGAGTTAAGTTGGAAAGTTTCAAGAGTTGAGTTCTTTTGGAAAACTTTCACAATTTCAAAAGTTGAGTTCTTTTGGAAACTCTTGTCAAAAAAGGCATCATGAATATGAGCTCATTTTATTTGGAAAAGCGTGCTTGGATATTTTATTTTTTTTGATGCCTTTGTGGCTTTTCCTAAGGTTCTGAAGTTTGTGCCCTTGCTGAAGTATAAGGGTCTATTATGAGGATTTGTTATCCACTACTAAAGTATGGCAATTTGATTTGTCTTCTCAATTGTATTAATTGTGCAAGAAAAGTTGATGTTTGTGAGTGAATTGGTCTGATTTGAAAGGGTTTGGAGATAGAAATTATAAGTAGTAGACTTGCGTTTCCCTTGGAGTTTGATGTTTTCTTTATTGGGGCAGCGCTTACTACATGCTAACTGTGATTTGCCTTAAGTTGGAGCAAGCATATAGTTGTACATTTTTCCTCATACAAATCTATTGCAATTTGATATCTACAACAGTCACCTACAAGTTCTTTCTTTAGTTGCAAATTTCATGAGAGTTGTAGTTATGTGTTTCAGTCATTAGATTATATGCCAAGTGTTTGTAAAAATGTATATTGTCTATAGATACACATTTCATAGGCTGAAATCACACGTATGTATTTGAATGGTTAAAAAAGATTGCATTTGTACTTTAGCTTCTTTGTTTGGACATCTAATAACCATTTGCATGCACCTAAACTAAATTTGAACAATTACAAGCAAGTAGAAGTAACCTGAAGATAAAAGACAGCGAGATAGAGATTTCATGCAAAATGTTTGATGAAATGTGAAACCATTAATCTTGTGAAGGAAAATTGATGTTTAATTAAGCTATCCCCTGTTGAAGGTTATTATAGTGGTATCAGAGCAATTTCTTGTCATCCTGTGGGGTAGGAAAATATTAATTATTTCAGATTTGTTGTTGTGATTGGAGTGACCAGCACCCTAGCCTTTTTCAGCTATGGACAGATACAAGAGGCCTAGTAGTTCTGGGGGCTGGCAGAGTAGTGTGGAAGATAGCAGGAAACTAAATTCCTTGAGAGAGAGTATAGAGAAACTTAAGCTTCATCAACAAAAGATGGTAGAGAGCTTATCGAATCCAAAGACAATTGAGAGGGCAGCAAGGTATATGATTTTCACCTTTAGAAGATCAGCGGGAAGGATGCTTGAGTTTTCCCGGATAGGTGTCCATGATGCAGATGTACCTATGTTCAGCATGTCAACTACAAGTCCTATCCACAGTATTGATGATGGACTTATTTCGCAGAGACGTGTGGTTGTGTTAGTGACAAGGGAGGATAGCGGCACTGAGCTTCAGCAAGTTGAAGCTCCTAGAGTTGTTGCTGCAGTTAGTGTAGAGACAGTTGATGCAATTGTTACTATTGATACTTCACATTCTCTCGAGGGGATTATTATTGAAGATTTGTATGTGAGATGTCATAGTGTTGCTTCGGTGCAGGAGGCAGTTGCTTCCTTAGGTGGGACCAATGCATGTATGGAGTCACCCATCTTTGATGTTGGTGATTCGGGTGATACAACAAAGTCAATAGATGTGGGTTCATGTTCTAGCATTATTGATTCATAGGTTGATGTTGAGCCATGTGTGCAAAGCCAGGTGTCAACAATTGAGGCTTTATAGGAGATGTGGATGCAGATAGTATGGACACATCTGATGATACATTTGATGATGCTATGAGCTGCAATCGAGTATGATATCCCTTGCCATGTATTAGCTGATGACTCTAAGGAGGCTGTGGATGGGTCCTAGAATCGATGTTTACAGGATCTATCTTTTGAGGTGGAAGCTGAGACATGTGGGAATATTGATATTGCAAGGGCCTCCATTTCTTCAGATGAGGAGTTGATAGAGGTACATAGCAGTTGTATCTCAGATGTAGAGTTGTGAGAAGATGATAGCACACGTATGAGTGATCTTGTGGTGGCTAGTTTTGATTCAATTTCCTATCACAGTGCAACTAATGAGACAGGGAGTTTGCATAGGAGTCAAGGGCTACAGAGGCATAATGTGACTTGTCTACCGAAGGTGAGTGATAGTGACATTCCTTCAGCTCTTGAGCATTATGATGCTATCTGTCAGATGCTAGCTACATCTGGTTGGGGTGCTCTTGTGTTAGATTAACACAGTGATAGTACTCTTTCTCTAGCAAAGGTTCATGCAATTCGAGAGGCCGTCAGGATCCTGAAGCATAACTATTTGCAACTAGTTGCTAACAAGGATTAGCTTCTGAAGTGGGGTAGCACCTATTATGAGACATTGTTAGATAAAGAGGATGTGGTTGAGCTCACCCAAGAGCTTGAGTTGACTATGGACTCTCTTCAGTGTACTCAGTTGGCTCTTCAAGAGTCACAGTCACGATTGGATAAGGAGACCATGGAGTTGTAACATGTTCGGACCACACTAGCCCCAAATCCAATTTAGTTGCATATTGTGGTTGGTAGTGAGTTTGCTTCTACAGTTGGGGATGATGGACGTGATAATGTGGCCGACACATTCATCCAACATATAGGTGCAGTAGGTACAGAGGATGTTAGAGTATCAATGGAGACGAGCTGTCATGGTGATTTGCTTCCTTCTGCCAGAAGCGAATCTATTTCTTCATTTTACATAGCTGGTACCATTGGACAATTGACAATGCCACATTTGCAAAGGGATCAGTTGTGTGTCGCAGGGGAGCAGGTTGATGCTTCCACATATAATTTCTACTGCACAGAGTCTTTCTTGGAGTATCTTTTGGAGACTTCAGATGTGCGGGAGGATTCATATAAAGTGTCTGATGGTACTCTCATCCGAAGCTCTTGTGCTATTCAGAGGTTGGTGGGAAAGATTGTAGAGACTCTGTCTACCATGCTTCCCCCCAAGGATTTTGAGGTTGGGTTTGCTGAGAGGGTTGTCCAAGATCCTACCCGACCAGTAGTACAAAGTTAGAGACTGGAGTCGTCTCCTGATTCCTAGTTTTGTACTGATGAGCCATTGACAAAGATTGGAGCTTTCTAACAACATTATATAGTGGGGTGTGCTCATCATTTTTCTTTTGATCCCCAGGTAAAGGATTTGGTTTCACATCGGTGTGGGTTAGCTCCAATTTCATACCATCCATTATGGAATGGGTTAGCACCATTTTTTGCAGATGCGATTGACAGCTGCAAGTTAGACCGCTTGCAGTATCTGCATAGTCTGGATAGTTTTGTAGAGGTTGGAATTGATATCAGTGTTTTAAGTATCTATGGTTGTTACCATCTCCACAATGCAGTTGGGTATCAGTGTTAGTTTGATAGGGACTCAGGTGTTGATAGAGTTGGTATTTCGATTGGGTTTAGTTCTGATGTGTTGTTACCTTCCTCAGTGCCTAGAGTCGGTTTTCAAATGATTTTGATATTGATGTCAGTTATTTGGGTACTGGTGCTACAGGAGTTGCTTGTACACAGAAGGGATAGTACACAGTTCTACCCTTGGCATCTAGGTGGTCTGTGACATTCATTTTGCTCCAGAATTTCTTGAGGACAAGCAATCTTAGGGAGGGAGGACTATAATGTCCCCATTTTTGCCATTATCAGAATTTGAGAGATTAGCCTATTATTGTGATCCTCGCAAGCTAATTATTGTGGATAGAGGGTCTTTTGAGGCAGTGGCTTGGCTTGGGATGGTCTTATCTTCTCCACAACTCAGTAAATTACAAGTTGGTCTTCATTTGGCTCTGATTAGACTTCATTTGGGCTTAGTTTTGTGTACTTACTATTTGTGGTAAGTTGGGTGTTGATTGAGATGGACCCTTTCTATTTTTGGAAAGTAAATTTGGTCACATGGAAAAAAATTAGGAGTGACTCCTATTTCAGATGGCATATTTAAATGATGAGTGTTTTGGGAATTATAATATTTTTAGTGTCCAAATTATTATTAAATCAATAAATGACTTATTATAAAGTTATAATTTAACTTTATAATATCACTTAAGTTAAGGGTGAGTCATCATTGGAAGGGGCCATTTATTTCATTAATACTATGCCTGAGTCAAGTATTAAATGTTGCCAAAAGAGTTAAGTTGGAAAGTTTCAAAAGTTGAGTTATTTTGGGAAACTCTCACTTTTAGAAGTTGAGTTCTTTTAAAAACTTTTGTCAACAAAGGCATTATATAAATTGAGCTCATTTCATTGGGAAAAGTGTGCTTGGATATTTTTATTTCTTTTGATGCCTTTGTGGCTTTTTCTGAAGTTCTAAAGTTTGTGCCCTTGCTGAAGTATAAGGCTTTGTTCTGAGGATTTGTTATCCACTACTTAAGTATAGTGGAAGATTGTCTGAAATTGGTAGTGCAAATTGCTGCTGAAGTATGGCAATTTGATTTGTCTTCTCAACTGTATTAATTGTGCAAGAGAATTTGATGTTTGTGAGTGAACTGATCTGATTTGAAGGGGTTGGAGATAAAAATTAAAAGTTGCAGACCTGCGTTTCCTTTGGAGTTTGATGTTTTCTTTATTGGGGCAGCGTCTATTACATGCTAACTGCAATCTGCCTTAAGTTGGAGGGAGCATATTGTTGTAATTTTTCCTCATACTAATCTACTGCAATTTGATATCTACAACAGTCACCTACAGGCTCTTCCTTCAGTTGCAAATTTCATGAGAGTTGTAGTTATGTGTTTCAGTCAATAGATTGCATGCCAAGTGTTTGTAAAAATGTCTATTGGCCATAGACAAACATTTCACAGGCTAAAATCACATGTATTTAAATGGTCAAAAAAGATTGCATTTGTACTTCAGCTTCTTTATTTGGACATCTAATAACCATTTGCATACATCTAAACTAAATTTGAACCATTACAAGCAAGCAGAAGTAACGTAAAGATAAAAGACAGCAAGATAGCGATTTCATGCAAAGTGTTTGATGAAATGTCAAACCATTAATCTTGTAAAGGAAAATTGATGTTTAATTAAGCTATCATCTTTTGAGGGTTATTACAGGTGGGTTCCGAAATAATGACAAGGAGGAAGAGGAGGTAATGAGAACAGAAGCTCGATACAATACGATTCGAAGGGTTGGCTAATGATTCAGTGTCGGGAATGCAGCCAGTGGGACCACTTCGCCCGAGACTGCAAGAAGAACGACACACCATAGAAATTGTGTCGATGGTGTGGTCTCGGAGATCATGAAGAAGCCAATTGACTGAAGCCTCACGTGAAGTTACTCGACATTGAAGAAATACTGGTAATCACTCATAATCAAGTGAAACAAGCCATGTACCTTGATCCTCGTACAGAGAAGTAGAGAGTATAGGAGGTGAAAGAGGAAATAGAGAAGGCAATGAAAGCAAAGGGGGATTCAACTATGGCTACAAGTACCTCTGGACGAACAGAGGCTGAGAATAACATACTAGGGCGGATATTGCAAATGGAGATTCCAATCAAAATACAAGACCTCCTCCAGACCTTACCCCCATTGAAGACGACATTATTAAACATCTACACCGCACAACCAAGTATCAGCACCACACAATAGCCAGTCATTTCGGGAGGATCAGCGATAGACCCTATGCTACTAGCGTTGAACAATGGATGGTACCCCATAGTCATTGAGATGGGTATCCTTGGGACAATCCTCACCAATACAATTGTTGATGGTGGGTTAGGGGTAAATGTGCTCCCAGAGGGGATGTGGAAGAAACTTGGCAAGCCTACCTTGTGGGCCCCCACCTTCAGCTTACTCGGTGCAGACCAGCATGAAATCAAACATATGGGAACACTGATGGCTCAACCAGTCATCATTGGAACCCAATCATTTGTGCTAGATTTCGTCATGATTCCATAGAAAAAGAAGGGGTATGATGTAATTCTCAGAAGGGGATGGCTAGTAGTAGCAAGGGCAAACCACAAATGGAAGAAAAACATGTTGTCGTTAGAGAGCAACAAAAGGAAGTATGTTATCGACCTTCATACACAAATGGTCAGTGAGGAGATGGCTTCAAAATCTGAATCCGATGGAGAATCTGGTGGAAGAGACGAGGGAAGAAATGTTATATTTGACATATGAGGTTATTATTATGCGATATATATATATATATATATATATATATAGAGAGAGAGAGAGAGAGAGAATTTAATACAATGAAATATATAATTATCATTATTTTAACGAATGGACATGTCCCTTCATGGGCATGTCTACTCTTGACCCTTTAATATAAATATAAGATTGTTGTCTTTGGAAAGAATATACCAAGAAAGTAATTCAATTACATCTATAGTGATCTTATTAAAATCAATAGAAAGATGTTTTGAAGATGACTTGGATTCCTTGAACGGACTCTTCGATTGGCAAATGGAAGATTACGAGTTATTTCCGAGTTGCAATATGCTAGGAGTGGAAGGAATGGATGAAGGGGAGAAGGAGGTGTTTCTACCAAAGTTCAGAGAGTACAAAGGAGGAGCTCGGTGAATGAAAATCTTGCTCACAACTTTGATGCAGGGAAACACATCAAGTACGAAGAGTCATTCGTACGGGTCACAAATCTCGAGGATTAAGAGAGTCCGTGCAACATACTAGTTGGCAATGATTGGGATCTTGTGTTGAAGGCGACATCATTCAAAATCTTCATGGAGTACAATGATGTGTTTGCTTGGAGTTACAAGAACCTAAAGGGTGTACCACCAGAGTTGTGCATACAATGTATACCCCTGGTGCCTGGCATTGTACCTATATGAAAGAGACCGTACAAGATGAACAAGAATTACGCAACTAGGGTTGATGAAGAGACCCAATGCATACTGGAGGCAAGAATCATATTTCGAGTTGAGACAAATGAATGGGTCTCACCCATTGTGATATCATTGAAAAATGAGGCAAACCAGATTAGAATCTTTGTCAAATTCTGATGCTTGAATGTTGTCACTATAAAAGACCCCTTCCCTATCCCATTCACGAATACAATACTTAAAGTTGTTGGACACGAAATGTACTCATTTATGGATGGGTTCTCTGGTTATAATCAGATATCAAAAGCGGATGAGGATAAGTTGAAGACCACTTTCGTGGCAGAGGATGGCGTCTATGCATATAACTGGATGCCCTTCGGTTTGTCCAAAGCACCAACAACCTTCCAAAGAATAATTCTCCATATCTCTGATAAAATGTTTGTAGGTAACTTTCGTGCCTTCCTAGATGATTGGTCTATCTTCACTGGACAAGACATGCATTTGGCAGCACTCGGGGAATGCATGGAAAGGTATCGTTGGGCCAAGCTAGCACTGAATCTGAAGAAATGTAGATTCATGATACCCCAGGGTA
The DNA here is from genome assembly GCA_028749045.1 of Cupressus sempervirens. Classification (NCBI taxonomy): domain Eukaryota; kingdom Viridiplantae; phylum Streptophyta; class Pinopsida; order Cupressales; family Cupressaceae; genus Cupressus; species Cupressus sempervirens. The sequence goes on along the minus strand of CM053784.1, from coordinate 772,677,666 downwards.
AGTTGTTGGGGCACATTGTATGTAAGACAGGACTTAAAACTAATCAAAACAAGATACGTGTAATAGTGGAGATGGAAGCGTTGACCGACATCAATGGAGTCAAATCATTCTTAGGATACATTGGATATTATAGGAGGTTCATAAAGAACTTTGCTCAAGTTTCATGCCCCCTTGACAAGCTAACAAGAAAAGGGGAACCCTATGTTTGGGGTACGGAGCAAGAAACCTCCTTTAAGGAATTGAAGACGAGATTGCCAGGGGCACCAATTCTGGCATATAGAGTTTCACGTGCATGTGGATGCATCTAACTTTGCAATTGGCACAACACTTGCACAAATGGGTGATCATGGTCTAGATCATCCTATTTACTTTGCTAGTAGATTGTTGTCAAAGGCGGAGAAGAACTACAGTACGATGGAGCAGGAGGCTCTAGGAATGGTGTATGTTGTTCAAAATTTCAAACACTATCTATTGGCAACACACTTCACATTCTACATAGACCACCAAGCGTTGATGTACTTAGTAAAAAAACCCATCTTTTAGAGGAGGATGAGCAGATGGTTGTTGCTACTCTAGGATATAACATTCACCATCGTGGTGTGACCGGGGAAGAGCCACATTATAGACGATCAATTATCTCAAATTAGGTCTGGAGAGCCGCTGGAAGGAATCAATGATGACTTTCCAGATGTGCATTTATTTTGTATAGCCATCCTTTTGGAGTGTTACAAATGCATCGACGAATATCTATCCACTTCACAATTCCCCAGGGAGATGCTACCAAGAAAACGATAGAAGTTGGCATTAAGGAGCAAAACATTTCCGTTGATTAATGGTTTGTTGTATAAAATGGGGCCAAACCAAGTATTGAGAAGATGCGTCATCGAGGAAGTACAAAGTGTCCTTCAGGATGCCCACAAAGGCCCAATAGGAGGGCATATAGGACTGGACACGATGGTAAGCAAAGCACTTCTAGCGGGGCTATGCTGGCCTACGGTATACAATGATGCCAGAGAGTGGGTGGTCAGATGGGGTTTAGATTTTGTGGGGAACGATGGGGTTTAGATTTTGTGGGGCACTTGAAGCCAAGTAGGGCTCAAAGATGCCACTACATTGTGGTAGAAACAGAGTATCTCACAAAGTGTGCGGAGGCATGAGCATTGCCCGATAACTCGGCCATAAGCACAATGAAGTTTATTTATGAGAAGATCATCACACGTTATGGCATCTCTATCCAGCTGACCACTAAGAGGGGAGGTCACTTCGTCAATCATGTGAACCGACTACTCACGACCAAGTTCAAAACATTTCACGCCCTATCGAGCCCGTACTATCCAAGGACCAATGGCCAGGTGGAGGCAACAAACAAAATCCTAGTGGCGGTCATCTACAAGTCATGTGGGGTGGAGCAAGCCAATTGGGAAGAAAAACTGCCATTAGCACTTTGGGTGTACCGCACAATGTACAAAGTCACAATAGGACAAACACCATTCCAACTAATGTTCAGGCAAGAAGCAGTAATGTTGGCAGAATTTATGGTTCCAAGCCTTTGGATAGCAATTGACAATAGACTTGGCGATATGGAAAGTCTTCGGGAGAGATTGTATAGGTTGAACAAGCTAGATGAATGACGGCTAATGGCACAATGGGAAATTGAGGTAGCACAAACTCATCATAAAGCATGGCACGATAAAAAATTTGAAGCAGACAAGGTTTCAGCCTGGACAGTTAGTGCTAAGGTACAATAGGCATAATGAGATTAAACTTCGAAAGTTCAAGGTGAAATGGCTAGGACCCTACAGAATACGGGAAGTTGGTGACAATGGAGCCATTAAATTGAGGACTTTCGATGGACAAGAGAGCGGATTCAGTGAATGGTTCGAAACTCAAAAAATTATCACCAACGGCATAAAGGGCTAAGCAAGGCTGGCTGACGAAGTAAATTAGACGTGAGCAATATATAAAAATAATAATAATAATTAAAAAAAACAAAGAGACTAGTCCTGTGGACACTATGCGGTGAGCAGTATCTCATGGACATGTCCTCTGGACAAGGCCCCACAACTCATAACATCAAATAAAGACCAACCCTTGCGAACAATAAATAAAGACCACCATGCCATGAAAAAATGATAGGCCACGAAGGGCAAAACACCACGGGGACAAGGGAAATTCAGCAGAGGACACAACCTGAATTTGCCATAGGAAATCAGAAATTTACCAAGGAAAGAAGCAACAATTGAAAAATCCCAGGCTTAAGCAAATCGCTTCCCCCGGTCGGAACAAGGGCAATCTACCGATGGAAATTGTTGATGTGTTGGAGAAGTAGAGGGAAAAACCTAAATCAGCCACTACGAGGGAGATTGGAGAAAAGGACGTCGTGGAGGAGACAACCGTGGAAAGGCATCACCGCACATGTGGAAATAAGAACCCACCAAAGACAACAAGCCCTTGTGAGACAAAGACCACTGTGTAAAAGAATGCAAATCAGCAGACATCCACGGAATTAGGCACGGATCCACAGAGTTAGGCGAAACATCCTAAGCAGACAAAAGAACCCCAATCTGTTGTCCGTGGCACATACACAAGAGAACCGACAGGAAATGAGAGAAGCCACAGAAAGGAAGAAACATAGCCGCAGGTACTTCCAAATACGTGGAAGTCCACTGAGAACAAAGTATCGTCATCTCACACCCTAACCATTTTTTTCACAATAAGACAAAACAAGAAATGGTTAAGGTACGCAGTCGACAGGAAAGAAGCGACAGTGGAAGGATTAGTTGAAAGTAGACAATTCCAACATGGAAAAGAATGCACGAGTCTTAGCTTCAGGCATTCATGTTGCAGGCCAAGGAGCAACCTCCAGTAGTAAGAAGCATAGAATTCATCCAGCAAGCGTCCCAGAAAGAAGACATTTCCCCTCGCACAGTTCAATTTGAGGGCCTAAACGACATTGAATGCCGCCAATGGTGGCAAAAGACATCGGACACAGACCTAGTCAAGCAGATACTCGTACGAGCACAAGTGCATTGGGCAATCCAAATGCCAGTGTTTTCCATCCGACTGTTTGAGAAGGTATTGCGAACCATGGTTAAATCATATGGCAAGTATAGCTGGAGAAGTTCATTTGATTATTAAAAACACCACGCCACCGTCTCGTTCAAAGCCCATGATTTTGCCAAAGTTTTTGGTATTCCAGGACAAGAAGGCTACAAGGTGGCAATAAAAAATTCCAAACTTTCACAGAACCGGAAAGAATATTGGCTTAAGTTGGTTGGTCAAGAATTCACAGCCAACGAATTTGATTCAGTTGTAAAAGGCACAAGGAGTCGAGGGATGTGACGAGAGTTTGTCAGGGAAGGACTTTGGCATTGTATTATGGACGTCATGAAAAGTCAGCTAACGGGAGCAAGTAAGTCTTGGGATATAGCCCTACCACAGATCATTTCTATGAATGGGATCATGAACAAAGTGGTGTATGATTGGGCATCCCTCCTAGCAAATCGAATGGAGTTTATGACTTTGCAAAAACTGCACCTTTTATATGCCGCAACATGCCATTGGATTATTTTTGGAGGTTGTACTTCACCAAATTCTTGTTGATGTGTTAGAGGTACTGCCGAAAGGCAAGTTGGCACAGGAAGAGCCTCTCGTACTTTATTGGCAACACTTAGACACAGGTGGCATGATGGTCGGCCAAAAGAGAGTGATACAGGAATTAGGCACTGGTGACACTGATAGCAACCTAGAAGATACCACGGAGAGTGATGGGACTACTTCGAAGGGAGATAGCACTCCACTAGAAGACGAGGACAACATGACCCATGTAGTGTCCCCACCTAGGTCACTCTTTGCACCTCCTCATTACCCACATTGACACACTTGGTACCCGTTACTTCCACTCCTATCCAACCATTCGGCCAGAGGAGAGCATGTATTCTTATGATACCACCCTCGGCGATAACTGAGACCACAACAGTGGTGACTGAGAAGGCAACAAGGGAGAAGGAGGTAGTCTTTCCAGAGATGATGGGAATAGAGATTGTAGAATTGTAATCCTAGGTAGTTGTAGAGAGTTAGATAGTGGAAGTTGCCTAGGATCAAACTAGCCCAAACGTAGTTCCAATAGAAGGTACAATGGAGATGCACCAAGAGATAGAGGCAGACAAGAGTAGATCACGAGAGCCTCAGGTCACACTAGAGGTGATTGGCATGGAAGTTGTCGTCGCCATTGCTTCCACCTTGTTGGCCAAACTAGTGACAATGGCACAATCGGCATAGCTAGAGGCAAAGGAGGTTCAGGTGATGGATCGAACCAGTATGTTTTTGCGACAGCAGTTCAAACTCACTCCTGCAGACTTTGATCCCTCCATTCAATCCCCAAGATGGTAAGAGGTTTTGGCTAGAATTCTAACAGCACCACAGGAGAAGGGGATTTCACCATCCAAGGATGCGCCAAGAGTTGAGGGGGTCGCACTAGAGGTGGAAGCCGCTAACACAGGAGGAATGGAGATAGATACAGACCAACCGGTTGGGCAGGAGGATGAGAAGAGGATATCCTATGGGTCATACGAGAAGAGATCAATGGCGTACATTGGGTCTCTAGAGGATGTGCTGGAGAAAGGTCAGGTACTTGGACATAATGCCTTGACTAGAACAAAGGAATTGCAGTTGATCCAAGCCTATATACGATGAAGGTGCCCCGAATGTTTCCACTCTTTCTTTGAGGCAAGAGGGTGGCCAGCAGTGGAGATGCCAGAGATGTTAGTAGACTAGGCTACAAAACCTGAGTTGGGACCAAGCAACAGCACCTTGGAGAAGCTTGCACATGAGATAGTAGCGGCGTATAAAGACGCCTGCTATGCTCAACGGTGTGTGGAGGTAGACAGAGTTGCAGCTGAGAGGTCTAGAGGGGTGGAGGTGAAGGCTCAGGAGGAGATAGCCAATCACTTGGCTAGCCAACAGGCAGCTTGGGTGGCAGAGTGAGCAATGCTCTTGCGGGACAAGGAAAAGGTTGAAAAGGGGCTATAGAATGCTAAAGCAGCCTATGCAAAGAAGGAAGCACAAGCCATGGATGCAACACTTTTACTAAAGGATGTTGTGGAGGTCAACGAGGACATAGAAAGATTTGCACATCAGCACAAGTCAGGTCTACAAGCTGCGTCGGTTGCTGGGCACTCTAGGGACGCAACCTCTCCCTTAGTCTTTGTTTTTTATGCATTTAGTTAGTTGTCTCCTATTTTGTAAGTCGTTTAGTTAGTTGGCACATCCGAGGGAGTTAATCGGTCACGACGATTTGCCTCACGACCCCTCAGAGATTGTGTATGCTTCATTTCCTTTAATTGGGACATGTTGGTATGGAGTACATTTGTATATGGTTGTTAGAAAGATTAATCTTTCCTTGGATATATTTTAATTGGGATATTCCAAGGGTCCCTACATGTAGTTTGTCCACTTGTACACATGTGGAGGACATGTCATTGTTTGTCCTTTATTCCACATGTAAGGATAACTCTTGTTTATTTCTTTATTTAGTTTATCCTCCTTAAGAGGATTGTGACACTTTGCACACACCTATTATGAATGTGGCATTCATAGAAATGGGAGTTACAAATGCAACTCCTCTCTCATCTCTATATAAGAGATGCTCCTCCTTCTTTCTTCACAACTACACACCACCCTAAGCACTTGATGTTATTGTATTGAGCTACCTTTGCTCCAACACTCTCTCTCTCTCTCTTCTTTAGGCATTTGCCTTCATTCATAATAACTCACAAGGGGTTTTCTTTGCTTTCCCCTTATAAATCCTTGTCTCCATTGTTGAACCATCTTGGTGTATGCTCTTGGAGTTGCTTATTTTATGGTAACATTGTTTCACACTTAACTTACTTGGATTGTTTCTCGTTCCTTGCTCAACATTATTCATTTCTTACATGGTATCAGAGATTGGTTATCTAATCCTTGTTTTAAGTTTTGTGGTGAAGGTTGCCATTCATTGGAGCACACCTTATTTGGAGACGTTATTGAGAGAAGAAGATTGTGTTGTGATTTTTAACTAATCTTGTGCATGCAAGCTTCATATTTTTTACTAACCCTCTTTGGAAGGCTTGCCGCCAAAGGGTTTTCTTGCAAAGCTTCATATTTTTTACTAACCCTCTTTGGAAGGCTTGCCGCCAAAGGGTTTTCTTGTAAAGCTTCATATTTTTTACTAACCCTCTTTGGAAGGCTTGCCGCCAAAGGGTTTTCTTGTAAAGCTTCATATTTTTCACTAACCCTCTTTGGAAGGCTTGCCGCCAAAGGGTTTTCTTAGTAAATTTTAATTTTTTTTTTTTTTTTTTGGTTTGTTTTGGACGGCATGCCGCCAAAACAAAACATATTACATTGGTAAAGCTTTTTATAAAAACACAATAGTAAAGCTTTCTATCTCTCTATTTTTTTTCTCTTACTTCATTTATCAAAAAAAAAAAAAAAATTTCTTTAGAAAAAATAATATATTTTACTACTTTGTGCTTTTTAAAAAAAAATATATAAAAAAAAACAAAAAAACATTCTTTTATTTTTAATAGGGCGGCCGCACCACCCGCGCGCCACCCCGTGCCTCAGCGAAGCAACCGCCGCCGAAGGCACTGTTCCCATATCTCTGCATTTTGGCCCGGGGACCTTCCTCGGCAGCTTAACATTTAATCCGCCGAAGCACCTCGCCACCGTACCCCTCTGCACCGCCGGTCCCGATTCGCGCCGCCGCGCAAACACCGCCGTTGCAGATTCGCGCCGCCGCGCAAACACCGCCGTTGCAGATTCGCGCCGCCGCGCAAACAGCCGCCGGTTCAAACTTCCGCCGCCGCCGCCGGTACAGCTCTGCACCTCTACGACCCTTGCCGCGCGCAACTGCCACTCTGTGTGCCTTTTTTAAAAACCCACAACCGCTTCCTCCGCTCCCACCACGTGGCGACCACCGACCTCGGACCGCTCCCGCCACGCGGCAACCACCGCCCGCGGATCGCCGCTCCCACCACGCGGCGACCACCGACCGCGGCCCTCCTTTCGCCACGCGGCAGCCACCGCCCGCTCCCCTCCATTTTCCAATTTAAAAAAAAACATTTCCCCCTCTTTCTTTTCCAATTTTGTTTTAACTAAAACTAATCCAACTTGTATTATAGTCATTTTTTTTAATTGTTTAAATTACTTTTTAATTTTCTCTATCACCATTAGTTAAAATTAAAAACAAAATATTCTTAATCTTATAAAAAATAAAATAAAACAATAAAATAAAAAAATAAAAAAACAAATTTTGTTCAATTCATAAAATTTTAATTTTTTTTTCCAATTCATCTGATTCTCAAATTAAGGGCATTTTTTTATTTTTTCCCAAAAAAGCGAAGAATTTTTTTTCCTAATCATGTCAACATTAATTCCAGAAATCAAACTTAATTATTCGAATTATCATTCTTGGAAAACTCATATCTCATTTATTTTTCGTTTTAAACATCTCTTCGAAATAGCCACTGACCCTTCTCTTGAGCCCGGTTCAGCGGCTACTCAAGATGAGAAAGATACTTGGAAAGCTAAAAACGAAGAAGCTTTAGGGTTAATTGGTATTTCTATTATTCCAGATTTATATGTCTTAATTGCTCACTGTTCTAAAGCTCATGATGCATGGTCCATCTTGAAAACCAAGTATGACAGTAGCGATGAATACCGCAAAATACAATTGCAAGATCAACTCGAAGATCTCAGGTATGCAGATTTTAAAAGTATGGATGAATTCCTCTTAAAATTTGATTCTCTTAAAAGTGAAATTATGGCTTTAGGTGTTCAATTAGAGGACATTCGTTTAATCCATCTTATTCTTAAAAAATGTCTTCCAAGACAATTTGAACAGTTTATAACCAATATTCATGCACAGCTTGCTATTCCTACTTTATCTTCTCAGTTAACTTATGTTATTTTTCAAACTTTATTGAGACAGGAAGAAGCTAAGCTAATTCAGTTTGGCACTCTCAAATCAACTGAACATGCATTTGTCTCTAGAAATTCAACTAATAATTTTCGTTCCAATAATCATAATTACAAGCAATCTAATTCAAATAACACCAACAATAAATTTCATCCCAAATATAATAATACCCATCATCCTAATAATACTCGTAATACTAATAATCAAAGGAACCATTCCAATTCCAAACCTCATTGTTCTTATTGTGGCAAAGATGGTCACCTTGTCAATAACTGTTTTAAAAAACAAAATGATAAAAAACCTATGAATCATAGTACCAATCATCAAACCTCAAACCATAGAAAAGGTAATTCAACTAGTTCTAATCCTCGTCATGCTTTTACTTGTAGCTTTAATCTTTGTAAACCTTTAGAATGGATTGTTGATAGTGGTGCATCACAACATGTCACCTCTCATAAAGAAATTTTTGATTCCTTACAACCTGATATTGCTAACATTCCTATTCAGTTAGCTAATAATCAGACTTGTAAAGTTGAAGGATTAGGTGATGTTACTATTCCTAATGGTAAATTGCATGATGTTTTATATGTACCTGACTTAAAAACTAATCTAATTTCTGTTTCACAGCAATGTCAGAACTATAAAGTTGAATTCTACAAAGATACATGTTATATTATAGATCCTCAAACTCTCCAAGAAATTGCTTATGCTAAAATGGATAACGACAATTTGTTTAAATTCCATGAATTTGCTAGTTCACGATATTCTTTACATACTTCTATTGATTTCAATATATGGCATGAAAGACTTGGTCATTTAAATTCTGATTATATTACTTTCATGCAAAAGCATAATATGGTTGATGGCTTGCCTAACATTATTCCTTCCAAGATTACCTGTACAGGTTGTATGAGTGGTAAGATGCATAGGGAGCCCTTTCCAAGTGGAAAATCATGGCGAGCAACTCATAAGTTGCATCTTGTCCATAGTGATCTTTTGGGTCCCATGGAGAATACCTCCATCCAAGGTTCTCGGTATGCACTTACCTTTGTTGATGATTTTTCTAGACGAACTTGGATCTATTTTTTGCATAGCAAGGATCAAGTTCTTGATATATTTATTGAATTTCAGTTATATGTTGAAAGGCAATCTGGGAATAAACTTAAAATTCTTAGAACTGATAATGGGAAGGAATATGTGAATAATGCCTTTCATTCTTATTTGAAATCGTGTGGAATTAAGCACGAGCTTACTATTCCTTATACACCACAACAAAATGGTGTAGCAGAAAGAAAGCATCGGACCATTGTTGAAATGGCTCGAAGCATGTTGCATGCTAAGAATTTGCATTATAAATTTTGGGCTGAAGCCATGTTTTGTGCAACTTATATTCTTAATCGGACTCCTACCAAAGCTCTCAAAGCTATCACTCCAGAAGAGGCTTGGTCTGGTAGGAAACCAAATTTACATCATTTACGGATATTTGGTTCTATTGCTTATGTCCATACGCCTAAACAAAAAAGGCATAAATTAGATGCTAAGTCATCTCTTTATATGTTTGTTGGCTATGATGAACACACTAAGGGTTATCGTGTTTATGATTCCACTACTAACAAAGTTCAAGTTGCTAGAGATGTTTGTATTGCAGAAAATGGAGTTCATGATTGCTCTACTACAATGGATGAAGAATTCAGTGGCACTAAAATTGTGCTCGTGGAGGACCAACCTCCTTCTCTTAACCCTACTCTTTCTCTTAATCAAGTACCACCGGTTATTTCTACTCCTACATCTCATGATACTCAAATAGATACTAATGATACTTTTCTTACTCATGATTCTTCCTCTAGTCATAATTCCATTACAACTAAACGTAAACCTAAATGGGCTCAAAATCTCATCAATGAAGCTGATGATTATATTTCTAAATCTGGTGGAATTAAACATAGACGGATTAATTATTGTAATTATGCTTTGATGACTACTATTATGAATTCTAACGATCCTAAGTCTTTTGATCAAGCTAACTCTCAACCTCATTGGCAGAAAGCCATGCAAGAGGAATATGATTCGTTACTTGCTAATCACACTTGGGACTTAGTCACATTACCTCCTGGCAAAAATCTAGTTTCATGTAAATGGTTATATAAAACAAAATTGAATACTAATAATGAAATTAGTAAATTTAAAGCTAGACTAGGTGCTAGAGGCTTTTCCCAAATTGAAGGCTTAGACTATAATGAAACCTTTGCACCTGTTGCCAAAATGCCTACTATCAAATTAGTTCTTGCTTTAGCATCTAAAATGAATTGGCCCATTCATCAAATGGATGTTAAAAGTGCCTTTTTAAATGGTGAGTTACATGAAGAAATCTATATGGCTCAACCTCCTGGATTTGTTAAGAAAGGTAGTGAAAATCTAGTTTGCAAATTGAACAAATCTATTTATGGTCTTAAACAATCACCTAGAGAATGGTATTCTCAAATTAATTCTTTCTTCATTTCTCAAGGTTTTACTAGAAGCAAAAATGATCCTAATCTGTTTATTAAACATACTACCGATGATATTATCATTGTTATTGTTTATGTAGATGATTTAATTCTCACTTCTAGTTTAGACATCTTGATTTCTGATATTAAATTCCAACTTAAACAAAAATTTCAAATGACCGACTTAGGTATCTTACATTACTTCTTAGGTATGCAAATTTTTCAAACTCCTAATGGTATCTTTGTTTCTCAAACCAAGTATGCTTATGATCTTTTAGAAAAATTTAAGATGAATGACTCTAACCATGTTTCAATTCCATGTGAATTAGGAACTAAATTAATGAATGATATGAATACTCCTTTTGTTGATGAAACTTTGTATAGACAGTTAGTAGGAAGTTTAAATTATTTAACTCTTACTAGACCTAATATTGCTTATAGTGTTGGTTTAGTGTCTCGTTTTATGTCTAAACCTCAACAAACTCATTTTAAAGTTGCTAAACGCATCTTAAGGTATATTAAAGGAACTATTAATATAGGCTTATTTTATGATCCAAACTCTGAATTCATTTTACATGGCTATACTGATTCCGATCTAGGTGGAGATCCCAATGATGGGAAATCCACTTGTGGTTATTTTTTCTTTGTTGGTTCAGGTCCAATTTCTTGGAAAAGCAAAAAGGAACACTCTATTTCCCTATGCTCAACGGAAGCTGAATACAAAGGTTGTACCAATGCAGCTAAGGAAGCTTTGTGGATTCGAAGAATTCTTGATGATTTCGGTCTACCTCAACAATCACCTACACCTATACATTGTGACAATCAAAGTGCTATTGCCTTGGCAAAGAATCCAGTGTATCATGCCCGCACCAAACATATTTCACTTCAACATCACTTCATTCGAGAACAAGTTGAAGACAATCAAATTATTCTTCTTTATTGTAAAGGAGAAGATCAAGTGGCTGATATCTTAACCAAACCACTCTCTAAAGAGAGATTTCAGTTCCATTGTAAAAATTTGGGTTTACAACCCGTTGAAGTAAACTCCCCAAGTAAAGATTAAGGGGGGGTGTTAGAAAGATTAATCTTTCCTTGGATATATTTTAATTGGGATATTCCAAGGGTCCCTACATGTAGTTTGTCCACTTGTACACGTGGAGGACATGTCATTGTTTGTCCTTTATTCCACATGTAAGGACAACTCTTGTTTATTTCTTTATTTAGTTTATCCTCCTTAAGAGGATTGTGACACTTTGCACACACCTATTATGAATGTGGCATTCATAGAAATGGGAGTTACAAATGCAACTCCTCTCTCATCTCTATATAAGAGATGCTCCTCCTTCTTTCTTCACAACTACACACCACCCTAAGCACTTGATGTCATTGTATTGAGCTACCTTTGCTCCAACACTCTCTCTCTCTCTTCTTTAGGCATTTGCCTTCATTCATAATAACTCACAAGGGGTTTTCTTTGCTTTCCCCTTATAAATCCTTGTCTCCATTGTTGAACCATCTTGGTGTATGCTCTTGGAGTTGCTTATTTTATGGTAACATTGTTTCACACTTAACTTACTTGGATTGTTTCTCGTTCCTTGATCAATGAATGAATATAATATTACTATTCTCTCTTTCCATTCCATGTTGAGTACTTTACTTTTTGTATGCAATTAGTCTCTATTACCCTACGAGGGTAAACAAGAATTAGATTGATTCAAGCTGGAGTTGAACATTTTTCTGCTGGAATTGGTTGGGTTTTGATGCTATCAAGTGGATCATTTTGTATGCTGGCGTCATCCCTAGGAAATCTGCAATGCCATTACTGTTGGGCACTCCATTTGCAGGTTGTTGCGAATTCATTGGGCTATGAGGGATGTCTTTGTGATAGCTTCATGCATACAACAAGTAACATTAGTGCTAGAAAGGCTGCATTCAAGTTCTTAGTGGCAGCCATTGTTTGTCCAAGGCTACATAGATACCAGGACTGTTTCGTTGGCAGAAGGCATGTGCATCATCAGAGTCTCACTCAAGGCTGTCGTACATCATCAGGGGAAAGCAGCGTTGCCATATGCAAATATCAGGTCTTTGCATTTGAATAAATGAATGCGTAAGTTGTATATATTCCAATACCCTTGCATATGTTTGCATAATAAAATATAGAAGAGTGAATTTTGTTAGATTTCTAGGATCGCTGCAAATGTACTAATTGCCATTGTATTAATTGTGTTCCAAATGCAAATGAAGGCTTATAAATAAGAGAGGAGGAGACATGTCTGTACAATTAATCACCATTGGGTTTTGATGCTATCAAGTGGATCGTTTTGTATGTTGGCGTCATCCCTAGGAAATTTGCAACGCCATTACTATTGGGCACTCCATTTGCAGGTTGTTGCATATTCATTGGTCTGTGAGGGATGTCTTTGTGATAGCTGCATGCATACAACAAATAACATTAGTGCTGGAAAGGCTGCATTCAAGTTCTTAGTGGCAGCCATTGTTTGTCCAAGGCTACACACATACCAGGGCCATTTCGTTTGCAGAAGGCATGTGCATCATCAGAGTCTCACTCAAGGCTGTCGTACATTATTTGGAGACAGCAGTGTTGCCATATGCAAATACCAGGTTTTTGCATTTGAATAAATGAATGCGTAAGTTGTATATATTCCAATACCCTTGCATATGTTTGCATAATAAGTTATAGAAGAGTGAATTTTGTTAGATTTCTAGGATCACTGCAAATGTACTAATTGCCATTGTATTAATTGTGTTCCAAATGCAAACGAAGGCTTATAAATTAGAGAGGAGGAGACATGTCTCTACAATTAATCATCATTAGTTAACATATTAATATATTAGTGATATAAATAGCCACATATATAATATATTATTAAATAATATATATATTACATACTATAATATTATATATATATATATATATATATATATATATATATATATGTATGTATTATATACAATAATATATATTATTTAACATGGATAAGTATATATAAGAAATGATGATTTACCAACAGTAATGTATATCAGATCGAATCAATCCGACTGAAGCTACAATTTTAACACTCCCTCTTAGCTAGGAAGGATTTGCAGAACACATTATGCTCTCGAGTGTTACATCCCAATTCTTGACCTAATTTAAAATGTTCATATAGCCATTGAGGTTTCACGTGAAGTCAGTTGACAGTTACAATTTTTTATAATCATGTGAAATAGTAAGATGGTTTATTGTTATAATTTCATATGAAGATGACATGCCAATTAACCATTATGATGATATTTTAAAGCTATTTCGAATAGTTGGTCATTTATTATGAATGCATGGGGATTGAAAAGGTGGTTAGCCGTTATGGTCATTTATAATTAATAACTTGCTATGGTGATATGATTCAACTGTGGAGAATTTCCTTGTAGGGAGCACGTCAAAAGGGTGGAAGCATTGTCAGAAAAGACTTGGGCACAGGGGCATCACCATCACTGTGCAAATGGATATGAATCTTGAATCACCATGGTAGGATCTAGCAACTGCATAATAGGATACACACATTGGACACGCATGAGCTATTGGACAATCATTAAAACATTAAACATTTTAACTTAATCAAAGTACATACTTTAAATGGTTTATGACTGACATTCTCATCACTTCAATATAATACATATATATATGTACATGCACATAAATATAAAAATAAGATGACACCGTAGTAGTAATTTATACAAGCATATATCTATTAAAATACGTATATCTAAATATGCATACACCTAGAGAAGATATGGAGATAAATAATCTTCCAAGTGATACACGTATTTAAATATGCATACCTTAGTAGGTACAACCTTGGATAAATTTTAAATATGATGCCATCATAATAATATATATATGTGCAAATATATATATATATATATATATATATATATATATATATATTTATTTATTTATTTATTTATTTATTTATATATATACCTTCATAAATTACCCTTTTGAATAAGAAACCTTCGAGTTCTCTTTCATATTTATTTACTTCCTTATAAGAAGCGAGAATGTACACTTGGCATTTTTATCAATGACTCAAGAAGACGATTCTTCTTATTTTTATAATTGCTCAAGAGTCATAGCTTCTTGGAAGATTTTACTATTTTCGAATGCCTCCTTTTATATACAGGTCGGGAGAACCAATAACCGGTGCTTTGCATTTTATACCTCTCTCTCTTTTGTTTTCTTTTATCATTATTTTGCTGCGAATGATTGTGGACAAATCGTAGTTACTGTTTACTCTAAGCTCTGCACTTTGGATTACTCATGTCAAGAGGAGTCAACTACATAGAGTCAAGCCAAACTTACGTCTCCCTGATCAGGTTATGTGGTCAGCCATTCCAAGTTGTATTTTGTTATATAAATATTTGCAATCGAATTTATAGCAGTAAGATATGTGTCAGTAAATTCCATGAATCATTGTTGAATTGCAAAATCGAATAAACATTTGATGAGTCCATTATTTCCATGTTAAATCAAGATCAATTGTATATGTTATGCACAAACATCTCTGTTACAGTCAGATTCTAGAATCAAACTATTTTCTTGAAGTCTTTAAAAGAAGTTCTCAGGTCATAGAAACTATATTATAATAGTTCTTAAAATATATTATTCTTTACACCAGTTGAGCTTCAGCGAGAGAGTTGGATTACTCTAAGATTTGACACGTAGAACTCACTCAGCCGGATGGCCAAGAAAGAGGGTGAAGAGGTGGGAGAAAGTCCTGCAAGAACAAGTAAAATAGAATCAGAATTGATTCAACAAATTTATTACTTTTAAAGAATCATTTAATAGCTCATGCATGTCCAATTCATTCTTTGTTGTCAAGTCGAGTGGTGTGATTAAGTACCGGGATGCTTAATGGTTGGCTAGGTGTTCCAAGTCTATTCCAGTTAGGGAGGGTCTTTCTAGTTAGAGAAAGTGTGGGGATAAGTTTAAGGTCTATGGTTGAGAGGTTAAGCCCTTGACAAATGTGTTCCCCTCTACACAAGATGTCAGGACGTGCATCAGACAAAGACAAGTTAAGTATTCAAACATTTATTCATAACTGGTAATTTACTTTTATGATGTTTATTCAAGTAAGAATATAAGATAGATTGATTTATATCATCATTTCAATTATTTTCCTTTATTGAAAGCAACTTTTCTCGTCAATATAATTGGTAATCAGTTAGATCGATTGATCTCCCAACTGAACATGAAATATAACTATATGCAAGTGATAGGTTTATCTAATAGAGTGTTATTTCTATCTTTATTTATTTGAATAATGAATATGAGCGCGCCATCTAATTGAATGTTAATGCCACAGTTAGCAATAGAAAAGAAAAGAATGATACAGTGGTATTGACGCCCTAAATGATACAGTGGTATTTGATGCCCCAGATGATATATTGGTATTTATCATTACGATATAGTATAGCTATTTGTTCCTTAAGAGGTATTTTATGGACTAGCCTGGGCTTTGTAGAAGCATCCCTAGACGGTTTTTTGGTTTTGAATTTTATAGTATGTAGATTTTAAATTCTTTGGTAAATTCATTGATGGTATCTTAAATTGTTAGTTATGAGATTTTCCGTTTAAGTTATTGTAACCATTAATCTCATTCACATAAGCATAACTGATATAACTGTCTTCCTATGAATATGAAGTAATAATTGTATTTCTTTGATATGTTGTTAGTTAAGATCCGAGAAAAGTGGTTATTACATAAAGTATATGAAAATAAATCATCTCAGAATGATATTCAATTCACTATGAGGCTAAATTTCTCACCTTTCATAACACACAATTTAAGCAATTTTCCTAACTATAATATAAGCTTAAACACCACCTTGAGTGTGGTCTAAAATAGTAACTATGTTATGGTGTCCAACAAGATCTGGCCCGAAAAACCATAACAAATTGATTTTCATGGTGTCCGGCAAAATCTGGCCCAAAGAACTATGACAAATTAATTTTCATGGTGTCCAGCAAAATTCGGCCCGAAGAACCATGATAACACTTGCTCCAACACATTTGGTGTTAGGAGATAGATCAACTATTGATAAGGTCGTCACCTTACAATAGTAACCTCACCCATATGAAAGGTCATCACCTTTCATAACATATCATATGCAAAATAGTAACCACCATAAATCAAGTCAAAGGGTGGTGCAAAGGCTTTCACCTCAATTCTTTTTCACAGAGAAGAATGCATTACCAAGGAGTTTCACTTAGAATTTCTCCTCATAGAGAAGATATCATTCACAATGGATTGCACCTCAATATTCTCCCTCTGAACAATGACCCTAGGAAGTCAGTTCCAATAGTTGTTGTCGGTAAATATTGTGTAGCCGACAGGATGATGTTTTACCATATGGGGTAAATAGGTTAATGCATACAGACAATAGACAAGAACATGTAACAACAGTACTCCTTTTATTATTCGCATATATGCCGAAGAGGTTACATATTGCTTCCAATGATTACAATGATGATTAAAGTTCATTTTGGACGGTGTACATATACCTCCTCGAAGGGCTCATTGGCTACATGTCGACCACACAATAATTAACGACTACATGCTAATCTACTCGTTAGCTACACAATATTGACCAACAACATCAACCCATCGGCTACACATTATTTACCAACGACATCAACTCGTCGACTACACAATATTTACCGACGACATCATCCCCCACAAAAGAAAAAGTCATCTCTGGATGACAATTACAAAATATTCGAGACAAATTAACAAACAAAATACATTAACTAACTAACTACAACAAGATATATCTGTTTTTGTCACATCACTTTCACATTCGTCCCGTGCCTGCACCAAACTAGTCTCCAAATCACGTTGCATCTATAGCCTCTACTAACACAATACTATCTCCTTAATCAAGCTGACCTTGATAGCAACCCGTGCTGCTTTCTTTGCTTCCAACTCCTGCGTACACTTAGCCAAGTGTCGCCCTACTGCCCTCAACTGGATGATCAGCTCCTCCTGAGCTCTCTATGCATCCCACAAAATAGCTTCACGTCCAACACCTACTCCAAGTGCCTCAAAGTGTATCACCCCTCTCAAAAGGCTTGCTCTGTTGTTCTCTCCACCTCTAGCACACAGACAATCCATGCCTGCAGCAACTCCAGGTCTCATCAACTGGTCACACTTCCCATGACTGATAACTGAAGCGACTGGGAGTCTAGGGGGCATCGCCCCCAGCAGGGTCGAGGGGTAGCACCCCCACGGGGTTCTGGGGCAGCGCCCGAGGCGTGCTCCCTGTCGCAATACAGGGCGGGGTTGAGGGGCAGTGCCCCCACTATTAAGACCAAATTAGCACTCTCAAAGCCACACAAAACTCCATGGAACACACCATTTTTGTGATTTTCTTCCGATCCCACACTCTTTTTGATGACCGCTTATGTTTTCTACCTGTTTATGTCTTTCCCTTCTCTTGGACATCATACATTATTCATTATGAACATTTTTTATTTGTTGTCATGGGAAGTGTGACCAGTTGATGAGACCTAGAGCTACTGCAAGCATAGTGTGTCAGAGATGGAGAGATCAACAAAGCAAGCCTTTGGAGAGGGGTGATACGTTTTGAGGCACTCGGAATAGGTGTTGGACGTGAGGCTGTCTTGGTGGATGCATAAAGAGCTCGGGAGGAGCTGATCATCCAATTGAAGGCAGTACTACGACACTTGGCTCAGTGTACCCAAGAGTTGGAAGCAGAGAAAGCGGCATGAGTGGCTATCAAGGTCAGCTTGACTAAGGAGACAGTACTGTGTTAGCGGAGGCTACAGATGCAACGTGGTTTGGAGACCAATTTGGTGCAGGCACAAGATGAATATGAAAGTGGTGTGACAGAAACAGATCTATCTTATTGTAGCTAGTCAGTTAATGTATTTTGTTTGTTAATCTATCTCTGATATTTTGTAATTGTCGTCTGGAGACGACTTTTTCTTTTGGGGGGGATGATGTCATTGGTAAATATTGTGTAGCCGACGAGGTGATGTCATCGGTAAATATTGTGTATCGGATGGGTTGATATCGTCGAAAATTGTTATGTAGCCAACAGGCCCCTTCGGGAAGGTTCTTCGGAATGGTATATGTACAACATTGGATCATCATTGGAAGCAATAGGTAACCTCTTCAGCATATATGCGAATAATAAAAGGAGTATTGCTGTTACATGTTCTTGTCTATTATCTGTATGCATTAACCTATTTACCCCATACGGTAAACAATAGTTACTCCCTTAGAGGCTCTCTTCCCCAAGGATTCTTGTCAGACTCACTTGGAATCTGATATCAATCTTCTGATAAGTCAATACTTCCTCATGATGCACTCAAGAGTAGGCCCATCAAAATCATGCAGTCACACACATGTATTTCTAGACTCCCTCTAAGTATCAATCTTCTAAGCTCCTGCATTGCCTTCAAAGAGGTGCCATACTCTCTCTTAATGTAGAAGGATACTCATAATCTCAATCATCAAAGATGTTTACTTCAAGAGTTTGCACAATTTTGGTAGCATGTGTACCAGCCTTCGTTTCCTACAAGAACATCTTCAAACATAAAGGAAAAATCAAGGCAAATAACTCTTCTAGTATGTATAGAACTACAAATATGAGAGATAGTAAAAAGAGTAGATAAATGTAATAATCAAGGGTAAGAATACGCATTTGCCCATGAGGGTCATGGAACATCTCCTTTCTAAAGATGGTTCAAATGGGAATGAAACATTAGTTATTATTCCCCCCACAATGTAAAATTTCCATTCTTATATCATTGAAGGGGAATGTTAGACCGTGATAGTCCTCAACTCATTATTAAAATTCCCAGAATGTTAGATCACGATAGTCTTCAACTCAGTTATTCTGCAGGCATCAATCTTTAAGTTACTTTCTTCATTTCAAGATTTGATCGGAATATCCATCGTCTTTTGTCAAGAAGTTTATACATTGATTATTTTATCTCTAGTCAACATGATTATCACTTGTGGTTTGGCTACCAACCTTTGTTCAAAGTTCCTCCTCCATAATATTTGTCTTCATACTTGCTAAGGACTTAATAAATTTATGCTTGGTGAAATAATTTTATATGTTGGTGGAGAAAGAATGAATGACTTTAGTACAAAGAATGCTCTTCATAGTCCAAGGTCACGTCCACAGCACAAATGAATATCTTCCACCAATGATATGCTCCAAATATAATTGAAATTTGTAGATAGAATCTAAAAAAAATCTTTGTAAAATGAACTGACTGATATAGTCCATTAGCCATGGATATTTTTGGCATAGATACATAATCACACTTATGTCATTCATTGCTGCTTCTTTATAACTTGTATTTGTCATTCATATTCCAAGTTCACATTGTGACTCCGACATAAAACAAAAAATGTCCTCCATGTTCGGTGCTGTCAATTTGTCCAAAACTTTGCAATCTCCTTTGATATACTTGGAAGTAAATATTTTAGAGATCCCGTGTCACATCTTGCTTCTTAAAATAAATACAAGAATTTTATTCACACATAAACTATCAAACTAACTCAAATGAATTTGACCAGGTTTAGTCACAAATGTCTCCCAATTGAATAACCAACCAAATCATATGACAAGTGGCAGCAACCAAAATGAGGCATAAGAAAAGAAACCATTATCTAAAAAGGAAAAAAATGTAACTATTGTTAATGTTCACATATAGCTTAGCCACATCATCGAGCCTCCATGCCCCTCTATCAAATAAACAATATAAACACCAACATGTTTATCATATTGTCTAATAGGTGGAAGCTTGATAAACATATTATTTCTAAAGAATCATACATTTACTCACCTTAAATGTCTGATGCCTCTTAACATTGAATAGTTATGCACCCACATCACCCTAGATGCCCAACGCACATGTATTTTGTTCTATAATGCCCAACAATGGGTCTTGTCAGCGGCTAAAGTTTGAATCCTGTCAAGTAATGCACTAGGCGGGGTTATCTTTACAATAAAACTGCACAGTTCTAATGGCTTTGTCTGTGTCTTGTATGCCATGTCTTCGTTCATGGGTCCCTCCTTCGTCCAAGCTTATCTACGCTTCTTGACTTTCACAGGGGGTTTGATGTCCACATCACTTGGAGAGATTGAATGTACTTCTTTGTTCATCATCAATGGAGGGTTCTCTCCTTTGACTTCTCTGTGATCTGTATCCTCTTCTCATTCCTTATTCTCATATGGAAATTTTTGTAGCTTTTATTTGCTAATGATTACGTGTATTATCTTTTATGACTTCCCGCTTCCCATCTTTGATTTGATGCCTTGGCTATCTTGTAAGTCTTCCTTATATTATTGAACCTTTGTTTCATATTAATGTGCCTAATAAATCTGACTGGAAACTCTTTATGCCAAATTCCATCGATAACCATAGCCAAATTTTGCCACCATAGCTCGCCATCTTAGTCTAAGTCTGTAGATCTTTCGAATTACATTCGGTTTCAAGTCTAATGGTGTAATGTCAATGAATGCAATGCATCCCATGACAAATGGTGATTTGTGCGTTGTTTGACCAAACATCAAACCAAGAATAGTGGTCATGAACCTCCAAGTTGGACAAGGTTTCATCATCCAATTTGCAAAGAACAAAGGAATGCAACGAACGGTTTGACAAAATGCCTCCAAAATGACACGTAATGGAATACAATAATTGTTGGGTATGATCAGGATTGGAGGACAAATAAATACACATTACTTATTTGAAAAAATGCTCAAATATGTAGATTATGAAGTTGGGAAAGATTTGAAAGCTTTCATGAAATACCAATGTCAGGTGTGAAGCATGTTTCTACAAACCACCACCTTCCCTTCGCCTGCAACACCCCAACAAACATTTGGGATCACAATACCATTCGACAACACATGTAGATCGCTTTAAATAGTAGGCAGTTCATGCAATCAAATTTATAATATAACTGTGGGTGGTCAGTTTAAAAACCAACATGGTAAATGTATGACAAAATGCCGAAGATGAAAGTGTCAATTCTTTCCTTGTATAATTTTTTATATTAATAATTACTTTTCTTTACTGGGTGGTCAAAAGAGATGTGGATTCCTTCCATATGGCAATTTACACTACTTGTTTGATCTTTATCATTTTACATACATTATTGTTGAAGACTTTATCATTGTATTTTCCCTGTGCATTTCCTAATGTTTCCCTTAATATTCTTTCTTGATGGCTTCTGTCATTTCCTATCCTTCTTTGCTTCCAATGACGATAATTAATGATGTGTATAGTCCTTCCAAAATGTGATTGCTAACTGACTATCTTCATTTACTTTGCAAACACAACATTGAATATATCTCCTCCTTTCTTACATTTGCAGTCTAGCTCTGGGATCGCTACAAATGTACTAACAATTGTCATTGTATTGATTGTGTTCCAAATGCAAATGAAGGGTTATAAATAAGAGAGGAGGAGAGACATGTCCCATGAGGAGACATGTCTCTACGGTTAATCGTCATTAGTTAACATATTAATATATTAGTGATATAAATAACCACATATATAATTTATTATTATATAATATGTATAACAATATGTGTGTGTGTGTGTGTGTGTGTGTGTGTGTGTGTGTATTATATACAATAATATATATTATTTAGCATGGATAAGTATATGAAGGAAATGATGATTTATCAACAATAATGTATATCAGATCTAATCAATCTGACTGAAGCTACAACTTTAACAAATTTTTCATTTCAATTTCTATGCTGTCTTATTTGATATTTTGGAAAAAGCAAAAATAAGCATAAATCCCAAAAACACAAAAAAAAAAATCACAAACTTCATAAAACATAAAAAATCAATTCTTTGGATAGTTAGAGTAAGAGCCAAAAGGGCTCTTTATATCTAGAACAAAAAAAAAACTTTCTATGGGTCAATTGAGAACATAAAAGAACAAGATTAGGAGATACACTTGTTGTCTTGCATTTTGTCACCACAAAATGTAGGTAACAGCACGAAACTCTTTCAACTTAGTTTCGCATTTCTCTAAGTTAGTTTGTTATTTAATTGGATAATATTGATCAACCAGTTTGTTATTTAATTGGATAATATTGATCAACCAGTCGACTCCAATTGATGTAATTAACTCTTTTATTGAAGGCTTTCATCAAGTCTTTTTAGTTTTTCTGTTTGTTGAGCCTTTGCTTGATTTTTTAAACCTTCATTTTCCATTTTCTCATTTTTGAAAGTGTGTTCATTGGCTTTTCGTCTTTTGGTTTTGCTCAAATTGTTGCTTTTGGCTTTCCCTTCAACTCGATCTATCTTAGGGCTTAATCGGGGTTAGCAATCAAAAGATATGATCATTTTAGTGTCCAAAAGGTGGACTCTCCATGTGCAACAACACAATTAAAAACACTATGTTATGTTTTAAAGTTGACAGTCACTTTTTGAAAAATATAACATAAATTCACTTTATGCTATGTTTTAAAGTTACTTTATCATTTAAATTTATCACTCA
The DNA here is from genome assembly GCA_028749045.1 of Cupressus sempervirens. Classification (NCBI taxonomy): domain Eukaryota; kingdom Viridiplantae; phylum Streptophyta; class Pinopsida; order Cupressales; family Cupressaceae; genus Cupressus; species Cupressus sempervirens. The sequence goes on along the minus strand of CM053784.1, from coordinate 772,654,660 downwards.
GGTGACTATAATGCACTTTATGTTATATTTTCATGTTGAGTTGCTTTTTAAATTTTTCACTTAAGTGACTATATTAACTATATTATGTGATTTAATTTTTGAGTTTTAATTCACATCTTAGTAAATATTACTTTTTGAACAATATTTGCACATTGTATATTAAACTATATAGTGTAAATATTATTTATGACCCAATTAAGTGATATTGTTTCAAAAATCAATTAAATATGTACTTAATTGATCACTTAAGTTGTGCATTACATGTCCTTCAAACCAATTTGCATGTAAATATGCAAATGCTCCTAGAGAATGAGTTTTTGAACTAAAAGCATGTAAATGCCTTTAACTTAAACTATGCAACCACCCTCCTATAGTTAGCAATGCATATTTGAGCTTTTAAAATTGTAACGACACTTGGAGAATGCGTTTTTGTCTTGAAACATGATTTTAAAATATGCAATGGCATTTGTAGAGTGCATTTTGCATGAAAAGATCAACTACAAACATTTTAAAACATGTAATCCCTCTTGGAGAATGCGTTTTACATATGTTTCATGCATTTGCAAATGGTAAACTGTCATGTCCCCTTTTCAATGACATGTCATTTTTCAATGAATTTGCCTATTATGGACTCTCGTAGGCAGATGGTTTTGGTGAGAGAGTCATTCTGATGATTATTTGGGGATTGGATAGTCTTATTTGCTCTTGGAGAGATGGGGTTTATCATATTTTTATTTTTATTTGTTATGCTAGGCCAAAATATTATAATTTTGAATTGAGTTGCACTTTTTATTTTATTAAGTTACTTTAATATAAAAGTGCATTATAAAGGGATTTCATAAAAAAATATTTTTATGGATACTTCTAGAAGTTCTTAGAGGCTTCTTAGAAAAGTGCATAAATGGAGTGCTTGACCTCTCATTTGGACATCCCAAGTTTTGAGTTTACACTACTTTTCTCTTTGGGCATTTGTGGTGCCATCTTGGTCTGCAGAGTGTCATTTGATCTTTGGGAATGAAGTCTCCTAAGGATTTGCATAACTGAGGAGGTGAAATATCCTTTGAACAGTTGCACCTTGGAAGTGGTATTCAGCTACTTCAAGTTGGGCTTATTTGGGCATTTCCAACAGGGTTCCATTTTCAGCCTAGAAATACATTTTTGCTCATATCTCACTGTTGGCTGGGAGTTTGATTTTTATTTTCTGGGAGAACTTTTTTTGGAGCCTGACAAGTATTTCAATACCAATTTCAGCATCCTTCATCCCAGCATTTATTTTTGCTAGCTATCGTACCAGTCCGTACATGTATGATTGTACCTGCAGGTCATACAGTCAACAAATCAAAGAGCAGTTTGGAGTTGCATTTTCATTAATTTGCCTTCAGCATTCAGTCTCCAGCATTTGCACAATCCAGGTTCTTTCATTTCAGTTTGTAATTGCAAAAAATTCTCAGTTGTATTCAGCCAGTAAGGGTTTATTTGTAATGTGCCAAGTTGTAATGCCTTGTGATGAAAATCACATATCATATGTAAAAGCATTTGGTTATCATTGAATGAATATATTGGCACTATTTTGCATCAGTTATTTGAGTAGATTTTTTGCACAACACTTTCCTTTATTTCGCATTTTACTTTCAGCAGTGTATTTAGTTTGCATGCCAAGTGTTTGACGAAATTTCACAATTCAGTATTAGTGGTTATTAGTAGCCTATTGGTAAGGGTCATTACAGTGGTATCAAAGTTAAATCCTGCCATCCTGAGGGTTTAGCAATCACATGCAGCCACCTGAGGTTGGCTCTCACAGATTTTACACTTGCAAGCAAACTTTGTTTGACAGGGAACAAGATTTTGACCAGCAGCCATACACCACGGGTGACAGACAAGAGCGTAGCCCACCAAGAGACAATAGGAATGAGGATCAGGAAACAAAAGAATTTTTCAGAGCAATGGTTAAAGGACAACAGCAGATGGCTCAGGCTTTGCAGGAACTCACCACAATAGTTGAGCGCATGAACCCACAGGACAGACGTAATCAGGAACAGGATAGGGGGACACCAGGGCAGGATAATAGGAGTGTAGCAGGTTCACAAGGTGCTCCTAGGCATAGGTCATGGACTGCAAACAGGCCTACACGTCCTACATTCCTCAAAGAGGCGACCTAGGAGGCAATAGAGGACTATATGCCAGAGGACTTTCAGGATGATCTTCGAGATGCAGATGCAGAATGGCAGGCACTTCCTTCAAATGTTCGTGAGTTGCTGAATTTTGATCGCTCCCTAAGTCAGAGAAGAGAGCACTTGAGGAGTAGCAGGGAAGACTGGAGGCCTAGAGGAGGTTAGGATAGTGAGTTGCAGCAAGCTGCTAGCAAGCTCACCTTACCATCTTTCGACAGCACAGCACAAGCCTGGATCCATAAGTTAGATACATTCCTAGCATTAAGGCCTATGTCAGAGACGGAAGCTATCAAGTATGCCACTTTGCATTTAGAGGGCCCAACACATGATTGGTGGTCACATGGTATGTATACATTGTAGCATAATCAGGTGACATCCTATCAGGATTTTGTGGATAGATTGGTAGAGCACTTTGATAAGAAAGACCTGAAGATCTTCTTCCGTGATCTTGCACAGCTGAGACAGACAGACAGTTTGGAGGTCTACATCAGTGAGTTTCAGAGATTATCAGTAATGGTGCAGGATGTGTCTGAGAGGAGGTTGGTTATACTATTCACAAAGGGGTTGTCTGAACCTCTAAAGGGGTGGATCAAGGCATTTGATCCCCCTTCATTGTAGGAGGCTATGAGGAAGGCACGGAGCATGGAGCTCACAGCACCCTCCAGCAAGTTCACCGCCAGGAGCACTTCTTCATTCAAGGACAATAAGAAGTTTGATAAAAACAAGAGCAAAAAAGGTGAAACCAAGGGTAAATCTACTGCACCTTTGGATATGGAGACACTAAATGACTTGCGCAGGAAGAAGCTATGTTTTTATTGCAAGGGTCCCTATGAAAGAGATCATGATTGTCCTATGAGGCCTAAGGGGAAGGCTAACAGGGTTATGTGGGCTTACTACGAGGATTCAGATTCTGATAATTCTGGACATGAGGTTGATCATAGTGATGCAAAGGCTGAGGTAGAAGCAAAAACTCTAGAGACTAAGGAGGAGCCCGAGATGCACTTCCAAGAGGCACGCTTGTCTAGCATTCAGCAGGAAGGATCTTTTAGACTGCGTGGTGTTCTAGCAAGGCAGAGAGTTATTACTTTGGTTGATATTGGTGCTACGCACAATTTCATTGATGCACGTTTTGTTGAGCATCGTGGTATTATGACTGAGGAGTTTGAGGGACTATGAGTACAAGTTGCTGATGGTTATACTCTTAAGTGTAACAGGATGGTTAAAAATTTGCCCTTACGCCTGAACAACTATGAGTTCAAGACGGACTACCATGTTGTCAACATGAGTGATCTGGATATTGTTCTTGGGATGGAGTGGCTGTGCTCATTGGAAGAGGTCACTTTTAGATTGAAGGACATGGAGATTAAGTTTGAAATGGATGGGAAGCAACACATTTTGAGAGCCATCAGGAATGGAGACATCAGGACTATTTCCTTCAGACGTCTGGAGAGGTTAGCCAGACATGATGACATTGAGTGGCCAGCCGTATGTACTCTCATGCCTACACAGGAGGGACAGCATAAGACAAAATATCATCCAGACATACAAAGGTTGAGAGTGAAATAGGACAGTCTTCAGTGACATTCCACCGAGCAGACCACCAAACAGAGGTATTGAGCACATCATTGAGTTGGAGGATACTAAACCCATGATGATTACACCATACAAGCATCCTAAGAGGCTTAAGGATGAGATCGAGAAAACCATCAAGGAGCTTCTTGCGATGGGCCACATCAAGCCTAGCAAGTCTCCTTTTGCTTCTTCTGTTGTGATGGTGAAGAAAAAGGATGGTACATTGAGGATGTGCATTGATTACAAGGTGCTGAACAAAAGGACAATCAAGAATAGGTACCCCATTTCACAGATCAATGAGTTGATTGATGAGCTTCACGGTGCATGTTACTTCATGAAGATTGATTTAAGATCTGACTACCATTAGATCAGAGTTAGAGAGCAGGATATTGAGAAGATTGCTTTCAGATGTCATTATGGGCACTTTGAGTTTGTGGTCATGCCATTTGGGCTGAGCAATGCGCTAGCTACTTTTCAGTCCACCATGAACAGGGTCTTTAGTTACCAGTTGAGGAAGTATGTGTTAAGTCTTCTTTGATGATATTTTGATATATAGTCGAACTTGGCAGGAGCACATGGGGCACTTGGAGACAGTTTTGGGAATCTTGCAGTCGGAGTCTTTGTACGCCAAGGAGTCCAAATGTGATTTGGGCATGACAGAGCTATTGTATTTGGGTCACATAATTAGTGCAGAAGGAGTAAGGGTGGATCCTAATAAGATCCGTGCTATTGTGGATTGGCCTACTCCAGAGAACCTGACATAGTTGAGAGGGTTTCTTGGGTTGTGTGGTTACTACCATAGATTTGTCACTAGGTATTCACGTCATGTAGCTCCTATGATAGATTTGCTAAAGGGAGCCTTTGTTTGGACACCTGAGGCACAAGCTTGCATTGAGAGATTCAAGGAGATCATGACTACATGTCCTGTGTTAGCATTGCCCGACTTCTCGAAGCCATTTGAGCTTCAGTATGATGCATTTGGAGAGGGTATTGGTGTTGTTCTGATGCAGGACAAGCGCCCCATTGCATTCGAGAGTAGAAAGCTCCGTGGGCCAAAGAGATCATTTAGTATATATGACAAGGAGATGTTGGCTATTATGCATGCATTGGCTAAATTCAGGCAGTATCTGGTGGGTGGTAAGTTTTGCATTAAAACTGACCACAATAGTTTGAGACATTTCCTTGGACAAAGAGATCTTACTGACAGGCAGCAAAAGTGATTTAGTAAACTACAGGCTTATGATTTTGACATCTCCTATGTGAAAGGAACTCAGAATGTGGTAGCAGATGCATTGTCATTTAGACCACATCTCAGTGCTATGATTCAGATATCAAAGGATTGTAGGCACTTGATCATTGCTAAGTATGTTAGAGATTCATGAGCATCTGAGATTGTTGATGGGACAATTGTTGATACCAGCTATACACTTGTGGATGATTTGATTATCTACAAGAATAGGATATTCTGAGTCCTAGGATCAAAAGTGAAGCGTATTGTTATGAGAGAACTTTATGATTCACCTACAGCTGGACATCCTGGATACTTCAAAACATATAGGCAGGTACGGGAGCGGTTCACATGGAAGGGGCTTAAGGCAGATGTGTTGTAGTATGTTAGAGAGTGCCCTATTTGTCAGCAGAACAAACAAGAGCACACCTTTCCAGCAAGGCTCCTACAGTCACTCCCCTTTCCTAACAGGAAGTGGGAACGTATATCCATGGATTTCATTACGGGCTTGCCTAAGGCCCAAGGGCAAGATTGCATCTATGTGGTAGGAGATAGGTTGACGAAGTATGCACACTTCTTTCCCATCACTACTACCTACACGGCAACGCAAGTGGCTGAAGTCTTTTTCAGGGAGATCTTCAGACTACATGGGATACCCCAGAGCATAGTGAGTGACAGGGACAGCAGGTTCTTGAGTCATTTTTGGCAAGAGGTGTTCCGTTTATGTGGCACTAAGCTCACACCTAGCACCAGTTACCACCCGCAGACTGATGGGCAGACAGAGATCGTAAATAAGTGGGTGGAGGAATATTTGAGAAACTACGTGGCTGGTCAGCAGAAAGATGAATTTATTTATGTGAGTATTGCTATAATACTACCTATCACATGTCTATTCAGATGACCCCTTTCAGAGCACTATATGGCTATAACGCACTGAGCTTTGTTAATTTGCTTATGAGTGATGCTAGAGTTCCTCGTGCTGGGGATTTGCTTCAAGAGAGCAAGGACATTGTTGATGCTCTCAGAGATAATATTGCCAGAGCACAAAATCAGCAAAAGCAGTATGCAGATCAGAAGAGGACAGAGGGAAGTTTTGAGGTTGGTGACATGGTTTACCTCATGCTACAGCCTTACCGACAGTCTACTCTCAGGAAGAGGGGGTCAGAGAAGCTTACGCCTAGATACTATGGTCCTTTCAAAGTTATCAGACAAATTAGTGAGATGGCTTATGAGCTTGAGCTTCCAATGGACAGCAGGGTGCACAATGTTTTCCATGTGTCGCAGCTCAAGAAGGCATTAGGTCAGCATGTTGTGCCTTCAGCAGTTCTTCCTCCATTGGATGATGAAGGGAAATTGGTTCTTGTTCCTGAGTACATCATTGACAACAAAGAGAGACAGCTCCGTAGGAGAACTATCAGAGAGTACTTGGTGAAATGGAGAGATTTACCCGAGGAGGATACCACATGGGAGGGAGAAGACATTTTGCAACATCCAGCTTTGAGATTGCTTAAGGGCAAGCAATTTCAGGAAGGGCAGACTGTCATGTCCCCTTTTTAGTGACATGTTATTTTTCAGTGAATTTTCCTATTATGGACTCTCGTAAGCAGATGGTTTTGGTGAGAGAGCCATTCCGATGATTATTTGGGGATTGGATAGTCTTATTTTCTCTTGGAGAGATGGGGTTTATCATATTTTTATTTTTATGTGTTATGCAGGGCCAAATATTATAATTTTGAATTGAGTTGCACTTTTTATTTTATTAAGTTACTTTAATATAAAAGTGCATTATAAAGGGATTTCATTTTTTTAAAAATTATGGATACTTCTAGAAGTTCTTAGAGGCTTCTTAGAAAAGTGCATAAATAGAGTGCCTGGCGTCTGATTTGGACATCCCAAGTTTTGAGTTTACACTACTTTCTCTTTGAGCATTTGTGGTGCCATCTTGGTCTGCAGATTGTCATTTGATCTTTGGGAATGGAGTCTCCTAAAGATTTCCATAACTGAGGAGGTGAAATATCCTTTGAAGGGTTGCACTTTGGAAGTGGTATTCAGCTACTTCAAGTTGGGCTTATTTGGACATTTCCAGCAAGGTTCGATTTTTAGCCTAGACATACATTTTTGCTCATATCTCACTATTGGTTGGGAGTTTGATTTTTATTTTCTAGGAGAATTTTCCTTGGAGCCTAGCGAGTATTTCAATACCAATTTCGGCATCCTTCATCCCAACATTTATTTTTGCTGGCTTTCGTACATGTATGGATGTACCTGCAGGCCGTACGGTCGGCAAATCGGAGGGCAGTTTGGAGTTGTATTTTCATTAATTCACCTTCAGCATTCAGTCTCCAGCATTTGCGCAATCCAGGTTCTTTCATTTCAATTTGTAATTGCAAGAAATTCTCAGTTGTATTCAGCTAGTAAGGGTTTATTTGTAATGTGCCAAGTTTTAATGCCTTGTGATGAAAATCGCATATCATATGTAAAAGCATTTGGTTATCATTGAATGAATATATTGGCACTATTTTGCATCAATTATTTGAGTAGATTTGTTGCACAACAATTTCCTTTATTTCGCATTTTATTTTCAGCAGTGTATTTAGTTTGTTTACCAAGTGTTTGACGAAATTTCACAGTTCAGTATTAGTGGTTATCAGTGGCCTATTGGTAAGGGCCATTACATAAACCTGTTTTTGAAGATTCAAGGGTAAAAAACTTCATGTTTTCTTCCTCTAACAACACATTTTTCATCAAAAATGCTTAGATCTTCCCATATAATGGCTTGAAATCCATCACAAGGGGGGTGTTTTTGAGTTTTAATGGATACACATGCGTTTGGGGGTCATGATCTTCCATATCCAAAACAAAAATGGCTCACATTTTTGCATTTGTGAGCCACATTTATTAAGATAATATCTTCTACTTTCCATAATAATCAACTACTTGTCTGTAGTCCGTCTTTCAGTCTAGATAGGAATGTTTTCTATCTTGTCTCTTTTGTCTTTAATCCAGATAGAAATGTTTCCTATCCTGTCTCTAGTTTTGTTTCTAATTTCATCTTCAGTCTACGTTGTTTCTTTTAGAAACAACGTCCTTGTAATTCTTTATGAGGAACACATTTATTCCTCTGTTAATTAATCAATCATCCGGAAATCCGTTAATCTGCCAACTCTTCTTGAATCTTGTAACATGGTATCAGAGCCTAGTTCTTGAACTTTTTTTAAATTTATAATTTCATTCGAAATTATTTGCTCAAATTTTTCGAAATCCAACTAGATCTCTTTTCTGAAAATCGTGGGAAGATTTTTTTGTTTTTGCAAGGTCTGCAAATTGAGGGACTGCAACTCGCAATTTTCTTTTTCCTACTCGTGTTTTCTAAACTTGCGTTTGTGGCTGAGTAACTCACATTTTTTTGTGCTAAAAAACCACGGGTTTTCTGATTTCGGCTCAGTTAGAGATGGCTTGCGTGTTCAAGTCCGCGGTTTTTTTAAGGGCAAAAGCAAAACCTAGACCCTCTGCCAGTGAAAGACAGGAGCAGTAATAAAAAAAACGTATAGTTTTTTGCAGACGGTTTTCTGCATTCGGCTCTGCAAACTCATGCCATTTTTTGGTGTTTGTTCAGCACACTCTAGCCCCATTCGTCCATGCACATCGATCCTTGAAGAAATCTGAAGTTTTTTCAAGCTTTTTACAGCCAGGGCCGGTTTTTTTCGAAACCTTAATTTTTGGGGTCGGAAAATTTTTTTTGTTTGCAGATTCTTGGTGGGTTTTTCGAGACCTCATTTGGGTCTTCGTCAAATTTTTTTGGGTACCTCGTTTTCCATGCCTCAATTACTGGCGGATTGGTTTTGGATTTTCTATCTACTCTTCTAGGCACTTGTCTTTTTTTTGGGTCAGCCTCAGCATTGCCTCGAACTTCGTGCAAATGGCATCTTTGACTAATCTGATGTTGGAGGGCAGTCTATGATTCAATGGCCACAATTATAATCACTGGAATCAACGCATGTTGACAATCTTCGAATATCGTCGTTTGGATGAGCTTGTTTTGGGCACAAAGACTCGTCCGATCTCCGACCAAGCAGAACAAGACAAGTTTGATGATCGCAATCGAGAGGCTATTATGCTTCTTAAGCTCTCTGTTATCGATGATCAGCTACCGCAAATTCCTTCCGGCAAGTCAGCTACAAAAATCTGAAAATATCTGAAGGAGTTGCATGAAACATCTGACAAAAGTCGAGCATTCTTTCTAAAGAATCAGTTGTTCTCCATTATGATGGATGAACGTATGTCCTTACAAGAGCATCTGACAAAGATTAAGGACATCCGCAATCAGCTCGAAGCTATTGGTCGGAAAATGGAGGAAGAGTATATGGTAGTCATCACTCTGAAAAGTCTACCAGCATCCTATGAGCACTTCATAGAAACACTCAACATTACGTCAACTAATGTTGATCTGAAGTTTCCAAAATTATGCACCAAACTTTTGTAACAAGATGGTTGGAAACAACAATTTGGCAGCAGTGCTTCTACAGCCTCCTCAGAGCAAGCATTCGCTGCAAAATCCTTTCAACAGAACATTGGCAACCATTAGTCTTCTCAGCCTTCCCAGCATCAACCTTCTGCTCAATCCTTGGATAGCTCTACGAAGCAAAATGTACAGTGTAATTACTGTCACAAGTTCGGCCATATGAAATTCGAAGGTGCTGGAAACGTTTGGCTGCCCAAGCAAGGCAAAATGCTTCCTAGCCAACAGCACAAGTTGTCGAGCTTCCTGATCAAGGCCAAGCTGCATTTTTCGCCTTCTTAATCTATTTCTGTTTTTTTTGGGTTTGTTGATTTTCTCCTCAAAAATCATTTCAAGTTGTCTGTAATACGCAAGGTTGCGTGAGATTCTGGGTTTTACCGTTTTTTCCACAAAAACGAAGTTTTGTAATTGCAACCTATTTTGAGTCATAGCACTCTTCTGGCAAAGCTTCTTGGTTTCAACATTTTGTAGATCCAAGGAGGGTCTTAGTTATCACAGAATGTTCCGACATTCGTACGTTGACCATTAAGGGAGGGTCTCAGTTATCACAGAATGTTCTGACATACGTACGTTGACCATTAAGGGAGGGTATTAAGCTAATATCTTATACTATCTATAATAGTCAACTACTTGTCTGTAGTCCGTCTTTCAGTCTAGATAGGAATGTTTTCTACCCTGTCTCTTTTGTCTTCAGTTCAGATAGGAATGTTTCCTATCCTGTCTCTAGTTTTGTTTCTAATTCCGTCTTCAGTCTACATTGTTTCTTTTAGAAACAACGTCCTTGTAATTCTTTATAAGGAACACATTTGTTGCTCTGTTAATTAATCAATCATCCGGAAATGCGTTAATCTGCCAACTCTTCTTGAATCTTGTAACAACGTTTTGGTGAAAAACACCCAAATTTCAGGCAATTTTGATCACGTTTTGGCTCAAATAGAAGTTGTTTTGAGCTTTCAATCCATATATTTGCTATTGAAGAACACGTTTTTGGCTTTAGATGTCAAAAGTACTTCATTCCATGCCTTCTATGAATCACGTTTTTTAAAACGCCCAGAAATTTGGGTTCTTATCCACTTTTTTGCATTTTGGAGTCACGTTTTTGCATTTGGGTCCATGTATATACATTTGGAGAAGACATTTTTGCATTCCCAAATCAAAAAAATCTCAAATACATGCACCTTTTGGCCATGTTTTTGCCAAAACGACCCATATTTTTGCATTAAAAGGGCACATTTTTGTTATGAACACCCAAAAAATAGCATTTCAGCTCATACATTTGGATCAATAGAGGTCGTTTTTGAGTTTTAATGCATGCTATTACCTTTGGAGACCACGTTTTTGGCATTCTCATGTCAAATTCGACCATTGAATGCTCATTAATCATTCATTATTTGCAAGTGTGGAGGAAGTCAAATAGTTGTTTGTAAATCCGGATTTAAGAGAGAATTGGTCTTCAAGTCTATAAAACTTGCTATTTTGGCTCTTTGATCTCCAAGTAAGTGGACATTTTCAATCTTTCTTACTAATTCATCCTTATCTTGCTATTTTGATGCATATTTTAGCTTGATGTTGTACACTTGTTCATATATATGTTATGAAAAGTGCATTTTCCCTTTAAATATGATGAAAGCTCTCATTTTCACACTTTTGAATTTTTCCCAAACTCCAAATTCGAATTTGCACATGAAAACAACTTGCATGTTGGCATGTTTCAGTCTAAAAGAAAAAGTACATGTTTCTTTTGTGCTTTTTTCGTTGTTTGTTTGCTTTCTTTCTCGTTTTTCTTCATTTGGAAGAAATTGCAAGTTCTTTCCCAAGAACTTGAGCACGTTTCACTTCACTTCACCTTCAACCTCTTTGTGCAAGTATATCATTTCATTCCATATTCACCATTATATGCCAATGCACATTGCATCCATTCCTTTCATATGCAATTACATTCCAAGAGCAATTACATGTATTTCCACTCTCCATGCCATAGCACATTGCATCTCATTCTCCACATGCAATTACATGTAATCTCACCCTCCATCTGCATTTACATGCAATCTCATTCTTCATTCCCACTTACACGTATTTCCATCTTTCGAACCTAAATGCATGTTCATTTTACATGTAATTCACTTTACGTGTAATGGCATCCGGAGAACCCGTTTTTGACTAAAGGTAACACTTTTAAAGTCAAAAGTTATCATTTCCACGCATTCCCATGCACCTAGCCTTCATTCCTCAAGGCATCTTTATAGGAATTCATCCTTTTCCCATATACATTTACATATCATCCATCTTCCTCAGTCCCATTTTAGCCCTCTGTATGTACTTTCCACATTACATCCAATTCATTGCATATGTTCTATGAGTATCTAATCAATAATTTGAATATACTGTTCCTCAGAGATCCATTTTGCCAATATTCTCATGGAATCAAAACCCATATCTTCCAATGATGGATTCAATCTTGTTGAGACTTTCATGTTGCAGCAAGTCAAGTCATGCCAGAATTTCTATAAAGAATGAAGACATCCAATAAAGAAGGTGTGATTTGAATCAAAGATGCGGTAATTCATTTAGTCTCCATTTTCCCAATGGTTGTCTGAGAACTTGAGTTCGTGTGGAAGGAGCCGGGCACTTTGCTTCAAAAAAAAAGAAGAAAAGTTAATGCCATTGATGGAAAGTTGTTCCAAGTTTACATCTGGACACCATTGAGAAGGTTTTCAAAGTGTCGGAGACTCCAAAATGTGCCAATCTACAAAGAAGAATTCACGACAACTTGAACAAGAAAAAACCTGATCACATCAAGATTTCAAATGACAACAGACAATTCATCAAAGAGAGTCAGAGGCTATCAAAAGACACGATACCATGATTATCAAGGTGAATGCAGTGGCATGAAATACAGGAACTCCCGATCCTGTTATCATCTGGGATTGCATCGCCAAGTACAAGGCCCTTCAGAACAATCCCTAGGATTGTTTCAATTCTCTTCTGACTTTCCTGTTCTTCTTCTTTAATGTTTGTAATTGAAGAGGATGTATTAAATGAAAATGTGTAATTACATGTAATATGACTTACATGTATAATGACATGTAATCCAATAATTTCTCTTGTTAGTTAAACCGGGTCAAAGTTGGTTGAGTTGCTCCCACTTTTTCCTCCATCTTTTTCTCAACTCCTTTGCCTAAATAAGGAGTGCCCCCTCATTGTAAAAAACATATTTTATTGTATACAATAAATCTTTGCCAAACTTGTGCAAGCATAACTTTGATTATGTAGTACAAATTTGGGAGAAAAGAGTATAAAAGAAGCAATTGAATTCGAAGCTTTGACTGGAAGCAATTGTAATTGAGAAAATTAGAATCTTTGACTATAATTTGTGCCTATTATCTTTGATTCATGTTATTATTGTGTGTTCAATAATAGAGCATCGTGAGTTAAGAAGCAATCGGAGCCGAAGCTTTGACTGGGAGCAATTGTGGTGATATATAGACTAGAAGCTTTGGCTGTAACTTGTATTGCCATCTCATATTCATGAAAAATAGTTAGAATTTCCCTAATTCTGAAAGTCTTTGCACCCCAATGGTAGAGGATTTTCTGATAGAATAGAATGGAAATCATCTACTTCTGGAAGTCTTTGTGCCCCAATGGTAGTGATTTTTCTTATAAATTAAACAAACAGGACTTAGAGCCAAACCAATACGCTTTCAATCAGCTTTTGAGTTGGTGTTGGTTTATCAGTATCACCGTTTCCAGCTACTAGATATTAGTGTAGCTAGAGATTTCATCTTGCTCATTATTCGCTCCGCAGGTAAGTGGATTCTTTTATGAAAGCTAAGAGGAAAGAATATTGGTAATACCCTTTCAAATCTCTCAACTTCTTGCTTACCTTGAGTTGATCCAAGGAACGGTGAGAAGAGGGAGTCTTCCCTTTAAGGTAGGAGAGATTCTGTCTCACACGTTGTGGTCGGTCTACCTATTTTGCGACTGGATTTTACCCAAAACTATTGGTTGCAAAATATCCACCCAATAACACTAAAGCTAGTGTTTATGATGTTGGCATGTAGGGTCCAAAGGAAAGTACTACATAGATAGAAAGGAAGCAACAAAATCTATTGGCAAAGATAGAAACAACAAATGTGATGAATTTACCTTCCTTCTATCATCAGGACCTTGGTAGAGATAAGGAGTTATCTCTGATTACTAGACCAAATCAGTGTAAGAGATATAATCTCTAATGGATCACAGAACATGATCCAAAACATTTATGTTAAAACTTATTAATCAATTAAAATCTAGAAACATCCATATTCAAAATAAGATTCTTTGGCTCTCTATGTATACTTTCTAATATTTAACAGAGATCAAATATTTGATGTAACAGTGTCGTCGTCGTTTCTTCAATAGCCAAAATTTCAAAAACATTGTCAGTCATATCCCAAGTTATTTGTAGGGTCAATGTATCTGTATATTAAAAAAAATGTCAAATTTCAAGCCCAAAAGAGAGTAGTAATTCATCAGATTCCTAGTTTTTCGTGTTTCCAAACTCTCTGGCTTGCTATCAGCTTTGTCCTACACTTCGAATTTCTGAAATCAGAGCTAGGAGTTCTAAGTTATGCCCTTTTGAAGTTGGTGTTTGATTTAAAATTCTTTAAAATTCAAAATTAAAATTCAAGTAAAAATCCTAACCTTCAGAAAAAGTTATAGGTTAGGGGTCACCATCCCGTTCTTTTCAGTCAACATCTGAACTTGATCCCAAACCTTATGAGGAAAGGTTAAGACTTAATTTGGGGTTGTTAATTGTGAAAAGGGAAAAGCTAAAAGGCTTGGAAAGTTAAGGATCAACATCTCGGCTTGGTCAACATTTCAACTTATTCCAAAACCTTAACTTTAAATAAGTTAGAGTTAGAATCTTAACTTTGGCCAAGATCTTTGCCCTAAACCTAACTTCAAACAAGATTCGTTAATCCTAACCATGCAAGATTTCAAAAACCAAACCCCAAACTCCAACTTGCCAATAACCACCTATTGGTAACTTTCAAAAATTGCAATGGTATGTGTAAATCTAAGTTCTGATTATCTTTGCTTGGTTGAGAATGCATATAGTATCTGGAACATACTTGAAGAATTTGAACAAATAACAGAAGTGGCTTTGAAAGCCTGAAGAAGATGCAGATGACTGTTGAAAAATTCAATTTCACCAACTTCATAACATCCTTGCTACCCATGCATTACAATGAGAAGATATGAAATAGGCTATTTGTGCCCATCAAAGTGTGGTGTTAGCAGTGACATATGAACAGCAGCAATCTTGGTAAATATGCATGCAAAAAGTGGTTGCGTACACAAGGCAAGTGTACTGGTTGACAAAATGCCTGAAATTATCGTGGTCTAGTGGAAGCGAGAAAGTGCATTTGGTTTATTAGATGGACACAATGATTTTGTAGAGTTTATTGGTCATCCACCTCTGGGAGAATGCAAAGAATCATGAATAATACTCAGATATTTTTATCTCAATGTCTTCTGGTCAACATGCATGTAAGTCAAATAGAAATGATAGGGCACAACATGATAACTGTCAAGTAGATAAATTAAAATGTGCTTTTCATTGTTATATAGACTATTTCTTCTTAGCATGTGCAATTTGCGAAGATGAAAAGTATTCCAAGTTCAGAACTGGTATAGTACAGTTTTCTGCGATTGCTACCTATCTTGCAGATATTTACTATTCATATGGAACAATAAGAACAAATGAGGTATTGTATGATAGAATATCGCCTCAGAAGAATAACATTTAACGTAGTGAAATGCAAAATGGGCACAAAACAAAGTAATTGCATTTGTGACAGTGGACAGTGCATGAACTATTTAACAGTAAGCCTCAAAGATGCAACATGTCAAGTAATAGCAGAAAATGATTGAACAAGTGATGCAGACAATAGATTTACAAGGCTTTGCAAACATTCAAGGAAATATGATTTTGCAGATGTAAACTGACATCCAGAACCGCAGCCATGCATGTAAAATGAAGAAGCATAGACAGGGGATGTGAATTGTTGTATAGAAAGTCTCAATCACATATCATTTCGTTGTATGCCTTGATTGTGTAGTTTACAGATATGTATTTACAACTCCAATCGAATGAGATTGAAATTAGCAACTACAAATCTCAGAGCCCTCATGTATCAAATGGAAGCTAATAATCAGTATAAAGATCCATCAAGGCATATCGATTGGCAGATTTTTGTCAGAAAATATAGTGGCAGCATCAACCTAAACTAAGCAATTGACAAATATAACATTAACATCTTCTCTGAGTGCACAAAAGCCATTAACGTGCGACAGCAAGAAGTATGAACTTCAAATGCCTTGCGTACATGCATGCAAAATGTGGAACATGAACGAGGTACACGACCTATTGAAGGCAATTTTCCCAAAAGGGATGCTTCTCAAGAACACAATGATCAAAAACTTTGCAGAAGATAGATCCTTTCTTTTTAGAAACTACAAATCAAACACACACCCAAGGATGGGAACTTTGTGATGAAGTGTACCTATTTTTCTTTTGAAGCATAACAATGAGTTTTTATCAAATGTTCGATTGGTAGACATGTGATCAATATGTGGAATCACAACCAAGGTACATGAACCGCTCAAAGTATGCATCAATGAGATGTGATCTCATGATGTGTGCAGACTTTTCAGATTGATACATCAAAGGGATGTCAATTCAATCCCCTGCCACAAGGACATGCACTCAAAATGTGGAAGCACAGAGTGAACGAAAGATACATGCAAATATCTTAGTACACATGCATACAAGATTTGGAATCATAGACATGACGCTCAAACTATTTCACAATGCAACCTCAAAGAGACTTCATCTCATGTAATGCAATGAGTTTCAAGTTTCGCAGATAATGGATTTGTTGGAAAAGTGTTAGCATTGTGAAAGATGGTGTACAAGTTTTAACATAAATTGTTCCCTTTCAAGGAGAATGAAATATCAAATCTTTATGAAGAGGTCAAGTTTTGAAAATACAAAATGTCACGGAATTCCTTAGAAAGTACTAAGAATATGAATATACAGAGCTATTTGTTATCCTTGTCCCATGTTATGACCAAATGATTTTAAAAGGATATGGCATCTATCAATATTTGACATGCATGGAGAATCCTTAGAAATGCTTTTTACTATTGTTGCCTATGAAGATATAGATCCCACCCTAAAGAGGTTAAAGTTAGTCATAAGGCATCATGTGTCATTCATTTCATACATCTAAGAGGACCTTTCACTGAGGATATTTGTTACAAAAGGTGGATGCTGATTACAGAAAAAGGAAAAACATTCAATTTGGAATTGGAATAGATTTCCTTCAAGACCAAGTTCTGCATGATCACAAGAAGATGTGATGTTTTCTTTAGCTATAATGATGACTTGTTTCTTCTTCCAAATGTAACAAATCTTGTATTTTTATTTTGTAAATGTGACTCATGTCACTTGAAGCTAGTTGTTGACCTTTATTACTGTAAAGGTCAGGGAAATCCTAACTTATTTTCGAAAGAAGTAGCTACTAGAAGTAGTTGCTTAGGTAGTTACAAAAAGTGATCCCTTAGGTAGTTATTCTAAGTGGTTAGTCCATGTAGTTATCTGAAGTGGTCACTCAAGTTAGCTACATCAAGTGGTTAGGAAGTTACCCTAAGTAATAACTAGGATAGTTTATAAATAGAAGCTCATTTGCAATGTAAAAGGGGGTGAGAACTTTTTACACTAAGGGGATATTATGAAGAAATTTTAAAACAGATTTTTGGCTTTCACTGTGTACAAAAAGAGTCTTTGAACTTGTATATTTTCAAGAGATAATCAAGAATGCATTTAGTTATATGTCTCAAACGTGTTCATGAGTTGTTATTACTTGTTTTTCGTATGTCAGATTGGTGATCTCTTTATATATTGATCGAATCGAACAATCTCTCATTTATGTGAATGGTTTGGCAAAATACTTCATTTCCTAGTATCTTGATTTGAATGTATTAGAGTAACTTACCTTTTTGTATGTCAAGGTTAATTGTTCTTATTTTATAATTGTTGCATTCATGTTCAAACCCTTTTGAAATTATTATCCATTTGTGAATCTCAACTAGTATTTGTATGTTTACAATTGGGGTTTATGCTATTACTTTATTTAGTTTTGGTCTATCTCCTTTTTGTACTTTCAGGTGAAAAGTACACAGAAAACAAATACACCCATCATATGAGGGAGCTGCCCCTCTCAAACACAGAGGAAGGTTACAGTTTGATAGTGATCAAGCTCCAATCTATCCAACTGTTGGCATGGTTGTCACTGCTTCTTGAGTGGACAGGGTCAGTTTTGAAGACAATATCAAATTGACAAATTTGTTTACCAACAAACAGAAAAGTGCAAAAAGAATTTGAGAAAACACCATAAAGTCCTAAGGCTTCATCCATGTTGCCTCATTTTTTTAGGGAAAACTTGAAATCGTTTCTGCCTACTTGAAGATGCAATTTACTCCCTTTTTGGATCATGTTAAACTGCAGCTTACAGCATATGCATCAATTACTGTACTTATTTTACACTTCTAACATTCTACAAGCCCAGTTGAACACTCTTGTCATCCATGAACATAAATACAATTTTATTTTCTTTTATTTAGTTTATGAGCAAATATTTTTCCCACGGAAACATTAATTTCCATTTTATATCTTCATTTTGTTATTAACATTTTTTGAAGTTTATAACAAGTTTCCAGATGCAATGGGACCCATTGTGTTTCAATTCAAGGAGACAGCCCTAGGAAAGTTTCCTGCCATTCTGAATTTGAAATCCGGTTTTGGGTGCAAACTAGTACTTTAGCTTAGTTGCCAATTCGTGACAAGAATCCGATTCGGGCACGGAATCAGATCCGTGGATTTGGGGATTTTTTATTTTCCCAATTATGATTCATGGAGGATTCGTGCATATATATATATGCATTATATATACTAAAAAATAAGAGAAATATACATAATTCTACAACTAAATCATTTCATAGTATGCATCTATGAATCTAGTATACTTGATCAATGACATTGATAATTAATCTATTTTCATGATTATAAAGAAAATCAACACATTCATGATTATAGATAGTAAATGAACTTGCATTGTGATTTAGAGGGTCGTTTTTAGGGTTTAGGGCCTTTAGAAATATATATATATATTAAAAAATGAGGCCGGGCCCACTTTTTTGCAAATTTTTTTGGACCCTGCCGCGGATTCACGCGGATCCGCGTGTGGATCCTTGAGGATCCGGGCAGGATCTGTAATCCTGCCTGGGATTTACGGATCCACAGGCAGGATTACAGATCCTGCCCAGATCCTCAAGGATCCACGCGCGGATCCGGATCCGAGGGTAAATGCACGAATCCGGTAACTAGGTACTTTAGTGACATAAAAACAAAATTACTAAAATAGCTTTCTTCCACATTTCACCATTCACATATTCATATGTAGCCATTTGAATTGATTCTTATATATATTTCACTTGCAAGTGCAGCATTATAGTGCAAATATAAAATTCTCTCCAAAAAACTTAAACACACTTGCAACCGTATTAAGTAGTTTTTTTCAAAGACATCACCAAAACTGACTGATATGGATATATTTATTTGGAGGAAACAGAATAATGTTATTAAATTTAGTAAGGCTCTCTTCAGTTTGCAAATAACATTTCCCAGTTTTAAATAGAAAGAATATTTGACCAACTCAGCCTAAAATATCACAACTTTAGTAATGTATCCATAATGAACATAAGTGATAGAAGAATTAAAAGATATAGACCTCAAGAATAAAAAATGAATGTGTAGATCTCGCACCGTTCCAACAACTGTACTGCCAATCAAGGTTATTGAAACTGCATCTTGCACAGCTCCAAAGTCAACCAAACTAATTCTCCTTGTGTTTTCGTCCCAAATTATATTTTCCGGCTGTCAAAAAATAACTTTCTTTTAGCATTCACACAGAATTTTAAAATTGTTATACACTACAAAATTTCAGAAATTAATAAATCCCCTTTTAACACACTTTTTTTTATGTAAACTGGAAAAGATTGTTTAATTATAATCACAGTGTATTGTTTTACCAAAACACTTTCACAACACATTATACTGCTACAGTTATAACATGACAAAAATCATGAGCGACCTACTTCAACTCTTGCAGATTTGATATCATGAACATTCTCAGAAGGCGGCCCCCAGCTAATGATTGGGCAGGAGCATACAAAGATGATCCATTAGAAAAAAGGGATTCCTACCACCAACATAGAGGAAACAATTCCCTTCTCAAGAGTTGACTAGCATTAGCACTGCTGCTGAGCAAGATACATATTGCTTAGAAAGTTTTCACAAAATGAAACTGTCTGAGAAAATATTAAAGATTGGAATCTGATCTGAAGAATATTGGGAAACTACTGGCAAATTGAAAATGATTCCAATCTTGCATTTAAAATTTAATGAAAAAATGTTTGGCGAAAAGTTTAATCCCTTCCATGAATCCTAAAATATTTCTAGTCTTATTTTTGAGACTTTTGGGACACTGCTAAGTATGTGAAAGTCTTCAACTAAAACAGGCACTCCCCTAGTATGTTGGAAATCTGCCCTGAAAAGTTTAAACAAATGACACTATATATAAGCTAAGCGATGAAAAGGAAAAATTGCAAAAGAGCTTTTGACAAAGAGATGCTTAAAAAATGAGAAAGAAGTTTTCAAGCAAAATTTCATATTTAATGAATTTCAAGTTTATAGAGTATATAATCATTTGTAAAAGTTTTATAGAAACTCAATAGATGCATTGTAGTTTTCAATATGTATTTATTCCTTGTGGAAGTTTAAAAACTAAATTTTGTTTTCTATCCTCAAACTGCTGCTCACTAAATGTAGCTATAACTACAAAATGTTCACCAGTTAGCCAAGTAGAGGATGACCGTTAATGGTAATTTTTATTAAACCTTGACATGTAGAAATATAAGGCAGCATAGTTATCATCCAGTTCAGGAATTAACAAATGCATGTATGTGTCTACTGTATCTTAGCAATATCACAAAAACATGAACACATGCATGAATGAATTAATTTGCATCCACCCCTTAGCACATAAATATCTCTCCTTGTACTTTCACAAAGCATTATAGCATTACACTATACATGCAATTGATTGATCATCATTACAGGTAGAGTCAACCAAATAAATGAGAACTCCATTGCAGAAAACTTATTGTACGTGCTTGTAAAAATACCAACATTAAAATGGTGAGAACAACAACATATTTATAATCTCTTAAAGGTTTTCAAGCATTTCTTTTACTACAGGTTTAGCTAGGAATATTAAATTTTCAGACCATGGTATTACAGTGAATCGATGTTGTATTAAACTAAGTTGCACGGGTACCTCCCCCCTCCCCCCCCCCCTTCAGACCAAGGGAAGTTCAAACCGGTTCGAAATTTGGGTCCGGTTCGAACTTGGTTCAAATAGGGTGCGATTTTTGCACTCCTGGTTCGATCTGGCGACCACCTTGAAATTTTCGAATCCAGTTCGAACCCGCTGTGACGAACGGCTGCAAAAGTGTTTTATTAGCAATTTTTAATATTATTTTGGCGTCCATAAAACCTAAAAGTTGTTATTAATTGGTTTTGTGCCCTCTCATTGTCATTTTATGTTTCTAAACAGGTTATTTTGTCTTAAAGGAGAGCACATAAGTTTTTGAACAAGCATCCGGTTGTGCAAGGAGGAGTTTGAAGATTGATTTGATGGTGTTCTTCAAGTGTTTGTGCATCATTCATACACATTTGCAAGCTTGCAATGGCTGGAAAAGGTAAGATCTTATTCCATTTGCTATTTTTTTGTTCTAGTTTTTAACTTTTTTTATTTTTCCATTTCTCTTTCAATATTCATATGTTCTTTTGAATCTTTTCCATTATCCCAAAATTTGTCATTTTCTTGCATATAAATTATGAACATGTATCTAATTTCTTGCCACGGGGAAAGGAATGTCATCTACCTCTACATCAATAGGCAACACCAAACAAAGAATGGAACCCAGCTCTAATTCTCCTCTATGGAAGTATGTAGACATTTTAAAACCCCTTGCAGGAGGTGGTGCATTTTGTTGGAGATGTCGGGGATGTGGTGTAGAAAGAAATAGTTCTTATTATCATGTGGTAGGTCATTTATGTGGTTACATTGGAAGAGGAGTCAACAAATGCCCTAGCAAAAAAAGTGCCCCTATAACAAATCAAACTGTGTTAAAATATATTGAAGAGCATGAGGTAGCAGAAGAGAGATAAGGATGCAGGGCAGCAGAACACAATAGCAATGCCAATAAAAGTAAAAGAGCAAAGGGAATGCAACCCCCCCTAGATGTTATAGTACAAGACCACCCCTTTTTTAGTACCACAACAAACACTGACACTGAATCTGTCCCTATTGTACACAAAAGAAAGGGGCCACTAGAAACTGATTTTCCAAATAAGGGTTGGGAAATTGCTGACATTAAGGTGGGAAGGTGCCTGTATGCAAATGGGTTGTCCTTTAATGTTGTCCACTCTCTATTTTGGAAGGACATGTTGAGGGGTGTCAATGAAGCTCCAAAAGGGTATTGTGGCCCCAGGTATGAGAAAGTGTGCACCACTTGTTGGATAACGAGGTCCAATAGATTGAAAATCAATTGAAGCCCATAAAGGACTCATGGTTTGAGACAGAGGTGACAATTGTTTCAAATGGCTGGAAGGATTCCAGGAACCGTCCCTTGATCAATGTCCTTGCAATGTCCCCTAAAGGGGCAATGTTTTTTAAAGTGGTGGATTGTGAGGGCAAAGTAAAAGATGAGCCATTTATTGCTGATATCCTAATTGGGGCCATTGAACAAGTGGGTGCAAGAAACATTGTCCAAGTCATAATGGACAATGCAAAGAATTGTAGAGCAGCAGGTTTGTTGGTTGAATCACGATATCAACATATCTTTTGGACACTTTATGCAGTCCATTTACTCAATCTTATGCTACGAAAGATTGGGAACCAAATTTAGTGGATCAAAACAACGTATGAAGAGGTTAAGGGCATACAGATGTTTATCACAAACCACCACATGAATCAATCTCTTTTCAAGAACTACTTAAAATTGGAGCTATTGAAGGTAAATAAACTTGAACTCAAGTTAGTAATTTAATTTTTAATATTTGATAATTTCTGATTTTTCATATTTTATTTGTGCAATGTGTATACTTTTCTAAAATATATATCTAATAGTTTTATTTTTTGCTCTAATTTATGTCACAGGTTGTTGAGACCCATTTTGCATCACATATAATCATCTTAAGGTGACTTGTGCAAGTGACAGATGCACTTCAAGGTATGGTAATCAGCCACAATTGGGGTGTATGGAAGCAAAAGAACTCTGAAAGAGAAAACAAAATAAAGGATAGGCTATTGGCTGAGTCATGGTGGGAACATGTGGAATATCTCCTTAAGATCATCGAGCCCATTATGAGCATTCTTAGGTACACTAACGTGGATAGGCCTTGCCTTGGAGAGATCTATGATGGCATAGACTCAATGATTGAGAAGATCAAGCAAGTTATAAATGAGGAGCAAGATCTGCAAGAGACCTTTTTCAAACAAGTGCAAAAAATTATTAATGAAAAATGGAACAAAATGACCACTCCATTACATGTGCTTGCCTATGCCTTGACCCCCAAATACTATAGCTCACAATATTGTGATCTACCAGGAAGGTTGCCACCATATAGAGATATGGAAGTGTTTGACAGATAACAAGTAGCATTTAGAAGAATATTTCCTGATGATGATATGAGAGATGTAATCATGGATGAGTTCATGGAGTTTGTCAATGTTAAGAGGTCTAAGTAATGATGCTCTTCGTCATCTTTTCACAAAGAATGCTCATGGTTGGTGATACCTCCATGGCCAAAAATTCCAAACATTGCAGCCCATTGCAATCAAAGTTATATTACAAGTTTGTTTTTTTTTTTTTAAATTAGCTCACTTTATCTTCAAAAGAATCATGACTAGAAAGTGATTTTAATTTTTTTTATAAGATTGAATTAATACTTTTTTCATTGCTTACCGTATGTTATCTTTATAGGTTGCCAGTTCTTCTTCATTAGAAAGAAATTGGAGCACCTATTCTTTCATCCACTCGGTGAAGCACAATAGGTTGCAATCAAAAAAAGCAGAGATCTTGGTATTTTTGCATAACAACTTGCGCCTTCTTTCACACAAGAGTCAAGAATACAAAGAAGGGGAGACAAAGAAGTGGGATGTAGGTGCAGAGATTGCGAACTTGGATACTTCCACTGCTCAGCTTACAGTTGATGATTTTGATGACTTTAATGTCAATACCATTGTTGATTTTGCCGCTGATCCCATTGGCCTTAGCGCAAGTAATGTCAGAGAAGAAGAAGATGAAGATTGAAGAACTTAGAACTAAGAATATTAATAGATTTTCATTCCATTAGTTAAAAAATGAACGTGAAACAATGATACTTGAACTTGATATTTTAAATGTTTTGAATCTTTGATGTTGAAGTTGATTGAACTATGTTACCATATGATGGTATGATCACTGTGATTACAAGTTTAATTGTTTATGGTGTTTTAAAAAAAAAAAATTTTAAATGTGTTTAAGCTAGTATGCTACATTCTAATTTCAACTCATGCTTCATAAAAATGTTATATATATTTATAATTTTTACATGTTTTTGTATTGATGAACCCAAACGAACCCAAACCCCTTTCCAAAATTTTGTCGAACTTGTGAATGGGTTCTCGAACTTCAAACTTGGAACCAAACCTGAACCGGCAACTTAGCTTTACAATAGTATCAGAGCCGGTTTTTTACTAGCATATAGTGAACTGGGTTTCTTATGGCACAACAGTTTATTCTAGGAGTTCATTACACTCGCAGGGGTAGGACTTCACCACCAGTGAGGGTGATTAGGATATACAGTTTGGCACAATAGGTTACAGAGATGGTGGTGTTAATGTTTGGTAGCTTTAATCGAATAAACCTAGAGACAATACTATTGTAGATATATATACATATATATATTTATTTATTTATTATCTGTGAGATATTATTTATATATATGTGTATGTGTGTATGAGATATAAATTTATATATATCAAAGTATTATTATGTGAGAGAAATTAATATAATAATAATTCATTGAAATTATACATACATACATATATACACACACAAAACTATAAATAAAACTTATCATTATATTTAACGAAAAAACATGTCCCTTCTTGGATTATTCTCAATATATAAATATAAGGGGTTGCTGATTTTGGAAAACACATACCAAAAAATCAGGCAGTGCCATTACATTTGCAGCAATCTGAAAATCGAACATGGTATCAAAGCCAGCTTCATTTCTTCACAATGTCAAATTATTGAGGTTGACAAATCAATGCTTGTCTATAACTGATTAAGAATAGCAGCATTTGGTAACGTGGAGAGACTACAAGCAGTGAATGGAAGTTCACGGAGCAAGATACCACAATCATAGAAGTGAAGAACAACAAGATAAGAATAGGGCATGATATATATTACCGTTGCTTGAATTCAGATACATAAATTGTTTATATAAGCGAAAGGATAAGGAATGAATTTCGTAAACAATTGCAAACCGATTAAGATCTGACGTGTAGGGGAAGGGAGACCTTTACAACCCCCAGCGGGCCCACCAACTTATAAAGGAAGGGAGAAACATACGAGGTGCAACTTGTCAATGCACAGAACTATGCCGACATATCCTGCAACATTAATATTGCTAAAGGCATCAGCCAATAAAATGTAAAGAACATATTCGGAAAGGATCATGGATCGAATAAGAGTAGGAACCAAACTTGACCGCAAGGAGTATAAAGACAGTTAAGAAGAAATTAAATTCGTTCGCTGGAAAGCCTATGCCATTTGATACAAACTTACCCTCACTAGCGGTATTGTCCACATCAGCGGACACGAGGATGATCACAAGCTTGTAAATTGCTTTGTGCATAGCAAGCAGGAAATATGGATGACTAGGACTCGGAGGGCAGTTGGATAGTCTATGAGCCAATTAAGTAATTTGTGTCATGCATTTAGTGGCAAAGGAGAGATTGGTGGTCTTAGGGAAAGTGTAGAGATTATTGAAAGGAAATAATAGATAACTATCACTTAATAAAGGAACAAATGTGAATGAGATATAACATAGTGATAATAATAAACGAGGGGAGAGAAGGTTTACTCTGTGGGCAATAAAATCTAAATTAAATTCATCATTTTGTAATAGCATATTATTACCGTAAAGGGATAATGAATGAGGACTTAAGAATGTAGAAAAAGCAACTAATATTTTGCAAAGGGAAACTGAGCTTAGTGGAAGAAGTCATCAAAAGGATGCAACATTTAAGAAGTCGTCTAATGGATGCAACATTTAACAATTTGAGATAAGTATTCTCTTCTAAGTACAATTTTAAGTATTGTATTTTTTAATAAAGTAAATCTCTCTTATTTGTATTTCTATACGTACTGTAAGAGTTATTTGCCTTGATCTTTTCTTTTCCCTCCGAGAATGTTCTTGCAAGAAAAAAAAGATTGATATTAGATTCAAAGGAACTCTAAGGCAACATTATATGAGGAGCTCAAAAGATTGATATTCAGAGGGAGTCTAAAAATCCATATGTGTGACTCCATAATATTGATGGACCTACCCCCTGTGTACATCATGAGGAAGTGATGACTTCCAAATGGTTATCACTTGTATTTGTAGAAGTTATTGAAAGGTGACGATCTTTCAGTAACTTAATCTTCTATTGTCATAGACATTTTTTGATATCTAAAACAAATCAAGATAGATGATAACTTGCATGGCTGATTAAGTTCCTTAAATAGATCGCGGCTTTCTATTGTGATAGACATCTTATGATGGCTGAAACATATCATGATAGATTATATCTTGCATAGTGGATTAAGTTCCTTAAACAGACCATGGATCTTCATATGGTAAGCATTATTGAGAATGCGTGTACACATATATGTGAACATTTTGAGTACTTGGTGAATGTTATGCAAATTGATGTTTAGGAAGTCATTGCTTAGAGTTCTTGGTGAATATCATGTGACTTGATGTTCAAGAGACCATCACCCATAGAACTTGGTGAATATCTTGCAACTTGACATTTAGGAGGCCATTACTCAAAGTACTTAGTGAATGTCATGTGACTTGACATTCAAGAGGCCATTACTCATAATATCATGAGACGATATATATATGGTGGATATCTTCTAATCAAAGAAATCCTTAAAACTTGTCATTCCTAATTTAACATTGAGGTAATATTATATCTTGTGTTTATCCTCCCTAGCTAAGAGGGAGTGTTAATGTTTGGTAGCTTCAGTCGAATAAATTGTTAATGATTTTGTAGCTTTAGTAGGATAAACCTATGAGATCAAATAGAAATTAATATAATTATATATATAATTAAAATTTTCATTATATTAATAGACATGTCCCATGAAAGGACGTCTCTCAGAGAAGGTTTATAAGTGGTTTCTACAGTTTTTTCTTTTCCTATAACACTTTGTATTTGAATAGGCATGGAGTATTCACCTTGTTAGTCCCCTCATTGTGCATAGAAAATTGGATGTACAAAATGGGATCGGATGCCTCGTAGATGTACACACAAATTGTGGAAGCACAGACATGGTATAGGAACATTGAACTAAATGCCTGCAGTTAAATTATTAAAAGACCCTCCTAAATGGCACATCACTAAGTGTGTGCATGGTGAGAGTTGAAAAGAGACCGCAATAAGCAAGTATGGTTGTTGCTGACTTTGACTAATCATGCCACAATTTGAAGTTCAGATCAGATACAAGTGTAATGCCTTTAATCACTAATTCTGAGGAGAACAATATCGATATTGGAATTGCAAATAAGCATGAACAAAGAATGCACCCATTGGTGACTTCCAAGTAGAGAAGGTGTTAATCATTCTGAGATTCAATATCTATGTATATACATGAGATGATGTATCCTTGTTATGAATATTTCTCGCAGTGTCACCACGTCAGTATTGATATGCAAAACTTAGATTGAAATCAATGAATGCTCGGTGGTGGGTGGCAACTACATGAATGGTGGTCTACATTCTTTGAGAACAGACAAGGAATTTTTTTTCATGTGGAAGTCCACCACACATAGGAAGAGTCAATCCTACAACAATATATCGCGTCGAAAGAAGAAAGTATGCTCGTATTCAAGAACAGAAAAGTCTTGCTATCCAAATACGCAATTGAGTTTTAACCTCACAAAATTAGGAGACTGTCCCATCGAATATGGAAGCTATTGATTGGAAAATTGTTTGCAGTCCCGATATCGAAAGGAGATATTAAAGGGAGGAAGCACGTCAAAAAAAAAAAATCCCTAGCATCGTATAATGACACTTTGGAGGATGTAAAGGAGTCAAACCCATATCTTAAACATATGAACATGGTCAAGAGAAGACCTCTCATCCACAATGTCACATGCAATAGAGATAAAGGAACCCTTCGCAAATGAAGTATAGCTTAAATGAAAATATATAATCTATAAGAAGGAATAATTCCCTATACAAAAGGACATAAGACATGGGCCCTACATGTCATGTAAAGAAGAGAAGTGAGATTAGCATGTAGTACGAGATCTGACTATGCACACAGATGATGAAGAAGCCAGTCAAGGAGAGTGCACAGAAGAAACATTGGGCACCAAGCGATAAGTATATCATTACTAACAATAATAATTTGGTAGTTATATTAAATGAGATGTCATAACCGAAGAGTGATTAAGGTTTGGGGTACCGGTCACTTTAAAAGGTTTTTTATTTTTATTTTTTTTGTTTGAAATATTTTCTTTAATTTTCTTATATAGATATATGGTAAATATATATGGGAATTCATAATGAATTCATTTATTCTATATGAAGATATAAAAGGAAATAAGAATTGTGAGGAGAATATGTATACAAAATATTAAAGTATATATATAAGATTGAATATATATGCATTAAATATTTATCTATGTTATATACTGAAATGATCTTATATTATTATGCAAACTATTATTGTAGTCTCTCTCTTATTTTTATAAGAGCTGTAACATCCGGATTTCTCAGGTCTAAATTAACATCTAACATAAGTATAGAATACAGTTATAACTTTGATTTCATAAGAAGGTAGTTACATCATTCATATTCATGTGAAGAAGATTTACCGTTAAAGTCAGTTAAACAAAAATTTCTTAATTAAATACTTGAAATACTTTTTAATGAAATTGCTCCAGAAGTTGAAATCACATACCTCAGAAAAACTGAGACTAAAAATTATCTAAGTATGCTTTTGCAACCACCCGAGTTAGTCCACAAATACACTATAACAATTTCTCAAATCGACTACTATCTCAAAAATCATTTGATGAATACAACTAAATACCACTATAACTTAAATTAGGGCATCACATATCATTTTACCAATTAGGGCATCAATTACCATCGGTTCATTTAGGGCTTCTAATACCGCTTTACCACTTAGGGCTTCTACATCCATGGATTCAATTTAGGGCTTCCGCGACAACAGTTTTAATCTAGGGCTTCCACGACCATTGATTCAACTAGGGCTTTCGATAACACAGATTCAGTTAGGGCTTCCAATACCACTGTATCATTTAAGGTTCCAGCTGTCAGATTATCAATTAGGGCTTTGGATTTCTGTTCCTTCCGATTACTTATCTATGACAGTTTCTCAAGATTAGATAAATACTTATATTCAATATTCATTTATATGAAAGTAAATGATGATAACAATGAAATACTTCAATTTAATCTTACCTTCTCATAAACAAAAATGATAATACTGGTTTCCGATAAACAATTGAATGCATAGCTTATCTCTGTCTGACTCATGTCCGGCATCTAATGAGAAAGGCCCTCCTTACCCGGAATTCACAGGGAACATCATTCCATCCACTGGGCATCATGATATATAACACACAATACGACTTGGCAACAGGAGATCACCATAACAGGAATATGCATGAGCTATTAATTAATTCTTATTAAATGATAAATATTGAAATGTCTTAACTGATAATGGTTCATAGTAACGATGATTCCTTTCTCACACCTCATCACCCATCTTCTTGGCTACACAGCCGAGTGAGTCTCAGGTATCCGGAATTCTCAGAGCAAACGGCTCTATCAATTATTCAAGAAGAATTTCTACATTCAGGTTTTTGAACCACTACTATTTGAATTCATAAATGATGTTTAACTACAAGGATAATTGATGAAGATCTTTAATGAACTCTATATAATGCAAAGAACCAATAGCAAGATAATATAATTTAATCTCATTCTAACAATACGTAGTCAACAATGGTCATGTTTCCAAATCCGGAAAAATCAAAACATCATTCCAATGCAATATCCTTATTTTATCTCTGTTATTAATCTTCTTAAATCCAAATCGTACACATATAACAATGTTAAGGAATTTGGCTATACAGGTCATACATGAATCCAACTCTTATCAAAATTAGAACTGGGCATCTTTATGTCATAAACAATTAACAAAAATCTAGTTACAAAAAAGGATTTGAGGAACAGTATCCAACTGATTCATTTTTAAGAAATGATTTATTCAACGTACATGAGCGGTTGAAGAAAAAATTGCACTCTAATTCAAAATCACAATATAGTCCTGCATAAAAGAAAACTATCATTACACAGTCTTGAAGATGTCAGTACTAGTAAGCCACTTGGAAACTATCTCTAAGAATCAAAGAGTTATTGATATGGAAAGTACGACTGGAAAGGATTAAGGAAAACGGCACTATGGGTAAGGTATTCTATACTTATGCTACAGACTCAGCAACTTAAATACAAGGTAATGCATGATGTCATTAATTAATGGTATAATTATATATTTCTACTTCCACCCTTTTGCATTCAAATGGAAACACAAGCTATCATAACATGAATTTCGACATCTCAATCTCCCTTACTACTGTTGCTACCATAAGGAAGGAAAGAATCTGAGAACCCACGGATAATTTAGAGTATTCAACATACTTGGTTTGTCATGCAAAGGACTAGCAATAAAATATAAATAAATAAGATGTAATCAGGGCCTTACGTGACTCCAAAAGATTTGAAAGACCTACAGTTGATTTAAATCTGGATTTCTGAGCTATAACCAGTGGCAAATATTTCAAGGAAGTTCAGCAACATGAATTCATTCTCTGAGCTCTGTTATCTTTTGGGTCACCCGCCATAATGACTTGGAATGCTGAAGTCGAATGAATGCTACGGTGATGGAAACAAAGAAATATAAAAGAGCCTGACTCTACAGCTTCATTAGTTACAAGAATCCTTTTGAATTCCTAAGATGACTATTGGAGTTCCAATTATTAAATTGACTATTGGAAAGAACTGGAAGATTAAAAATTCGAATATTATAATAATATTATTATTATAATTTGAACATTATTATAATGTACAACAATTAAATTATCAAAAGATAATGGTGCCAAAACATTTAATATTTAAAAGCGTGTAGTTAAATATTTATTAAAAATAATTCAACGAAGGATAAACTAAAATCTTTTAAGATACGTTTTATTTTTAGACTCAATTATTTTAATTAAAATTATTAAATAACTCATGCGAATCCTGCAGATGTATCATTTCAAATCGCTAGGTCCTCTACCTGTCTACTCAATGATGGTGGCACCCTGCCTAATCCTTTTCTAACAATGTTTCCACCTCTTCGGCATGCTCCCTGCAAGAATTTTCTCCGTAATTAAATTATAAATTATATAACCATAAATAATCATAACAATTAACCTTTCATCCTAATTCTATGAATTCGCAATTAACGATCAACTAACATGTCATCTGCACTTGAAATCATAATGACCAACTAACTTACCATTTCGCCAGATTATATCAAATTAAACTATCAACTGACTTCATGTGAACCTCAACATTTGTATTCCAAGCTAGGTCAAAAATTGGGATGTAACAAGAGCTATGTGTCTTGATATTTTCCTCTAAGAATGTTATTATAGGCAGAGGAAGATTGAGATTTAGAGGGAGCTTGACATTTCATTATGGGCAACCTTGAAAGAAAGGGAGCGAGATAGAGGATATGATTTAGTCAACCTTTGGTGATCTTAATCATATTGATTCTGAGGAAGTAAACCAGGATAAGATTGATTCTCTAGTGATCAATAAGTTGCAGTCAAGAGCACTGTGATTCATACATCATGAACATGTGTTTCTAATGGGCCAACCCCATGTGTACATCATGAGGAAGTAACAACTTCCATATGATGATCACTTGTATTTGGAGAAGTTGTAAGGTGGCGATCTTACAATAACTTGTATTATGAGATTAAACAAATTGAGTATATGGTGAATGTCATACATCTCAACATTCTGGGAGGCCATTACTCTGAGTATTTGGTGAATATCTCTGATATTTTGGGAGACCAATACTCTTGATATCAAATGTGATATCAAAACCTTTTGAGTATTTGGTGAATATCTCTAATATTCTGGGAGGCCAATACTCCTGATATCAAATATGATATCTAAAACTTTTGAGTACTTGGTGAATATCATTGATATTTTGAAACGCCAATACTCTTGATATCAAATGTGATATCAACCCTTATTTGGGTACTTGGTGAATATCATTGATATTCTGGGAGGCCAATACTCATGATATTAGATGCGATATCAAAACATTTTGAGTACTTGGTGGATATCGAATGTCGATAATCTGGGAGACCAAGACTCATGATATCAAATGTGATTTTCCATACCTATTATTACCGATGAAGTAATACATGTCATGTGGTTATCCTCCTAGCTAAGAGGGAGTGTTAATGATTTTGTAGCTTTAGTAGGATAAACCTATGAGATCAAAGAGAAATTTATATATATATAAAATTAAAATTTTCATTATATTAATAGACATGTCCCATGAAAGGACATGTCTCTTCTTGGTTTATTCCTCATACAAATAAGAGATTGCTGCAAATTGGAAATCAGATACCAAACAGTATGGCAGTGCTTAGTACATTTGCAGCGATCCCTAAGAATCTAACATAAACCTTGAGACAATACTATTGTAGATATATATACATATATATTTATTATATGTGAGATATAATATATATATATATATTTATATGAGATATAAATTTATATATATGTACATATTATTATGTGAGAGAAATTAATATAATAATAATTCATGGAAATTATACATATATATATATATATATACACACATAAAGCTATAATTAAAATTTATTATTATATTTAACAAATAGACATGCCCCATGAATGGACATGTCTCTTCTTGGTTTATTCTCAATATATAAATGTAAGGGGTTGCTGACTTTGGAAAACACATACCAAAATATCAGTCACTGCCATTACATTTGCAGCAATCCGAAAATCCAATAAGTGGTGGTTCTGGTGGTTAAGGTAATTACAAGGATTTTGGTACAGGTTCTGAAAATGAAAGACAGGCTAGGGAGACACTAAGAGATCTTGCATATGGTCAGCACCATGTTGCTGATGTTTTGCAGCAGTTGTCTGAGACTTTGCAACGCATTTCTCTCCAAGACGTAGCAAGGATAGAGGCACTAAGAGTGTTTCAATTAGTTCTCATAGGTCTATAGGTGATGACAGGGTTGAGCATATAGGTACTTATGATAGGCCACAAGGACCTACCTTCTAGAAACCTGAGTCAAATGTGGCGAGTATTGACATTGAGGTTGCACCATTTGTTGATGATGTGGTGGCCCATTATGCATAAGTGGGATGCTTTACCATGGGCCATTAAGCATAATTTGAATTTTGATAGATTCCTGACACAAAAGAGAGAGCACACTAGAGGTAGGGTTTGATCTGACATGAGATAGAGACCTAGACAGGGTGACTTGAAGCAAGCAACCAGCAAGATGACCTTGACTCACTTTGATGGCAAAGGGAAGGTTATAGCAATAGCTTGGTACATAAGCTCAACACTTATCTTTATTTGTGTCCCATGACTGAGGATGCCATTTGCTTTGTTGTGTTGCACTTATATGGGATATCCCACAACTGGTGATACCATGGGTTAGCATCATTGCACCATGGTCAGATAGTATCCTACCAGGAGTTTGTTGATAGACTAGTAGAGAGGTTTGACAGGAAAGACCTTGGAACTGAATAAAGCATGCTTATATACATTATAGAACGTTAGGATATAATGCTTGAGTTAAATAATTTAAATTGAGAGTTCACATGAAAGCCGAAGTCAAACTAACAATCAAAACCCAAACATCAATACTATGGGACAGCCAAGGGACACATTTCCGAGTTTCCAAGTTTTTGGGACATCCCCATTTCTAAGAAGAGTAAATTTATTTCAGGGATGCATCCCCAAGTAACACACATCTATTCCATTTATTTAGTCAATTTTTCAATTAATCTGATTCCTCTCCAAAACCAAGATTTCTTGAGCTGGGCCCGTCTTGAGAAAAAAGTTGATATTCAACAATGAGCTCTCAAAGCTGTTGAGTGATTTGGAAAGTAATCATATCGCTGAGATTAATAATGAGTCATCCCCATTTAGATGTGTTCATTAGATAAATGGCTGCATTACTCTTGGTCCTCCATTTAAACCTGTTTAAATATAAATAATAAGCCAACTCTAGCCCTTGTTCAATTGTGAAAAAATAGATTTTGCCTCACATGCCAAGAACAAACAGTCACCTGGAAACTTGAGTTCAGGAACTTGAGTCACATCCCTGTACACATATTTCCTGACAGTTATGCACGAAAGATTTCAGACAGTCAATGAGAAAGATAATCTGACTACAAACTATTTGAGAGTAAATAAACAAGGACAGCACAAACAAATAAATATCTGGAATAGAGCCTTCTATAAACAGTCATTGACGACCTGCAAGCCTTTAATCCTCCTGGTCTAGTTTTAATTGCTATATGTATTCTGCCCTGAAGAGTAATCATAGATTACATAAACACTACAATGTCATAGACTCCGGCATTTAAAACTAGGTAGGTTTTGCAAATTTGTCCTGTATAAGAACTATGTTGAAACCATAGTTTACAGACTTGGACTTGGAGAGTACTCAACAAGCCCAAAAAATTTAACTCGGCAAAAACTTGGAAACTTAGAACTAAAAATTAAAATCTCTTACAAAAACATATTTTCTGTAAAATTCAATTATTAAATGTATTAAATTAAAAATTGACATCTTAAAAGAGAAAATGCATGGTTTTATAACAAAAACGGCATGTGGAAAACAAATGTTAACCAGCATTTTACCTGCATCGACATTTTTACCCATGATTTTTTGTGTCTATAAAAATGTGAGAGTTAAACTTGTGAGTCCTTGCCCAACAAAAAATAAAAGAGAGTACTTGGCAACTCAGGGAGTACTCAGAATGTTTGCAAACTATGGTTGAAAGTTGAAACCATCTAAACTCTATACAAAAAACAAATAATATCTTATCCAGCAAGAACACTTATCACAAGAGCACAACCATCTGTTATATTTTACAGTTCAGGATGTGATAAAGGAAGATTA
Organism: Cupressus sempervirens; assembly: GCA_028749045.1. Lineage (NCBI taxonomy): Eukaryota > Viridiplantae > Streptophyta > Pinopsida > Cupressales > Cupressaceae > Cupressus > Cupressus sempervirens. The sequence continues at coordinate 772,619,456 of CM053784.1, read as the reverse complement.
AACTGGTGTATTCTAGCTTCCATCCCCATAACTAAAGATCTTCTGCTGAACTTCCAAAAAGTTATTTCATTTTCTAACAATCAAGACTTTATTTAATAATTAATGATATACAACTTCAAATTTCTGGAAACGAGGTGAAGCATAAATCTAGAAATGCAGCACCTTACAGCCAAGTCCTCTATAACACATTTCACCAAATTTTGCTAAGTGGCAACAAGAGAAAACTATATATGTCTGCCCACAAGCTTGTGGCATTTATATGATGTGCCTACCTACTACTGACAATCTACTATGAGGGTGTGTGGACTGAAAACATTGAATGTGATTAACCACACCTTAATGTCCCTGTGAATCACTGGGGGCCTTAGATCACCCAAATACCTCAAAATATCCAGTACCTGTAACATCATCCCCAAAAATTTAAAATATCCAGTACCTGTAACATCAATATAGTCTGCTGCAAATTCATGGGAACATGGTAAGGAAACATGTAAGATATAACCAATCATTGACACTGTTAATATTTTTCCTTACCTTTATGGCAATCTCCTTGATTTCCTTTTCAGATGCATGCCAGCCACTTTGTACAAGATCTGCCAAAGATTTTCCACTAGCAATTTTTTGAACAATGTAAAAAACACGATCTCTATCAGTATCCACCTGTGAAACATACATTGTGTTCTATCAGTTGAAAGAATTGTAAACATCTTGTATTTCAAAGTTTGAGAATTGGTTTTTGCAGTACAATGAAATTCAGTATATGATCTCAAAGCAACAATGATAAAAAATAAAAATAAATCTAGTATTGAGATCCAGTTTAACATTCAGATGGACTTCAAACCTTTATATGTCAGCATGAGGATATATTATTATATATGAAGTCCCTTCAACTTAGTAAATGATGAATATATTCCAAATAGAGCCCAGACATAAGAAAAACGTCAGATGAAAGAATATCTTATCTTTAAAAGAAGTTTGAGAAGACCTGAAAATTTTGAACTCTTGTTGATGCCCAATTAACTACCTTTAAAGATTAATATGACTGTGAGTTATAAAACTGAAAATTCTAGTACTCAACACACCTTTAATAGAAAAATGCATTACTTATGCTTGTGGAAGCTGAAAGGGATAGAAAAGGTCCAAGTGTACCCTATATTCTTGAGCACAATAATCTGGATCCTTGAAAAAGAGATGCAATTGATGGCTAGAGCCTAGAACTATAAACAACCATCATGATCTCATACTCAAGGCCAACAAGAAGAAAGAAATGGAAGTTCGTCAAGTGGTAGGCAGGTATTTCTTTGTGTTTATTTATCAGATCAATCCTTCCTGTCAGAATTCACCACTAGACTGCTTGTGGCCCAAACCTCCTCCACAGTGGAAGAATTTGATGGGCCAACTATGGAACTGAAGCTGATCCTGACCTAAACAAGTTTCTCTATTGGAAATTTGTTCAGTGCTCCCCTTGGGATTTGTGACGAGGGTTTAACTACCTCCTGTGTACTATAATTTGAGTGGTTGTATCGGGCATTGATAGATCAATCTTTTGTTGCAATGGCAACCCCACTCTAACAAGTGGTATTAGAGCTTGGTCATAGGTTTGAATCCTCAAACCCTTGGGTAACGCTGCGGGGGAGATTGTTGGAAATTTGTTCAGCACTCCACTTGAGTTTCATGACAAGGGCTTAACTGCCTCTTGTGTACTATAAGTTGAGTGATTGTATTGGGCATTGATAGATTGGTCTTCGGTACAATGTCAACCCCACTCTAACATTCTCCTATGCTGAACAATGACTATTGGGCATTGATAGATTGGTCTTTGGTACAACGTCAACCCCACTCTAACATTCTCCTATGCTGAACAATGACTAACTTCTAATCATCATGGCTTACCAAGGGTGGTAAGAAAGGTTGTGCATCCCTAAAGATCAACAAAACCCCTCAAAACCATACCAGACTATGGAATAATCCTATGCCTTTTGCTCCATGTTAAACAGTTTGCCAACCTCCTAGATTCTATAGAGGTAGTTGGGAGTTTTGATTGGATAGTGATGAATGTGAATGGAAATCTACCCAAGATGAGATAAAATAAGATAAAATTATTAATGTCCAACAACAGACCACAAATGGGTCTAAGGGATTGAAAAGTGTGCAACAAGGACATAGCCAATAGTGGCAGCACCAGACGGTGTCCGCAGAAAGAACAAAATAGGAAAGCCAAAGGACAAAACAAGAAAAACCTAAGTAGTCTGTCAACCGACTGGATTGTCGTTGGTGTTTTTGTAGCCGACCGGGTGATTGTCGTCAGTGTTTCTGTAGCCAACGGAGTGATTGTTGTCGGTGTTTCTGTAGCCAACGGAGTGATTTTCGTCGATGTTTCTGTATTCTGTAGCCGATGGGTAAATAGTTTGTAGCGGACATAATGTTTGTGGCCGACGGACTCCTTCAGGAAAGTTCAACGAATAGTATTTATATCCCGTCTAGAATCATTGTATCTGATCTTCTATCATTCATCATTCATCTTATCAAGCATAATGTAATGTTCTGGCATATGCGAATAATCTAAGGAATTCTACTATTCATGTTCCATTGTCTGTATGCATTGTTTTAATTTACCCGTAAGGTAAACACTTGGCGTCGTTGCCTTATGAACCCGGAAGGTGGGAGGAATGAAGATTAATGCCAAATCAGCTTAACAAGGATCGAAATAAGGCCAAGGGAAAAGATGGAATCCGTACTGCGCAAGAGAATTTAATTCTGGCACAGCAAGCCGAACGTCGACGGAGATTTCAGAAGATCGCTGACGAAAACCGGAGCACGGAAGAATTGTTGGAGGAAACTCGGCAGCGGGTGGAATTGGTGGAAGAAGCACGGGAGGAGTTTTTGAATTTGTGTTCGCTGAGGGAAGAGGATCCAAACGGGAGAGCATCAACTCGCACAACTCGGAGTGCCAACAGAGCAAGAGCGTGGAGTGAATTCTTCGTCCAGGATATACTTCCACAGGGGACAATTTCAGAACACCCTTCTTCACCAAGGTTCGCAACTGTTGAGTCTAACGGTGTGGGAAAACAATCCGCCGGTGTGGGAGAACAGTTCGTCGATGTGGGAGACCAGTCCGCCAGTGTGGGAGTGCAGTCCGCCGGTGTCGGAGACCAGTCCGCCAGTGTGGGAGTGCAGACCGCCGGTGTGGGAGTGAAGAGCGCCAGTGTTGCAAGACCGAGCAACGCCTGTTTACAGAAACCAATCATGATGGCGGGACCAAAAGAGAAATTGCCGAAGTTTGATGGCAATGGTACGACCGATCCCATCTAACACTGCGAAACATATGAAACGATCTAGAGGGAAAATGGCATAACTGATGAAGATGACTGGATGAGACAATTTCCGGCAACCCTACGGGGCGTAGCAATTGATTGGTTTACTAGTATAGATCCACAGAAGCTAGACAGTTGGAATAACATCAAAAAGTAGTTTCTAGCCGAATTTCAACTGTTGCGTGACAATAATGAAATTGTTGCAGAAATCTTCAATACCAAGCAGGGGAAGAACGAAACTGTCCGCGTTTGCGCCAGGAAATTAAAAGATTTGATAAATAAAATGGAATGTAAGCCAGCAGACGGACTTCAAAAAAGATGGTTCGTGGAAGGCCTACACTCGAAGTTGCGGATGAAAATGAAAATTGTGCCACCGTCGTCATATACGGAAGCTTATAACAGAGCAAGGGACCTCGAAAGTGAGCTGAAGACAAAGAAAAAGACAAAGACTAGCTCATCTGATTCGGATGACGACGAGCTTGCCGGAGGTGATAGCAGCGACGATGAAGGCAACAGTAAGAAGGTTCATGCCCTACAGAAGGACATGATCCGCTTGATGGAGTTTTAAAACATGCAGAAGGAGCCAAAAAACAGTGAACTGTGTTGCACGAAGTGCAAGACCGACGGTCATACTAAAGGATCTTGTCCAAAGAATCAATTCTACGACATTTGTCAAATCATGGGTCATTCGACAAAGGAGTGCCCCTTTAACATGAAGACAAGAGGATCTCCGCAGGTGCTTCTTACACAGGAGGCTTCCCCATCGGGCAGTACCGGAAATACGAATAGCGTAGGTGCCACATTTGAAGGGTACAAGAATAATAACAGAGGGCAAAATAACAACAATGCGAACAATAACAATAATAATGAGAACCGAAATCAAACCCAGTATGATGCAAATAGACGGCCGATCGTTCAATGCTGAGCATGTAATTTGTGGGGTCATTTTGCACGGGATTGTACAGCGGCAAACACACCAAAATTATTATGCAGATGGTGCAAACCCGGCGACCATGAAGATGCCAAGTGCCCAAAGTCTGGAGTAAACTTGATCATTGTCGGCATGGATGAAGAGGAGGTTTTGACAATTACGCGGAGGCAAGCAAAACTGCCAGTGGAGGAAAAAAGAAAATTGGGAAAAGTGCAAGCGGAAATTGGAAAGGCATCGTTGGCAGGGACATCTTAGTTGAAGGACATCACCGGCACCTTGGCAAGTAACTTTGTAGAACAAAACATTGCACAGCAGATCTTACAAACGGAGATACCGGTCAAGATAAGTGACCTTCTCACAATGCCCCAGTTACGGACGGCCATTCTAAATCATACACCATTTTCGAAAGCAACGGAGGACACAGGAAGGGACAGTAGGGAAGTGACGACAAGAAACCCAATGCTTCTGGCACTCACGACGGGAAGACATCCGGCGGTCGTCAAGATGGGGATTTTGGGACATCTTCTGACAGACACAATTGTCGACGAAGGGTCCGGCGTGAATGTGTTACCGGAGGATACTTGGAAGAAGTTGGAAAAGCTGACGCTGTGGCCACCTACATTCTCGTTGCTCACAGAAGACTAGCACGAGATCAAACCGTTGGGAACTTTAAGGGCGCAACTAGTAACTATTGGAACACAACCATTTTTATTGGATTTCGTGGTCATTCCATTGAAAAGAAAAGGATATGATGCTATTCTCAGACGGACTTGGTTGGTGCAAGCAAAAGTAAAACATGATTGGAAACAAAATACCCTATCAATGGAGCGCAGAGGCAAAAGATTCATAATTGACCTGCACACACAAATGGTAGGTGAGGAGGCAGCAACATCAGACTCAAAAGGTGAAGGCGACAATGACAACAAAAGAAATGACAATGAAGGAAAGAGGAGAATGGAACGGACGACGAAGGAGTATTGACACTAGAAGGGGGATCAAATGATGACGACCTAGGCTCGATGAATGGCCTTTACCACTGGCAAATAGAAGACTACGAACTCTTTCCGAGTTGTAATATGCTAAGGGTCGACGAAGGTGAGAAAAAGGAGAAAAATGAGTGTCCGAAGGAATACAGAGAAGCAAATGACGCAAAGGAGGTTACGGCTGAAGAAGGGAAGGAAATACAATACAAACTCAGAAAAAAGAAAAATTCTATCGTCCGGTACACGATGAACAGACCGCACAAGAACAAAAGAATGCATTGCACCATAAAATTAGTTGAAGGGCGCCGACAACAAGGAAATAATCTAGATGCACAACGACCGTAGGCACAGTGGGCAACGCAGGTGACACAGAACAAATGTAAGGCGTGGCATGACAAACATCTCAAACTCAGCAAGTTTCAGTCGGGGCAGCTGGTACTCAAGTATGACAAGCGAAATGAAATCAAGCCGGGGAAGTTCAAAGTCAGATAGGTCGGACCATACCAGATCTGAGAAGTTGGTGACAATGGAACAATTAAATTGTCAACCTTGGATGGGGAAGAGATCCCTCAGGCAGTCAACCGGTCCAAATTGAAAACATATCGGGCCCAGAAGATTTCATCACCGTCGCTGTCGCCGTCGAAGAAGTCGTTGCAAAATGATCCAATGCTGTCACTGTCGCTGAAAAAGTCGTCACCGGATGATCTGAGAGCTCCTTCATCGTCATCGTTACAGAATGGCGACGCCTGGAGGCAAAATTGAGGTGCTGTTCAAAAAAATTTTAAAAATTAAAAAAATGAAGAAAAAAATTTTTAAAAAATTTAAAAAAAAAAAAAACAAAGAAACTGAGTGCTCCGCAGGCGTTTGTCCGCGGAAGGTTGCTCCGCGGGCAGCTGTCCGCAGAAGATGCCCCGCGGGCATATGTCCGCAGGCATATGTCCGTGGGCATCTGTCCGCAAAAGATGCCCCGCGAGCACATGTCCACGAGCATCTGTCCGCGAAAGCTGCCCCGCGGACACTGTCCGCGGCAATTGCTCCGCCTGGGAGTGCGTGTTGAGCTGGAGATTCAAAGTGCCGGGAGTGAGAAAGGTGTGTGGAGGATTGAAAAATTTTAGTTGGAGGTGTAGGAGGATTGGAGGAAAGAGGTGTGTGTGTAAAGCCTAGTAGCTGCATGAGAAGTGGAGGAGCTTTAAGAACAAAAATAAAAATAAAATAAAAAAACAACGAAGAATTGGAGCAGTTCGGAATGAGTAGCAGATGATGCCAAAGGGAAGGGGAAGCATCAATGGTTGCCAGAAAGAGTGTGGAATCGGCAGGAAATGACAGAAACAGTGTGTTCCATGCAGTTTTGTGTGAGTTTTGGAGTGCTAATTTGGTCTTGGCGCTGAGGGGCGCTGCCCCTCGGCCTCGCCCTGTATTGTGACAGGGAGCACACCTAGGGCACTGCCCCAAGACCCCGACCCCCGGGGGCGCTGCCTCTCGACCCCGCCGAGGGTGTTGCCCCCTGGACCCCCAGTCATTGCGGATATCAGTCGTGGGAGTCTGACCAGTTGAGAAGACTTGAAGCTGCTGCAGGCATGGAGTGTTTTTGTACCAGAGGCACTGGGAGTAGGTGTTGGCTGAGAGGCTGTCTTGGTGGAGGCATAGAGAGCTCGAGAGGAGTGGGTCATCCAGAAGGCAATACAGCGACACTTAGCTCAGTGGACCCAGTGTTGGAAGCAGAAAAAGCAGCACGAGTGGCTATCAAGGTCAGCTTGAGGAGACAGTATTGTGTTAGCAGAGGCTACAGATGTAACGGGATGAATGTGGAAGTGATGTGATAGAAGCAGATTTTTTTTGTTGTAGTCACTCTGTTAATTTATTTTGTTTGTTAATTTGTCTGAGATATTTTGTAACTGTCATCCGGAGACGACTTTTCTTTTTGGGGGGGATGATGTCAACCGACTGGATTGTCGTTGGTGTTTCTGTAGCCGACGGGGTGATTGTCGTAGGTGTTTTTGTAGCCAACGGAGTGATTGTCGTCAGTGTTTCTGTAGCCGACGGAGTGATTTTCGTCAGTGTTTCTGTGTTCTGTAGCCGACGGGTAAATAGTTTGTAGCGGACATAATGTTTGTGGCCGATGGACTCCTTCAGGAAGGTTCAGCAGATAGTATTTATATCTCGTCTAGGATCATTGTATGTGATCTTCTATCATTCATCATTCATCTTATAAGCATAATGTAATGTTCTAGCATATGCGAATAATCTAAGGAATTCTGTTGTTCATGTTCTATTGTCTGTATGCATTGTTTTAATTTACCCGTACGATAAACATACTCCTCACAATCCAGTCGGTTGACATACTCCTCACGGGCTAGAAGAAGTTCAAAACGAAAAGATATAGTCCTAGTCAGAGGTGTGTGTAGCCCTCGCGTAGTCTCAAGGAGTCGTTGAAGAGAGGGTGATGATGTCAAGTGTACCCTCTACGAGGCCTCCCAACCCTAGTGTGACCCAAAGCATGGTCGAGCGACCTCTTTGTCCCCTGGGCAGGAGACTTGGAGCTGAAGGAGGTGATGAGTTGGTCTAAACTTTGTCTCAGTGGGAACTCGAGTTCAAGAATATAATAACAAAGTTACATGGCCTCCTGGAGATAAAAGGAAAGACACCATTGATCAATTATTTGAAAAAAGAAGATAAGCTCCTACACCCCCTGAACAAGCAATAGAATGTCCCCCTGATCTCATAGTAGATGGGCCAATGAAAAACAAAGTGGGTCTCTATCTCTACCTCCCCAAGAATACAGAGTCGAAAAATCTTTTCCTCTCTGTCAATGTGATGGTTTGTCTATACATAGCCAATGAGAGCCCACTATAGAGGATCCCAAGGAGATGCCAAGTGCATGAGTCTAGCAGCGAGTGAGGTACTGAGGGCAAACAATGATCCCATCTTGGATATCCATGTAGTGCTCACCATAGAAAGTTGTCCTTGGGCAGAGCCTCTCAGGAGGGTTACTCCAAGTCATGATGATGTACAATCTATAAATGTCAATCCTAATGTGCTCCTTACTGAGAGGGAAGGATATGAGTTGGGGCATTACATATTTTTGTGATTTTCTTCTGATCCCACACTCTTTCTGGCAACTGCTTGTGTTTTACTACCTGTTTATGTCTTCCCCTTCCCTTCGACATCATACATTAATCATTTTGAACAGTTTTGATTTGTCGTCATTTTTTTATTTTTTTTGCTCCTCGAAAGATGCTTGCAAAACCCTCAACCAAAATCAACCTCTACTAGTGCATGCTCGTACGACGGCCTTTGCAATCCTGAACAAACAAATTCCTCTTGCTGTACTTCCTCGATGTGTGGCCTTAACCTTTTCTTACCAGCGTATGGTGTTTGACTGTTCCACTAATCTCCCTGAAGAAGTCGTATGGTGAAGGCACGTACAGTTGAGCCCTTTAATTGCCTGATTTCCGTACGCTAGTAAACTTCCAGTGGTTGCGTTAAATATAATAACTTGGCCTCTACTTCTTTGGACGTCGTACGGTTTTAAAGTTACCTCCTCGCCTTACTTGTTGTACGCTATATCCCTCCTTCAAATTGGTCGTACGGTGCTTTTAAAGGTTGCAAGTTTCTTTGTTAAAGTCCGTATAGGTATGAGTCTTTACCAAGGCCGTACAGTGATTTGCAAGACTTTCGTACGGTGCATATCAGGTGCACTATAGTCAACGTACAGTGCCCAACATAGAGTTTAATCCTTCAAAATCTGTACGGGTATGGGGGTCTTATACAAAGACCGTACGGCTACTGAAATTTTCGTACAGGGTCTCTCAAGAGCAGACTTTTCCAATAACTCTTTTTTTTCTTTTTTTTCAAAATCAATTGTTTATCAACGGGGGACTATTCCCTTCATGATAGATTTTTAACTTTGACCCCTTCAACATGTCCGGTACTTCCTTCCCGTCAAGCGTCCATAACTTCATCACCCCATTATCACCAACTTCCCGTATCTTGTATGGTCCTACCCATTTGACTCTGAACTTTCCAAGTTTGATTTCATTCCATCCACCATACTTCAACACCAGCAAGTTTGATTTCATTCCGTCCGCCATACTTCAACACCAGCTGCCTTGGTTGGAACTTGTTCAGTTTTAGGTGTTTATCATGCCATGCTTTGTGCCTGTCCTGTGTTACCTCCACTGCCCATTGTGCCTGCAATCATCGCTCATCAAGTTTATTTAAGTTACACGATCTCTCCCTCCAGTTGTCCATATCGCCCAGTTTGTGCCCGAAGCTTAGTACCACGGATTCCATCATGTGATGTCCCCTTCTAGCTAGAGACATCACTTTAGCTGGTCATTAGCCTATCAGAGACCCTCGTAGGCTAATAAGATTGGATAGAGGGTCACCTTGGTGTGGAGATCCTCCAAGGACCAGAGCAGAGTACTCTTCTGGGTTGCCAAAGTTTGTTTATGATGACTTTTGCTTTGAGTTTGGCTTGGTCAGGCTATTTTTAGCAGTTTTGGAGTTATAAAGATAGACCCCTGCTATTTTTAGAAAAGGAGTATGGTCATATGCAATTCTATCATGTTAGCTCCCAGTCCAAACGACATTCAAAAATGTTGAGTAATAATGGAGATATTAATGTTTATTTAGTTAAAATAAACATTATTGGTTTTGAGCCTATATTGTTAAGTTATAATATATAACTTAAGTGAGGGTCATGATATCATAAAAGGGGCCATTGTTTCAATTAATTGTGGGTCCAAGCTTATGGAAAAATTAAAAGGGATTTTCTAAGTTTTAATGTAATAACATTTTTTTTTATGTAATTATTATATCTTTTATCCCACATTGAGCGTGGAGACTCATTCTAGAGTTGAGGAGTCCTTATAAACAAACCTTGTCTTCCTTCAAGAGCAGGTTATGAGAATTGCTTAAAAACTTTGCCTTGTGGAATTTCTTGAAGTTGTGGCAACAAGGGTTTCTACAAGTTTGAGAAGAATTCAGACTGTGGAGAACGTAGTATCTTCAGAGTTGATGCAATTTGAGGGTGTGAAATATCACTTGAATTTTGCCTGTGAGTTGACTTCATTCTGGAGTCAATATTGTGTTTTAGTAGGAAAGAATTGGATGAATCTGTTTACAGGTTGGAAGGGGTTATAACAGCAGCTACAGTGCCGTGAATAGTGCGCTACAGTGTCGTGACCAGTGCGCTACAGTACCGCGAACAGTAACATGCTACAGTGCCGCCGTGAATAGTGTGCTACAGTGCTGTGAACAGTATAGTGCTACAGTGAATTAAAAATCAAAGATTTAATATTGCGATTTTTGATAAGCGCTGCCTAAGGAGGAAGCAACCAGCAGCGTGGTTGCGTATTAGAGACAAAAATCAGGTTTTTTTCAACTATTAATGATGATGTTTTTAATGTATTCTTCCAACAATAAGTATTGTACATACATTAGGAGCCATCTGAATAAATGAATTTGATTAGCATTATAATCAGATTTGAGTTATAATTTTAGGTAAGATTAGTTTTCAATATTTGTATTTTCTTTTCATCAACTCAAAAACCCAAAAACAGCTTAAAACATTCAAAAACAAACCAAAAACAATCAACACACCCAAGGAAACAAACAGTGATCAGCGTAGAGCCTATTTGGGGTTCTTACACATCAGCTGCCCCTCCTTGTCGTCAATAACTGTATTTTTTATTTTAGGACCTTCACTCCGTACTGCTGAAGCTTTTATTAAACCCTTCCTCTTTGTTTCCTATATAGACCGTACGATGTGTTTTCCTTGCTACCGGCACCTTTCTAGTAAATTCGTGGTGCGTTGTAACCTTTTCTTTCTGCGCGGTCCGTTCACTATGTTCCATGTGGTGGAATCTTTCATTTTTCTGGGTTCAGACTGTATGTTCTTCCTTTCAGCTTTTGTCGTAATTGCCTTTCCTTCTTCCACTTCTCTATATTCCTTCGGACATTCATTTCCCTCTTCTTTCTCACTTTTGTCGACCCTTAACATATTACAGCTCGGAAAGAGCTCGTAGTCCTCCATCTGCCAATGGAAAAGGTCGTTCACCGAATCCAAATCATCATCCCTCGATCCACCTTCCAACCGTAGGACTCCTTCCTCATTGGGTTCCAATCATTGCTTCCCTTCATCCTCTTCTTTGGAATTAGATGATACGGCTTCTTCGCCCACCATTTGTGTGTGTAAATCAATAGTGAATCGTCGTCCCCTGTTTTCCATTGATAGTGTATTCTTCTTCCACTCATGCTTAACCTTTTCTTGTAAGAGCCATCCCCAGCCTAAAATGGCATCATATCCTCTCCTCTTCAGCGGGATGACGACAAAATCGAGTAGGTACGACTGTGTTCTGATTGTTACTGGTTGTGCCATTAGGACTCCCAATGGTTTGAGCATGTGTTGGTCAATCGTGAGCAATTGGAAGGTAGGTGGCCACAACATCAGCTGTCCCAACTTCTTGCAGGTATCTTCTGGTAGGACGTTTACCCTTGAACCTCTGCCCACAATTGTGTTTGTCAGAACAGTTCCTAGAATTCCCATCTTGACGACCACCAAATGTCATTTGGATGTGAGGGCTAGTAGCATTAGGTCCGTTGTACTTGCTCCACTTTCCTTCTCCCTTTCATCCACTGTACTTGCTCCACTTTCCTGCTCCCTTCCGTGTTCTCCTGGTAGTTTAGCAGCTGGAGCGATGTTTGTGAGTGTCGATCGGAGTTGAGGCATTGTGAGCAGCAGATCATGTATTTCGATGGGTACTTCAGTTTGTAATATCTATTGTACAATATTTTGTTCTGCGCAGTTTCTTGCTGAGGTACCAGTAGTGTCTTTCAAGTGTGCTTTCTCTGCCTGCGTTGTTTTCTCAATTTCCGCCCGCACTTCCTCTAATCTCTTCTTTTCTTCCATCAAGTCAGGGTACAGTTTCGCTTGTTTCCGTGTCATTGCCAAAACCTCCTCTTCGTCCATTCCGATGGTAATCAAATTGACTCCTGATTTTGAGCATTTGGCATCTTCATGATCTCCCGGACTGCACCATCTACATAACAACTTTGGTCTGTTTCTCGATGTACAATTTCGGGCAAAGTGGCCCCACAAATTGCATGTTCAGCATTGAACCATCAAACATCCATTCACATCGTACTGAATTCGATTGCGGCCCCCATTATTATCGCCAGTATTGTTGTTTTGCCCTCTGTTATTATTTTTGTACCCTCCCGCCGTGGCACCCTTATTACTAGTGTTTCCGCTCCCTCCTAATGCGGAAGCCTCCTGGGTCAGGAGCACTTGTTGAAGTACTCTTGTTTTCATATTGAAGGGGCATTCTTTTGTGGAATGTCCCATGATCTACCAGATCTCGCAAAATTGGTTCTTTGGACAGGATCCCTTCGTGTGACCTTCTGTCTTACATTCTATGCACCATAGCTCGTTTGCCTTCGTCTCTTTCTGCATGTTCTTAAATTCCTTCATCATCCGGATCATATCCTTCTGTAGAGCTCGAACCTTCTTGCGTCGTCATCAGAATTGGATGAGCTACTCTTCTTCTTTTTTGTTTTCTACTCACTTTCTAAGTTCATCGCCCGATTGTATGCTTCAGTGTATGACGATAGCGGCACAATCTTCATTTTCTTCCATAACTTTGGGCGTAGTCCTTCAATGAACCATCTCTTTTGCAGTCCATCTGTCGGCTAACTTTCCATCTTGTTTGTTAAGTCTTTTAATTTTCTGGCATATACTCGAACTATTTCATTCTTTCCTTGCTTTGTGTTGTATATCTCTGCTACGATCTCATTGTCGTCGCGCAACAATTGAAATTCGGTGATAAATTCCTCTTTAACGTTCGCCCATGTAGTTAATTTCTAGAGATCCGCATTTGCAATCCAATCAATTGCTACACCCCTTAGGGTTGCCAGAAATTGTCGGACCCATTCATTTGTATCTGTTATGCCATTCGCTCTCCAAATTGTTTTACATGTTTTACAATGTCGGAATGGATCGGTTGTTCCATCACCATCAAACTTTGGCAACTTTTCCTTCGATCTAACCATTACTATTGGAGTTGGAGGTACTTGTTGCATACCTGCGCTACTGTTCTGAACTGTCATGCTATTCTGCACACTTGCATTGTTATTAACACTCGTGCTGCTCTGCACACCTGTTTTATTTGTAACAGTTGTTTTATTTTCGACAGTCGTGCTATTTGGTGAAAAAGGATTTTCGTCAAGCGAAGCTGTTCGTTTCGGAAGTGTATCTCGAACGAAGAGTTCACTCCATGCTCGTGCTCCCATGACACTCCGAGTCATTCGAGTTAATCCCCTTTCGTCTGGATTCTCTTCCCTCGGCGTATGCAGGTTAAGAAATTCCTCCCTTGCTTTTTCCACCAAATCCAACCCCTGTCGAGTCTCTTTCAGCAATTCCTCAGTGCTTTGGTGTCCGTTGGCAATCTACTGAAACCTTCACCTACGTTCGATCTGTTATGCCAAAATTAAATTCCCTTGCGTTGTGCGTATTTCATCTTTTTCCTTCAGCTTGTTCTTATTTTTGTTCAACTGATTCGGCATTAGTCTTCATTCCTCTGCCTTTGTTCCAAGTCCATCGGGCAACGGCACCAAATGTTTACCGCATGGGTAAATAGATTAATGCATACAGACAATGAAACAAGAATATGTAACAGCAATACTCCTTTTATTATTCACGTATGCCAAGAGATTACATTATGCTTATGATGATGATTACAATGATCTCGGAGGGTGTATATATACTTTCCGAAGAACCTTCCCGAAGGGCTGCTGGCTATATAACAAGAATCTTCCCAAACGGGGCAATCGGCTACACAATATTTACTGGTGACATACATCTTGTCAGCTCCACAATATTTACCAACGACATACATCCTGTCGGCTACACAATATTTACCAATGACAAACTTCAACAATCCGAACGTGAGACTCCCAATACTCCCGCAGTTACTATTGGCGATGACTGTAAGGCTCTTGATTAATGTTATTGGCTCCACAGGTCTGTTGCACTACGCATGGGTGACTGAACAGTCCTATTACACTCGGCCTAAGGTAACCCAACTCCCCTTGGATCTGTATCTTGGTCTATTCTGAAGCTACTGCCTGCTATATTGTTGCCGCACATTATCACCATGGAGTAATTCTACATTTACCATCTCTTGTAACTGGTATCTCACCCTTACACATTCGCACACGAGATGGATATTGATCCCATGACTTTCCAACTAATATAAAGGAATGACAAGTAACTCCACCCTTAACTGAGTTACCTCTAAAGTAGGTATCCAGTGAAACAATATGTAATCTCCAATTTCGTACCTGATCTTGACAATCTTAGAAGAGATACTGGGGCTACGTCCAGTCTCCAAAATCTTCTTAAGGGGTTTCGTCCTTAAGAAATCCAACCACATTAAAGCAACCTTTTTCTTTTATTGAATAATATTATATTTCATGGTGTCAATCCCAAGCAAGCTCACTACTTTTATAACCTTGATATGAGGGGAAATACAAACTACTATAGAAAGGCTCCTCAACTTAAATATTTCCCCAAACGAAACCAAATAAATTCCTGTGACTGGTTGGCATCTTTTAGATGAATGTTGTTAGCCTATCCGGATGGAAAGATAGACCAACAAGGCACCATAAAGGCCTAGTGCGGAGAAGGGGACATTATAGTCCTCCCTTCCCAAGATTGCTTGCCCTCAAGCAATCTCAGTGCCGGATGCTGTAGGATTGATTCACCCTCCGAAGTGGCATCTTCATATGGAAAATCTCTCCAACGAACTAAATACTCCCTAATGGACCTGTTATGCAGCTTCCTCTCTATAATCT
The DNA here is from genome assembly GCA_028749045.1 of Cupressus sempervirens. NCBI lineage: Eukaryota > Viridiplantae > Streptophyta > Pinopsida > Cupressales > Cupressaceae > Cupressus > Cupressus sempervirens. The sequence continues at coordinate 772,604,373 of CM053784.1, read as the reverse complement.
CAATCACCACAACTAGAACCAAAACTAGTTTCCCTTCCATATCAAGTGGGGGCAATCCAACAGAAGGCACAACATGCTAACCAATTGCCTTCTTGAGGCAAGATATGTGAAAAACATTATGGATTTTCTTGTCATCTGGCAATTCCAGCACATAAGCAACCTTGCCAACCCTCCCGAAAATGCAATAGGGGCCATAAAATCTAGGCTGAAGCTTTTCGGATCCACTCTTCTTCAAGGAGCTCTACCTGTAAGGTTGGAGGCGAAGATAAAACATGTCACCTAACTCAAAACTCCACTCTGTCCGGCGGCGATCAGCATACATCCTCTGTTGATTTTGAGCCTGTAGGATGTTCTCCCGAAGAGATCGGAGAATGTCCTGCAAGTCTCATATCCAATCTCTAGCTAGTGGTGCTTTGCTGTTCTGTAAGGCCAGATCTACGAATGATAGTGGCTCGTTGCCATAGAGAGCTCGAAATGGTGTCATCCGGATAGACATGTGATAGGAGTTGTAGCAGTACTACCCTAAATATAACCATTTAACCCAGGCACTCTATTGCCCTACTACATAGTTCCAGAAATGACCCTCCACCCATTTATTTACTATCTCAATCTACCAGTCCGTTTGTGGGTGGTAACTTGTGTTGGGTGTCAATTTCGTACCTGCCAATCTAAATAATTCTTGCCAAAAAGTGCTGAGAAATTTTCTATCCCTGTCACTCACAATGGTCCAAGGTAGACCATGTAGATGAAAAACCTCTTGAAATAATAACTCGGCTACCTAAGAGGCTGACCAGTCTGCCGCTATAGCATAGAAATGAGAAAACTTAGTCAATTTGTCCACAACTACAAAACTGGAATCTCTTCCCTGAACTCTTGGCAATCCTGTAATAAAGTCCATGGAGATACCCTCCCATTTCTAAGTTGGAATAGGAAGAGGCTGTAATAATCCAGCTGGGAACTCGTGCTCCGACTTGTTCTACTGACAAGTCTGGCATTCTTTGACATGTTGAAGGACATCGTCTTTAAGGCCCTTTCATGAAAACCTTTCTCTAACCTGCCTATAGGTTTTGAAGAAACCTAGGTGTCCAACTGATGGCGCATCATAAAGGGCATTCATAATTTTTACCTTGAGCTCAAACTTGGGCATGAGGTAGATCCTCTCCTTATAAAAAATATATCATCAATTACCTTGTACCTATTGTCCTAGAGTTGCCCATCCATGATCTGACAAGCTTGAGTATTCTTAAAATACTCAACTAATAACTAGGACTTCCAATCTGTTGATATCTCTAAAATGGCACAACACTCTACTACTGAAGGTCTCATGGAAATAGCATCAATAACTATATTGTTCTTACCCTTAAAATACTCGATATCAAAATCATAGGCCTGAATCTTGCTGACCCACTTTTGTTGTCTTTCATTCAAATCCTTCTACTCTAGGAAATATCACAAGCTATTGTGGTCTATCTTAACCGTAAATTTTCCACCCATCAAGTACTGTCTAAACTTGGTTAAAGCGTGCATAATGGCTAGCATTTCCTTGTTATAGGTTGAGTACAATCTCTCACTGTCCTTGAGCTTCTAGCTCTCATAGGCTATCGAATGCCTATCCTGCATCAGAACTGCGCCAATTCCATTCCCTAAAGCATCACACTCCAAGACAAAACGATAAGAGAAATCGGGAAGTGCCAAAACCGGGCATGTGCTCATCACTTTCTTGAGCTTATCAAAGACTACCTTTGCATCATTCGTCCACCTAAATGCCCCTTTCCGTGTGAGATTAGTGAGGGGAGTTGTTGTCTGAGAGCAACCTCTAGCAAACCTCCTATAATAAAAGTAAAGACCAAGGAAGCCTCTCAAATCTAATACGTTCCTCAAAGGGGGCCAATCTAGGATTCGTTGTATCTTTCCCTGGTGTACCTTAACCCCATCTGCACCAATCACGTGTCCAAGGTAAAGAATCTCAGTGAATCCAAACTCACATTTTGATTCCTTTGCAAACAACGAATGCTCCTCCATAATGCTAAGAACCTCATCTAGGTCTTGCAAATGCTCCTCCCAAGTCCTGCTAAAAACAAGAATATCATCAAAGAACCCCAACATGCTCTTGCACAATTGCTTTTTAAAAATATGGTTCATACATGACTAAAATGTGGTCGGTGCATTAGTGAGCCCAAATGGCATAACCAAAAACTCAGTGTCCGTAGTGGCATCTGAAGGTTGTCTTATGCACGTCCTCCTCACGTACAAATATTTGATGGTACTCAGATCAAAGATCTATCTTCGAGAAATAGACTGCCCCATGTAGTTCATCTAATGACTCATCAATGCAAGGAATATGGTACCTATTCTAAATGGTCCTCTTGTTGAAAGTATGATAATCAATACACATGCGAAGAGTAATATCCTTCTTCACCAAAACTACCAAAGAAGCAAAGGGGCTCGAGCTGGGTCTGATGTGTCCCATATCTAAGAGCTCCTTAATCATCCTTTCTATTTCCTCTTTATAGTGCCTAGGGTAACGATAAGGAGTGGTGATGACAGGCTTGGCGCCCTCCTCTAACTCAATGATATGCTCAAACCCTCTATCTGGGGGAATACTTGTGGATATGTCTTCAAAAACTCTCTTATGCTTATCAAGCACCAGCTGAATATCACAATGAAACTGCTGTCCTGAGCCTAATGTAACCTTACAAGAGATGAAACAATGCACCACCCACTCAATGTCATCATGCATCATAATAGCCTCCATCCTGTGAGTTGAAATCACTCTGGGTTCACCCTCTGGCATGGCCTTGAGAATCACTTATTGACTATCCTGTAAGAATTCCAACTACATCTTACCATGATCAACTATATTCCTGCCAATAGTCTGCAACCACTACCTACCTAACATGGCATCTAATCCATCCAAATCAACAACATAGAAATCTGCCTCGAGAAGATAGTCATCAAAGTGAATTGAAAGCCTTGGCACTTTCCCTGTGCACCTTAATCTATCACCTCCTGCTACCCTAACTTCAAACTTGGGTATATCATCAACCTGTAACCTTCTCTCTGATACAAGGTGTGTGCTTATGAAATTATGTGATGCACCTGTTTCTAAAAGGCACACAATACGTTACCCTCTGACCATGCCCTTCAAACGAAAGGGATGACAAGTGGGATTGGTAGAAAGGGAAGCTATGATAGGGGACTATCCAGGATTGGATTCTTTCTTCTTTGTCTCCTTCACGGGGTTTGAAAAGGCCTTCTAGTACTTCTCATTCCAGATCGGTTAGACACTGCACCAGTCTCTCCAAGCAGCGACAGTCCTACAGCGGTTCTACAGGGTATTCTAAGACTTTGGATCATTCACAAGTTTACCCCTCTATTGCTGATTTCTTTATGACAAGGAAGGACCCTTAGTCCTTACCTTGTCTTCTCTCTTGTTTTATTTCTTGCTTTTGTTTCTTCGTAGTCACCGTTTGGTGCTTCTGCTTTGGCCGGCTCTTCTATTTGTATGCCCAGTCCCATAAACCTTATTGGTTTTTCGTGGACATTAATATTATTATCTTATCTTCCTCTCTTTAGGAGGTTGCTCCTCACTTCCTCATCACTATCATCAACATTGCTGCCTCCCTGTTGCTCATTCTCATCTTCCGAAAGAACCTCAACATAATGTATTTTACCCTTGCCAAGGCATCTGTAATCCGGTGTCCACGACTCCCTACAAGTGAAGCATAGCTTCTTCCTCCTCAATTCATTCCATGTCTCATAGTCCAACCTGGGGGGGGAATTCTTTTGTTGAATCTTGTTCTTCTAAATCGAAGTAGACCCCTTATAAGATTTATTAGGAGGTTGCAGTATCGAAGAAGGTGAGTCCAGATCATGTGCGATCTTAATAGCATCATCCAAGGTGTCTGGTTTAAGGACCTTGACCAAACCTCTAAATCTGTCTTGTAAGCCCTCTATGAACAGCATTACCTTATGCTTTTCTGTTATATCCAGAACTATAACCGAGATTCATTGAAACTCATCAATGAAGTCATCTAAAGAACCACCCTGTCGCAATTGTGTCCAATCCCTGAAGTAGACCTCAATGTCCTTCCTATCAAAACAAGTGATCAACTTAGAGTTGAAAGTCTCGTAAGATGTAATGAGACCATGATCCTGGGTGACTAGCCCATGATGCTAACAATCATATGTTGCTACCTCTAAATGCATTGTGGCAAATCTAATGGCTTATATTTCCGACATGAACTTGAGTATCACGTAGGTGTCTAGCTTGTGAATCCAAACTCTAACGGATGTTTTACTGCTGCCATCAAAAATGTGGAGGGATAACTTGTTCATAGCGTGCTTCAAGTCTCTATTCTGTGCCCTAGGCCTCCTGTCCTGTTGTGTCCTTTTTGACTCCCTTTTTTTATACATGTATTGAATAAAGGTCAAATTCTGCTTAACCGGATCAGGGAACATATCCCATTCATCATACATAGCCATAACATTATCCAAAAGTAAGCTTGCTGCCGCAGGTTGGGCTACCTCTTCCTGGGCATTATTCTCAGCAAAAATGGGCATCTTGGCTTGTCAGTGTTCCGTGTGGGGGCCCTAGCAGCCCGAGGTGATCCTGCCACACTAGCACCTCCACTGTGATGACTCGGTGCTCTCCTGTGTATCGGAGCTAGCTGCTGTGTAGTACCTGTAAGCTGTTGAAGTGCTATAGCAATGATATCTTGTCCATCTCTAATAACACACAAGGTTCCCTTACTTCCCGTTCTTGTTCATTAGCATCATGAGCCATTTGAGTGACCTGTACCTTTTCGGCTTGTTCAACCTGTATGCTTGTCTCAAAGGTTAACTCCTCATCAACTGTATAACTGCCCTCAATATCAATCTAGTCTAAGGATCCTACTTGTTCAAGTCGGATGTGTCTAAAATTACATGGCTCCCTATTCATGCCAATCTGACATTTTTCCTGTTTGATCCAGCCTGCAATTCCAATAGTTTACCCACAAGTTGGCAAGTCTTGTGGCTCTGATACCACTATAATAATCCAAAACCGAGACGTAGCAACATACACTAACTCAAAATACATATAATATGAGAAATGGTAATGATAGTTCTAATCCAACACTTTCACTCTTTCATGTTATGGTAGTGGCAACATGTAGTAATGCAAATAATCATGAAAGATTTGCAGAAAACATCATACATTTCAAACACATTCATCCATATATCTAAATTTATGTCTGGACACTAGCCGCAATGTTTTACACAAAACAAAATGCAGTAAAATAACATGTCCTGGCACTGTCGTGAAGCAGTTGACTGTTCACGTGACCCAAGCCTGGGAGGGCTCCTTATCAAGGGCTCTTGTTTGCTCATGGGAGTCAAGTAATTGCAATATTTGTTAGGCCTACCTTCTCCAGATTCTGACTTTAGCAACCCGAACGTGAGACTCCCAATACTCCCGCAGTTACTACTAGTGATGACTGTAAGGCTCCTAATTAATGTTATTGCTTCCACACATCTGTTGCACTATGCACGAGTGACTGAACAATCCTATTATGCTCAGCCTAAGGTGACCCGAATCCCCTTGGATGTGTCTCTTGGTCTATTTTGAAGCTACCGCCCACTATACTGTTGCCGCACATTATCACCATGGATTAATTCTACATGTTGTTGTTACCATCTGATGTAACTAGTATCGCACCCTTCCACATTCGCACACGAGATGGATACTGATTCCACGGCTTTCCAGCTAATATAAAGGAATGACAAGTAACTCCACCCTTAACCGATTTACCTCTGAAGTAGATATCGAGCGAAACAATATGTAATCTACTAATTAATACCTGATCCACACAATCTGAGAAGAGATATTGGGGCTACATCTAGTCTCCAAAATATTTTTAGGAGGTTTCGTCCTTAAGAAATCCAGTCACATTAAAGTAACCTCTTTCTTTTATTGAATAGTATTATATTTCATAGTGTCAATCCCAACGAAGCTCACTGCTTTTATAACCTCGATATGAGGGGAGTACAAACAACTAGGCAATGTGGGATAAAAGTCATTTTCGTCTTTGAGTCACTTAAGTTACTTTTGTTATGAAAATGACTTTAAGTCAAAGTAACTTTATAAATCCACTTTATAAAATAACGTGACTTAACTATAGAAAGGCCTCAACTTAAATATTTCCCCAAATGAAACTAAATAAATTCTTGTGACTGGCTGGCATCCTCTAGATTAATGTCGTTAGCCTATCAAAATGGAAAGACAGACCAACAAGGCGCCAAAAAGGCCTAGCACGGAGAAGGGGACATTACAACATAAAAAGCTAAGTCAGTGAAAAACAAATAAGACTAACAAGGCTCAATATAGATTGCACAATGAAAAAGGTGCTCACATGGACCATAAACAAGTACACAAAGATAGGTCACCCTTAGATCTGAGCCAACATTTATATACTTCAACGTCCCCTTTTATAATTGACCACCACTGTCATGTCCCTTCTCATATTTTACTTATAGTTGTCAAATTTTAAATCAAACACAAGCACTGAGTACCATTTGATCACCAAGTTCCTGAAAACTAGATAGGTGAGAGCATATGGGGTCTAAGTCTAGAACTGATGATGTAGCCTATATATCACTAGCTGGCAGCAAGTCAGTCAAAACAGTACTCTATGCTCAAATTGAATATTTATGTTCTCCAGAGACGCATCCCTGGCCAGAATGGGGCTGTCCCTATCCCCGAATCATGCAGGGGATATAAAGAGGTGTGGATAGGATGGGATGGGGCTTTTACATTTTGAAAAAAGAAAAAGTTTGAATATTTGAAATTTTTCATCTTTTAAATATAGCAAATAGACTGCCCCATCTTTGCAGTCTGTCATTATAAATGCCTTATATGAATATTTGAAATTTTCTATATTTTACCAGTCATCCACTGCCGCCCCCTACCATCCCCTGACAAATGGCTCCCTCCTGTCTCCATCCCCGAGACACATCCCCCCATCCTCACTCTAGCCTGTCCCTAACATGCAGGGTAACATAGAATATTACAACAAAAAATTAAAACTTCGAACCAAAATGCTGCTGGCGAAGTACCACATAGCTGTTAGAAGCTATTCCCAGATACAAATATTATTGAACTCATGGCATAGCCTCCAGAGCTGGTAAAAGATCTTCCAGAATAAACATATGTAATCTAATAACTATTACAAACTATACTAGGAGTGAGGTCTGCATAGTAAAAAAATATTTTATCCACATTTTCCTTTGGAAGAAAAATGATGGATGGCTTTGTTTCAGTCCACAGTTCCCATATGGACTTCAATGAATCTGTAATGTCCCCTTTTTGGCTAACTTGGAGGAACAGGACAATTACCTAAAATCTCCTTACTTTGTCAAATGATTGCAATTAAAAATAAATAAAAATGTTACACAAGTTATCAAATTCCATTTCTGAAATATATATAGACAAATGTGCAAGATTGATATTGAATTGACAGGAATGTCTAACAACAATTATTAAATATGCTATGAACGATATTTCTTTATCACTTATAGTGATAAAGATGTTATGTCTGACATAAAACATGCCTATGCAATTGATATATATTGCTTTCAGCAATTGATTGCTGTCTGATGTGTTGATTTGCTTATGCAATGTATAGATAGTGCTAACAGCAATATGTTTCTGTTTCTGATTTTGATTTGAATGCTTGCAACTCAATAACGGATGATGTTTCTGATTTACAGCTTCAATATCTACAGTCCCTTGGTGCCATCTCTGATCTACACTCTCATTGCTTGCAACCAATAACGCCACAAGGTGTAATGACCCCAATTACTGGCTAAGTCAGCTAGCCTTAAAATATTTAAAGCATAAATAAATTTCTGAAATTGTTTTTAAAATATCTCGAGGGCCGACTTTGGGAGCATGGGAATCTAGGCTGACATGGTATGAGAGAATAAGTATTTTAAATTTTAGTGAATGCCAATTTTTAAATAAGTCAAAATATCAACCAAGGAGATATAATGCCCCCAAATTTTTAGTAAAGCGACTTAATTTGAATAATTAATTATGTGGTCCCATTATTTATAAATCATTATAAAGGATCTTTAATTAATTAATAAAGAAGGCCCCAAGTAATAAAATAATAAATAAAGTATGTCAGCCTTTTTGTAACCCATTGGAAAACTTCCTAAGGACCTTAATAAGGCTGAGTCTGGCTAGAATGAAGTCATGGTGATTTGAATTTTTTATTTGTATTTGAGAACTTTGTTGAAATCACTATTGCCGTTACACCAAAAGCTCGAGCTGTCAATGAATGTCACAATAGCCAGAGACCAAGATCTACGGGAGGCGGTTAAGCACATGTCAAAAATTTATCGGTCTATGCTGAACAAGTACCTCCACCTAGAGATGGAGGCACCAACCTCCCAACAATCCCCCCCCCTCAGCATGACCTGAGAGATTTGAACTTGTAACCTAGCACTTTGATAACACTTGTTGGAATCACCGTTGTCGTTACACCAAAAGCTCGAGCTGTCAATGAACGTCACAATAGCCAGAGACAAGGATCCACGGGAGTTAAGCACATGTCACAAATCCATCGGTCTATGTTGAACAATACATCCACCTAGAGGGGACGAAGGCACCAATCTCCCAACAAACTCTAGATGGAAATTTAGCATGGTCTATCATTTTGGAGGTGCAAGATCCTTCCTACTCTAGCACTTTGCAATTTTAATGGAAATCATCTCTCACCTTATTCTGCGTACTTATTGTCACCTCGGATCTACTCTGTCTATCAATTCCATATTATTTTTTAGGGTTCATCCCTATGTCTGTGCAAATCTCTTCATAACAAACTAAGAAAACTATTAAGTATTGTGTTCTTAAGTAACTCTGGATATGGCATACATCGATGATAATAATAATAGGTATCTGAAGACAATTCAATTTATGTGTGGAAGTGTGTGGAGATGTATGGCCAAAATCACCCAAGTCTGCCTTCAAACATTACAGGGAAGTTATATGAATAGAATCACCTTTGGGACACTACAGTGGCATCAGAGTTGGTGATCCTGCTAGCTTGTTGGGAGAAACATAGCACCAAGTGATGGACAATGGTGGTTGAATGCACTATGAAAGATTGGCAAAGAGCTCAGCGATGGTGTTAATATTCCATTAGATATATTGGAAGCATGTATGAGAAAGGTCAATAGTCACCTTCAATATTTATACAAAGGATCGATCCTTGCTTCAATTGAGATTGCCTTAAGACAACCAAGATTGTTGAGACGCCATGACAAGGAAATTAAGCTAGCAGTTGCTTCATGCTTAAGCGAGATTTTGAGAATCTCAACCCCTCGTGTACCATACGATAATAACACCATGAAGGAGATATTGCACTTGATAATTGATAGCTTTCAAGGCTTTGATGATGACAATATTAATCCTTTCACAAGAAGGTTTACAATACTAGACATTTCTGCAAAAATCTTAGTATCCTCTTGGATCTAGGATTGCAAGATTTGATCCACGATATGCCACATCACTTTTTTATCACGATAATGGAGCACCATGGTAATAAGATTTTCTCCGCCATGGGTAGTATTATGATTTCATGTATTGAGGGGATGGATGTAATATCCCAACCTATCATAACTATGCTATGGGCTATTCATAATCAACAATGCATCCCTTCTATTATGACATGTAGATTGGTCAATAATTTATTCAAGCACTGTGAAGAAAAATTGAAGACTCAATTGCACAAGGCTAAAGAGGTTGGTGACGACAATAAGATTGATGAGAAAAAACGAAGAGTCACATGAGGATATGTAAGTATCTACTATTATGCATGTAAGTGGAGAAAATCTAAGCCTACATTACAACAAGGTTGAAGAGGGTAATTGCATGGAACCTGCTAAGCCAACACTGATCAATCAACTGCATAGAAATGCGAACACTACCAATTACCCTTTTCATGGGCAAGATCTACAATTTGTTGATTGTAGAATGGTTACCAACCAAAATAATAAAGCATACATTCAAATGTACTAGAATCAACAAAGCATTTAACACTAATATCATAAGTACCAAAGTTGGTGAGGGAAACCAGTATATTGTATTGATTACTAAAAAAACAAGTACAACATTCATGTTCCAATGTTCTTAAATAGAAGACAATTGGTTAGGAAGACCAACCGACACATCCCCTCGCTACCTAACTACCCAACCCCAATCCTAATTATCTTAAATTAATCAAAGTAGTAAAGTATTATTACGCCTTACATTTACCCCCCCCCCAAAAAAAAAAGTCATCCTCCAAATGACTATCTAGCAAGAAACCCAAAAGAAAACTATACTTCAAGAAATAGGGTGGGAAGACGTCCCTAGACTAGATGCCCGTTTGCGAATACACCATAGATCACACTCTGCAGCCGCTTAGCTCGAACTCCTTGAAGCAGGCGCAAGGCTCCCACTATATCCTTTTCTGTTGTAAGTAATTATTCTCTTATAACTTCTTTCTCGGCCTTCCATTCGGCTTCTAGTCTTTTAGTTAGCTCCTTTTCTTCTTCCAATCTCCTTGCCAATTCCTCTTCCTATTGCATTGCCAAGAATATTACTCTATACACTTCCTCCATCCGAGCAAGTGCCTACATGAGGGATGGTTGCTCGAGGGTTGTGGGTACTACATATCCGGCCTTCCATATCTTTGTTGCTTGTTCATACCCAACTCCACTTTGCATAAGTAACCTCCAATCTGTATAGCAGTCGTTCTTCATAAATGCTACTATTGACTTTGTTGCTTTGACTGTGGCATCTAATTGCTGCCCTTGAGCCTGTTTTATGATCTCCTTAGTGGTCCATTCCATTCCTTGTAACTGTTCGAGAAATTTTCCATCTTTTCCCTCAAATGGAAGTGTTGTCATTGCTGTTCCTAATGGGTCCTAGTACTCCTCTTAAGTTTCCATTCAATCTTCCATCTCCATCTCCAAGGGAGTTGGTGAAGGGTGAGTTATCATTTCAAATTTTCCTTCTGCCAACACTGTGTCCTGATCTTGTGCTACTTTGGTTCTTGTACTCGTTCCCTCCATGGGCTTCCCATCCCATACCTCCTTCTTGCTTGTAGATTGAACCAACAAGCAAATTAGCTAAGCCACCTCTATGCCTTCTGGTGTCTCCAGTCTAACGCTATATGCAGCCTTCCTGTGGCATCAGAGATCTATCATCTTAGTGTGAGGCAACTGATCCAGAGCAACAAAGTTCATTAGAATGTAAATTCGTTTCGCACCCCATTGAGGGAGTAGCTGTCCACTTGATTTGTTTGTACCTACTCCTTGCATCTCCTCCTCTTTGTCCTTCAGCAACACCGTCTTTGTATAGACTTCGTCTGCAACATCCATAATACACTCCGTACTAGCCATAGTAACACAGGGATGCGTCCCCCCCTTTTGCCCCACACACCGGAGATGGGGACGCATCAAGGACTCTGTTCCCCCGTTCCCAGCAATGCCACTAGAATATACCACCTTCGCCGAGGATATGGGGACATCTCAATGTTAACTATTTGTTGATTTGACTATTTATGTTCAATTTTCCAATTCAATGCAATGTTCAAGTATTTACTCTTTTACATCTTTAAATCTTATATTGCAATACATCTTTTCATATCTCGCAATTTAAGTACCGTATGTATAGTATATACAACCCCACCTGGTCCGTCCCCATGTCATCCCCAAATTATGGCCCCTCTGTTCCCCCTTGTCGGAAACTTGTCCCCCAATTCCCCCATCCCCTGTTCCCCCTGGGCAGTGTAACTATGGTACTAACATCCTCCATACCAAGATTCTTTGTACTAGCATTCTTCATACCAGCATCCTCTGTATCAGCAACCTCTGTACCAGTATTTTTTGTACCAACATTCTCTGTACCAACATCCTATGTACTAGCATTCTCCATACCAGCATTCTCTATACCAACATCCTCTGTACCAGCATCCTTCATACCAACATTCTCCATACCAGCATTCTCTGTACCAGCATCCTTCATACCATTATATTTTGTACGGACTTCTCCAGCACGACCAACTGTACACAAACACGGCTGCCCTATCATTGGTATGTGTACGCAGACTGTTGCACGAAGTCCTGGCCTTTGTCCCATCTTTCCTCCGTTGTATGAGAATTTTGCCTCTGATACTCATACACCAAGTTGCCCTCCTATTGCTAGTCATACGACAGTCCTTCGTACTCCAACGCACCTCTATACTCCAATCCCACATATGAAGAATGTCCTCCGTACTGCAATTCTCTTGCATATTCCTTTGTGTACTCCAACTCTTCGAACAATAACACTACTCCGTACTACAAATCCTCTTGCTATAAGACATCACACTACAATTCTCCATACTCCCAAACTTCATACTCATACTCCAAAGTTGCATATGGTGCTCCTTGATATGTGATTTTCTTTTGCCCGTACCACTGTTTTATTCCTCCATCTTCTATATAAGGGGCCAAAGTTAGGCTTGCGTTTTTATTTTATTATTTCCTCTTTAGTCATTCCTTGTATCTTCCCCTCCTTAACCTTCTCTACTATTTTCTCTTTTATTTCCTCCCAGTGGCTTTTTTCTTTTGTCTATGGAATAAATAGTAAAAGACTCCTCCCTTTTCAATTCCTCCAGCTTAGCCTTCTCATACTCTATTCTTCTATCCTTATGGAATGTATGTGTTGGGGTATCATCAATTGAGGTTATGCCTTCTATGTACTCCTTGTAACATCTTAGATAACCTTTATCACATTCCATCTCTTGAATCTGCAACATATTGCACTCTAGTTGAAACACTTCATAATCCCCTATGTTGCCAATGAAATAGGTCGTTGAGGGAACTTGTTTTATCTTCTGAACATTCTTCCAGCCATAGAATGCCTTCTTCATCTAGCTTGATTCCATTGCCATCCTCTCCCTCAGCTTCTCAATCGGAAGCAAGCTCCTAACTTACAAACTAGCTCATTAAGTCAATTATGTATTTTTGACTGTCTACTTCGATGGAAAGGGTATTTTTCTTCCAGTTGTGATTGACCTTTGTTGAGATTAACCATCCTCTTCCCAAAAGTGAGTCATAACCCTTCTTCTCCAAAGTAATCACTACAAAATCTAGGAAGAACTATTGTGTACCAATCAACACTTTTTGTCCCATTAAGATCCCAATGGGCTTGATCCCATGTTGATCTACTCCTACCAACTAGAAAGTGGGTGGCCAAAGTGTTGGTTTCCTAAGAGCCTTCCAAGTTTCTTCAGGGAGGACATTAGCACCCAAGGCTCTATCCACAATAGTATTGGTCAATTTGCACCCCATAATCTCCATATCTACCATTGTCGGCGTTCTTCCCATCCCTATGGTAAATATAGTCATTGTCCTTCCCTGCTTGTACTTCCTCCTTCAATGGTTCCTCCTTGGTACTGTTTCCATGTGCCATTGCCACCCTTACGTGCGGTAGAGTCCCCAACAGGTCTCCAATCTTTACCGGTACAGTGATCTCCAGAACTTGCTTCATGATGTTAGTTTAGGCATATTTCCCGATATCATTTGTCGACAACATAATCATACATAACAACGGAACGGAGTAGAGGGTATGGACTTGGTGGAGGAAGTTTTAGAAGTATTTAGTATTTACCTTTCCTTATTCATGAGATCTTGAATCTCCCTCCTAGTGTCGCCCAACCTCTCCTTTTTTGTATCTACGTCTAGATATTTGAGTTTTCTATCATGCATCTAGGTGATGGCCAATACTTCCTCCTATGGTTTTGCCACCTCCAACATGTTCAAACTTTTTTGTTTGGTGCATTTGACATCTTCATGATTACCTGGTCCGCACCATTTGCATAGCATTCCTCCATTCTGACAGTCACAAGCAAAGTGTCCCCATTCGTTACATCGCCTACATTGTATCATGGGTTGTCCCCAAGAGTCATATTAAATTCGGCTCCTTGGTGTTGTTGTTACTATTGTTGTTGCTACCCCTTGTTGTTTTGGTACCCTCCTGGTGATGCTTCCATGTGTGTGTTGCGTGGAGTAGAGGGAGGTGTGGATAGTTCCCCTTGAGTAAAAAATACTTGGGCATTGCATGCTTTCAAATTGTAGGGACAATCTTTGATGGAGTGCCCCATTACCTGACATGTCACAAAATGTCTTTCTAGGGCAAGTGTTCATCGTGTGTCCTTCCTTTTCATAGTTTGTACACCATAGTTCTTTTCCTTCCCTTTTCTCCTCTTTGCTTCCTATTATTTCCTTCATCATCCTCATGTGTTTTTGCAATGCTTGGATGGTTTTAGACTCATCCCCACTTTCTTCAGAACTCTCGCTTGCGCTTCCATGCCTACTTCTTTTAGAGGTTTTGCCTTCACTCTCTATACCATCACGCAAGTACATGCATCAACAAATGATGATAGTGGGACAATTTTCATTTTTCTTCGTAGAGACGAGGTCAACCCTTCAATAAACCACCTTTGCTTTAGCTCATTTGCAGGTTTGTTATCCAATTTCCCTATTGAATCCTTCATTTTTCCCTTGTCTTTTATTGCATATCTCTATTACGATCTCATCATCATCCTATAAGAGTCTGAATTCTTCTTCGAAGGTTATACAAAGATCCTTCCATGTGGCCTTCTTCCCAACCTCCAAGTCTGTGTACCAATTAATAGCCATACCCCATAGAGTGGCAGGAAATGCCTTTAATCATTCATCAATGTCATTTTCTCCACAAACCGCCACTTGTAGGTGAGTTGGTTTGTGCCTTGAGGTTTACTTCCTTGAGGTCACAAGTTCGACGCCCCTTCATAGTGGAGAAGGGCTATAGGTCCAATTTCCCTTATGGGACTTGCAAGCCACATACCTGCTCCATTGGCCCGGGGTATTGTTTTGGACTTTGCCTCCAAAATTTACTACAAAAGAAAATGTCATTTTTTCCATTCGCCTCCCATATAGTTATGCAAGTTTTACAATGTCTTACAAGGTCTTTTGTTCTTTCTCCTATGAATCTTGAAACTTTTTTCTTTTCAATGGTCATCCTTTTCTTGCTCCTTTGACTATTTCCTCCTATCGGGACTGTGTTCTCTCATGTCGGGACCGTGTTCCCTCCTGCCAAAGAGTTTCTTGAGTGCTTGGTCTGGAGACTTATCCTTCTCCCCTAGTGCCTCCTCTTCGTGACTAGAGCTTTTTTCCTAAGTATAATGGTGTTCCCCTCATGTTAGGGTCTCAAGGTCCGTCCACCCCTCCTTCCTTCCCTGTCCTTCTGAGATTGCCAAATTGGCAATGCCCTTTATTGTATTTTCAATTAAATGCTCTTCAAGATGGTTTGGATCTTAGGATTGATTAACAAGTTCTCTTAAGTGGCAGTGTCTTTCTTCATGTTCCCTATTCCGTAGGAGTTGTTGCAAGGCAGTTTCCCCCTTGGTTTCTTCGTCTTGTACTCGCCTTAGGTTCGTATTCAAAAGTAGGGGCATAAATTATTCTATTGCTTGTTTGTCTTCCTTGGATTTTGTCTGTCTTGAAGTTCCTGTGTACTTCTTTCGGCCAATTGTCGGAGTGCTTGTTGCCTGCTCTGTTCTCTTAGTACTTTGCTCTTTCTTCCTCCACGCATACCAAATTTCTTGCCAACAAGCAAGGAATTTGTCCAAGAAAGTAGTATACCACTGGTGGCACAGAAAGTTGGTCCCATACCGTACTTTCTAGAACCACTCTCTCTCGGGCTTCCCTTTGCATGTACTGGTCGACAAAGACTTCCCAAGCTACAACCAAATCTCGTGTCACCTGATCTTCCCTTGTGATTTCCTCCTCTTCTCCGTCACTGTTTGTTACTTGTATTCATGATAGGAATGGCCTGCCCATTACTCCATTTTGTCTAATATATGACCTCCAGGATCAAACTTAGGCAACGGCAGCAAAATGTGGAATGGTTACCAACCAAAATAATAAAGCATACATTCAAATGTACTAGACACAACAAAGCATTTAATACCAATATCATAAGTACCAAAGTTGGCAAGGGAAACCAATATATTTTATTGATTACCAATACAACAAGTACATCGTTCATGTTCCAATGTTCTTAAATTAAAGACGGTTAGAAAAACCAACCGACACTACCCAACCCCAATACTAATTACTTTTAACTACATCAAAGTATTAAAGTATTATTATGCCCTACATTGAGTATGGAGTTCCTCCTTTTTTAGAACATGGGGCAGACATGATCATTGCTTTTCAAAAAGAGTGGCATCTATATGGGAAGAACAAGTTGCAGAATTAATTATATGAAGTCGCTTTACTAACAATTTGGAGGACATTGCAGCCGACTTTGGGGAGCTAAACTGATTATTCTGGCTCAGCCAACATAAGGACATGCATGTATAAATATAGGTGAAACGCATGGAAGAAGGGAACAAAGAAGTTTGTTTTCTCTGCATTCAACAAATGCACTCTGCCATCTGCTTGGGTGACAATCTAAGGACACCTCAGATTGGTAGGAAGTAGCACCTAAAAGACAATCCCATCAGCTTAGATCACATTTATTGATCTGTCCATCCTTCATGACTCTGAGGAATCAACATTAACATCCTACACAAGCAAGGGAAGGAGTACAGCTGCATGTCCATGACAGTAGCAACCTCAGGATGATTTCTTTCACACAGCCTAAGTATTATTGACAACTTCCATAATCTACACTAATTCACTGGTCTGGTAGCTGGAAGGAGGTTCGACACCCCTTTAAGATGCAAACATTGTGACCAGCTGCCTGAAGGTGATAATGCAATAGGAGACTCAATTGGGGATAAGAGAACTGCGGATTTCAGACTCTTGAAATCAATCTTTATGATGGGAAGGAGCAATCAAATAGTATGGGTCTATTTATATATCAATTAATTTGCATGATTAGAATGCATCAAGATCGATTGTGTGTATGATTATTGTTTACTAAGAAACTTGCTTGTTGAAATATATATGGTGTAATCTGAATTCTATATTCACTGTGCATGATTACTGAGAAGACGAAATTATTGTATCTGTAGTTTCAACTTCTATCTAAGAACATATATTTGTTAAGTCTATTAATGTCAATTATAAGATTACCTGGTTTTATTGTAATGCTTATGTTTTGTGTTTACAACTGTAATGCATCTGAAGTTTTCATCTCTTAGTTAATCAGAATATTTCAGTGATACCAGATCTTGTGTCCCACCAGACATGGATTTGATGGATGAGCAAAAGACCACAAATGGAGAGGAAGATGATGCTAAGGCCTTCTTCAAGAGATCAGAAGAGTTGTACATCAACATGTCTAAAATATTGCAAAAGTCCCAACTATTAAGAGGTCTCAATCAGAAACAGAATACTAATAAGCCTGCATATCACAATGGTGGACTACAACTGATTGAGCTACTGAGATGGACCAGCTTCATTCTGAATATGATGCTTTGAGTGCATCAGCCCATGATAATATGACCTTCACTGAATACTGCAGACTGGAAGCAAAAGAAGGGCATAGGACAGAGAGGTATTAAGGCAAGCTGGATGGAGAGGCTGTTATGAATGAGAAAAGAAAAGAGCAGAAGCCAGGAGAAATGTTTTTTAAAATAGAATACTTAGAAGCGGACATGGAAGAAAAGATTGAAAAGAAAGAGGAACCAATAGTTTGCGACTTGCAAACTATAAATGATAATGGGCTGATACAGGAATCAGAGTTTTTAGTTGTTAAAAAAGATGCCTCAATAGCAACAGATGGTGATGTCCAAGACCCATCAACCCAATTTTCACATTTCAGCTACATACTGTTGGAAACAATTGATTAATTGTGTATTGTCTTTGATGTTACACAAAACGTCATATCATTATCAGTCTATTTGCCAAGCTCACTCGGGCATTGAAGATATTTATCTGTGTTTGTCGAGCATTCCAAAGTGTGTCTAGCTCAAAAGTCAATGTCTACCAAGTTCACTCGGGCGACAAAGGAAAGTCTACAGAAGTTGAGTGTTAACCAAGCTCACTTGGTTAATGAAGAAAATGTTGGATGGAACTAGTGTTAACCGAGTTCACTCGATTACCAAAGGAACTTTGTGAATATGCAGTGTTAATCGAGTTTACTTTGTTAACACAGAAAAATCACTTTGAATTAGTATCTACCAAGTAGGGTCGGCTAACGAAGGATTTTCTTTTTTTGGCATATTGAGTTAAATTGAATTGTTTGTTGGTTCTAGCCGATTGAGAAGATGAATATTAATTATTCTAAGTTGTATTCAAGTCGACTTGACAATGTGTAAGATATAAATATAAGGTCAAGTTGAGGATTAAATGTGTAGAACATAATTGAAGATTTGATGATGCTTAGAGAAAGCGAATTAGAAGGATAAGCAGAATATCCTTGTTGAGCCGCAAAGATACATTTGATCAGGACGGATCAAATATACAAGCCAAAATTGAGATCTATAATCAGCAATTCAGTTGCATCAGAAATCAGGTCATCTCATTGTTACCTCCTAACCATTGTAGCAGTGATCTAAATCTCTTAATAGAGATGGCTTAACAGTTATTTGTAAATCCTCTAACAAGGTGACATTTCTATTGAAGTGTCTAAAGACCTCTAACAAGGCCACTCTTAACAGGGCAATTAAATCCTCTAACAAGGTCACACCTAACAGTGTGTTTTGTAACCTTTAACAGGGTTGGCTCCTAATAGGGCTCACTTCAAAAGAGTGAAAATCAGTAACTAGTTGCAATTGGTAGTTTTTCCCAAATTGGGTTTCCACGTTAATCTTGGTGTCAATTGTGTTCATGCTATTTATTTTATGTGTATGTAACTAAGTTAAAGTAAGATTAACCACAAATAATATCTTAAGATTTTCATGTTAAGCATTTGCTGAGTTATTTCAGTCTTTACTTAGTTACAACATTTTGCATGTGTGTTTGTCAAGTTTCAGCAGAGTTTAGTTTTCACAGAGTTCGATTTATATTGACATCTAAGGGATCTGGGATTTATTTTTGTGGTAATTGATTCACCCCTCCTCTCTCAGTTACTCCTCTTATATTTCCAATAATTGCTATCAGAGCTTTTGGTGCTTGCAGAGAAGGTTTCAAGGACCTAAGTTGAAGATCAGGATGTCTTACAGAAGAGAGATTCCCAAGTTGAACACAGACAACTTTGCAGCATGGCAAAGACTTATGAGGTTACATTTGGCAACTATCAGTGATTCAGGTTGTAAATATATTGGTAGTGAATACAAGACTCTTACTGGAACATTATCAGTTGATGAAATTGCTGAAAAGAAAAATCATAACATCATGATGATTGACATTGCTTCTGCTCTTAATTATGTTGAATTTGATGAAGTCAAAAGTTGCACCACAACTAATGATATGTGAATCAAACTGAAAGCCATCTATGGAGGAGATGATAATGTAAAAAGAGCTAAAGCCGAAAGTCTCAGAGGACAATTTGATCAAATGAAGATGAGAGAAGATGAAAACATTGCAAAATATGTTGAATGAATTAAAGAAAATGTGAGCGCAATCAAAGCATGTAAAGGAGACGTTGATGAAAAAATAGTTGTAAGCAAGGTACTTGGAACCCTTCTTTCTATCTATGCAATTAGAGTGTTTGTTATTCAAGAGGTGAGATGTGATCCAAATAGCAATATAACTTTGGATGCTCTAGTCAGAAGATTGACAGCTTTTGAGTTGGATAACTACGATAACTATGTCCCTAGTTCCAAAGGCATTGAGTCTACATTTGAAGCCAAGCTTTCACTCAAGAAAAAGGGTAAGAAATCAAAAGCCAATCAATCAAAAAATGAAGAAAAGGAAGAGAGTTCAAACAGTGATCTTGAAGTTGTTGAAGCCCTACTTGCAAGAAAATATTCCAAAGAAAGAGGAAAGTACAAAGGTAAAATTCCTCTAATTTGTTTCTCTTTTGAAGAAGTTGGACACATTGCTGCTAGGTGCCCAAACAGAGAAGACAAAGATAAAAAGAAGCACAGCAAATTCAAAGGCAAGAAGGAATTCAAGAACTACAAACACTACAAGGACAAAGGTAAGAAATCTTGTTTTATAGCTAAAGATTCTGATAACAGTGAAGATGAAATGGTATATATTGTTGTTAAAGATGAATCTGATGATGGAGATAAAATGGCACTTCTCTCTCATGTTAGCAAAAATGATACATGGATTATTGATAGTGGCTGCTCGCATCATATGACTGGTGATAAAACAAAGTTTGAACACATAGAACATTATGATAGTGGTAGTGTGAGATTTGGAATCAATGAACCTTGTTGCATAAAGGGAAAAGGTTGCATCTCATTAACTAATGAACTTAGATATGAAAATGCTTATTGGGTTGAAGGATTAAAGCATAATCTACTGAGTGTGGCACAATTGAATAACATTGGATTCAAGGTATAATTCAAGAATGGAAAGGCCAAATCGCTGGATGGAAAAGGAAATCTGGTTGGATTTAGCAAACAAACAAAAGGTAATCTATTCTATCTAGATCTCAATGAAAGTTCATGTTTTATTGCTCAAGTAGAAGAAAGTTGGTTACGACACAAAAGATTATGTCATGTGAACTTTGATTATTTGGTTAAGATAAGCAAAAACAGAAGAGTAAGAGGTATTCCTAGCTTGAGGAAACCTGATATGGGTCTATGCAAAAATTGTCAAATTGGTAAGATGGGAAAAACTAGTTTCAAAAGCAAGAACTGTCATTCAGAATAAGTCATAGAGCTTGTTCATACAGAATTATGTGGACCTATTGGAATAGAGAATTATAGTGGAGAAGTTTTTCATTCTTTTTATTGATAGTTATTCTAGAATGATGACTGTAATGTATCTAAAAGAAAAATCCGAAGCATTTCAAAAATTTAAGTGGTATGTGGCAAAAGAAGAGAAGGAAACTGGAAAGAAACTAAAATGTTTGAGATCAAACAGAGGTGGTGAATGAATTCAATGAATTATGCATTGAAAAAGGAATTAAAAGACAGGTATCAGCCCCTGGTACACCACAACAGAATGGTATAGTTGAAAGAAGGAACAGATCCATCATGGATTGTGCAAGAATATTAATGATAAAAAAGAATGTTGCAATCAAATACTTGAAGCAATTAATACTGCAATGCATAACTTGAACAAAGTACAGTTGAAGAAAGACTCAAATCAAACTCCTTATGAACTATGGTATGGCTACAAACCTAATGTAAGTTACTTGAAAATATTTGGTAGCAAATGTTATATCTTGAAAGAATCTAGGAAACGTAAATTTGATGTCAAAGGTGATGAAGGCATATTCCTAGGATACTCTTGCAGAAGTAAATCATACAAATGTTTGAATTTGTCTACTTATAAAATCATAGAAAGTGCACATGTGAGAATTGATAAGTTTGCAAAAAAGAGTGAAGAAGAGAGCAACAAAGAATCTGAGGATTACAGAAGATTTGTTTACTTTGAACCTGATATAGTGTCAAATCTATTTGGAAATCAGGAGGCCTCACCTCCTGAGTCCTCAAAATCTCCAAAGGCTACCGAGTTGCAACTAGTGCAACCCGAGTCATAGTCTGAAGGACCCGAGTCACAATCAGAAGCTACCGAGTTGTTGCTAGAGAAAATTGAATCTGATTGACCCGAGTCATAGACAATGGGACCTGAGCTTAATATAGAAGATCATGAAGAGGTCAGTGGAAAAAACTCAAAATCCAAAGTACCTGTATTAGCAAGATATGTCAGAAGGCATCATGCACCTGATAAAATCATTGGAGACAAGTTAGATGGAACAATGACAAGAAACAAATTGAAAGATACATATTTGCTTGCTGAATTTGAATCTAGAAGTGTTAAAGATGCTTTGGATAATGAAAGTTGGATTGAAGCTATGAATGAAGAAATAGAACAGATAGAGAAGAATAAGACTTGGACTCTTGTTCCAAGACTCAAGGATAAAAATGTAAT
This sequence comes from Cupressus sempervirens, assembly GCA_028749045.1. Classification (NCBI taxonomy): domain Eukaryota; kingdom Viridiplantae; phylum Streptophyta; class Pinopsida; order Cupressales; family Cupressaceae; genus Cupressus; species Cupressus sempervirens. Next base: position 772,582,371 of record CM053784.1, on the reverse strand, counting down.
TGACACAAAGTGGGTTTTTAAAAATAAGCTAAATGAAGATGAAGAAGTTTCCAAAACCAAAGCAAGGTTAATATGTAAAGGTTATTCTCAAAAAAAAGGTATTGATTATGGTGAAACGTTTTCTCCTGTTGCAAGATTAGCAGGTGTTAGAACTTTACTAGCATATGTAGCTCACAGAGGTTTTTAAGTCTATCAAATGGATGTAAAATCTACATTCTTGAATGGAATTCTTGATGAGGAAATCTACATAGAGCAACCTAAAGGTTTTGTAGATCCTAGCAAAAGAGATATGGTATGTAAATTACACAAAGCATTATATGGTCTCAAGTAAGCTCCCAGAGCTTGGTATGTAAGACTTCATAACTACTTGATAAAGATTGGTTTTCAAAGAACAAATGATAACAGCAGTCTGTATATCAAAGAAGGACCAGACAAAAAGATTGTGTAGGTAGAAATATTTGTGGATGACACTTTATTTACAGGTATGATGACTTGTGCAAAGCATTTTCAAAAGAAATGAATAAAGAATTTGAGATGTCTATATTTGGAGAGATAAAATTCTTTGTTGGATTGCAGATCCAATACAAAAAAGATGGTAATTACATTACTCAATCTAAATATATCAAAGAGATACTAAAGAAATTTAGAATGGAAGATTCAAGACCAGTTGGAACTCCTATGTCTACTGGACATAAGCTTTCCAAAAATGATGATTCCAAGGAAGTAGATCAAACCACATACAGATCAATGATTGGAAAATTGCAGTAAGTAGTGCATACAAGGCCTGATATTGCATTAGCAGTCAGAATGGTGGCAAAATTCTCATCAAATACCAAAAAAAAATCACATAATGTAAATCAAGAGAATCGTGAGGTATCTGAAAGGTACTGAAGAATATGGTTTATGGTACAAAAAAGGAGGCAATTTGGATTTGAAAGTATTCACAGATGTTGATTGGGCAGGAAGTGTTGATGACAGAAAGAGCACAAGTGGTGGAGTATTTTTTTTTGGTAAAAGACTAGTGTCTTGGACAAGCAAGAAGCAGAATTGTATTGCTCAGTCCATAGCAGAGGCAGAATATGTAGCACCAACAGTTAATTGTTCTAATATTGTTTGATTCAAACAACTGTTGGCAAGTATGAAGATAAAGATCAAGGATCCAATGGCTATATACTATGATAACACAATACAATTAATATATCAAAGAATCCTGTGATGCATACCAAAACAAAACACATTGCTATAAACTATCATTTTTTGAGAGAATTGGTACAAGATAAAGAAGTAAGATTGGAATCTGTGAATAGCAAAGAACAAATTGCAAATATATTCACTAAGCCATTACCTAAAGATGCATTTCTGCATCTAAGAGGTAAGTTAGGGGTCATTCCCCTATCTGAAGCTCACTAAATAAAATTTAGTGATGCATCAACCAGAGCATGTTGAAGATCAGTCAGTTGATGTAGTATTGACAAGGGAACATTGCAAATGAATCAATACATAAGGTACATTGATATTCACTGAATATTGTCTTTGGCATGAGATGTCAAAGAGGGAGAAGTTTACTATCATATCTCATAGAAATTTTATAAAGATAAGAGAAAGAGATGTCAAAAAAGGAGAATGAACTTGATCTAATATCAAAGACAGAGTTTGCTATCAAATGAAGATGTTGAAGACAGAGTTTTGCTAACAGACAGAGAAATTAAAGACAGAGGGAGTTCACACTGATAGGAGTTCTCATGGATGAAAATCAGAATGAAACTAAAGATATGTTCCTAATTTTATTCTTGCCCTAAAAATTTCATTGCATTATGACATATTGTGTTGCCATCAATGCCAAAGAGGGAGATTGTTGGAAACAATTGATTAATTGTGTATTGTCTCTAATGTTACACAAAATGTCATATCATTGTCAATCAGTGTTTGCCGAGTTCACTCGAGCATTGAAGATAGTTTTTTGTGTCTACCGAGTATTCCAAAATCTGCCTAGCTCAAAAGTCAATGTCTACTTTTTTGTGTCTACCGAGTATTCCAAAGTCTGCCTAGCTCAAAAGTCAATGTCTACCAAGTTCACTCGGGCGACAAAGGAAAGTTTGCAGAAGTTGAGTGATGAAGGAAATGTTGGATGGAACCAGTGTTAACCGAATTCACTCGGTTACCAAAGTAACTTTGTGAATATGTAGTGTTAACCTAGTTTACTTGGTTAATACAGAAAAATCGCTTTGAGTTAGTGTCTATCGAGCAGGGTCGACTAACGAAGGATTTTCTTGTTTTGGCATATTGAGTTCAATTGAATTGTTTGTTGGTTCTAGCCAACTAAGAGGATGAATATTAATTATTCTAAATTGTATTCAAGCTGACTTGACAATGTGCAAAATATAGATATAAGATCAAGTTGAGGATTGAATGTGTAGAACAAAATTGAAGATTTGATAATACTTAGAGGAAGCGAATTAGAAGGATAAGCAGAATATCCTTGTTGAGCTGCAAAGATACATTCAATCAAGAAGGATCAAGTATACAAGCCAGAACTGAGATCTGTAATCAGCAACTCAGTTGCATCAGAAATCAGGTCATCTCATTGTTACCTTCTAACCATTGTAGCAGTGATCTAAATCTCTTAACAGAGTTGGCTTAACAGCTATTTGTAAATCCTCTAACAAGGTGACATTTCTATTGAAGTGTCTAAAGACCTCTAACAAGGCCACTCCTAACAGAGTGATTAAATCCTCTAACAAGGTCACACCTAACAGTGTGTTTTGTAACCTTTAACAAAGTTGGCTCCTAACAGGGCTCACTTTAGAAGAGTGAAAATTAGTAACTAGGTGCAATTGGTGGTTTTTCCCAAATTGGGTTTCCACGTTAAATTTTGGTGTCATGACTAAGTTAAAGTAAGTTTAACCCCAAATAATATCTTAAGATTTTCATGTGAAGCACTTGCCAAGTTATTTAGTGTTTACCGAGTTACAGCATTTTGCCTGTGTGTTTGTTGAGTTTCAGTAGAGTTCAGTTTTCACAGAGTTTGATTTATATTGACATCTAAGGGATCTGGGATTTATTTTTGTGGTAACTGATTCACCCCTCCCCTCTAAGTTACTCGTCTTATATTTCCAACATATACAAGGTACGATTGCCCATAGCGAGATTGATTTCCTTTCCATTAAAAACATGTTTTCATTGGAGGAATACCTTTTAACATCATATGAGGCATATTACTTTAGAAATTTGTTTTAAAGATTAAAAGCCTTCAATTTAATAATTTTTGCTTTGTCATGAAGACTTCACCATGGGGTTGGGTGGAGGCAAAAAACATAAGTCTTAAGAATGTGCAGGTATGGATCAGTTTAATGACAGCTAAGAGAATAGGTGGCTTTCTGTTGGACCAACCTCATAAACCAGCTTTGGTGAAGAAGTAGCCTACCTTGGAGTCAGTAGCAATAAAGGACAACAAAAACACCTTCAAGATGCAAAACCATGATTCTGATTTTCTAAGATTGATCAGCAGCCCTTTGTCATCACATGGATTTTCCTGGAGGACATTCAAGAGTGGATGGATAAGTATGAGCCATGAGGTAAAAATTGACAAGCTATGTGGAGAAATTCAATTTCAGATTATCAGTATCAAGCCAAAACAGTTGAACCATTTAATTTTCAAGGCACCCATTAGAAATTAGTTTGGATGGAAATTGCTGCATGTTTAACGTATTCCACCTGCATGTAGTTTGACTACGATTGCAACCAGCAAGGTACTACCAGTAGATTCTTAAAGTTCAATAAATGAAACATAAAGGAGGTGTGATCTAGTATGTTACAGCACAAATGTTTTATTTCACTGTAATTCCCTCTTGCAACAAGCTTTCCAGCTATTTGATGAAACTAAATTCATTGCAAGTATCTTCTCAATAAGAAATGTTTGCATGATGTCGAATTTTCTCATGAATCTGTTAATACTTGGTTTTATTTGAGATAAATCTTTGAAATCCCATGTCTTCCAGTAAGCACTATTAAAAAAGGCTATTTCACATGCTGGATTCCAACAGAAAACCAATTATAAAACCTAATCTAGTATAGACCAGACCTATATCCAATGGGAAAATGTGACTAAAAAGTAACATACAAACATTAGATGGTGTTGTTTTGTACCCAAATAAGTTAAATAAGGCCCAAACCAGGTCTCACATATGGAAACACATGAATATGGTATTTGTGCCATAATTGGAGTATCATATCAATATACAGTATCTGTTATGTAATGACAAGTATTTGGGTGGGGAAGAAGCATCTGATATCAGTAATAAAACTTTATGATAAAACGTATTAACTTAATCAAAATAAATAGGTTGTAAAACATTCTCTTGCAAGCAGTACAATGTCAAAAAACTTGAAGATGCATTTTATCAAAAAGTTTTTAAAAAGAGGATGATCTATAATATTTAAAGCATAATTCTTACATAAGGCATCATTTGAATTCACAAAAGCTAAAGTCTGGGGCAAGCAAAAATGAAGAATGCATGTGTCAAGTTAGGAATAAGTTGTATTTGAAATAAAGAATGATCAAAACCTCGAAGTAGTCAACATATTGAGGTATGCTCGGATGCTGCAAGGATTGCAAGACTCGGCATTCCCGTTCAAAAAGGTCAAGCTCCTGAAATAACATTTCAGTCTAAACTCAATAATACTATTTGTTGCCATTATTATAAAAAAGAAATGTTAGTGTTGTGCAATAAGGGTTACTAAAGTAGCAAAGTAGAAAGTTGAAACAATCTCAAGGACACAAAAAACCAGTCGCCACACAATCAGTAAGATGGCAATCAAAGATAACAGTTTACAACCCATGATCTTTCTTGATCTTGTTCCAGGAAGAGATTATGTGTGATGCAAAAATCATACACAATCTCTTCCAGCAACAACAGCAAGAAAGATAACAATTACAGACAACAAACCAAATTAGTTACTGGGTTCCTAAAATATAACTAAAATGGATAGATTTCCTAGTGATTGTGGTAAAAAAAATTCTTCTCATTCTTACAAAACAATTACCTTCCAACCTCTCATGTTTCGTAAGGACATGGCTTTCAGAGCCACCTTCTCACCATCACCTACCTCTGCTTCATAAGTTATACTTGAACCACCCTGACCAAGGATACCAGTAATCTTGTATTTTCCAGCCAATATGTCCTCATCTTGATGAAGCCCTTCCATCATGGATCTCTTATTGCATGATGTTTCCCCAGTTGCACTGTTTCTGTGGAGAACATCACAAATTAAGATTATCATTTAAAATAAAAAGTGGATTAGAAAAATGGAAAAGAACTGAAAATTAAATGTGTCAACTGTATGATAAAGTAATTTTGTATGCGATTTATTGGAGAGTAAGAGAATTCTGTCTAATATAATAACAGTAGAGTATGATGAGAATCTTAACTGGATTTGACGATTTATTCTGAGAGATCTAAGCTCATATTTTCTTGAAGACTGCCTTGGGAAAACAAATTCTCTGTGTGCATATTGATTTGAGAATAAGAAAGTTCTCAGTTGCTTATGGGAACATATTTGCTTTGTGGGACAAGAAGTTCCAGAACAACGATATGAACTGGGATAAATACCCAATGTGATACACCCCTGTAGAAAAGTAGCGACAGTCACAAACCAAGAATTTCCCAAGTTTTTGATTGCATATGTAAGCCACGTTAAGACCAACATCCAAACATGTCAGTTTTTCTTTTCCTTTTTGTTTTAAGGAACGGAAATACACTTATGGCAAAACTTAAAGAACAAAAAATTGTCATTGAGAGTAATCTTACCATCCTAGTTCTTGATTATCAACATATGAAATGTTAAGGTTGAAAAGAAGCTTTCCTTGAAGCAAACCCTGCAGAAATCAATGCATTTTTATTCAAAAGATAAAAGTAAAACCCTACAATGTAAGAAAGCGAATTCACGTAAATTATGAAATTGTTATAAAGTTGCTACTCTTGAGTGCAGTACCAAAAATATTGAAAATTGAAATGTCCCTCCAGATGTTTCCCCAGGTGGGTCTTTAAAAAAAAAGAGAAAAAAAAATAAAACATACAAATTATTTAATATTTGTTTAAATAAGTCACTAAACTTATATTAAATAATTACTTAGGAAGATTAAAAATAAATTAATTATTTAATTAATAGTTAACCAGGAAACTATTAATTACATAATTAGTTCCCTTGCAGAAATTTCAGTTGCATAATGGAATGAGGGATATCTTTAAATCACAATGGGTGTTCGGAGGAAGGCAAGTTGGATTTGAATTATTTTGGTAGTTGCAGAAAGACAGTGCAATTGAATTATTTTCGTCAGGGACTTCCTAACCTAGTGGAAAAAGTGTGAAGCACACGAAGACAATTAATCTAGCCAAAGTGTATCGAAGCTGGAGAGATTGATTCATGGCATTCAATAGCCATCTACATTTGTTCTGTGGGTATCCATTCATACCTTGGGTAGAAGACAGAAAATTTGGATTGTCTTTTATCAGGCAGCATTCTCATTTGTCTTTAGTGGAGAGACCTATTGGACGCAACCAGAAACTAGTCACCCTTGAAGAAAAAAAGATCAATAATATTGTGAAAGCGGAGATCTACGTGAGCTTTCATCAGAACCGATGTGGGTGGGGAAATATTGGGCAACATCATTAAACCTTGGCAAATAGATTACTTAGACCGGCAGTGGATTGTACAAAGAAGATAGAAAAGTTAATATCCTGCACCAACTAATTACTCTATTATTCATTGGAATCAACGGAAGAGTCTGAAGAACTATTCAATAACAGTTGGCGACCTCCACATTTTGTCTTAAATAATAAAGACTAAGAGAAATACAGAGTCTACCCAGAAGCGAATGATCCTTCATCAGTGGCAGAAGAAGAATTAGCATCAAAAGAAATTCCTATTTTTCTGCAACAGGCAGAGAACTCAGGTGCATGTTAGTAGATTTTAATAATATTTAAATTTCAGCATTATATACATATATTACAGTCAGAATTCAAAATTATTATAAATGATTGTTGTCACTTCCTGTGTATACAATATGAACATCAATTGAATTAAATAATAAACAAATCTGTATTCAGAGTTATAACTGTAACTGGAATGTTTACTGGAATTTACATTCAAGAATAGCTTTTTAAAACTTGGGATCTTACATTGGTATCAGAACCATTCTTCCTGCCAGCCCGAGGAAAACTCATAGGTTAGATATGAACAATTGAGTATGCAACAAGGGCCCTATAACTTCTGGAATACCCGAGTTGGACAAAATAGAAATCCAAACATTCAAGTGGAATCATCTAGTTCATCTATACAGGTTGACATTGAGGATAGTCATATTGAGCTAGACGAAGAAGTAATTTTTGAACAGAATAATAACTGGGGGAAGCAGACAATACTAGGGATCTTATAGCAGCCTTAATCAGAAGCCAACAAGATATGCAGGACAATGTAAACTGTATGATTGATTTGATGACTCAGTTTATGGCCTACAATTTAAACCAAAATCAAAATAATGCAGGGGGAAATGGTGGCCGGGAGGATCATTCAGTGAATAATCATCTTGAGGGATCCACGACAACAAGACCTTCCATGCCAACTTTCACTCCTTGGAACCCACAACCAGAAAGAGAACCTTCTATTAGAGAATAACAGGAAAAAAATATACCAGGATTGGTTATTGTCAAGGATGAATTTAGATCATCAATGACCTTTAGAGAATACTTGGATGTCAAGATGAAGCATGGGTCAAAGGACAGCAGGGATATAACAATGAATTACAAAGAAAAATTAGTAAAATGTTGATTCATTATTTTGATGAGTCGGGGAAAACAACTGCCAAGGCTTGGGTGCAAAAGCTTGACAGATAGTTCCAATTAAATCCTATGATGGAAGATGAAGCAATCAAATATGCAGCCTTGCACTTAGAGGGAGTGGTGCATGAATGGTGGCACCATGGGCAAATCATTTTGGGCCACAATCAGATTAGCACATATGCTACATTCACTAAGAAACTTATAGACAGATTTGATTCTAAGGATTCCGAACTTCATCTCAAGGATTTGACCCAACTTAAACTAACTGGAACGGTGGAGCAACGTATTTCTGAATTTGAAAAATTAGCAGTCCTAGTAACCAAGATTTCAGAAAGACAAAAAACTGTTATATTCATAGATGGGTTATGATGCACTCAAAGGATGGATCAAATCTTTAAATCCTCCTTCATTGCAAACAGCTATCAAGAAGGCAAGAGAATTGAAACCTTCTTAAAAGGGGAAAACTTTTAATAAAGGACCACCCCCAAAACCAGATCACGAGAAAAAACCTTTTATTAAAGACATCTCCTAGAATCGAATCAAGTTTGGATAAAGAGGAGCATGACGAACTTAGAAGGAAAAAGTTATATTTCAGTTGTAAAGAGGCATGGGTGCTAGGCCACAGATGTTTGGGAAAGGGGAAAATACATTATATTAAGGTAGTATCAAACAGTGAAGATGAGGAAATATAGATCCGAACCCAGAACATAGTCAGAAGACTGCAGAACAAGTTCAGGAAAGTAAACAAGGGAAAAGTGCAATAGCATATATGACAGGAACTCCACACTACAATATTTTCACAATAAGAGTAGTATTACAAGGTCAACAAGTTATTGTAATGTTAGATAGTGGATCTATGCATAGTTTCATTGATGTTGCTCTAGTTAAAAAACGTGGCTTACATACAAAGAAACATGAAGGATTTGATGTTCAAGTTGCAAGTGGTAGTAATTTAGTAAGCACACATAAGGTTCCACAATTAAGTATTGCTCTTGGTAATTATACAATGATAGATGATTTTTATGTGGATGATTTGGCTAATACTAATATTATCTTGGGAACTCAATCGATGGAAACTTTGGATAAATATTCTTAAAGTTTCAAATGTATGGATTTTTCTTTGAAGGTTGACAGGTAAAAAGTTATCCTCAGGGCAATGTAAAATGGTGGACCCAAGATCATTACTACTCACAGAATGGAGGTTGTTTTCCATCACGGTGATGTTGCATGGTCAACATAATGCTTGATTGCCACCAAGGTAACAAGTTTTGAATCTAAGCATTATCAGGATGATTTGTTGCAAATATTAGATTCACATAGTTTGGTTTTCAGTGATATACCTCGAAGAGTACCACCAGATAGAGGTTTTGAGCATACCATTGAACTAGAAGAAGGTGCAAAACCTATCAACACTACTCCATATCAACATCCCAAGAAGTTCAAAGATGAAATAGAAAACGCCATTAAGGAATTGTTGGATATGGGTCACATCAAGCCTAGTACGAGTCATTTCACTTCCTCTGTAGTGTTGGTTAAAAAGAAGTATGGGACTATATGCATGTGTATAGATTATCATGCCCTCAACAAAAAGACAATAAAAAACAGGTATCTAATTCCCCACATTGATGAATTACTAGATGAACAACATGGTGTTGTCTATTTTTCTAAAATCGATTTATTATTGGGGCATCATTAGAACAAGTTAAAGGAATAGGATATTCATAAAATTGCATTCCATTGCCATTATGGCCGTTACGAATTTCTGGTTATGCCTTTGGGATTGACAAATGATCCAGCGACATTCCAATCTAGTATGAATCACATTTCCAATAAACAATTGAGGAAATTTCTATAAGTCTTCTTTGATGATATACTTATTTACAACAAAACTTGGGAAGAACATTTGAAACATGTTGATGAAGTTTTAGGCATAATGGAATTCCAATCTCTTTATGCAAAAGCTACTAAATGTGAATTTGGCATGAAAAAAATTCTATATTTAGGGCATATAATCAATGCTAAAGGTGTGTCGGCACATCAGGAAAAGATCAGAGCCATTTTGGATTGGCCACCTCCACAGAATTTTTCAGATCAAAGTGGTTTCTTTGGTTTATGCAATTATTATAGGACGTTCATTAGAGGGTTTTCATAGCTTGGAGCACCATTGACTAATCTCACCAAAAAAGGGGCATTAAGGTGGACTAAGGAAGCACAATAGGTATTTGATAAACTTAAGGAGGTAATGAGTTCTTGCCCAATGCTTGCACTTCCAGACTTTCATCAGCCTTTTGTGTTACAATGTGATGCATGAGATGAGGGAATAGGAGCAAGTTTAATGCAAAGTAAACATCCTATAGCATATGAAAGAAACAAACTCAATAGTGTCGAAGTTGTATTCGATATATGATAAGGAAATGTTGGCAATAATGCATGCTCTAGCTAAATTTAGACAATATTTAGTTGGTGGTAAATTTGTGGTTAGAACCGATCATCATAGTTTGAAATATTTCTTGGGTCAGAAGAATTTGAATGACAGACAGCAAAAGTGGATCAATAAGATCCAAGCTTATGATTTTGAAATTGAATATGTTAAGGGTAAGAACAATGTTGTTATTGATGCATTACCCAAGAAACCCAAAACAAATGCTATATTAGGGCTAATATCTGATTGAAAATCTCTTTTACTAGTGGAATATTCTAAGAATTCATTTGCTTATGATTTATTGGATGGGAATGTTCAGCATTATATATAGAAGATTGTGAATGATGTTATTTACTACAAATATAGAATCATTTTAGTACCTGGTTCTAAACTAAAATTGAGAATCATGCAGGAAGTTCATAACTTACCTTTGGCTGGACATCCAAGTTATTTTAAAACTTACAAGCAAATTCGTGAACGGTTCACATGGAAAGGGCTCAAGGATGATGTATTACGATATGTTAAAGAAAGTGTTAAGAATATTAACCAAGATAAACCTACAGGTCTAACAGTACAGACCGTACTTCCTCTTAATGGTAATATATCTCTAATGTTGACATTTAATAATATATATATCTCTCCTATAGGTGCCAGTGATTTCTAATGATGCAACTGTTTGATGCTTGACCAAACTAACACTTAGTTAGTTAGTCATTACTAATTTGTGTCTTCTAGATAGCTGACTTAGGAAGAATATAGTTAGTGCCAAGTTAGGAAGGGTTATGTCCCTAGAGGGACATACCCTTTAGAAAGGATATATACGTAGGTTGTAAATGCAGATTAAAGGACACACAGTTACAACAGTCTGCTCCTCTAAGCATTTTATATCCTGCAATTTATATCTGAGATTCTCCCTCACAATAAAAGGTTAAATATTCAGTATTGGATCTGCATTATAATAAGCACTAACTTCATCAATATTTAGAATACTTAGAAGATCATTCTTAGCAAATAAGATTGGATTAAAAGTCTGATTAAGAGATAAGGATTTAGTAGAAACTTTACATGGTATCAGAGCTCTGGTAATCGAACCTAGGCTCTGCTAAATTTCAATAATTAGACTTTGTACACATCAAGCAACAATCTTCTATCTTCCATGGCTTATACAATCAGACCCGAAGACAGGTTTGATGGGAAAGAGCACTTTAAAGCCTGGAAAGCCTGGAAGTTCAAAATCATGATGATTCTTAAAGAGAACAATGTAAAACAATCCATTGATGGAGCATCCAAACAACCCCCAGTTGAACCTCACAAATCTCTCTACAGCAAAGGAAATAGAAACGCTATTCAAATCATCTTGGATGGAGTTAAAAATGATATTGTACCTATGCTTACAAAACATCAAACTGCATTTGATATGATGAATGCATTATGAAATGCCTATGAAGTAAACAATGCAACCAGGGTTCTTGCACTAAAAAGGAAAATGAATCACATTCAGATAAAGAAAGGAGAATCGATAAGTTCTTACTTCCTAAGAGTTGCCGGCACTAGAGATGAACTATCAAGCACAAGAACCATCATTAGTGACACAGAATTAACACTTATGGCTATAGATGGATTGCCAGATTCATGGGAGACATTTGCTCAAGGAATAAGTGCCAGAGATCAACTTCCGGACTTCAACAGACTCAAGAATGATTGTCTTCAAGAGGAATCCAGAAAACTAAAGAAAGGAGGGAAACCAAAAGTAGAAGATGAAGAACTTCACATTCTTAATACAAACTCCTATAAGGGCAAGAAGAAGCATTTCAAGAAGAAAAAGGGAAATCAAAAAAATGGAAAGCCCAAGAAAGATCTATCTAAAATAAAGTGTTTTAAATGTGAAAAATTTGCACACTATAGATCTAATTGTCCTGAAAATTCCAAACAACAGGCAAATTGTACAAATGTCATTAGAGAAGAAGATACTTATGATCCTGACAACCATGTTTTGTATTCCTCTCTATCAAATGAAATCTCAAATAAGGCATGGGTAATTGATAGTGGATCTTCTAGACATATAATGGGATACAAAGAAACTCTAGATTCTTTATCAAAAAAGGTTAACGGTGAAGTTACCATTGGTGATAATTCAGCACACTCCGTTGAAAGAATTAGAAATTGTACTTTGAAACTAAAATCAGGAAATACTCTTCTTCTTAAAGGTGTACTCTATGTACTAGGGATTAAAAGAAACCTAATCTCAGTTACAGCACTTGAAGATGATGGGCACAATGTTGCATTCGTGGATGGCAAAGTATTAACTTGGGCTAAGAACTCCTCTATCAAGAAAGCAAAATTAATTGGTCAAAGGAAAGGATATTTGTATGAATTGAATACAGAATCTAGTCGTTCTATTCAAGCCCTAGTTTATGAAGCTACAGATACAAATGAAATATGGCACAGAAAATTAGGGCATCTAAATTTCAAAACTTTATCAACTATGGAGAAGATGGTCACTAGATTACCTAAACTAATTAAAGACCATCCAAGTATTTGCAAAGGGTGTGCTCTAGGTAAAAGCACCAGAAGTCCCTTTCATGATAGTACTAGGAAAACAAATAATGTACTAGAATTAATTCATTTAGATTTATGTGGACCTATGTCTGTTCCTTTTCTTGGAGGATTCTGGTATTATATCTTGTTCGTCGATGACTTCTCTAAGAAAACATGGATTTACTTTTTAAAATGCAAGGAATCAGAAGAAATCCTACAAAGATTTAAAGAATTCAAAGCATTAACTGAAAAATTTTCAGGACATAAAATTAAAACCCTTAGAACTGATAACGGAGGAGAATATATCTTGAACTTGTTTAAAAAGTTTTGTAAAGAATTAGGGATTAAGAGGGAGTACACTATCCTTATAATCTAGAACAAAATGGGGTAGTAGAAAGAAAAAATAGGACAATTATAGAAGCTGCAAGAGCCATATTTTTGACCAAAATCTAGACTATTATCTTTGGGCAAAAGCCTCTTGTACTGCTGTATATATTCAAAACAAAAGCCCTCACTCCTATCTTAAAGATAAAACCCCTGAAGAAGTATTTACTAAAGTAAAACCCAATATAAGTCATCTTAGAATTTTTGGGTGTCCTATATATATTCATGTTTCAAAAGAAAAGAGAACCAACTTAGAACCCTCTGGGAGGAAAGGCATTTTTGTAGGGTATAGTGAAACATCTAAGGCATATAGGATTTTCATACCTGGATAGAAAAGTATTGAACTTAGTAGGCATGTAATCTTTGAAGAAGATCTTGCATTCAAAAGAGCCATAAGTTCTAATGAACCTTCTCCTTTATCTAGTTCTGAAAGAAATAGTGAATCTAGGTCCCAGAGGGAGAACTTAGAAGAAATTGAAGATGAAATTCAAAATATGAACCTTGAAGAAAATTCAAAGAAAACACCATTTTGGGCCATAAAAACAGTTGAAGCAGCTCAAGACTTTGTTGCACCTTCCGGAACAGTTAGAGATAGCAAAAGACCTAAAAGATTATCTGGTTATACAGCAAACATGAGTGATTTATCCAAATCAGAGCCAACCAATCCTTCTGATGCTATTAAACATACAGCCTGGAAAGAAGCTATGATAGAAGAATACCAATCTATTATGAAAAATGATGTTTGGGAAATTGTTCCAAGACCTAAAGGAAAATCTGTTGTTTCTTCCAAATGGATATTTAAAATAAAGCATGCTACCAATGGTAGTATTGAGAAGTATAAAGCCAAATTTGTAGCCAGATGATTTTCTCAGAAAGAAGGGATTGGTTATGAAGAAACCTTTGCTCCTGTTGCCAGATATACCTCTGTAAGAGCAGTCTTAGCAATTGCCGCATCAAAGGGATGGAAGGTACATCACATGAATGTGAAAACAACATTCCTAAATGGAAAGATTTCAGAAGAAGAATATCTGGAGCAACCTAAAGGATTTGAAACTCATGATCCTAACGCGTTTGTTTGCAGGCTCAAGAAAGCTCTCTATGGGCTTAAATAGGCTCTTAGGGCCTGGTATGAAAGAATTGATTAGTATCTCACCAACTTAGGATTCTCCAAGAATGAAGCTGATCCAAATTTATATTATAAAAGAGATAAAGATGATATGGTAATTTTGATACTATATGTCGATGATTTACTAATAAAAGGTGATGATCATCTCATAGATCAATGCAAGAAAGATCTAACTAGAGAATTTGAAATGAAAGATTTGGGACTCCTTCATTACTTCCTAGGACTAGAAGTACGACAGAATTCTGATAGCATCATACTTAATCAAGGAAAGTATACATCAAACATTTTGAAGAGATTTGGAATATGGAACTGTAAACCTACGTCTTCTCCAATGGAGACTAACCTACATAAACCTAAGGAAGCAGCAGCAGAATCACCTTCCATAGATTCTACTCTCTATAGACATATGATTGGGTCCCTTATGTACTTAGTAAATACAAGACCAGATATTTGCTATGCAGTTAATGCCTTACGTCAATTTATGTGTGAACCAAAAGAGATTCACCTAGTTGTAGTTAAACACATTATGAGATACTTACAAGGCACTCTTCATTATGGACTCAAATATGAAAAAGTTTCTTTAGACTTGCATGGATTCACCGACTCAGATTGGGGTGGAAGTGTTAAAGACAGGAAAAGTACTTCAGGATGTTGTTTTAGTTTAGGATGAGCTATGATATCTTAGATATGCAAAAAGCAGTCTTCAGTAGCTCAGAGTTCCACAGAAGCCAAATACATTGCAGCAGCGATGGCCTCTCGTGAAGCAATCTGGCTGAGCAAGTTACTTGTAGGATTATTTAGGCAAGCCATGAATCCTACGATTATTCATTGTGATAATCAGAGTTCCATCAAACTCTCAGTGAATCCAGTTTTCCATGACAGGTCCAAGCATATTGAAATTCTTACCATTATGTAAGAGATATGGTAGACAAGAATTCTGTAAAATTGGAATACATTTGCACTGCAGATCAAACAACAGACATACTCACCAAACCTCTATCTAGAGTGAAGATAGAACATTTCAAGAGGAGACTTGGTATGGTTGAGTTGTAATGCATTTGTACTCTTTTGATTATTAAATAAAATAAATTTTTTTTTTTTGTCAGGCTATTGACTGTTATGGACTCCACCATGTGTAATCATTATTTAAAGAGCTGATGATCTCTGAAATAATGAACACTTGTATAAAAGGCATAATGAGAGATGACGATCTCTTAGATAATGTACTAAATAGTAGATTTTTCTGTAAGGTCTAGATGAGTTTTAGATCATATTGTGATGTTGACATTGCTATGGTCATGGGTCACAAATTGAATAAAGGAAGAATCTTAGTATTCTCCGGGTTTATCCTGTATTCTGGTAGATCTTAAAACTCAGGATCGTGTTGTCATATGGAAATACCAATTTCTATGAAATCATAACTTGGATAAATGAACAAATTACTCTTCAAATTTATCCTGTATAATATCACTAATGGCAGTGATTTGTCATCTCACAGGTTTAGTAATATGAGTCTGTATCATGTGTTCTATGATACCACATACTAAGAAGAGACAAACAGATATAGAGTATTAATTCTTGCTTATTCATCTATATCTGTGTTGCTAGATATAATATCTCTCTGTAGGATTATCAGGTTAATAGAGTGTTAAGAATTACTAATTTAGTTAGTTAGTCATTACTAATTTGTATCTTTCAGATCGCCAACTTAGGAAGAATATAGTTAGTGCCAAGTTAGGAAGGGTTATGTCCCTCAAGGGACATACCCTTTAGAAAGGATATATAAGTAGGTTGTAAATGCAGATTAAAGGACACACAGTTACAGCAGTCTGCTCCTCTAAGCATTTTATATCCTGCGATTTATATATGAGATTCTCCCTCACGATAAAAGGTTAAATATTCAGTATTGGATCTGCACTATAATAAGCACTAACTTCATCAATATTCAGAATCCTTAGAAGATCATTCTCAGCATATAAGACTGGATTAAAAGTCTGATTAAGAGATAAGGATTTAGTAGAAACTTTACAAAAAGCATCACATGTCAGCAAAATAAAACAGAGCATACATATCCGGCAGGGTTATTGTAGTCTTTACTCATTCCAAAACAAAGGTGGTAGAGTATATCAATGGATTTCATTACTGGATTACCTAGGGCACAAGATAAAGATTGTATTTTCGTGGTGGTTGATAGATTAACAAAATTTGCATGTTTATTTGCTATCACTACAGAGCTTACGATTGTTCAGATTGCAAAACTATTTTTCAAGGAGACTTTTCGTTTACATGGTTTACCAAAGAATATAATCAGTAATAGAAACGGTAGATTTCTCAGTATTTTTTGGGAGGAATTGTTCAGGTTAACAAGTCCAGAGTTGCATCACAGCACTAGTTACCATCCACAAACAGATGGTCAAATAGAAATAGTGAACAAATGGCTTGAAGGGTATCTTCGCAATTATGTTGTTGGGCATCAGAAAGCTTAGGTTCAATGGTTACACTTGGGGGAATATTGTTATAATACAACATATCGTGTCTATCAGTATGATCCCACTCAAGGCCTTGTATTGATATGACGCTTTATCTTTTGTTGATCTTGCTTTTGACAATAGTAATATGCCCAAATCACAAGATTGGCTTCAAGACTGTCAAGATATTTTAAAAGCACTTAAGGAAAACCTACAAACTACCCAGAATCAACAAAAAAATTATGCAAACAATAAAAGCATAAACCGCAGTTTTGAGGAAGGTGAGTTGGTGTACCTTTGATTACAGCCATATTGACAGTCTTCACTCAAACACAGTGGGCCAAGAAATTGAAGCCTCATTTCTATGGACCCTATCAAATTGTCTGGAAAATTGGTTCAATCGCATATGAACTCAATTACAAAAAGGCACTCGAATACACAATGTCTTTCATGTGTCCTGTCTCAAAAAGGCGTTAGGCCAGTAGGTGATAGTATCTATAGATATATCACTATTAGATGAAGGGAAGTTGGACATGGTTCCCGAAAAGATTTTGGACACACGAGAAAAACAATTACATAGTAGATCTATCAAAGAATATTTGATACAATGGAAGAATTTGCCCATAGATGATGCTACTTCGGAAGGCGAACAGAAGTTACAGCATCTCAATTTATAGTTGCTTGTGGACAAGAAATTTGGAGAAGGGGAGATTTGTAATGTCCCTCCAGATGTTTCCCTAGTTGTGTCTATTTTTTTTAAAAGACAATAAAAAATTAAAAAATTGTAATTATTTAATATTTGTTTAAATAAGTCAGTAAACTTATATTAAATAATTACTTAGGAAGATTGAAAATAAATTAATTATTTAATTAATAGTTAACCAGGAAACTATTAATTACATAATTAGTTCCCTTGTGGGAATTTCAATTGCATAAGGAGGGAGATCTTTAAACCCCGATGGGTTTTCAGAGGAAGGCAAGTTGGATTTGAATTATTTTGGCAAGTTGTAGAAAGACGGTGCAATTGAATTCCTTTCATCAGGGACTTCCTAACCTAGTGGAAAAAGCGTGTGAAGCACACGAAGACAATTAATCTGGCCAAAGTGTATTGAAGGTGGAGAGATTGATTCACAATACTCAATAACCATCTACATTTGTTTCGTGGGTATCCATTTATACCTTGGGTAGAAGACAGAAGATTTAGATTGCCTTTATCAAGCAGCATTCTCATTTGTCTTTAGCTAAGAGACCTATCGAGCACAGCCAAAAATTAGTCAGCCTTGAAGACAAAAAGATCTATAATATTGTGAAAGCGGAGATCTACGTGGGCTTTCGTCAGAACCAATGTGGGTGAGGAAGTATCGGGTGACATCATTAAACCTTGGCAAATAGATTACTCAGACTAGCAGTGGATTGTACACAGAAGTTGGCAAACTTAATATCTTGCACCAACCAATTACTCCCTTATTCATTGGAATCAAGGGAAGAGACAGAAGAATTATTCAAGAACAATCGGCAGCCTCCACGGTTTGTCTTAAAGACTAAGAGAAATACTAAGCCCATCCAGAAGTGAATGATCCTTCGTTAGTGGCAGAAGAAGATTTAGCATCAGAAGAAATTCCTATCTTTCCACCACAAGTAGAGAACTCAAGTGCATGTTAGTCAATCTTATTAATATTTCAGTATTATATACATATAAGTTGAGAAGATAAATTCAGACACAAATATTACATTCATAATTCAAAATTATTGTACATGATATTGGTTGTCACTTCATGTGTATACAATATGAACTTCAGTTGAATTAAATAATGAACAAGTCTCTAACCAGAGTTATAACTGTAACTGGAATGTTTATTGGAATTTACATTTAAGAATAGAATTTAGAAACTTGGGGTCTTACAAAAATAGGATTCTCCAAACATAATCCAAAGCTAGTCAGCCACTTTAATATCCCACCAAATATACTAATAAACATATGACTAATCCATGCTTATTATTTTATAATTAAAAGCTTGAATAGGAAATGGTAACATTCATTGCCTATAACATGAATTGCCTCCAAGGAATGTACACTATTAATATAAATAATTGTCATAAATAGAAATAAGCACAATGTCATAGATAAACGAGGATTGTATTATAAATGACAGAGAAATATGATCTCCATAACCCTTATTGTAAAGTCAAATAATACTTGCTTTATACAAGGATAAGAACAAAATGGATTTGTCTGACGTATTAATGTGATACAAACATATATAAAAGAAGATGCAAGTTATGACTACTAATCTTATTGACCATCCTTACCCCAAAAATAAACTCAAAGATCACAACCACATTAGATATTGTATAGTAATTTATTTACTAAGACTATTCTCTACCTCTATTCAAAACTAATTACACGTATGCACTTAACATATCTTCAACTTCACTTGGGATAAAAACATGATTCCCTAATAAAATATGTTCCATATAAAAAGATTAATCTATATTCAACAGGCACTGCTAGGTGGGTTTGGGATAGCACCACATAAAAAATCATTGATTCCTTTTATGCTTGGATACCAATTCATACCTTGTAGCCCTGGATGCGGAAGCGGAGGCTGACAAAAGTAGAGGTGGGCACAGATGCCTCCAGAAGCTAGCCAGGAATGGCTTGCAACTATGTGGCTTCTTACCACGTCTGACTGGTTGGGAATGGCTTCCAACCAACTTCCGGATGCATCTAGGAGCCTCCACAGGCATCTGCGGGCAGAAATGCACAAATATGCACTTTTTGCAAAAACGATTCACTTAAAACACAAGAACGCACATGGGCAAAAAGGTTTTTTAACCTTTTTTTTTTTTGGAAACCCTAAAACGGCCCTAAAAGATGTCATTCGACCACTACTTATTGCATTTTTTTTGCAACTCCTCTCTTTTCTCATTTGCTCTCCATTTTGGCATTTTGAAGGCAAGGTGATTACTTTCAAAGAGGATCATTCGCAAAGCAAGAGATACCTTTCACGAATGATTTTTAAGCATCTAAGTTGAGCATTTAATCCCATTCTTGAGTTCTTTCATGAATTATTTTTAGTTTTTTTTAATTTTTCTTTTGCAAAAAAAAGTAAAGAAAGAAGTTTAGCTATCTATTTTAGTAGTTTTCTATCATTTTTTTGCACTTACATGCTTGATATTCATAGTTTTTTTTAATTTAAATTTATTTATTATCTTATAAATGGCCAACACCAGTGATCAAAGTTCAGTGAGCCAAGCAACTGGTAGTTTTAAAATCAACGTATCATCTCCTTTAAAAAGACATACCACAAGAATATCATGAGTTTCCGGAGGTGGCTCCTAGATTTGGAAGTATAATTATCATCAAAGTAACAAAGGCAAGTCATTCAATGACTCTTATTCTCGAGTAAAACTTCATTTTATGGGCCTTGTTGGTAATGGATTTTCAATGTGCAAAGGCATAGATAGGAAGGGGTTGTCTAATGCATAAATAGCTTCATTTGTAAAAGAACAAGAAGTTGCTGATAAATTGGTAAAAAGGTCAAAACAAAGTTTTTATCAACATCCATCCTCAAAGAAAACAATGCAATTACCCAAAGAGCCAATTGTATCCCCCAAACAGCCATTCTTGCAAGTACCTATACCGGAAGTGGATGAGGAAGAAGTAGAACCTAGTGCCCACAAATTATATACATTGGACACTACATTTAAAATGGAGGCAAGAGAGCTTGTTGATCAAGCCATTGCACTATGTCTGTATGCCAACAGTCTTCCTTTCAATTTGGTGAGATCACCATATTGGAAGGAAATGGTGGCAACCATAAATAAAGCATCGGGTGATTACACAAGTCCCGGATATGAAAAGGTGTGTACTACTTTATTGAAAAAAGAGAGGGTTTGGGTAGATAGAACTCTTCACCAATTAGAAATTCATGGAGAAGTTCAGGTATTTCTATTGTTTCAGATGGATGGAAAGATACGAGCAATTGGTCATTGATTAATGTGATTGCAATGTCACCCAAAGGGGCAATGTTCTTGAAGGCAGTTGATTGTGAAGGGGAAGTGAAAGATTCACAATTTATTTCCAAAATTCTCATTGAGGTCATAGTGATGGTGGATAGTGAGAATGTAGCTCAAGTGACTATAGATAATTCAAAAAATTGCCAGGGTGCAGGTGTTTTTTTTGAGGGCTAGTATGACTGTATTTTGGACATCATGCACCATACACTCCCTAAACTTGGTCATGCAACAAATTGGCACCCAAATAGATTGGGTGAAACAAATATACCAAGAGGGAGAAAAGGTATAAATGTTTGTGACGAACCACCACGTCACAATCCATATTCAGATCATTCTCTAATTTGGAGTTGCTAAAGGTAAATTCAAATTGTAAATTTGTAATTAGTAAAATACTAAATTTCTTTTTTTTATTTAAATAAAATTATTTGAATATATTTTATGTCATGTTCAATATTTATTGACATATTCTTATGATTAAATTAGGTGGCTGAGACCGGTTTGCATCTCATACTATTGTTGTGAGACGACTTGTCAAGGTGCAAGAGGCATAAAGCTAAATGGTTATTTCAAGCTAATGGGGTATATGCAAGGCTTCAAATTCAAAGAGGGCACAAAAGGTCAAGGCATTGCTCTTGGATGACAATTGGTGAGATCTTGTGCAATTTGTATTAGATTTCACAGACCCTATCATGACTATGCTCCACTTTGCTGATCCAGATCAGCCTTGTTTGGGGGATCTATATGATGGCATGGACACAATGGTTGAGAAGGTAAAACTTAGTCCTCTTACAATAAAGGACCAATGTGACATGGTAGCTATCACATGGCGGTACCTCTATGGTCAAAACCATTCAAGCATCTACAACCACTCTCAATCAAAATCCTCTCCCAAGTAAGTTTTATTTTGTTTTAACTTTTTTTTACCACATGTACTCTACAATTCTTTAAATTGGTTTTCATTTTTATGTTTTAGCTTAATAATTAATTTTGTAATTGTGAACATTGTCTAGGTTGCAAGTTCTTCTGCCGCTGAGAGGAATTGGAGTACATACTCCTTTATCCACTCAGTAAAGCGTAACCAATTGGGCTCTAAAAAATATGAAGACTTGGTTTTCATTCATACCAACTTTCGTCTTTTGTCACGTAAGGAGGATCCCTACAAGGGGCAGCCAAGCTTTAGGATGTAGAATCTGAGTGCGCAAACTTGGATGCAACGATTAAAGATCTTACCACAATCACACATGATGATTCTGACATCATAACAAATGGTGTATCTGTCACAAGCGGAACCATTTTTAGTTCAAATGATCTTGAACTTGCAGTAGTTGGAGAAGGAGACGGAGATGGTGATGATTTTTTTGAAAATCCATATGATACGGATTCAGATTGATAAACATTGTGACGCAGAACCCACTAGGTTGGACAGTCTAAAAACAAACTATCCATCCAAGCTGCTAACAATTTCAGTGGAAGCACAATGCAACACAATATTTGACAGGAAATCAACTTCTTTATTCATCAACAATTGATTACATGCAATGTGTTGGGATGTAAGGCCTTTCCAGTTATGGCCAAATACAAAGCAATTACAGAAACAATTCTAAAAGATCTCACCAGATCCAAACAAACCCTAGCTATCCCAAGTCTGTAACACCACAACAATCTAGTAGAAATCCTAAGAAAGATCTGAACTTGTGCTCACAAGCCACCAAGCAACATTCTTGTTGTCCAAGCCCACACTTAGCTACTAGGTTTGCTTAAACTTCGCCCCTCTTAACTATTCCTGCCCTAGCTGACTCCACTCATTAACTACATGCCTACAACACTACCCAAAACCCTTCTTTTATACTTGCATGACCACAAGTCGGCTTGTTGCAAATAGAACTCTCTAGAACACAAAACGCCTTAAGTCGGCTTGCAACAATCATTAAATACACATAGGAGAAAGAACAAAGACCAAGAATAGGTCCTCACGCAACCCACGATCGATCCACATCACAATCAAATACAACGCAAATTAAATGCACCAGTCAGCTAGCCAAACAATCAAGAACAAGTGGTTTGTGAACCAAGCCATCGAGCATTAGTAGCAACAACAATTGAGCACGCCAAGTATCACCAAGCATACCAAGGACAGTCATCCACCGAGCTCCATGTTCATCAAGCACAAGTTCCACTAAGCAGAACACCAACCGAGCACAAGTTTCATCAAGCAAAACACCAATCGAGCACCTCCAGCATAACCAAGTCCCATTCAGTCACAGAGTTCATTGGTGAAGTCACATCTTCCAACCAAGAACTACCACTAAGTGATTGAGCATCAACACCCTTCAACCGATTTCCCCAACTCCAAGTTCAAAACCTCTCCAACAAACAGGATTGCCAACTACCCCAGGATGCTCCTGCATCACATTGAATGATGAACTAAATATTTATTTTGTAGTTTTGATGATTTGTTGATTTGCACTAGAATCATGAACAAAGACGTATATGATCATATCATTCATATGGTTTATATTCTATAATCTTATTGAGCATTTAAATATGTATTGGTGAAGTTACAAGCTATCAAATGTTTTAATTTTGTATATTTCTTTCATTTCTTTGCATATACATTGTATAATTGTATATCTGTATATATTTGAAAATATACATATATATATACACGCGCACATCCACATCCCCCCCCCCCCTTAAAAAAAAAAAATCGTGCATCCCACACCTACTTCCCGCATCCGGTTCCAGATCCGCATCTGAATCGGTAACTAAGCTTTTTTGTAAATTTGCATGAAATTCATCTTCAAAATTGAGCTCTAACAAAAAAGGAATTCCTCAAATACTTAAGATTTTCAGAGTGAGTTTTGCAAAGACTAATTTATTTAAACAAGAATCCAGCATCAAATAGAAAGCCAGATCTTGCAAGAGCTCAAGGCAGCCTATGAAAGAAAGCCTGTTGACATTGAGAGCACATTGTGACAACATCAGAGCTTGTAGTGTTGTAACAGTTATTAATGTCACATTACAAAATTCCTCATTTCCATGCAAGAAATTACTTTTTTTCAGCTTTTTACCACTGAAGGAACTAAAAACTAAATGAAGCTCAGAACATGTGATGCTAGAGTGATATAAGAGATCACATGACAGAAATCAGCTGCTAATGCAGATGCAGCCTTATATATATATATATATATATATATATATATATATATATATATATATATATATATATATATATATATAAGTGGGCAAGTAAGATTTTGTTCAACCAGCATGTGTCTAAGGTGGTTGTATACTTCCATTGCACTAATATATTGTAAAGTGACACATTGGCATTAATCTGAAGCACGCGACATTGATACAGACAAGGATTATATTGAAACATTAATAGCCGAGTGTCCATAGTGGTGGAATAAATGTTGGTGGCTAATATTTAAAATTTGCCGCACCTTGCAGCTATACTGGGCTGTGGTTATTCAGACCTGCAGCATTAATTACTTCGGGTGTTTCTGGATAGTATGAATGAATGAACCGTTTCAGGGCAGTAAGAATAAATTCTCCAGCTGTAAATTTTTTATTGGAGTCTTTTGTCATTATAAATATTATGGATGCTATTTTAAGCTGAACATATGGTTATGTGTTGAGACTAGTAATGCAGGCTGTGTTGATTATCCTTTGATGGACTGGTCGGTAAAAGAGCATTACAGTGACTGTTTTATTTGAGATTCAAATGAAAAATGAATTCATGACATCATTGAAAGTTGCCATGTGGCAGCTAAGGTGTGGGAAGTGTTACACAAAACTTATTGCAAGATGATAGGGTTGTGTAACACTAGTGTAGAGTGTGTCTTAAGTTATAAGAATAACATTAAGCAAGTTGAGCAGTAAAGAGGAGCTGTACATGATGGGAATCAAGCAGCACATATGCCAAGAGCTAGAGCTGTGAAGCGTAATGCCACTGTGCAAAAATTATGAAAGGATGAATCGCATTTCTGTGGTAAAGCGATCTGGTGTATGTAACCTTTTGATGTTATGAGCGAAGGATTCTCAACGCTAGAAGAACACGGCATGTCTGAAATCATCTTAGAGATAAGCGATTATGAGCTGGAGATTGTGGATTTTGTACCTTTAATTGCAACAGTCGTTCCTCAATGTATGAAGTACATATGTGACTAAGTTGCAGAGTTATAGAGTTGAGGAAGTGTTGTGTGTGTTCTGAAAAATTATATTGCATTTTGCATTTGAGTTGGTGCTTCAGCTGATTGGTCTTGGTGCTTCAAGAAGGGTTGGTGCTCTCTAACTAAGGTTAGTGCCAAAGCTATTCGGAGGTGTTGCTCACTCATGTAATCTGGATTGGTGCCCTTTGTTAATGAATGCTATTGTATGTCATGGTTTTCCACAAGAAATTTGGTGTTTGTGCTTTTTATGGTTGCTCTCTTTATGTTTATCTAATTTCATGCATTTAAAAGTCCAGAAGTTTTTAAAAAAATTATTCGCTAAAACTAAGCTCAAGGACATGATATAACACCTCTTGGCCCACATGTGGCAGGAATGTTTTCTGCATCCAACTTTGGGTGGTCTACTTAGAAGGGAAACCCAAATTTTCTCCCAATTGTGTCTCCTCAATAGCCCATGCCATCACAGGTAAGAAAGAAATAATTGCAGATGAAGAAGATAGGTCCTGCAGCTACCAATCTTCAACACATTGTGGATCAGTGCATTTGTGACTTACGACATTTCAGTGCATTAGTCTGTAACATTATCATTTGTGATCTCAGTGTATTCGTTGATGATAAGTCTACCAGTTGTTTTGATTCATAGAAAGTATGTATGGTACAGGGTTAGTGACAGGCGACAGTGGAATTCATTTTTACGCATACATATGAAATATGGCAGTATTCTGGTAACAGGTAACAGTGGTTATTTTTGTTTCAGCTGGTACAGTACTGATCCTTGATCAGTTTTTGGATTACAGTGATATTAAAGTACAGGTATGTACAGATATATTTTTCAGTTTAGCTATGGCTTTATTTTGTTCATCTTTTGGTTTGACATCAATGCCAAAGGGGGAGTTTGTTGTCCATCCCCTCTGGCATGTGTTGGCAATAATGTCTGTAATGTCCCCAATTTTAATGTAATAATTTAATTTAATTAATTAATTAACTAGTTCCAGAATTTAAATAATATAATAAAAGGAGCTTTAATTAGTTACTTTAATTAATTTATATGGGGCCCAAGTTAATATTTGTATTTGTGGTTCCGATCAATTTAATATATCTCGGAACTATTTTTAATTTAGTTTCCATTGGTAAGTGTTGCCATGGGCTATCTTTGTACACCCTCAGAAAGATTTTCTCCGACGGGTATTTAAGCACGGCTTGTAGGTAGTTGTAGGTATGCATTTTTGGATTATTTTCTATGTACTGCGAATTCCTGTTAGAGTTCTTTGTTGTTCGCCATTTCAGAAGTGAAAGACCTTCCCTATTTGGTTTGTCCAGTTTCGGTGGGATTCAACCATCACCCTATTCCGTCACCTGTAACACTTCGCTTGGATCTGGCAAATCAGAGCACCATCTATCTGCGAATATTAATTGAATATACCTATATTCAATTTTCATTATTTGGATTTTTGTAATATTCTTGGCTAATTCTAATCAGAGAGTTCTGATCTGTAACTGGGTATTTTGTCAAACAATTATCAAACAACCTCTATTTTCTCCAATACAATACTCTCTGAACAACCTAAACCACTATTTATTAATTCATATACTAGGAGCTGATGAGTTTAACCAATAACATTTCCAAATTCCATCAAGAAGGTTCAGACTGAACTTAATATTCTATGTTCATAACAGTCTATAATATTAAATCAATGAAATATCCAACTGTAATCAGAATACAAATAACAATGTCATTAGTGTGCAAAGGCAAAGAATAACAGACCCGTACTCATTTAATATTGATTGAGGGACGTTTGTCTGCATCCAAATACCATGTAACCAATGCCGACTTCCTTTGATTATCTTATGCTGCTCATGTCTGCCACCTTGACTGAAGAGTGGGGAGTCAGCTAACCCGTAGAGGATAGACACATCAAGACATATCCAACCTGCTCTTGCCATGAGACCCTGTCACTGGATGGAGACTAGCTGCCGTGATCCTCTTGCCGGATGTGGAGTTCCAACGCTTTGTTCATTGGTGAAACTTCTTCCCGTGCTCCCTGGAACAACCTGCGGTTTCCAAAGTGAGTCCAATCACTAACCACACGTGATGACTTTCCTACTGGCACTTCACATTGCCGATAGTGTAACAACAAGCTGGTGAGGAACAGTCGTTCACAACTTAGTGAGTGACCTGAATGTCGTATTTCCTCCTGTCCATAATGTCTTTTAGTTGCTATGATGGTACTTCCGAAAATATGAGAAAAAAAGACTCATTCACTCCCTTCACTGAACATTCTACCTTGCAGCCAAGATAACAGTCTTCCAAAATGGAGATCAAAAAATGTATTCAAACATATAGAGCCAGGTATTTCGACTGCACATACCTCCAACTAACCCAGCTGTGATTCCTATTCAACTTGTCGATTCCTGCCTGTATGGTGCATTAACTTCAAAGACAAAAGATTGGGGTGACGCCCAATCTTTCTCGGAAAACTAAACTCGAGGGATTTCGTCCTCGGAGTTTTTCAGACCAGTCACATTAAAGAAACCAGAACGTGTCAATATATTGATTTCATATATTCATGGTGTGTAAATCCTACGGCAAGCTCTCTTATTTATAACCTCGAAGTGAGGGGAAGACGTTGGAATAAGAGATGTGGGATAAAACAACAATTTTGTCCTGTAGTCACTTAAGTCACTTTATAAAGTGAATGACTTAATAAATATAAAGTAACTTTATCCTGGCACTTTTAATTTAATAAATGATGTACTAAAGATAAAATTTCTTGTGTAGGCATCCTAACTATTGATGTCGTTAATCTATCCAGATGTGGAGATAGATTAACCCGGCGCCATAATACTAGTACGGAGAAGGGGACATGACAGTCCTCCCTTCCCGAGATTGCTTGCCCTCAAGCAATCTCAAAGTTAGGTGCTGCAAAATAGACTCACCTTCCCAAGTAGCATCCTCATATGGTAAGTCCTTCCAATGAAGTAAATATTCTCTGGCAATCCTGTTTCGCAGCTTCCTTTCCCTGGTCTCAATCACCTCAGCCGGCACCAAAACAAGCTTACCCTCCTCATCAAGTGGGGGCAAACCATCTGAAGGAACAATCTGCTAGCCAATGGCCTTCTTAAGGCATGAGACATGAAATATGTTGTGGATTCAACTGTTGCCCGGCAAATCCAACTTGTAAGCGACCTCTCCCACTCTCCTGGTGATACAATAAGGTCCATAAAATCTGGGCTTAAGTTTTTTTGATCCACTTTTCTTCAAGGAACTATGTCTATATGGTTGTAGACGAAAGAAAACCCTATCACCCAATTCGAAACTCCGCTCTGAACGATGACAATCAGCATATAACTTCTGTTGGTTTTGTGCCTGTTGAATGTTATCCCTAAGAGCTCTAAGGATATTGTTGATCCAATATCCAATCTTTGGCCAAGGGCGCCCTACTGTCCGGCAAAGCTAAATCAATGAAAGATAGGGGCTCGTAACCATAAAGAGCACGGAAAGAAGTCATCCGAATAGACATATGATATGTGGAGTTATAGCAATACTCCCCCAAATACAGCCACTTAACCCATGCTCTCTGCTGACTTGCAATGTAATTTCTCAAATACCCTTCCACCCATTTATTCACTATTTCTGTTTGACCATCCATCTGCAGGTGATAGCTAGTGCTGGAAGTTAACTTTGTCCCTATCAATCTAAAAATCTCTTGCCAAAAGGTGCTGAGAAACCTATTGTCCCTGTCACTCACAATAGTCCTAGGTAATCTATGGAGACGAAAAACCTCTCGAAAGAACAACTCAGCCACCTAAGAGGCTAACCAATCCGCAGCAATAGCAAAGAAGTGCACAAGTTTAGTCAATTTGTCCACCACCACAAAAATGCGATCTCTGCCCATGACCCTAGATAACCCTGTGATAAAATCCATAGAGATACTCTCCCACCTCTGAGCTGGAATAGGGAGAGGCTAAAGTAACCCTGCAAGAAAGCCCTATTTTGACTTGTTCTACTGACAAGTCTGGCACTCCCTAGCATGCTGCAATACATCGTCCTTTAGCCCTTTCCAAGAGAATCTCTCCCTAATCTGCCTGTAGGTTTTAAAAAACCCTGGGTGCCCTGCTGAAGGTGCATCATGTGAAGTGTGCATAATATCCCCTTTTAGTTTAGATTCGGGTACTAGGTAGATCCTATTCTTGTAATATATAACATCATTCATTACCTTGTACCAGTCATCCTGAAGTATACCATCCATAATCTGACATGCGTGAGTAGTTTTGGAATACTCCACTAACAACTAAGACCTCCAATCTGCTGAAATCTCGGATATAGTGCAACACTCTAGCACTAGGGGTCTTCGGGATAGTGCATCAGCAACTATATTATTTTTTCCTTTGACATACTCAATGTCAAAATCGTATGCTTGGACCTTACTGATCCATTTCTATTGTCTTTCGTTCAACTCCTATTCCAGGAAGTAACGTGTTATGATCAGTCTTCACTGTAAATTTACTTCCCACCAAGTATTGTCTAAACTTGGCCAAGGCATGCATTATGGCCAGCATCTCCGTATCATAAGTAGAATATAGTAATTCGCTGCCCTTAAGTTTCCTGCTTTCAAAAGCTATGGGATGACGATCCTACATCAAAACTACCCCAATTCTGCTTCCCGATGCATCACACTCCAAAACAAAGGGTCTAGATGTAATAGCTGGATTTTCTACAACTATTTTTTTCATTTATCTAATCCGATTTTGAGTTTACATTATTCAATTACATAATCAGCTGAATCTAAAATTCTAAACTAACTGTTGAGATCAATTTAGACTAAATACTGAAGTTATACTGAAACTAAGTCTATTCTATTTACTGAATTTAAATCTAATCTAGATTCAAAGAATAAATCTAATCTAATACTGAAATTGAATCTAAATGCTGAAATTTAACTCTAATCTGAATTGTTGAAATGAGAAATTGCATCTAACATGCTAAAAGAACTAAATTATATTTCTATGATACATCTATTTCCAAGAAAAAATCTTTTAGTTGAAAAAAAATAAAGAAAACTAACTTAAAAACAAAGATACGTACTGATTTACTTGAGAGAATTTTCCAATTAATTGACCAAGCTCTGACTTTGGTCAGAGGAGAAGCATTATCGTAGGCTTAACCTCCCAACCACGGACCTTTTTACTTATCCCCACAAGTTCTAAATTAATAGAACGGCCCTCCCTACCCTAAGGTCAGGCTTGGGACGTTCATTGATCCAGTCATCGGAGTACTCAGGTGGGTTGAGGCCCCAACAGCTATTCGGTTGACTAACTGAAGCATCAGGACAACAACGCGATCATTTTGTTGTGGCAAATCCACCTTTTATCGCCCTGGCCAGGGATTTCAAAGGTGGGTTTTTATAACCCGATCTCCACCACTCAACTTGACAACTAATTATCAAAGTGGAATCACATGAGCTATTTGCATTAGAGTATTTTGTGTATTATCAATTACTGATATCATTCTTGTTTTTCTTTTATCAGACTCATCTACACCTCACACCATCAACAGATCTTCAGATCAGTGTCTCCTCGGTGCCTAAACCGTTACATCTTATACCTATTTAAGAGATTATGACTTTACATCCCTTGGTATTCAGAATTGATCATTAATACTATTTGTTTGTTGGAGAACATAACACTTCAAAACAAAATCTACAGATTAAGACTTACGTGGTTTGATAATGGCATAGTCTATATTCAAAAGTATTTTTGAATTAAGTGATGGCAATCAGTAATAATAGACAATGAATAAGATGAGAACATAAAGCTTCATTACTTCCATAGTCGGCTTTTACTATAAACACCGACTACTTCATTAGCAACCATGTAAACAAGTTCTTTTGGCATTCTCAAATAATCTGGGCGTATGGTAAACAGCAAGACTCAATACTGTGCACGCAACTCTTATGTTTTGAATCAACCCGACTCAGAAAAGACAAAACGTGAGTGAAAGTTGGAAGATAAAAACAATTTAACACATCCTTACTTGGCTTTGGCTATACAGACAGGTTACTGTATCTTGCTTGGTGGCCTCTTCAAATATCTGCTGGAACCAATGATCAGAGATGTGCAAGAATAATTTCGTGGGAGCTCAAAGGGTATAATATTGTGGCAAGACAGGATGATGTTGCAGGGGATAAACGTAATTGCAAAATGGTCGACGGATTTTGCAGGGTGATAAACGTATTTGCAAACGAGTTTGAGATGGATATCTCAAGATGCCTGAAAGACGACAAGGCTAGCTCATTTATAAATTCGCACTTGACCTTACGGCTTCCTACCGTTACAAGACTCATTTCGACTTCAAGATTGGAAAAGAAAGGAAGAATTGAAAAGAGGTGGAAAGATGAATTGGTCAGTTAATAATATCATTTTATATTATTTTGTTATCTTTATTAAGGTTATAAGTATGTATACACAAGGTGGCATTATTGAACTATAATTTCTAATGTAAAAGTGCCATCTTGTGTTTATATATTTATGATTTTAATTAAGAATATAAAATAATGTAAGGTGATATTATTATTATTTGATAAATTAAATTAAGGTAAGAATTTTGCTTATATTTTTTATTATTTAATTTTAACTTTAATTTTTAGCTCATGTGGATTCCACTAAGAAATTGGTTCTCAAATTCAAATAACTTGCCATGGCGATTTTTAGGTCAAACCTGTCATTTCTGATGACTGGATCTTATGACCATTCCATTCCGATGACCTTGTTTCGTAATGCTTCCCATCTTTCTCCGGTCTTTATCCTGCAACCTGCAAAACAATCATTCTCGCCAAAACATCATTTCATGATTCATAATTTGTTAGATAATATCGTTAGGAATTTCATCATAAATACTAACTAATTGAACAACGGCTAAAAACTATCTTCATTTCACATGAACACAACGGCTAAATTTAACTGACTTAAATTCATATGATAATTTAGATTAATGCAACGTCTTAAGATAACTGCTTCAATTTCTCATGAACATGAATACATAAAGCAACGACTATAACTACCATGATGAAACAACGGCTAACTTCACTTGAACATGAAAAAATTATTTTGGTTCAATGGCTATATTTAGCTTAAAAGATTTTAGGGCAAAAATTGGGATGTAACACTAGAAAAATCAGGAAGTGTTAGAACTAGACATGTACTCATCACCTATTTCAGTCTATCAAAGGCTACCTCTAAATGCTCTGTCCACCTAAATGCCCCTTTCCGTGTCAGATCGATAAGGGGTGCTGCTACCTAGGAAAAACCTTTGGCAAATCGCTTATAATAGGAACAAAGACCAAGGAAACCCCGCAACTCAGATACATCTCTAGGTGGTGGCCAATCCAAGATTGCCTGTATCTTCTCCTGATGTACCTTAACTCCCTTGGCACCAATCACGTGACCCAAATAGAGAATCTCAGTTAACCCAAATTCGCACTTAAACTCTTTTGCAAATAAAGAGTGTTCTTCTATGAGGTTGAGGATCTCATCTAAGTGTTGCAAATGTTCTTCCCAAGTCCTGCTAAAGATTAATATGTCATCAAAGAAAACCAACACACTCTTCTGCAACTGCTTTTTGAAGATATGGTTTATGCATGACT
Organism: Cupressus sempervirens; assembly: GCA_028749045.1. NCBI lineage: Eukaryota > Viridiplantae > Streptophyta > Pinopsida > Cupressales > Cupressaceae > Cupressus > Cupressus sempervirens. Next base: position 772,549,757 of record CM053784.1, on the reverse strand, counting down.
GAAAGGTGGCTGGCGCGTTAGTGAGCCCAATGGCATCACTAAAAACTCGTAGTGTCCGTAGTGGCATCTGAAAGTTGTCTTATGCACATCCTCCTCTCGGACTCGTATCTAATGGTATCCTAATCGAAGATTTATCTTGGAGAAATAAACAACTCCATGGAGCTCATCCGGTAACTCATCAATGCGAAGAATCGAATACCTGTTTTTAATGGTTCTCTTATTAAGGGCACGGTAATCTATACACATCCTAAGGGTGTCGTCCTTCTTAACCAACACCAAAGAAGAGGCAAAGGGGCTGGAACTAGGTCTGATATGACCCATATCTAGAAGTTCCTTAATCGTCTTCTTTATCTCTTCCTTGTAATGCCTGGGGTGACGATAAGGAGTGGTAATGATAGATTTGGCACCCTCCTCTAGCTCAATGATATGCTCAAACCCTCTATCTGTGGAATACCTGAGGGCAAATCCTCAAATACCCTCCTGTGCTTGTCTAAGACCATCTAAATGTCACAATGGTATTGTTGTCCTATAGCCTATGTCTCCTTGGAAGAAATGAAGCACTGTGTCGCCCATTCTATATCATCGTGCCTCAAAAAGGCTTCCATCCTGTGAGCTGTTATTAACCTAGGTCCACTATCTGGTATGGCTTTTAGGACTGCTAACCGATCACCCTGTGAGAATTCCAGCTGCATGGTCTTGTGATCAAATGTGTACTTGCAGAGAGTCCTTAACCACGGCCTACCCAGAATGGCATCCAACCCATCCAAATCAACAACATAGAAGTCAGTCTCTAAAAGATAATAATCAAACTGTATCTAAAGACTAGGTACTTTCTCTGTGCAACTCAAAACCTCACCAACGGCTGCCTTCACTTTGAACGAAGGGTGTGTCAACTATCTACAATCCTCTCTTAGATACCATCTGTGTGCTAATGAAATTATGGAATGCTCCTGTATGCAAAAGACAAACAATGCACTAACCCTTAACCACACCCTTCACTCTAAAAGGATGACATGCCGACTCACTAGAAAGAGTGCCTATAACCGGAGGTTGTTCCGTAGCGGTCTTCTTTTTTTTTAATCTTTAAGGGGTTACTCTTCAACTTCTTCCTCCTCGCTGTCCTCAACATCATCACCCTCCTATTGCTCTCCTTCGTCCTCAAAAAGAACTTCAACATAGTGAATCCTGCCTTTACCAAGGCATCTATGATTGGGGATCCAAGGTTCCCTGCAAGTGAAGCACAATTTCTTCCTCTTGAGTTCATTACGTGCCTCAAAATATAATCTGGGAGGATTTGATTTTTTCCGGTTTTGGTTTTCTTGGGTCGATGTAGACCCTCTATAGGGTTTCTTCGAAGGCTGCAATAGTGATGAAGGTGAATCCAAATCATGAGCAATCTTAATGACATCATCCAGGGTGTTCGGTTTAAGTACCTTAACCAAACCCCTAAACCTGTTCTGTAATCCCTCTGTGAATAACATCACCTTGCGCTGCTCTGACATATCTGGCACCATCATTGATATACACTGAAACTCATCAATGAACTTATCCAAAGACCCACTCTGTCGTAATTGAGCCAAATCCCTGTAATAGACTTCAACATCTTTCTTGTCAAAGCGAGTAATCAGCTTGGAACTAAAAAACTCGTATGAAGTTAAGAGGCCATGATCCTGGGTGACTAATCTGTGATGCCACCAATCATACGCTGCTCCCTCAAGGTGCATTGTTCCAAATCTAATGGCTTCCACTTCTGCCATGGGCTTAAGTGTCAAATAGGTATCAAGCTTGTGAATCCAAGCTCTAGCTAATGTCTGACTGCTGCCATCAAAGGTGGGGAGGGTTAACTTGTTCAGAGCATGTTTTAGGTCCCTATTAGGTGCACTCGGTCTCCAGTCCTACTGTTGTCTATCAGCCTCCCTTTTCTGATTTAGGTATTGGACAAAGGTCAGATTTTGTTTAATTGGGTCCAGAAACAAATCCCATTTATCAAACATTGCCATAACATTGTCCGGTAGTAAATTTGGTACTGTTGGTGGTACTGCTTCTTCTTCTACATTAAAAACTAGCATTAAGGGCCTGTCAATAGTACATGTGGGAGCTCTAACAGCTCGAGGAGATCCAGCTACACTACCGCCTCCATTGTAATGGCTCGGTGCTCTTCTATGGGTCAAGACCAACTATTGCATAGTACCTGCTAGTTGTTGAAGAGCATTAGCAATGTTGTCCTGTCCATCTCTGATAGCCTGCAACGTTTCCCGAACTTCCCTGTCCTGTTCAGTTTCAAGATGTGCCATTTGAATGTTGTTTTCCGGTTCAGCCTGTCCTGTAAGATCAACTTGTGGAGTAATATCAATTTGTTCACTTGTTCCAAATACTACTTCCTCATCATCAACCTGTGGAGTAATATCAATTTTTTCACCTATTCCAAATACTACTTCCTCATCCACTGTAAAACTATCTTCAATCTCAATGTGATCTAAAGAACCTGTTTGCTCCGGCTGTAGATGACTGAATTTGTGTTGTCTTTTACTCATTCCCGGCTATCATTTTTGGATAAAGAATAGGTCTGCAAATTTTGCTTATTTCCCACAAGATGACAGGTCTGGTGGCTCTCATACTACTATAATATTCTTGGCTAATTCTAATAAGAGAGTTTTGATCTGTAACTAAGTAATTTGTCAAACAGTTATCAAACAACCTCTATTTTCTCCAGTACAATACTTTCTGAACAACCTGGCTAATTCTAATTAGAGAGTTCTGATCTGTAACTAGGTGATTTGTCAAATAGTTATCAAACAACCTCTATTTTCTCCAGTACAATACTTCTGAACAACCTAAACCACTATTTATTAATTCATATACTAGGAGCTGATGAGTTTAACCAATAACATTTCCAAATTCCATCAAGAAGGTTCAAACTGAACCTAACATTCAATGTTCATAACAATCTATAATATTAAATCAATGAATATCCAATTGTAATCAGAATACAAATAACAATGTTATCAGTGTGCAGAGGCAAACAATGACAGACTAGTACTCATTTAATATAGATTGAGGGGCGTTTGTCTACATCCAAATACCATGTAACCAATGCCAACTTCCTCTAATTATCTTATGTTGCTCACGTCTACAGCCTTGACTAAAGAATGGGAAGTCAGCTAACCCATGGAGGATAGACACGTCAAGACATATCCAACCTGCTCTTTCCATGAGACCCTGTCACTGGATGGAGACTAGCTGTCGTAATCCTCTTACTTGATGTGGCGTTCAACGCTTTGTTCACTAGTGAAACTTCTTCCCGTGATCCCTGGAACAACCCGCAGTTTCCAAAGTGAGTCCAATCACTGACCAGATGTGATGACTTTCCTACTGGCACTTCACGTTGCGGATAGTGTAACAACAAGCCGGTGAGGAACAGTCGTTCACAACTTAGTGAGAGACCTGAATGTCATATTTCCTCCTATCTTTAACCTCTTTCAGTTGCTATGATGGTACTTCCGAAAGTATGAGAAAAAGACTCATTCACTCCCTTCACTGAACATTCTACCTTGCAGCCAGGATAACAGTCTTCCAAAATGGAGATCAAAAAATGTATTCAAACATATAGAGCTAGGTATTTCGATTGCACATACCTCCAACTAACCCAGTTGTGATTCCTATTCAACTTGCCGATTCCTACCTGTATGGTGCATTAACTTCAAAGACAAAAGATTGGGATGACGTTCAATCTTCCTCGAAAAACTAAACTCGAGGGATTTCATCCTTAGAGTTTTTCAGCCCAGTCACATTAAAGCAACCAGAACGTGTCAATATATTGATTTCATATATTCATGGTGTGTAAATCCCAAGGAAAGCTCTCTTATTTATAACCTCGAAGTGAGGGGAAGACATTGGAATAAGAGGTGGAATAAAACAACAATTTCATCCTGTAGTCACTTAAGTCACCTTATAAAGTGAATGACTTAATAAACATAAAGTAACTTTATCTTGGCACTTTTAATTTAATAAATGATGTACTAAAGATAAAATTTCCTGTGTGACTAGTAAGCATCCTGACTATTGATGTGAAAGATCCCTAATGGACGCCTTTGCTGATCTGCTGTAGTTTTTAAATTAATAAACTATATTTTCCTGTGATTGCTTTGATGGTCTTTGAGAATAGACAGAAGTTACAGAAGGTTTTGTTTTTGTTTTGTGTTTTTTGATAGTTTTCACAATAGTAATGAATAATGAACAATAAACATGAAAGGAGACTGAAAATAAATAAGAGCATAGAGCCAAATCAGAATTGCTATAAATCGTACTAGGCAGATTTCTGATTTATAAAGCCAAATAATAAATCCAATGCAGTTCCAAGGAGCTTACATCCAACAATGATGTCAAACTGGATGGTGAATAATGAACATGAATCAAGGATACATCTGAGGCTGAATACAAGCATTCCCTATATTCCACGTGGGGTGTACTTGATGCAAATGGCGGCCCTAAGACTGCAAGGATCACGTCCCAGCTGAAAGAATCAATCTGCAACACTGAAACCATAAATCTGCAACCTGAATCCACAATAAAGAATGGCATGCTCTATCCTTGATAGCAACACACACTGTCTGAAGAATCCAATGCCAATAATTGCTGAGGGCTACGTCCCAGCCAATCCAAAACCTGGGGTTTGCGTCCCAAATGAAGAATTGCTCTCTCAGAGCCAATTCACAAAAACAAGTTTTTCAATATGCAAAAGATAATAAGAAATTAGGTCTCCATCTCCTTATATCCCCTTCCAACTGTAAATCGAACCCTAAAGGGAAATTATACTTTGCCCTTTCAATAAATTATAATAAAATAACATTTTCCCAATTAAAGTCGTCCATGCTATAGGAAAAACATTATTAAAATTCCATAGCTGAAGGCACCAAAAAGTCTACAGATAGTAAAAATCATGTATAATAATTCGAGACCTTTCCAACGAGCTATAACACATAGGTGTACCTGATCAACTGAAGCCAAAATCCCCTTATTACTACAAAATGGTTATATTATTAACCTTATTTTAATTTATTTAATCACCAACTTCGGAAATATTTAACTATTTTAAAATATTTCCCAAATGGTCCCAAAAGGCCCAAAATGACCAATCAAACATGAATTTGACCTTGTCACCTGTCTGTGACTGATGTCGGACAAGATGGGTCAACTAGCAGTCCATCCCTAAAATCTAGGGATGCTCCTAAAAAGTAGAAGACAGCCCCAATCAACCAAAATTGAGTCCCAATGACTCTCCCCTACTGTGTGCCACCTCTGAGAGAACTGTCACTGAACTGGGAGTTCCTCCTAAAAAATAGGAATGCCTCCTAAAAAATAGGAGATGCACTCTAAGTCTCCAAAACGTTCGCCGAGGTCTCCAAATGCCTCCTAGACCACTCCTAGTCAATCCCTACAAATTAGGAATCCCTCCTAAATTGTAGGAAACTGTTGTCTACTGCTCCAAACTACTTGGGAAGCTCATGCATGACTCTCAAAGCCCCTAGGTTGGTTCCCTCTACGCTCTGCTGGCCTATGGGAACCAGATAATAGACCAACCCTGCTAGAAATGTTGTTACTAAGGAAGGGCAGGAATTGGGGACATGACATGATGTCGTTAATCTATTCGGATGTGGAGGTAAATTAACCCAGCGCCATAATACTAGCATGGAGAAGGGGACGTGACAATTTCATCTTGTTCATGGTTGTATTGTTCAAACTCACTTCCACTACCCCCACATCTTCTTCCGTAAAACTATAGGAACATACAGACTCTGGATTGACACACATTCATTTCATAGTAACACCGTACGGCCCATCTTGTAAGGCCCATCCTATATGACTCACTGTAATACCGTACGACCTCACAGGATTGCATTCACTTGTACACACCAAACAATCCCACAATACGGCCTTCCTATAACTCTTCATTGAGGACACTCAATGTTTGTGATTGACCATTAGACCACCCTCCAGGAACAGAACATTACAGTGGCATCAGAGCTGGTGATTCTACTAGCCTATTGGGAGAATTAAGAGTTTAGTCTCGGATCACACTATGGCACCCAATGATGCCATATGGTCTCCTGTCGATTGGAAGGCACATTTGTTGGTTGAGTACTCCAAGAACACTTTTGCATGCAAATTGATGGATGGTGGCATTCAGGATGACAAATACAAGGTAGTCGATGACATCATCTACTACAAAGAGAAAATTTATTTGGTACCTAAGACGAAGATGAAGGAATGGATTCTGGAGGAAGATACCAACACAAATATTGTCAAACTAGCACCGAATTATCATCTTGATGAAAAATTGGGTTTTGTCAATGGCCCTCCAAATGAGAATGTTTTATCGATGGTTGTTCAACTTCCTGGAGATGCTATGGACAATTCCTTGCAGGAGCAACCATAATTGGTTGAATATGGAGTTTCCCCTTCAATTGTACCTAAGTCGTGCATGACTGCAATTTTTCCATGTGAAGTGTTTCCTCATAAAAATAATAGGATCTTCATGTGTTGTGAAGTTCCTGAGGAGATTGATGATTCATGAAGATTATGGATCTATTTAATGATTGGCTCCTTCGGGATCCTAGCGGTTTTGGATATAGCAATGTTTATATCAAAGTGGCACAGCAGAGCCCAAATGGCGGTGTACTCATCTCAATTAAATTTGTGATCCTGGAAAAGCATGGAGTTTTCAGTAGATATAGCAATCTACATCTACACATGATTTGGGATCCTAGAGTTTGTGTATTGCTTGAGGACAAGCAATCTTTGGCCAGTGAGGATTTGTAATGTCCCCAATTTTAATGTAATAATTTAATTTAATTAATTAATTAATAGGTCCCAGAATTTAAATAATATAATAAAAAGACCTTTAATTAGTTACTTTAATTAATTAATATGGGGCCCAAGTTAATATTTGTATTTGTGGTTCCAATTGATTTAATATATCTCAGACTTATTTTTAATTTAGTTTTCGTTGTTAAGTGTTGCCGTGGGCTATCTTTGTACACCCTCGGAAAGATTTTGCTCGACGGGTATTTAAGCATAGCTTGTAGGTAGTTTTAGGTATGCATTTTGGATTATTTTCTATGTACTGCGAATTCCTGTTGGAGTTCTCTGTTGTTCGTCATTTCGGAAGTGAAAGACCTTCCCTATTTGGCTGTTCAGTTTTGGTAGGATTCAACCCTCACCCTATTCCGTCGCCTATAACACTTCGCTCGAATGTAGCAAATCGGAGCACCATCTATCTACAAATATTAATTGAATATACATGTGTTCAATTTTCATTATTTGGATTTCATCTTGTTCATGGTTATATTGTTCAAACTCACTTCCACTACCCTCACGTCCTCTTCCGTACAACTACACGAACATACAGACTCTGGATTGGCACACTGACATTTTGTAGTAACACTGTACGGCCCATCCTATACGGCTCACCATAATACCGTACGACCTCATAGGCTTGCATTCACTTGTATAGACCAAACAATCCCACCATATGGCCTTCCAGTAGCTCTTCATTGAGGACCCTCGGTGTTTGTGATTGACCATCAAACCACCCTCCAGGAACATAACATTACAATGTCAAAACCATAGATGTCAAGATGCTATTGACTTCATCTCATCTTGGCATACTTGGTTGGTGAGCATTACAAAGACAATTGATTCATGTGCATACATTGTGGACATATCTTGTTCAATCATTATTATAGACTATAGTTATACATGATCATCATATGTAATCATATATTACATTGGTTTCCTCATATAATTCACTACACAGTTTGAAATTTGAATACAGGTTCACAGTGATATAAGTCATACTGTATATGTACTTGTTTCAGATATCTCTGAAGGGTTATCTAAAGGCATTATTGCATAGCGACTTGATTATATATCCTAATCTTTTTCATGACATTAAACATAAGGTCCGAAGGACTTAGACATTAACATTTCAAAAGACATTGAACAGAAAGGAGTTATATCCCATCTCAATGACATGAGGCATAAATGAAAAAGGCATGCATAATACCCAAAGGTTGCCCGAGCCTATTTCATTATTCACTTTATAATTTTCATTTGAAAGAAGCTCTCGTGAGCTAGGGCATGACTTTCAATTAGGATTTGATTCTCAGCCATGGTGAGCAGGGTTCAGAAGCATTTGCTGACTGCAACATATTAGGTGGCATTAACCAGCTTTTACAGTTTCTAGTAGATTACAGGTGTTTTTCATTCCTTCAATACCAGTCTTGTTTGATGTTTGCATAGAAGGGTTTCAGTTTTCAGTTAGGCTTCTTTTAACAGAGTTAAATTTGTGTTTCTTTTCATTAGCCCTATTAACATCTTTCTATCTGGTATTGTGTTTTTGTTTAATTTGTAAAATGGTAAATGGGGGTTTCATGTTAAAGTCTCTTGTTTATCTTACAAAGTTTGCGTTACAAAATAGAGACCAATTAAATTTTGTGTTTTAAAGGTTTCACTTTTATCTTTGACAGTAAAATTAAAACAAACTGACAGTATAATCCAAGAAATAAAAGCTTTAATATTTCACCACATTGATAGTGTAAATATTTTAAACTGACAGTACATTTGTTTCAGAAGAATTTGACTGCTCTTTTTCTTGGAAGACATTTTATATTGCTAGGAGTAATTTTAAATGCTTCCTTATATCTTTTTGTTTTCAAGGGTGAACTATAACCATTTTCCCCCTAAACGTGAATCCTAAAATTGTTAAGACTAATGAATCCTTTACAGTAGGTTCTTTTGACCATGCAACAACATCAGAATTATGTTGTAATCAAGGCACACTGTAGAGATATTTGTATGATTTTGTGCACAAGTGTTTATCCATAACAATGTATATGAACATGAGTACTCCGATAAAAGCTGACTGCAAAATGTAATTACACTTTTAGTTCCAATATGTGCTTTAGACAGCTCCCCATCAGAACAAGGGATTCCAGCAGGGAGAATGCTTTCAAAGGGGAGGAAGGGTTTCTAGCAGGAAGCAGGAAGCAGCGAACCAGAGCAGGACCACTTCACCATGCTTTTCCCTAGGCGCAGGAAGCATTTACTCTTCTCAAAATACGTAGTGGATGACCTTGCAAGTTCTTAACAGCAGAACTCTTCTCATTTCTCCTGAAGACATCCTCTTTATCCAGGTCACTGATTCAACCAGAGAAGTGTTGTCATTACCTAGGTGTGCTATTTTATCTATTTCCCTTGTCTATTGTTATTCTTTCTTTATTCCTCACAAATTGTCAATGCACTCAAGGCATTTTCCTAAACTGCATAACTGAAAAACTTTTGCACTGAAAAGTGGGGAAAACACTGAAACAAATCTGGGCTGTCACCACACACCATACAATATGGGACCCAGCCCCTATGAACCAGACAAGAAACTCACGATGATTTGTCATAGACCCAGTTTGAAGGGGTCTCATTTACTAGATGGAAATATTTTTTCATCCTGATATAGGTGATGGCACGTGATCTAATTAGAATCTTTAATCCCCGCTCGCAGGAACAAAGGCTAAGCTTCCATCACAGAGGTTGGAATCAGAGAGCGGGGGGTCCTTCACAACTCAGTTTTTAACTACAGTAGAAAGTCTAACAGGTGTTTGGCAATCAGTTATGACAGATTTCCTAAATCAGGCAAGTAATACAGGTGAAAGGCTAGTATTGGTACATGCAAAACAATACAGAGGTATTCTAAAGCGTGGACAGGTGCGAAAGGGTAGGCAGACAAGTAAAAAATGTTTTACTATGATCTCGCCGAGGATCAATAAAATTTCTGACAAAACTTAACAATCTATTATGAGGCAAGAAACATAGGAAGAAAATGAAATAGGATTGCAGAAACAGGTTGAATCCAACAAGAACACCGTATCAAATGCGAATCAATTAGAAATTGGTGCAACAAACAAAGGAGACAGAACTGAAGGAAAACAAGACAAGGATATCTATTACAGTCCAACTAAAACACCACTTTTGTGGTTTTCAAAGTTATAATGAAGAGCTTATGGATTTTTTAAAAAGGATGGAAACTATAAAAACAAGGATTTGGGAAGAAGAGAACAAAGTGTATGAAGCAATTGAATACACAAACAAAACAGAACGAGAAAACAAGAATCTTAAAGAACAAATTTTGAGCATGCAGTCCATAATGGATATAGAACAGCAAGAACTTGAGGTATTAAAACAGGAAATTGCATTACTGGGGATAATGGGGAGTAAAGAAAGGAAACAATGAAATAGATGGGCACCACATGTTTGGAGGAGATTCAATCAGCCTTAGCAGACATAGAAGTTAAAGAATCTCTAAAGGAAAGGATAGAAGAGGCCAAATCATGATCACAAGTGGTAAACAGTTCAGCAAATAAACAAAAGGACCTCATTGAGCGGCAAATCAAGATTTGAATAAGTGAAGAACAAGACAAACGGGGCAAGGCTTCAAATATCATCATCAAAGGGTTGAAAGACTTGGGGGAAAGAGAAAGGACTGATATTCTAGCAAGAGACTTTCTTAGAGATAAGCTGAAATGGGCAGGTGATATTCAACAAACAAACAGAATAGGTAAAAGGTTGGATGGAGGAAGAGATTGTCATAGGTAAATATTGTGTAGCCGACAAGATGTATGTCGTCGGTAGAAATTGTGTATCAGCCGACGGGTCCCTTCAGGAAGGTTCTTGTTATGTAGCTGATGGACCCCTTCGGGAAGGTTCTTAGGAAAGTATTTATACACCCTTTGGGATCATTGTAATCATCATCAAAAGCATAATGTAATATCTTTGGCATAGGCGAATAAAGCAAGGAGTTCTACTATTCTTATCTATTGTCTGTGTGCATTAATTTTTTTACCCTAGTATGGTAAACATTTGGCACCGTTGCTCGATGGACCTAGTACGCAGGCAGATGGATGAAGACTAATGCCGAATCAGCTGAACAAGAATAAGAATAAGCTGAAGGAAAAGGACAAAATACGCACCGCGCAAGAAAACTTAATTTTGGCATAGCAGGGCCAACGTAGACGAAGGTTTCAGCAAATTACCGACGGACGCCGTAGCACTGAAGAATTGTTGGAGACTCGACAGCAGCTAGATTTGGTGGAAGAAGCAAGAGAGGAGTTTCTGAAGCTACTACGCCGAGGGAAGAGAATCCAGACAGAAGGCAATTGACTCGCACAGCTAGGAGTGTCGAGGGAGCATGAGCGTGGAGTGAACTCTTCATCCGAGATATACTTCCGAAACGGACAGCTTTAGTTGACGAAAACCCTTCTTCACCAAATAGCACGACTGTCGAGAGTAGCGCGGGTGTACAAAACAACGCAGGTGTGCAGAACAGCGCGGGAGTACAGAACAATGTGGGAGTACAAAACAGCATAGGTACACAACAAACCCCTCAACTTCGAATAGTAATGGCAGGACCAAAGGAGAAGTTGCCTAATTTGATGGTGATGGAGCAGCCGATCCTATCCGACATTGTAAAACTTGCGAAACGATTTGGAGGTGAATGGCATAATGGATACAAACGAATGGGTCCAGCAGTTTTCGGCCACCCTACAAGGTGTTGCAATTGATTGGTTCGCCGATACAGATCCCCAGAAGTTAACCGACTGGGACAACATTAAAAAAGAGTTTATTATGGAATTTCAATTGTTGCGCAATGACAACGAAATCGTAGCGGAAATATACAACACAAAACAGGGGAAGAATGAAACAGTCTGAGTCTACGTCAGGAAGTTGAAGGACTTGATCAATAAAATGGAGAATAAGCCGACTGATGGGCTACAGAAAAGATGGTTCATTGAAGGCCTACACCCGAAGTTGCGAAAGAAGATGAAGATCGTACCGCCATTGTCATACACTGAAGTGTACAATCAAGCAATGAACCTGGAAAGTGAGCAGAAGACGAAAAAGAAGAAAAAGAGTAGCTCATCTGATTCAGATGACGACGCATCTTCAAAAGAGGAGAGCAGCGATGACGAAAAGGAAAGCAAGAAGGTTCGTGCCCTCCAAAAGGATATGATTCGGATGATAAAAGAATTCAAGAACATGCAGAAGGAGACCAAGGGAAATGAACTATGGTGCACTGAGTGCAAGAAAGAAAGCCATACAAAGGGATCTTGTCCGAAGGACCAATTTTGTGAGACTTTCCAGATCATGGGACATTCCAGAAAGGAATGCCCTTTCAATCTGAAAACAAGAGGACCTCAGCAGGTGTTCCTAACACAGGAGGCTTTCGCGTCAGGAGGGAACGAGAACAGTATGGAGGGTGCCACGTCGGGAGGGTATAGAAACAATTGGTGAGGACAAAACAACAGCGGCAACAACAATAATGGCGGGAGGACTTGAATTCAGTACGATGCAAACGGACGGCCGATCGTTCAATGCCACGCATGCAATTTGTGGGGCCACTTTGCCCGACACTATATAACGACAAGCAAATCAAAATTATTATGCAGATAGTGCGGACCCGACAATCACAAAGATGCTAAGTGCCTGAAGTTGGGAGTAAATTTGATCACCATCGGGACAGACGAAGAGGAGGTTTTGGCCATCACACGGAAGCAAGCGAAGGTGTATCCTGAACCGACGGAAGAAAAGAAGAGACTGGAGGAAGCGCAGGCAACAAGGAAGACACATCATACGGTCTGCACAGGAAACAAAGAGGAAGGGTTTAATAAAAGCTTCAACAGTACAGAGTGAAAGATCTAAAATCAATAATACAGTTATTGATGGCAAGGAGTGGCAACCCACGGAATTCATGGTACCGAGTTTCGGGAACAAATCAGGCGATATGGAAAACTTGAGGGAGAGATCGTATAACTTGAATAAACTGGATTAGCGACGATTGCAGGCACAATGGGCCACGAAGGTTACATAGAACAGGCATAAGGCATGGCACGATAAGCACTTGAAACTGAACAGGTTTCAACCCAGACAGTGGGTGTTGAAGTACGATGGCCGGAATGAGATCAAGCCAGGGAAGTTCAAAGTTAAGTGGGTCGGGCCATACCAGATTCGGGAAGTAGGCAATAATGGAGCAATCAACTTATGGACACTGAATGGACAGTAAGTAGCCGATGCAGTGAATGGGTTGAAAGTCTACTATGGAAGAAATAACGTACCTTCATGGACAAGCAACTGAGACAAGAATGACTGTAAATATCGTATATATGTAAATACTGCATATCTGCAAGATAAGTAAAGGTAGGTTAAACAAAACAAAAACAAAAAAAGTGTATAATTAAAGTCACCGTACGGCACCTTGAAGACACCGTACGGTGTGAAGTGAGTTACCATACAGCATCAGGAAGTTGGGCACCGTACAGTGTTTTTAGTGATCATCATATGGCTTGGAAGTGGTCATCGTACGGCTAGGCAATGCATCACCATACGGCCTCAATATATCAACATACAAGTTGGAAGTGACCACCGTACGGCTTAACCTTGCGAATTGTTCACACATTGCACCCGTACGACACATGAGTAATTAATTTTGGAGGCACACTTACTTGTCTAGAGGCCACGTATGGACACAAGAGGCTTAGCAGCAGACACCATACAGCAGCATTAAGTCCTTCAACAGACACCGTACGGCACAATGAAGTCCTCCAGACAGACACTGTACGAATGTATGAGGGCTTCCTCAAGGCACCACACGGCAATATGAAATCCATAAGGTACGACATCCAGGGCATTTCACCGTACGCAGCTAGATAAAGGAAAAGGAGCATTATCATTTTCTCTCCATTACGTGAAGCACGGTCGTATGGCATCTAGGGAAGGACAGTGTGGATTTTGGTATGGTTCTTTGACCAGCTTTCGTACGCAGTTTAGGGAAGGAGAAGAATTTTTGTATGTCAAGGGATAACTAGCCTAACCCAGCAGAGGAACAAATGAAGTTTGCAGGAAAGAAGAAGTGGAAGAGCGAAAAAAAAAAACGTCGACAAATCAAGAATGCTCAAAATGAGTAACGGATGATACCAAAGGGAAGGGGAAACATTAGCAATTTCTAGAAAGAGAATGGGATCAGAAGAAATCACAAAAATAGTGTGTTCTATGCAGTTTTGTGTGGGTTATCAGTCATGGGAAGTGTGACCAGTTGATGAGACCTGGAGCTCTTGCAAGCATGGAGTGTCTGTGTACCAGAGGCACTTGGAGTAGGTGTTGAATGTAAAACTGTCTTGGTGGATGCATAGAGAGCTCGGGAGGAGCTGATCATCTAGTTGGAAGCAGTACAGTGACACTTGGCTCAAGGTACCTAGGAGTTGGAAATAGAGAATGCAGCACAGGTGGCTATCAAGGTCAGCTAAGAAGACAGTATTGTGTTAGCAGAGGCTACAGATGCAACGTGATTCGGAGACCAGTTTGGTGTAGGCATGGGACGAGCGTGAAAGTGATGTGACAGATGCAGATTTATCTTGTTGTAGTTAGTCAGTTAATGGATTTTGTTTGTTAATTGTCTCAGGTAATTGTCGTCCAGAGAAAACTTTTTCTTTTGGGGGGGATGACGTCATAGGTAAATATTGTGTAGCCGACAGGATGTATGTCGTCAGTAGAAATTGTGTATCAGCCGACCAGTCCCTTCGAGAAGGTTCTTGTTATGTAGCCGATGGACCTCTTTGGGAAAATTCTTAGGAAAGTATTTATACACCCTTCGGGATCATTGTAATCATCATCAAAAGCATAATGTAATATCTTTGCAATAGGCGAATAAAGCAAGGAGTTCTGTTGTTCTTATCTATTGTCTGTGTGCATTAATTTCTTTACCCCAGTACGGTAAACAAAGATAGACATGTAAGAGTGGTCTTGAAAAATCTAGAGGATAAAAATGTAATCCTTAGGAATAGAGGGCTTCTTAGAGGAACTCAGATTTATCTAGATGGAGATTTAACTTTTTCTCAACAAGAGGAACAAAGGAAGAAGTGGGGAAAAGTAAAGATAGTCAGAAACGAGAGAAAGTGGGCTTGGCTGAAAAATGGGAAAGCTCAAATCAATGAGCATCTCTCAAACAAGAAATAGGAAATAGGGGCCCCACAAGATCACTTAAGTGTATGAAGTTGGAATTGCTGAGGTTATCCGTGGAGAAGAGGTCCTAGGTTGGGGCCCATAGCACAGGGGAAGGATAATATTATCCTTATTGGAACACATAAGCATGAAGGGTGTATGGTTCCAAATTTCGATAGTTACAAGAAATTTTCAGTTTGGTACAAAGGCAATGAAATAGATGGAGGTCATGGAGGAATCACGGTGTTTATCAAGGAGAAGTGGTACCAATTTGTAAAATTGGTAAAAGAAGACCCAAACAAACAATACATATGGTTGCAAGCTATAGTAAATGAAACAATATTCAGTTTGGTTGCTTGTTACTTTGCTCCAAAAAAATCTAAATTCTACAAGAGGCAGAACTTAAGACAGCGAAAAGCCATTTGCTTCGTTAAAAAAAGATATATCCCTATTCAACAATTCAGGGGCAATTATACTTGTTAGAGACTTCAATGCTGGGAGTGTCAATAATCAATCATTGCAATTGAACAACATGGAAGAAGGGGAGGATAACCCTTCATGGTTAGAAGAAAATGAAGATCATTCTTGGAAAAGAACCTCTCTAGACAGCAAGGGGGGTATTTCACATTTTGGGGCAGAACTATTGAGGATATGTAGTCTCTTTGGCATGATTATTTGCAATGGCATGGGCAACTAGCCAACATTTGGGTATATCATATGCAAAACATACAAGGGGCAAAGTATTGTAGATTGTGTGATTTGATCTCAAAATCTGACTTCTAGAGTGATAAAGTTTGATGTCGGAGAAGTTTCTACAATAAAAACAGTTGGATCACATGCCTCTTTATTTCAGGTTGAACATGATCCCAAGTAATCTGCATAATGAATGTGGCCTTCACAGGGAAAAGGCAGCCATTAGCAATGGAAGAATACTCATAAATCAGGAAAATAGGGACATATTAAGTGCTGCTCTCAAACAGCAATTCCTTAAGATAAACAATAACAGAATACTTGAATGGATCAATAACGATCTTGAACATGTACACAACAACTTGTTGATCCCTATTCTACACAAAGCACTGAATGTTGAAGTTTTGTCCAAAAAATAATAATAAACAGCAAGAACCAAAAATAGATATAAAAGACACAAGACATTATCCTAGGAAAACCCTTCGGCTTGAAGGGAAAAACCCAATCACACCAGAAAAATATCTCTTTTATTGATATAAAAATGTTGAAGTACAATACTATCAACTTGAAATAATTGTGTCTTGAAATAATTATGTCTAAAAACAAAGCAATCTTGTGTATATATAGAATTGAATGAGTCCTCATATTACAACTGAAGGTCTCTTCAATTTCCAATAACAAGTCTTTATATTTCCAATTGCATGCCTTTTTGCATGACACATGTCTCTTCATATCTCAAATATTATCATAAATATCTTCTCCAACTATAAACACGATAGATACATAAGTATTATCTCAATTTCAACATATAAAAAAATCAAAGATAAAGATCTCTATCATAGCTACAATTTCAACACTCCCTCTTAGCAAGAGAGAGATCTTTAGTATGGGAGACACACATAGCTGCAACCAAACGATGTCAATGATAAACTCTCATCACATAGATTCTCATTAAAACATGTTATCTCAACATAACATAATTCATCATAGTAGCATAAAATTGAAGTCATGGAGTCACAAACATGACTTCCACCATTCCTCACAGAAACGCTTTCACTTCAGACTTCTCCCTGAGAAGAATATATTTCCAACATGCTTCATTATAGAGGGTGGATCCACCATACCTACTCACAAAGGGTGAAACGAGGGCTTTCACCTTAGACTTTTCCCATAGAAGAATGCATTTCCATTGTGTCTCATTAGAGAGGGTGGAACGAGGGCTTACACCTCAAACTTCTCCCTAAGAAGAATGCATTTCCACCATGCCTTATCACAGAGCGTAGACCCAACATACCTACTCCCACAAGGTAGAACAAGGGATTTCACATCGAACTTCTCTCACAAAAAAGAACTCATTAACAAGGGATTTTACCTCAAACTTCTCTTATAGAGAAGAACTCATTAACAAGGGATTGCACCTCAAACTTCTCTCATAGAGTAAGAACTCAATAACAAGGGATTGCACCTTGAACTCTTCTCAAAGAGAAGAGCTTATTACTACCATGAATGAGAATGATTGAGATTCTCTCGATAGAGACTCCCTCTCAATAGATCACCACAATGAGATAGTTGATTCCAATTTGACCAAATTGTGAGCTTTAGCAATTACAATGCAACATTAGCTTGCAAAGAATTAGAAATCTTCCCTTGTCACATAGCCTCCCTCTAAAGCTAAAAATATTTCCTCTTTTATGAAGATATGCAACATCAATTCAATCCAAGACTACAACCACCTTTTTCATCTTCAATAATCTCTCATCATGTTATTGCTTCTTTATGCGTCCTGATATGATCACCATACATTGTAATAGATTACTCAGAACTTTGTTCAACACCAACTAGATGTCCAAATATGAGAGGGTCGATTCATGGAACGACTTTCACAAACTGCTAAATGTTGGGTGGATATTTTGCAACCGACAATTTTGGATAAAAATCCAGTCCCAAAATAGGATGACCGGCCACAACGTGTAAGACAGAGTCTCTCCTACCTTAAAGGGAAGGCTCCCCCTTCTCACCGTTCCTTGGATCAACTCAAGGTAAGCAAGAAGTCGAGAGATTTTATAAAATGGGTGTTACCAATATCCTTTCTTCTTAACTTTCAAAAAAGAATCCACTTACTCGTGGAGCGAGTAATGGGCAGGGTGAATCTCTAACTACACTTCTATCAAAAGTTGGAAACGGTGATACCGATAAACCTTCACTAACTCAAAGGCTAGCTGAAAATGTACCAGTTTGGCTCTAAGTTTGGTCGTACTTCTATATGAAAAGCTTTACAATTAAAGCACGAAGACTCCTAAAAGTAAGAATACTTAACTATTTCGTGAATTAAGAAGAAAATATAAGCTTATAGGCTATAGCTATACACTTCGACAATTGCTCCTGGTCAAAGCTCTGGCTCCAATTGCTTCTTAGCTCTTTTCTATTCAATTCACGAGATACAATTACCAATAATACAAGATAACAAGAATCAAATATAACTTGGATGAATTATAGACAAAGCTTATAATTTACACAAATAACAATCTCACTTAATCAAAGTTAAGTCTCAAATGCTCTTTTGTATTCACTTTCTCTCAAAATAGTGCTTACACAAACAAAGCTCTGCTGGCACAATTTCTCCAAAGCTCTCTTGCATAAGGATAATGATGATTTTACAATGAGGGGGCACTCCTTTATATAGGCACAGGAGTTGAGAAAAAGGTGGAGGAAAAAGTGGGAGCAACTCAACCAACTTTGACCTAGTCTAACTATAGAAGAAAATAAAGGGTTACATGTAACTCGCATTACATCCTTTTACATACATGTAACTTGCATTACATGTAATTATGCGTTTTCACGTAATGCATTCTTTACAATACTAACAAAAAATAAAAACAAAACAACAATCTTAGAGATTGTTTCTCAGTGCCTTGAATTTGACAATGATGTCACGCACTGTGGGAAGATCAACAATTTCCATAGTCTTTGATATGGCTTCAACTCTCACTCCGTTTTCATATGTTGATTGCACAACTTTGGAACTTACTGTTGTAGTGTTTAACAAGTGTTTCATTAAGGATTTATACAAGATAAACTTGTTCATTGTATGCGAACCAAAATCTTCAGAATCTACATCAGCATTGATCCTGATTGTATATTATGAGTTTACTATCTTTGTTGCAATAAGATTACCAGATTCATCAGTAACATGGCATCCCAATCGTTCCAAATCACAAGTAACACTTGTTTCAACTGCTTCACAATCTCCAAAGGCCACTTGCAACTTTGTGATCAGCTTTCTTAATGTCTCCTCTTTATAACCAATGAGCCCTTGAAATCTGAAGAACATTTCACATGACAGAAGAATGTCACATGAGTACAAGGCATTCAAATTGAATTTCACCATTTCATCTCAATCATCAAGGATTTCCTTCAAGTTATCTGCTTCCTGAGTCAAAGAAGAAATTAAGTTTCGGTCCATTTCATTCATTTCTTTGACACGCCTAAAAACGGCAAATATCTCTATGATGGCTCCAACTCCTTCAGAAATGATTTCCTATATCCAAGACTTGGCGGCTTCAATCAACCTTCTCTCTTTAGACGTTTGAGACATAACAACAACACTCTAAGAAGATTGTTTCTAGATAACCTCATTCAAACAAGAGACCTCCTGTTTTAGTTGATTCTTCTTTTCCCAAAGCTCATGATTGCTCTTTAATACATTAGCCAATGCATCTTGAGCATCTTGCAAGCAACTCAAACATGATTGCTTTCCAATTTCAACCTTAGTAAACTTGTAGTCAAAACGAGTAAGCTCCTCAACAGGTTTATCTACCGAGGGCTCAACAACCTCAACAAATTTGGTTTTATCAGAATCAACCAAAATTCTAGAAACAATTTTATCCATCAAAGATTTGGATTTAGTCTTCTTAACAAGAATATTGTCAGGAGGAACAACCACTTTCCTTCTCTTTGTTGTTATTTTACTCAACCATGCAAGCAAGCTGAAACTTTCATCTGAAGAAGCAGGCACAGTGGAGACCATTGGCATTGATCCAAATTGTACATCCGTAGTGACTGAGCAAGATTCAGTCTATACTGTTGAAGGCATAGGAACATGTTGAGAAGATTCCATCATGAAAAGCTCAAATCCTGTCAAAGATGTATCAAGTTGGGAAACTTGACCGCTGGTAAGAGTCGAAAAATCCTCAAACACATCTGCTAAGTGATCATATTGTTCATGTGCACGGACGCGAGGAGTAGCAAAAGAAATAGGAAGAGCCATGATATTAACCTCCGAGACTGGAATAGGAGTGAAAACAGTGAAAAATGAATCCACATCATCATCAACCTCATGCAAAAAGGGCTCTTCATGTATAGAAGACGTACAAGCTTGTGCAGGCTTTGGAGGAGATATAACCAAGATTTCCCCTTCTTCAGCTAAATCTCCTTTGTCAGATTCTGTTTTCAATTTTTGTTCTGATTCTTCCACTGATTCTTGAATTGGTTCAAGAACTTGAGATGATTTAGTTCATTTTCCGCCCTTCAATTTGAATTTGAGGGAACCCTTGGCATCAGAAGATGAGGCACCATCTTTCCCTGTAATCTCTAATTGTGATTTCCTGCAAAGAGAACCAAAACTTCCACAATCCAAATCCATCCTAGGATTTACTCTTTTAAGGCCTTTACTTTTCAACCATCTGTTGGTGTTGACTAAGATGGATTGAAATCTATCCATGATAGACGTACCTTACTTTTGTTGCCATTGAATAGGAAAAGGGCATTTCTTATCAAAGTCGGCTTGATGAAACTTCAGATCAAGAATGTCGCCATCATCTTCAACTTGGAAATCTAAGAGGATTTTCAACATATTAAGATCAATTATCTGTTGTAAGGTTAATCTACAATAATCCATCTTCATGATGTCAAGTTATGTCCTCATATCTATCCAGATGTCTTCGATGCGATGAACATGAGTGTAAGCTCTTTTCATCTAAGAATTCATCTCTTGGTAGTCAAAATCAAATCTGGCCTTGAACTTCTTCAAGGTAATCAACTGCAATTCTGCTTTCATGTTCTTTGCTTTAGGCACAGAAACGATTGAATAATTACCAATAGCCAAAGGCTTAGCTGAGGTAATGCCAAAACCTGACCTATGCAAAGTATGTTGATCACACTACACATCCATGAGCTGTCTAACTAGCTCCATCAAGATGATTCGATCTGTAGCATACCTAGGTAAGGTATACGGCTCACCTTTGAAATATCCAACTCTCAAGTATGTGAAAGTGGGAAACTGAAGAAAAATATAGCCGTATTGGTTCACTTTCTCCCATGCTGCATCAGATACTCTTTTGATAGACAGCTACTTATTGAACAAGCACCGGAAATGTCCGAAGAAGGCAACTTGGACTCTTCTATAGTGGAATTTACTATTTGCCAAAGTGATTTGGTCATAGTAATCCCAAATAGGAACTTGAAGACGATATCCTTTGGTAGAAAGACCAAAGAAAGATCCCATGACAACAGCAATGTAAACTAGATAAGAATTCATGTAGAAAGGTATTGATGTTCCCACATTGTATATTTTGTTGGCAAAGTGCAGTACTGATGAATTCTCCCCAAAAGATGTGTTCTTTATTCTCCATAATTTGAAACATGAACTTATACATCCATGGCTCAAAATCAATAGAATCATAAAGGCCACAAATCCGACTGAAAAGGATGATGAGATCCTTATACTCTTGTTTGAAATTTGACCGATAAACAGTCTTTGGCCATCTAGAGAAATTCCTTCTTTTATTGTCTAACCAGTAAGTGTTGACATACTTCTGATAATTACCCTTTTGCTCATTCCAACTAGCCAATGATGATACTTTAGTCAAATCAACACATTTTGATTTATGCGGAACCTTGAAGATTTGTTCTATAACCGCAGGATCTAGGCTAACAATAACCTTGTCGTTAGCATCTTTGATAGTCTTCATCTTGGGAGTAAACCACCATGCACATCCATAAATAAAGTTAGGTTCTATAGCCGCCATAGGAAAAGTAGATACCAGGTGAATGTTGCTTCTCCTAATGCGCTTCATTTCATTACTAGTTGGAGATTTGTCGTCGGTAAAATTGTATATCAGCCGACAGGGGCCTTCAAGAAGGTTTTTGTTATGTAGCCGACGGGCCCTACCGTAATTGTCCGACAGACCTGTCAACTACATAACAAGAACCTTCCTGAAGCCCCCGTCGGCTACATAACAAGAACCTTCCTGAAGGCCCCCGTCGGCTGATATACAATTTTACAAACGACAAGCTTCAACTCTTTGTAGAAAATCAGCCGCATCCACATGACCAATCTTTGTGTCTAACATGTAATCCAAAATAGATATAACTGAAGGAGCAGCATGAGTCAATTCTTTATCATATTGATATTTCATTTTGCCTTTGGATTTGGATGGCAAAGACATGTCTTGTGTTTGCACTACAACACAAAAATCTCAAAACACAAATACATCATCAGAAGGAATCTCCATACAAGGGAATTTCGAATCAGCAATGAAGATTTGAAAATGAATTGAAGACTTCACAAATCCGACAAAGTGACTTCAAAGAGAAAGCATATGCATATGCAATGGAACGAAAAGTGAAATGAAATGGTATGAAAGTGAGAAAATGGAATGGTATGAAAATGCGTTAAGGTGAAATGCATGAGAATGCGTGCAAATGAAAATTGCTGATTTCAAAAGTGACTTAGTGTTTTTTAGACATTATTGCATGAAAAATGAGTACATATAAATGCAACATGTAACGGGAGGTGGAAGGTGAAATGAGATGTGAATGCGGGTGGAAAATGCACTTCAAATGTAAGTGCGAATGAAAGATGAGATGAAAAGCATGGAAAGATATGGAAATATGTATCCGCTCATGGAGGCACAAATGCATATAGAGGAATGGAAATAGAAAATGGAAGTGAGATAATGAGTTTTATAGTCACTTTTGGTAGAAAAGGAAAAGTCAAAGTACATGGGAGGTGAAAATGACATCTTTTTGACTTTTCAAAATGGGACTTTTAATCAAAATCGGACCTTTTCGATGCAATTACACGTAAGAAATTTCGTGTAATCATGTCGTGCGAATGGAATGAAAAATGAGATGGGTGAAAATGGAGGCAGAAAATGGGATTACATGCATATGCGGATGGCGAATGAGATGGAAAACATGTAATCGCATTTGGTTGAGTGAGAGATGAAGTGTTGTGACATGGAAACGGAATGTGGAATATGATGATGCTTTTGCATGTAATGAAGCAAGAACAAGTTCTTGGGAAAGAACTTGCAATTTCTCCAAATGGAGAAAATCGGCAAGCAAACACAAAATAGAAAACACAAAAGAAACAACGTACCTTTGGAAAAAAACTCAAATATACCAAGATGCAATGCACTTCAACACTCAAATTTGTAATTGGGACTTGGGAAAGAACCAAAAACATGAAAATGAACAAAAACTTCATTTTAAAAGAAAAATGCACTTTCCATGGCAAAGATTTCAACAAGTGGCAATCATCAAGCAATTATGTGCATAAAATCAGCAAGATAAGCATGAATTAAAAGCAAGAAAGAAAGAGTCCACTTACATGTGCCAAAAATGAAGGGAAAAGATGCTCCAATGTTTGAAAAATTCTTCAAAAATGTTTGAATCTTTCAAACTTCCACAAATTCGAATAGGAGAAGACAACAATCAAGGAGAAGTTGGTACAAGATACCAAAACGTGCCCTAAAAACACTCCAAAATCCAACATTTGGAAGAACAAAATGCTTGGGACGTTTTTAGCAAAAACGTGTTTCTCCATAATGCAAGATCAAAACATTTTGGTGTTTAAACACCAAAATGTGAACTACAATGCAATGTAACCTCTAAAACATGCCAAATCGGTTTGGTTGGGAGGAAAAACATGCATTCAGAGTGGATATTTTTGCAAATTTCTCCAAAAACGTGATCTATCATGAAGCTTTCAAAAACGTTTTTTAGGTTGATGAATCCTTTTTAGAAGCAAGAGAAATCATTGCCAACCAAAATTCGCCTCCAATGGGACAAATCTCATGCAAATCCATTGGAAAAATCCTCAAGTTATGATCAAAATTGGGTTTTTGGAGGGCAAAAGCATGTTATTCTTCAAAAACAAACTTTTGGAAGCTCAATGCATATGTTAAAATCATGTCTTTCTCCAAAATCAGACCTTTTTGGGTCACATACACATTTTAAAATATGCACCTCTTCAAAATCGCACTTTTTGAGTGCCATTACATATTTTAAAACATGCTTATAGGTAAAATCGAACCTTTTGGAGAAGGAAGCATATTTTAAAATGCAACTCACCTTTTAGATTTTTAAACATAAAAATTTCACTTTTCATGCCATAGCATCAAAAAAGTCCACTTATGATAAACTTTTGATGTAATGACATCAAAAAGGTCCACCAAAATAAACTTTATATGCAGTAACATGTATAAAGTCCACTTTTGATGGATTTTACATGTTATTGCATATAAAATGTCCACTTATGAAGACTTTAAGCCATTTAATTCACTTTAAATTATAAAAATGTTACAAAATGGGTCATAAACAATATTTATTTATCATATTATGAAATATAATATATAAACATCATTTTAAAGTAACATTAATATAAACATTTGATTTTTAAAACAAAAAATTAAACTGAAACTATATAGTTATATAGTTACTTTAAGTGAAAAATTAAAAAGTAACTCAACTTAAAATTATAACATAAAGTGCACTACAGTCACTTTAAGTTAAAAATTTAAAGTTAAAGTAACTTAAAAACATAACAAAAAGTTATCCATAGAATAATAGGGGTCACCCCATTCCTTTTTGAACGATCCGGAATGGTTGGTGAGGGCCCAGAGTGAGTATGCACCCCATTCCCGAGCCCACCCCATTCCTAATTCTAAATCACCCTGCCCGGCCTAGAGTGAGTTACGTGAATGCATGCATTCATGATCATGCATGATCAGTCAGTCTGGCCATAGAATTGTAGGGACCCGGTACTTCCAAGTTGGAATGCCGGCCCACCCCATTCCCCATTATAAATCCACCCCATTCTATTTTGCCTACCTATAAATTAATTGTCAGAGTTATATTTTTCAAAAAGTGAATGTCAAATTGAGAATATCAAATCATATTTTTAATTCGTGTTGTTGCCCCTAAAATATCCACTTTTGAGGCACTAAAACGGGCATAAGTCTTGACTAGCAACTCCAATTGACCTCTAGGTTAGACCAAATCGAAGGGAAAAACGAAAGGCATGACGAGCAAAACCAAAGGACTAAAAACAAGTAAACACAACCTCAAAAGAAAAGAATGAATGATGAAGGCTTCAAAAATCAAGCAAAGGCTCGAAAAAAAGCAAAACGAAAAAGACTTGACGAAGGTCTTCATAAAAACAATTTGATATATGAATTGAAATGGATCAATCGATCAACATTAAACAATTAAATATCAAATTCAAGCTTAGAGAAACACGAAACTAGCTTGAAAAAGTTTTGTGTTATTACCAACATTTTGTGGTAGCAAAATGTAAGAGAACACTAACAATCTCCAACCCGCTCTAGCCCCTTAGTAAGTCAATCAGCAACATAAGGTGCCACAAAAGATTTATTTTCAGATCTTCCAATGATAGATTTAATCCTCATCAAACTCTGGGTGATTACAACATCAATTTGGTTACCCAAAACCTAGTTTATTGTTGATGTCTGCTTAGGCCTTAGTCATTTAGTTGTACAAAATATGAGCACCTATACCAAAATAATAGGTCAACCGAAACTTCCTGTAGCCTAACGAAACTCTAGTACTATGTAATTTCTCTCTCAACTTCTAAAAATTTCATCTACAATCCTACTCAGAACACTTGCTCTACTTGTAACTATTTTATAAATTACAAAATTATGACATGCAATTTTTCCTTCACTGGTTCTAGCCACAATGTCTAACTTCAAGCGTCTAAATAAGCAGGGACGACTTCCAACATCAAATAATTAGTTTGATATATATCTCCAAGTTGAAGACTATGATCTGCAATTAAGAAATTAATATCCAGATTGTCTGTAACAACTGTCTTCCTTGGCATCGCACTTTTGCCACATACACTAGGGGCTAGTTCCCAGCCATGATGGATCACATTTCTACACCTGCAATAAGCTTTCAATACTGGATTTCTCATGATCTTGCAAAAGATCACCCAGCTCCCTTTTCATCCCTCTCGACTACCAATTTGTCACCCAATGAGTCTAGTTGCCATAGCATTTGCTTAAGTGACTCCACCATTCATGACATGGGTTTACGACAATTATTTAAAAACAAACTTCATACCAAGCACTTCCATTCACGACATGGGTTTACGGCAAAAATTTAAAATCAAACTTCATACCAAGCACTTCCATTCACAGGCCACTATAAGGCTTACTAAAATGTTGGACGCCTTCACATTTGAATAGTTCTAATAACCGTTTGAGTTGGACTGAGAGAAATAGATCTATAACTTCCACTAAAATAAAATGAATCGCATACATGCACAATGATGCTTGTCAAAATAGAGATGATATGAATGAAAGGAAAGAAGTTTTTCATTACAAGTCCCCAATGGTGTCCTCGTCATGCTCGACATGCAAGGCACTCGACGACATCGAACAATAACCACATCAAGAGGACAAAATACCATGGCACAATGAATTCACAAAATACAGTGAACAAATAGGAGTGTAGTAAACGTGAGAACGGATGCTAGATAGAAGAAAATTCAATAGCCATACCTGCAAATACCTCATGATGCTAGCATAAACTATATTTGATGCATATTGATGAAGTGACAATTTGTTTTCTTCAACTTTTTCCCATCAGAAGAACATCAAGCAAGGAAGAGTCTGAGTTCATGGAGTGCCCAAGAAATTGAATTGACAGAGACATCATGCATGGTGAAGACTTGAAAAAGTGACCACTCATTCTCCTATGGACCGCCCTCACACCAATAGATTCTGGTCAATTAGAAGCATAGTAGGTGAGCAAAGAACTAAACTTGGGATGCACCCTAGCAAGCTGTCAAACAAGCCTTGATAACCGAAGAGAGTGGCGAGTAGTGATGGTGAGGAGCCGCAGAGACCAAATAAAATTATGCTTTGATCTGAGCATGTGGCCATGCACTTCCAGAAATAATCAATTTTGATGTTGCAAACCACATCTCGGTCTTTGGTTACTACCTACTGACTTGTCATTAGTTTCACAGCAAGTCTCTTCATATTTCCAAATGCATGCCTCTTCGCATGACACAATTCTCTTCATATAATATTATCTCAAATATTATCATAAATATCTTCTCCAGCTATAAACACAATATGTAGGTATTATCTCAATTTCAACATATCACAAAATCAAAGAGAAACATCTCTACTATAGCTAAAATTTCAACACTAAAGGCATGAAAAAGATCTCGCGAAAAAAGAGGGCTACATATACTTTTCCGACTAATCAGTGGTATGATGAGTGCAAGACAGCCAAGAGTGTTGGCAGTGGGCCAGCATCCTTGGTAGGATTCGTGACATGGCTTAACTGCCTCCTATGGTTCTATAAGACTATTGGTTGTATCGGGCATTAAAAGGTCAATCTTTTGGTGCAATGCCAACCCATGCCTTTCTAACAAGTGGCATCAAAGCTTGGTCATAGGTTCGAATCCTGCAAGCCACGACAAGTAACGCTAGGAAAGGGATTGTTGGCAATGGGCCAGCATCCCTAGCAGGATTCACGACATGGCTTAACCGCCTCTTGTGGTTCTATAAGACTATTGGTTGTATCAAAAATTGACAGGTCGATCTTTTGGTGCAACGGAAACTCTGGCCTTTCTAACAAAGAGATCTATAAATGAGAAAGATACATGCATAGAAGACAAGAAGAAATATATAGAGTTGGTTCAATCAAAAAAGGGAGTACGTAAATGCAAGACAGGAGGAGTTAATAACTCTAAGCAAACACAATCCCAAAGATTTTTTGAAAGAACTACAGCAAAAGAAAGAACAAAATGAAAATAGTATTACTGATGCTCAATGGCTAGAATACGCAAAGGTTCTTTATGACCAGATTGATGACAAGGAATCCCCTCCCATTGTGATCACTTCTTTAGAACTCTTCACAGTGGATGATATCAAACTAGGAATAAACAAGTTAGCAAATGGTAAAGGAAAGTGACATTGACAGGCTTCGAGCTGAATTTCTAAAGTGGGGGGTAGATCTCCTTGCTCCTCACATAAAAGGGGTCTTTAACAAGGTCTAGTGTGGTTATCCCTTTATTTAAGAGTAGGGATATTAACAACCCATCTAATTATTGCACTATTATGATTAACCCTGTACTCGGCAAACTTTTTGGGAGAATGGTGGAGAATCAACAGCTAGACAGATGAGGAAGGAAAAAAAGCAAAAGGGCAAGCGGGTTTCAAACCTAAACATTCTACTATATATCATTGTGTCACTCTTAGGCATATGATAGAGAAAATATGGGACAAACAGGGAGAAGAAGCTTTTTGTTGTTTTGTGGGCTTCAAAAAAACATTTGATATAGTGCATAGAGATAAGCTTTGGAAAAGAATGGAAAAGTTTGGCATTCCAAACGCATATAGAGCAGCAGTGCATAGGCTTTATGAGAGAGTTAAATCAAAACTAAAAAGGGAATAATGGAGTGTTTTGGTAGTGATATTGGTGTAAAGCAAGAGTGCCCTTTATCCCCCACTTTATTTGGCTTATTTATTGATAAACTAGAATCGTGGCCAGATGAAATAGATGGTGAAGGGTTGAATTAGCTATGTATGTGGTGAAACTTCTTCTTTATGCCAATGATCTAATCTTAATATCAAAAATGGTTGAGGGATTAAAAGATCATTTAAAGGCTTTAGGATGCTTTTGTCAAGAAGTAGTGATGCAAGTGAACATTAGCAAGACTGAAATCATGATTTTTTCTTTGAAAAGAAAGGAGCATTTGGACTTTCTTTTCAAAGGCAGCTAGTTAGAAATTGTGAAAGAATACAAATATTTGGATATTGACTTCCACTACAGGCTCCGCTAGGAGACTTGTAGAGTGAAAAGGATTCAAGAAGGATGCAAAGCATCCTATCTGCTGCAACACAAATGTAGAAATGCCGAGCTTTGGGATTGGAAGACCAATAAAACTCTCTTTGGTCTGCTGGACACTCTAGTTGAACTTTATAAATGCGAGATTCAGAGGGGGCATGACAAAGTGCAGGTGGAGACAATTAGAGAGGCAATATCAAAGTCACTGCCTCAATGCCATCTGAAATACTATTAGCGGAAGCCGAAATGTACCCATTAGACACAGCAGCAATAACTCGGTTAATAAGTTATTTAAAGAAACTTGAGAACATGAATAACATTACCCCAAAACTACAATGAAAGAGGGCTTGGCTTGTAAGAAGAAGACTTGGATGAAACAAAACATAAATAGTTGAGCACATGGTGATAGGATTAACCTCAGACAGAAATAACAGTTACATGCAAATATAACCAATATCAAAAAATAATAGATCACACATAAGAAAACACAAGACACCAAGGTTTAACATGGTTCACCTAATCCCTGGGCTCCGTCCACCAACAGCAAGTCCAATATTATTATTATCCAATGATTACAACCTGATTATAATCCGTAATCCCTTATGAATCAATACTGTCACAAGAACCAATTTTCGCATCACACACACTATGAAAACCCCTAACTCTAAGCCCTTTTTATACAAATTTTTTGCCGCTTACAAAATTAGGATTAGAATAATAGAAAAATAGTAGTCGACATCTTTTACAATATAAGGGCATTTTTGGCTTCGAGGGCACTGCCCCCAAATAGACCCCACCTTGTACTACGACAGGAAGTGCACCTAAGGCACTGCCCCAGGACCCCGCAGGGGCGCTGCCCCTTGACCCCGTCTCAGGGGCATAGCCCCCAAACCCCCATAGAAATAATCTGGAGGGAAACTGCGACGAATAAACCTCCGAGTCTAATTAGGCTTTACATCACAACAATCTTCCACTTGAAGACTAATCAAGCTCCACAACAATAACCTCCCACTTGGAGACTGATCATAGCACTACTAATCCTGTAGCTCCCACTGGAGTATCAAAACACCCTGGACTCTATTGTTCTTTTATTTTTTTCAATCAAGAAGACCAACTGAAGCTGAAGAGGAGTTAAGCTTCTCCCTTGTCACTACTTTTGTAAACATATCCGCTGGATTTTCATTTGTATGTATCTTCTCCAGCTTTAACTGTCCATCATCCAAAACTGACCGAATGAAATAGTACCGCAACTGTATGTGTTTTGTCTTTGAATGCAGAACTAAATTCTTTGCAAGATGAATGGCACTCTGACTATCCTGTAAACAAATAATTATCCTTCTGAGGGTGTCCCAATTCTTCCAAGAAGAATTGAAGCCATATCATCTCCTTGGTTGCCTCCGTAGCAGCAACATACTCTGTCTCTGTAGTGGATAAAGCATTAACCTTCTGTAACCTATAAACCCAACTCATGGCTGTCCCACCAACAATAAACACATAACTTGTAGTACTCCACCTGGTATCAATATCCTCTGCCAAATCTGAGTCAACATATCTCTGTAAATCAGTAGTAGAGCCCCCAAAACGTAAACACTTACTAGATGCTCCTCTCAAATATTTGTGAATCCATTTAACTGCATTCCAATGCTCAATTCCTGGATGACTCATATACCTACTAACAACTTCCACTGCATGTGCAATATCTGACTTTGTACATACCATAGCATACATCAAGCTTCCTACAACAGAAGCATAAGGTATTTTGGACATCTTATCCTCCTTTTCTTGTATCTTTGGACACATCTCCTTAGTCAACTTCAAATGACCAAGTAAAGGTGTGCTGACAACTTTAGCATTCTACATAGAAAAACATTGCAACACCTTCTCAATATAATCAGCCTAAGATAATGTCAATTTCTTGTTCTTCGTATCTCTGCAAATCTTCATATCAAAGATTTGTTTTGCTGCCCCCAAATCCTTCATAGCAAATGCATGTGCTAACTGGCGTTTCAACCCCTTAATGTGATCCATGTTAGACCTAGCTACAAGCATATCATCAACATATAAACATAAAATAATGTAGCTGACATCATTCAACTTCTTAAAATAAACACAATGATCTAAATGACACCTACTATATCCATGCTCATGCATAAACTTGTCAAATTTCAGATACCATTGTCGAGGTGCTTCCTTCAAGCCATATAAACGTTTATTCAATCTGCACACTAAGTTCTCCTTACCTTTGACCTCAAATCCCTGTGGTAGTGCCATATATATCTCTTCATCCAAATTACCATGAAGGAAGGTTGTTTTAACATCAAGCTGCTCCAAATACAAATCTTCAACAGTCACAATACTTAAAACAGTGCGAATAGAAGTCATTTTAACAACAGGAGAAAATATCTTATCAAAATCAATGCCTTGTTTCTGTGCAAATCATTTTACAACTAACCTGACTTTAAATCATTTCTTACCTCCATCCTCTTCTTTCAACCTGTAAGACTCATTTATTCTGCAAAGCCTTTTTACCTACAAGCAAATTGCATAAATCTCATGTCTTATGTTTTAGCAAAAAGTCCAAATCCAATATCAGTAAGTAAAATAGAATACAAAGAAGGAGAAAATCTTTCTGAGAGTTTACTTATCCTTGTTGACTGTCTAACATTCACTAGGGTGTGTGGTATTTGTTGTTGCGGTTGTTGCAGATCATGAGGAATTGCTGGAACATTAGCTTTTGGAGTATCATCCAGCACTACATTCATCATTCTCTTTCTTCTCGTGTTACTGCAACAGATCTTTGTACAACACTTTCTCATTGAATATGACATCCCTGCTTCTTACAATTTTATGATTTTCAAAATCTTAAAGCCTATAAACAAATTCATTAATGTCATATCCAACAAATACACATTTCTTTGACTTAGCTTCCAGCTTGGTTCTATTTTCAGAGTCTATATGAGCAAATGCTTCACAACCAAAGGTTTTGAGAAAAAAATAACTCATCATCTTACCAATCCATGCTTCCTTTGGAATACCACAACCCGAAGGAGTAGATGGACCTCTATTAACCAAATATACAGTAGTATTGACAGCCTTCGCCCACATGTTTAATAGCAACCTAGCATGTAACCTCATACTTCTTGCACGCTCCATTATAGTCATGTTCATGCGTTTAGCCACTCCATTTTCTTGTGGAGTCCTTGGAACTGTTTTATATCTATGAATACCATTAGTGGAACAATAATCTTCAAATTCATGACTACAATACTCACCATCATTATCAAATCTGAGGCATTTTAATTTCTTTCTAGTCTCATTTTCAACCAAGCATTTCCATTTCTTAAAAGTTTGAAATACATCAGATATTTGTCTAAGAAAATAAACCCCATACTTTTCTAGTTGCATCGTCAATAAATGGAACATAATAATGAAAGCCACCAAGGGAAGATACCTGAGCTAGTCCCCATACATTTGTATGCACAAGCTCTAATTTCTCACCTTTATTTTCCTTCCTTCACAAAACTCACTCTCTTTTATTTTTCATACACACAACTTTCACAAAAATCCATATTAACACATTTCAGACCTGGTAAAACTTTCTTTGAATGAAGTACTTTCATACCTTTCTCACACATGTGCCCAAGTCTGTTGTGGCACTACGTTGTATCAAAATCTATGGCAACTATTTGTTCTCCCTGCTCAACTATAGCAATTGTTCCAAAACATTCATTTTCCTCTGAAACAATCAAAGTAGAAGGAATAATATGACCTATACAAAGATATAAGATGCCTACTTTCACACCTTTTACTACTACAAGGGAATGAAACCTTCCAATTTTTATCATTAAAAGTAATTACACAACCCCCATCACCGAGTTGCCTTGCTGAAATTAAATTCCTACTCAGCCTTAAAACATGTCTTACCTCATGTAGTAGCCAATGATTCCCATTCTCCAACTTAATCTTAACTTTTTCCTTTCCAACAAGCCCAAAATCACCTTGGACATAATCAATGAAATAACCTCTATGAGGTGTAGCATGAAATGAAGCACCAGACTCTAAAACCCATGAATCATCAACACTTTCTAAAGACAGAAGCAAAGCATCCTCTTCGGATTTGTTACTTACCATATTTGCCTCCTTGATCCCTTCTGGTTTATCTCTTTCATTGTTCTTTCGAGTCCAGCAATCTTTCTTCTTATGCCCTATTTTACCACAATACCAGCAATCTCTCGTTCCTCTGGATTGAGACCTCTTGCCCTTTGACTTTCCTCTTGATTTCCCATGATTTTCAGAATTATTTCCTCTCTCAGCTCTTCTGCCTCTACTTTGTGTATTCAAAGCACTTCCTAATGGAGATCCACTAGAGGATTTCCTACAAGTTTCTTCACTTAAAATAACACCGATCACATCATCATATTTTAGAGTATTAGATCCAGAAACATAATTACTCATAGTCATTACCAAGCCATTCCAGCTTTCAGGCAAAGAACACAAAATCAAGAAACCCCTAATTTCTTCATCAAAATTAATACCCACAAATGATAACTGACTAATAATAGTATTAAACTCATTTAAATAATTTGCAACAGATTCACCCTCTACCATTTTCATATTAAATAAACGTTTCATGAGAAATACCTTATTTGAAGCGGAGGGCTTTTTATACAATTTCAATAGGGTTTCCATCAACTCTTCCATCGTCTTCGCTTTTGTAATGTTAAATGTCACTAATGGTGCCAAGCATAACCGAATGCTTCTAAGTGCCTTTCTGTCTAAAATCTCTCATTTCTCATTTGTCAAAGTTCCCTGATTTTTAATTTT
This sequence comes from Cupressus sempervirens, assembly GCA_028749045.1. Classification (NCBI taxonomy): domain Eukaryota; kingdom Viridiplantae; phylum Streptophyta; class Pinopsida; order Cupressales; family Cupressaceae; genus Cupressus; species Cupressus sempervirens. Next base: position 772,516,088 of record CM053784.1, on the reverse strand, counting down.
TCCTTTCAATGGCTTCCATAAATCCTTTTGATAGAGATAATCCTTCGTTTGCATCTTCCATAACTAAAAGTTCTGCCCATTAAACTTGTCAACCCTTAGCTTACCCTCGTCTGTCATTGCTCCCACTCAACTTTGAAACTCCCACTCAACCGTGAGACCTTCCTGCAAAGGATTGCTAAAAAAACGACGACGGCCTTGACGGAGCCTAAAAATTTAGGTCTCCACTTGTGAAATGATGTTGACAACTGAAGATATCAGAAGCCTATATCACGAAACTTGTCAGAGAAGATCGACATTTCAAATTCTGAATATATTGATGAAGATAATCATAATGATGCAGATATTTCATAAAGGCACAAAGAGATTTTTAAAGAATTCTTGAAACAAAGCAAGCAATTAGATGCATCAGTAAAGGATCCTCTGAGGGTTTACATCAGATAACAATAAAATATGCAGCAATCAATGCTGTTAGGCCTGGGCTTAGTCATATAGGGAAGAGAATGTCTTCTTTTGGTAGTTATCCTGGAGAAGCATCTACAGTTCCAGAGGAGACAGATTTTTGGCTAGATAGCTGCTATAGCTGTTCGGTAGATCAAGATAAATGTGCAAGTGCTGGAAAAGATAAATCTTATCATGGTTCTTTTGGGCAACGAAACCACCAGGCAGTGAAGATGTCTAATCATGTTGATAGAGGTCTGTTGATGGATGATAAGAGCAGATTGATAAGGACGCAAATGGACACCAAAATTTCTGGAGAGGCTGTATTCCTTGAAAGCATATCTAATAATACAATGAATCATGAGAGACACAGATTGTAGAGCTCCAATCTGCATTCTAATTCTAGGAGTGGCAAAGGTAATTTCATATTGGTGACGGAATGTGAACAGTTATCTTCATCTGGACAAAAGACTCGAGGGCATTGAAATAGACAGAAGAGTAACACCCAAATACCAGAATGTGGCACATATACATACATCCCTAAAGCATCTGTAAAACATGAAAATAGTCCAATTGCTGAGAACAGTGTGATAGGACTTCCAGATTCACTTCCACATAATCATTTACCTATTTCTGGCTCCAAAAAACATGGTAGACAACCTGTTGCAGCACTGGCAAGACCAGGTCTAAAACAAGGTGTGCAGATATTTAGTGAGAAATCCGGAGTTGCTTCAGGTGAAAACAACTCATAGACATTAAGGCAGCTTCATGCTAAAGAAGACAACGAAGAATGTTTTCAGGCAGATATTGAGCAAGCAGTTCGGCAAAGTCTTTATGCTACCAAAACTGAAGGTGGATATCTTATAACAGATGGCATTGTACAAACCTCTGTTTTGCATCTAAAAGTGATGACTGGAGTGGATACTTTGGGGAAAGGACTACAGAATGAAGTTGGCGAGTGCAACTGCTTGTTAAATATTATCATACAATCACTATGGCATTTACAGAGAATGCAGCAGGAGCTTCTTGTACTGTCAAAATCCCTGCATGTTCATGTGGGCTATCCTTGTGTGTCTGTGCACTCCACAGTATTTTTCTCGCTTTAAGCTTCTAGACCAGTATCCAGGATGCATGAGGAACGTTTTCAGAACGGAGGAATGCATTCAAAGTAGTACATAATGAATATTGAGAGTGAGAAACACATTGGGTATAAATGCTACAGAAAATCTGATACAAGAAGAGCCTGTTAAGGAATATTTATCAGTGCAGACGAATTATAATGCTGCTTTGGCATCCAGAGCAATTGTAGAAGAGCTTTCAGGTATTCCTGTGACAGTGGAAATTACAAGTGATTTGTTTGATAGACAAGGACCAATATATAGAAAGGACATTGCAGTCTTTGTTAATCAGTCTGGAGAAAAAGCAGATACATATGCATTGACACAAATTCTCCAGCAATTATTTGGTGAAAAGTATATATGGTGATGAAAGGAACCTCTGCCTGAAGGGACACGCACAGGATAAACCACTGGAAGGCTATTAATCGTTGTCGAGAGGACTCCATTAATTGTACCTGTAAACTGTAGCGAAATCAACCCAATGGTAATAATTTATCTTTGTGTTGCTAATCGCATGAGGTATGGCCGGATTTTGTCTTCAGCAAGGGGTTTCACGTCTTGCGCTTTTGTTGCTTCACGCTATGAGTAAATTCTCAGGCGAAGTATTTCCCAGGATTGCGTGAGTGGTAGTTCTGCCTATTCATCATTAGTTTGACGTTTTGTGTTTTGTTTTGCAGGTCCAGGTGCATGGGAAAATCTGGAGCGATCAAACATTCAAAATAGAGGATTATTCATATTACTAATTTTATCTTCGGATAAAGTTTATTGGCATCGATTATACAAAGTTTGTATTAAGAATAAACTTCCAAGATATTTAAAGGGAGTTACAATTAGTTTGTTGTTATGAAGAGTTGCATCATTTTGAAAAAATTAGATGCCGAATGGGTGTGTCTATTCACCCAAACACCCTTTCGTCGCCTATAAATATATGATGTGAAATCAAAACAAAGAGACACTTATGACATTATTCATTATTCATATTTTTAATTTTTATCTATCGTATACATTATGATATATTATATTTTTCCAATTGGCAGTGAAATGGACTTTTGAACTAAGCCTGTGGATTTGAGTTAGTGAGTGGATTTTGTGCGGTCCAGATATGTTCGCAATAGATGGATCTTCTGTAAGGAATGTCTCTATTGTGATTTTATTTTCGGCATTATTATTTATTTTATATTTTGGAGTTTTAAATTATTATTAAGTTGTATCCTTTATAAATGTTTTTTATTTATTTTCCATAAATATTTTAATATTTGGATAAGTGGATTGGATCATTATTGCATTTTAAATTTGATAAACGCAAATATTGTGAAATATTTTATTGTTTCTGTATTTACGTCTAATTTGTCTCCACAGGAGTTAAAGTGCATTTTAGATATATAATTGATCTGTCGCGTCTGAATTATTAAATTTATTTATAGTTTAATATATTAAACTTTATAAAGTTGTACGTTTCAACTAATAATGTTGACTCTGATTGCCCATTTAATTAGGCACTAGTCTTTCACTCCTGATTTATGATCCATATGCTGGCAATTGTTTCATTTCTCGCCTTAGAGGAATTAATATATTCATCTGTTGCATTAATCCATATTTATTCTTTATTTAAACATTACTTCAATCATTTACTTTTCTTCTCAATTCATAAATTGCAAATTTAAAGTTCACCTATTTTTCTTGCCATTTGGAAAACTTTTATTGTCTTTGTGTTCTAATCAATCTGCTTTAAGCATCTTGGACTTTAAGTGTTTCGTCCAGGATCAGGTACACCCGCCTCGGTCTTGCAGAGTCGGAAGTGCAGGGAACTCGGACCGTGTTGTTCAGTTCCGTCAAGTTGGCCTTAACCAGTTGGATATCCCAGCATCGAGCAAGCAAGGCTCGTAGGATTCCAATCTACGGTTTTGGGAACCAACAGACCTAGCTAAATTTTAAAAAAAACGACGACCGTCTGGCTCTGATACCACTTGATAGTATTAACCTCAGATAGAAATAACCAATATCAGAAAATAATAGATCGCACATAAGAGAATACAAGACACCATGGTTTAACATGGTTCACCCAATCCCTGGGCTACATCCACCAACAGCAAATCCAATATTATTATTATCCAATGATTACAACCTGATTACAATCTGTAATCTCTTAACAGCTCAATACCGCTACAAGAACCAATTTTCGCATCACGCACACTATGAAATCCCTAACCCTAAGCCATTTTTATACAAACTTTTTGCCGCTTACAAAATTAGGACTAGAATAATAGAAAAATAGTAGCCGATGCCTTTTACAATATAAGGACATTTTTGGCTTTCCGAAAACCCCCGTAGGAGCATTGCCCCTTGACCCCACCCTGTACTGCGACAGAGAGCGCACTTAAGGCGCTGCCCCTTGACCCCATCTTGGGGGCACATCCCCGTAAAAATAATATAGAGGGAAACCAGGCCGAATAAACCTCTGAGTCTGATTAGGCTCCACATCACAACACATGGAACATCAAGTTGCACGATTTTCCTACCACCAATGTGGAAATAAAGAAGTTTGTCATGGGAAAATTTCAAACTACCATGTGGTCTCATAACATGGTCGAAAAAAGGCACATTATATTGAAGTGTTCAACCCTTTCAGAGGACAAGGGGATCAAACTTAACTTGGGTCAGCTATTAATGGTAAGGCTAGGGTGTTACCAGCTCAATTGAGGACAAGTTCACATCATCTCAAATGCAAAACGAGTAGATGGAAAAGGCCTAAGAGAAGTGGGAGGAGAGGGTCTGCGAGTTTTGGAAAAAAGGGATTGTTGAAACTGAATGGAACTTTTCATTGAGTGCACGGCATATGAGGACATCCGAGCCAGTAAGGGGTCATCTTAGAGGCAGGCATAAGCATACATAGTTTATTTGAGGAGGATAAGATGCGGCAGACTGCTAGTTTGACTGTCATGATTCATAGCAGGAGATTAGATCTGGAAAGAAATATGAATTAGTGTAAGGTTTTTGACTCATGGTCCCCTAGGCCAATGGTCTCGTCATTAAAATTCTTCATTTATTCATTCACGATGATAGGAGTTTTTCAGGAGAGAGAGAGAGAGAGGAGGAGGAGGAGGGGCAGCATGGCTGTAAACTAAAACCTAAAGGCTAAAATGCATTTAAACAATATAGTAAAAATTGAAATCTACAAAATAAAATCCGGGCGAAAAACTTCTTAAGCACATATCCCGAATATGATCTTTAAGTAATTTTCATTACACTGAAATGTGATTTCTCTAGCAATTAGCATATGCATCAGCAGCGCATTGCAAAACTAGCTTTCCCAAGAATTAAAAACTACTTTGGTTGGCATTATACTGAAACACTTTTAAGTGTTTCGTAATCCCAGGCCGCTATATAAAATAAGAAAAAAAAAATGCTATTAGAGAATCCTATAAAATAATTGATAATTGAAAAGCCTGTTTACTTCTGCCTACTTCAAAATTGATTTCATATACGAAAAGATCCAGGGTTTGATTGAACTGACCACTGACAAAATTAATTTCAATTCGAACAGTTCGTGTCCGGCTGTAAATGGCCTGCGTAATACTCTTCAACAAGTATGCAGTGAATTACGGACAGTTATCATGGGGAGGAATAAACCAGTAGAACAAATTATCGCAGGTATTTGATTAAATCGCAATGATAAGCAAATGCTGACTTAATGTAGTAATTAATCATAGAAAATTATGAACGTCGGATTTCTATGTAATAAAGCGAGTTGGAGATGTTTAAACAATTGAAAATGGCCTAAAAAGGAAATGGAAATGGAAATGAATTCGTTATGCTTATGTTATAGAGTTATTAGGATTTGTAGGCTACGATATTCATTAGGGGAAAGGTACTAATTGTTATTAATTTGTGTATTTAATTAAGGTAGTAAATTTTATAGGATTTCTATTTCTTCTTTTTTGGTTGTTTTTGTTTGTGATTTAACTATTTAAAATTAAGGTTTTGACTTTTAAGTAATAATGATGTATTTTGGAGGAAATATTATGTGTAAAAGAGTTTAAAAGTGGTCTCAAAAAAGTGTTGACATATACAAGACTCTTATGGCCTTAATATATGCTCATTACATATTTAATAATTAATTTAAAAACTCCAATTTCAAAATTAAAAAGTACATGATTGCAAGTGTTTAGGTGTATGGGCTTGTTCACTTGTTTCACTTTTGCATTAGGAAAGTGGGCACATTAAATCCCCCATGTCCCTTTAAGGTCTATTGTTGACAACATAGATGTCTTCTTGTGAATGCATGTCCAAACTTTTGGAACCCTAAAATCAAAGATTTCAACTCATTTGGGCATTTTCTCTTTTGGTTCCCTTGTAAAATTGTGAAGCCTTTGGTCTACGACCATTTGGCATCCACTTTGCAACCACTAGGTAACGTGCACCCATCGAGCATGCTTCCTTTATTGTATGCATAGTGATGAAAGTATCTCAATGATTGTCTCAGTGTCGTTGATGGTTTCATTTGACTCTAAAATGATTGTCTTGATGGTGTAGTGGGTTTCATTAAAATGTTTAGTATTTGGTATACGTTAAGGAGGGTTTCATTTTATTGTTAAATGATTATCCTTATGCATAAAGGGTTACATAAAAGTGATAAAGTTTGTCTCTTTGCACATGCATTTTTCTTTATTTTGCCATTATTTTCTCAAATGGTGTTCAAGGTTTTTCTCAAATGATTGCATTATTTTTGTATGGCCTGGTGCCACTCATTATCTCAATGGTTATCTCTATGTCAATGAGGGTTTCGTTTAATGGTCAAATGATTATGTCAATAGTCTCATGATTTTTATTAAAATATTCATTATTTGGTATATGTCATGAAGGGTTGCAATTTGTTGTAATGAGGTGCAATACAGAAAAGTGTTAGAAAATAGTAAAAATAAAGCAAAATCTTGAACTTCTTACCTTGATTGATCTCCAACTAACTCCAAAAATAGTTTCCAGGGCCTTTTATGTGCTATTGGATCACTAGTGCCCATTCCCAAGTGATTGTTGGGCTCAAAGTTGCATTCTTCCAACATTTTGCATAAATTTTACAACTTTTGTGCTATTTTGCACTTCTACTACTCCAAACTACTTCTAAGTGACCCAAATCACCTAGAAACCACTCCAAAGACCTAATTTACCCTGGGACAAACTTCCTAAACATACTTTACCCCATGACCACCCTTGGTGGCTCAAGACCTTAAATTTGACCAAGGGCACTAATCAAGGTTCACAAACCAAAATGGGTCTAATGAGGCTTAGTCTTACAAGATTTGTTACCTTTAGACCTTAATAAATCACTAATTACAATTCACAACAAAATGATTAAGGTGCTCCTCCATCACCCCTCCCTATATATTGCATCCACCTATTATTTGTAATCTCCCCCTCTTATATGGGGTTTCTTTTTTTTACTTTAGAGTGATTATATCAATATTGTCCAATGTTTCATTGAAATGATTTTCAATAATTTTGGCAATTGCATATGTGAGTGTGTGTGTGTGTGTATCTATGTACATATATATTTATGTGTATATACATATATACATATGTATGTATGTATGTATTATATATGTGTGTGTGTATGTGTGTGTATATGTATGTTATATACATATACACATTTATATGTATTTATATGTATATGTATTTATGTATGTATATATACATACATACATACATACATATATACATGTAAATGTATATATGTATGTATGTATATACACATATATGTGTTTATATGTATGTATATATACATATACACATTTATATGTATTTATATATGTATATGTATGTATGTATGTATATGTATATGTATATGTATATGTATATGTATATGTATATGTATATGTATATGTGTATATACATATATGTGTGTACACACACACACATACACATATATACATGTGCGTGTCCATGTGCATAAATATATTTATATTTTCATAATTATGTAATTGTATGCATATAACTATATTCACATACGTAGATATTATTTTCATAATTAAATAATCCCCTAATACAAATATTTGTTTATTGTTAGGGTCTAAAACATATAGAAATTTGTTATTTTCTATCACTTTGTGATTATTTATTCTTGGGGTCTAAATATATAAATTGTAGTCTCATACATTGTATAATCATATATCAATTGCATCCATGCCACATACATCTTATAATTCACATTAAGATTTCAAAATCAATACACAAATTATAATAACAACATATGTATAAATATTTTTAATATTATTGTTGTCACAAAAATTTTCACCCTTACCTGAAGTTTGACCTAAAGGCAACCTTGTGAAACATGGAAACAATCTCCAAGTTGTGGGACTTGAACAATGAGATTGAGTCTCTAGAGAAGGCTGACTTCCTCACTATCAGGATGCACCTAACTACTTCTTTGAAAGAAAAGAAGGGAGAAGGAAATGCATGAAATCAAACTACCTAGTCTAATCCAAAGGGGTGATACACCAAATAGTATGTTTAGTCTTATCTCTGCTTAGAACTGCATAGTTCATCAATATAATCCCAAAGTACGCAGATTCAATCTTTGCTTTAACTCAACAACCATATGTAGATCAAAAACCAATAGAATGTTATAAGGAAGGAGCTTTACTTTATATCATTTAAAGGCAAAATAGATACAACATACAGATTGAAGAATGGAAGAAACACATTAATAGAAGGCAAGAAGATATTGTACAACATATTAATGGAAGAAAGAGGTACAACAAAGAAGCATATTCACTCAAAGGAAAAGGAAATTACAGTAGCAGAGCATGCAATACATATGATACAAAATTAGATAAGAGACCAACCCTTTTAAAGAGTTACAAAATTTTCCTTAATAACTTAGACATAATTGAGAAGACTTCAACTTGAACCCTGAAACTCAACCACTGTCATCAAGTTCCAAAGAACAATAACTACCAATTCGAGGAAAATTTGATCGGATGCAAGTCCATATGCAAGAAATCTTATCTTTATGTGCAAACTCAGGCCCTGAAGAGACAGAAGCGGTGGTCATAACTGCTCTGACCCAGAGATGGATTACCATGGTAGTGGTAGAATGAGATTTGCATTTATCAAGGATTGAAAATACCAAAAGGTGGTCGCAGCTGATCAAAGGATTTTTTCACCATCCATGAGCCACTTTGATAGTGTTCGCAACAACGATAGGTCAGATGTTTCATCAAGTCAATTGAACTTAACCGTCAACCTCACCACATGGCCTTGTATCTTTTAAGTGTTCTACCAGATCATCCTGCTTTTCTAACTGTTATGTCAAACTTATGATGATGTGCTTGCTCTTTATCATTGCTTCTCAACCTAATTTCTTCATTGATTGCATGGCTTTGTGAAATTGTGACCTCTTCATTTTATGCTTTATTGCTACTTTGTAGTTGTCTATCATTGTAGTTCACTAACCACTACAACCTAGCGATGACCATGAAACTTACTCTTCACATTTTTGCAGTGGTTTAGAATTTAACTTTCCTTTTACCTATGATCTTGTGATGCTTTAGATATTAATTTTTACCTCTTCACAACTGCTAGATATAAAGCTTGCCTTAACTGTGCAACGTTGTGATCACTGTCTTAGATGACTATTGTCTTGTTTCATAGCTTCGCAACTCAAACTGTCACTGTAATTTAGACTCTTGCGATGATGCGATAACTATTTCCTTTAACTATCAAATGCTCCTCATAGTCTCACAACTCAAAAAAATTGTTCATGGCTTAACTGTGCAAAGTTGTGTCCTTAAGTTTTTCCCACTTCGCTACCCTTACCTCAAGTTAATTTGAACTGCATGTGATAATGCGAAAACTATCTGACTTTAAACTTTTTTTGGTTTTGTAGCCTCGCAACCCTAAAATTTAACCACATCTTTAACCTCGTGAAGATGTGATCATGAGAATTTCACTACTTTGTCACTTAAACCAAAGATTAGCATTAACTCCATGCGATACTACGACTACATAGGCCTTAACTATCCTGGTTACTTTTTGCACCCTCACAACTTTATCTCTTTATTGATTATGTTGACATGCGAGGCTACAAAGACTTCTTTGAACTATTGATTGCTTCGTCACAACCACTTATTGCTCTCTATCTTTTAACCCAATGATGTTGCAATAACCTCTTGGAGTTAACATTTGCTTTGAATGCAACCTCGTAGCTTGAATTCTTAACTCATCTTTTAACCCTATGAATCTGCAATCAAAGCATTTCACTGCTTCACCACCTTAACCCTGGGTTACTCTTAGCTATTTGCAATGATGTGATAACCATTTAACTTAACTATTATTATCTTTTGCACCTTTGCAACTTAGAAACTGGAGTCTATATGACCACTTGTGACCATACGATCTCCTGCCTTTACCTTTTTGGCAAATAGGACATGTGTCATCTCGTTGCTTTCTCGCTTTGGCTAAACTTCATGCAACTTTAGAAAGTGAGAATATGATAGCCATTGATCTAACAAGATCCAATGGTTTCTATATAACCGAAGTTCCTTTGTCATAGTTAGCACCTTTGACCAACCTGAACATGCTACTCTGTCAACTTTATCTAACACATTCCTTTTTGTAGCCCACAGCTAAGTCCTTCCCCGCTACTTCCACATTTCAGACACTCGCTTTCTCACTTTGGCTATATTTCATGCACCTTTAGAAAGCAAGATTATGACAAGCATTGATCTATTTCCAAATTAGTAGTCGTGATTTATCGCGGACCTTTGAGACATTTCTTCCTTCAATACTCCATGAACTCCCAAAATGGCGACACTTGTCCAATGCTACGTCACCACCACCTAGTCCCATTGAAAATGGACTTAGGGAAAATATAAAGATAGACACGTGAATGATTTAAATGAATAGGGAGCAAGGTCAACACTTTGAGTGAAAGAACCTACCAAGGGAACCCAACTTAAGTAACACATAGGTAATCCACCCCTTCAAAAAGGGAATACAAAATTATATCATTGAAGGAGATAACTAGGGTTTTAGTTAGGTTTTAGCCACATGCCTGGCACACTCTACAACTTTGATGCCATGAATAGATATCTCTGATCAAATATCAATGATGATGACAAGGGAATAAAGGTGGGGGGGGGGGGCTAAAATAGCTAACAATTATCATAGTTGCATTTTTATCTTTTCGCATTATTTATGTCATATGTATTTGTAAAATATGATTTTATGCATGCCTTGGAAGGTATCAATATATATGTGTGCATAATTATATACATTGGTGGAAGATTTTATTTTTCTACTAAGTGATTATCTTTGTAGTATTAAGGGTTACATTAAAATTTTCTACTCATGTGTATTGTATACATACATATGTATACACATGTATATTATATATAGAATTACATAATCCCCAAATGCATTCTAGGTTTGGTTTTTACTATTCCATAATGTTTGGACATGTGTCTAAGAGAAGGCATGTGCATAGCTAACCATTGACATAAAAGGAAAATGATGGATTAAGTGTTCACCATTTCCTAATGCAAAAGTGAAACATATGAACATAACCATGTGCCTAAACACTTGCACTTAGGTACTTATTAACTTTGAAATTGGGCTTTTTTAAATTCTTTGATGTGCATGTATACATGCATTTGTGCATGTATATGTGTATGTGTATGTGTACGTGTATGTGTATGTGTATGTGTATGTGTATGTGTACGTGTATGTGTATGTGTATGTGTATGTGTATGTAGTGTGTGTGTAGATATACATATATGTGTGTGTGTGCACATATATGCATTCATATACTAACATGGAACTTTGTATGTTGCACTGTAGACCCAAGGCTTCAATATCATTCATGTTATGGTTTTGTTAATGACATACATGTTTATCCTAATAATGAGATGTAATGTTGGTAGAAATCAAACTTAAATTCTAGATACAAGTATGGAATTGTCGATTATTTCTCAATGATATTCTCATTAAAAATAATCACAAATGATTGAATTCACTTTTCACATTGATGTGAAATTACAATAGAGATTTTCAAGGGTCATTATTATCATAAAATCATTATATAATTTTAATGAGTTTGTTGTTGTGCATGGAATATTGCAAGGATGATTTGATGTGAGAACGTTACTACCCTGGTTGTTACATTTTTTTTTGCAAGTAGAGATGTATGAGAGGTGTACCAATTATTTGGATGTTCAACATATCAATGTAATTATGTTTGTCTAAATAGTAATTTGGTAGGGAGGGTCCTTCAGTTAGCCCTAATCTCTTCTGGGACTCTTTAGGGATCTTCTCTTGGCCTTAATAGGGTTCCTGCTATGACCCTGTACTATAGAAATTCCTTATACAACTCCTCTCACTCTAAGGACCTCTCTATCAATCTAGCACTTCACACTCCTTTCACTTTGCTTCTTGGACTCAATGCACTAAGTCCTTTACTAGATCACCATGATCATAATCAAATCAAATTTGGATGGAGGGGCTTCTTTACCACTTGTTTCCATCAGTTTTGTGTGACTTTATTCTCATCTCCCATAGTTTTGTTATCGACTTCTCAAAACCCTTAGAATTAGGCCTAGTAACCTTTTAGCCCCAATTAGGCCTCCATTTGAGATTTTTGGACTTTACAACTTCCTTCACAAGGCTAGAAAATAATCACCATTTTGGATACCATTTTCAAGGTACTTAAAGATTCTCAAGGTTCTAGGGTTTCAAACTATCAGTACACCTCCTTCCTAGAAATGGGCCTAATATTAAGGGGTTCTAGCTTATTTGTGTTGTCTAACCTTCAAGGGATTCAAATAACAAACAAATGAACTCAACTTATCTCCAAACCCTACCCAATGATCCTCCAAAACTAGTCTATGACTCCATGACCTTGGATTACACAGACCAATCCATTAACCCTTCCTTCAAAGCTCTACAACAATCAACTCACCTAGTCGGGTATCACTGAACTCACCTAGGACTTGATGCTAAATATAGAAAACCTACAAGTTATCAATCCAAATTCCATATTTACAATGTATATACAATTCCCTAATAGATTCTAAGATGTCGTACTGATCCAACTATTGAATTTCAAGTTAGAGTCATTCTAAGTCTTCCTACTTTATACAAGCCAGTGAACTGGTCATAGAGAAAATATTTTATTTACACCTATCAAAAAAATAGAATAGAAACCCAAAACACACACACACACACACACACACACACACACACACACACACACACACACACACACACACACAAGTAGATTAAATTCCATATCTATACATGCATTCAAGTCACTCAAGTCAATCCATTAAAGTGTAGATGTTTGAGGTGGAAGGCAATTTTGACAACGTTTACAACCTAATGATATGCTTTCATTAATCAATTCCATAAAATGGAACTCTAACCTTTTCCTTTGACTTGTAATGAGCTTATATAGATCTTGTGCACATGTTTCATTTTTTTCTTCAGACCCACAACCAATTTTTGGGTAGTTTGCAAAATATTGTCAATGTTGTCATTTACAACATTGTGAAGTTGAAATGTTGTCATTAACAACTTTTGCATTTTGAGTACTTTGACATTTTAAGTGCCCATGAACACCTCAAATGGGCCTATAATGATTACTTTAACATGATTACACCCTCCTAATACCATTTCACCTATTTCCACACTTATTGGAGTTCAATTGTCTATTTGACCAACTTTGACCCATGTTGACAACTTGTTTTTTACATGACAACTTTTAACAATACTTTGGTAAACTTTTGCCAAACTTGTCCTGACTTCCTAGAAGACTAAAAAGCACACTTGGGACTTCGTTTTAGTCCTTATTCTTTAGTTGTTAGATTATGGTGACTGATCAGGAAAGTACTGCACATACTTCACTGATATCCGGAAAAAATTTTTTGGTACTATTCGTAGATTCGCCACTAAAGTTATGGCTAATTTATGGTCGACATGTTATAACCCTAAATCGATTTAATACTTGTATAAAAGGGTTTAGGGTTGGGTATTTTCATTATGTTGTGATGCGAAATTGCTTCTTGTGGCGGTATTGAGCTGTAAGGGATTACAGATTGTAATCAGGTTGTAATCACTGGATTATAATAATATTGGACTTGTTGTTTGGTGGACGTAGCCCAGGGATTGGGTGAAACACATTAAATCTTGGTGCCTTGTGTTCATTTCTGTGTGATCTATTATTTTCTGTAATTGGTTATATTTGCATGTAGTTTTTATTTCTATCTGTGGTTTATCCTAACAAGTTGTATCAGAGCGAGGTTGTCTTTCAGTTATCCTTTGCAGGAAAGTCTCATGGTTAAGTGGGAGTCTCATGGTTGAGTGGGGGCGATGGTAGATGAGGGTAAGCTAAGGGTTGACAGGTTTAATGGGCAAAACTTCCAGTTATGGAAGATGCAAATGGAAGACTATTTGTATCAAAAGGATTTATGGAAGCCATTGGAAGGCAAAGCCAAGAATCAGGGAACAATGTTAGATGCTAAATGGGATCTTTTGGACAAAAAGGCACTCAGAAGCATTCGATTATGCTTGGCACCATCGGTGGCATTTAATATTACAAAAGAAAAGACGACAGAAGAGTTGATGAAAACCCTAGTGACACTATATGAAAAGCCCTCCACTTCAAACAAGGTATTTCTCATGAAGCATTTATTTAATATGAAAATGGCAGAAGTTGGATTTGTTGTAGATCATTTAAATGAGTTTAATACTATTACTAGTCAGTTATCTTCTATGGGTATCAATTTTGATGAATAAATTAGGGCTCTCTTGATTTTGTGTTCTTTTCCTGAAAGTTGGAATGGCTTGGTAATGGCGGTGAGTAATTCTGTTCCTGGATCTAGTACCCTAAAATATGATGATGTGATCGGTGTTGTTTTGAGTGAGGAAACTCGTAGGAAATCCTCAGGTGGATCTACATCAGGAAGTGCTTTGAATACACAAAGCAGGGGCAGAACAACTGAGATAGGAAGTAACTCTGGAAATCGTGAGAAATCAAGAGGAAAGTCAAAGGGGAAGAGGTCTCAATCGAGAGGACCAAATGATTGCTGGTATTGTGGGAAACCAGGGCACAAAAAGAAAGATTGCTGGAATCAAAAGAAAAATGAAGGAGATAAATTAGATGGAGACAAGGAGGCAAATGTGGTAAGTAACAAATCCAAAGAGGATGCTTTGCTTCTGTCTTTAGAAAGTGTTGATGATTCATGGGTTTTAGATTCTGGTGCTTCATTTCATGCTACACCTCATAGAGGTTATTTCATTGATTATGTCGAAGGGGATTTTGGGCTTGTTTATTTGAGGGATAATGAACCCTGTCAGATTGTTGGAAAGGGAAAAATTAAGATTAAGTTGCAGAATGGGAATCATTGGCTACTACATGAGGTAAGACATGTTCCAAGGCTGAGTAGGAATTTAATTTCAGCAGGGAAACTCGGTGATGAGGGTTGTGTAGTTACTTTTAATGATAAAAATTGGAAGGTTTCAAAAGGTTCCCTTGTAGTAGTAAAAGGTGTGAAAGTAGGCACCTTATATCTTTGTACAGGTCATATTGTTCCTTCTACTTTGATTGTTTTAGAGAAAAGTGAATGTTCAGGAACAATTATTGCAATTAAGCAGGGAGAACAAATAGCTGCTATAGATTCTGATACAGCGTTGTGGCACAACAAACTTTGACACATGAGTGAGAAAGGTATGAAAGTACTTCATTCAAAGAAAGTTTTACCAGGTCTAAAATGTGTCAATATGGATTTTTGTGAAAGTTGTGTGTATGGAAAACAAAAGAGAGTGAGTTTTGTAAAGGCTGGGAAGGAAAACAAAAAGGAGAAATTAGAACTTGTGCATACAGATGAATCGGGACTAGCTCAGGTATCTTCCCTTGGTGGCTCTCATTATTATGTTACATTTATTGATGATGCAACTAGAAAAGTATGGGTTTATTTCCTTAGATAGAAATCTGATGTATTTCAAACTTTTAAGAAATGGAAATGCTTGGTTGAAAATGAGACTGGTAAGAAATTAAAATGTCTCAGATTTGATAATGGTGGTGAGTATTGCAGTCATGAATTTGAAGATTATTTCTCCACTAATGGTATTCGTAGATAAAAAACTGTTCCAAGGACTCCATAGGAAAATGAAGTGGCTGAACGCATGAACAGGACTATAATGAAGCGCGCAAGGAGCATGAGGTTTCATGTTGGGTTGCCCTTACAAATGTGGGCGGAGGCTATCAATACTACAATATATTTGATTAATAGAGGTCCCTCTACTCCTTTGGGCTGTGGTATTCCAGAGGAAGCATGGACTGGTAAGAAGCTGAGTTATTCTTTTCTCAAGACCTTCAATTGTGAAGCTTTTGCTCATATAGACTCTAAAAATAGAACCAAGCTAGAAGCTAAATCAAAGAAATGTGTCTTTGTTGGATATGGCATTAATGAATTTGGCTATAGGCTTTGGGATTTTGAAAATCATAAAATTGTTAAAAGTCGGGATGTCATATTCAATGAGAAAGTGTTGTACAAAGATCTGTTGCAGCAACATGAGAAGAAAGAAGATGATTATGTAGTGTTGGATGATACTCCAAAAGCTGATGTTCCAGCCATTCCTCATGATGTGCAACAACTGCAACAACAAATACCACACACACCGGTGAATGTTAGATGGTCAACGAGGCAAATTAGACCTCCACAAATATTTTCTCCCTCTTTGTATTCTATTTTACTTACTGATGTTGGTGAACTTGAAAGTTATGATAAAGCTGTGCAGGAGGATACTAAGATTCAGTGGGAGTCTGCAATGAAAGATGAAATGGACTCTTTGCTAAAGAATAAGACATGGGATTTGTGCAAGTTGCCTGCAGGTAAAAAGGCTTTACAGAATAAGTGGGTTTATAGGTTGAAAGAAGAGGAAGGAGGTAAGAAAAGATTTAAGGCTAGGTTAGTTGTAAAAGGATTTGCATAGAAAAAGGGAATAGATTTTGATGAGATATTTTCTCCTGTTGTTAAAATGACTTCTATCTGTACTGTTTTAAGTCTTGTGGCTACTGAAGATTTGCATTTAGAGCAGTTGGATGTTAAAAAAACCTTCCTTCATGGTGATTTGGATGAAGAAATATATATGGCTCAGCCACGAGGATTTGAGGTCAAAGGTAAGGAGAACTGTGCAAATTGACGAAAAGTTTATATGGCTTGAAGCAAGCACCTCGGCAATGGTATCTGAAATTTGACAGGATTATGCATGAGCATGGCTATAACAGGTGTCATTAGATTATTGTGTTTATTTTAAGAGGTTGGATGATGATAGCTATATTATTTTATGTTTATATGTTGATGATATGCTTGTAGCTGGGTCTAACATGGATCATATTAAGGGGTTGAAACGCCAGTTAGCACATGCATTTGCTATGAAGGATTTGGGGGCACCAAAACAAATCCTTGGTATGAAGATTTGCAGAGATAGGAAGAACAGAACATTGACGCTATCTCAGGCTGATTATGTTGAGAAGGTGTTGCAATGTTTCTCTATGGAGAATGCTAAAGCTGTCAGCACACCTTTACCTAGTCATTTGAAATTGACTAAGGAGATGTGTCTTAAGACACAAGAAGAGGAGGATAAGATGTCCAAGGTACCCTATGCTTCAGCTATACAAAGCTTGATGAATGCTATGGTATGCACTAGGCTAGACATTGCCCATGCAGTGGGAGTCGTTAGCAAGTATATGAGCCATCTAGGATTTGAGCATTGGAATGTTGTCAAGTGGATTCTCAGATATTTGAGAGGAACATTCAATAAGTGTTTACACTTTGGGGGCTCCACTACTGATTTATAGGGCTATGTTTATTCAGATTTGGCAAGGGATATTGATACCAGGCGGAGTACTACAAGTTATGTCTTTATTGTTGGTGGGGCAGCCGTGAGCTGGGTTTCTAGGTTACAGAAGATTAATGCTATACCCACTATAGAGGTAGAGTATGTTGCTACTACAAAGGCAGCCAAGGAGATGATATGGCTTCAATTCTTCTTGGAAGAATTAGGACATCCTCAGAAGGATAATTATTTGTTCACAGATAGTCAGATGCCATTTATCTTGCAAAGAATTTAGTTCTATATTCTAAGACCAAACACATACAGTTGTGGTACCATTTCATTCGGTTAGTTTTGGAGGATGAACAATTAAAGCTAGAGAAGATACATACCAATGACAATCCAACAAATATGTTGACAAAGGTTGTAACAAGGGAGAAGCTGAACTCCTCTTTAGCTTTGGTTGGTCTTTTAGACTGAACATGAATAAAAGAACATCAGAGTCTAGGGTAGTTTGATCCAGCGGGAGCTCCATGTGGTAGTGGTATTGCTATAGTATCAGTCTCCAAGTGGGAGATTGTTGTTTAGTATGGAGCCTGATTAGTCCCCAAGTGGGAGATTGTTAGATTATGGTGACTGATCAAGAAAGTACTGCACATACTTCGACATTCATAGATTCACCACTAAAGTTATGGCTAATTTATGCCGACATGTTATAACCCTAAAGCGATCTAATACTTGTATAAAAGGGTTTAGGGTTGGGTATTTTTATTATGTTGTGATGCAAAATTGGTATTGAGCTGTAAGGGATTACAGATTGTAATCAGGTTGTAATCACTAGATTGTAATAATATTGGACTTTCTATTTGGTGGACATAGCCCAAGGATTGGGTGAACTACGCTAAATTTTGGTGTCTTGTGTTCATTTCTGTGTGATCTATTATTTTCTGTAATTGGTTATATTTGCATGTAGTTTTTATTTCTGTCTATGGTTTATCCTAACATTAGTGTCTTTTCCAAGGTCACTTAAAATCCAAAATCATATAGGGTTTGACCTAAGACCCTAGGTGTTCTACACAATTCTCCCCTTGCAACAAGGAAGTCAAGTTACCTTTAGAGATAACAAGTCAGTGTTGATTCCTAATGAATTCACTTTTTGTTACCCAGGTGGTCTCTAATTCAGGCTATTGTTCCCATTTTATCAGGTGCTCCACATAGACACCATGTCTTGTCTTCTTCTTGACCCTTGAATTTGGGATCCTCTCAACTTGAGGCTTGACTTGAATAGTTACCTTGAGCTCCTTCACGTCATTATCAACTTTTGTGTTAAATTCTCCCTCTATTATATCAAAACCTTTGTACTTTGTTAGAGCAACTTTTAGTTCCCCAATTTTGAGCTTCAATTTGTTGTCAAGTCAAGTCCAATCAAGTCAATGTTCATGTCTAGGTGATGACTAGGAAGGATTTTTATCTCATCTCCCCTTGTTTAGAGCTTAACCAAGCAGGAATTCAATGATTATGTTTCTTCTAGGTGTGTTGAGATGGGTGGGTAAGTGGCAAGCATACCCCACAAATGAGATGAAAACTATCTACTTGATAAAGCTCCAATGTATGTTCAAAGACTCTCATCCTAACAGGGTTAGTTCGAGGAAAGATCACATTAACACAAAAGGATATGGTAACAAGAATGACATGCTCTAAGAAAATAAGTTCATCTCTGAGACTAAAGGAAACAAAACCAAGCTCACTAGAGTCGTGCACAAGGCCATGGAAGTAGGTTGAAGTGAAATAAATCTGATCAATGTAGCGGAAGTAATGTAAACCTTCAAAATATCTCAATCAGTGTAACAATGGTGAATATCTTGGTCAAAGGTGGTGAGAATGAAGGTTGAAATCAAATCAATGATGTAGAATACATCTAGAGGTCCACATCATAGGTTGGAAAGTCAGTTGCCCTTGGAGATTAAGTCTAGATTGTTAGATGGGATGCAGATCAACAGAATGTGCTCTATGTGAAGATGTACACTATGGAGTAGTTAAAAGGTCAACAATGAATGAATGAATGCCATGTAGAGAAGTTGTTGTCATAGTTTCCTACATCAAACAATGTCCACTAAGTTGCAAATATACCTTATGACTCATGGAAATTGGTCAATCATGCATGACCTAAAGTTTTTCTTCTTATCACTATAGCTACAATGATGAAGGTTGTTGCTTTGATGTTTCCTCTGGTGATGACGAGGAGGCTATTAAAAATGCAAAAGAAATATTTCCATAGGTCTTAGCAATCAAGCTTATCGCTAAGCACATGAGATGAAACTTTGTTACAATGATGAGTGATGAGAAATGTCTATCGCCACAACCTTCAGTGGTCATCGACAAGTCAAATGAGAAAAACTTAGTTATATCAATGGATGATGAAGTTATCACCATAGGTCATAGCGATTAGGCTTGTCACTAAGCATAGGAGATGAAACTTTGTTACAACAATGAGTGATGAGAAATGTCTATCACTACAACCTTCAGTGATCATTGGCAAGTAGAATGAGTGAAACTTAGTTATATCAATGGACAATGAAGTTATCACCATAGGTCATAGCGATCAGGGTTATCATTGAGCATAGGAGATGAAACTTTGTTACAATGATGAGCGATGAGAAATGTCCATTACCACAACCTTCAACGATCATCGACAAGTTGAATGAGAAAAAGTTAGTTATATCAATGGATGATGAAGTTATTGCCATAGGTCATTGTAATTAGGCTTATCACTAAGCACAAAAGATGAAACTTGGTTACAACGATGAGCGATGAGAAACATCCATCGCTACAACCTTTAGCAATCTTCAGCAAGTCAAATGAGCAAAACTTAATTATATCAATGGGTAATGAAGTTTTTGGCATAGGTCATAGCGATTTGGAGATTGAACTCATGGTACACAAAAGAGAGGGCATCACTATATCCTATAGTAATGATCCTATTAGAGGTTGGATTGAGTAGTAAGATGTTGTGTTGATGAGTGATGAAAATGAGACATCGTTATGTGTTATAATGATAAACTAGCAAAACACTATTTTCATTTCGGGAGTTTTTGAGCAAGAACCTAAGGATCCTCTATGATCCCCTACATTTTGTTGCCACATTGTACAAGATCGATGTTTAGCATTTAAGCTTAGAGATGAATTGATATAGATTATAAAAAGATGGTAGAGCTTAATGAATGACATCCTGAGGTGTCAAAGAACTATAGTAATAGATAGATATAACCAATAACATTGCCAGAGTCTTTCCAAATGGCTCATTAGATATACAAAGTTCCATATTAACAGACAAAAAGAGTTCAACCCAATCATTGTTACTGCCCTTTATAATCGATAAATGAATTCTTGTTGTGGGTCATTCTAGAAAAGAAGATGAATCAATTTAGCTATTTTCTGTAATGCTCCATCTTTGATTTTTATATGTATTCTTTTGAAAATCAATAGAAAGGATCGACAATTTACCCTATTATGCTTCCCCTATAGCAGAGACTATTGAGTGAGATTTGATGATGTTTGGTTACTATTTTTCATGTCATTGTCTCTTGTTTGTTGAACTAACATGCATGTAGGTTAGTCTTTTTGGAATTGTAGGATAAGTAATTATGAAGCTGCTAGTATTTGGGCTAATTAGAGTGTTAGTGCACTGTTAGTAGTATGGGTAGTCAAAGTGCTATCTTTCATAGGTATTTCTGCTCTTTTCTAGAGTTGCATAACATTTGGCATTTGTAATGTGAAGTTAGGATTAAAGTGTTCTGAGAGTTTGTCACTAGGAAACCTTAAGTGGTTAGAGAGCCACTTATGGCCATGGATTTTCTTCTTCTGTTGCATCCCCTTACATCCCATAGTCTTAGATGCATTTTTGAGTAGGAGTAGAGTTAGTGTTAGACCTAAAACCTCACCTAGGTTGCTTATGTCTATGAGCATCCTAGTTAGCCTCTTCTACTCCAAGGTTTAGTTACCCTTTTGATCACATAAATACATAATTTCAAGTATATCTTACACATAAGGGAATTGTACCCTTCAATTCAAGGATTAGTGACATAGGAGTGCACTAATCCAATCTGTTAGAGAGTTTTTTTCGCATCACCTTGGGCATAAGGAGTCAGTGTAAAACCAAATCAAGGTGAGGGGCAAACTATTTACTAAACATACTTTACCAAATTGTGCACATTAAATATAGGACAGATAGACAACTCTTTGGGAAGGTCTATTTTATAAGCATTTTGTCCATACTTAGCAAGGACTTTGCACAGTCCTACTATCCTCATCTATAATTTACTTGGGATGTCATTTTTTAGCCTGGCTTCATTGAGATGTACCATCACCCGATCTCCTTTTGCAAACTATAAATCCTTTCTTCTTTCATCCACTTTAGTCTTGAGCTTTTGGTATGATTCCATCAAGGTCTTCTTTACTTGCTCATACACTTCTCTCATAGACTAAGAAATGTCATCTCCATGACCATTGATTCCTTCATGATTCATCAACTCCCTATATTCACAAACTCCTCTTCGATCAATTCCATAAACTACCTCAAATGGTCTCTTATCAATGGATTTGTTTACATTGTCATTGTAAGAAAATTTAGCTTGAGGAAGTACTTGATCCTACACTTGGCCATACTCCTTTATTTAGTACCTAAGAAGGTTTCCAAGCACTCTATTGATCACCTCTATGTAACCATCTATTTGAGAATGGTATGCTGATCCATACACCAAGTTTGTGCCTAGTCTTTTCCATAGAGTTTTTTAAAAATGCCCCATGAATTTCACATCTCTATCAGATACTATTCTTATAGGTAAGTCATGAATCCTTACTATTTCCATGAAAAAGAGATGATCAATGTAACTAGCATCACGAGTTGTTGTGCAAGGTATAAAATGACTCATTTTACTAAAACTGTCTACTATCAAACACACACTATCAAAACTACTATGTGTCCTTGGTAAGCCCATTATGAAGTCCATACTAAGTCCCCTTGGCTTTTTGTCAAACCACACATTGTTCACCATACCTCCTAACATCTCTCTACATTTTTGGTTAATAGTAGAACCTCTGAACTAGGTCTAGTGTCTTATTTAGGCCAAAATGGCCACTAAGACTTCCATTATGCTTCTCTCAAATGAAATTTTCCCTTATAGACCCCTTGGGTGCACATAATTGGTTACCTTTAAATAGCAATACATTCTACAAGATATAGTCATCAAAATTGCTATGAAAATGATTGTTAAAATCAAGGCATACTTTATAAGTTTCTAAGAATTCTTCATCTCCTTCATATAGGTCTTTGAATCCTTGAATCCCTATGCTTCGTATCTGAATCTCTTGGAGAGTGAGAAACCTTCTACTAAGTGCATCTTCTACCCTATTGTTCTTCTCTTTCTTATGCTTAATGGTGAATGCATAGGCTTGGAGAAACTCCATCCATTGGATATGCCTGAGACTTAACTTGTCTCGTGTGTTTATGAAGCTCAAAGCTTGATTATCTATGTAAACAAAAAACTCCTTAGGCAAGAGATAATGCTTCCACTTCTTAAGGGCTTGGACCAATGTACAGAGCTCTAGGTTATAAGATGAGTATCTTGACTTGGCTTCATTCAACCTCTCATTGAAAAATTCTACTAGTCTTCCTTCTTGACTTAGGACTACTCCCACATCTTTATTACTTGCATCACATTCCACAATGAACAATTTATCAAAACTTGGAAACACTAGGATATGTTGTGTGGCCACTTCTTGTTTTAACTTATCAAACCCTTGATTATCCTCCTTTTTCCACTTAAACTTAGTCTTGATATCACCTTTTATAGTATCTAGTAGGGGTGCACATATCTCACTAAACCTCAAAAATTCCTATAAAATTGAGCCAACCCATGAAAGCTTCTCACTTTAGTCCCTATTTTTGGAGTAGGCCAATTATGGATGGCTTCTACCTTACTTGGGTTTATTTTCAAATCACCTTGGGAGACTACAAATCCTAATTACACAAGCTCTTCTTTTGAGAATTTACTCTTCTCTAGGCTGATGGTTAAATTATATTCATGTAACCTTCTTAACACAACCTCTAAGTGCCTCATATGCTCTTCTTTTATCTTGCTAAAAATGAGAATATCATCAACGTAAACTACCACAAATCTACCTATGTAATCTTTCACGACTCCATTCATTAGCCTCATGAATTACTAGGTGCATTTGTGAGGCCAAATGGCATAACTAATCACTCATAAAGACCCATTGTAGTCTTGAATGTTGTCTTCCATTTATCCCCCTCTTTCATCTTAATTTGATGGTAACCACTCTTAAGGTCTATTTTAGAAAAGTGTTTAGCACTCCCAAGATAATCCATTAAATCTTCTATTCTAGGAATAGGAAACCTATATCTAATTATTATCCTATTTATTTCCATATAATAAATAAAAATTCTCCACTTAATTCCTCTTTTTGGTTCCAAAACAACTAGAATAACAGATGGACTAATACTCTTCCTAATTAGGCCTTGGTCTAGGAGTTCTTTGACTTGTCTGGCAGTCTCCTTATTTTGGTTTGGTGTCATCTTGTATGCAACCTTGTTAGGCAATGATGCCCCTAGTACAAAGTCAATATGATGGATAATAGCTCTTTAAGGAGGCAAAGTGGTTGGTTCCCCATCATTGATAATGTCTTTAAACTAATCCAACATCAATTGCTTTACCGCTGCAGGTAGTAGTGCTTGTAAGTAACCCCATCCTTCTTGAAGGTGTACATGTTCTTCTTTCCATGGTGCACTACATCTCTAGCATATTTTCATGGTCTATCTAATAGTAGATGGAAAGAATCCATGGGCAAAAAATCACAAATAATATTTTCTTGGTATCCTTCTATAGAAAACTCAGCCCACACTTGCTCATTAACAAGAATATTCTACCCTTTGTTCAATGAAGTGACCTTGTATGGATGTGCATGAGGGATCTTTGTGGGTTTCAAATTTTGAGTACTCTCTTCTAAAATTATATTATCAGTTAAACTTGAGTCTATGATGACTATACATACTCTACAAGTATCTTGCATTTCACCCTAAAGAGTACCCTTCTTTGTTTAGGTTCTTCTTTGCTAGGATCCTTAATTAAAACTCTTCTAAACATTAGATCTTTACCACTATCTAAATCAAGACTTACTTCTAGAGTTCTTGTGCTACTAACATCTTCTTGAGCATATGCAACCTCATTTTCACCTTGTGAGGATGATGGATTGACAAGACACCTATAGGCAGGGTGGCCTAATTGACCATAATTATAACACTTCATGCTTGCAAAGTGTGAACCTCTCCCAAAACCTCCAAATTTTCCTCTTCCACCACCATTAAAGCCTCTACCTCTTGTATAGTTACCTCTTCCATTTGATTTATTTCTTTGCTTAGTCAGTTTAGGCTCTCCTTGGTTCTTTTTTTCATTGCTTCTATCACCAATTCTTCCTCTATGACTCCCTCTCAAGTCTCTTCATCTTCCTCTACCCCTTGAAGTTGTGTCCTTCTTCTTTGTACTCTTCTCTTCTATATTAAGGGCCAACCGATAACACTTATGGATAGTAGTAGGGGTCAAGAGTTTGATTTATTCTTGTATACTCCATCTAAGGCCATTCAAATACCTAGCTACTTTGATGTTCTCTTCCTCTTGCACTTTTGATTTGAGGCACAATTTTTGAAATTCCTCTATGTATGTAGCAACATCCATGTCCTTTTTCTTGAGGTTTTGTCTTTTCTTGTGAAGTTAGATCTCATAATCCTCTGGTAGGTAATACGCTCTTATCTTGGCCACCATTGCTTTCCAATTGGCTATTAGATTCTTTCCCCCCTTTTTTTTCTTCTTGAAGAAACTTCCACTAAGTCAGGGTTGGTCCCCTCAATCTGGACTTGGCCACCTTCACTGTTTGGGCTTTAGTAATCCCTTCACACTCAAAGTGATTTTTAATTCCTTATACCCATTACATCACTACCTCAAGATCCACCTTACCAGTGAACAATAGTATCCCTTCAAGATATTTTTCACCCAATTCTTTGATGACCTTAAGGAATGGTTCCTCATGTAGAGGTGGGTCAAGTTCAGGGATTTCATCTTGTTGATTGATGACCTTACCCTTATCTTCACTATCCTTTAACTTCTCCTTGACTTTGTCAATTGTCTCTGCCACTTCATTTAACTTATTCTTCATCACTTCTAGGGATTCCTTAAGGATTTTATTAACCTCCTTTTTCTTTGTCAATTCCTTAGCTAAATCTGCATTAGTTACCATGGTTATCTCACCAGTGATTCACTATCAAACTCTAGCATACACCTAGCCCAAATCTTCAAGGCTCTGATACCAATTTGACAGGGAGGATCCTTCACTTAGCCCTAATCTCTTCTAGGAATCTTTAGGGATCTTTTCTTGGCCTTACGATGGTTCCCTCTATGACCCTATACTAGAGGAATTCCTTCTACAACTCCTTTCACTTTATGGACCTCTCTATCAATCTAGCACTTCACACTCCTTTCACTTTGCTTCTTGGACTTGATGAACTAAGTCCTCTACTAGATCACCATGATCATGACCAACTCATATTTGGATGGAGAGGCTTCTTTATCAATTTTTTCCATCCATTTTGGTGTTACTTTTTTCTCATCTCTCATAGTTTTGTTATTGATTTCTCAAAACCCTTGGAATTAGGCCTAGTAGCCTTTTAGCCCCAATTAGGCCTCCATTTGCGGTTTTTGGACTTTAACTCTACAACTTCCTTTACAAGGCTAGAAACTAATCACTATTCTAGATACCCTTTTAGGCAACTTAAAGATTCCTAGGATTCTAGGGTTTTAAATTTTGCATACACCTCCTTCCTAGAAATGGGCCTAATATTAATGATTTCTAGCTTATTTGTGTTAGCTAACCTTTAATGGATCCAAATACCAAAAAAATGAACTAAACTTAGCTCCAAACCCTATTCAATGATCCTCCAAACATTACTGTACATTTCCATGGCCTTGGATTACACATACAAATCCATTAACCCCTCCTTCAAATCTCTGCAATAGTCAACTCACCTACCCAGGTATCACTAAACTTGCCTAGGGCTTGATGCTAAAAATAGAAAACCTACAATTTATCACTCCAAATTCCATATTTATAATGTATATACAATTCCCTAATAAATTCCAAGATGTTGTATTGATCCAACCATTGGATTTTAGGTTAGAGCCATTTTAAGTCTTCCTACTTTGTACAGGCCAGTGAACTAGTTGTTAGAATTCTTTAGAATAACTGATAGGGGTGGGGGGTGAATTAGTTATTCAATTTATAGATGTACAAATAAAAATTTTCAATCCTTAGTAGATCCATATCCATAAAATCTCAACATGCATGCATCCATTAGATCATATAATACTTAAGCTTTGTAGGTTATTGTCCTAGGTCAAAATAACTTTGCAAAAATGTAAACATGAAATACCATAAGAACATTTAAACAATTTGACATAAGGATTTGATGAGGAAACCCAATTTTGGAAAAACCACTAGTAATGTGCTACTAAGTCTCACTCTTCTAAAGTGATGCCCTGTGAAAGGCCAACCCTGTTAAAGGTTATAATACACACTGCTAAATATGACCTGGTTAAAGGATTTGAATCACCCTATTAGGCGTGAGCCTTGTTAGAGGACTTTGGACCATTCCATTAGAATGTCACCCGATTAAAGGATTTACAAATGACTATTAGGTCAACCTTAATCCAAAGGGTTTTATCCACACTAGTACAGTCATTAGAAAGTAATAATAGGACTTGACCTAATAAAATCTTACAACTTAGTTGCAGATTAAAAATCTTTTTTTTAGTTCTCCATTCTACTTGGCATTCATACTCTTCAACTCTTATAGCTTTTTCACCCTTCAAGCATTCATCTCCTAAAGCCTTCTTGCTTTGTATGCCAACTGCAATCTCTTCTATTATACCACTAAATGAAAAAATACCCTAGACTCCTTGTCTTCCTTAGGTTCTCGCACAAGACAACGTTTGCTTCTAACCAACTACCTCTATAAATAAAGAATTCAGATTATTTTTCACTTAACCAAAATCATCCATTTTAGGGTTAGGTAGGATTAGGTAGGAGTCAAT
The DNA here is from genome assembly GCA_028749045.1 of Cupressus sempervirens. Taxonomy (NCBI): domain Eukaryota; kingdom Viridiplantae; phylum Streptophyta; class Pinopsida; order Cupressales; family Cupressaceae; genus Cupressus; species Cupressus sempervirens. The sequence goes on along the minus strand of CM053784.1, from coordinate 772,488,541 downwards.
GAATCTACCCACTTTTCCATTTGGTTCCTCTAGAAACTTCCTCTACAATCTTCCTTATATTCACCTAAAAATGGTTTACCTTGAATTCTATGCCACCTTCTCATCACAGTTATCTTCCAAACGCTTCACATAATTCAAGAAAACAAATTAGTCAGCTCAGATTTGTCAAATCTTTGATTTAACACTGTTAGTTGTTGCTTGACATCTATACTGTTGTCACTTGGCCAACACTAGTTCACTCATCAAACACTAAAGTTTATTGATGCTCGACACCAACTAAACTTTACTCAGCATATATTAACATTCACTCATCTTGCACTATTTTTCTTCTTTGCTTAACACCTCTTGATTTTCACTCGACCTCCACTGATTTCTACTTGGCTTGCATGAACTGCTCGGCAAGGCTTAGCAAACACTTTTCTTTCTTAATCTTCTTCTAGTCTTAACTTGAGTAATCTTTCATTTCAAAAATATGCAGATAAACAATACACTATAGTATCAATATCTTACTTGGTCTTAGTGCTTCTTTTACATACCAAATAACTCAACCTTTCTCTAGGTGCTGTTGTTATCTCCTCTTTTCAAATCCTCTTCATCAATCAACTAGATAGCTTTTAAACCAAAAAGAAATTGTCTCACCAATAGGTAGGAGGTTTGACATCATTGAGAAAATAATTATAGTTCCATTATAGGTTCTTCACTTCAAAACAATCTCCCTCTTTGGCTTTGATGGCAAACCGATACCAACAACAATACCAAAAAGAAAATAATATCTTTGAAATTTCTTCCTCTATTAGTATATGTCTTTCCTCTATATAGGGTAATGTATCTTTCCTTTATATAGGGTAATGTAAGATTTATCAATCTCCTTCAATGTTTCTATCTTATATCTCCCTCGTTAGAGTATCTCTCCCTCTTTTTGATATTCAAGTACTTATCTCCCTTGTCTTATCTCCCTATCTTACTTATATCTCCCTCTTTGACAACAATGCCAAAGATTTGTCATCTTTGTATGTAGCTATAATCAATTCAAGTTCTCCCTCTGTCACCTTGCATGTGACTGTGAGTCTTCTAATTCAAATCCTTCATTACTTTAGGTAGCTCCTAAAGTGAGATCCACTGCATTAAGTTGTAAGATACAATACTTATCTTAGTTGATGCAGGGCACTACTCATGCTTCTTGAGTAGCTTTGGATAGGGGTATCACCCCTAGTTTACCTCTAAAATATTCATTTGAACCTTTAGGTAAATATTTTGTGAATATATCATCTATTTTTTCTTTTGTATCCACATATTCCATCCTCACTTCTTTGTCTTGAACCAACTCCCTCAAGTAATAATACTTGATTGCAATGTGCTTAGTCTTTGTATGCATCACAGGGTTCTTTGATATGTTTATAACACTTGTATTATCACAATAAAGTACCACAAGTTTAGTGATTTCCTCCTTCATACCTTTGAGTAGCTATTTGATCCATACCACATATGTACAATTTATTGTAGTAGCCACATATTTATATTCAGCAATAGATTGAGATATACAATTTTATTTCTTACTAGTCCAAATGACCAATCTCTTTTCTAAGAAAATTGCTCCATCGCTTGTGCTCTTTCTATCATCAATGTTTCCATCCCAATCAACATTTGTATAGGCTCTTAGTTCAAAGTTATCATTTTTTTCTTATAGTATAGACCACAGTCTTCCATTTCTTTCAAATATCTCATAATTCTCTTAACAACCATCAAATGAATCTCCTTAGGATTTGCAAAAAATCTTGCAACAATCCCAACAACTAATGCAATATTAGGCCTTCTATGTACTACATGTACAATGTTTGATTTACATAAGCAGAATCATCATTCTTTGGCAGTTTGTGCCCTGTCAGCATAGGACTGCTAATTGGTTTTGAATCCTTTAAACCAAAAGTTTCCAATATTTCCTTCACATACTTAGATTGAGTGATGTATATACCATATTTCATCTGATATACTTGCAGACCAACAAAGCAATTGATCTCTCCAAACATAGACATCTCAAATTCTTTCTTTATTTCATTTGCAAATGCCTTACATAATTCATTCTAACCTCCAAATATGATATCATCAACAAAAAATTCAGCTAGTAAAATACCTTTACCTCCTTCCGTCTTCAAGTATAGATTATTGTTATCATTCATCTTCTCAAAACCAATCTTCACAAGATAATTGTGAAGCCTTTCATAACATGCTCTTAGGGCTTGCTTTAAACCATATAAACCTTTGTGTAGTCTACATATCATGTTCTTGTTGTTTGGATCAACAAATCCTTTAGTTTGTTCTATGTAAACCTCTTCTTCTAATATACCATTCAAAAATGATGACTACACATCCATTTGATAAACTTTGAAATCTTTGTATATAGAGTAAGCAAGCAAAGTTCTTACTCCTTCCAATCTTGCAATTGGGGCAGATCTTTCTCCATAGTCTATTCCTTCTTCTTGTGCATACCCCTTGCAAAATAATCTTGCCTTATTTCTTGTGACTTCACCATTCTCATCTAACTTGTTTCTGTACACCCACTTGATTCCAATCACATTCTTGTTCTTTGGTTTGAGTACTAGAGTCCATGTTTTGTTCTTCTCAATCTAATCAATCTCTTCTTTCATGGCTTTACGCTAGTCTTCATTCTCTAAGGCATCTTTCATTGTCTTAGGCTCATGCATGCTCAATAAACATGTATGACTTCTTAGTCTATTGCTTATCATTTGTCTAGCTTCTTTATCTCCAATAATTTGTTCAGTAGGATGATGTCTTTTAATATACTTGATAATCTTAGTTTTTCTCTTCTTTCTTTAATAGGTTTGTCAACTTCAGAATCACTTTGTACTTCTCTATCAGGTAGATCAACATTCCTTTCATGTTATACACTTATCTTAGAATTAGAATGTACCTCAACTTATATCTATAATTTGGCTCTTGACCGCAACTTGGTTCCTAAATGCAACTCAATTCCTGAATGCAACTCGACATTCATTGTATGTGCCTCGACAGTCACTGAAACTTATTGTTGATTTACAACTTGGTTTACAATACCTTCATCAGTAGGCATACCTTCATAAAGGCATATAAAGGATTTTTACTCTGCAAGTTCCTTCATAGGTTCAACTTCATGTACCTCTGTATATTCATCAAACTTCAATGTTGCACTTTCCACAACTTTGTTAGTGTTAGTATTCAAACAGTTGTAAGCTTTACTTCTTGTGGAATATCTAAGGAATATACCTTCTTTAGTTTTAGCATCTAGTTTACCATTCCTGAAATCCTTAAGAATGTAGCACTTGCTTCCAAATACCTTAAAATATTTTACATTGGGTGAGTATCCATACCATATTTCAAAAGATGTTGAATGAGTACCTTGCTTGAGTTGTACATGGTTCAAGGTATATATAGTTGTACTTATAGCTTCTCTCTAGTATTTCAAAGCAACATTCTTCTCCATCATGAATGTTCTAGCACAATCCATTATAGACCTGTTCCTCCTTTCAACAACCCCATTCTGTGGAGGGGTCCTAGGTGCAAAAGTTTGTCTATTGATTCTTCTATCATTACATAACATCTCAAAATCATTTGATGTAAATTCTCCACCTCTGTCAGATCTTAGACATTTCAAGCTTTTGTCCATCTCCTTTTCAACTCTAGCTAAGTGGTAGTTAAACATTTGGAAAGCATTGGATTTCTATTTCAGAAACATAACTATCATCATCCTAGAATAATCATCAACAAATAGGATAATGTACTTGTCACCTTTGTAGCTTTGCACATCAATTGGTCCACACAAATTAGTATGAATTAATTCCAAAATTTCTTTAGAGGTGCGAGTCTTACTTTTAAAACTAGATTTTGTCATCTTTCCTAACTAACATTGTTTGCAAATCATATTGTTAGGTTTCTTCAATTTAGGGAAACCTCTTACTCTTTTCATGTCACCAATACTGACTAAGTTATCAAAGTTAACATGACATAACCTCTTGTTCCATAGCCACACATCATCAAATTCTACAACAAGATAAGTATCATCATTCATGTAAAGATAAAATAGATTACCTCTAGTCTAATCACCTTTTCCAATTAGTTTCCCATTAGTTTCATAGATCTTTGCTATCTTGTTCTCAAACTCAACTTTTCAACCCAAACTATTTAGTTGTGACACACTCAACCAAATATAGTTAAGTCCTACATAATAAGCATTGTCACACATGATCTTTTATGTGAGTTTGATTGATCCATTTCCTTTTATCAGATAGGGTGCATCACTACCAAACCTTACACTATTTCCATTGTAATAATCAAGGGTAATGAACTTGCTTTTATCTCTAGTCATGTGATGTGAACACCAACTGTCAATGATCCATTTATCACTCTTGTTCACATAAGATACTAGTATAGTTTCCTCGTCCTCATTAGAATCATCCTTCATTGCAACATACACCACTTTATCATCATGGTTTTCAAATCCATCTTTGGTTTTCTCTTCAGCAATGTAGCAAGACTTCTTTCCTTTATCTTTATAATCTTTCTTGTCCTCATCTCTTTTACTTTTGTATCTATCTCCACTTCTATTTTTCTTCTTCTTTCGACATCTAGCAACAATATGACCAACCTCAATACAATTAAAGCACATGATAGGTAGCTTACCTTTAAATTTCCCTTTGCCTCTTTGAAATCTCCTTGCGAGAAATGCTTCAAGCTATTCTACATCTTCCTCATCTGTATCACTGTCACTAGAAACATATTTGACCTTTTTCTTTTTCTCTTAGGTTCCTTTAATGACAGTTTAGCTTTGAAACAAGACTCAACATTTTTAAGTTTTGAAATTATCAAAATTAGAGAGTTCAATAGTAGTGAACCTACCCATCAAACCTTCAAGGCTCAGATTACTACCAGGTATACATCTTAGTTCTTGTATGGAAAAAACTCTAATAACATAGATAGGCAATAGTGTTCTCAGTACTTTTCTTATTACAATTTCATCATCAATGATATCATTAGCTCCTCTAATAGCATTAACATCTTTTATTATAGAGAAATATTGAACAATTTTTTCACCTTCTTGCATTCTCATGTCATCAAATTTCCCTCTTAGACTTTCAGATTTGGCTCTCAAAACATTTGTATCTCCTCCATAAATTTTGTATAAAGCATCCCACGTCTTCTTTGAAGTTTCATGATCCTTGATGTCATCAAACTCTAAGTAACTTAGGGTAGACACAATCTCCAACATTGCCTAATTGTGTTCTTTCTTCTTTTTCAGATCATCAACAGTTAGGGCTCCAACAGGATCAACATGCTTAGTGGTGATGGTAGATTGTGCATGGTCTCCAAGACCTCCTAGGTGTAGCTTCATCAAACTTCACCATATAGGAAAATTTTCCTTGTTAATCTTGGTTACCTCTCTTTTAGACATCTCTAATCTTTTGTTTTCAGTACTTTCAAATTGGTCCTCTCAAGCACTATGGCTTTGATACCAATTGTTGGAATTATTTAAAATAATTGAGAGGGGGGGGAGGGGTGAATTATTTATTCAAGGTCCAGATGTACAAATAAAACTTTTCAATCCTTAGTAGACCCATATCCATAAAACCTCAACATGCATGCATCCATTAGATCATATAATACTTAAACTTTGTAGGTTACTGTCCTAGGTCAAAACAACTTTGCAAAAATGTAAACATGAAATAATGTAAGAACATTCACACAATTCGACACAAGAATTTTATGTGGAAACCCAATTTGGGAAAAACCACCAATAACATGCTACTAATTCTCACTCTTCTGAAGTGATGCCCTGTGAAAGGCCAACCTTGTTAAAGTTTACAATACACACTGTTAAATGTGACCTAGTTAAAGGATTTCAATCACCCTATTAGGAGTGGGCCTTGTTAGAGGACTTTGGACCATTCCATTAGAATGCCACCTGATTAAAGGATTTACAAATGACTATTAGGTCAACCTTAATCCAAAGGATTCTATTCACATTGGTACAATCATTAGAAAGTAATAATAGGACTTGATCTGATAAAAACTTACAACTCAATTGCAGATTATAGATATTTGTTTCAGTCCTCCATTCTGCTTGACATTCATACTCTTTAGCTCTGATAGCTTTTTCACCCTTCAAGAATTCATCTCCTTAAGCCTTCTTTCTTTGTATATTAATAGTAGTTTCTTTTATTCGGCCACTAAATGAAGCAATACCCTAGAATCCTTGTCTTCCTTAGGTCCTCACACATGAAAACATTTTCTTCTGACCAATTATCTCTATAAATAGAGAATTTAGATCTTTTTTCACTTAACCAAAATCATCCATTTTAGGGTTAGGTAGGATTCAATGAATCTACCCACTTTTCCATTTGGTTCCTCTAGAAACTTCCTCTATGATCTTCCTTGTATTCGCCTCAAAATAGTATACCTTCAATTTTGTGCCACTAGCTCATTATAGTTATCTTCCACACACTTCACATAATTCAAGAAAACAAATTAATAGGCTCATATTTTTCAAATCTTTGATTTAACACTATTTGTTGTCACTCAACATCTATATTGTTCTATCACTTGGCCAACACTAGTTCACTTAGAAAACACTAAAGTTTACTGATGCTCGACACCATTTAAACTTTACTCCACTTATACTAGCATTCACTTAGCTTACACCATTTTTCTTTTTTTCTTGGCACCTCTTGATTTTCACTCAACTTCCATTGATTTCTGCTTGGCTTGCACTGACTACTCAGCAAGGCTTGACAAACACTTTTCTTAGTTGATCTTCTTCCAATCTTAACTTGAGTAATCTTTCATTTCAGACTTTAAGTAGATAAATAATACACTATAGTATCAATGTCTTACTTGGTCTTAGTGATTCTTTTACATACCAGATAACTCAACCTTTCTCTAAGTTTTTTTTGTTATCTCCTCTTTTCAAATCCTCTTCATCAATCAACTAAATGATAGCTTTTAGGCCAAAAAGCAATTGTCTCACCAACAAATAGCTCAAGGCACAAAATGGCTAATGATTGTGGCTCAAGTTTTGGTTTATAATGTAATATTTCTCATGATTAATGTCTACAACTTGACAAAGATAGATGAAAAGAAGGATCTTCAAAACAAAATTATCGAAATCATAGGTAACCTATGACAAGAAAATATGATCTTGGCTGGTAATTTCAATGCCAAGATTGAAGCAACAAATAAAAGGGTTGGTGTAGGAAGGTTGGGAAAGGTGCAAAGAGAGTTTTTAGGACTTTGTCTTAGATAATGGCTTATGGGAGATCAGACTGAAGAGTGGCAAGAATTATTGGATGAATTGAAGATCAGGTTTCTTAGGTATAGATAAAAGGTTGGACTACTTTTTTGTTGGTGGTGATTGATGATGACATTACATATTGTTTGAATTCAAAAAAATTTCTAGTCTTCCTTGGATCATTTTCCCATGCCTATTAGTCTAATCAAAGATTGTACTTCACATAGAAATATGTTTAAGTTTGAACAGATGTGGATGAGGGAGGAAGGTTTTTTTTGAAATGGTCAGTAATTGGTGAATCTAGGCCCCATTTGTGAAAGGTAATAGAAGCTTTAAGTTATTTAAGAAATTGCAACATATTAAGAAGTTGCTCAAACTTTAGAATAGGGATCACTTCAAAAATATCTTTAAAGAGAAGGATACTTCAGAGGGGCAACTAGTAGACTTGGACAACATGATCATTGAGGAAGGAATAGATGAGATATAAATTGAAGCTAAGAAGGGCCTTATGTATAAGTATGACAAGATCCTTGCAAGAGAGGAGATATTTTGGAAATCACATGAGTTGTGGTTGAGGGAAGGAGACAAGAGTACTAAGTTTTTTCTTTGCTTAGTTAAAATGCAGAGATCTATTAACATGATATTTATGATTTGATTCCCCCAAGGGGAAGAAATTTTAGAGGTAGATGAGATTAATAGTCATTTTGTCAATTTCTTCTCTCAGTTATAGAGTGAAGGGGATATTTGGAGGAGGTCAATAAGGAATCATATTTTGGACGTAAGTCAACCATCTTTATGAAAACATGACTAAAAAAGGTTGTTGGCTCCTATTAGCCTTAAAGAGTTGGAAGAGATAATTTTTGCTTTAGTAGGTGACAAATCTCCAGGCCCTGATGATTTTTAGGATTTCTTCTACCATATGTTCAAGAAGGTAATCAAAAAGGAGTTTTTGGGTTTAGTTGAGGAGTCTAGAGGTTGAAAATTTGTCTTGAGAGACTTTAATAATACTTTTGTGGCATTGATTCCTAGAGAAGATAAGGTAGAAAGATTGGAAGATTTTAGGCCAATTTCATTATAAGATAATATCAAAGGATGTTGCAAATAGATTAAAACAAGTCCTAGATAAACTTATTTCCCTAGAGAAAAGTGGTTCCACTCCAGGAAGGTATACTATAGATGGTATCATTGTAGCCCATGAGGTCATACATTCTATTTTAATTGTTAGGAAAAGTGCGATGTTGTTGATATTAGACATTGGGAAGGTCTACAATTGGGTTGATAGGATTTTTTATATCAAGTGTTGGAAAGATTTGGTTTTAATAAAAGATGGATTGAATGGATAAAAAGTATGACTCAATTTTATAGTGCTTCTTTGTTAGTCAATGGTAGTTTGCATGGATTATATCTAACATCGAGGGGTCTCCATTAGGGCAACTCGATTTCTTTGTTCCTCTTTATTTTGCTAACAAAAGTTCTAGGGAGGTTTATTTCTAAGCAGTGTGAAGGAATCTAGAAATGAGTCAAAATTAAAAATGCTTTTGATCCTAGTTCTCATTTATAGTTTGTAGATGATACTTTTCTAGTAGGTGAGACGATTATGAGGGAGGAAAAAATTATGAAAAATGTATTGGATAATTATAAATAGGTGTCTAGCTAGGATATCAACTAGCAAAAATCTAAAATTTATTTCTTCAATGTTGAGGAAAATCTTCAAAGGAACATAGCTAGAATATTTGGTGTATGTAAAGGAATAATTACGAGTAAGCTTTTGAGAGCCCCTCTTTGTGCAGGAGCAAGGAGAGCTAACCTTTGGAATTAATTAGTTTACATGTGTTGCAAGTTCTGTGATGTGGAGCCTAATCAGACTCAGAGGTTTACTTGACATTGTTTCCCTTCAAATTATTTCTATGGAGGTTTGGGGAAGCACCCCTATGGGGTCCTGGGGTAGTGCCCCAGGTGCACTCCTTATTGCAGTATAGGGTGGGGTTGAGGTGCAACACCCCCGTGGGGGTTTTAGGGGGTAGCACCCCCGAAGCCAAAAATAACCTTATATTGTAAGAGGCATCTACTACTATTTTTCTATTATTCTAGCCCTAATTTTGTAAGAAACAAAAAGCTTGTATAAAAAGGCTTAGGGTTAGGAATTTTCATAATGTGTAGTGCAAAAATTGGTTCTTGCAACTGTATTGAGTTGTAAGGGATTACAGATTGTAATCAGGTTGTAATTACTGGATAATAATAATATTGGACTTGATGTTGGTGGACATAGCCTAGGGATTAGGTGAACCACGTTAAATCTTGGTGTCTTGTGTTCTCTTATGTGCGATCTATTATTTTCGGATGTTGGTTATATTTGCATGTAACTATCATTTCTGTCTAAGGTTAATCCTAACAAGTGGTATTAGAGCTAGATACTCATCATTTTTTTTAGTGATCCTTTACAAGAAGGTCTTACGGTTGAGTGGGAGCCATGAAAAATGAGGGTAAGCTGATAGCTGACAAGTTTAATGGGTAAAACTTTCAGTTATGGGAAATGCAAATGGAGGACTATCTATATTAGAAGGATTTATGGAATCCGTTGGAAGGAAAAACTAAAAACCAAGGAACTATGACAAATGAGGAATAAGAGATTTTAGATAGAAAGAAACTTGGAAGCATTCGGTTATGCTTGGCACCATTAGTTTTATTTAACATTACAAAATCAAAGACGGCGAAAGAGTTGATGGAAACCCTAGCAAAATTGTATGAAAAGCCGTCCACTTCAAATAAGGTATTTCTCATGAAGCATTTACTTAATATGAAGATGATAGAAGGTGGATCTATTGTAATTCATTTAAATGAGTTTAGTACTATTACTAGTCAGTTATCTTTTGTGGGTATTAATTTTGATGAAGACATTAAGGCTCTCTTGATTTTGTATTCTTTGCCTGAAAGCTAGAATGGCTTGGTAATGACTATGAGTAATTTTGTTTATGGATCTAATACCCTAAAATATGATGAAGTGATTAGTGTTATTTTGAGTGAGGAAACTCATAAGAAAATATCAGGTGGATCTACATCAGAAAGTGCTTTGAACAAACAAAGCAGAGGTAGGATGACTAAGAGAGGAAATGATTCTAGAAATCACGAGAAATCAAGAGGAAAGTCAAAGGGCAAGAGGTCTCAATCTAGAGAACTGAGAGATTGCTGATACTGTGGTAAAATAGGGCATAAGAAGAAATATTTTTGAACTCAAAAGAACAATGAAGGAGATAAACTAGAAGGGAATAAGGAGGCAAAAATGGTAAATAACAAATCCGAAGAGGATGCTTTGCTTCTATCTTTAAAAAGAATTAATAATTCATTAGTTTTAGATTCTAGTGCTCCATTTAATGCTACACCTCATAGAGGTTATTTCATTGATTATGTCCAAGCGGATTTTGGGTTTGTTTATTTGAAGGATAATGAACCCTGTCAGATTGTTAGAAAGGGAAAAGTTGAGATTAAGTTGCAAAATGGGAATCATTGGCTACTACATGAGGTAAGACATGTTCCAAGTTGACTAAGAATTTAATTTCAACATGGCAACTCGGTGATGAGGGTTGTGTACTTATTTTTAATGATAAAAATTGGAAGGTTTCAAAAGGTTTCCTAGTAGTAGAAAAAGGTGTGAAGGTAGGCACCTTATATCTTCGTATAGGTCATATTATTCCTTCTACTTTGATTGTTTCGGAGAAAAATGAATGTTTAGGAATAGTTGTTGTAGTTGAGCAGGGAGAAGAAATAGTTGTTGTAGATTTTGATACAACGTTGTGGTACAAAAAACTTGGGCACATGAGTGAGAAAGGTATGAAAGTACTTCATTCAAAGAAAGTTATACCAAGGATAAAATGTGTTAATATGGATTGCTATGAAAATTGTGTGTATGGAAAACAAAAGAGAGTGAGTTTTGTGAAGACTAGGAAGGAAAAGAAAAGTGAGAAATTAGAGCTTGTGCATATAGATGTATGGGGACCAAATTATGTATATTCCCTTGGTGGATCTCATTATTATGTTACATTTATCGATGATGCAAATAGAAAAGTATGGTTTTATTTCCTTAGGAAAAAATTTGATGTATTTCAAACTTTTAAGAAATGGAAATGCTTGGTTGAAAATGAGACTGGTAAGAAATTAAAATGTCTTAAATTTGATAATGGTGGTGAGTATTACAGTCATGAATTTGAAGATTATTTCTCCACTAATGGTATCCATAGACAAAAAAAAATCCAAGGACTCCATAGGAAAATTGAGTGGTTGAACACATGAATACGACTATAATGGAGCATGCAAGAAGCATGAGGTTGCATGCTAGGTTGCCCTTAAAAATGTGGGAAAATGCTATTAAAAATACTGTATATTTAATTAATAGAGGTCCCTCTACTCCTTTGGGTTGTGGTATTCTAGAGGAAGCATGAATTGGTAAGAAGGGGAGTTATTCTTTTCTCAGAACCTTTGGTTGTGAAACATTTACACATGTTGATTCTAAAAATAGATCCAAGTTGGAAGTTAAGTCAAAGAAATGTGTATTTGTTAGACATGGTATTAATGAATTTGGTTACAGGCTTTGAGATTTTGAAAATCATAAAATCATAAGAAGTAGGGATGTCATATTCAATGAGAAAGTGTTGTACAAAGATTTGTTGCAGCAACATGAGAAGAAAGAAAATGATTATGTAGTTCTGGATGATACTCTAAAATCTAATGTTCTAGCAATTCCTCATGATCTGCAACAACTGCACCAACAAATACCACACACCCCAGTGAATTCTAGACGGTCAACAAGGATAAGTATACCTCCAAAAAGATTTTCTCCTTCTTTGTATTTTATTTTACTTACTAATGTTGGTGAACCTAAATGTTATGATGAAGTTGTGTAGGTGGATACAAAGATTCAGTGGGAGTCTACAATGAAAGAAGTAATGGACTCTTTGTTGAAAAATAAGACATGGAATTTATGCAAATTTCCTGTAGGTAAAAGGGCTTTACAGAATAAATGAATTTATAGGTTGAAAGAAGAGGATGGAGGTAAGAAAAGATTTAAATCTAGGTTAGTGGTAAAAGGATTTGCACAGAAAAAAGACATTGATTTTGATGAGATATTCTCTCCTGTTGTTAAAATGACTTCTATTCACACCGTTTTAAGTATTGTGGCTACTGAAGATTTGCATTTGGATTAGCTTGAAGTTAAAAAAAAATTCTTTTATGGTGATTTGGATGAAGAGATATATATTGCACAACCATAGGGATTTGAGGTCAATGGTAAGGAGAACTTAATGTGTAGATTGGAGAAAAGTTTATATGACTTGAAGAAAGCATGTCAGCAATGGTATCTGAAATTTGACAGTTTCATGCATGAGCATGGATATAGTAGGTGTCATTTAGATCATTGTGTTTATTTTAAGAGGTTGGATGATGTGAACTACATTATTTTATATTTATATATTGATGATATGCTTGTGGTTGGGTCTAACATGGATCACAATAAGGGGTTAAAAGAACAATTATCACATTCATTTTCTATGAAGGATTTTGGGATAGAAAAACAAATCCTTAGTATGAAGATTTGCAAAAATAAGAAGAATAGGAAATTGGCATTATCTTAGGCTAATTATATTGAGAAGGTGTTGCAACATTTCTCTATAGAGAATGCTATAGCTGTCAGCACACCTTTACCTGGTCATTTGAAGTTGACTAAGAAGATGTGTCCAAAGACATAAGAAGAGGAGGATAAGATGTCCAAGATACCTTATGCTTTAGCTTTAGAAAGCTTGATGTATGCTATAGTATGTACAAGGTTAGATATTGCACATGCAATGGGATTTGTTAGTAGATATATGAGTTATCCAGGGCTTGAGCATTGGAATGCAGTTAAATGGATTCTTAGACATTTGAGATGAACGTCCAATAAGTATCTACATTTTGGGGGCTCTACTATTGATTTACAAGGATATGTGGACTCAGATTTGGTAGCGGATATTGATACTAGGCAGAGTACTACAAGTTATGTATTTACTATTGGTGGAGTAGTAGTGAGTAGGGTTTCTAGGTTGCAGAAGGTTAATGCTTTATCCACTACAGAGGTAGAGTATGTTGTTGCTATAGAGGTGGCCAAGGAGATGATATGACTTTAGTTATTCCTGTAAGAATTGGAACACCCTCAAAAGGATAATTATTTGTTTACAGATAGTCAGAGTGCCATCCATCTTGCAAAGAATTTAACTCTTCATTCAAAGACTAAGCACATACAACTGTAGTACCATTTCATTTAGTTGGTTTTGGATGATGGAAAGTTAAAGTTGGACAAGCATACATATGACAATCCAATGGATATGTTTACAAAGGTGGTGACAAGAGAGAAGTTGAATTCCTCTTCAACTTTTGGTTGGTCTTCTCAACTAAACAAAATAAAATAACAATAGAGTACAGGGTGGTTTGATATTCCAGTGGAAGCTACAGGTTTAGTAGTGTTATGATCAGTCTCCAAGTGAGAGGTTATTTTTGTGGAGCCTAATTAGTCTCCAAGTGGGAGATTGTTGTGATGTGGAGCCTTAGCAGACTCTAAGGTTTATTTAGCATGATTTCCCTCCTGATTATTTCTATGGGCATAAAAAGGTTTAGGGTTAGAGATTTTCATAATGTGTGATGCAAAAATTGGTTCTTGTGGTGGTATTGAGTTGTAAGGGATTACATATTGTAATTAGGTTGTAATCATTAGATAATAATAATATTGGACTTGCTATTGGTGGACGTAGCCCAGGGCATGGGTGAACTATGTTAAATCTTGGTGTCTTGTGTTCTCTTATGTGCGATCTATTATTTTCTAATATTGGTTATATTTGCATGTAAGTGTTATTTCTATCTGAGGTTAATCCTAACAGCAAGGTCATGGAAGGATGGAAGTCATAGTGGTAAGCTATGGTAGGTAGAATAAATTTACTTAAATCTATTGTGTCAGCCCTCTTGATATATTCGATGCCATGTAATTGAATTCCTTAGCAGGTTGTTAAAAAAATGAGCAAAGAATGTGTAAGTTCCTTTGGAATGACAATAGTGATCAAGACAAAGTTTCATTTTTTTCTAGGGAAAAGTATTCCAAGCCTAAATCTAATGGTGAAGTGATGCCAAGAAATTGAAGGATGATGAATGAAGTGTTATGGGTTAAGCTAGTGTGGGAGATATACAACAAATCACAATAAAGATGTGCTCAAATTCTCAACAAGAAATACTTAAGGGGAGGAAGTAGGGAGATAATTGTGAAGGTTGAAGACCCTCCCAAGGGCTCAACTCTTTGGAACTTCATAGTAAGTTTCAAATCAATTATCATGAAACATGTTTCTTGGTAGATTGGAGATGGGAGGTAGGATTTTTTTTGGGAAGATTCATGGAATGGGTAGGAAAAGATGGAAGTCTTGATGAATGATGGGGATGTAGTTAATGTAGAAAAACAAAGTTGGGGAAGTGAGGTTTGAGACTGTATAGATATGGTAGATAGAGTGGATGGTGAAATAGTGATATGGAAAGATCCTAGAATGGTAGGATTGGACAAAGGTTCAATGGATAGACTCAAAAATTTGTCGGCATAGAGCTGGGACATATTTCTTAACGAGGAAGAAGATAGTATTATTATATGGTGTTGTTCAAAAAGTGATGAGTACACAACTAAGAAGGGGCATAAACTAATAGAAAATGAGGATTCAAGGGAGAAGTGGACCTTAAGGATATGTTGACACCAAGATTGTCCTCCTAAGGCAAGGTATTTCACCTAGCTAGAAAGTAGTGGAAAATCCTAATAGGGGAAAGGTTGCAGCAATAAGGATTCTCTAGTCCCTTCAAATGTTGTTTGTGTCATGAAGCAGAGGAGAACATTGATCACACTCAATTGTAGTTTCTCACAATATTATTTGGAATTTTTTAAAAAAAAACTAGGGTGGGTCTATCCACTCCCATATAGAATTAAAGATTGGCTAGAATCCTGGCCAAGAATTAGAGGTAAATCTACATTTGCAACAATTTGGATGGTGATCCCATCAATAGTTGTGTGGGAGGTTTGGAAAGAGAGGAATCGTAGGATCTTTCAAGAAAAGAAAGGGGATCGGGTTAGGTTTTCTCAAAGATTGAAAAGAGGGATTTCATAATTGGTGAATAATTTAGTACCTTAGGTTAATAATTAAAAGATCTCTTTCACAAGGAATCATTCTAGAATCTAGCCATGCTAGACCTTGATTCATTTTTCGCCTGCTCATGAGCCTTCTAGGGTTAACCCTTCTAATGAGTCTTGTGATAAGGAGGAGAGTGTAGAAAATTTCAGGGAATGATGAATTAGGATAGTGCATTTAAATTAAATGTGGGTTGATGTGGTACATGTTGTGGAATTTTAAATGATGAAAACAATATCCAAATGCTTGGAACAAAGTCTTTGCCAATTGGGACTATATTTGCTCTTTAAGTGGATTAAAAAAGTGAGGGAAAAAAGGTTCATTTACAAGGATATTCTCAAATAACCATTACTAGAATAATCAAAGGAAAGATGGCCACCTAGTTTCTTGACAATAATATTGGGAGGATCACAAGTCTTTTGGAGGAATTTGAAGAATTCTATGTTAGTCACACTTTGAGGGTAGGAAATGATATAGTTGACAAGATGACAAATGTTGTGGTGAGAATGTATGGTCAAGTCAAGATAGTGGATGATTTTAGAGAATTAAACCTAACTCTTATTTAATCTGGGATTCCACTATTTAAAAATAATAATGTCCATATTGGTGTGACAAAGTAATGAAAAAGTAGACTATTTAATTGAAGTAGAATGTGGAGATGGTGAAATTGGGCATGTGAGAAGTATTAAAGAAAAAGGAAAGTTTTTAAAGTATTTGGATAGCTTGAATCCTTATGATGCAAGGATAGAAGGTAGAACTTTCTAGATTTGGGAAGAGTTCTAAAGTTGTCTCCCTTAGTGCAGGTCGCATTTATTGTGTAGAGTGTGAAAGGTGTAAGTTAAGGAAAACATCAATGGAGGCCAACTTTTACCCACAGACACTAAAGAAGAAGCATACATCAAGTTTTTGAGAGGATATTTTTCTAAGGAGACTGGTAAAAGTGTTTTGTGTAGATAAGGAGTTATTTTGAGTTGTTTTTTGGTTGTCTGGGAAGAAGTTTATCGGTGAGGACTTTCATCCATGAACAAATGTCGATATATCCTTATTTTTTGTTACATGAACCTTTCTTCTTTCATAGAAAAAGGATGAGGTGAAGAAAATGATAGATACGTGCGTGGATTTGTCTAGTGTGGGGGTGTACAATGATGGTTGGACATGGCCAAAATTTGCAAAGTTTTTCATGCAAAGAATGGGATATAGAGGCATGCTAAGGGTACTAAAAAAGAGTTTAAACATTTCTTGGTCTTTAGTGCCTCAATTACTATAACCTTGAGGGTGGCAGAGGCACAAAAAGCATGGATGGAGTTATTGCATTACATTGTACAATTGGAGGAGGATATTCAAAGACAAATGGAAGAAAGGAAGATGAAGCATAAAAATACTCCAAGTAAGATCAGGGTTAGTTCTACATGGGAACCTTCCCTAATGGAAGTGAAGCCATTGTAGGTTACTACAGGAGCACCTAGGCTAACTCTTAGTCCTAGCTCTAAACTTTGGTTTTTGGCTTGTACTAACCTTAGCCAAGTCAGTTGGTTGTGTTTGTACCTTAGAAGGTCATGTGTGTTTGCTCCTAGGTGGATTTGACTAGGCTCAACCCATTCTAGTTCTTTTCTTTAATTTGAGGTCAGGTTGTTAGGAAGCCAAATTATGGGTATGGTTTTTATACCCTAGTAGGTTGAGGGAGGTATGGTTTTGATCTTATCTTGACCTCTATGCTATTTTTACATCCTTTTGCATAGTTTTGAGGACATACATTATCATTTGGCAAAAGTTGAGAAAGATGTCAAAAAGATGTAAATTGTTGCAAAAGTTGTCTAATAGGTCAAAATGGTCAAGATGTGATTTGATTATTTGAGGGAAAAATCATGCTAGACATCATAAATGAACCATGTTGGAGCTACTTGGAAAGTTCCAAATGTTAAATGTCCAAAAATTGCAAAATTGCAAAAGTTGTCAACAACTTTGAAAAGTTGCATGACAACATTCAGGTAGGAATTGGAGATGTCATGAATTTGAGGTTGATGGTTACTCTAATTTTATAAAACCTCTTGGAATGCCTATAAATACATGAAGTAAACCCATTTCAAGGGTTGGACATTGTAAGAGGAAACATTAGAAGTTTTGCTATAGAATTAACAATTTTTTGGTTGCTTGTATGGTTTAATAGATCGAATGACTCATTTTATTTTTTTATTCTTGTATTTCATGTGGTTACAATAGTTTTTGTCTTAGAGATCAAGTTGAAGAGAGTTCATTTGTGCAAAGCTAGAAAATCACTTGTACATAGACTATTCATTGTTCTTGTTTTGACAATTTTTGGAAAAATGGTTCCTCCATAAATCCTCATTGTGGAATCATGATGGTTTTTGGGGATATGGAAGAGATCCCTTGTGAATTTTACATATCAAAGAAGAGGCCTAGAAAATCATGGCTACTATTTTTGATGTGATGCCCTAGGTGAGCCTTTGGAGCATGGCTAGGTGATCACAGTGCTAGCAAGTGGGATTTGGTGGATCGAATGTGTTAGATACTTCAATATGAGGATTTCATAAGGAGGAGGGACGTGTGAGGAATACATGTGCCAAAGGAGAAGGTTCCAAGACTATTTTTGTTACGAGTTTTGTCAGACCCTAGTGAATGTTGATTGGAAATGCTTGAAACCCTTGGTTTTAGGCTTTAAAATAGCAAAGGGGTGTACAAATAGGTTGAGGACCTGAGATCCAAAAAATATTGAATCTTTCCCAAAATGGTATTCACAATGGAGGTTATTTAGTCACCTTGTTAAGAGAAATTTGGAGTTGTATCCTAAACACCAACTTTGGAGGCCTAATTCTACTACGTCTAATTAGGAAAATTTTGTCAAGATCGAGGAAATCAATAAGAAGACCTATGGGTTTTGAGTCCAAGAGGTTAAGGGAGTACTATAAACCATCAATTTTCATTCCTCACTCCATGTTGAAATAAGAATGTCCATTTTTGGTACAATTGTGATCTTGAGGAATAGGTGGGAATGTCCTTAGGATGAGTGCAAGTTATAAAATTAGTGGTGTAGCTAGATGGTGAAGTGTGGAGGGCAGGATAGATATCCTCTTGAGGTTAGGGTGAGAAAGGGGATCCCTAAACAATAGAAGAGATCCTAGGTGAATCCTTAGAGAAGGAAATGACTAGTAAGCAATCTAGTTTACATCATATTGGTATAACAGCCACCAAATATTTGGGGCTAGTGGCATTTCTTTGTTTACTAAAGAGTCAATAGGAAAGATTGGCATGGTGACCAATGTAGAGGAAGCATTAGAGGAGATGAAGACAAAGTTGGAGGAAGTTTCTAAGGCAACCAAGAAGACAAATCAAGAAGGACAAACTAGTGATAAAGGTAAGGGAAAGGTTGATGAGGAAGACATCATCCCTGAGCCATACCCTCCATTGAATGAGGATCCATTCCTCAAAGCCATAAAGGCATTAGGTGGGAAATCCATAGAAGAAATCTCTCTATTTAATGGAAAGATGGACACTAAATTTGTGATGGAATGGATTAAGGGGATGGAGAACCACTTTGAGTGTGAAGGGATCATTGAAGCACAAAATGTAGTGCCTCTCCCATTTGACTTCTGTAAGTCATCCTGATGGATGCAACCTTGTTGATCTTTTGTTGTGATGGGATCATGATTGTGACCCTGAGTGGTCTACACCGTTGAGGTGTTTGGATTTATGTTTCTGTATCAGTTGCTTTGATTATGCTTTTGACTTATCTATGAGATTATGATGTGATTTTTGGTTCACTGAGGTTTGTGCGAGTGGTTACCAAGATCGATGTGGTATCATGAGGTTGTTTCGTGATTACCTTGGGATGTGTGCAGAGATTGCACTGTGTAATTTTTACCATGCTACACTGGACTAGGTTCCTATAGCAGTGATTAGTCATGTTTATGACTATGTTTGCTTTTGCGTTTTGAGTGCCTTTTTAATGTTGTTTAAACAATCATTATTAAATGCTTAAGTAATTAAGTGGATTGTTCATGTTGGATTCTTTGGTTATGTATTGCAGACATTTACCTTGTTATATTTCTGATTAGAGAGATAATTGTTACTCATGTTATGTTTACATTTGAGACGATCCAAGGGTCAGATGTTATACCTTGATTTCAGTATCATAGATATTAGACTACTATGATGTTCAATTGATCATATTGCATGACGATGCCATTTTGAGATGACAGTGTGTTTTATGATGATATCTGGTTATCTAGTTTTTGGACATACCTCTGATTATGTTATGTGATGGATTTAATGCTATGGTTATTTACTTTATTCCTGCATTGTTATGCTTTACGTGAATGTGAGTGATGTAAATAGATTATTTTAATATAATTAAATAAATGGTTAAATTAAGTGATTTAATGCATTTATTGCTTCGGCTATGTTATTATATGCAATTGCACTTGATCGTGTCGTTTAGTGTGCAGGATTTATATCCCTGGCAGTGGCACATGGAGTTAGTGATTTGGCCATTCATATTTTACCAATGTTGTCCTTATATGGTCGACATACCCTTAATTAAATGTTTAATTTAAACCTTTCAGTGATTATTAAATCCGAACTCATTTGCATTATGTGATTAGACCAGTAAGCGTGTCTGTGCATTTAGAGGTTCGCATTGTCGCAAAAGTCATTAAGGAGATTTATGTGTTTTTGAGTTTTCGAGCTTTTTAATTGATTTATTTTAATTTTTGGCAGCTTTGCCATAGATGAATTCCTATTTATAGGAATAGCCTATTTTCATTTGGGTCGATTCAGGGTTTAACTAGGTTGGCTGGTTATTTGCCCTAATCGATTATTCACTCAAAAAGTGAATAAGTATCCAAAAAGGAATTTAATTCCTTACTTCTCACTTTCAAATTGGAAAGTTGGAGAATAAAACCCAAAATCCTCTTCATGAGGATTTACTGTTTTGTTTGT
Organism: Cupressus sempervirens; assembly: GCA_028749045.1. Taxonomy (NCBI): domain Eukaryota; kingdom Viridiplantae; phylum Streptophyta; class Pinopsida; order Cupressales; family Cupressaceae; genus Cupressus; species Cupressus sempervirens. The sequence goes on along the minus strand of CM053784.1, from coordinate 772,468,132 downwards.
TGTGGGAGCTTCGAGCATGGGATCGTCGCGAGGTTGAGCTTGTTGGATCCAGCTCAGGGAAACCTTGGATTGTCGCAATTTTTAGCCACTTCTGCAGGCGTTTTATTTTTTGGTTCAGATTCTCGTTTTGGCCTTTTGGCTATGAGGTAGGGCTTTCCCATTTTATTGTTTTTGCTCTATTTCAGCTTTTGTTTGTGGTAGCCGTTTGTTTGGAGGCTGAGAACTAGTGTTCCCCTCCATTTCTATATGCTAGTTCTACCCGGTTGGGCGGGTATGAACATTTTCTTGTTTTTCGAGATGAGGGTTTTGGTTTTTGCACTGTTATGCTGGCCATTTTTGCATACAGTGTCCATTTTTAATTATTTTTGGATTTTTGGGGTTTATATGCCCAAAGGTCCAATGGGTTTTAATTTTGCAAATTTTTCAAAATTTGGAGTTTTCACCTCATTTTGCGTGTCACCCTATTTTCTTGAATTTTCTTGGCACAATGTGGGTCTTGGGCTTGGATGATCCATTTGGATATCAGTCAGACCACTTTTGCATGTTTATGTTGCATTGGGATGCATGTTGCACCCGTACTCTCGACATTATGTTCGGTTGAGTGATTTTATGCCTGGTGTTATTGTTTCTTTCAAACCTTTGCTTTTATTTCATGAGCGCTAGGATTCGTGTAGAGTCCACACTCTTGAATTGAGGCCAGTGGAGTGAGTTCATGACTTTTGGTCTTGTTGCATCATTGGGATTCGTGTAGAATCCATACTCTCGAATTGAGGTCGGTTGAGTGATTTCATGATGTATGGTTTTGTTGGCTTTAGGATTCGTGTAGAATCTGTCCTTCCTGTGTTGCTTTTAGTTGGGTGTTTTCTGTGCATTGTGTTTTCATCCTATCCTTGTTTTATGATCTTCATGATGGTGGTGCGCCACACACGAGTACGTGCGCATACGTTTGTTAGAGGACTTGCGGGTCTCGACCTTCCATGTCTTTTCTAGAAGTTTTGATCATTGGGGTTGGGATGGGAGTATGCATGCCCACAAGCAATTGTCATAGGATGAACATGGGTAGGGTAGGGTAGCATATGGAGGGGGCTTCTATCTCGCAGCTCAAAGTTTATGGCACCGGAGGTTGACGGAGGATAGGAAGTTTTAAGTAAGTGATAACTAAATTAAAATGTGTGAGTGTTAATAAAATTTAAGATAATGAAAAGATCCACATTCATGTGATGGTTCCAAGGGAGTCCCTTGAGAGTGTTGCCACACGTGATCCAAGCTTGGGCTTTTCGATGCCAAGTGACTCTCCATGATGTCAACCCCTACTTAGTAGCCTTTTGAGTGTCTGACTAGGATCTTTACTCCTTGCATTGTCTTAGGTTCTTGGTTCAGCCATCATACTGTCTAGCGTGAGTTTTAGCCATGGATGTTGTGCTTTATTTGTGTTTGTGGTTCGATCTTTATCTCCATCAGCATGGCGGGTGTGGACCTACAGGTTCCACATGGTTGCGAGACGTAGCTACCTTCACCACTACTAGGGACCGGTGTACAGAGATGGTCTTTTGTCCTAGTGCAACCATTGTTGGATGTTTTCACTTGGTGCTTCAAGTTCTGGAGTATGCTTTCTTGTGATTTATGCTTTCATTGGAATGCTTGGATATCATGTTTAGATGATGTTAGTTTATTTGATGCATTTCCATATTATGATGTCTAGCATATGATTAGATGATGTGAATTGTTGTAGTAGCATAGCTATTGCTTATCGATGTTTAGCATGTGATAGGTGATGTTATCTACTGTAGGATTATCTTATGCTTTTCTACTAGCATGTTAGATTTCCTTATGCTTTTGGTTATTTGCATGTTTAGTAGTGACGTCCCTATTACGACAGTACCGATGATCCGATTGGTCACTTGGGATGTTACGAGTGGGGGATGGCTAGGATCCATGATGGTCTTATGATGCTATTGACAGTTGGGAGGAACCGCATACTTAGTTGTTTAGTTTACTGCGATGTTGTTTTCAGTATGTTCATTACTGCTTTGGTTTAGATGGATAGATGTTCCTCTTTCATTTTTGTTGTTTCTCTCGAGTGTTCATTCCTCAATTTACGTGGATCTAGTACTCCTTGGTGTGGAGGTTTCCTTGTTTTTAAGCTTTTCGTTTGCATTTTGTTGTCACGCTGATTTGTTTTCTCATGTGGAAAGGTAGTTCCTTGTGCAAGAATGTATTTCTTTGTGCGAGAGAATACACTTCCTCGTGCAAGAATGTAAATCCTCACACGGTGTGCAGGGAATCCTCGCGTGAGAGTGAAAGCCCTCGCGCGATGCTTAATAGTCCTCGTGCAAAGCTGCACACCTTCTCGTGCACAGCGGTGAAAGACCTCACGTGAAACTTGAGACCAATTTTTTTTTCGCGCGAGAAATAGGGGCTACCTAGGCTTCTTAGATGAAAGTTCGAAAGTTGGTTTTGGACACCCTTTTGGTTTTTACACCTTCCTAGTCCAAAAAATTTTTCCTAAGGGTTTAAAATATATCGTTTAAGTATAAGTTGTACATAAGATATATTTTAATATATGTGACAAATCTTTTGAGATAGGTTTCAGACCTCTCGGAGACAAGTTATGGATTCTAAGAAATTGCAGGGCTTCAGAAATCCAGACTTAGCCAATTTTTAGGGCTTTAGGATCTCAAGCTTAGCCAAATTTTAGGATTCTGCATTTTACCCCAGCTTGGTGTTTTGTTGATGAGTGGTCGTTTCTTGAGCTCTCATCTTGTTGTGGTGGTTATTGGCTTTTGTTCGCGTGTGTCAGTTGGTTGTGGCGTTCGGAGATCTGTTGGTTGCCGGGATTGTGGTGAAGTCTTCCGTTGCGATCTTTTTGATCCCTGTATGATGTTGTCATGTGCATTCATACTTGTAAAATTAAAAAATAAAAAAATTCTGGCTTGTATTTCATCCTTGTTTCAAAGGATCTCCGGGCGAGGCATTACACAAAAGGTCAAGGCAACCAAATCTAGGCTAAGAGGATCAACACTAACTTGGTGTAAGTATCTCAAAGAATAAAGGGAGAATATAGGAAAGAAACCAATTATAAATTGGAAAGCCATGGTGACTAAGGTAAAGGAACAATACTTACCTGAAGACTATGGAATTCAAATACATAAGAAGAGGAAAAGCTTAAAGCAAAAAGATATGGATGTAGGAACATATATTGAGGGATTCCAAAAGTTATGTTTGAGATCAGGGACTCGAGAAGAAGAACCTATTAAGGTGGCTAGGTATCTAGGTGGGTTGAATTGGAACATACAAGAAGGGATCAACCTACGAACACCTACAACAATCCATAGATATTTCCAACTGGCATTGGAAGTGGAAGAAAAGAACAAGAAGCAATATGACACCAAATTTAGAGGTAGAGGTAGAGGTAGAGATGGTAGGAACCAAAGAGGTTATGGTGGTAGAGGTTCAGACTCAAGAAGCCAAGGGTAAACCAAGTGTATTGAACAAAAAGAAGAGAATTCCAATAGAGAATGTTTTAGTAGTGGAAGAAGCTCCAACAATGGTGGAAGAAGAAGGAGCAACAACCAAGGTAGAGGATCCTAATTTGCAACCATGAAGCACTATAATGGAAACCAAATGGGACACCCTACATATAGATGCCCCGAGAAAGAATCTACTTCAGAAGGAGTGTGAAAAGATTCAACTATGTGCAAGAAGAGTCTAGCAGTAGTAGTAAACCATATGAAGTACCCTTAAAATCAGAAGAAGGGGAAAACCTAATTATAAGAAGGACATTGAAGGAACCTATAAAGGAAGAACCAAGCCAAAGAAGAGCACTATTTAGGATGAAGTGCAAGATAATGGTAAAAGTGGGTAAAGCCATCATAGACTCAAGTTTTAAAAATAACATCATTTTAGAGGAGGAAGCTAGCAAACTAAATATGAAAAGAATTCCACATAGCAATACCTATAAGGTTACATGGCTCAACAAGGGGCAACATGTACTTGTAAGTGAAAAATCATGGGTTGAATTCTCCATAGGAAGGTATAAGGACAAGGTGTTATGTGATATTCTACCTATGGATGCATGTCACCTTCTACTAGGAAGGCCATGGCAGTTTGATAGATAAGAAATGCATGATGGAGCCAAGAATGCATACTCCTTCAAGAAAGATGGCATAAACCTCAAGATATAATCCTTAATAGAATAAGGAGAGGTTAAATCTCCAAGTCCTAATGTACTCATGGTGGGAGAAAAGGAGTTCTTGTAGACCTTGGAGGAAGGAGAAGGACTAGGGTTTTCCCTAGCGTTGAAGCCTAAACAAGAAGTTGTTGATAAGTCAGGAAAGAAAATAGAGCTCCCTAAAGAAGTGCAAGAAATTATTGAAGAGTACAAGGATATTATTAGTGATGGGCAACCAGTTACCCACCCCCTTAGAGACATGTTATCCATCAAGTTGACTTTATTCCAGGAGCCACCCTTCCTAACAAAGTTACCCATACAAAATGAGGAAATTGCCAAGCAAATCCAAGAACTACTAGACCAATGTCTAATTAGTAAAATCATAAGACCTTGTGATGTACCTACTATTTTAGCACCCAAAAAGGGGGGAACTTGGAGACTTTGTACTAATTCAAGAGCAATAAATAGGATCACCATTAGGTATAGGTTCCCAATAGCTAGGATTGAAGACCTAATGGACTGTTTTGGGGAAGAAAGGTACTTTACCAAGATAGACCTTAAAAGTGGCTATCACCAAATTAGGATAAGGGAAGGAGATGAATGGAAAACAACCTTAAAGATCATAGAAGGTTTGTATGAATGGCTTGTAATGCCATTTGGCTGATCAAATGATCCATCTACCTTTATGAGGCTTATGAATGAGGTATTGAAGGATTACATTGGTAAGTTTTTTGTTGTCTATTAGGAGCACATCAAACATTTGAAAATTATTTTCAAGAAATTGCATGAAGAAAAGCTAATGATAAATTTGGAGAAGTGTGACTTCATGAAGAAGGAGCTAGTGTACGTTGGGTTTGATTTGTCTTAAGGGAATCTCAAGATTAATCAAAGTAAGGTGGATGCCATCCTAAAATGGCCTACTCCAAAATTTGCAATAGAGGTGAGAAGTTTTCATGGTTTGGCTCAATATTATTTGAAATTTATCAAACATTTCAATGCTATTTGTGCTCCTATTTAGACACTAGCAAAGGTGAAATGAAGACAAAGTTTCATTGGACTCCTCAAGAAAATGATGAATTTGAGACACTCGAGAAGAGGATAGCTACTCAACACTTACTTTTTCTACTTAGTTTTGACAAGCTCTTCACAATGGAGTGTGATGCTAGCAATGTGGTATTTGGGGAAGTCCTAAGCCAAGAAGGGAGGCCAGTGGCTTTTCATAGTGAGAAGATAAATGATGCAAAGAAGAAGTACTCTTCCTATGACCTAGTGTTGTATGCTCTAGCCCAATCTTTATGGAAGTGGAGGCATTGCTTACTTCCAAAGGAGTTTGTGGTGTAATAATCAAGTCCTCAACTTCTTCAACTCCCAAGACAAACTCAACAACAAACGCATGAAATGGATAGAATATCTACAAGCCTACACTTTTAACATCAAGCATAAGAAAGGAGTGCAGGATAATGTATATGATGGCCTAAGTAGGAGAATACTAAGAGTGCAAGAGGCTCAGTTGTAGAGCAGTAGAATTGATAGCTTCAAGGATCTATATGTCGATGATGAAGATTTTGCAGACATTTACAAGGTATGTAAGGAGTATAAGAACAATTTTCGTGGTGAGATTTTTTAATACACTTTGAAAATTGATTTTTCATTTAAGCGAAGTCAACTATGTGTTCCTAGGGGATCAATAAGAGAGTATTCAATTCAATGAAAGCACAATGGGGCACTTAGTGGTCAATAATACACAAGAATTAGTTACTAGGTTATACTCTTGGTCTAAAATGAATAGGGATATCAGAAAATATGTGGAGTGTTGTGTGGTATGTCAAAAAGTAACGGGAACATCTTCCAATTTAGGTCTTTATTAACCCCTTTCGATTCCTAGCAGGCCATAGGAATGCTTAAGCAAAGGGAACATCTTCCAATGTAGGTCTTTATCAACCCCTTCCAATTCATAGTAGGCCATAGGAATGCTTTAGTATCGACTTTGTGGTAGGATTTCCAAGAACTAAGCAAGGGTTTGATAGTATTTATGTTGTAGTGGTTATATTTAACAAAATGACACATTTTATCCCTTGTAAGATAGTCCACGATGCTTGTGAAATTTCTCACTCGATCTTCAAGGAGGTGGTAAGGATCCATGGCTTACCCTTAATTATTGTTTCAAATAGGACACAAAGTTTATGAGCCATTTTTGGAAAACCATGTGACACAAATTAGGTACAAATCTATATTTTGGATTTTCCTATCATCCTCAGAAAAATGGTCAAACTAAGGTCATTAATAGGAGTCTTGGAAACTTGCTGAGGTGTCTTACTAAGGAATATGGATAGGTTTGGGATAAACTAAAAATGCATATAATGATACAGTCAAAGGTCAACTAGTAAGAGCCCTTTTGACATTATTTATGGGTATAATTCTGGAGGGGTGTTTGAATTAAGAGAGTTGAAGGAAGGTTCCAAAGGAACTGGCTATGCTAAGGACTTTTCCCACTCCATGAGTGTAGTCCATGAATAAGGAAAATATTAACTAATAATGCTAAGAAACTCAAGAAAAAGGTGGATGACAGTAAAAGGGATGTGCAATTCCAAGTTGGGGATCTTGTGATGGTCCATCTAAACAAAGAAAGGTTACAAAAGGGAGTTCCTCATAAGCTTCAGATGAGAAGGTTGAGACCTTGCCAAATACTAGCCAAGTATGGTAACAATGCCTACAAGGTGGAACTTCTCGAAGCCATTGGATTCTCACCAGTTTTCCATGTTGTTGATCTGGTTAGATACAAAGGCCCTACTCTAGATGTTGATCATATACTTAAGGATGTCACTCAAGATGTTGACGATTTGAATTTGACTCCTCTACCACCTAAGACAACTAAAAAAGTACTTGACTCAAGGATCTACAAGAAGACTAGGACTACCACTTATTAGGAACATCTTGTCAAGTGGCATGGATAAGAAGATGTAGAGGCTACTTGGATCAAGGAAGAAAACTTCAAGAATTTGGGCATAGAGTCCAACTTGCCCAATCCAAGGATAAATTGAACTTTTTGTTTTCAAGAGAGTATGGTGCATGAGCACCTAGGATAAATCCTAGTCCTAGCTCTACACTTTGGTTTTTGGCTTGTAATGACCTTAGACAAGTCATTTGGTTGTGTTTGGACCTTAGAAGGCCATGTGCGTTTTCTCCTAGGTGTATTTGACTAGGCTCAATCTACTCTAGTTCTTTTGTTTACTTTGAGGTTAGGTTGTTAGGAAGCTAGATTAGGGGTATGGGTTTTATACCCCAATAGATTGAGGGAGGTATTATTTTGAAATTATCTTGACATCTATGTCATTCTTACATCATTTTGCATAGTTTGGAGGACATACATTGTCATTTGGCAAAAGTTGAGAAAGATGTCAAAAAGATGTAAATTATTGCAAAAGTCATCTAATAGGTCAAAATGGTTAAGATCATGTGACTTTATGATTTGAGGGATAAGTTATTCCTATACATCATAAATATAACCATGTTGGACCTACTTGTAAAGTTCCAAGTGTTAAATGTCCAAAAATTGCAAAATTGCAAAAGTTGTTAGCAACTTTGAAAAGTTGCATGACAACATTCAAGCAGGAACTGGACATGTGAATCTAAGGTTGATGATTACTCTAACTGTTTGAAACCTCTTGGAATACGTATAAATCTATGAAAGAAACCCATTTCAAGGGTTGGACATTGTAAGAGGAAAAGTTAGAAGTTGAAAGGCACAAAGTTTTACTATAGAATTAATAGTTTTTTGGGTTTATGGTTCTTTGTATGATTTAATGGATTGAATGAATCATTTTAGATTTTTATTCTTATAGTTCATGTGGCTACAATACTTTTTTTCTTAGAGGTTAATTTTATTAGAGTTCATTTGTGCAAAGCTAGAAAATCACTTGTACATAGATTGTTCATTGTTCTTGCTTTGACAGTTTTAAAAAAAATCTCTCCTCCATAAATCCTCACCATGGAATCATTGTGGATTTTGGTGATATGGAAGAGGATCCCTTGTACAATGTACATAGGAAAGAAGAGGCCTGGAAAAGTATGGTTGCTATTTTTTATGTGATGCCCTAGGTGAGCCTTTGGAGCATGGCTAGGTGATCACAAAACTAGCAAGTGGGATTTTTTGGATTGAACATGTTAGATACTTTAATTTGAGGGTTTCATAAGGATGAGGGATGTGTGAAGAATCCGTGTTCCAAAGGAGAAGGTTCCAAGACTAGTTTTGTGATGAAATTCATTAGACCCTAGTGAATGTTGATTGGAAATGCTTGAAACCCTTGGTTTTAAGCTTAAAAATAGTGAAGGGGTGTACAGGTAGGTTGAGGACCTGAGACCCATAGAATATTGAATCTTTCCCAAAATTGTATCCACAATGGAGGTTAGTTAGTCACCTTGTTAAGAGAAATTTGGAGTTGTATCCCAAAAACCAACTTTGGAGGCCTAATTCTACTAGGTCTAATTAGGATGATTTTTTCAAGATTGAGGGAATCAATAAGAAGACATATGGATTTTGAGTCCAATAGGTTAGGGGAGTACTAAAAACCATCAAGCTTCATTCCTCACTCCATGTTGAAGGAAAAATGTCTATTTTTGGTATAGTTGTGATCTTGAGGAATAGGTGGGAATGTCCTTAGCATGAGTGCAAGTTGTAAAATTAGTGGTATAGCTAGATGGTGAAGTGTGGAGGGTAGGATAGATATCCTCTTGAGATTAGGGTGACAAAGGGGAGCCCTAGTAGGCTAGAAGAGAGCCCAAGTGAGTCCTTAGAGAAGGAAAGGACTAGTAAATAATCTAGTTTACATAATAGGCTCGCAAGCAAGGTAAGGTGGACACAAAAGGGGGAGTCATGGAAAAAGAATCTAAGGTAGAGATGTTGAATCATTGGGGTCACAATGTTTGAGTTTGTGGTAAGGTCTAGTGATATTTGCATTCTCATTTTTTTAGTAGGATGTATTTGCTCCTATGTTTTGTTTAGCTCTATTCAATGTATTATTGAAGTTATAGGGGTCAGGTGAATGAGGTTGTTGCAATAAAGGGAAAAAAGGATTAATTAAAGCTTTCAAGCCTCTTTTTGTATTATAATTAAAAAACATTATATTAATAAAAATCTTATCACTTATAATAAAATAACATTGTGCATGTAAAATAATATTTTTTTTCTTTTGACACGACACTACTCATTGTCCTGAACAATACCCTAAGCTTCCAAATTAAGGTTGTTGCAATTGTTGCAAGCTATTATGCTTTTGTGTGAATGGATTCATAGATTTAAGAAACAAAAATGGGGAGTATTAGGTAGTGGATATCAACTAGCAAGGAAATTTGCATGTGTTCTTGTTGCTATTCACTCACCTCAATGTCTTGCTTGACCATTTCAAGCTATTTTTTGGATCATGATCATACACCACTATTTGAGTGGTTTCAGAAGCAAAGATGATACTGTCAACATAGGAAAACACATCATTTTTTGTTCTCCCTAAGGAGAGAAGGTTATAGGAAGGTTGTTGAGAATAATTTTTTATAGAAGTACTTTCATTTGAATTTTGTAAATTATTGATCTACCAACAATTGAGAAAACATAATTTCATAGTTCAAGTAAAATCTCTCTCTTCACTATGCCTTTATATACCAAACATATTTGAAAAAGGAAAAAGCATAAACAAGGCATGTGAAATTTTTCATAAAATGTATTAAACAAAAATATCCAATAGAGAAAAATAAACTTTGGGACATGTGGACAAGAAATTAACTATGACTTTTTAGATTTTCAATAATATGTTTGAGGATTTAAGAAGTTCATTTTGATATAATAGTTGGTTTTATCAACAATGTTCTTTTAAGAATTATAATACTTATAGTTATGCAAGGCTTTGATTTGCAACCAATTTAAAGTTTTAAAAAATTGCTAGTTGTTTAGTACAAAAGTTATTATAAGATAAACAATTAATTAGTTAAAGTTATGTTATTATGTTATTATGGTTAGGATTGTTATTATCTAAATTGTAAATCTGCACACTACAATAATTTCATAATAGATATAGATCATATATGGTCTATATTCACTCCTAAATAATGTTTTTCTTATCGATTAATCAAATGTATTTTATTTGATATTAGGTAAGTCTCTTGTTTCTAAATAATGTATTTTATAGAATTTGTCATTTCATTTATAGAGCTTTTAGTTACTTTTGTTATGCTCAATTTGGTTTGAAGGAGTCCATTTCCAATTAGATTTGGAGCTTCAACTTATATTGTGTGTTGTCATTCAACTCTAATATATTTTCTTAACATTTTCAACACAATAAGAATTTATTATTAGTATAATTAGTAGCCACAGAAAAATTCATAGTTAAAATAGTGACCAATCAAATTTTATCTATTAGTTGAATTAATAAGAATTAATAATAGTTTGTTCAAATCATTTTACATTCCACAATTATTTATTTCCATCATTACTCAATAGTTTCCTTAATATTTAACTAAGATTGATTTGAATTGTAGACACCTAAATCTGATTACACCACTAAGTAATCAAATTTAGTCATCTCCTAGGACATTATTGATTAAATATTTTATATTTAATTAATCATTATCCCCTAGTTAATTAATTCATTTAATCAACTATAGTCCAATTGATAAAATTAAATGATAACCCAAAATCAATTTATGAATTAAATCTCTATTCCTCTATTTTATTAAATAAATACAAAAAGCTATTTAATTTAATCTCATATCCTCATTTATTAAATAAAACATTTAATAGATAAATATTAGAACCCTAAACCAATCCTAAAACCCTGTCATTACCCTAAACCAACCCATTCACCCATATTAACCTTGCTTAGCCAACTAACTAACCCATGCCATCAATGCTAAGCCACTTACCTCCTAACTCCCCTCCTAAGACAAGCCTAATCCCCTCCTAAGCATGTGCACAACTTTAAGCATGGGTTAAGACTTTCTAACCCAAGCCAAAGTCAAAAGTCTTCCTTCAACATCTTACATTCCTATCCAAGAGCATTAATGGCTCTTACATGCCATAATGACCCTTAAATGACTCTTACATCCTTATTCTACACTCCTCTACCCTCATTACTCCCTTTGACCATCCACTTTGACCATCCAATTGTTAGAGTAAATAATTAATTTACTAAGTATTTATTCTATTTACTTAAACTTATGTAGGTAAATGCATTTATTAATTAGTTGTACTTTAAGAGTTAGTTATAAGTTGTTGACAATACGGGAGTTTGTTCTCTCCTAAGTCATACTTATCCTCTCACATTGTTCAAGGACTTTCCACCTTATGTGGATCTATGCTTAGTTGTCACACTTATCTCCTAGCGTCTTCTAGCTTGTTCTAGGAAATTCCTAGAGCTCTTTATATTTAGGCTTCCTCATTGTATTTTCATAACAATATCACATTCAACATATTGTAAATACATATTTTCTCGTGTTTGCATATTTTCTCTCTCATGTCCATTTAGGGTTTTTCCCTTGGTCCACACTCTTCTCTCCTTGGCTTCTCTTTGATAAGTTTTCGCATGCAGGTGATCTTGGGTGTCTTCAGAGTTGGATTTCATCAACAACAACACCAATCCCCTTGTGACACTTGTCACAAGGCTAGGGCTTTGAAGAAGCACAATCCATGTGCCTACCCTTCCTTGCATCCTAGCCCTTCCTCACCATCCTTCCATCCTTGCATCTTGATCCTCCATCACACTATCCCTTGGCCTATAAATGAAACCCTCTCCCTGCACAATTCATATTCAACTTACACGCAAACTTATAATGTCCCTTTGGAGAAAAAATTACTGAACCACACCCTTGCCATATAGGAATCCTCACTCACCCCATACACCATACTTCACCCATTCAAAGATCATTATCCATTGAAGGCTTGAAGCATGCTTGAGCACACATACATCCATATTCAGACATATCGATAATATCAAGGTCACACTTGGGGAGCTTACCATTCTTGGTTTGCCTACCTCAACGGTGTTTCCTTTGTCTTATCATAAGTATTGCTAATTTACTTAGTTTGTGAATGTTAGTTTAAATATTAATGTTCTTTGCACACTAGTTTAATAGCTCTACACAAATTACTTCTCAAGTCATAGCTTTTATATAATATTATACATTATACAAAAACAATACCTAAGTCCCATTTGATTATTTAAATAACAATGATGGCTATTATTATATTTGAGATTATACTTATTGTTTTAAGTATGATAATGTTAAAATTATTTCTACAATTATATTTATATTTAAAAATTAAAATAAAATTAAAATGTTAGAACTAATAATTACTTCCAATAAATTACTACAATGAAAAATGCTTGACACTACGTGGATCTTGTTTATTACTTCATTGAATTGTGTGATGAATTCAATTGGTTTAGGAGTGCAATAAAAACTATTTTAGTTTAATTTATTTATTACTTTTCCGAGATGCATGATATACATACATATATGTTTATCACCATAATACATTTTCTATTCTATTGGTTTAGGACATATAGCCTCATTTCCACACACACACACACATACATACATGTGTGTGTGTGTGTGTGTGTGTGTGTGTGTGTGTGTAAATGAAGCCATATATCCTAGGCTAATAGACTAAATTGATAATTATATATATGGAAACAATAGATAATAATATGTGCGTGTGTGTATTTTGTTGGTAGCTACAAGTATTGAGAGGTACTGGGGGGAGTGAATCAATACTTCACCTTTTTAAATAATTACGTCCTTTTAGTTGATTGTCAACTTAAACATTTATCTAATAGCATTATTCATAATCTTTTCAATATTCTAATAGTTAATGAGTTCCAACAATAAAATAAAATAAGAATTCAAACCATAGACTTGAAACATGCAACACAGTAATTTTGGTATTATAGGAAACCCTTGGTTAGAGGGAAAAACTTTAGTGGGGTTGATACCCACAACTCATCACTGCAGTAACATGGTGCCCAATTAAGAGCTTTATGATAATGTCATCTTCTAAATGACTATACTTTGTTAAAGGTGTCTAATACCTTGCTAAGAGTATCAAAAGTCCTATTATAGACTACCATGTTGAGAGATTTTATCCCCTTCTTACAGTGTTCACCCGATTAAAGGATTTACAAAATAAGTTCAAAATAGAACTTCAAAGTCCCATTAAAGACCACCTTGTAAAAGGATTTTACAATCTTGATAATTAACTAATTAGGAATAAAAAACAAGAAATTGAGCTATATTTTCCTTTCTTCTACTTGATAGGTATGTTGCTTCAGCCACTCTTCTTTCGATAACATGTTGTTCTACTTATCACCGATAGCTTCTTCTCTATCCCTTCTCTGATAGTTGTTCACATCAATATTGCTTCCAAATACTCATGTTATTTCCAACAAAACTTGTCACATGACTCAACTCTTCCCTTTCTTATCTCTTTACCATTTATTGTTTCCATTCAATAACCTAAATAGGGTTTCTAGAATCTTCCAAAAGCTTCCCTTAATGCTCTCGTCACACCAATAGATCTTTAGCTTTTCAAATAAATTAGGTCTAACTATGTCCCCAATAACATATGGTACTCTGATAACACTTTCCTTATAACATAATATGTCATACAACATAATATAAAGTTTTGACCAATAATGATAACATACAAAAATCATACCAACGAGGGCATAATATTTTGTCCTTAGTAACAATCTCCCCTTTTGGCATTGGTGGCAAAACTATGTATGTACAATTTCAATTAAATGTTTTTAACTTCTTGACTATTCTGGCCCCTTTCATCATAACCTTCATATTTCTTGCTTTATCTTGACTACCAAACTTCTCACTCATCCTCACTTCTCTACTTCTCCACTTATCCCCCTTTGACAAAAATATCAAAGGCACCACAATTGATTCAAAATTTATTTTGTTGATTCTATGTATTTCATTGCACTTGTTATACTCATCATTGTATTATTGCAATTATCTTGTAAACTTGGTATACTTGCAATATCACCTATAACCTTTATAATCTTTTCAAGTGTATATGTACTTAATTCACCTAAGAATACCTCAGTCAATTCCCTTTTTTTTTTGCATGAGATTCATATAGAATGATAACCAGTAAGCAATCTCACCAATATCACCAGTTATCAATAGAATTGTCTACATATCTTTTAGTCCTTCTACTATTACATTCTTTAAGTTGCTCAGTTTCTCTTATAACAATTTAATAGCTCTAGTTAGTCTATCCTTATTGGTTCCTCATTGTAGCTTTGTAATCAATTTCTCCTTAGTTATTTGATTACTTTCTATGGTTTCTAAAAATGTTTGTAATTTTTTTCCACTTCCCATCTTATTATCAATTTTTTACCTTTGGTAGAAATTGAGATAGTACATTTAATGTTCTCTTAACTATCCTCATTTATTTCTTGTCTTCCATTCTACTCAGTAAATCTCCTCTTTCTTGCAATCTCTTTGCATATAGCTTTGTGTCTTTATGATGTAGCTTTGCATAGGGTCTTTTCAGTATCTCAAATTCATCTCTAGTATTGATTTCTTCTTCTCTCTTCCTCTTTCCTATTAATTATGTAATTTTTGTAATGACTTGGAATGTCCTTGCAACTTGCTCTTCTAGACAGTCAATCTATTCTTGCATATTCCTCACTTTTTTTCCTAACTCCTCTTTAGAGGTCATTTCTCTGATGGTGGTAGTTTTGTCGATATCTTCTGTTTCTGCTTCATTTTATTTAATAGTTGTTTCATTCTTTTTTTCTTCACTTACCTATTCAAATTTATTACTCTCCTTTCCCTCATTTCTTCACTTAGTCCTTTGTATCTTTCTTTCTCTTCTTTAGATTCTTCTTCTGACTCTGTGCTTGATATGATCTCATTCTCACTTTCCAGCTCTTCAGGGCTATCTTCACTAGTAAGATCAATATGCTCACCAAGATGCTCATTCAAATCATAGATTGTTCTAATCAGTAGTTGTTCCTTTGTGGTAGTTTCCTTGATATTAAAGATGACATTTCACATTCTCTTGTTATCTTTCTCAACATCTTTGATCATACATGCAAGGATTTTGGCCTTTCTGTAGTTGATAGAAAAAAACATTCTCATGCTCTTCTAGTAATCTGTCTATTTCTTCAACTGATACATCTGACTTCACCAAATGTAGAATTATTTCTCAAATTTATCTCTCTAATTGATATGCATTATTCTACTTGACTAAATTTTTTTCGTACAACCCTGTTGGAATTTTATCTTCTAACTTACTTGGATAGTATGAAAACTTGTGTATAGAATATATTATAACTTCCTCAACCACTAATTTTTCTTCTTCGCTCCACTTTCCAAATTTGTAGTCCAATATGGTTTCAATACCTCTAGACAACTTCATTCCTTGGGCCAATTCCTCAACAGTTCTTTGTAGTCTTCTTGTTAGTTATCTATGAACTAATTACATTTCTACCATCTTCCTTTGTGTGCTTGTCTAAGATTTTTCTATAGTTTGACTTCTTGTTCTTCTCTTTTCTTGTGCTATTGCCAATCTTGTTTGTCTCATGTGTTTTCATTCTGTAATTTGTTTGTGTTTCTTTATCTTTGTGTATGTGGATTGTATATTGTGAATAGTCTTCTGTCTATTGCTTCCTTCACCTTTAGACTTCTTTTCCTCCATGATATTTCTATTATAATTATCTTCATATGTTCCAAATATCTCAACCCCTTTATCCTTTTCTTTAGCCAACAATTTCTCAATTATTGGTTCAAGCACATCATTTGATACTTCATAGCCAAATGATGTTAGCCATGACAATCTAGGCTCTACATCTTTCATAATAGACAAGTGTGTACTTGCTAGAAAACATATGTACTTTTTATATTTATTTACTACTTGTGACAAAATCTTTTTTTTTTTTTCATTTTCTAAAATGAAACCACATTAGGCTGTTGTAGCTTCTCCCTAATGTTTCAATAAATCTACTCATTTGGTGCACAATCGGCTCACCATAAAACCATAAAACCAATCTTGTACATAGAAATATATACTGAGCAATAAACATCCATACCTTAATCCTTGTTTCTTGATCTTTTATAAATTCATCATTAGTTGATCTCTCAACATCTTACATAGATCAAACTTTTTGCCTTCACCAATGGTTTCATAAGCCACTTTTATGGCTCCTCTAGGTATTTTGTCAACTTTCTTAGCTTGATAAATCTTGTAGCCAATCAATAAAGAAGAAAACCTTATGCCTTTGTCCTTGATTGATTTTGCATCAAACATTTTCTAGTATGTTCAGTATCTAATTAGTCCATCCATCTGAATTCTGGGATCCAAGTTCTTTACAAACTTACATCAATTTCCTAATAGTCTTGTGATAGTGCTTATTATTTCTTTTGTAGTTTCTACTTTTCCATTCTAAAACCATAAATATTCTACATTCATTCTGCTAAGTATTGTTTTGATCTATTATTTGTCAAGATTTTTAGGTAGATGAATGATATGTGTGAGACAAAATTCATCATTTTTTGGTTCCTTGGTCTTGAATAGTTCTTTTTTAGTAGTATTCCATCTAGTATTTTTGATAATGCTCTAGCTCCAACTAGATCTTTGAATCTTAACAAACACATGTTGTATTTTGGCTCCTCTTCATCAGATCTTCATATTAACATATTCCTTCCTTCCATATTGCACTTGTCCAAAAAAGAAAATTGATTCCTTTTTTTTTGGCTTACGCACATGCTCCTTTATGCTTTAGCACACCTTGTGTTTGATATGAAAACTTTGAGAGGCATTACCCCTATTTATAGATTTCCTACTTTAATAGTTATTGTATCAAGAGTAATAAATTCCAACTAACATTAACTAATTGTCCTTTCCTACTAATAACATAAGGATTTTTACTTTTATGATCTACATACATATAGTTATAAGCATCTCTCTATTTTTTCTTTATGAGGACTTAATAAATAGTCATTCATAGTTTTGTGTCCCTACTTTATGCTTACTTGGTTAGTTTGTGAATGAAGTTCCAGTGTCATCCGAGAAAGGTTCCTCAGTAGTAGTAGTTTTTTCACCTTTTCTCAACCAAATTCTTTGCATCTCACTCCTCACTAGTTCTTTGTCTATAGTTCCTTTTACCTTTCCAATTTGATGAGTTCCATCATTACACTAATACCAACAATTATAGGTAGAGTGTCTATATTGTGAACAAATGTAACATAAGATCTTTAAAGATTTCCAAGGGCACGATATTCCTGATTTGCACTTAGAATTTTTATGTCCCTTTCCTCTTCATTGATGAAAATTCACAAGGTTAGTTCCAAAGTCTTTTGGAAAATATTCATTCCTTTTCTTTGTCAGTGATCTTGGTTTGCATGTTTCTACCTTATGACCATACTGATAGCATTTGTAACAATAGTCATTAAAATATCTGATTTTTATCCTCCCATTTATTCTTGTCCTACACTCACTAACTTTATGTCCATACATGTTGCACTTGTAGTAGTGACCATTGAACAATATCTTTCTTATACTTTCTTGCTTGTAATTTTGAAATCCTTTGTATGATTATATTCTCCATAATAGTGACAGGAAATAGGATGATTTCATCTTCCCATATCTTCTTCTTTTGTCATTGATTTTCAAAATTTGATGAATCTCCTATCTCTTTCAAAATATTTTTGATAGGGATCTTGTCAGCTAATAGTTATTCCTTTTTGTTTACCAACAGTCTATCCAGCTCCAACATGCTTTCTTAAAAATTTGTAAGTTTGACATTCACTTCATTTTCAAATTTAAATTCATTATTTTTCTTTTTCAGTTCTTCATTTTCATTCTCAATATCTTGATTTCTTTCCCTAATTTTGTTGATTAGGTCATTTCAGGCCTATAGAGCTTTTGGTTTCTTAATATGACTAAGTCTTTTCCAACCATTATATCTAGGGCATCCTGATATTTGATTTCAACATCACTTTTCTCATTTTCAAGAGTTACCGCTTTATCCAAAAGTTCAGTCAATTTGATGGCTTCAAATTCTTGATCTGTTTTCATTAGATTGATCCTTTCCTTGAGTTATTTATTCTTTTCAAGTAGTTCATCATTCTTTTCCATTAGCTCCCTTATTACAACATCTTCTACTTCCTCAAAATTAACACTACATTCTAACAGTTTATCCATGCCATCCAGACTCATCTTTACATTTTCAGTAAGTTCCTTTCTCTTTGTAAATGAGGCTCTTAGTTAGTCTTTTAATTTTAAAATGTGCTCATTTGCATCGTGGAGGGCTTCTTCCAACTCTCTCTGATATTTGTAGCTAGTCATTGTCCCAAACTTGCTCAAGTTAAACTTTCTTCAGAGAACCAAGAGATCTCATATCAATTGTTGGTAGCTATAAGTATTGTGAGGTAGTAGGGGGTGGGTGAATCAGTACCTAAAGTACTTCACCTTTTAAAACACTTTCTTCCTTTTAACTGATAGTTAGCTTAAACATTTATCTGACAACGTTATTCATAATCTTTTCAAAATTCTAATAGTTAATAAGTTCCAACAATAAAATCAAATAAGCATTCAAACCATAGACTTGAAACACACAACACACTAATTTTGGTATCATAGAAAACCCTTGGTTAGAGGGGAAAACTTCGGTGGAGATGATACCCACAACTCATCACTATAGTAACAAGGTGCCCGATTAAGAGCTTTATGATAATGTCATCTTTTGAATGATTATACTCTATTAAAAGTTTCTAATACCCTACTAAGAGTATCAAAAGTCCCATTATAGACTACTATGTTAAGTGATTTCATCCCACTCTTACAGTGTTCACTCGATTAAAGGATGTACATAATAAGTTCAAAATAGAACTTCAAAGTCCTATTAAAGACCACCATCTAAAAATATTTCACAATCTTGTTGATTAACTAATTAAGAATAAACAACAAGAAATTAAACTATATTTTCCTTTCCTCTTCTTGATAGGTTTGTTGCTCCAGCTACTCTTCTTTTGATAACATGTTTTTCTACTTATCATCGATATCTTCTTCTCTATCCCTACTTTGATAGCTATTGGCATCAATACTACTTCAAATTACTTGTCTTCTTTCCAATGACACTTGTCACATCACTTAACTCTTCATTTTCTTGTCTCTTTATTGGTTTACCATTTCTACTCAATAACCTAATTAGGGTTTCTAGAATCTTCCACAAGCTTCCCTTGATACTCTTGTCACACTGGTAGATATTTAGCTTCTCTGATATATTAGGTCCAACTATGTCCCCGATAACATATGGTACTTCTATAACACTTTCTTTATAACATAATATGTCATACAATGTAATATAAAGTCTTGACCAACAATGACAAAATACAAAAATCATAGCAACAAGGGTGTAAGATTTTTTCCTTGGTACCATGTGTGTGTGTGTGTGTGTGTGTGTGTGTGTGTGCACGGGTGCACCTGTGTGTGCCTGACGATGACATACAATAGTTAAAAATAAATAATGATAGACAACAACTACAAATATCTTCCAAAAATAACAACAATATGACATTTTACAACTATATCAATTAGCACACAATCAATATTTTTTTTTGTGAATGGTCTAGTTTTCAAATACACTAGAAATGACATTAACACATTTTATAATCATATCATATTTATATCTTCAATCAAACTACATCCATAGAGTTAACAAACTCAAATTCTGTCACCTCATAGTTTCTAATATATTTTGCATAACATATGGACAAAAAGAACCTCCTACAATGATCAAAACATAATAGTCTTATTCAATTTTCCATATGATTTCTAAAAGTAGTAGGTGTCACATTATTGGACTAACCACCAACATTCCCCTTCAAGATTCGTGACATGGCTTAACTACCTCTTGTGTTCTATAAGTCTAGTGGTTGTATTAGCAATTAATAGCTCAATCTTTTGGTGCAACAACAACTCTAGCTTATAACAAGTTATATCAGAGCTTGGTCATAGGTTCAAATCTCCTCGGGTAACATTGAGGGGGGGATTGTTGGACTAATTTCCAATGTTCCCCTTCAAGATTCATGACATGAGTTAACTGCCTCTTGTGTTATATAAGTCTAGTGGTTGTATTAGGCATTAACAAGTTGATCTTTTGGTGCAAGACAACTCTAGCTTGTAACACACATATCCATGGGTAGTAGAGTCTCTCCACTTGTACCTATAGTTTGTTGGTTTGGATGGGAAACTTTCTATATGAGCAAGAAATGATTTCTTGGCATCTAAAGTAAGTTTTAAGTGCCCAAGGGAAGTCCCAAATAGCATGGCATTGGTGGTTGCATACAATGGGGAGTAGATGGTTATCATATTATCTACAATTAATTTTGTTATTTCCTCTATCATGCATGTATATTTATCTTTAGTTACTTGTTTTTCTTTTTTTGTAACTACCTTGCATTCTTGTTTATCCTTTGCATTCTCTTGTGTCTTTAACCTCTCCTGATCTCCATTTTCCCCCCTCTTATCCTCATCTTCTTGCTTCTTTATTGCACCTTTTTCTGCTTTCATTTCTTCCCTTTGTGTTTAGTATGATCATGTTCTTCCCTCCTCTTCATCATTTATTGCTTCTTATGCATTTTCAAGTCCTTTTTAATCTTCCTTTCCACCTCTTGGACACTAAGAAAGTAAATGTAGTTGGAGGTTAAATTTTGAGGCTTATTAATCAGCTAAAGCACTCCTATCCAACCTCCTCGTGAATGAATGAGTCACCCACTGCATTAGAAGTTTCAAAATTGGCTTTTTCAATGTTATCAATTGTTGCCCATGATCTTGGGTGCATGAGACATAGTCAAATTCTTCATCACTTGTGTCATTTTCATCTTTGTATTAGTGAAATAATGGATTACATTTGTTGCATCAATATTAGGAGGTGTTGGAAAGGGTGACTTTTTCTTTTATTATCTTCATATTGTATTATTTTTTAGAGCATGAAATCAAAAAGTTTTGCTATTTCAATCAACTTCAAACATTCATGGTTAACAATCATTGAACCACTTTATCTCTACACTTGATCATAGAGTCACTAGCTTAGGCATTTAAGAAAATGGATTTTAAATGCTTATACAAATACTTTTTAAGGTAGTTCACAAGGTAATTATTTTGTCAACTTTATTTTATCTAGATTCATTAATTTTTAGAATCTCTACAAATGAATTAAAAATAAACCCCTGGTAGTTATTTCAGAGGAAGAATTCTTGCTAAAAGTATGCTTTGAAGTTGGACAAGCTATGTTAGGGTTGTGGATTGGGTCCACAAAAAGGTCATTCAAAATCCTATTACAAATTTTATGCTTCAATTTACTAACTTAAACCATTTTTAGCATGGCCCCTGGAACATTTACTCTTCTTTGTTTTCCCCTTTAAACTATTCTTAAACCTTTAAGATCATGTTATTTGTCTCAATTTGGTTTGAGTTTCTAGGTTTTCCCTTGTCACTTGTGTCATTTATAAAATATGTCATGCAATGTCTATAAGGCATGTGATTCATTAAGGGTATGAACGTTTCTTTTTTCACACACTCTCAAAAAGTTCTCTTCATCCAAATTGACCACTCTAAGGACCTTAAAGACTCCATTTAGACATAAGTTGGTACAAAAAATTTTCCTGAATAGATAATATATCTTAAATCTATCAAATACTCAATAAATTCTCTATTTTTCTTCTCCTTTTCATCTATTTAAACCACCTTTGCAACATTTTTAAAAACTATAGATGTTTTTTTTAATGAGTATGAGAAGAAAGATCAATTCTAGTAACATTATTATCACACACATCTACGTCTTCTTCATTTTTTTTCATTGTGGATTTAATAATATTAATGCATTAAAGAAGAAGAGGACAAGGACCTAGAAGAGGAGGTTTTTGTGGGACATGTTTTCATTGTGGAGGTCATAGAGCCTTTGAATGTCCTCAATGCCAAGGAAGGTCATATAGGAGAACTAAAGGCTAGGGAAGAGTTGTGCATGTGGATGAAGATGCCAAATCATCACATTCTAAAGATGCTAAAAGAGGAGAGCTTCTAGTTAATAAAAGAGTCCTATTGAGTGGTGATAATGAATTTGATCAAAGGAGGATCTTTTTTGTATGAGGTGCAAGTGTAAGGATAAGGGTTTTGATGTGGTTATTGATGTTGGAAGTACTGGAAATTTGGTGTCAGAGGAGATGGTCACTAAGTTAAAGCTCAAGAGGCTTAAATATCCACATCAATACCATATTTCTTGGGTGAAAGATGACCAAAAGGTCATGGTCAATGAATAATGCCTAGGGAATTTCAAGATTGGGAGCTACAATGATGAGGTACTATGTGATATCATACTAATGGATGGATGCTAAATGTTGTTGGGTAGATTGTGGCAGTTTGAAAATCATGTTGTACATGATGGTCATGCACATATCTATTCACTGATAAAGGATGGAGTGTTACATAAACTAAACCTATTGAAGGATACAAATTAAAAGGTATGTAGTACTGCTAGAGTAAGTTTTGTTGATGGAATAAAGTTCCTAGAAGGTGTGAGGCATGAACATATGTGTTTTTCTATAAACCCTAACGTTGGTAAAGAAGAAGTAGAAGACGTACTTGCAAAATTTGCAAATTGGTTTCAAGATATTGTATTTGATAATGTGCTTAATGGATTACCACCAGTAAGGAATTTATCCATTATATGAACTTGATTCTAGAAGCCAATTTTCCAAATAAGGCAACACACATAATGACAGCAACAGAAAGTAAAAGGCTCAACAAACAAGTACATGAGTTATTCCAAAAAGGGAGTCTTAGTCCATGTATTGTGCCAACAATTTTAGCACCTAAAAATAATGGAGAATGGAAGATGTATAGATATTCTAGGGCTATCAACAAGATCACAATCAAGTATAGATTTCCATTGCCAAGGATGCATGATATTACGGACTATTTGAGCAGAGTTGTGTATTTCACAAAGACAAATCTAAAGAATGGATATTATCAAATTTGGATCAAAGAAGGAGAGAGTGGAAGACTACCTTTGTAACACCCCACTCGGGAACCCAAAAGAAATAAACCTAATATGTTACAAAGTTTACAAAACTATTTTTTTTTATTTTAAAAGTTTAAACAACATCAAAGTAACAATAATACATAAGCAATATATACATACACATCAAATATACATAAGCAATTACAAATATAGATTCAATTCCTCAAGGATTTCTTCACATTGAGTCACATTTAAGAAAGTTTTATTAATAAGTTTAAGTCTCAATTACAATGTCCATAATCATAAAATGAATAAACACATAAATAATCATATAAGAAAATGTATAAGTACAACTAATAATATGAAAGCACATCTAATGAATAACATCCACTACACATGTCACAAGGTATGTGAAAATAGATACAAGTACATCAATATACAATACAATATCCTGTAGGATCTCAAAACACATGATACATAGATACATCAAATGAATATAAGTCTTCAAGATAAGAGGAAGAATGACAATGGTACCACTATATCAACAAGCATCCAACAACTAGCAATATAAGGGGGACCTAAATGATAAGAAGACACTACCTCCCAACTGGGTGGTCACCTAATGAGGCTCCCAATCCCACCGTGTAGGAGAGATAATGTATGATCCACACACAAATAATCAAATCATAAAACATCCTAGGCAAGGAATCCTGATAGCCAAATCTACCTCAAGGGTACACAAACTACTAAAGAAGAAAGATAACTGAGTTGAAGGAGCACCCATACAATACTAACATCTTATACCAAGTCAACATCTAGATACCAAATATAAATCGAGTATCAAAACCCAAAAAGATGCAATCACCTCCAAAACAATGTCAAGTGTCACAAGCAGAATAACTAATAGATAACAACTATCATCAATAAAAGTAAACCACCAATAACTAACTCCAACAATAAAAATAGCACCAAAGAATAATTGATCATTCATTAATAAAAGTCAACTATCAACAATAAATGACATTTAATCAATGAGTAATAACTCACAATAAATACATCATCAAAACTAATATCTAACAAGTACACTACTAGAGGCAAATAAAAAAAAATCATGAAGTAGACTTAGGTTACATACTATGGAGTGTCATCAGATGAGCCAATTCTAAGGTTACCATGATAGTCTCTTAGGACCCCAACCCCCTAGTGATTCTATGTGAAACTAGAATACCCTCTCATGACGACGAGGAAACTAGTCATACCACTCACTAGGTATCATCCCATTCCCATCCTTAGCTTGTACAAGCACTCAAGGCATGGGTGAGGTAAACATTTCTAACTTATCTTTTTTAGTGTATCTCAAGGAAAAGGGCTAGGAAAGATATTTTGATTACTATATTACCACTTGTTACACAACTTACAATGAGTTATCATGGTAGCCATTTTGGGCCTGACCCCATTGCAAGCCACTCCCATAGACATGCACCTAGACTACCTTCTGAAAAAATACAAACCACAAGAGTAAAATTGATCGAATCCAGTTCCTTAATAGGGAACCCAAAAATAACATTAGTTCTCAAAACCCAAGTTCTCATAAATGTTCAGTAGCATAAAGCTCATAAAACATAAATCTCAATTCAAATCATAAAGTTCATCATGACATCCAGTCAAATAATCATAAAAGAAATCTAAAAAATGCCTCTAGTTCACATCCTAACTTGGCCAACTAAACAACTCACAAAGAAAAACTATCATGAAAATAAATATTACAAGACTATAAATAGAATATTAGAAAACACATAATTTTTAGCCACATGATTTAATTCTATCAGTTTCTCTTGTTTAGTTTGGATCATAAGGATGTGTTTAGAAATAAAGTAAGAATATACATATTAATATAAATTATTATGCTAATATACTTATTTAAATCAATAAGTGTTTAAATGTCAAAACTCTTTGTGCATATGAAATATCATACAACATTATCATGTTTTTAATTTAAATAATCATAAATCATAAATGATTTAATTAATAATATGAGTATATTATTAGATTAAATATTAATATCAATTTTATTTCTAAAATATTAATTTGACTTCTATTTAAGTCTAATGTTAACAATTACTTTTCCTTTAATTTATAATGCAACTAGACATAAAATTATAATTTATTTGAATTATTTATAATTTCTCTCATAAAGTCAAATACTTATTAACTAGATGATTACAAAGTGAACTCGACTACAACTTCTCTTAAAGTATAATATAATTATAAGTATTTCTTCCCTCTTGCATTAATAATTATAAAATAATTTATATGCAACTAAGAGTTTAACTAGCCTTAAAGAATCACTAATACTAACATTCACTTTATAACTAAATGAGTAGTATTAATTTAATTTTAAAAATTAATTAATAATAATTAGTTTTTAATTTTTTAATTTTTTTTGAAATTAATAATTAATCATTATTATTATTATTATTATTTTTTAAATAATTAAATCTAAAAATTAAATTAATTTTTTATAAAATAAAAATACACATGCAATGAATATTTTCACATGTCTTTGATCTCTCAAATCATGCAACCATACTATACTTAGATTTCTATTTTAGCATATTTATTTTCACATGCATGTGTTTAGTTACAACATGCTTTCTCTCAATTAATCTTTTGCTTTCCAAATAAATATTGCAATTAAATTATTTTAGATGTAAGAAGAATATTCATCTATATTTAAAAAATTCTTCTAATAACAAATTTAAAATTGAAACCTAACTGTTCAATTTATTATTTTCTTCCAATTTTCTATAATCAAATTATTCCTATATTAGAAAGGG
The DNA here is from genome assembly GCA_028749045.1 of Cupressus sempervirens. NCBI lineage: Eukaryota > Viridiplantae > Streptophyta > Pinopsida > Cupressales > Cupressaceae > Cupressus > Cupressus sempervirens. Next base: position 772,442,096 of record CM053784.1, on the reverse strand, counting down.
TTTCAAAAGAATATAGTCATAATAAATTTCTACAATATTTTTGTAGTTAAGTTTTCTTGATCAATAAACTTTTCCTTTTTAAAATCTACAACATAATTCTTTATCCAAAAATCAATAAAGTAAATTAATAAACATTATACAAGCACACAAGAAGAAATGAAGTAGACAAATCTTTCAAAAAAATTTTACAATGAGTTTTCAAACCTTACCTCAAAACAACAACTAAAATCTAAGTCAATCTGTGAATGCATGTAGATCCAGTCCCCCCAAAATTTTCAACAATTCTTTTGATCCAATTCCAAATTTTACTCCCCAATACCTATATGTGTAGAAATGAGCTTGAATCTCTTAATAAAGAGTTCAACTCTACCTAGGGTTTCTAGTTTTTAAACATGCAAAGGTCTCTCCTTAAAATAAGCTTCTATTATTTAATCCTTTCATGCACACTTAAAGAACTTTTTAAATTAAAATATTCTTTTATATTTTTTGTTCCTATAATTTATTAAAGCCTAGTTTATTATTTAAATTAATGATAATAATCAAAGCTCATTATTTAAATTCAATTCTAATTTAATAATTATTAAATAAATAATTATAATAAAGCAATATTAAATCTTTAATATTTTAATTCTCTTTTTTATCCATTTTCTTAAATTGGATTTTTAAACTAAATCTTTTAAACTAAAGTACATAATTAAATATAATCATATTCTAATTTCTCTTTAACCAATTTTCTAAATTTTGACTTTTAAATTAAAGGATAATTTTAATTAGTTTTTAATTAATTAAACATTCTCATGCTTTAATATTTTCTTTTTATTCAAATAATATTTAATAATTCTCAATATTATATGATTAACTCAAAAATTATAATTAAATCATTTACCAAATAAATCACATAGCCAAATCCACATACAAGAAACATTACCAAAACATACCAAAACTCAAAATCAAAATAACACAAACAAAGATAAACTCATGGGTTTTAAAAAGGTGGAAAGTCAGTTACAAGTCCTCCTTGCAAGACAAGTATTTAGGCTATGGCTGGGATTGGACCTGAGCAGTATCTCCCCATTTTTACCATTAAGTTATTGCGATAGGGCACACTTATCCTAGCAATTCAGGGAAGTCGATGCCCAATACCTGCAATCCTCCATAAAATCTAAATATGTACATATGCATATATACTTGAACATGTACATAATGGTGGGGAGTGGTACATTGTGTAGATCCCAACTAGTAGGTGACTACGACTCCCTCCCTTAACCACATCAGACATGTCAAATAGAAAAGTAAAACAAATATGCACACCATACACATGCAAGTATGGTGTAAGTACTATAATAAGTCTTGAGTACAAATCATCACATATTCAAATATTGAATACTTGTCATTGTGAATATAAAATACTCATCATTTGATATCATCTAAAAAATAATCATATTTACTAACTAAGAACCATTAAAGCATCATTAATACACTAGTAATCATAATCATCAATCATTACATGAAATACAATCAACTAAGTGATTATTTACTGATAAATATGTAATCTGATTCATGAAATAATGTCATATAATTGTAAATCAAATATCCCTTAAACCAACACATGTATGAAATAGGCCTAAAATAGTTTGACATATAAATCAGACAAGAAAACTATGGGTGGGCATTACAACCTTCAAGATGAAGGAATGACTGTATGCCTTTTGGGCTAACTAAAGCACCAAGTACATTCATGTGACTCATGAATGAGGTACTAAAAGAATTTTTGGGTAAGTTTGCCATTGTTTATGTTGATGATATTTTGATCTTCAATATGACATTGGAGGAGAATATAATACATATTCACAAAGTGTTTAAAATTTTGAAGCAAGAAAAGTTGTTGGTTAATTTGAAGAAGTGTAGTTTTTTGAAAGAGTTAGTGTATCTAGGATTTTTAGTTTCAATTGAAGGTCTAAAAATAGATCCTGAGAAAGTGAAGGCTATCCTGGAATGACTTAGTCCAAGGAGAGCTACTGAGGTAAGATCTTTTAATGGATTAGCTAGATTTTATACAAAGTTTATTAAGAATTTTTAAAGTATATGTGGACCCTTGACTAAAACAATGATAGGGGATATAGAAGAGTTTAGGTAAACTACAAGAGCAGATCAAAGTTTTAATTTGTTGAAACAAAAAGTTACAAAACAACCTATTTTAGCACTTCCATATTTTAATAAGGTGTTTGAAGAAGATTGTGATGCTAGTAGTACTACAATATGAGTTGTTTTGAGCCAATAAGGTAGAACCTTTTCTTATTTTAGTGAAAAGTTAAATTATACCAAAAGAAAATATTTTGTTTATGATAAGGAATTTTATGCTATAGTTTAGAGATTGAAGAAGTAGAGAAATCGTCTTCTTCCCAAGGAGTTTGTTTTATATACCAATCATCAAGCTTTGCAATATTTGAATAGTCAAGGAAAGTTGAATCATAGGCATTTCAAATAGGTTTATCTTTTGTAGAGTTACACATTTATTTTGAAACACATGAGAGAGAAGTCTAATAGGGTTACAAATGCTCTTTGTAGGAGACAAAAATTGTTGAGCAAAACAAAAATTGAGGTGGTTGGATTCAAGGAACTCACAAGTTTATATCTAGAGGATCTTGATTTAGAGGAAGCCTATATAGAACCTATTACACTTATAGGACAAATGGTTGGATTTCATCATCCAAGATGAAATGTTATTATGATGAAGTCCATTTTTTATTCCAAGGAGTTCAATGAGGGAAAATATCATCAAAGAGAAGCATAGTGGAGGATTGGGTAAACATTTTGGTAGAGATAAACATTTTGGTAGAGATAAAACCATTTCTTTTGTTAATGAAAATTATTACTATCCACAATTACATAAAGATCTCAAGAATTTTTTATATAGTTGGAGACTATGCCAGATGACAAAAGGAGTAAAGCAAAATATGGACTTTGTTATTGGTTTGCCAAAGACTTAGCAAGGGCATGATTCAATTTTTGTAGTGGTTGATTGGTTTTAAAAATTGACACATTTCATTCCCTACAAGAAGACTAGTGATTTTCTTCATGTAGTAGAATTATTTTCCAAACAAGTGGTGAGACTACATGGTCAACCAAAGAGCATAGTTTCAGATCAAGATACCAAGTTTGTTGGGTATTTATGGAACACATTATAGAAGAATTTGAAGATATATTTGAAGTTTATCTTATCACATTATCCATGGACTAATAAATAGACAATGATTGTAAATAGGAGTTTGGTGAATTTGCTGAAATGTTTGATTAGAGATAAGCCAAAAGGATAGGATATGATTTTACCAAGGGCAAAATTTGCATATAATAATTTTGTCAACATGAGTAATGGTAAGTTATCATTCCATATTGTATATGGGAATAGTCCCATAAATGATTTTAAATTGAGGATGTTGGATAAAGGAGATATAAGTAGTTCTGAATGTGAGGATATTATAGAACACTTGAAGAACATCCATGAGGAGGTGAAGAAGCACATCACAAAGGTGAATACATATTATAAGGCTAAGGAAAATGAGAAAATGAGGTATAAGGAATTTCAAGTTGGTGATGAAGTCATGGTTCATTTCAGGAAGGATATATTTCCACTAGGTATATATAACAAATTGAAAATAAAGAAGTTTGGAACATGAAAGATATTGAAGAATCATGATTTCAGAAATGCTTATGAAGTAGAGTTGTCCTCTGATTTGAATATTTCACTAGTATTTAACATTTTAGATCTAATAGAGTATTATGATGGAGGAAATAAAGATGAGATCACAAAAGTGTAATGTAGTATTTTGCATCTACTTAAGCTACAAATGAGATTGAGGAAATACTGTAAAGTTGTGTTGGCAAGAGTATAAGAAATAAAACATATGAAGAATATCTAGTCAAATGGAAAGGAAGACATATAGAAGATTCATCATGGATTACAAGAGAGGAGGTTACCCATCTAGATTTTCCTATGAACACTTCAAATGTGAAATGGTCACTTCTCAAATTAGCTTAGTTTTCTGATGCAGGAGCATCCTGGGTGTAAGAGAAATCTTGCATCATCAAAAAATATTTCTATTCTATCTTTTTAATAAGGGTTATGTGTAGAGTTGTTATTTATGGAAGCATACTATTCTTAGTAAGTTTGTGATGTGAGCTCAAAATGTTCTAATTTCATAGGTGGAGGTTAATCTTAGATATATTAGCCTTCCAGATGAATTTCATTGCCATATTATATGTATTAGTGAAGTTATTACAATTTTTTGGTATAACAACTTTAGGCTTAGTTTTGAAGGCCTCAAAATCTCCAAAACAAGGTCAAGCTTCAATCGATGAATATTTTCATGGTTAGTTAGTGTAGAAAAAAAAAATTTGTTTCCAAAAAGTGGGTTTAATAGCCAATCTGATCAGTGGTTTGTAAGTTAGGGTCTCTAGAAGTTGGGCTACCTAAAAATCATGTCAATATAATTTGTAATTTTGAGTTGATTCCATGTAATAAAGTAATATAGTTTTAGTGTTGGTCAACCTCAAGAGTTAGAGATAAGAATCTATAAACTTCCTAGGTAGTTTTAAAATGCCTATATAAGGAAGGCTTTTAGGTTATTTAGGGTAGTTCTAAGTGGTAGTTCACAACTTTGTTTTGCTAAATATTGTAAGGTAGATGCCCATGTGGGTTCACATATTGTATTTATAAATTATGTAATTCCTTAATTTTGGACATAATAAGAAGTCTATATTCTATTCTTATGTATTTTTGTTGTTTCTATGTTTCTGGTATGTGTTTATGGTATTAAGGGGAGCAATCTTCATCAACTAAGGCCTAAAAACTAGAAACATAGGCCTAATTGAAGACCTAATTGTATAAAGAAGGAGATGGGTAAGAAAAAGTTGCCAAAAGTTGATCTTTTGGATTTTTTCAAAACACTTAGATGGGATTTGAAGTCTTCACACTCCTACAAGTCAATCTTGGAGAGATGGAAGTTTGAGAACTGAGGTGGTATGGATAGTTTGGCAAGCAAGTGTGAGCAATTTATTGAATTAATAGGACACCCTAGAGTTGGAACTTGTCAACCAAACTCATTTAAAGATTAGAATACGAAGGAGGACCAAGGAAAGAATAAAGATAGCCAAAGCCTAAAGTATCCTTATGAAATGTATCAAATCCTTAAAAGATTTGGGTAGTTTCTTGTTTTATAAGAAGTTAAGAATTTGTGGGTGAAAGAAACATGGTAACAAATGCAGAAATGGATAAGAAGGTAAAAATCAAGAAGATGAAAATATGATGCTTAGGGAAAAGCTAGAAAGGATTGAGATAAATTTGGGAAAAGTAGAAGTGAAGGCTAAAGAAGTAAGTGAAAAGGTGAAAGAAACAAAGGAGAAAGGAAAAGAAGTAGCATAAGAGGATGAAGTACCATAACCATATCCAAAAATATGTGAAGAATTCTTCTTGAAAGCCTTAAGATCTATGGGTGGGCTTCAGAGGGAGTGCCATTATCTAGTGCAAAAATAGAGTAAGATTTGGTCATGGAGTGGATAGAAAGATTGGAGAACCACTTTGAATGTGAGGGAATCAATGAATCCAAAAATGTGAAAGTTTCTAAATCCAAGTTTAAGGGAGTTTCTTTAACTTGGTGGAAATTTGTGCAAACTAAGAGAGAAAAAAAAGACAAAAAATCTATAGTTACTTGGAAAGGTATGGTGGCTAGGATTAGGGAAGCCTACATACCTAAGGACAATGAGATTCAACTTCATAATAAGATGTATAATTTGATACAGATAGATCTTGATGTGAGTACACGCTTAGAATATTTGTAGAAGTTGTGCTTGAGTTCTAATGCAATAGAGGATGAAATTATAAAGGTTTCAAGATACTTGAATCGATTGAGATGAAGTATCTAGGAATAAATAAGCTTGCTAATTCTTGCTAATAACCATGGCATAGGGAGAGGAGGAGTTAACAAAGGTCATGAAGGAAGTTTTGGTTGGAAGAATGCAAACTAAAGATTCCAAGGGGAATCCAAGTTGGTAGAACAAGGTGGGGATTCCAGTAGCAAAGGAAGCTACAAAGGAATTATGGGGTCTAGTAGAAATAGAGGTAGGTTAAGAGGATTTGGAAGATGATCCTATTTCTCCAAAAAGAAGTGCTAAAACTATAGTGAGCTTGGGAATATTGCCTATAGATGCCCTAAGAAGGCCTTTTCTATTAGAAATAGATAATGCTAAGAGAGGGGTGGGGGTGAATCAGTATTCTACAATTTTTTTCCCACAATTGAATATTGTTAATTAGTTTATAACATGCATATGAAAGTAAACCAAAAATGTAGAACAATGAATATAAACATACACAAAGAGAACTCACAACACCATTATTTATTAGCTAGGGAAACCCTGGCAATGGGAAAACCCAGTGGGGATGGTACCCACAAGATGTATGCAAGAAGAGCCCACTACCATAACATGCAATTATACAATTTAGTTTCTTTACAAGAGTAGGTAAACATACAATACTATATTATTGTTGTATCTCACACTTGCTCTGATCATACATCAGATTTTGCATCACATAAGGCTCACATATTATTTAAGCTTTCTTCTCAATCATTCACATCACATCTGCATCACACTATATCTGGGCAAGCTATTATCTTTACTTATATCTCACAAACTAATAAATCTCTACTTAGTCAACCTTAATGCTTTCATACACTTGACCAAATATAAAAATGACTTTGGGTAAACATCTAGGATGTCGTCGCATCATGACTCAGTAATTATTTTGTCACCAAAATAATTCCTTAAATCGTACAATCCAATTCTCTGATATGCTATGTTCTATTTGGTTAAATACCTAAACTAGTATCTTGATTGTAACTTGTGTTGTACCATCCATACAGGTTTGCGCACTGACATATGTCATCACCACATTGTCATCTATTGATCCTCAACTATGAATGTCCTAACTTGAACTCATTTGTCCATGCATGCCATATCTATCTTTGTACTGCTGCAATCTATCTAACACTTAGACAATTTTCTAACTATGATTGCATAACTAAAATATTAAGTACATGTTTCCATAAATGATAATACTTCATACATCTAATTAGCCATATTTCCAACAATCTCCCCCTCTAGCATTGATGGAAACATTTGGGAAAATTGGCTAAGTCCAAAAATAATGTCATAAAAAAATGAATACAAAAGGTAACTACACAAAATTGCCTTCAAAACATAAAATATTTTATCATGTTTTCATGAGTCATTACATTCCTTATCACTCCTTACAATGGTATACAAGTAGACTCCCCCTTACATATAAATACTTCTCTTTACAAACATTTACAATTTTCCTTATTTATATTTCTCCTCCTTTGACATCAATGGAAAAGGTGTCAAAAACTATATACAAGACCATGTTTCCTATTACTGATCAACTTGTCATTCTGGATAAACAATCTGCAAAATCGAGTTGTAGTCTCTCGTGGTCCTTCTTCCAGTTTTCTTTGACTATGTCAAATATACTAATGAGTGTGCAAAGTGCAGTGCATAGGATGCCACTTCTACCACACTCAAGTCAGTATAGGAAAGTTTTTCATAGGAGGCCCTAGCTATAAGACACTCCTTCAATTGCCTCTGTAAAATACTAATTTTAGGTGACTAAACTTCTCTAAAAGTAGAGAACATTCTGATTACCTTCTCCTTATTAGTTTCAATGCCTCTAATAGCATTGTTAATCTTCTCCATTTTAGTTCCAAGTTCTTCAATGCTTTCCATAGGTCGCTACAATCTGGTAGTAAATGTTTGAAGCTCACTCATTTGGCTTTTGATTTGACTATCAAAATCTGACAAGTAATTGTATGAAATTGCACACCATCCATACAACTTCTTACCTTCATCAATACTCTTCCCCAATTCTTTGATGCACATATCTAATGTCTTCAAATCATTTCTCACATTTGTGCATATTGTATCAAATAGTGATGCATCATGCTTTGCTTGTGCTTGTACTAAAGCTATTTCAAACAAGGTTGTGAATTCTTCATCAAAAGATATCACCAATTCTTTTGCCTTAGTGTGCAAATCTGGATTTGTAACAATTGTGTGAACTATCTTCTACATCCTATCCAAGACTTTTATCAGTGTTCTTTCCAAAGACTTGATTGATTTTTCCTTCTTAAGAAATTTGCTCAAAGAGCTCACTAATCCCTTCTGATCATCGTCATCATCAAATACTATTGTTGGGATAAGTGTAACTGCTTTTATCTCTGCACTCTTCTTTTCTTCCTCTTATTTTCTTTTCTCTTTTTCTTCTTCTCTCTTGATTTCTTCCTCAGCTTTCTTTCTTTCTTCTAGTCTTTCTTTTTCCTTCTCAACTTTCTTTCTTTTGTCTTCCTCTTTCTTTAACTCTTCTTCTTTCTTTTTGTTCCTTTCCTCTTATTTTGTCTTCTCATCTTCTTCTCTCTTTTCCTATTTCTTCCTTTCCTCTTCCTCTTCCTCTAACCTTTTCTTTTCTACAATTTTCTCTACTTCTACATTATCTTCTTCATCTAAGCTTGAGTAGGTAGTGAAATTGCCAACAATGTTTGTTCCATGTTTAATCAATGGATTCCCTTTGACATCAATAGTTATGTGTGTACTGTCCACTTGCATGGGTTCAGTACCAATAACTTTATGAGGAGATTAAAGTTCTTGTTATGTGTCTTCAACTTCTTCTTCACTGTCAATACAAGCACTAGCCTCCATATACACTCAACTTGGTGATTTTGGCTGTGCACTCTCCTTGGTGGCCTCAAGCATAGAAGTCATATATTCCACTATGGTGTCCTCTATTTCTTTCTTGACTTCTTCATAGTTTCCTCCCATTAGAAGAATAACTCTTCGTTCATTCCTTAGCAAGGGTTCAACGCCTTTCAAAAATTTGTCCAAATCTTTCTTTATGTTTACTTGACACAATTTATTTATCATGCTTTCTCTTAGTTTGGTATCTTCTTCTACCACTCTTTTCTTCCTATTAAGTAATCTATTGTAGAGTTCTTCTAGAATCTTATTTTGTATACTATCAAATCTCTTGTTCCTCAAAATTATATTCCTTACAATAGCATTCTCTAGCAGTCTTCAATCCATATTGCTATACAAACTATAATATTTATTCAATTATACAAAATTGCCATCATTTATAATTTGCATATTTAGGTTTTCTACCTTTTATTTCCAATCCTTCTTGTTGGTTGGTGTCCTTCTTTCTTTAGCTTCTTGCTCAACTGGCTTGTCTTCAATTTCATCATTAGATTCCTTAGAATCATTAATTAGTAATATTTTTCTTCTTTTCCCAGGTCCATTGGTGGTCTGCTTGACCCTTTTCTTTGAAGGTGGTGTAGGTTCTTGTTTAACCTTTACCAATCTTTTTGACTTTCTTTATGAAATAAGTGTATCATCCTCTGATTTCTTCTTTTGTTGATCAAGATGTACTCTATTTGGTTACACTTGTACAACTATTGCATAAGGTCTAGTATGTGTCTGTGTAGTAGGTCTTGCAATTGTTACACCTTCAGATGGTGTTGTAATAGTAATAGATATAGCTACTAACACCTCATACTATCCACTATCTTTCATTTCCATTGCTATCCCTTTGATTTAATTAAATTATTCTCTTGTCATACCAGATTCCTTAAGAATGGATTGTATTTTCTTCTCCATATTCTTCTTAATCTCCTTGCTATGAAGTTCACAATGAACTTCCCTCATCTTTTCCTCATAAGTACCCCATCTAGGACATTCAATGTCCTACTCTAACTACAAAATGATCTATGCATAACCTTCAATGAATTCTTTGCTCATTTCATATCACATGGGTTCAATGAATTTCACCCTAGGTTCAACTGCTTCCATACATGTGGTATCAGTTTCAACCATGAAACATATCTCATCTTCATACGTCTCCACCATTGAGGGAGGGATTTTTTTAATCTTAGTTTCATCTCTGATTGAAATTTCTTCACATTCTATCAATGTCATAGTCTCAAACATTTTCTAATCTTTCCCTGTAACACTATGTAACTATTTTCATTGAACATTCCTTACTATTCTAGTTCATCATACCAGGGAATTGCTTGGTTGCATAGAAGAATATATGTGCTAACAAAGATTCAAATCTAAAGATTGCATTCTTAGTCTTCTCAACTTTGCAATGTCGTCCAACAACTATGTTCTGACTATCTCACACATGTTTATCTTCCTTTTCTCAAATGCAATAACATATGTTGTATGCATAAATTCCGCTAGCACAAAGTTCACTCTAGAATTGTGATTCAACTTATATCCTATAACTTTTCTTAGCACTTTGGCTCCTTTATCCTAAATCATGTCAAATTTCATATTGGTTCCATAAAATTTAGTATATAGGTTTGTCTCAACTATCTTTCTTACATTCCTATCATTTACTAGATTACAACCTTCATTACTTAGACTTGTGACCTTAAGGATTAGGTCATTGTCAACTATGACTGGTACATCACCTACGCAAAGATTCTCTTCATGAACTCTACTTAGGATAATTTTGGTCAATTCATGATTATTGAATTCCATGTAGAACATATACTTAATCAAATTTAGCTCATTCTGGTATGCGTATTCAGACTTTAGGGTTAAGTCACCATTGTTGTTATCATTCCTTTTGCCATTCCTATTATTGTTCCTTCTATAATTGGGATTCCTATTGAAGTTCCTTCTGTCCATTTTATAGAATCTTGTTTTGCATCCCAAGTTATTACATAAATGATATACAAGTGCATTTCTTCTTTGATTAGTTCCATTCTAATTTTTAGGTGCCCTACAATTCCTTGCAATATGTCTAGGATTGTTGCACTTGTAACATACAACATGTTTCCTTTCGCTATTAGATCTTTCTTCATCATTAGATTTTCTTTGTGATCTTCCTCTTTAATTACCTATAGGGTTAGTATTCCTGAACATTCTACTATTTGTATTATTACTATCAAACTTAGGTTTCCTACAATCTACTACTTTATGTCCATAACCATGACAATTATAACAATAGAAATTAGTAGTCGGTTTAAAAGACTTACCTGTGAAATATTTTTTCATATGACCAACTTCATTGCATATGAAACATCTACCTCTAAATTCATGTCTACCTTCGTTTTTTGGTTCATCTTGATTAGGTTTATTAACTTGATTTGTTTCCTTTGGTTCATCATGTTTTATAGATAAATCAACAACTTCTTTAGATACTTTAGATTCAATCTTACTTTGATCGCATTCTTTAGGGGATTCTACAACTAGATCTGGTTCTTTCCTAATTTCAACTTTCTTTGTTGACTTTTCTCCAACAAGATATCCAAGACCTATCTTTTCATATGAAGGTCTTTGGTGAATTATTTGTTCATCAATTTTCTCACTACCAGAATAGAGTTTTTCTAATTGCTTCTTAGCTTATGTCAATTCTCCTTTCACAATGGCATTGTACTTTTCTAATTCTGCATGCTCAATCTTGATAAAATCTAATTTAGATGTTACTTGACTCAACTAGGATCTAAGGTCCACATTCTCATATTTTAGATCAGGTTCATTCTTACTATCATCTTTCTTAAGACTTAACTTAAGCTCAACAATCTTCAACTCATGTTTTAAAATCTCATTTTCTTTCTTGAGAACTCCTACTTCATCATTATTACTAGTATGCAGATTTGATTCCTTACCATATTTTAGATCATCAATCTTATCTTTTAGTTTACCAATGTGGACTTTTGCATCCTCATACCTATCCTTCAGGTTATCTCTTTCTTTAGCAAGAAGGTCTATTTGTTCAAGAGCTTCTTCAAAGTTTCTCTTCGACTATTCCATATGCATATGGATCTTACTCAAGTTGTTAAACCTCTTCTAAGTAACTGGGATATAATGCTAATTGTTAGAAATAGATAATACTGGAGGGGGGGGGGGGGGGGGGGTGGTGTGTGGGGTGGGTGGGGGTGAATCAGTATTTTACAATTTTTTTCCCACAATTGAATATTATTAATTACTTTATAACTTGCATATGAAAGTAAAAAACCAATGCAAAACAATAAATATAACCACACACAAAGAGAACTCATAACATGATTACTTGTTAACTAGGGAAACCCTAGCCAAGGGAAACCCCAATAGGGATGGTACCCACAAGATGATTCACTAAACAAAATAATCTTGTTAAGGATATTGAACTTGTTAGGAGTCTATGAAATACATATAGTGTCTCGAGTACTTGTTAGAGGACTAGGCCCTATTAAAAGCCCCAACCCTTTTAGGAGTTTCTTCAAGCTTGTTAGGAGTTGGTGGATCAAATACAATGTATGCAAGAAGAGCCTACTACCCTAACATGCAATTATACATTTAATTTCTTCACAAGAGTAGGTATACATACAATATTGTCTTACTATAGTATCTCACACTTCCTATTATCATACATCAGATTTCACATCACATAAGGATCACACATCATTTAAGATTTCTTCTCAATCGTTCACATCACATCTACATCACACTATATCTGTGCAAGATATGATTTTACTTATTGTTGGAATTCTTTAGAATAAATGTGGGGGGTGAATTAGTTATCCAAGGTCTAGATGTATAAATAAAAAAATTCATAGCTTAGTGAACCCATAAAACATTCATACCCATGCATGCATTCATAAGAGTATGCAATCACTTAAAACTTGTAGATTACTATCAAATCAACTTGCAAAAATGTAAAGCATGAAATATAATAGATTCATCAACACACTTGACACAATGATTTATGTGGAAACCCAATTTGGGAAAAACCACCAGTAACATGCTACTCCTTTTCACTTTTTTGAAGTGATGCCCTGGGAAAGGTCAACCCTGTTAAAGGTTACAATACACACTGTTAAATGTGACCTGGTTAAGGGATTTCAATCACCCTGTTAGAAGTGAGCCTTGTTAGAGGACTTTAGGCCATTCACTTGGAATGCCACTCGGTTAAAGGATTTACAAACAACTATTAGGTCAACTTTAATCCAAAGGATTTTTTCTAGACTGATACAATTGTTAGAGAGTAATAGTAGAGCTTTGATCTGATAAAACTTACAACTTCTCTTACAGATTACAGATCTCTATTCAATCCTCAATTCTGCTTGGCCTTCATACTTTGCAGCTCTGATAGCTTGTTCACCCTTCAAGCATTCATCTCCTTAAAACTTCTTGCTTAACATGCCATTGTAGACTCTTCTCTTAGGTCACTTGATGAAACAAAACCCTTAATTCCTTCTCTTCCTTAGGTTCTCACACATGACAACTTTTCTTCATAACCAAACATTCCTATAAATAGGAAATTAGGATATTTTCCCACTTATTTTCCATCATCCAATTTAGGGTTTGGATGGATTAGGTAGAATACAACGTATCTACCCCATATCTCATATCTCTTCTAGAAACTTCTTCTAGAATCCACTTGAATTCACCTAAAAATGGTTTACCTCACATTTTGTGCCACCGGCTCATCATCCTTATCTTCCACCTAGTTCACAAAATTCAAGAAAATAAACTTGTCGGCTCAGATTCAGTGAATCTTCAATCTTTAAAATAATGCAGTAGCTCAGCATTATCAACCTTCTGATGCTCAACACATACTGCATTGCTTGACATCCACTATGAAATCAATCGACATCAATTAAAATTTACTGATGCTTGGCATCAATTGAACTTTGCTCGACATCAACTATCTTGCTCAACATTCACTAAAATTTGCTTCTACTCGGCTCCAACTCACTTTTTTCTTGGCACCTACTATCCACTCAATCAAGCTTGGTAGACAAACTTTGTGTAACTTGTTCTTCTAAACTTTCTTAGTGTAGCCAAAATTTTGCAACCTTAAGTAGATTATCAATACATCATGGCATCATTGTCTTAACTAATTCTTGTACTTCATTACATACTCATAACTCAACCTTTCCTTTAGGTGCTTTTGTTACATCTTATTGATCAAATCCTCTTCATCAGTCAACTAAGTGATAGTACTTGAATCTTATAAGTAGTTATCTTACTAGCAAATAGTAGGTTTGACATCAGTGAATTTTTTATTTATTGAAACACATAGTCTTCTTCAACAATCTCTCTCTTTCAATAATCTCTCTTCAACAATGATCTTTTCAATCATATCTCAACACTTATATCTCGTAAACTAATAAATCTCTTCTCAGTCGGCCTTAATACTTTCACACACTTGACCAAATATAAAAATGACTTTGGGTAAACATCTAGGAGGTTGGCCCATCATGAATTAGTAATTATTTTGTCACAAAATAATTCCTTAAGTCGTACAATCCAATTCTCTAATATGCTCTATTATGTTCTATTAAACACTTGAACTAGTATCTTGACTGTAACTTGCATCGTATTGTCTGTATAGGTCTGTGCACTGACATATCTCATCACCATGTTTTCATTTATTGATCATTAATTAAACATTTCCTAACTCAAACTTAGTTGTCTATACATGTTGTATACATCTTTGTACTACTGCAATCTGTCTAACACTTAGACAATTTTCTAACTATGATTGCATAATTGAAATACTAAATACATGTTGCCATAAATGACAATACTTCAGACATATAACTAGCCATATTTCCAACATCTTCATCACAAGGAGGTGAGAGGAGAGTCAATTATATAAAAGAGGATGTAACAAGTGTCAAGTATTTAGAAGTGCATCTAGACTTTGACGTAGGAGATAACCTCATAATAACAAGGACTCTAATCAAAGAACATGTCAAAGAATAACCAAGCCAAAGGAGGTTTCTATTCAGGATTAAGTGCAAAATTTTGAATACTTAGGTATGTAAAGTTATTATTAACTTAGGTTCTATAGATAATATAATTTTATAAGAAGTAGTTAGTAAGCTAAATTTTTAGAGAATTCCCCATAGTAATCCTCATAAAGTCAAATGGCTCAATTAAGGTCAACATGTTTTAGTTAATGAGAAGGATTTGGAAGAGTTTAACATAGTGGGATATAAGGACAATGTGTTTTTTGATGGGTCTGAAATGGATTCCTTCCACCTCTTATTAGGTAGACCTTGGTAGTTGATAAGAAAGCTATCCATGATAGGGACAAGAATTCATATGCTTTCGAGAAGGATAAAGTAACTCTTAAAATCCAATCCATAATAGAGGGAGGAGATATGAAGTTAATAGGCCTTAATATACCATTAGTAGGGGAAAAGAAATTCCTAAATACCCTAAAGGAAGGATATGGTGTTGGGTTTTATCTTGTAGTAATGCCAAAGGAGGAAAAATTAGAGGAAAAGGCATAAATCCATGTAGAGTTGCAAATCCTATTAGTTAAGTTTACAAACATAGTAAGTGATGGGAAGACAATCTCATTGCCACCACAAAGGGCTATAATTTATCAAATTGATATCATTCCAGGGGCCTCTCTTCTTAACAAAGCTACTTATAACATGACACCTCAACAAAATGAGGATATTGCAAAACAAATACAAGAGCTTCTTTATAATGGTCTGATTAGAAAAAGCATTAGTCCATGTGATGTTCCCACAATTTTTGCACCCAAGAAAGGAGGTACTTGTAGGTTGTGTACTAACTCAAGAGGCATTAATAGGATAACCATTAGATACAAATTTCCCATCCCTAGAATTGAGGATCTAATGGACTATTTGGGTGGAGTTTCACTATAGTGGACCTTAAAAGTGGGTATCATCAAATAAGAATCAAGGAAGGTGATGAGTGGAAGACAACCTTTAAGACCGTAGAGGGGCTATATGAGTGGCTTATCATGCAATTTGGTCCAACTAATGTGCGCAGAACCTTAATGAGGTTGATGAATGAGGTGTTGAAGACCTTCATTTATAATTTTGTGGTTGTCTACTTAGATGACATATTGATATTTAGTAAAACAAAAGCAAAGCACCTAAAACTCTTGAAGATTGTCTCGAAAAGACTTCATGATGGGAAACTAATTGTTAATTTGGATAAGTGTGAATTCATGAAGTAGGAGTTAGTTTACCTTGGTTTTGTGATCTCACAAGGTGATTTGAAAATGGACCCCACCAAAGTTGAAGCAACTATCAGTTGGCCTACTCCCAAGACAACTAGTGAGTTGATAAGCTTGCATGATTTGGCTCAGTTTTATAGAAGTTTATTAGATAGTTTAATGAGATATTTACACCACTTTTAGACACTATTTAAGGAGGCGTTTAGTGGTAAAATAGAAGCACTTTAAATAGGATTATAGACCTCCATTTTATGAGGTCACTAAGCCATTCAAGATGTATGTGAGGCAAAGAGGGGAATTACCAAATATGATTCCACTTATGATCCAAATTAGATTAGCTAGGACCCAAAGGAGTAAGGGATATAATAATAAATCCAAATTATAAAGAGGAATGCAATACAAGGAAATATACTCTATTTGGCCCTTGATAGGATAATTTGAATGTGGAATTGAACTAATTGCTTAAATAATATAAATCTAGATGCTATGTAAAGATAGTTAGCCCAATTAAGATGTAATTCTAGGGTAGAGACATTAAAGGAAATAAAATATGAAAGACTCACCTTGAAATGTGTAGAGGAAGATGCATTTTCTCTCCAAACCTCATAGATCAAAATTGCATCTAGATATCTGTCTGCGAATCTCGATATGAAATGATGAAAGGAACAAAACCCATAAATCTCCCTAGAATATGAGACTAAAGGACTAGGTCGACTTGGGAAGATGTCCTACAACCAGGTTGACATAGTCTGATGATCTACAACTAATGAATCCAAAAATCTTGTGAATAGTAGGTTCCAAATCTGTAATCCTTTTCTCTCCCAACTTGTAAATTAACACAAAAAAGAAAGGTTTGGAGTTGGGGTTTGATGACGTCTTTCCTTGGTCAAGCCATATGTTACAAAATTATTAGTAATTGAGAAATGTAAAAATGCTTGCATGTAGTAGATCTATATAATATCAAGTGTCTTCTCCTTATAACCAAACATCACTGCCACCTTGAGGGAAGAATCTTGATGCAAGAAGGAGATGCTTAGACTTGAATGCTTTAAGATGTTGCTTAAAGAAGAACATCTTGAATATTTATTGTGGATATGAGATAAATTAAGAATGAGATATGAAAATTAATCCCCCAAGCCTCCTTTTATACTAGTTTTTGGGTGGGAAAACAACTTAGACCAACAGGGTAATGGTCACAAACTAATTAAACCCCTAAAGCCTTTTGGGCTCTAAGCTATGAAACTATCAAGGATTAGATTGACCTGGGTCAATCTAGTCTAGGAATAGGTCAACCCTAGAGGACTAGGTCAATCTTAGTTGACCTAGTCTAGACTAGGTTGACCTGAGTTGACCTAGTCCTAGAGGTTCGGTCCCAGGTGCCACAGAAAGTGCTACGAGCTGGTGCAGGTGAAACTAGAAAATGGTGAACTAACGTGAGATATGGTAAAAAGGGTATAAAAATAACACCTAGAAGATAATGTAGGAAAGCAAGACATGATGAAAATGTATGAAATAGAAGAGAAGATAAAGAGAGACCTAAACCACACTAAGGAGGGCTAAAAGGTCCCAAAATGAAGTACATCCATTTTAAGATGGTATATTTAGCCCCCACTTTAGTGGGAGTATGAAGCCAATCATACTCTCAGTAAATGGAGGAAAAAGAGAGAGAGACAATTTCACATCAAGATAAAACATCACTAAGCTTAAGGATGTAAGCCCCCAAACCTAGGATCCTAACTCCATTCCCATGCACAAGAGCATAAGAATAAAACAAAAAGAAAGCCAAAGAAAACAACGCAAAAAAGACACCAAAAAGGGTTAGTACTAAAGCCCAAATCAAATAATGAAGGAGAGATTAGTTAAGGAAACATATCACTCACTAATATCATATTTGGAAGGTTATTAATAATAATATGATACCATATAGGAAAGGCAAAAGCATCACAAAGCACTGCGTCCCACATGATCCTGTCCCACCAACATGGAAGCATAAAGAGAGAGAGTGATTATCTAGTCTAGTAAGGTTTGTGTTCCTGACTATGAATCAAAATGGGGGAGGATTGAATGGTCTAATAGGTTTGTGTGCCTGAAAGTCAGTCTTGAAAAAAACAACGAAAAATCTAGGATCAAATGGTGTCATGAGCCCTAATAATAGATAATGAAATGACTATATTTTTTAGGGTTGTTGATTAATATATATATATATATATATATATATATGAAAACATTTTATTTATTTTCTTATCAAATAATGAATTCACTTATTTAGCTAATCTATTCTAATAATATTATTTAGTGAGTCCATTCTAAATAATAATGAAATATTATAATATTTGAAGATAAACATACATTCTCAAGAATCTATTATAGATATAAAATATATTATTGTGACTTTTGAAATATAATTGGTATTGAATATGTTATTACTAATCATGTTGGTAACTAAACATATGGAAACTATTATTGACCACTATACAAAAGGAGTAAATATGGATTACAAAATTCTAAGTACACTAACACATTTTCTAGGAAAATTAAGTGAACAAGACAACTCATATAAAGGGACACGTCACTTGACATGGTCAACGCTCCTTACGAATATGGAGAAAATAAATTGGAAAAAGAATGAGAGATAAGGATAGAAAAAAATGTTGAAAAGGAAGCCCATGATTATCTTGACCCTTTATTACTGGTAATAATTGACATGCTTGATTGATGGTCAAGAATTCAAATGGAAGGAGATATTAAAGGGTGATACTATTTATAACAAGTGACACAATGCGTCAAAGTTCCCAACTGAAGTGGATGTATTTTAAAGTAGGTTGAAGTAGAGATGAAGATAGAGAAGGGAGAGAGGAAGAAGAATAATATATAGTGATTAAGGGAGAGGGACAAGAAAATACATGTTATGTAGTTCAACTTCCAAAGATAGATAGTTGATAATATGCAACTTAGTGAATGGATGCAATAAAATTTGTGACTCTATATAGTCACTTGTCAACATATCGATTAGTCAATGATATTTTTGTGTACATATGATCATGTACAAAGTTGGTTTGTGAATAGCTTTCACAGGTTACTCAAAAAAATTCATCATTATTTTTAGAATGTTTAAAATTTTAAAGTTTTGAATAAATATTAAAAAAATAAGAAAAATTGTAAATGTTTCAAATATTATTTAATAATTTTAATAAATTAAGAATATATATATATATATAAAATCCTAATAAGATTTTTTTTGCTAATTATGAAATCTCAAAGCATTGGAAGAAATAATTTAATTAACATTTGGACTAAGTATATCAACAAGTCTTGGCATTTGTTTGTCTACCATTTTGCACTTACTAATTTTTTGTAAAGACATATTGTCTATATCCACTAGAAAAGTAGAAATAATTTTCAAGGACATCAAAGTATGATATAATAAATACTAATATTGTATTTTAACCCACCGTAAAGTTTATTTATTTGTTGTTATTCATTTGAGTTCTTTGGACAATTGGATGTATGATCTTCAGCTGATATGAGACTCTAACTAATTACAACACTATCTAGCAAGATTGAATGTGATAAACCTACTTAAGTTCTCCACGAGTGTTTTAGGCCTGCACTCATCTTGCCTTTGATGATAATTTCTTATTTATTACAAGTGCATTAATCAACAGATTTTGTGCTCTAATTTTCATTTTCTGTGAAAATTATATTTTAAAATTTTAATGTTACTTGTATGAGAAAACATCGAGTGTTGGAAGGAAGGGCAATTGAAACTTTATATAAAACACAACATTTTTGTAGACAGATTATGTGCCTTGGCATGCTTCAATTTTGCATTCACATAGCCACATGGGCATGGAAATATATCAAATGAATAAATGAAAAGTCTTATTACATTGTTGTTATATAAATTCATTGTATTTAGGAGTCTCCTTTACAGTCTTACTTTGTAAAATGTCTGTAGAATGTAGGCTTGCTAAATTTGTTTGTGCTTTCATGAAATTGTTGATTTGCTAAAAAAGGTAATGAGTATAGCATACACCTCTATAGAAATACATGGCTATGGTTGAGCTTTAAGTATTTATCTTTCCTTTTTGTCCTTGCATAAAAGCTAGTATTCTGAGCAACAAAAAGGCAAAATTTTCCATAGTTTTATATTTCATAATTAAAAACTAAATCAATTATAGCAATAAGATATATGCAATTCTAAAATCCTCCTACGATTTTTCATCAAAAGGCAATAGTATAGATTTTGGATTTTTTAGGATAGAGAGAGAAAAATCTTATGAATTTTAGACTCTATGTATCACCCCATTCTATTGGATTTTGAAATTGAAGGTAGATATCATTGTCTTTTGTGGGCTTTATACTCTAACCAAGGAGAAAATCTAATTTGTGCACTTGTGGGAGCATTTGGTGGACTCTGTATTCTGAGTGGAATTCCTTAGGGTTGTTAGAAATATGAAATGATCAGTTGTTTTGGAGCCACACGCCCACCTACCTGACTAACACACTTAAACTTGGTAGGTACAGTCTTTGTTCTCCTTGTTCTTTGTGAGTTCTCTTTATTTGTCCTATGAAGCAGTGATTGCTCTAGGAATTATTATATGCAGTCTTGAAGTGTTGCAAGTTTATATTTTAAGTAGAAGTTGTAGGCTAAAGTATTTTGTTTCTAGTTGAATCCCTATGCTCCTAGATTTGTATTCGGTTGAATCGGTTTATGAATAGAAAGCAAGCAAGCAGGCATACTGATCAATCCAATTGTTTTGGCTCTTTGTTGTCTCCTTTCTATTTATTATGCATGTTTCATTAAGTATTTGAGAAGATTAGAGTTGCAAGCTCTATGTCTTTATTCTTGTGTTTTAATGATGGAAAAGATCATACTACAAGTTTGTAGTTAACTCATTTAGTTCACTTTTTAACCGAGCTCTCTTCTTGGCAACTTGGTCAACTTTATCTGTATTATGTCTATCAAGTTATAACTGAGTCCACCGAGCTCCTCTATTTTTCTTACCAAGTTCACTTGATCACATTATTGCTTGGGTATCATTGCTAGGCTCCACCTTTCCTTTGGTAACCTTAGTTCACTTGGGTCCCTTTATTGCCAAGTCACTTGGCATCCACTTCTGTCAAGCAAGATCCACTCGGCTCCTTAACATGACAAGTTTACTCTACACCCACTACCTGCCACTCGACATTAACCTAGTTGCTAAGAAAAAAATCTAAGTTATATATTTTTACATGGTATCATAGCTTTGAAGTGCCATGTCCATAATGAGTTAGGGCATTTTTTTTCTAGGTCTTTGACATGATAGGAGATGCAGGAAAGATATGGCAGCAACCATTGTTCTTTAATGGACAAAATTATGATACATGGGCAAAGAAAATGGAAATCATCATGGTTGCTAGTGATTTATGAGAGTTTTTGATCAATGGGTTCAATGATGTAACTGACCCAACACAATATGCTACCGTCACAAAACCTTAGAAGACTTAGTTGAAGGAGTCAAGGAGAAAGGATGCAAAAGCATTAAGTCTGATTAAGAAAACAATGATAGAAACTATTTTTCCCAAAACCAAAGCAACAAATTACTCAAAGGAAGCATGGGATATCCTTGAGAAAAACTTCAAGGGGACTGATAAGGTTAGAGTAGTAAAGATATAGATGATTAGAAGAGAGTTTGAGAATGTTTAAATGAAGGGCAATGAACCTATTGCAGAATTCAACTCATGAATCTCCACTTTGATAAATCTGCTTAAACCAAATGGAGAAGAGTATGAAGAGAAAAGGATTGTGGAGAAGATATTGAGGATTTTACCTCAGAGATATGATGGTCTTGTAATGACCATTGAAGAAGCAAAGGACCTCACCACATTGACCATGGATGAATTGATGGGAACTCTTCAAACCCACGAGCACAAATTAATAGGTCAACTACATTTTCCCAAAAGCAATCTTTCAAGGCTCAAGAGAATTCAAGAGGTAGGGGGAGAGGAAGAAATGACTCTGATAGAGGCTCAAGAAGTAGAGGTCATGGAAGGGATAGTCAAAAGAATGTTGGTGTAGAGAGCTTAGGACAAGCAAGAAACCAAGAGGGAGTTATCAACTTTCAAAACAACTCTAGAGGAAGTAAGAAGAATTACAACTCCAATAAGAACAATGTAGAATGCTACTACTGTCATAAGTTTGGGCATTATGCAAGTGAATGCTAAAAGAAACATAGTGATCAGTCAAGAAAAAAATGCAAATGTGGCCGATGTGAACATGGGAAATGCAAAAAATCCCACAACCTTCATCATGTGTAACATTGGCGAAGGAGGCAACCCTAAGGTCTGGTACTTGGACAATGGTTATAGCAACCATATGAGTGGTAATGAAAGTTTATTTTCTTTTATTGATTGAAGTTTCAAGTCTAAAATTAAGATGGGATATAATGGAACCATTCCCATAGTGGGAAAATTATATATTATGGTCCACACCAAGCAAGGTGAGAAGAAGGAGATACAACATGTATATTTTGCCCTAGGCATGAAGCACAATTTGATGAGTTTTGGACAACTCATTCAAAATGGTTACAAGGTGCTGATGGAAAATGACAAGTGTGTCATTAATGAAAGGGATGGGAGTAAGAGAATACTTGTAGCAATAAAAATAACAAAGAACCATATGTTCCCTTTGAAGATAGAGACATGCTTCTCTTCTCAAGTTAGTGTTGCAACTCCCAAGTATGCATGTACATCAATAAATCAACAATCAGCTCTTAGGAGCATGATTGAAGACCCGTCCAAGCTATGGCATCAACTTGGTTGTTGAGAAAAATTTCTAAGTTATATATATTTACAAGGGCTAGCTTCTAAGAGGACAAAAGGAGCTATGCAAGCATAATCTCACCTAGAAATAAAGAAAGGCATTGGCTAATCTCGAGACAAAATGTACCAAAGACAAAAAGAAAAGTCAAACATGATTCTTTTTCATATTCATGAAAAATAACAAAATTTTCTCAATTTTTTTGTTATTTTCAATCACAAGAAGATCAAATGCTATAAATTTTATAAAAATTTAATGTGTTTCCATTTTTTTGAAATCTAGTCAATGGTGCAATTTGTAGGGAGGATAGTCGCGTCCAAAAAGAAATCCTAAATCTTCTTTAGGAAGTGCATCCAAAACACACTTTTCATGTGTGAAGTAATGATGCCTTCAAACTACAATTTAACTAAAGTTGCTCCTTAGGGATCAGAGGAAGTGACAAAGCTGAAACTACTAGTGGAAGTATAGTTTTGAATGCCCAACCAACTATTGCCTCCCTCCCTCCCAGATCTCTACTTCCAATTATACATGGCATGGCTTAGTCCAGGCCATGAAAAGGTGACATCAGAAATACATCTCTTCTAATTTGGAGTCCTCACTGGTATATAGACAATAATGCTTTTTCTCTTCATGTCTCCCACTAATTATGACACTAATTCAAGGGTATACAAGAGTTTTTACAAGAAGGTCCTCAAAAGAGGGAAACCGACATAAATTATTGATAACCACAATAGCCAAATTATGAAGTGTAGGGTAGCTAGTATCAAGAGTTTGTACTAGTAGCTTAAGAAATTTGGGAGAATACATCACAAGTCTTTAAGTGGAGGGTGGTTTAGAGAGGTTGTGAATTAAGATCAAGGAGATGGATTTCTAGGTTGACCCACAAGAATCAGTGCCCCACTGAATAATAAATTATGGAGAAGGGTGAGGTTAGAGATAGAAGTCATAAATATGAGTCTAGATCTCTAAGCTAAAGCTCCCAGAAGCTTCAAGATTGAAGAGGAAGCTTCTAGAAGAAGACAATATTTGTCTAGAAGAAAACAATATAAATTAAAATTAATCTAAGTGCTTTCTAGAAATTTTTTAATTTGTTATATTTATTTGTAATGAAAAATAGTCTTTTCTTGCTATTTTCCCTTTCAACCAATAATCGTCAAGATAATTAACATTTTTAATATTCTAAAAATATGTATAAATTTATCAACATAAGAAATCTGCATATGTGCAAAACAATTCTTGACTATGATTAGCTAATATCATATAGATGCATAGTATCTGGCATAGCAAGAACTAATTATGCTGAAGGCATTCCCTATATAAGATGAACAAGCTCATTTTGTCCTTCAATGACTGACAATGTTTTAAAACCCTCGACGACCATCCTATTCATCCTAGCCGTTCATTGCTTTAAAAGTAGTAGAATATCTTTCACCTACTATGCCCCTTAGATGACTTATTCATAAATATCGTTGCTATAAAAGTTTGACAAATTCATAAATACGAGTGATGTTAAAGGAAGGATATTGGATTGATTTAGTTTTTTGTGGGTCGTATGACATAGACTTAGCTTTCGCTTCACCAAAAAAATACCTCGACATTTTTTCCAAAATATATTTATCCCACAAATGTAAATAGAGCATGGAATAACAAAATTGGGGATAATTTTGTCCATTTCGTAAACAAAATAAAGCATGGTTGACTGATCAAGCATGACTGCAGGGTGTTAGACCACACAACAACAACAAACAAACAAAATTAAAGGCACGAGGGCATTCCCTGAACCCTCCATCTCTCTTCCCTTCACTAGAGTTGCCTAGTATGTACATCCATGGTCATTATCAGAAATCTCTATTATGTAGATCACAATTTTAAATACTGACCATGGCTTTTAGAAAAAGAAATCAGCCTACCACTGCCAAAGGATTAAGACTGTTGGTATTTAGAACATGTTTTAGAAGTACAAGAGAACTAAGAATAACACTATAAGTACATTATTTTTATTTTTCATTACCTATGATTTTTTTTTTGATGAATAGTCCTTTTCTATTAATAAATAATATACTAAGATTACAATTCACAAAAAAGGGCAAGGGTATACATGTGAGAGTTCACACAAGCGAAGTCAAAAACATTAACTATGATTTTCAAATGAAGAGTATAGGAACTAAAACTTAATTGTTTTACTTCTTATTTACGAGGCACTTCAATAAAAAGATGTAAAGTGAGACTCCAAAGAATTTTGTGTCACGGTGTAGGTTTTGTTCTTAACTATTTTTAGTCTATCTTTTTATTTTCTCTTACAATCATTTGTGATGCGCTTCAATAAAAAGGATGTAAAGTTAGTCTCCAAAGAATTTGTGTTATCTTCCTATAGCTATTTAGGTCTTATGTATAACCTAAACTATTTTGAGTCTATTGTGTTCTCAAGTTGAGAGGCCTATTTGGGTTTGATGTTTTCTTATCCCTCTAATTTAGGATTAAGATCATTTTTTTCACATTGAATTATAAAAATTTCAATATTAAAATATAATTTTAAAGTACACAGAAAGTAGGAAAGATGGTCTATTAGCTAGATATTTAAGGTTGTTACAAACTTCAGCAATAAGAAAAGTCCTTACAAATACACAAAGTTAACAATTCGCCATTTCTTACCAACTTGAAATCACCAAATAACTTGGGATAACTCTTTATAATTTATTATTAGAATGCAATACAATAAAGTTCAAGGAGTTAAACAACAAGGAAGACAAGCACAAGGTCACTAGTATAATAGCAGATGTGTGGACATGTTCTAGGTTAAAGGTGGTAATTGATCTCAATCACATCTCTCTCTTCGCTTTTAATACATCACTTGTAACCAACTATGCCATCCACTACTTCACTTCCATACTTGTTTCTCTTTGCCTCCTTGGTCTAGATAGTAAGACATAACCAATGCCCTTTAATCCTTTTTATCTCTTTCTTTTTGGTTGTGGTGATGTTAGCAATGTTTTATATGTAATTGAAGGGGCTCCCAAAGAAGCTAAGAAGGTGAATTGGTATATTCCTCCAGTGCTCATTTAAATTTATTGGCGAGAAGAATGACAATAGACCCACATCAACGGATTGACAATAGTCCCATATCACCAGTTTTGACATGGCTCCTCTCTCCTAGTATACAAGTGTGTCTCCTCTATCACCAAATACATCTCAACCCTACAAATTCTTGGCCTTGTAAAGGATATCCAACACTTGTCTTTACCAATTATTTGATGCGTGGAAGCATATAGGTGCCAGATAACTTAAAAATCACACAATGAGGCTTGATTCTTAGGTTAAAAGCATTAAATAGTCAAAGTTGATTTACTTTTTCCAAGATAAATTAGTGTGTGATGTGTTGCCTGACCTTTTGTCTTCAGATCTTTAGCAAAAGTGAGTTCTAGGTGTTTTAGTTGAAGTCAATTTTCTTCCTATGAATGTTTGAGTCTAAGTCTAGATCCCTAAAGGCTAGGTGGTCTTTATTGAATTTTCCCAAATGTCATCTTTGTTTTCAAAGCCGGGTGGGTTGTTGTTGTTATTGTCTTGTAATTTATTGGGTAGGTATAGTACCCAATCTGATAAAGATCATTTTCCACTTATTATAGATGAATCATAGTCACTACTTCATTCCTAATGCTCTTAAAAGTTCTATAAATATCACATGTCTTTACAACACTAGCGATGTAAAAATATATCGCTATGATTTCAGCAAGAATTAGCGGTTGGGTGAAGCAACTTCATATCATATTGATGGCCGATAAAATAAGACATTGGAAAAAAATCTCATGTTGCCTTCTCCTCGGCGGGTTTTCAACCCATGAAGGTGAGTTTCCATAGAAGCTCAATTAAAGATGCATCTAGCTTAAAGATATTCAAAAGTCATGGATTCCTAAGTAGATTTATGTTTGAATATGAGATTAGAATCCTAGGCATAATCTAGATTCATTGGCACTCAAGTACGAAGCCTTGGCATAAAAACTCAGTCTGTCTTCTCTTCAACGGGTTTTCAACCCATGAAGATGATTTTTTGCAAAACTGATATAAGTAAAATTCAAGATGCTAGGAAACCTCTAAGGGAATAATTATACCTTTTTTAGGCATCCTAAACAATAAAAAAATCATGCTTTATCAAGGATTCAACCATATAGAAGCATCAACAAAAAATCTCATATCACCTTCTCTTCGGCAGGTTTTCAAACCATAAAGGCAATTTTCCACCTCATCAAGGAAATCAAGGCAATGAAGAACACTTGGTTTGAATGAAGAGTCTGATACACATTAGGATGGAAATGGAATGGAAATGGGCTATTACAAATGAAATATGTGATTGGGATCTTACTCGGTGGATTTTTGTTGATGGAGTAATCTAGAAGCCATTCTTCGAAACTAAGGAGGAAATGGAAAAGTAAATAACGAGTTAATATAAAGTTATTGTTACAACCAATAGAATAGTGAAAAGAATTTTAAATATCCATTGAACCTTTGCATTTACTTTTAATGGATATTTCCTTAAATTAACACTTGTGTGGCACGAGTTATGAAGTTTAACGGATGAATCAGGGTCCCTATATAAAAACACACAGATAGTTGAATAAGTTACCTTGTTTTCTTGATTCTTCATTTTTACCAGTGCACATAGATTTTGAAAGTTAGTGATTGTAGAAGTTTTTTCTCTTATTCACCTTTTGATTCAAAATCCTATTTGTAAGCTATGGCCACTAAGTTCGCAGGTTCTCATAGTTTGATTGGGATCAAGTCTCAACTACAAGACTTCACAGACATGTCCATCCATTTCTTTGATATGGAACACTTCCAAAAGAGGGTAAAGGCTGAATGCACCCATCCTATGAATGAGAAGCTCTAAGGATGTGGTTTGGTTGAAGCTGTTGGTTTCCCTGTTGTGGTTCAAGCCCTAGAGCTCATTTATGAATATGTCCACCATTACAATCCAAAAAAAAGCAAATAGTTCTACTTGATGACATCATTTTGATTTTGATTGACAGACAAATGACAGTGAATTTCCTTCATGTGCCAGAATGGGAGGAATTTTTTGACCTAACTGTCAACGGGGCCATTTCAGAATTCTCAGCGAAGAAGATGATCTGGAGGAAGGAGATCATGCAAACATGGTTCCAAAAGCCACAGAGTGACAAGAGAAAAGTCCCAAAAACCTTGTTCGATTCCAACCTCAAACCAGACATAATTGACATTATGGTTCTTTTGCACAGATTGAGAGGTGAAATTGAAGCCCTAAATTTTGTTGAACAATACTTCTTTTTGGTTCAAGTTATATGTTCAGATACACAGTATATTAATTGGGTGTAGGAGGTAAGCAAAATTTTGTTCCATGCTCTCCAAGTGGCCAAATTCTATAATTCATTCTACATGTCCTCATTCCTGATATATATGTTGGCTTCCTTGCAATTATGGCCCAGTCTCCCATGTCTAGACGATTTCTTGGATGATGTCAAGTCCTAAGAATTTTATCCTTGCCTTCAGATGCAGAATAGTTATGCAGAATATGTAAGAATAAATGATGCATTTACCATGAGACTTTGCAGGGAATTGCAAGGGTGCCCAAAAAAAAGATTCTCCCCTAACGCCATGGCCACCATCAGCCAATTTGGTTGTTATCTTATCCAGTTTTCATCTTTTTCTTATCTACATCTTGCAACCTTCGACAATTTTCCCTTGAAGCTGCTAAGGTATTCAAGTGACATGATAATGTTAGTTGAGATCATTTGACAAGCTATGCGGGTGAATGTCCTAAGCAGGAGTCTATGAAAGAAAGGGTATGAATTTCCCATGAAGGTTGGAGCATTCAACTAGGACTCCAAATCTGATGCTACGAACATGATTAAGATTTTTGAGAATAAATAAAAGATGGATATGTATGAGGTATTAAGACCTATGTTTGACCCTAACGAGTATGCCAATGATGTTATGTAGATTGGGAGTGTGGTGAAACACATGAACACTATTGAAGACTACTGGGCTGACTGTAAATATGAGTTTGAAAGTTGGGATCATGCCTTTGCAAGATTAACTATATATCAAATTAAGCTATACAAGATAGATATCAATGTAAAAGGAATTGAAGATGATGGTTAGAACATGTACAACACAACCTATTTGACCAAGTTAAGAAATACCCCTATAACATTTGAGCCAATCAAAGAGGTCATAGAAGACCTAGACATAATGATGGCCAAAATCTACAAGAGGACTAGGAAGTGGGTCGAGTGGACAACGGCACAATGAAGAAGAAGAAAAGGTGCATCCGATCAACCCTCCCCAGATGTAGCAGCGACATCATCTTCCCCTAGCAATGCCTCAAGCACAATTCCATCCCTTTCTCAAGGACTAGCTTAAACAGCCAGTGGAGGTGATCAACCTCCTGATAAGAACATGCCATTAGACAAAAATTATCAATATGGTTCAGTACCTGTGATTGAGACAGAGGTAAAAGATGAAAAGAAGAAGGCAGAAGAACCAAGGACATTGTAGTTCCAGTGGCTCTGGAATCCCAAGGCAACCTAATCCCATCTATAGGAGTGCTATTGCTCTCCCTGATTAGCCCCTCAATTAAGGTAGTTGACCTTGGTGATGAGGAGAGCAATGAAAGTGAATCCACCGAAATAGATGAAGCAATAAAGAAAACATCTAAAGCAGTTAAGATTAGTGAGGCTCCAAAATTCATTTATCTTATTCTAGGAAATCCTTTCTCCTCATCTTAGAAGATCTTGACTCTCGTTAGGAGAAAGATGTTCAATTTGGAT
This sequence comes from Cupressus sempervirens, assembly GCA_028749045.1. Classification (NCBI taxonomy): domain Eukaryota; kingdom Viridiplantae; phylum Streptophyta; class Pinopsida; order Cupressales; family Cupressaceae; genus Cupressus; species Cupressus sempervirens. The sequence goes on along the minus strand of CM053784.1, from coordinate 772,412,437 downwards.
ACGCCAGGTATTACATCAAAGTAATCGACACTGAGTCATGGATCAAAAATACTTTGGAAAGGAAAAGGAAGATGATAGAAGATGAGGCTCCAAACAAAGAGACTCTATCTTTGGCCATCCGCTCTGGGTCAGCATTAAGTAAAGTGAAGAAGCCAAAGATTTTTTCTATCCTCAATTGAGATCCGGACATGGGACACCTCACTATGGAGATTGCCAAGCCCACCAAAGAAGGCCGGATCGAGGATCTGACTACAACTAACTTCCAATTACAGTCTCTAGATCAGGGAGAGGTTAGGCATGAGACCAAATTGGGATTATGGAAAACAAATACTGAAGTCATAGAAGAATAACTTGAAGACCTCAAACTTTCTAAGGTTAGGTTGAAGGTAGAGATCCATGAGCTCAACTACTTCATCAGGAAATTAGTTGCCCCATTTGCGAGCATTTTGGGGATAGGATCTACCAGTGATCTTACAACTATAAATACTCAAGCCATTATCTCTCAACTACATGAGGACAAGGATTTTGGAAAAATTGGTAAGGTTAGAGTGAAAAAATTAAGTCTAAAGGACTTGTAGTTATAGAACAACTAGGAAATGTAGTGCTGAGGCTTGAGACATAAAAGGATAACATCTTAGCTAATCGGGCAACTCTGTCTATGGAAAGGGAAAAATGTGAAGATTGCATTTCCCTTCTACATATGACCATCCAAATGAAGGCCAAAGAAGTAATCAAAGCCAAGATTTTACAAAAGGGAGATGAGCCTTTTTTTGAATGACAACAAAGCTTGCAATTCAAAGCTAACATGATCTCCTCGATAGAAGAAGGACTGTAGGATATAGAGAGAAAAGTTGACGAGGAACAAGGCAAAGATCGCAAGTTGTTGAAAGGCCTATGCACTAAATCCCAAACAAGTGGGCAGGGAGAGGGAGTAGTAGGATTCATTTTTATGCAAAAAGCCTTCTCCAACTACTTGGATAAGTTGATAGAGAAATCTTCTAGCCTCTAGGATAGAGTATTAGATCTCCAACAACTTAGCGGATGTATACATGTGACAAAACAAGAAGTGCAAGAGAGGTTGAATGCAATCAAAGACCTGGCCAGAGAACACTCCAAGTGGCTTATTCAATATACCAACATCCATGTCAACATACACAAGGAGCTCATTCCAATCATTGTTGCTGCCAAGGCCTATAAAGCAAAATTGGAAAAGGGGACAAATGTGAAATGATATTGCTGCCACTCTTTTTGTATTCTGATATGAATTTGTAACTAATAACTAGCTTCTTTCCATTTGTCATTTTTGAGAAGAAGATGAACCGATTCAGTTTCTTTTTGTAACGGTTCATCTTGGAATCCTATATGAATTGAAAATTAATGAAAGGTTCAACTAAATTTTGGTGTGAAATACTTCAGATTGTAGAGACAACTTGAATGTGTTTTGTATCAATTATTTAATGTTCCATTGCATATATTAGTTAGAAATGTCTCTTTGAGTTGAATTAATCTAATGAAAAACCAAAGCTTTGTTCCCCTATTTTAATACAACAAACTAAAGATAATCGTAGTATTGTTAGAAGTTAAAAGAGACTTTTTCCAGTGTTGTTTCTTAAGCCAGTTTCCTACATTTTAGAGTTAAATTCATTCTGTTAAGAATCTTTTTCATTTAAATAGAATTTGCTATTGAATCACCAAGTTTTTGGGTTCATAAGCTATGTGGATTCATAGATTTGGTTAGTATTAAGACCCAAATTTTAGCTTGAGTTAGTTGTTGTCTAGGCCTAACTTGGTTTTCCTCTCCTGTTCTCTAGTCAAGAACAAACTCCATTTTAGAATTAGAAACAAACAAATTTATTGCAAATCATAAACTCAAGGGAGATGTACCTATAAATTCAGAGAGGAATTAGTCACTTAGTTACAGTTTCCCAATCATTGTAATCAGTCATTGTTCATAGCTATTGGACATTTAAATAGTTAATTAAAAAGGAACAATTTATTTACCAACATGATGTTTAAGGGTGGCTGATGGATGCAACCTTGTAGAGGTGTAGTCTACCATATGCTATAACACACCTAAACCAGTAGATAATCATCCAAATCATTGAATTATAAAAATTTTTAAAAATAAGTGTGCTTGGTTGTAGAAACTAAGGTGGTAGCTTTGTATGACTAGAAGTGAACTTGAGCTTTAACATAGGAGTTTAAAATATAATTGAGTTATTGTATTTTTATATATATATTAATGATTTACATATTATTTTTTATTTTTTTATCAGTAAATGATTGAAGCCTTGATTATATTAAAATTAATAATAGTACATCAGAGTATCTTTGTTCAAACGGGCATTGGTAGGAAAGAACGGAGAAGAAAATCTCCAGTCTTGCCCGGGACCATAGTCCTTTATTATTACATTATTAAAAGGGGCATACCCCAGTTTACATCTTTCAAATATTATTTTAATTATAAAAAGAAAGACTAGAGTCCTTTTTTGAATTTTGTAATCTTCAATGATCTCTATACCAATCATTCATAATTATCTGTCTGAAATGAGAGTGATAGATTCAACTAGATCTTTATATACTTAATGGGTACCTCTTTTTTAGCTATGTTGGATGAAATGATTGCACCTTACTAACCTGTTGATCAATGATACAACTTAAAATGAATGTTAGTGTTGTTAGTTAAAAAAATTTGATTTAGAAATCCTTAAATTCCTAGCTAGATATTACTAAAATTCTTTGATTAACCATATGAGACAAGATTACTAGAATCAATCCAAAATAGAGGATGATCTCTCTTGGACTCTAACATAATATTCATTTGTAATGCAAGCTTGGACCTAATATTCTTTAGACTAAATAAGAATCATTGTCAATTATTTTGAGTCCTACTTAACCAACTTTTTATATAGAAGCCCTATATTTATTTGAAATTAACTGAACTTTTGTTGATCAATAATTCCCAGACATAAAGTTAGACTCCTGCCCTTACTTTTTAATTTAATGCCATCTTTAAATAACATTTGTGAATTTTTCTTTTAAGAGTTGAATCTATAGGTTGCTATATGCTCAATTTAGAGTCTCTAATCCTATTTCACCCTTCTAGAATGGTTTAAATCATCAAAATTTGCTCAGTTTTACTACCAAGATTAGTATATAACTTGATAATCTCTTACATTCTGAAAGAAATTCCTCTATCACAACTAAATAGATAAGACAGAACCCGATTTTATTTCACAAATTCAAAACGTATATTATTCGTCCTAAACAAATTCAACCTTGACAACTTACACCATTCAAAGGAGGCAAAAAACAAAAGTTAATCCCAACAAACTGATATAGGAATAACATTTATATATATTTATATCGACAAGAATTTATAGATAAAGATCTTTGAATAAGGGAGAACCCGAGTTTCTATGCATTGCTACCAAACTTGCAAACCTCCTTTTGAAATGGGTACCAAAATTTGATGTATCAAACAATGTCCTATATACAAATCCTAACATTATCCTACATATATTGCAAAGACTCAAATTAGAGTTTACTATATATAATTCTGTTCTGAAATAAGAAACTTTGGTTACATTCATATTAATTTCTCGTGGCATACATGACCTAACAAAATTTGAGAACCAAAGCCTACAAAGCTAATAAGGAGGAGACAACAAGACCTAACATAGAGCTAACTAGACACAAAAGGTTGAGGGTACTACAAGAGAAATAAAATAGGGGAAACCATCAACCAATCTTCTAGAATCCAAAAACTTGATATCCAAATAGAACCAACATGCATAAGTCATCCAAATTGTACTCCTATTTCCAATACACCATGATAATTTTTGTGATGTCCTTGGGATTCTTTGTTTGGAAATTTGGCGAGAATTCAAAGGCACTCTTTTCCTTGCTTGATTTTTCCATGTTAGGGATAAAAAATTCCAGTGCTTCTAGATTATCAAGCTCCACACCCAAATAAATATAATACTTAAAGATGCCAAGATAGTTTTTGAGCCAAGCCTTGCTATGGTCTACTACGATCCCTCTCCACCTGAGAAGAAAATGGATGCTAGCGTCCATTTTCGACCATTCTTGAAAAGAAGAAGCATTCTCTCAGATAACCAAAGAGGGGCATCTAGGTACAATGGAAAAATCAAAACTACTAGGTGGATGTGCCATATATATTTTTGGGAGAGGAATCCTAAGTTTCTCATCTATACTTAGAATAGCTTCTTCCAAACCCACGCACCAAATTGAATTAAAAACATTAAAGAAAAGTCTGATCATTGCCCACTTCTCTACTTTGGCTTTGGCTAGACAACCTATGAATGCCCCTATAATGTCACTATCAGTTCTCTAGGAGAAATTGTAGTTGAAAATACTTGCTTCTAAGACACAACTCACAACAATCCTAGTCATGTCATCCACCAAGTTTAATAGTCAGTTCCATCTCTCTAGTTTCACATTGCCTTGAAATGCCATGGTCCACACCTCCAAGCCATGGAATAAATTGATATTAGTTTCCATATTAGGGTTGAAGCTAGCTCAGACTGAAAGAGAAGGGAATAATTATTAGTATAAATAGCATACTAGCAATCTTCAAGCGAAGGATCTAGAAGAACCTTGATTTATGACATCATCAGCTGATGCCACTACATGGGGCAGAATCATGATGATACATGAATGTTCCTAGTGTCATGACATGGTGGGTAAAATAGGGAAGTAATAAATGGAGTTTAGATGTTTAAGATGGAATTATAAAAAAACACATCCTAGAGAATGATTAGTTCTATCGATAAATAATTGACTAGTATTCATAAAAGTGCTCTCATAATTTGCTAATCTTCACTCCTATTTGAGAGAGTTGTTATGTTAAATTAGAAACACCTTTTATATTATTATTTAAAATTATATTTTAAATCTATCCATTTTTTGAAAGATCCTTACTAATTATTCTTCGTCTTCCCCTATGTTTGTTGCATGGAATGAAATTACAATTTTATATAAGAAGATATGTGTGTGTGTGTGTGTGTGTGTGTGGTTTAAGTAATTTTATACTAGGGCATGTGGATTTACTAGCGATGGAGATGTTATTTTATTTGTATCCTTATTACCTGAGTTGTTCTTCAAGGCTAATTTAGTTGAATTATTCAGTTATATTTAGAACTGTTGTTTGTTTTCCAATTAGTTTGCTTACGATTAAATATTAAGAAGTTCAATATGTATCAAGGATTCCTATTAAGACTATTAATCATTATAGTAATATATTTCACCATCAGCACCCTTATTTGCTAGCTGATCTACCTTTTTGTTACCTTCCTAGAAAATATGGAGAATCTGAATATTTGCGAAATGGTCCAGAATATTAAGTACTTCTTCCAGTTTCAAGTTTAAGACGCAATTAGGTGTTGTTCTTTTCTTAATGCAATTTAGGACAATCTATGAATCTCCTTCAATAATAATCTTTGATAAACCTAAATTTAGGCAAATTTGGAGACCTTCTTGCAAGGCTTTTAGTTCAGCAAGATTGTTAGTTGTTGGTTCTATGGATTTAGCCATTTTAGCAATACACTTACCTGACTCATTATTAAAGATACATCCAATTCCAGTAGAGCCAAGACTACCTCTTGAGGTAGTGCCAAAATTTAACTTAGTCCACCCAATCCGTGGAGGGATCCATCTACAATTCTTCCTCGCCTCTTTATTCTTTTTTTTTTATAAATAAGTAGAGGACTAATTAGGTTTTTCCAGTTCTTTTTCATAAATCCATCCTTGCTTGAGAATGATCCATCCTCTTTTTGGGTTTTCCTCAGGTGATCATTTAAAGTCTCAATTATACATGCCTCAATTTTTTTAATAATCTCATCTGTCTGCACATCTTGATTATAGAATATTCTTCTGTTCCTTTCTTTCCATACCTCCCACATAAGGATAGATGAGAAAATATTCCATATTTTACTATATATACCTTTACTATTATCTACTGGCTAGGCCTTAAGGAAATCAACTAGGGATTCTGACATGGGGGCAGTCTAGCCCAACATATGTTTGAGCCATTCCCAATAGTATTGTCTTTATGTATATCTATATAAGATGTGATCAGTATCTTCATTGTTTTTCCTACATAGCACACATCGTGATGGTCCCTCAATACCTGACTTATGGGTCTATCAGTAGTTAGGATCCTATTCTAAAATGCCAGCCATAAAAAGAAACCTACCTTTGGTAGACATGATGAATCCCAATAGAGTTTAAGTGCGATATTCACTTCTTCCCATCTTTGGGTATGAGTGATAGCTCTATATCCAGTTTAACACTATACCTGCCATCTTTTGATGCTGCCCAAATGAGATTGCCATTTCTTTCTAATTGATTTATTTTCCTTTTCTAGATTATTTTTTGGTATACCTTTTTTTACTGTTGGTTCCATGTCTATATTCTCCACAGATTTCTATTCCCAAATTGTGATTCCATTAATAATTTTTTGGGTTTTATAATCACTAACCTTGCACCCCCAATGTTTAACTAATTGCTCTTTGATGCTCTTTAGGATCCCCATGCTATTTACTGAGGGGTACTCTTCCTACGAATCCTCCTAGAATAAGGCTTCATCACCTTTTCCAACATCCCATGTGAGATATTTACTAATAAGGGCTCAACTTTTAACTATAAAGTTCCAGCTTTCAGATCCTTTAGGGAGGGTCCTCATTCTAAACATGGAATAGGGATTAGCTACATTAAGGTATTTTTTCTACAAAAAGACGCCAAGTAAGTTTAGCCCCTAATGCTTTATTTTGCCAACTTAAGTTTTTTATACCTAAACCTCCTAATTCCTTTGGTTTACATACATTATCCCATTTTATGAGGACCAATTTTTTCAAATCATCAAAGTCATTCCAAAGGAAGCTTCTAAGTTTTGCCTCAAACTTCTTATTGATATGTTTAGATACAGGAAGGTAGGAGAGCAGATATTTTGGGAGAGCAAACAATGTTTCTCTAATCTTGGTAACTTTACCAGCTTTTGTAAGCCATTTATCTTTACAACCTCTTATCCTTGCATCCATTTTGTCAAGAATAATATGCCAAGCCTTATTAGATTTACTACCTTTTTCTAACTCTATTCCTAATTATTTTCATGGGAATGTACCTCTTTTATATCCCATGATATTATAGATATTCTTTTCAATTTCAGGTTTGGTGTTAATGAAAAAGATTTCAAAATTGTTGCATTCACTCTTGGACCAAAATCTTCCATATATTGTTGAATGATAGAATTGATAATTAGGGCCTCTTTTGCTATGCTTTCACTTGGTAGAATAGTATCATCTGCATATTGTTGGTGGATAATATTGGGGACATTTTCAATTACAGTGATTCCATCTATTTTCCCCTCATTGTGAGCTTTGGTTATTGCTCTACCAAAGGCTTCCACCATGATAATATATAGGAACAGAGGTAGAGGATCTCCTTGTCTTATACCTCTTGAAGTGTCAAAGAAACCTTCAGGAGTTCCATTAATAAGGATTAAAATTTTAGTTGTAGAAATACACTTATAGATGAGATTAATCCATTGGTGCGAGAATCCAAAGGCTTCTAAGGTTTTGCATAAAAACCTCCAATCAACCATTTCATAAGCTTTTTGGATATCCAATTTCATGAACATGCTTGCCACTTTATTCTTATTGGCTAAGTGTAGCATTTCTTGAATGATGAGTATTTTATCTAGGATCGATCTACCTAGAACAAAGCCAGTTTGACATAATCTTGGGGAGAATCGGTTTAAGTCAATTCACTAAAATTTTGGATAAGATTTTATAAATGGTATTGCATAGAGCTATAGGTTTGAAACCCCTTGCATTTTCAAGATCATCTTTTCTGGGTATCAGGGTGAGAAAGGTGTAATTGATTTCAGACAGTAATGATCCACCATTTCTTGATGCTTCAATGGCTTTTCAAAGATCAAAACCGATAATGTCCTAGCATTTTTGGTAGAAGAAAGCTTGGAATCCATTTGGACTTGGAGATTTGTCAGGATTTATGTTGAATAACACCAGTCTGACTTCTTCCAGGGAAATAGGTTTATTTAATATTTTATTATCTTCTAATGTGACCACTCTAGGTATAGCTTCAAGCATTTTTTCTTGAGCTACCATATTCGAGCAATCATAGTTATTTAATATATTATGAAAGTGACACAAAAATCTCAGCTATTTTGTCAAGTTTTTTAGTGGTAGTACCTAGTGGATCTTTGATTTTTATTATTTTTCTTTTGGCTCTATTATGTAGGGTGTCGTTATGGAAAAAAATTGTATTTCGGTCTCCTTCTAGTCATTTTTCTCTTGACTTTTGTCTCCAAAAGACTTCTTCTTTTACCAAGATGATTTCCTGCTTGGCAAGTAATTCTTTTTCTAGATAAAAGCTGTCATTATTCATCCCCTTTTTAATTACTTCTATGATTAATTCTTTTAATCTTTCCTTGATATCTTTTTTTTTTTTTTAAAATATATTATTGAAATGTTCTTTATTCCACTTAAGTATATTTTCTTTAATCATTTTCATCTTCGAGACAAAAATATACATTTTAGAACCTTTAATATTGCCTTGATTCCACCATTTTCTAATAAGTTCCATAAAGTTTTGTCTAAAACCACATTTTTCACACTTAAAAGGATTTCTAATGGGTTTATTGGGTTCAAAAAATTCTATTCTAATAGGATAGTGGTTTGATCCCACTATTGGTAGAATTGAGGAATGGATATTGGAATTTAATTCACTAAGTACTCGTTTGAGAAAAAATCTATCCAATTTATCAGCTATATAAGAGAAGTCTTTCCTTTTATTATTCCATGTGTACTTCCCATTATTAAGCAGAATATCGATTAGGTTTTTAAGGTCTGACCAGTTTCTAAATTCCCTAGATGCTTGAGAAGTTTGCTTGGTGCCTCCAAATTTTTCATCTATATTTAAGATAGTATTAAAATCACCACCTATGAGAATGAGTTCATTACTGTGGTTACTAATAAGTATACTAATTTCTTCCCATAAGAGTTTTTTATTTGTGTTATAGATTGGACCATAAATGTTTGCTAAGATGAACTGTAGGTTAGTTTTAATGCTTTTGACTCTGTTGCTCATCCATGAGTTATTTGATTTTAATATATTTAGAGTAAATTTTCTAGGATTCCAAATCATGCCTAAACCTCATGAAGCTCCTCTAGATTCATGTAGGTTAACGTTCCAACTACCTAATTTATTTTCTAGCTTGATTCCTTCTTCCTTATTTAATTTTTTTCTTGTAACATAATAATTTCAAATCCAAATTGTTTTAGGTTTTTCTTTAGTAATTGTTTCTTGCTAGGGGCATTTAAACCCCTATCATTCCAAGTAGTGATCTTCATGTTGCCTTGGGAAGGATCTTCCTCTTTCTTGGATTAAGTAACTAACTGATCTTTTGGTGCTCTTTTTCCTACACATCAGCTTCTCTAAGTTCCTTAAGAGATTTCCTACCTCTTTTAGCTTTCAATTTGCCATATTTGGGAAAATTTATCCCTTGGTTCATCAGAATACCCAACTTCTCTATGTTCTCCTATGCATTTAAAGTAATTTCAAATTGTTTTCCTTCTTTTTCATCTTTATCTTCATTTTCCAGTTCTTGCAATATTTGTTATGCAAGGGTTGTCTGATCATCTATAAGTCTATCATCTATTGATGGTATCTTTATAAAACTACCCTCCTCAAAACCATCACCTTGTACTATCATTGGTTTATGTTCGGTTATCTGTAAGACTTTACTATTCTTATCTTCATCCTCAATGATTAGTAAATCTCTTTTTAAGTCTTCAAAGGTGTAGTTGTCTCCACCTAGTTTTAAAAATCGTTGCATTAGATCCTCTTTCTGTGATTCACTGCTCTTATCTATATTCTCAAAGTTAAATACTTGGATTAGTTCATTAGTTAATAGTTTCAAGCTTTCTTTCTCAGTCTCATTTGAAATTACCCTTTCCAAGTCTTCATCCCTTGCCATATCATTATTCAAGAAGCCACGAAAATCTTGTGTTAAGGTTCCTTTTATCTTGCTCTGGTTGATTTTCTTTGCCATGTGCTCACTGAAGTTGTGATCAGGAGATTCTTTTCTCGTGGATGGAGTCTGCCAAAATTTGGTAAACTGATTTATTGCCTCTTTATTATTGATTCTAGTTTCCCTCATAGATTCTTCTTTCTATTGCTGTGGGGCCTCCATTTTTTCTTCTATATACTTAAGTTTTTCACATTTTAGAACTTCATCAGAAAATAGATGGTTATTTTCTATTTCTTCAATACTACTGATCAAGTTACCTAGGGGCTTTTTGTTTTCGGACCTCGACTCTTTTTTTGATGATTTTTCTTCCCCATTTATTACTTTTGTATTCTTGCCATTCTTTACTTTCTTTGATCTTTTTAAAAACTTTTTGCTGCTAATAATTGTACTTTGTCACCTTATGTTAGCCATATCTTGAATAGTTTTTTCTTTTACTCTGTTGATTTCTTTGGGGCTTTGATCTTCACAGTAGTCTGTATTTTCAAATTAGGACTAATTCCTTTAAAATCCTCCATACTTAACAATTCAATGGTTTCTTTACTATTTTCTGATATTGAGAATTTTTCCTCTTTTGTACTTTGAGATTTTTTCTTTTTAGTTTCTTGTGTTAGCTTTGCTACTTTCTTCTAATCTTTCTTGGAGATAGGGGATGGACTACTTCTAGTCTTTGTAGATGAACTTGACAGTGTTGTCTTATCTTCTTTTACTGCTCCAATCTCCAATTCTGGCTTTGCTATCCTTGTTGTATCCTAAAAAGTCTTTAGGAGGCCTTTCTCATATATGGAATTCCTCTAATAATCTCTTTGGTTTCTAATGTTCATCATAGGGAAGGTATCTTTAAGGTCCATAGTTAGTTGCAGATTTTTGAAAATGATTTTTCTCTCATTATTTTAGTTTGATTATCTCTAAGATTTTACCTTCACGTCTATGGAAATTTAAGTTATAGATAGCTCTATTTGTTATTACTTAAATAGGTTTGAATTTCATGTAATTTACCTTACAGCTGATCAAAAGTTTGATATTATTGCAATATTTAAAAGATGCATCCATTCCAATCAAATTGCCAATTGAAAAACCTGTTTTCCTAATAATTTCTACATGCATTAGTTTCGGTGGGAGGGATTGAAGGGAGATCTAGGTTGGAATCAAGAAGTTTAACATTTCTTCCTTACAATATAGTAGCCACTCAAAGAATTTAACATCATATCCTTTAAAGTAACAATTAGAAACAAAGAGGACGTCTTTTTTGACATATTCATCGCTATAGTGAATGTACACTAATCTATCAGAATGGTGAGAGATACTTACCTGATTTCTGCAGAAATCCTTTAGCGAATTGATGAGATTGATCATTTTTTATTTTGGGCCATTCTAGAATGAAAATATACCAACATTTAGGCACTCCTATCATCGATCTTTGCTATCCTAATTACTAATAATAAGGAACTTTTCCTCAGATTTGATTGAATTGGGTCCAAGAGCCATAAGGGGCTGAATATCAGGATGAGTGGGAGATTTGGTAAGAGAATTCCCATGATGAGGGAGAAAATATGTTTTAGGAGTGGAAAAGGAAGGATTGAGACTTGTGATCTCATTCTTCCATGGATGAATCTTATAGATATTTGGGGGCTCTGCATACTAGAAAACTTATCTGTTGAGAGAACAAAGAATTTTTGTTTTGGTTTGCATATTTAATGTAATTAAAAAAGTGGATTTTTTTGTCAAGGCTTAAAGTAGAGAAAATGATAGGACAAAAACTATTCGGGCCCTAGGGGTTGATTAATTTGGAAAATTCACTATCAATAATTTGGAGGTTTACCAAAGGTTTACTTATATTATTCTGTTCCAAGGAGATATGGAGTGAAGAGACCTGATTCAATTCAAGTTTGGCTCAGGCGCTAATATTTCTATTGGATTTTGCCAATGTCTAAAGCACTATCCTTCTTGCACAGTCTGCCAGAATCTCTACTAAGGTGGCCCTTGATTTTTTGTAATTTATCTGTTGCACATCAAGTTGATCCAGATCATTTGGCTCATCTAAGAACGAAAATGGGTTCATCATTTTTACAGCATAATTAAACTTTGTAGGGTGATTATTATTGAGGGGAGGGGGATCAGTGTGGATTCTCCCCAACTTTTTCCTTTCCTTGCTAGAGTTTCAAGATACCAGCAATGAATGTGGCACCAATTGAGAGTAAGGTTTTGAATAATTCGCCAAAAACCCTATCTTTTGAGATTTCCAACCTCGATAGTTTTGTCATTTGTCTTCAATCACACAGTTCACATTTTTTGCATTTTTCTACGTCTGCTATGATTGCCATTTTTTTAACTAATCAATTTTATATTTCAATATTAGATATCTCTATTGATCAATTTGCATATAATTTTAAAGATAAGTATGTTTTGCTATAGAAATTAAGGTAGTATCTATCTTTCTAATTTTTTTGTCAAATTATTATTTTTTAATACAATCACAACCAAGCTTTTTAATATATTATTAAATTTTACTTAAAAATATATAAATAAAATATTATTATTCTAAAAATATATAAATAAAGTATATTATTCTAAAAATATATCTAAAATAAATTTAGAAAATTTAAAACATAGTGTTTACATCTCTTATAATATTTTTCTCTTATTTATATTTAAACATTTTAGATTAGAACAATAGTTACTAAAAAATAGATTTAAATTTAATATATTAATAGTATAAGAATATTGTAAAAGTTTCAATACTTGAATTTCTTAAATAGAAACTTGTTCAATTAAATAGATCAAATTAATTCTTAAGTTTATAATAATTTAATAGAAGAATAATTTACAATAAAATGTATACTTACTAAATATTTTATAAAGAATGTAAATATAACAACAATTATATATAGATCACTACTCCAAATGATATTTAAAATATAATATAGATTTAAAAAAATGGTATCTAGCAAGCTTAAACTTATAAATTTTAATGATTTGCAAGAATAATTTTCTTTTAACTTAAATATATTATTATTTGATATGTTATACTTAGACATAAAGAAAATTAATTAATTAATTTGAGTGAGAGAGAGAGAGAGAGACATGCAAAGGAAAGAGAAAAAGTGAGTAAGAGATTGAGAAGAAGAGGGGTATGTAGATGAGAGGGAGAGATAAATGGAGAGAGTGAGAACAAAATATAAATATAAGAGAGGTTAGCGAGGGAGATACATAGGGATATAGAGAGATGGAGACATATAAAAGGAGAGATGGGGAAGAAATGTGGATATAGAGGAGAGGTATATATGGAAAAGAAAAGGGATAGATGAAGGTATGAATAAAAAAAATGAAGATATAAGGAAAAAAATGTGTAATGTCTTTTTCACCTACCCTTCTCCCCTTTATATATCTTTCCATAAGTGATCTTCAATATATATTCGGCATACCTATTGCACACAAAGGTGTGATTGCTAGTAATAATTATAGGTGTTCCCTATATGAAGTGAATGTCCTAATTTTTAAAATCAATGGTCAAAAATAAAGGATAAGGCTTGACGACCATGTAATACATCTCAATCATTAAAGTGGTTGTTGTATCATAAAAGATGGGAGCGCAAGAATCAATTCCACATGTCATTGGTAAATATATGATATGCCCTTCATACTTTTTTACAACACACAAAATCTAATGGTCTCGTTGCTTTTAGAGCTACCGTGGTAGTGATAGATGGCAACCAAATATAAGATTTGTCTACATATGAGAAAAATGCAAAATGTTTGTGCATGAGGATGTCCAAATGCATACACTTGGAGACTTGACTGGCATGACATGGAGGTTTCTATAAGATTTTGTATTTACCACTAACATTAAAAATACATTGTGCAAGTTATTTCATTACAAGTTATTTCATTAATAATCTCTGTAGTTATTTATGCTTGAGAAAATTGTCATGTTTCTCAATGTTAACTGGCCATTGGATAATTGTGAGGAAGAAAAAACAAAGAGTGCGACGAAAAAGTCTAACTATGTGAAAGGATGATAGAAAGTCCATCATGAGCATGAAAACATTTCAAGGCGACTTCTTTAGGCCTGATGGCACTCCCCATAACTTGCAGTTATTGCCACAATAAATTAATGTAGTATGAGCACTATTACTACAAATCTGCAATGCATTTTAAGACATATGTCCAAACTACCTATAAATAGGAAGACCACCCTTACAGGAATCACAACTATCTATTGGAACCCCATGTTTACACATAGGAATAAAGCTAATGGAATTTTCCAAAACTATGGTATTCTCTATTCCACATAATTCTTCCCCTTCTCATTTTTTGCTAATTTAGTAACATAGATTTGGCCATACTTTGCTTAATCATTTTTGCATATATTATGGTAATTTTTTAATAGAGATTTTGAGTGATTGGGTGAGTCATATCTATGTGATTTTGTTGTCTTCTCGTTTATGTGTATATTCTTCTTCTTTAGATTAGATCAAAGTTATAAACTATTGTTAGATTAGCTTATCTCCACGTACCCATAGTTTTCTATCCACTCTACAATTAAAGTGTCCACTAACAGAGCATCTTCACAATTTATTTCTTCTACATACCTTGCTTTTTAACAATGACTGTGATAATCGCATGACCATATTTTCTTTAAGCCTTATAGCATTCATACAAAGCCATGCCATAGTGTAATCCCAATATGATAGTGTAATTCATATTTTTCTTCAATTTTTAACTTTCATTTTCTAAAAATGGTTAAGTTTGATAGAGTAACTTTAATTCTATCATTTTAAATTCTCGTTTTAAAGCCTTGGATAGTTTCACATTTAGTTTGCATTTTATATATTTACTAGTGAAATTTGTAATATTGGAATGGTTTTTACATTTAATAGATTGTAATTTTTTAAATTCAAATTTATTAACAATCAATTAAAAAATTCAATCAATTTTAATTTTATTATGTAGAAGCTTTCTTTCTTATTGTACTAGATGTCGTAGCCAATGTACTATTGCATTCACCTCAACTCAATTAATCAATATTTTTGCACTCACAATCAATCATAGATAAACATGTGTTTCTTGATTACTTATTTCTATAGTTTCCATAAATATTTATTAAGTATAAATATTATATAAATGACTTATTTGAATTATGATTGGCTCAATCAATTTGGTCTTATAGGACCCCTTTTTTTTGGAGCCATACTCCATATTCATTTTTTCGGGCAAGATTTTAGGTGTTATAATCTTAAGAGCAAATTTAACTTAAGTTCTTGCTTACTATTTTACAAACTATTTATAAAAAAGTTTTATAAAGTTTTTAAATTAATATGTGCTTTATTTTAATTTCAAGATATTTAATTCTTCTCAATGACACAAATTATATTATCTTTTGAAATTTTATTTCTCCACTTCAACTTTGCAATTTAATTTTATAATACTAAAATTATATAATATATAATGAAAAAATTAACATTACATCTCTATATTTTAATGTATGATTAATTATTACAATATTCAATAGCTATTTCTATTACAATTATTCTCGGACAAGTACATGCCACTATGTGGCACTTGTTAGGGTTTTGAATCTCTAACTCATATTTTCCACCAACCTTAGCAAACCTAACTCCCCTAATGGTTTTTAATCAATTTAAGATGTAATATTGATGCAAGAGCATCTAGTGGTGTAAGGGCAATCCTGTATCACCCAAAAATATGCTTAGAGATAGTTTTTGTTTAATGTGTTTTCATTTCTGAATATCCATTTGGGTCAAATAAAGGTTCCAACTCTCACAGTTCCACTATTAGTTTTTTGGGTTAGAGTTTTATTAGTTTTTAAGCACCTTGGGATACGTGTAAATGTAGAAAATGAGTTATTTTTTAATTGAGAGAAAAATTATGATGAGTTAGAGGGTGTAATTTGGAGGGATGGTTGTAATTGTAACTTAAAACACTCCAAAAAAAGAATCAGGTCAAAAGGCTTTATGGTTAGAAAGTTATTGCAGTTTTAATTTTCCTAGAGACCTCCTAAGAGCGCTTCAAAGTTAGATATGGGGCACTAAACGGCCTCGTATAGGGCCAAAAATGGGGGACAAGCAAAGCTGGTCCATAAGGCTGTAGAGTGCTTTGAGAGCTTTCCAAAAATGTAAACTGTTTGTCAATCGAAGTTATGGTTCAAAAGTTATGCCTCCTAGAAGTTGGACTACCATTTTTGGATTCTTCTAATTTTAAACCGACTTCTAACGTGATTTTTGGAACCTTCTGTTTTGACGGTGGATGCCAAATATCATATTCTAGAATGTATTCCTAACCCTAAACCATTTGGGGCTTATTTAAGAACATTTTGTAGCATTGTAAAGGCAGTTCTCAGTGGAGTTAGAGAGAAGGTACTGTGTGGAGGATTTCTTTCTTCAGAATCATACTATTGTAAGCCCATAGGGCATTTTCATTGATAATAAGATTTCCCTTTTCTTGTGTGTTCATTTTGGTCTTTGGTTGTGTCTCCATCAAATATATCATGATAATTTTATTTAAATTTAATATAAATTTATCAATTTCTAATATTAAACTATTTTATTATAAAATATAGATCTAAGTAAATATTATATTAAATTTATCATTTAAATATTTAATAACTTGTTAATTTTTTTATAATAATTAACATGTGTTAAAATAATAGGCGAACAAAAAAAAAAACTTTCAATTTAATTTCTTTATTATGAACCATTATAATTTTATTTTTTAATTTCTTCATAAATGCCACATGTAACTGCAATGTATTTATTCATAGAAACAAATATAACTTTGACTCATTAGAAGACTATTATAAAGCTAATATTTATAGAAAAATTACACCAAACTAAGTCAATATATAATTATGTGACTAGTAAGATGAGCTTGTTAAGCCGAGAGGCTTTCTACAGTGGCAACAATCTTTAATGTAAAGATTTTCCATTTTGAAAAAAAATTGACATTCATTTACATGTCAGAAAAACAAAATACAAAAATGCATTTTTTTATTGCTATGATTTTTATGGAATATGATTTTTTAAAAATTTGTACATGGTGAAATAAATCATTTTCTAAATTTGATTTGCTAATTTTCCAGTCTCAAAACTTCTATGTATTAATATAAGGCATATTATATATAAATTTAGTAAATATTGTATTCAAATGAACACAAAAATATTTTATTTGTTTTTATATATGCTATGCCTTATATTAATACATAGAAGTTTTGAGACTGGAAAATTAGCAAATCAAATTTAGAGAATGATTTATTTCACCATATACAAATTTTTTAAAAAAATCATATTCCATAAAAATCATAGCAATAAAAAAATGCATATTTCTATTTTGTTTTTCTGACATGTAAATGAACGTCAATTTTTTTTCAAAATGGAAAATGTTTATATTGAAGATTGCTGCCACTGTAGAAAGCCTCTCGACTTAACTAAATTTATATTAATTCTTTTGAAAATTAGATACCTCTGAACTTATTTAAAAAAATAAATTAAATAAATTTTTAGATATGTTAGTAATACTTGTTTGGGAAATTTACCAAGCCCCCCTCCTCAAACATGGCCTAAAATTCAAAAAACCTATGTGATTTCTTTGAGAATTGAAGTCTTTGAGTGGACACTATTAAATATTGTTGTGGGCTTCTATGGATGGGATTTTAGGTCCGATTTTACAAAAGTTAGCATTGCACAGTATATAATAAATGCAAACTATTTGATTATGTTATTTTCATTCATGTCAACATATTGGAAACCTCATTTATTGTTTCACTCTTTCTTAGTTGTCTAGTTTTCTCCTTAAAATATAGCTTACATTTATCTACTTCACAAGCCTGAAAAAAGTTCTTAATATTTATATTTGGCTTTTCATCAACAATTCATTATAAAATGATTTTCATATGGTAAGTTAATTTAACTTTGAGTGTATTCATTTATCATTTATGTAACTATTTTATTATTTTTAAATATGTAGATGTAAAATAATGAAAATATTTATCTAAACTAATTTAAAAAATTGTTAATATAAGATGATAAATATAATAGTAATAATAAATGTCTATCAATTTTTTGGAATAGTTTAAGAAGATAAAAGATTGTTTTTAAATTGGTTGTCTATAATTGTTGATGAGAAAGATAAGTGTTCTTATTTATGTAAAAATATTTTCAAATCTTTTAATGAAAATGGAATAAAAATAGAATACATCTACTCAAAAGAAAATGAAAATTCTTTCATAAATGGAGAGAAAATATATGTATTAAATAAAAATGGAGAAATGAGATAAAATTTAGACATATGTATTTTAAATTTATGAATCATTTAATAAGATTAGTAAAAATATAGGGTGTTTTTAATGTAAGGATCACTAAACACTTTTAAGAACAAAAATTATGTTTGATGGTTTTGTGATAAATAAATTAAATTATAGCAGCAAGTAGTAATAATGTGAAATGGACTAGAATTAACAATTTTTTTTAATTTTTTTTTTTAAATAACAATATATCACAAGTGAGAACATAGGATAGATAAGATCTATCTTCAAGGGAGCTAAATTGCTCTTACAGTAGTATATTTTTTTTGCCTAGGAGATACCAAATCTTCAACAATGAAGAATAGCTCATAATATACATTGATTTTGGTGTTCTTGGAAGAATATTGATTCCTAATATGTGATTATGTTAGGTTTGTTTTTAAATTTGCAAGTGTTGTTTTGACAATTGAATTAGATTCACATAAATCTTATCAACTATGTATTTGACTAATTACTTGTAGAAAAAAAATATTAAACTCTTATGCATGATAAAGAAAATAATCATAATTAAAACATTATAGTTCGGTGCTTTTGAAATTTCATTTTTCATTGCATAATGCACTTGTATGTATAAATCCAATAGAGTGGACAACTTAGAGTTGAATTCTTATTTTGGATTTGAAATTTTATTGCTCTATATCTCTAACAAAAGAGTTTTGTTATTATAAGTTTAAATTCTAAATGTTCATTAGTTTCTCTTCATAGAAATGTAATTGGTCCCATCCCATTTAATTTTAGATTAAAGATAACTTTGAAATCATCTCAACTAAAAAGATTGTTATATAAATATTGCATTTTAAAAAGAACAACTTTTAAATAGTTACTATTTCTCACTTTTAATATCAACTTGAAGTGAATTTGTTACTTATATCAACGTTTCAAAACTTCAATATTATTACAAATTAGTTTAATTAATACTCAACTAAATAGAAGTTATATATTATTAGTGTACAAGATGAGCCAAACAAGTATATATGTTATTTTATAGTTAAAGGAAAATATTATTATATGTTATTATTCGTATGTATGATTAAACTTGTATAGCTAATATTTCTTTGGGAATAGCTTCAATGATGTGATGGTCAGTTGACATTTTCTATGATTCGTTTTCATTAATGGATTTGATTATTTATTTTACAATAAGACTTGTCACCTCATTTATTTTGTAGAAGACATCATTTGCAATTAATAGAGTGCTACTTTTATTTCCTTCATCATTTGACCATAAAAAAATTATAATTAGTTTATAATTCTCACTATAACTATTTTACAGCTCTACTATTTTAAAGATTAATAGATACATTTTCTATAATATATGAGGAATGAATATTTTGATAGACTTTCAATAATCAAGCTAATGTGAGTTGTTTGTTTTGTTTTCCAATCTTATTTATAATTATATTTCTACATCATTCTTGTGTATCCTTAAGATAAGGATTTATAGCAAGAGTTATGTCTAAATATCAAACCATTTCTAGATATTTACATGTTTGGAGAACTGAATTGGTGTATGTTGCTAACATAGCATAATAGATTAGTTAGCAACATTCCCTTTGGAGCATGCTCAATTATTCTATTTGGTGACTTGGGAAAACTACCACTATTCAAATGCATCCCAATACATGCATTCAATTCCTATGGTGGCACACTATGGAACAACTTCATAACTATTACTACATTAGAAAAAATATTTCTTCAAAGTGGATACAGTTCTATTCAAATGCAATTTTGTGCACTCATATCAAATTTATGGAATGCAACACCAATAATTTTAGATTGGAAGCTTCTAATGTCACGATCAAGTTCCACAATAAGCTCAAAAAAGAAAGCTATCTTTTCCCCATCCATTCATCTTTTCTCCACAAATGAAATGGTATTACTCTATAAAAATTCCCTTTTTCTTGAAGTCCCCAAAAAATGTAAGAATTCTTATGCTAAATCTAGCCCTGTCAATACCCCTAAAAAAAGGAAAATGGTGGAAGACATTATTGACATTGACAATAATGATGGGGAGGATTTTTTTGATTTTGAGGTAGAGGAAAGAACCACAAACTCAAAAAAGTAGAAGCGGAATACTAGTTCTGGGTAAAGATTTGCAAGATTAGAAAACACAAAAGGGAAGAGCTATAAGGAAGAAAGAAATGATGGCTCTCAAAATTTTCAAATGGAGGATAAGGAAGAAGAGATGGAAGTGGAGGAAACATCAAAGAAAGCTAGGGGTTGCTCCACTAAAGATGCAAATTTCAAAGTAGAAGCAGAGGATTCTGATTAGGAAACCTAGATTCCCCACAAATGAAAGTGGTGGTGGCCCTAGGGATTTTTTTTTATGAAGGCTTCAAGTCCTTTGGTAAAAATGAGGTCAGGGAACAAGATGTATCCCCTTCTTTTGCCCAGAGACAGCTGGAAGACTTTAAAAAGGATTATGAAAAAAGTCTCAATAGAATTAATGAGAAGCTTGGTAAGCTAAAAAATAAGTTCAACAAGGCCACTAGTAAACTTGAGTTGGGTGTGGTTGTTTATGTGATATGCAAAGTCCAGAAGGAAATGATGAGAAAGGTCATGTTCAGGGTGATCAATGGGAAGAGTAAACTGAGAAAGGTGAACAAAATCGAGGAAAAGTACGATGAGATAAAGAGCGCTACACATATCAAGAATTGGATGGAGGAGATCAAGTACCTTAATGAAGATTAGGAGAATATCAACCAGGCCTAGCTCCTCTTTTTTTGTATTTTTGGCTCTTTAATAGTTCTTTGGTGGTTTCTTATTTAATTTGTGGTTTTTTAAATTACATTACTATTTCCTCGACATTGTCAAGATACATTTTGATGACTGATAACTCTGTCAAACCCCACTATTGTTAGGGTAGTAAGACCTTTTTTCACTTAGCAAGTCTAGCAGTTTAAAGTTTAGAATTATGTTAGTTTTAGGAATGGATGGTTTTTTTTTTTTGAAGAACATGGCGTGTTTTGATCATTTTTTTCTTCTGTAATTTTTGGGTGGGGCTCTAATAGATGGGGTTGGAGTTTGCTTCTCTATTGCTTGCTTGTAATGGCCCAGGGCAAAGATATTGAGATAATGGGTGTTGCACACATTGCATAATATTGTTGTATTGTACTATTTTATTTTATTATGTAATGTTGTATATAGGAGCACCTAGATGGACATGCAACATGTAAAGATTCTCATGGGATATACTTGATGAGTTGTATTGTAACATTGTAAAAATATTTGATGTAATTATTTAATATTGGAGAAAAAAATTAAATTTCTAATATTAAAAGTGGGGTGAATGGGTTAGGTAGCACATGGTTTATGTAATACCACTTGGTGGTTTTATAGGACTTGCTACTACATAAGCAACCACAAGGGTAGTTGTTGATATGAGAAAGACATAAGGGAAAAAGGGAAAGAGTCGAGTGGAACAAGGCTTGATAGGTTAGCCAAGGGAGCATTTGTGAAGGTTGGAAGCATGACATGGGATGTGTGGATTCATGCTTGTTCAAATGGATTGCTTGGTAGTGACTATGACTTTGAAGGCTTCCATGGTTGTATTGCAATAGTATTTTTGCTGAATAATAAATGGTGATGGATGCTTTTGGAGGCTAGGTTTTTTTCCCAAGGTATATCTTGTGTCACAACTTTTGTGGGCATGTTGTCTATTCTCTTGCATGTGGATTTCAATTGCATATTTATTTCAAATTTATTATGGGTTATGTGGAAATGGTTATATTTTTTCTTGCAAGTTTCCTTACAAGTGGTATTAGAGCTATGATTTTATTATTGTAACCCTAGATTGAATCCATGGGAATGCATAAGAGGATAAAAGAAAGGGCAAGATATATGAGTTGTTTATTGCAAATCTGAGGGTTTTGGATTTGCTATTATGATGGGATATTGGTAGATTTTGGGTATGTGAAATTGTTGGACAAAAGGGTTTTTTAGATATTTCATTTAAATGAGGGTTTTAGGGGGAGCTTGCAGAAATGACCTCCTAGATAAACATAGACCTCACCATTAGATCTAGGTGGATATTTCTATAAATTTTAATATATAATATGCCCCAGTTTGTCCATGTTCAGAGGAAATGAAAGATTTTTTTTGTTTCAACCTAAGATGGCTGTCAAATTTATTCCCATCAAAATTTTCGTCAAAAAAAATTTACAGTGAAAATGGTAAAAATTTGTCTTAGTAAAATGATCATAACTTTCTCTCAGGATATCAGGTTTCGTACTTCTTACATGTATTGGAAAGATAATTCAGAGCACTACAACTTGGTGTAGGTTTGGTTCTGCAATTTTGGCATTTTGTAAAGTTTTAAGAGCACAAAATTTAGATGTTGTTTATTTTGAGCACAAATTAGATCATAACTTGGGCATGCGGAGTTAGATTTTGGACTTCGAGTAGTCAACAAAAAGATCTTGGAGAGCTCTACATAGGTTTGACATGGTTTATTTGTTGATATATTAATCTGAATAGTTTATTGTATATATTGACTATGGTAGCATTGTGAGTTTATGACATTGTATGTTTGGAGATTTGAGTTTGATGTCATTGTATACTTAGTTTATATTTTAGATTGGTCTCATAATGATATGATTATCAGTGTTTGGTTTGAATGTGTATGATGATCTATTGGGTCTACAAGTTGTGTAGTGTTGTAAGTGGTCTATACTTACAGGTTGCATTTATGGCTTGGTTATGGGTTGTCTTTGCCCTTTGGTCTTTCATTATTGATGCATATTCAGATTGGTGGCTTGTATTTGGGTTTTCTATAGACTAAGTCACATGATTTTCTGATTTTTCTTTATGTAGAAGGGATGAGATGTTGTTACTAGGTATAGTCATGGTGAAGGATTGTAGTTGACTATTTTATACTAATAGGTTGGACATATTGAGAGTCAGATGCTCAGTTCATTGATGTGATCATGGTGCCATAGATTTTGGCATGACATGATTGGATATATAGGTACATTCTTGATGTTCATTGGTTTGGATTATTGATTTAGTTATGGTGGTATATCTTCTTCATTGAGGATCATGGTTATTTGGTTTCTTTTGAGGAGCTCATGATGTGCACTTTGAGTTCTCTGATGTTTTGATGCCTTGGTTGATTCGCATGGTTAGAGGATAGGTTTTTCATCATGATGTCATGGATAGCTTGGATACACAATTTAGTGGGAGCTTGTGACAATGATGAGATGATAGTGTAGGATTAGTTCTTGGTTGGAGATCTTGGTTTCACTTGGTAATGACACTTGGGTTGTGTGAGTGTAGACTTGGAGGATCTTCATGTAGAAGATGGATGCTATGATGTCATGAGTGACTCAATACCATAGTTGAGTGGGAGTTCTTGGCATTGATATATTTATTGAGTGTTTGCAGATGCTAGAGAATTGTCTTGGATCCCGCTATTGCAAAAGCATCTTTAACATTTGCATGGTGCAATTGGTTATCTTCATGGTGTATGAAGATGGTTAGATCTTGAGGACTCATGGGGTTCTTGGCTATCTTCATGGTGTGTAAAAATGGTTCTTCATGGTATGTGGAGATGGTTTTCTTCATGGTGTCTAGAGATGGTTGCACCTCGAGGACACATAGGTGTTAGGATTAAACCACAGACAGAAATAACAATTACATGCAAATATAACCAATATTAGAAAATAATAGATCACATAGAAACGAACACAAGACACCAAGATTTAACATGGTTCACCCAAACCCTGGGCTACATCCACCAAATAGCAAGTCCAATATGTTTACAATCCAGTGATTACAACCTGATTACAATCCGTAAACCCTTATAGCTTAATACCACCGCAAGAACCAATTTTTGCATCATCTTATGAAACAATCCCTAACCCTAAGCCCTTTTATACAAGTATTTTTACCACTTTAGGGTTATAATTAATAATTACATGTCAGCCAAAAATCTTGATAAAATAGGGCCCAATTTATTTTTTTCAAGGCGATGCCCCGAGCCCCAAAGAATTTATGAAGTATGTGTAGTACTTTCTTGATCAATCACCACAAACTAACAATAGGCTTCTTGGTAAAGGTGTGGTTTCTACTTTCATTTGACATGTTATCCTTGGTGTTAGGATGGTTTCATTTTTATGTCATAGTATACTCTTGATACATGTTTAGAGTTTTGACATGTTATAGTATGTTCATGTGGAGCATGTTATCTCTTTGGTTGAGATGGTTAGATCATGTTGTCATGTTTATGTTCCTGAGACCATAGTTGAAACTTTGACTTTGATCTTGGTTTAATTTTTTGGTATTGAGTACATTGATCATAAGTTGGATACTTCATGATATTGCTATGTTGCATTTGGAGTTAGCATGGATTGATTGTTTATAGTTTCTTATGGATACTTAGAGATGATGGTGATGTTGATCTCTCTTGGATTAGAGATTTGTTTGTTGGGATAGTTGATGGTTTTAGTAGGAATTTCAAGGGGCATTCACCTAATATTGACTTGAGAAAAGATTGCTCTTAGATGAGTCTTGGTTAGAGACTTGGATATGTTGATCAAAATTCTCATTCCCCACTCTTGGTTTACTTAGTGGTTTGCTACTTGAGAAGTATAGCCCATTATTTATCTCAAGTGCATTATGTTTATGCTTGTCTTTCATCAATATGGATCTTGAGCTATGGTAAATGAGTTAGTTCTGGAGGGTTCATTTGAGAGATAGTTATCATTGGTTATCTCCATGTGCATATGTTGTTATGTTGGTTAAGTTTGGGAGATGGTTTTATATTGAGCATATTCCTTGGATTCTGAATGATTATTCCTTGGTTTAAGAATGGTTTGTTAGTTTGATCTTCTTATGAGAGGCTTACATCCTTGATTAGCTATATGTTATAGTTTGGGTGTTGTTGTGGCTTCTTATTGGGGTCATATGAAGGAGATCATACTTACATAGTTTAGATGTAGAGGTATGTGTAGAAGGACATGATACAGGTTATGATTTGCATGGTTTCTCTTTTGTCTTGGTTATCTTCCTAGATGTTCAGTTTCACTTACATTGGATTTGAGATTAGTTGGAGATTGTGATCATTGGTTTGTGTTCTTGTATGTCATGTGAGATATGACATGGTTATTCCTTTATCGCTTTCCTTTGTTGGTTGCAGAGAGCTTGGCATACCATTGGATATTTTTTATGAGAGTTGTTCTTGTAGGTTATTGGTTTATGTGTTGTGGATTTTCTTGAGACTACATGGATTTACTTCTTTGAGATGTTGTAAGTGGATTGGTTATAGATTTGACATTATTTTTTCTAGTGGGATCTTCTTGGTATATATGTGGCATGTATTGCTCTTGCAGGTTATAGATTGGATATGTTGATGATGTGAGATTCACTTGGTATACCTTTGGAGGTACAGATAGTTGGATGGGTTTGGCACTTGCTGTCGATGCTATTTCAGCTATGGATATTTTGACAACTATAGATACATATGATTACTGTTGGATCAGGTTTTTGTGCTTGGCATTTCAGTTGGTACAAGATTTTATGATCTTCTAATGTGACAGGTTAGGTGGCTTTCTCTTTGGATGACTTCTATGTATGTCTGGTGGTAGTGACATAATAGAAGGTGGCTTCATTCATGTTTGAGAAGCTAGATACTTTGATTTTTTGTTGCAAGTACCAAGATGGAGCACTTGGTTTACTTTGTCCCATGATGGCGGATGTGCTAGGAGGGATTGTTCCCTTGTTCATTTATGTGGCTATAGATTGACCCTATGCAATGTATACAACAAGTGAGAGATTTTTGAGCTAATGGGTGTTGCATACATTACATAATATTGTTAGCTTGATCTTTTGCCGCTTAAACACTACCATTGATCTTAGGTTTAGGTTAGATTCATCAAACCTTCCATCATTTGATTTCCTTCTCCTTCTAGAAACTTCACAAAATTTCTCTTTGAATCTATGCATGGAAATGCTCAAATATAGTTTCTCTTGCATTAAATGTTCCATCTCATCAATCCTTATCTTTAATACACTTTATATAATTCAAGAATTAAACTATGTCAAACAAGCATCTCAATTCCTTCACAAACTATAAAATATTATCACTTAGCCAAAACTTTGTTCCTTGACCTTGATCATCACTAGATAACTCAGTCATCACTAAAATTTCTTACTTGTCTTACATTATCTTCGCTTAGTCCTCTTACTGGCACTCAGTCCAATTTTTGTGATACTTTGCCTTTTACTAACACTTGGTCAACACTAAATTATCTCAGCTTCTATTGTTCACTCAGTCAACACTAGTATTTGCTCAACATATATTGTCTTTTTCTATAGAGCTGCAAAAATGTTTCATGATTTTCAAACTTTATTTTTCTTAGTGCAACTAGTATCAAACTTTAATTTGTTACTTTTTCTAGTTGTTGTTGTAGTTGTTATTTGTTAAGTTTATTCTACTTAATCCAATGAAAAAGGGTGTGGATCCTAATTTATCCATAAAATCGCCTTCCAATATGTAATATTTGAGCATTCATCTCCCATCAATAAAAGTTTTTATTTCCATCTTAGACTTATGGTTACTATGGTGACTTTTTACATTTTCTCTCATTGTCTTATGGTTGAACACTTTTTCAATGGAGTGGCACCAATAACCTCTCGATTTTTGTCCTCTCCAATGATAGACCACTCACTAAACATCTTGTTAAAACTACCAGACCTTGCTTGAACTCATCTCAAAGTTGATTTGGTGAGAAGATCTATTCCATTGGGATGAGGTGAGAAGAACCATGACATTCTCAAAGATAGTTTCCCCGTGAACTCTATTCAGCCTTCCCACAATATAAAAATCATATTGGTATGAATGTTATATATGGATTTATAGAGAGGAAAGATTATCAGGACTCATTTTCTCACCAAGAAAAAAGATTTCTACCATTAGGCAGAATCCACAAAACACAATTTTCCCTATCCACTACATAACTAATACAATAGTTTTTATAGAATTATCCATATATTATTAGTAGTACTAAATCTAATTATATTAGACTCAAAATTATGTACTTCTATTAACTTAAGATAGGGTAATGCCCCTTCTTTCCACTCAACCTTTAATTCAACCTTAATTCTCGATTTAAGGATTCAAATGGATCTTATTTCTATAGCATAAATATTGAGAATTGAAAATAAATAATTTGTATCTCCTATATGATATCTTCTCCCGCAACTATATAATAATAAGCAATATAATAATTCACATATAGAAAAGTATATATTTTTAATAGTATACACTCTTAAAAATAATAATTAGACTTAAATTGGAAAGCTAACGCTTACTCATATAAGTCTTTGTCCTTCATGTGCTTATACTTGCACGCACATCTTTCCTTCCTAGACTCTTTTACACTTTAATCACACTTTACTTTTTCTTATCTTTACTACCTTATTTCCCTCCTCATTTAAATCCCTTTTGACTTCTATTAATAACGATAAGGTGGATATAATTTTGGATTTTACCCCTTATATCTCATGTGATCATCTCCCCATCATCCCACCTTATATTATTATTACTAGCAATCGCACCTTAGTGTGCAATGGGTATGCCATAATTATTGGTAATAAAATTAATTAAAAGCATTTTAAATAATTTTATATTAATTTCTTATGATGGAATTTTGAAAGTGATATATGTTTTGTATTCATCATATTTCAATATGCACAATTATGTAAATGTTTTTTTATTTGGTATAGTAAACTTTGTAATTAACATTCATAGTTGGATAGCCAAATTTGTATTTGGTATCCAAAATCCTTGAACCCTATGTACAAACAAATTTTTCAATTTGTACATCTCATGTCTTCATAAACTCTGAATTTGCATTGTATTTAATGGAAAAAATATATTTGAAACTTAATTTGTTATTGTTGGATGAGTAGTAATTGATAATTTTAGAAGGCATGTTGCCTTTATTTTTTCTTCGTGCAACAAATGGGTTGTCTTGCATACATGTGTATCTTTCAAATGCATATGATGCTTGAATTTGGAGGTCTGCAAGTTTACAAACTCTTGATATTGTCATAAATGTTAGCCTATGTTTGTCAGTCTTCCTAATTGCAATTTTGTCTCTCTTAAGTGTAAGCCCTTATGATTTGTGTATTGTTAGGGACTATGATATTTTTAATGGTATTTGATGGAATATTCTCTTACTTATTGGTAGCACTGGAATATATTTTGGGTTGTCATGGTCCCATGGTGGCCCACTGTAGTTTTTATATTCAATAATGACAAACGAAGGGAGTTGAGGTGTTTTTCACCATCATTGTATACCATATTTTTTACTTTTCCAATTGCCTCATTGACAAGAGCATGACCTCTTGGTCAATACATAAGACGATCTTCAATCGAATTGTTCTTCATCTAGATTTGAGCACGGTAAAACTTTAAGTTTCTTTGCATTTGATATTGTAACGAGCTTTTTTAAATATTGCAACATGCATTTTTTTAATTAAAAAAGGTAGGAAGAGGGTTCTGAACCCAAATAATAGCAAAAAGAAAGGTAGGAAGAGGGTTCTAAACCCAGATAACAACAAAAAGAAAAGTCCATCTCTTGTAAGGAAACTTCCAAGAAAAAATATAACCATTTTCACATAACCCATAATAGATCTGAAATAAATATGCAATCGAAATCCACATGCAAGAGTATAAACAACATACCCACAAAAGTTGTGACACAAGATATACCTTGGGAAACCCTTATTGAGGGAAAAACCCTAGCCTCCAAAAGCATCCATCACCATGTATTATTCAGAAAAAAATGCCATTGCAATACAACCATGGAAGCCTTCAAAGCCATAGCCACTACCAAGAAATCCATGTGAGCAAGCATGAATCAACACATCTTATGTCATGCTTCCAACCTTCACAAATGCTCCCTTGGCTAACCCGTCAAGCCTTATCCCACTTGACTCTTTCCCTTTTTCCCTTATGTCTTTCTCATATCAACAACTACCCTTGTGGCTACTTATATAGTAACAAGTCCCACAAAACCACCGAGTGGTATTACATAAACCATGTGCTACCTAACCCATTGACCCCACATTTAATATTGGAAATTTAATTCTTTTCTCCAATATTAAATAATTACATCAAATATTTTCACAATGTTACAATATAACTCATCAAGTATATCCTATGGGAATCTTTACATGTTGCATGTCCATCTAGGTATTCCTAGATACAACATTACTTTAAGGAGGCACAATGGATAACTTAAAAGAGGTTGGAGTAGTTGTTGATTTTGTTGATTGACAAACTTGAGAAGAAGGTTGAAACAATGAAGATTTGTGGTGAAGAGTGATTGCTTGAAGGGTTGCCAAGTGAATTAGTGATGGCTCAAGGATAATGGAGGCTAGTCAATGAATCAACTATTGAACTGAATTGTGATTTGTATTTGCAAGATGAGTTGTATTTATTCAGATCAACTTGTTACTTTCTTACCATTGTATCGGTTGAAATTCTTTAATCAAAGTTGACCTAATAGTTATTTGTAAATCCTTTAATCAAGGTGACATTCTAATGAAATAATTTTAAGTCCTCTAACAAGGCCAATCCTAACAAGGTAATTAAATCCTTTAGTAGGGTTACACCTAATAGTGTGCATTGTAAGATTTAACAAGGCTTGCTCCCAACATAGCTCACTTTAGAAGAGTGAAAAATTGGTGACATGTTGTTGGTGGTTTTTCCCAAACTGGGTTTCCACGTTAAATCCTAGTGTCTTACTTGTGTGGATGTTATTTGAGATGTTTACTATTTAATGTTTTACATTTTACAAGTCTATTATTATTGAGACAATGGACTGCAAGTTTATGTTACTAATAAGTTGCTATATAAACCAAGCTATGTAATGATAAGATATAAGTTGTTTGATGAGTTGAAAAGTTTAATTAGTACATCTGGACCCAAGGATTATTGATTCACACCTCCCCTCAATTATTCTAAATCATTCTAACATTACTATTATAATATTTTAAAAATGGCGGCATTGCCTTCCACTTATCAAACATTACTACCTAAAAGTTAATATTTGTATTTTAAAATTTCATATTAACAAACATAAATTAAAATAAATATATGGTTACTCTAATTTTAAAACAACATTTAAACTGAAAATATTATTTTTCATATTTACAAACAACAAAACTCATAGTTAAATAAAACAATTGGAAAATGACGGCATTGCCATCCACTTTTCAAACATTAATAACTAAAGATTAATATTAATCTAAATGTAAATTTAAAACTAATCTAATCGAAATAGTAATCTAATTCAAAATAGTAATATAAATAAAAAATATTAATTTAAATCAATATACTAATCTTAATCAAAATACTATTATAAATGAAACTACTATTGTAAATCCAAATATTAATCATTAAATCCATAGATCATTTTTTTCAAAAAAGTTAATAAGAGTATTTATATGGCGGCATTGCCATCCATATGCAATATTATGAAAACTAAATTAACTTTAATCTAAAAAAATACATTGCAAAATTTGAATGAACAATAATTTACGCAAATCAAATCTAAATATATAACATGCAACCAAATCTAAATAATGTACCTAACATGCAAATGTAATTTTGAAATAAATCTAATTAAAAAATATACATGCAACTAAAGGTAAATAGTGTACCTACTATTCTAAATGCATATACTATTGTAAATGCGAATAGTAATCTAAATGCAAAATAAAACTAATTAAAAATTTAAAAATATTAGAAGAAGCTTACTTTGCTCTTTGATCTCCCTGTTGGAAATACAATAGGGAAAGTAAACTCTAAGAGGGGGTGTGGGTGGAGGGGGTGAATCAGTCCTTCAAAACTTTAACCATAAAATCATTCACCACACATCCATCTTACAATTTGTATGTAAACTGAAATAGCTAGCTAAATATATTCATCCATAGCATGAAAGCAAATAAAATTCAAAATATATATGACACAAGATATTTGGTTACCCAAAAACCCTCCAATAAGAAGGTAAAATTGGGGTTGGGATGACACCCACAAATCTTCACTACTACAGTAATAAAGTGTACCCAATGAAGGCTACAATGTTTGATCATAAGCTATGATCTACCCTATGAAAGGTCTATCTTGTTAAAGGCTTACAAGATTTTTAGATCTTAACCTGTTAAAGGATTTACAACAACCTATTAAGACTACTCTTTTAAGAGATCTAACTGATTCACTTGCTAGACCATCTCAGCAATGATACTATAGTTAGCACTCTACTGCTAGATAATAGATCACCTCTTTCCTGATGTGTACTTGATCCTCTTTGATCAGATGCATCACTTCTTTCCTCTAACTCCCTTCCTC
The DNA here is from genome assembly GCA_028749045.1 of Cupressus sempervirens. NCBI lineage: Eukaryota > Viridiplantae > Streptophyta > Pinopsida > Cupressales > Cupressaceae > Cupressus > Cupressus sempervirens. Next base: position 772,380,688 of record CM053784.1, on the reverse strand, counting down.
TATTCTCCTATAACTTATTTTGCAATGTATCTCAATTCACAACTCCTTAGCCACCATGAATGATCTATTTGCACATGCAAACTTCTCTCTTTGCACATTCCACACTTCTTTCTTTTAGGGTTTGTCCTCCTTATGAAGACTTAGGTGACTTAGGGTTAGGTATGAATCAACAATTGTGATTCACCCATTTTGCCACTTGAAACATCCCTTCAACTGATTGGTTGCATGTATTGCATAGGGATCCTTGATATAGATTCGTTCTTATCATCTAGAATCACAAAATAATCCTTAAGTTAGCTCAAAAATGGTTTAAATAGAAGTTTGTACCATTACAAAAAACTATGCCAAAAAATGTTTATCTAATGCTCGACATCCACTATATCTTCAATGATGTAACTCAGCCTCTAAATGACTCGACATGCATTGATCACTCAACATCTAAATAACTTGACATCATCTATCTACTCGACACTTGAGTGACTCAGAACTTACTAGTTACTTGGCACATATTGTATATCTGAAAACTTATGCTTGGCATATATTACTTGTTCGACATGAACTAAGCAAATGACTTAAGTGTATTGTCACTCATATATCAAAGCTAGTCCGAGATTTAAAAATCTCCCCCTTTGACATGAGAGACAAAAACACTTGATCATGCATGAATAAACTTAGCTCTTGAGCATAACTCAGGTAATCTCTATACAAAATTTCACAACTTCAATTTTTTGCAAAACTTGTGACTTATTAGTCATAACTTAAAATTCCATAACTCTCACTGAGTTGATTGTTCTATTCTAAATCTGAAACTAAATACTCTTGTTGAGTAGATCTATTGTGTTGACTCTGTTTCTATAGTCTCTCTCTTTTTTTGGTCTCCCCCAAAACTTATTCTCTCCTTTCGTTCATTCTCCTCCTTATGACACTTATGTCATGGGTGGTATAAAAATTGTGTGTTTGTACAAGAATGACTTATGGACCTCCATCATAATCTTTAATGTTACATCCCAGTTGTCACACGCTACCTCTAGAGATTTGATTTGAATGTCCAATTGGGCAGCAAGGGTGACTAGGCCTTCATGAGTAGAAAGATGGGGATCTTTCTTCATCAATGTCTCTACATAAGCTAGTTCCTTGTGTAACACCTCCATGTGAGGGGTTAACATGGACTAAATGTTGTTCAATGTAGCCTTAATATTTGCATCTTGAGCTTGTAAAGATGCTAACTAACCTTGTGCTGACAAAACATTTCTAAAATGAGATTGACTTTGACCAAGAGATTGTTGTAGAATGTTACTTGTTTTCTTCAAATCTCCCTCCAGAGGGTCAATGTGTCACTAAAATTCTTGTGTGAATAGGGGAACATCACACAACTTGGTGTAAAGAGAGAAAATGTTCTCCAACATCATATTCACACCATCAATTTTGGTTGCTAACTCAACCTAGTATAGTGCAATGGCATTGGATATCTATTTATTCACCTTTGTTTGAAATTTCTTCTCAGACCATTCTAGTAATTTGACATTAGTATCTAGGTCTTCATTATTTATCTTCTCTACAATATTTTCCAACTGCTCAATGATTAGCTTGGCGTCATTAGGTTTAGGTAGGCTGAATATATCAATAAATATGTTCTAGATGTTATGAAGTTCTTGTTTCTACCTATGCTCCCTTTGAGCAGTTCTTTGTGTTTCTTCCTTGCTAGAGCATCTTGCAATATGCTCTTTTGTTCTATTATGATTGATGCAAGATCAAACTTTGGTAATTCAATCACCTCATCTAAGTTGATATCACCATAGGATTTCACCTCATCAACCTTAGATGTGCTATGGTTGGGCCTTGATTCTTGCAATGGTGTAGCTTTTGTACTCGACCTATGAAGTGCTTGAATAAGTATAGGAGTAGTAGTGTTTGGTAAGGTAACTAGTATCTAAATTTCTAACACAAGTCCTTTGGCTTTGTAGTCAAGACTAGATCTTCAGTCCTATCCTTTTTCTTTTCTTTATTTTATGCTTCACCTTGTGCTTGTGGTATAGGTGCAAGACTGGCTTCTTGACCTATTTGGATTGGTGTCCCTTCTTGCTCAATTATTGTAACTACTAGTACTGAGACATTTTGCACCATAGTGCTTATATGTGAGGACATTGTTTCCTTTCTTTGGTATACTACCATAGACATCATATTTTTCACTTCTATAGATTGGGGGGGGGGGGGGCGGGCACTAGATAATGCTTGTGTTTTCTCCCCTATAGATGCCAATTCTGCCTTCTCAATCTCATCCACACTCACCAAAATAGGATGGCTGCATGATTGTACCTTGGTGGTAGAATTAGTCAATATCTTATGCATATCCTCCTCTATTAGGGGATTGATGTTATGAATGGTGATGTCAGAGACATCCTTAATATTTAATGTATCTTCTTATGGACTGGCACTTGACATATGTACTTTTGGTACATTATAGTCTTGATGTTTCTCTTCCTCGAATGTTGCCTCTATAGTGCCTTCCCCATGTACTTCCCTTATAGATTCATCTTTTGTTACTTCAATTACCTCTTGTTTTACTTTGTCTTCAGCTACTTCCTTAGGCGCTTTCTCAATATCCTTTTGTGTTGTCAACCCATAGATCACTTTCCATATTTGTGTGCTCTGCTGAGCAACCTCTTCAATTTTTTTCTATAAAATATGAAAGGCTTGGTATTTTGGAGCAAATATCCCCTTATACTTGTTAATAGCCTTTGTCATTTCATATTTGTCCAAGTCTAGTATTACTCTTGCAAGTGTAGTCTCTCTAATATTTCTCTCAGTTGTGAGACTATATTTCTATCTTTGCTCAACTCTATCATATAGGCTCTTGGGTGAAGAGTTGGAAATCTCAATTAAAGTCATCTTAAAAGTTACCATCATGGCATATATAGATTCTTCTACTTTATTCATTTCTATCTTCCCAAGTTTATCAAACTCAACATGTGTAAATCCACTTAAGTCAACATTATCCTAGATATTTTCACACAAGTTGTCCAAATTGGAAGAGGGACTATGAATTACCACTTTGAATTGGTTGTTGTCATCTAACTCGGTCCTCTCCTCATGTGATTCAATTGGGGAAATATATTTGCTTCTTTGTTTCTACTCAGGTTCATCTACTTTTGTAGTTGTGCTAGCTCTCTTGCCTTTAAGCTTTTGAACTTTTTGAGTCTTCTTAGCAATAACTCTTGTGCTAGTCCTGGTAACAAGACCTGTAGGCTTTTTCTGTGTAGGTTTCACAACCTTTTTGGGTTTTCTTGTTGCTGGCTTATTTTCTCTTCTGTAGTAGCAAGTGCTTCATTGGCTTCTTCTCCCTCAACACCTTAATCAATTTTTTCTTCTTTTTCTCCTTGGTCCTCACCTTGACCTTGTGTAAGAGCTAGTAGTGCTTGGGCAGGTGTATCTTCGTTATTATCTTCATTATCCTCTTCTTCTTCATCTCCTTCTTCCTCTTCACCAAATGTTTCCTTGAGCATCTTCACAATTTTATTCTTCTTTCTCAACATAGAAGTTGTCTTCAAATCCATTGTGATATTTGACTTTGCTACATCATAATTTCGAAATGTAGTAGCATTCTTATCTACTTCCTCTTCTAGTAAAGTAGTGATGGCTGGAGATGCCCCATCCACATTAATCTCATAAGGCAATGGTTTGAGCCATATCACCATTGGAACAATAGCTTATACATAAGTGAAATCAATATCAACTAGAAAAAAAACATCACTGAAATGCTTCTCTACTAGTGACACTAGAATTCTCTATATTTGTTTCATTGACTTCTTAAAGTCTTCAAAATAACTAGTCATTATAAACTCAAAATTATCTCCAAGTTGCTCTATGAATTCACCAATCTGCACTATAACTGACTTGTTAGTATTCCAAGCACATTCAACTGACCTATTAGTCTATGCTACACATAGAAAATTATACAAACAAGTATTGAACCAAATTTGCATTGTGCACTTTTTGTCTTTCTTATGGCTCCCAAGTTTTTAGATAATTTATGGAGTTGTAACTTGGCAAGGTCATAAGAATGGTCTTTCTTTACTATCTTATAACCCAAATCCACAACCATACATGAAATATTGTTCAACATGCTGGATTGAAAGAATTTTTTTGCAATAAATCTCATTACAAATACAATTAGGAGATCAATAATTGTGTCTATGGTCATCCCTCTCTTGTTCCATATTACCCTTGTATTCTTCTCAATTTCCTCTTTTGCATCACTCCTCATAGTCTTTAGTATGTCTAGGGTTGGATACCCTAGCACTATGTGAATAATCCTCTTGTGATTTTGATAGGGTCATCCTTCAACCATATAGAGTTATCATGTATTCTACTAAGAACAATCTTAATCCACTCTATCTTGAATACATTAGGAAAATCTAGGGCATGGGTTAACTCTTTTCTCTCTACAACCTTGTATTCCTCTTTAAGTACTCTATTTTCACACAATTTTCCATATAAGTCTCTTATTTCATTTCTCCAATGCTTCCTACCTTACAAGTGTAGCAAAACCTTACAACTTGTATCATTAAAACTTGTGGTGGTATCATAGATAATGCACTAGATGGGTCTCCTTTATATGCAATGCCAGGAATTGCCTGGAAATGTGGTTGTTTTATCTCATTGCTTATGAATTGAATATTTAAAACTTCCTTTCCTTCCTTAACCATAGCAGTAGAAGAGCTAGACGCCATGACAACTAACTAGGGTTTGGATGAATTCAAATAGCATATCTCAACACATGATAAATACCTTGAAAAATCTGATGACTAGTGTCAAGTAGCAGTTGAATTCAGTTTGCAAACACTTGAATCAAGTTCTCCAATTCACCTTATTCTCTTTGTGCTCTCTTCAATCTCAAATAATTGCAAATGAGTCAAAAATCAACCATATAGCCCTTGAAACTTTACATAATAAATGCTTAGTGCTTACACAACTGTATGCTCAACTCCAATTGCACTTTTGACTCACCCAGCTTCCATGTAATTCCTAGTATGCTTAGCAACCACAACAAGCTCAGCCAACACTATCACCTTCGATAGCTCAACAACAACTCAACTTTCACTTGGAAGCAATAGTGAAACTTATATATTTCTTCTAAGTTTTAACCAATACTTTGCATCTTACTTCATGCATATATAATCTTTTCAGAACTAAATAATTGGAACTGATGTATAATTGAAGTTTGAAATATTACTCCCATCCATACCTCTTGATTTCCTAGTTGGGGGTGGTGTGATCACTTGATCCATTGGATGAAGTGATCCCATTTGAACATAATGTGTTGAAATCTTCCTTTTTCTTCCATTCCTTGTTCATCTATACTTTGACTTCTTCAACATCAACCTTTCCTTTTCCTTTATTGAATTTACTGCTAGGTGCTTTAGACATTGTTGGACAATTTATGCTAATGTGACCAATCTTCAAACAACTAAGGCATGTAGTTTGACTCAACCATCTACTGTAATCACTTTTGAAATGTGTTCTAATGCAATTTTCAGCAACATGTCCATACTCTTGGCAATAGTGACAACTATACCTTGTATTGTAATACCAATTGTAGGATTTTTCAGTATGGTTTACCTTGGCTTGCTTATTTGATGACTAATTAGGCTTTGATCTACACTAATATTCTCTATGTCCATACTTCTTGTAGTTGTAGTAGTAACCTTCAAATCTTTGTGTGCTTGATGTCTTGATTTTACATTCATGTGCCTAATGTCCTTGATTGTTACACTTGTGACAGTTACTCATGAATTTTTTCTTAGGGTTCTGATTTGTATTGTTGCTCCTGCAAACATTTTTTGTATGACCTATCTTTCCACAATTATGACAAGTGAGTTTTTAACTCTTACCTTTGTTGCTTCTTTGTTCACCACTTTTAGATGATTCTCCTTCTTCAATACATAGCAATACTTATTGGACTTCTTGTTCTATCTTAAGATTTACGACTTCTTCAGTTAGGGCATCATTCTTTTCCATCAGATCTACAATTGATGCATCAAATTCACTTGAATTTCCATCTGCAAATAATTTAGTAGTGTCAATTGCTTGGTAATGTGTGTCATTCTCTTCAATAGCTATCTCTTTCCTTCTCTTTAGTGAGAGCTTCAACTCATCTCTTGCTTCATTTAGTTGATGTAGGGCAAGCTAGATTTCAATCTTCTGATTATCAATAACCTTTCCCAACTTGTAAACTTCCATGTTTAAGATCTTTCCTCAAAGCTACAAAGCTTTTCTTTCTAGAGAACAAGGCTTTGATACCAATTGCTGGAAATACAATAGGGAAATTAGACTGTGAGAGGGGGGGGAGGAGGTGGGTGGCGGGGGTGAATCAGTCCTTCAAAACTTTAGCCATAAAATCATTCACCACACATCCATCTCACAATTTGCATATAAATTGAAATAGCTAGCTAAACATATTCATCCATAGCATGAAAGAAAATAACATTCAACATATATATGAAACAAGATATTTGGTTACCCAAAAACCCTCTAATGAGAAGGTAAAATAGGGGTGGGGATGATACTCACAAATCTTCGCTACTGCAATAATAAAATAAAGTGTATCCAATGAAGGCTATAATGTTTGATCATAAATTATGATCTAACTTGTGAAAGGTTTGTCATGTTAAAGGCTTACAAGATTGTTAGATCTTACCCTGTCAAAGGATTTCAATGCCCTATTAGAAGTGTGCCTGATTAAAGGACTTAAAACTTACAATGAAGTAAGAACTGTATTAAAGGATTCACAACAACCTGTTAGGACTACTCTGTTAAGAGTTTTAATTGATTCACCTGCTAGAATGTCTCAGTAATAATCCTGTGGTTAACACTCTGCTACTAGATAAAAAAATCATCACTTTTCTAATGTGGACTTGATCCTCTCTGATTAGATGTATCACTTCTATCCTCTAACTCCTTTCCTCTATTCTCCTCTAACTGATTTTGCAATGTATCTCAATTCACAACTCCTTAGCCACCATGAATGCTCTATTTGTGCATGCAAACTTCTCTCTTTGCACATCCCACACTTCTTTCTTTTAGGGTTTGTCCTCCTTATGAAGACTTTGGTTACTTAGGGTTAGGTATGAATCAACAATTGTGACTCACCCATTTTGTCGCTTAAAACATCCCTTCAACTATTTGATTGCATGTACTGCATAGGGATCCTCAATATAGATTCATCCTTATCATCTAGAATCACAAAACAATCTTTAAGTCAACTCAAAAATGGTTTATATAGAAGTTTGTTCCATTACAAACAACTGTGTCCAAAATTGTTTACTCGGCACTTGAAGTGTCTGATACTCAACATCCAATGTATCTTCAGTGTTGTAACTCGGCCTCTGAATGACTTCGCATCCATTGATCACTCGTCATCAATTGTCTGCTCGACACTTGAGTGACTCGACACTTACTAGTTACTTGGCACATATTGTATATTTGACAACTTATGCTCGACATACATTACTTGTTTGACACGAACTAAGCAAATGACTTAAGTGTATTGTCACTCATATGCCAAAACCAATCTGAGATTAACACTCCCTTCTTGATCTTCAACTTTGCAATGCTCCTTTTCAAATTTTCAATGCTTCTTCTCCAAATTATTTATCTTCCTCTCTTCTTCCTAAAAAAAATTGATATTCTATCTCTAAAAAACAACCAAAGCTTTACTCTAAATGTAGTATTTCTCTCAAAATCTCCTCTTGTGAAATGCAAAACAAAAATGAAATGAGAGAAGAGTGTTTTATAATCACAAAAACAACTCTTCATATCCCATGAAAAGGCTCTTCTTTTTCCACTCCCTCCACTCTCTAATAAAAATCTAAATATAAAAATTAATTCAAAAACACCACCAAGGCATTATTCTATTTTTTTTAAAAAGTAATTTAAATGCCCACCACTATGTGGTGGACATTATATATATCCCTACTACCTTATCGCACATGACATTAAGGCAAGCATGTGACAATAGTTGTCATTGCCAACTACTGCCACCACCCGTAGGCAATCTTTATAAGTCCGCACATGTTTTGTTTTGCTTTTAATTTTTAATTTTTAATTTTTTTATTATTATTATTATTATTTTTTAAAAATGAATTTAGATAGTTATATTAAGTTAGTCTTTTCATTTTTTAGTTTTTAATTTGTTAGGGTCCTATTTTTCGGGCCTTAGCCCTATTTTTCAGTCCTATTATTTGGGACTTGTCATTTGATATCCTATTATTTCGGCCAACTATTCTTTCAGGAATGTTTTTTGTTTCTTTGTTTTTTCTATATTTAATTAAAATATTAGTAATTGCTCTCTTTTCTTTTTTTTGACAAGGAATCTATCTTGGCATATTTTGTGCTGGACATTTGTATGTCATTGTATAGAATGCCTCTGGTGTAAAAATTGGGTTGACTCATGGCAATTTATTTTAGTATTTTATATAAAATAGAGAATATATAATGTAATACTATTTTGACAACTCTCTTTCTTAAATAAAATAATAACTATCTTTTATCAAGCCACTATTAAAAATTTGATTCAATATTAAAAAATCATTTCAAACTCCCATGTTAATATTCTCTTAATTAACTTGTAGCAGTTAACTATGCTTTTTGAATGCTTAGTTTGCATATGGTGCTATATATCACTGGGAAAGTAATTCAATCTTTTAAAGTCATATGTGATGTTCCTTCAAACTTGTTTGAATTAGTTTAGTTTAGTTTTTTGTGAGTATGATATATCAAATGAACTTTTTGGGATGCCCAAATCCTCAAATCCTTCTATCTCCCAAAATTCCTTTTATCTCTTCTCTCGCCTTCCCTGTATTTAAATCTAACTCCATGTCCAAACAATTTAAACTAAAGAAAACTAAAGATTGTGTATTAGAGGGGGAAGATGGTAGTGATGAGCTTAGAAATCGTTGTGGCTTGGATTATATGTGGGTTATGTGCAATCTACTATGTGTTGAAGAGATCCAACAGCTAGTGGTAGAAAACCACATTGAAGAAGGGGAGTGCCTCACTTCCTCTAGGAGACATGGGGTGGCCATTACTAGGAAATATGCTCACTTTTCTCAGAACTTTGTAGTTAAGATGCTAGCTTTTTATAAGTTGAGCTATGTTTCACTTTATCCACCCCCATCTTATTTATTTTCTCTCCCTTTTTATCTATCCCTCTCTCTATTTGTATATGTCTATCTCTACTTATTTATGTTTTCATATCCCTCTATCCATCTCTCCCTTCAACTTCTCTCTGTATCTTTCCATTTATTTATCTATTTATATATTCCTCACCCTCTCCTCTCTAGCTTTCCCTATACTTGGTTCTCTTTATCTCTTCCTCTATCTATTAACCCTCTCTATTATCATGAACACCCATAGTTTTTTATCTTTTATAGGGCATATTGCTTATTGTGACGCCTATATGTCATGATGAGTTCATACTGGTTTCTTTATAGTTAACAAGATAAGTTTGATCTCTTTTAGATGCCAACCAAAAAGGATCTTAGTACTTCAATATTACAACATATAAGTTTTAAGGTTTAGTAAAATAAGTTTTGAAGTCAATTTTCATAATAAAGAAAATAACTATCCTATGGCTTTCAAATATAAAGGCTTAATTGGTCTGTGTTACCATTGAGAATTATTTATTTACTATCCCTTCATCCTTTTTGAGTTTTTCTAATCTAACTTGAGTTATTTTTGTAACCCCTTCTTTCTCTTGTATTGAATGGCATAGGGTGAATTTTCTTCACTAATAAAGGAGAGAGGGAGAGAGAGAGAGACTTACATCTCTCTCTAAACCTAATATTTGACTCAATAATAGGTTCCACTCAATTCACTTAGTTTTATACATTATGCTTGGACATAGTCATACATCTTCTCTTCCATCCATACTTACACTTTTCACTACACAAATACTTTTCAAATTTATTTAAAATTTGTTATCCTTGATCATGTGTAAGGTCAGCCTCAATATTATGTCAATTACATATAAGGTTTCCCCTATTAGATAGCTCTCTCTCTTTCTACTCACATATTTAAGCCATGCTAGTCAACAACAAAGTGTATGTGGCAAACCGTTCACAACAGTTGGATAGGCCCTTGGTATGCGGCCTTCCTCTGCGTTTAGAGGGGAAACTCCCTTGTATGATATAATTATGAAGCTTTTCAAATAACTATGAAATCAAACTTTAAAATATGAGAAAGCTCATGATGACGAATGCACCACACAACTTCATAGCTTCCTTGAATTTAACGTAAACTGCTAATAAAAATAATCGAGATCTACGCTTGAGAACTATTACCAACACAATGCTGATCCAAAGATTCATAAACACCTACACAATACCATGAGAATGCTCACTGCAAAGAGAATCAACATTTTTAACAATTTAGATTCAGAAGAAGAGAACTCAAATTGCACGTTCCTATTTTCTTGCACCAAGAACTTAAGAGGAATTTCTGATTATAAAGACAAATTTGTACATTCTTTCCAAATATCATCTTCTAATCAAAACTTTAGCATAGTGCTCCCTTATTCTAAAGTCAAAAAGTCCCTTTACAAAGCCAAGAAGAGCCCTTATATAGACATAGAGATTAATAACTACCTCTTCATGGTTAATAACCACCTCCAAAATACGTGATTTGCATGAGGTTAATTAACCTTAACAAAATTAACCAAGAATGATAAAATCCTTAGCATATGGCCGAAAGTGATAAAAATCACTATTTTCAAGCATAACACTTTGTAGTCTTAACTTTGATGAAGAATTAGAACTTGGACTGCGTCAAAGAATCTCTTCATCTAAACTGTGATCATATATCCACCACTCTTCCAGATGATGGCTCCTCCTTTATCTTTACAAATAGAATCAAAGGATGAACTTGATGTCAATGGCTATAGCTAAGGTATAACTACAACCAAGGTGGCAGTTTAGCATCCATTCTTATTATTTTCAATTTATTGAGATAAGCTTAAGACACATTGAACACTCTATTCTGCACACTACCCTCAATCATTACAAGTGATAGCTTGAAGGTCTAGTCTAATAGTTCTGTCTCAGTCTTTGGTCTCACATCTCATTATTGTAAATTCCATTGTTGCTTCGAAACATTTTGTCAAATGATTCCATGTTCAACCATTTGCCATCCATCAATGTAAGTATGTTGTGAATTAGGAGGTGTGTGTGGGATGTTTTTATGTCTCCCCCAAGACTCAAAGCTTCTCCAACAGACACATTGAAGATTATATTGTTGTTTCATATATCCAACACTAAGTTTGGGGTCATATTTTAGATATTTCTTTCCTACGAGTTGGAGATAAGTCATACGCTTTCTATCAAATAGATCATGTGCTCATGCAAGAGGTAAGATTTGGGTTTGATGTTAGCCTTCAAAGAATTTGAACCCTTCCAATGAATGTCTTGCCTTTATCGATCCATCAATGATTCCATGAGTTTCTTTCCTCAACATATTCATTATCAAGACAGTCCATCATCATAATATTAATAACTCAAGTTTCTTGACTTCATCTACATGTATGCAGAAAGTAAATCATGAGCACTTTGATTGAGGCTCATTTTAGCAACCACTTTTCATGAGGGCATCCACTAAATAAGCTCTTGTTAGAGCAATGAAGGCACTGTAGAAGTGATGTTATATCAAATGATAAAGGCAAATTTTCAGCCAACTTCCCCATGCAAACTTTCATGAATTGGTTCACGGGTTTCATTATCACTATGCCCACCATGATTTGAATGTTGTGGAGCATATAAATTAGATCATGTTCCTTGATTATGTTAATCTCCTCTACACATGGCTTGAACATGAAGAACTTGGTCAAACAATGCATGCACTTTGCCTATGGTTGTGTTGATTCACTAGCATGTCAAGTAGTTATCATGCTCTGTCTATGATCTTTGCATCTACCATTGATCTCTGTATGCATGGGTTGGGGATGTTGGAATTTAATGTAGTGGTTGTCTTGCCCCTGGAGCCAAATGCCCACCTACCACTCCAGAATAGATAGAAACAATAACTACAGTGGGTGAGATTTTGAAATATGAAAAGAGGGGAAAATATATGACAAAAATGAATGTCTCAAATTCATTCGACCAGATTCAGAGAGTCAATTTAGTAGATCAGAAGTTCAATAGAGCAAAGCAGATTAGACGTTTAGTAGAGCAGGGGAGAGTAGAGAAGGAAGAAGGAAAGAAGTTTGTGCCTGCAGTTGTACGTGTTTCTTCCTCTGTTCATTCTATAAGTTTTCTATTGTTGGTTTTGTCTTGTTGAAGCAGTGATTTCTCCAGGCACCATTATATGTAGCCATTAGAGCTGCAAGTTTAAAGTTCATTGAAGTATGAAGTTTTACTAGTTTAGGGTTATTTTAGGGTTTTTTAGTTGAAGCTGAATGCTCCCAGATTTTGTAATATTTATAATCAAAGTTGAATAGAAAGCAAGCAAGCATACTTGAATCCATTGTTCTTCTCCTATTCATTACATTTGAGAAGTTTATTATTGAATGCTTCGAGCTTTGGCTCTCTGGTTTTAATGGTGGAAACATTCATGTTGAAATTTCTCTAAGTTATATTTTTTCAATTTGAGCCAAGCTCACTCGGCATCCATTGTTGCTGAGAATTGCCCTTTGTGTGCCGAGCTTACTCGCCTTCTTCATGCGCTGAAATTACTCGGCTTCTCCTTGTGCTGAGCTAACTCGACACCTATTGCCTGTCACTCGACACCTTCACATGCCAAGCAAACTGCCTGCCACTCAGCACCTTCACATGCTAAGAAAACTACCACTCGACTCCTTACGGTGCCGAGTAAACTGGCACTCAACAATAGTTAGTGCCAAGCAAAGTTTTAAGTTGTGATTTATTTCTCACATGGTATCAAAGCTTTGAGGCCCCACATCCATAGTGAGTTAGGGCAAAGTTTTTTCTTGGGATATTTGACATGGTAGTAGATACAGGAAAGATATGACAACAGCCACCATCCTTTAATGGGAAAAATTATGATACATGGGCAAAGAAGATGAAAATCATAATGGTTGCAAATGATTTATGGGAGTTTGTTATTAATGGGTTCAATGATGTGATAGACCCAACTCAGTAAGTTGCCCTCACAAATGCACAAAAGACTCATTTGAAAGAGTCAAGGAGGAAGAATGCTAAGGCATTAAGTCTTATTGAAGCAGCAATGACAGAGACAGTATTTCCTAAGATTGCAGCAAAAAATTATGCAAAGGAAGTATGGGATATCCTTGAGACAAACTTCAAGGGGACTGATAAAGTTCATACAGTAAAGCTGCAGAATATAAGAGGGAGTTTGAGAACTTTCAGATGAAGGAAAATGAATCAATTGTAGATTTTAGTTCAAGGACCTCCAATGTAATTAACCAACTGAAATAAAATGGAGAAGACTATCAAGAGCAAAGGATAGTGGAAAAGATATTGAGGAGTTTATCTCATAAATATGACAATTTGATCATGACCATAGAAGAGGCAAAAGACCTCACTGTTTTGACAATGGATGAGTTGATGGGTACTCTTCAAACCCATGAGCATAGGATCAATAGATCTACATCTTCTTCTTCCCAAGAGCAAGAATTCAAGGTTCAATCAGATCCAAGAGGAAGGTGGAGAGGAAGAAAGGGTTCAGGCAGAAACTCCAGAGGTAGAGGCCGAGGTAATGGAGGACAAAGAAATGCTGCAACAGAAAGCTCAGGAAGAGCAGATGGAGCAAGTAGCTCTCAAAATACTTCAAGAGGAGGTAAGAAAAACTACAACTCAAATAGGAGTAATTTAGAATGCTACTACTGTCATAAATATGGGCATTATGCAAGTGAATGCTAGAAGAAGCAAAATGATCAGTCAGGACAAGCAAATGTGGCTGATGTGAACATGGGAAGTGGAAACAATGCCACTGCCTTCATCATGTGTAATGTTGGTGAAGAAGGAAGCCCTAAGGTTTGGTACCTTGACAGTGGATGTAGAAACCAAATGAGTGGTAATGAAACCTTGTTTTCATTCATTGACAAGAGTTTCAAATTTGAGATTAAAATGGGTAACAATAGAACCCTACCAGTAGTGGGCAAATGATCTATTATGGTTTGCACCAAGCAAGGTGAGAAAAAGAAAATACAAAATGTTTATTTTTCCCTTAGTATGAAGCACAATTTGATGAGCATTGGTCAGCTCATTCAAAATGGATACAAAGTGCTGATGGAGAATGACACGTGTGTCATTCATGAAAAGGATGGGAGCAAGAACTTACTTGCAACAGTTCAAATGAAAAACAAAAAAATGTTTCCCTTGAGGATAGAGACATGTTTTTCATCTCAAGTTTGTGCTGCACTTCACACACAATCAGCTCTAAGGAGTGTGATTGAAGACCCCTAATGGCTATGGCACCTTAGGTATGGTCATCTAGGCTATGCTAGTTTAAATTTGTTGTCAAATAAAAGAATGGTAGAAGGTTTGCCACGTATAGGAAATTCATGTGACAAGTGTGAGGCTTGTATTTTGGGTAAGCAACATAGGCTTCCCTTTAATTCTAAAATTCTTAGGAGGGCTAGATATCCATTAGAGTTAGTGCATACTGACCTAGTCGGTCCTATGCAAGTTACTTCCATTGGGGGGAGTACTTATTTCATGACATTTATTGATGATTTCAGTCGTAGGACATGGGTTTATTTTTTGAAATCTAAATCTGAAGCATTTGATAAGTTTCTTGAGTTCAAAGTCCAGGCTAAAAGAGAATGTGGACACTATAGAAGGAAGAGGACCATTATTGAAATGGCAAGGAGCATGATGAAAGAGATAGGTCTCCCAACTAAATTTTGGGGAGAGGTTGTGGCAACAACAATTTACCTAATTAATAGGTGTCCTACAAAGGCAGTTCATGATAGAATTCCAATGGAAGCATGGTCATGAGGAAGATGGATAGTTGAACACCTAAGGGTGTTTGGATGTGTTGCATATGCACATGTGCCTAAAGAGAAAATGCAGAAATTGGATGACAAAGGTGTGAAGTGCATCTTCATAGGGTATAGCTTAGAATCAAAGGCATACAGATTGTATGACCCATTGAACAACAAGATGATTCTTTCAAGAGATGTGGAATTTCTTGAAAATCAGTCATGGTATGGACCGACTGATGAATCACCGAGCACCTCAAGTAGAGTACCAATTATGAGTGAAGAGGATGCTGATGAACAACAAGAAGAAGGAGCAAATAGAAGAAAATGCAAGCAACCTCAGTCATTGCCGAGCTCCTCTAGAAATGACCGAGTGTCAGTGCCAAGTAGTAGTGAAGATTCTGATCCCACACTCTCCTCCTTGTTACCAAGAAAGACCAAGAGTCTTAGGGAGATATACCAAGATGAAAGGTATGAAAATTATGATGAGAGTGTTAATTTTGCATTATTTTCTCATAGTGATCCAATATATTTTGAAGAAGCTATTAAGGAGAAGAAATGGTGTAAGGCCATAGATGAGGAGATAGATGCTATAGAAAGGAATGAGTCATGGGAGCTATCTGATTTGCCTCCCAAGAAGCAAATGATTGGAGTGAAATGGGTCTACAAGACCAAATGCAATGCTGAAGGCAAAATTGATAGGCATAAGGTAAGGCTGGTAGTCAAGGGCTACAAACATCAATATGGCAGAGATTATGATGAGACATATGCCCCAGTTGTAAGAATGGAAACTGTATGTGCTGTCATAGCAATTGCAGCTCAGCACAAATGGAAGGTATTTCAAATGGACGTGAAGTCCACTTTCTTGAATGGTGTATTGAAGGAAGAATTCTATGTGGAACAACCACTTGGTTATGAAATTACAGGTGAAGAACACAAGGTCTATAAATTAAAGAGAGCTCTTTATGAGTTCAAGCATGCTCCAAGGGCATGGTACAGTAGGATTGACTCATATTTGATGAGCAATGGCTTTAACAAAAGCAATGGTGAGCCTACTCTCTACATCAAGGCATCAAATGGAAATGTGTTGATTATTATCTTGTATGTAGATGATTTGATTTTTACTGATAATGACAAGGCTTTAATTGGTGAGTTCAAAGAGGCCATGAAAAATGAATTTGAGATGATAGACCTTGGTCTCTTGAAGTACTTTCTAGGCATAGAAGTAAAATAAATGCATGATGGCATCTTCATCTCTCAAGAAAAATATGCAAGGCAGATCTTGGAGAGATTTAAAATGCAGAACAGTAAGCCAGGCCCCACACCAACAACAATAGGTCTGAAGTTGAGAAAGGAAGACTCTAGCAAGAGAGTCGATCCAACACTATACAAGAGTATGGTTGGAAGTTTGATGTATTTGACTGTAACTCAGCCAGACCTAATGCATGCAGTAAGTTTGATTTTCAGATTTATGGAAACACGAAAGGATTCCCATTGGCAAGTGGGAAAGAGGATCCTAAGGTATGTGAAAGGTACCAAGGGATTTGGAAATTTGTATACTGCAAATAAAGATTTTAAGCTGGTTGGTTACACAGATAGTGATTGGGCTGGAAGTATAGATGATAGGAAGAGCAATTCTGGATACATGTTTCATATGGGATCGAGTGCAATTTCATGGGCATCCAAGAAGCAAACTATTGTTGCTCAATCTATAGTAGAGGCTGAGTATATAGCAACAAATGCAACAGCATGTCAAGCTATCTAGTTAAGAAGGATCTTGACAGATTTGAATGAAAGGCAAGAGGATGGAATCACAATTTATTGTGACAACATCTCATCTATTGCATTGTCCAAGAATCTAGTCTTCCATGGGAGAAGCAAACATATAGAGATTAGATATCACTTCATCAGAGAGTTGGTGGAGAATGGAGATATCAAAATAGAATTTTGTAAGTCTGAGCAGCAACTAGCAGACATTTTCACAAAGCCATTAGGCATAGGAATTTTTGTACACCTAAGAGAGTGTCTTGGTGTAGTTGATGTGAATCAGCAATGATCCTTGTTTGTTTGGCTTGGGACAAAGGGGGGTGTTGGAATTTAATGCGGTAGTTGTCTTGCCCCTGGAGCCAAATGCCCACCTACCACTCCAAAAAAAATAGAAACAATAACTATGGTGGGTGAGATTTTGAAATCTAAAAAGAGGGGGAAATATATGACAAAAAGGAATGTCTCAGATTCATTCAATCAGATTCAGAGAGTCAATTTAGCAGATCAGAAGTTCAGCAGAGCAGAGCAAATCAGAAGTTTAGTAGAGCAGGGTAGAGCAGAGAAGGAAGAAGGAAAGAATTTTGTGCCTGTAGTTGCACGTGTTTCTTCCTCTGTTCATTCTGTAAGTTTGCTATTGTTGGTTTTGTCCTATTGAAGCAGTGATTGCTCCAGGCACCATTGTATGTAGCCATTAGAGTTGCAAGTTTAAAGTTCATTGAAGTTTGAAGTTTTACCAATTTAGGGTTATTTTAGGGTTTTCTAGTTGAAGTTGAATGCTCCCAGATTTTGTAATATTTATAATCAAAGTTGAATAGAAAGCAAGCAAGCATACTTGAATCCATTGTTCTTCTCCTATTCATTGCATTTGAGAAGTTTATTATTGAATGCTTCAAGCTTTAGCTCTTTGGTTTTAATGGTGGAAACATTCACATTGAAATTTCTCTAAGTTATATTTTTTCAATTTGAGCCAAGCTCACTCAGCATCCATTGTTTTCGAGAATTACCCTTTGTGTGTTGAGCTTACTTGGCTTCTTCGTGCGCCGAGCTTACTCAACTTCTTCTTGTGCCAAGCTAATTTGACACCTATTGCCTGTCACTTGGCACCTTCACATGCCAAGCAAATTGCCTGTCACTTAGCACCTTAACATGTCGAGCAAATTGTCACTCAGCTCCTTAAGGTGCCGAGCAAAATGGCACTCAACAATAGTTAGTGCCGAGCGAAGTTTTAAGTTGTGATTTATTTCTCACAGGGGAGATTGTAATGAAAGGAAAGCTTATTTGTTCTAGAAATTTTTTCAAACAGATCTTGCACCTTTGGTGCATTCATACATGCTCTTCAACACACTAATGCGTGATTGATGACCAGCCTCTGCACTAGATAGTTGATGTCATCACTAGCCACTTCATGTCACATTTAATACAAGCATCTAATGCATTTGCAGTTCCTTTCACAACTAGTTCTATCACTTGTTCAGGGTCATTTGTGAGAAGGTAGGCCATGTGAAACACACCATCACATCCTCTAATAACTTTAATCAAGCTCTTGTAATCAAGAATATCACCCTTCACAAGCTAAAGTCTTTCTTTGGCCCCTTTCAACTTCCTCAGATGTTCATACTTTTCATTGTCATGGCTACCTTGGTCCATTATCATCAACAATTGTTGGAAAAGTAGGATTGTGATAATCTTCATTAAATATGGGAGTTTGAAGATCATGAAATAAGCGATTGATGGGGACACAACCCAAGAACAGAATGGACACAACAGAAAAGGGAAATTGTATTAACTGAAAAATAAGCTAGTACATTTAGTACAGAGAAAATAACCTTCAAAACATGCCCTAAGGGCTTACAATAGCATAAATCTGGAGATAATTTCTCCTTTTAGTACCTCCTCTCAAACTCCACTTCGAACTACCTTTTACAATGCCAGAAATATCCTTAAATAGACCCCGAAGGGTTAAGGGCTAGGAGTACATTCTAGAAAGTGCTAGTAGGCATCCACTGACCAAATAGAAGGTTCCAGAAGCTGCGGTAGAAGTTGGCGCAAATCTAGAAGAATCCAGAAACGGTAACTGAACTTCTAGGAGGCATAACTTTTGAACCGTAGCTCCGATTAACGAACCATTTACATTTTCGAAAAGCTCTCGAAGTGCTTTATAGCCCTATAGACGAGCTTCACTCGTCTCCCATTTTTTGGCCCTTTTTGAGGTCATTTAATGCCCCTAACCTGACTTTGAAGCATTCTTAGGAGGTCTCCAAAATTGGAAAAACTGCAATAACTTTCAAATCGTGGGGCCTATTGACCTGATTCTTTTTCTGGAATGCTCTAAATCATGATTACATTCATCTGGCCAATTCACACCTTGTAGTTTACCAAAATGATGGCCCAATTACATGCTCCTATTTTTTTGAGATTTTCAAACACACTGATAATGGAACTGTGAGAGTTGGAACCTTTATTTGACCCAAATGAGTATCCAAAAATGAAAACACATGAAACAGAAACTAAGTCTAAGTACATTTTTTGGGTGACACAGGATTGCCCTTATCCCTCTGGATGCTCCTGCATCAGACACCCAGGGTAGATTGAAAAGTGACCCTGTCACTTTATGAATGGTAGAGGAAATCCCAAATGGGAAACCTTAGCTGCTGAAATCCAAGTTGAGTCCTCGATCGGTCATCCTTTCCATTTGACCAAATACTCTTCATACTACCTATTTTTGGTACTCCTACCCACACGATGATCTAGAATATCTTCTATCTCCTCCTTCTTAGAAGCAGGAATTGGACATGGCTCTAACACCAGCTCCTCATCTGCACCATCATCATGATACTCTGTTAAATCTGCAATGTTGAAAATGGGAGAAATGTGAATACCATATGGCAGCTCCACCTCATATGCATTTCCTGAGTCATGTTTCTTCAAAACTTTGCAGGGGCCAAATTTCTTCATTTTTAGCTTGTTGTAAGTACTGGCTGGAAATCTTTCTTTTCGTAAGTGCACCATGACTAGATCCCCTACTTGGAATTCCCTATGTCTTCTCCTTTGATCAGCCCTAGCTTTATACTCTTGATTCATCTTGGTAATGTGTGCCTGAACCTCCTCATGTAGACGCTTGATATGTTCAAAAAATTCTTCCGCTTCAGCACTTGTCCTCTCCCCTTGCTCTATCTTCCTCAATTCTGGTGCAGTCCTTGGGCTATTCCCATATACAATTTGGAATGGTGATTTTCCAGTACTCCTATTTATAGAGTTATTATAAGAAAACTCTGCCTATGATAGAATCAAATCCCATCCCTTGGGCTTATCCCCAACTAAACATCTCAACAAATTGCCCAGACTTCTATTTACCACTTCTGTTTGGCCATTAGTTTGTGGGTGATGCGTGGAACTGAATTTCAAGTCAGTTCTTAACTTTTTCCACAATGTCCTCTAGAAATACCCCACAAATTTAGTATCTCTGTCAGAAACTATACTCCTTGGAAGACCATGTAGTCTCACCACCTCTCTGAAGAACAAGTCTGCAATATGGACAACATCATGAGTTTTGTGGCATGGAATGAAATGTGCCATTTTGGAGAACCTATCAACCACCACAAATACTGAGTCATTACCCCTTTGTGTCCTCGGCAATCCAAGAACAAAATCCATACTTATGTCCTCCCATGGCCTTGATGGAACAGGAAATGGCTGATATAGGCCAGTATTGTGACTAAACCCCTTGGCAACTTGACAAACCTGGCAACTCTATACAAACTTCTTCACATCTTGTGAAATTTGAGGCCAAAAATAATGTTCTCTAAGAATGGCAATGGTCTTATCTCAACCAAAATGTCCTGCCATCCCTCCACTGTGTTTCTCCTTAATTAGATTTTCCCTCATGAAACTCCTTGGAATGCACAATTGACTACCTTTGAACAACATGCCATCTTGAATCAAATAGTCTAACCACTTGGTTCTATCTACAGCAACAGGTTCTTTACAAGCTTTCCATGCTTCAACAAAATCAAGATCCTCAGGGTACAAATTCTTGAGTTCATCAAACCCAACTACTTCAACCTGCATTACTATAAGCAACAACTGTCTCCTACTTAGTGCATCTGCAACCCTGTTAGATTTTCCACTTCTATGCTTCAACACAAATGTATAACTCTGCAAAAACTCTACCCACTTCATATGCCTCTGATTCAATTTACCTTGGCTATTTAGGTACTGTAATGCCTGATGATCAGTGTACAAAAAAAATTCCTTTGGCAATAAATAATGCCTCCATTTCTTTAAGGCCTGAACTCTTGATCATAAACAGAATACTTCTTCTTTGCATCATTCAAATTTTCACTAAAATATGCAATAGGCTTACCTTCTTGGCTTAATACAACCCCAATAGCGCTGGCACTGGCATCACAATCCACCTAGAAAACCTTTCTAAAATCTAAAAGTGCCAACATAGCCTGTTCTGTCACCTTCTTCTTCAGCAATTCAAAACTCCTAGCAGCTGCTGCAGTCCATTTGAACTCTTTTCTATCCCCTCTTATTGTATCAGTTAGGGGTGCACATATGCCACTGAAATTCTTAATAAACTTCCTGTAAAAACTAACAAGACCATGAAATGATCTTACCTCAGTAGCAGACCTTGGAGTAGGCCATTCCAAGATGGCTTTTACCTTCTTTGGATCCATTTTGAGACCTTCAGGTGATATAACAAACCCCAAATAGACTAACTCCCTTTTTGCAAAGATACACTTCTTCAGATTAATTAACAATTTCTCTTCCCTTAGCCTTTCAAGGACACTACGAATATGCAATAAATGTTCTTCCAAAGTCTTGCTAAAAATTAAAATATCATCCAAATAGACAATAACAAATTTTCCCAAGAACTTCTTAGGTACCTCATTCATGAGCCGCATGAAGGTGCTTGGGGTGTTCGTCAATCCAAAGGGCATGACCAACCACTCATAAAGACCCTCCTTGGTCTTGAAGGTTGTTTTCCACTCATCTCCTTCTCAAATCCATATATGATGATAACCACTCTTCAAATCTATCTTTGTGAAGTACTAAGCTCCACTCAAGCAGTCCATAAGATCATCCATCCTTGGCAAAGGAAATCGGTACTTGATGGTTATCCTATTTATAGCTCGAGAATCTGTACACATCCTCCACTCTCCATCCTTGTTTGGTGCAAGTACTGTAGGTACTACACATGGACTCAGGCTCTCTCGAATCAAGCCCTTCCTCAACAGCTCCTGAACCTATCTATTTAGGTCCTCTGTTTTAGTAGGAGTCATCCTGTGAGCAGCTTTGTTAGGCAAACTAGCTCCTAGAATCAGATCTATCTGATGATTGATTTGCCTTACTGGTGGCAATCCATCTGGAACATTATCAGAGATAATATCTCCAAACTCCCCTAGTAAATCTGAAACTTCAAGTGGCATTTCACTACTACCTTCTT
The DNA here is from genome assembly GCA_028749045.1 of Cupressus sempervirens. Lineage (NCBI taxonomy): Eukaryota > Viridiplantae > Streptophyta > Pinopsida > Cupressales > Cupressaceae > Cupressus > Cupressus sempervirens. Next base: position 772,358,516 of record CM053784.1, on the reverse strand, counting down.
TATCTTTCCTAGGAATCAAAGCATAGCACATATGTTGATGTTTCATGCCATCTAAAAACTTCCTTTCATCAACAAGACAAATCCTAGCACTGCTATATACCTTTTCACCTTCCTTTTTCATGGGCTTCAATTTGTGGCGAACTCCATCCTTTGTCAGAGAGTATGTGTTTGCATGTCCATCATGTACTGCATGTCTATCAAACTACCATGGTCTACCCAACAATAGATGGCAAACATCCATCGAAATAACATCACAGAGAACTTCATCATGGTAACTCCCAATTTTGAATTTCATTAAACATTGTTCACTTACTAGGACCTTATGATCATCTTTTACCCAAGAAATCCGATAGGGCTAGGGATGTTTCTCCCTCTTGAGCTTCAGCTTAGAGACCATCTCTTCTGATACCAAGTTATCATTGCTACCACCATCAATGATCACGTCACAACATTTATCCTCACACTTGCATCTAGTACAGAACAAACTCCTCCGTTGTCCTGGTTCAATCTCACCACTTAGTAGGACTCTTTCATTTACCAAGGTCTCTCCTCTTTCTGCATCCTCTGTCTGTGATGATTGTGTATCCTCATCCACATGAGCAACCCTAGCTTGGCCCTCAGCTCTCCTATCTATCCTTCATTTTCGTTGAGGGCATTCAAAGGCACGATGACCTTCTTCATTGCAATGGAAATAGGTACCATGGAAGCCTCCTCTTCCTTGTCCACGTCCTCTACCTCTTCCTCTCTGATTTCCAAAGTCTTGATCATGGGAGCGGTTGAAACCCTCATTCCTCTGGTTCCTGCTAGTACCCACATCTTCAATTTTCTTTTGGGTTTCATTGCGGCCTCTAGATGATCTAACGCTTCCCCTTCCTCCTTGACCGCACCCTCTTTGTCTTCCTTCAAACCTTTTATTTAGCTTCTCTTCAACTCGTAGGGCAAACTGGTATGCCTCTTCAACGCTGGTCATTCTTACCAGACTTAATTCCTCCTGGATGCTAGGTCGCAACCCATTGATATAACGAGCAACCTTCTCCTTATTTTCTTCTGCATGTCCCACTCTAATCAAGAGTCGGTAAAATTCCTCTGTATATTCTTGGACTGATCTTCCTGCTTGCTTTAACCCATGCATCTTCTTAAACAAATCAAGCTCATAGTCCATAGGAATGAACTGCTTCTTCAATTTGTCCACCATGCGATCCCATCTTGTGATCTTCTCCTTTCCTCTTCTGTTTCTTTCCAATTGGACCTCTTGCCACCAAATTTTGGCATGGCCTTTCAGTTTGGCTTTTGCAAACTTAACCCTATCTGGGTCCCTGATATCCTCATACTCAAAGTATTCTTCCAGTTCATTGATCCAATCGATCAACTCATCTGGTTTCAGATTTCTTGAAAATACACCCACTTCAATTGTAGGTCTTTTCCCAAACTTAGTAATGGCCCTAAAAAGCCTTTCCTCTGCATGATTCAGAACTTCCTCGTCAAATTCCCCTTCTGATCCCATAACTTCTTCTTCATTGTCGTCCTCACTGTCGTCACCTGCGGCAACATTTTCTCCTCTATGGAGCTCCTCTTGCAATGCTTGTACCTTCCTTTGGAGGGCTCTAACCTCCTCAGGATTAATAGCTCTGGCCCTTCCGCCATGCTCTCTTCATGGAGGCATCTTCTAACTCGAACCCACAACCACACAGTCCTGGTGCAAACTACCTCATAGTCGGCGCTCTGTCTACACACTTAGGAAAACCAGCTCTGATACCACTTGATGGGGACACAACCCAAGAACAGAATGGACACAACAGAAAAGGGAAATTGTATTAACTGAAAAATAAGCTAGTACATTTAGTACAGAGAAAATAACCTTCAAAACATGCCCTAAGGGCTTACAATAGCATAAATCTGGAGATAATTTCTCCTTTCAGTACCTCCTCTCAAACTCCACTCCGAACTGCCTTTTACAATGCCAAAAATCTCCTTAAATAGACCCCAGAGGGTTAAGGACTAGGAGTACATTCTAGAAAGTGCTAGTAGGCATCCACCAACCAAATAGAAGGTTCCAAAAGCTGTGGTAGAAGTTGGCGCAAATCTAGAAGAATCCAGAAATGGTAACCGAACTTTCGGGAGGCATAACTTTTGAACCGTAGCTCCGATTGATGAACCATTTACATTTTTGGAAAGCTCTCGAAGTGCTCTATAGCCCTATGGACAAGCTTCTCTCATCCCCCATTTTTTGGCCCTTTTAGAGGTCATTTAATGCCCCTAACCTAACTTTGAAGCATTCTTAGGAGGTCTCCAAAACCCAAAAAATTGCAATAACTTTCAAACCGTAGGGCCTATTGACCCGATTCTTTTTTTGGAATGCTCTAAATCATGATTACATTCATCTGGCCAATTCACACCTTCTAATTTACCAAAATGATGGCCCAATTACATGCTCCTATTTTTTTGAGATTTTCAAACACACTGATAGTGGAACTGTGAGAGTTGGAACCTTTATTTGACCCAAATGGGTATCCAAAAATGAAAACACATGAAACAGAAACTAATTCTAAGTACATTTTTTGGGTGACATAGGATCGCCCTTATCCCTCTAGATGCTCTTGCATCAGCGATGCTCTAGAGTGTCATACCGTCTATCACAAAGATCAAGCCCACCAATAAAGGCAGTAAGTTTTATGTTATTTCTAGGACCTTGTGAATCTATGATCAAACATTTCTAATGACAAGTATATAAGCTACCAACAACCCATTGTTTGACCCAACTCGACTTACTGCTTCCATATCAAGGTGAAAGAACGTAGTGAACTGATGAATGCCTTTTTTGTTTCTTCATCATGTGTTTGCATAACTCCCTCCTTGATCATAGGTACCACATCTTCACCCTTTGTAAAAAATCCAACCCCAACCTTATCAAATGGAGGAAATAGTGAAACAATCACCACAACTGCAGAAATTTGGATCAATCTTCCATTTTTTTCACAATAATGGCCCTCTATATTACAAAACAGATAAACATTCTTCTCATAAAGAAGACCACCCTCTCTCTTGTTGCACATTAGATGTGTAGAATTGTGAGATATATTATTCATGAACAATATTTATCCGTCACTATATTTGACTATGGTATACCTAAGAGGCATTCGGTCAAACAGTTATACTAATACCATTCTGAACGTTATAGCTAAAAAATGGTGGGAAGTTGGCCGAATATTCCACGTGCTCCTTTCTATCAATTAGATTTCAATCAAGATATCTTCCACATTGGCCTTCTAAACAATTCACATGTAGTGCCTTGCTTAGCAAATTTAATTCTCTTCCTTTATGCCGCAAACACCAAACGTATGTTGCAAATAAACTATGAGAGCACTATTCCCATGTAGAGATATACTCCAAAATGACAACATATTGGTCAATCACCTTCATCTCTGGATTGAGTATCTTGTAGATTTATGAGTTTTCATTATGACTGATCATGGACCACCCATATACTCAATCCTTCATCAAGAAATTCAAGAGGTTAATAACCGTCTCAAAGAGGTTAATGGTGAGAGAGATAATACATGATTTTGGATAGGTTAATTAACCTCCTCCAAAATACGTAATTTGGAACTTATCATTAACCTTTTGAGAGGTTAATGGTGAGAGAGAGAATACGTGATTTTCGAGAGGTTAATTAAACTCCTCCAAAATACGTAAGTTGACTCTTATCATTAACCTTTCTAAGAGGTTAATGGTTAATGATAAACTTGAAAACACGTATTTTTGGTTCTCTCCATTAACCTGCAATAACTTGGGGTTCAGAAGCTGGATTTCAAAAATTCCAAGTGTTGGACAGAGCTGGGAATGAGTCGGAGATATGGAAGACTTAAAACTTCTCAAAAGCTTAGAGATAAAATAACCATCTCAACGATTAAAATGAGGCATATTTCACAAAATTGAGACAATTTTGATATCTAGGCAACAAGCCACAACTTCCTTCAAGTTGACAATTTCCAATCCATGACCAAATTTATCCCATGGAGGTGACTCATGATAAACATGAGGAAAGATGGTTATGTCATTCCCTCCCTGCTACTCTCCCCCTATTAATATTTATAATGGACATCATTGTAATGTACATAATAAGCCCACTCATGTAGGAAGAGGGGGGGGGTGAGAGTTTTTTTTTTCTCATTGCAGAATTTTGTGATGTTGCAGGTGGGACAACACGTCATTTATTCCTAGTGATTCCATGCCCAATGGATTGCTTAAGGTCACTGATCTATGCTTAGTAGGAAAGCATCTTGTTGAGTCGCCAAGAATGTTGGTCATTTTTGCCCCCCATTCAGCCCATCAATGATAGTCGATCAAAGATATCTTCAATAGGATGGATTCTTTGTTTTGGGTTAACACACTAAAGTTGGCGACTAACATTTTGTGTTATCGGGTTCCTTCTTTTACCAAGTTGGCTCAAGTTCTTCATTGATCGAGTTCACTCAGTTTACTCTTCACCCGAGTAACTTTGTTTTGGCTTAGTTTGTTCTTTAACCAAGTGAACTTGGTTTCCTATGTTGCCAAGTTGGCTCATTTTCTTCTTTGACTAAGTTGTGGTTTAACCCACATTTTTTTCTGGGTTAACATTTGCGTTAACCATTTTCACTATTCCAGAGAAGCACTTTCATGCTCTTTCTGAAATAGCAAATTTTGCTATTTCAGAAGGCTTATCTTCTTGCTTTTCCAAAATAGTGAAATTTGCTATTTCAAAAATCTTCATTCCTTGCTCTTGTGAAATTGTAAAATTGCTGCTATTTGTTCCACTATGCATTGGGAAATGTGCCAACCAACAGGTTTGTGCCATGTGTCATTAGGAAAAAAAATTGTGTTATCCCATTTTTGCTCCTACCAAAATGACAAAACTAGTTAGGCTCTTACATATGGCAAGGTTGACATTGCATGTTATCCCATCTCGCAATTTCTTTTGTTGATTGTGTAACTACCTCTAAGAAACAGAGTCTTGATAGATCATTATGTGGTAGTGAACAAGAAGATAAAGAGATTAAACATCAACTAGGTGTAGGAGTCATAGGTGGGTTAACACACACTTTGGCGGGGCTTAACATTTTGTGTTAATGGTTTTCACTATTTTGGAAAGTGATTGTCATGCCCTTTCCGTAATAGAAAACTTTGCTATTTCGGAAGACTTCCTTTCTTTCCTTTTCAAAATAGAAAATTTTTCTATTTCAAAGAGCTTCTTTCCTTGCCTCTACGAAATAATAACATCAAGTTATGACAAATGGGCTTGTGCCACATGGCAATGGGCAAACTTGTGCGTTATCCCCATTTTCACCATTTCGCAAGGGTCATTTTTGGCAACCTGCAAAATCATGAAATCAGTGTTGCCTCTTCCACCATGCATTGGGAGATGTGTCGAATAACAAGTTTGTGTCATGTGGCATTGGGCAAACATTTCGTATTATCCCATTTTTGCTCCTAGCGAAATGGTGAAACTAGTTAGGCTCTTGCATGTGGCAGGGTTAACATTGCATGTTATCCCATCTCATAATTTCTTTTGTTGATTGTGTAATTGCCTCTAAGCAATAGAGTCTTGACAGATCATCATGTGGTGGTGAACAAGAAGATAGAGAGATTAAACATCAACTAGTTGTAGGAGTCATAGGTGGGTTAACACGTGCTTTGGCAAGGGTTAAAATTTCGTGTTAACTATTTTCACTATTTTGAAAAGTGATTGTCACGCCCTTTCCAAAATAGAAAAATTTGCTATTTCGGAAGGCTTCCTTTCTTGCCCTTCCGAAATAGCGACATCGAGTTATGACAAATGGGCTTGTGCTACATGGTGGTGGACAAACTTGTGTATTATCCACATTTTTGCCATTTCATAAGAGTCATTTTTGGCTACCCACAAAATCATGAAATCAATGTTGCCTCTTCCACTGTGCATTGGGAAATTGCTTAGGTTCTTCATTGACCAAGTTAGCTTGGTTTACTTTTTGCCCGAGTGACTCAATTTTGGCTTAGTTTGTTCTTTAACCGAGTGAACTTGGTTTACTTTGTTGTTGAGTTGGCTCATTTTCTTCTTTGGCCGAACTGCAAGTTAACACACATTTTTTTCTAGGGTTAACTTCTGTGTTAACCATTTTCATTGTTTCGGAGAGGCACTTTCATGCCCTTTCTGAAATAGCGAAATTCGCTATTTCGCTATTTCAGAGAGCTTCTTTTCGAAAGATATTAATTTTTCTCTAAATCATGTCTATTACAAGTTTAGAAAATTATGATTTCCAAAGTTATTAAAATATAAATATTTGTAAAATGTTGAAAATTATATAAGTAACTAAAAAAAATTAATAGTTATAATTTAATGGTAATTTTATTATATATATATATATATTATTCATGTCCAAATGTATTATTATTCATTTACAATTATTTTTTGATAATTTTATTTAGTTAATTCAACTTTATCAATTATCCACATTATTTTCAACTAACAAAAAATTAAATCTATAAATGTTTGACAATATTATGTTTTTAAATTTAATAGTTTAAATTTATGTTTTCTTAAAACTATTTAACTTTCACTATTTGATATAAAATATAAATTTTATGGTAAAAAATTTATACAACTCCTAAATATTTATACCTATCATAATTTACTATTGTAAATTCAATTTTTTTTTTAAATTTCATCTTGAAAATTATTATAAAACACATACATCTTTAAAAAAAAGTATTGATCGAGCCATTTTAAATTTGATTACTTATATACTATATATTTCTAAAATCGAAATTGTTACAAATGAAAAATGAAAAAAAAAAACATTTTTAGAAATAAAAGAAAAATATTAATATTTAATTAAATTTTAAATATAATACTTTACATTGAATATTTTCTCTATTTAAAAACATTATTCTAATTTTAAAAATATAATTCATACAAAGAAACTTTTAATAGATTTTTTTTATGACTTAAACATGTTAAATGAAAATTAAGTTAAATATTGGAAGGTATAATACAAGATGAGATGCTCACTATGGAAGAATACTGGTACATTCATATTCATTCTTTGTCTTCATTATATGAATAATATTTGTAATAGTTAATTGAAGTAGGTGTCATCAATCTCTCATTTGTAATATTTTTATTGTGTGCATTATTTCAATTTCATTAAAAAAAAAATTAAAATTTTAAAAAAATCTTAAAGTAGTTTTAGAAATTTTAGTACTTTCAATTAAGCAAGAACCTAAAAATAAAAATAAAATTATCTAATAGCTGCTAAATCAATTTCAAACATAAAATATTTGAATATTGTTAAGGGTAAATTTCTTCGACTCACCAAAAAAACATTAATTGAATAATTGAGAAATAAAAAAAAATCATCACAAAAAGAAATGTTTATTTACGTATCATTTCTTACATAGTGTCACGATAATCTGTCAAAGGAAGCATATCATCATGGTAACCCTTGTGACACTAGTGAAAAATTTCATCCAGCTTTAACATAGCTTTATGCCTCTTTTTCTCACACCCACTTCACTTCAAGTTTTCAAGACCGTTAAAAATCTTCCTTCTTATCATCATCTTTATCATCTTCTTTGACTGGTTCATCAAACTAAATCTTCGATTCTTTCATTTGGGTAGTGAAGATTTCTTTCTTCATCTCCGTAGGCGCTGGAAAAAAAAAAAAAAAAAACTTACTCGTTCTTCTATTCTTTCATCTGGACAATGAAGATTTCCTCCTACACCTCCATACACATTGAAAAAAGACATCTTACTCACTCTATAGAAATGGGCAACTTTTGTCTATAGACTCAGAAATAGTGTTCAAATAGCCATAATTATAAAGACAAAATTTCAAATGTATAATGCAAAACATGAAACCTCTGCATAGAAATAAAATAATGCTTGTCTCACATCACTACAACCCTCATCAGATGATCCTTATGATAAACATATAATAGTTTACATCTCAGCTATAAAATCTACTATCAGATGATCCTTATGATAAACATATAATAGTTTACATCTCAGCTATAAAATCTACTATGAAATGTTGTGAGATTTCAATATGCTTAAAATTTATTAAGAAGTTTATTTTCACATTTTTAATAAATCTAAGAAGGCATTTTATCATATAATGCAATATGTACTATGATATAAAGAAAAAATGTGTGCATATACTATTCCATGAAATGCATGTAACTACCTCAGGTCCAGCGATCTTAGATTGTAAAATTGAAATATATAAAACAAACATGAAATAAATTTAATTACCATGACTTATCATGCAAAGAGTCGATATTGCAAAAACACGGGCATGCATATTGTCACCTTCCTGGTCAGTATTTTAGAACCTGCAATACATGCATTAGACATTTGATTTTAAAGTGTTACTCTTCAAAACTAGATTTTAGCAGCTTAGGGCGAGATTATTTTAAAATATAAATATGGTGTGCAGAATAGGAATTTAAAAAAAATTGTATTTGGTCAAAACATTAGTTTAATTTTCATTGTTAGTTTAATCCTCCCTTAGTAAGCCCAATGAAATGTGATTTTTTATTATGTATAGGGCATACTTATGACATAGCTTACCTAATTCAATGTCACGCCTGATGTTCCTTCAAATTTGTTGTTTGAATTAGTTTAGTTCAGTTTTCTGTGAGTATGATATATCAAATTGACTTTTTTGGATGCCCAAATCCTCAAATCCTTCCATGTCCCAATATTCCTTTTGTCTCTTCTCTCGCCTTCCCTCTATTTAAATCTAACTCCACGTCCAAACAATTCAAACTAAAGAAAACTAAAGATTGTGTAAAATTAGAGGAGGAAGATGGTAGTGATGAGCTCAGAAATCTTTGTGGCTTGGATTATATGTGGATTATGTGCAATCTACTATGTTTTGAAGAGATTCAACAGCTGGTGGTACGAACCCACGTTGAAGAAGGGGAGTGCCCCGCTTCCTCCAGGAGACATGGGGTGGCCATTACTGGGAAATATGCTCACTTTTCTCACAGCTTTCAAATCCTCCAATCCAGAGTCTTTCATTGCAAGCTTTGCTTCTAGGTCAGGTTAAGGAGGGCATAATTTTAAATCTTAAAAGAGCTGTTTAAACTATTTCTAGGATTACTTTAGTGTCATGTATGCTAAAAAGATAATATTCTTTTGTTGGTGTAACGATTATATTTCTGATCGGATTGCTTTGACCCTTCTTCCGTGTAGGCTTGGATTATCAACATGGTATGTAGTGGGTGCAAATTCCACATGATACGTGGTTGTATCCAGCTCTATCTGGTTGGGGGTGTTGGCATAGGCCGAGATCAGGATGTGCTTTCAGTGTGATGGCAAAATCTACATCTTTATCATGAGAAAACTGTATAGATAACATATTTTTTATCATAACATATTTTCTGGATGCACACCATGCTAAATAAGGGGCTGGTTTGACTTCAAACAAAATGTACCAAAGACAACAAAAAAAAAATAGTCAAACTTTTTTTTCCCAGATTTAAATTGAATAATTCTACTCACCTTTGATTGTTTTGATGCTGATTCTTTTACATTCTGAAATCACACTCGATTATGCTCAGTATTCACCTCTATTTATGGAATGTATACATGAGAATGAATGCTACATGGGAAATCATGCTTTCTTTTCTATTTTCTCAGATTCAAAGTTCCATGATTCAATATTGTTTTTTGGGAGCTGAATCTGTTGTGTTTTTGAGATTTTGAATTTTGATCAACAATACATTTTGTGTTGAACTTAACCACATCCATTTCAATATTACTTAACTTGTTTGCTTATGAATTCTAGATGGATAAGGTTGAAATTGAACAATTCTACTCACCTTTGATTTGATTGTTTTGATGCCGATTCTTCTACATTCTGAAATCACAGTGAATTATGCTCAGTATTCACCTCTGTTTTTGTAATGTATACATGAGAATAAATTCTACATGGGAAATCATGCTTTCTTTTCTACTTTCTCAGGTTCAAAGTTCCATGATAATGAAAATTCCGTGATTCAATATTGTTTTTTTGGGTTCAAAGTTCCATGATAATGAAAATTCTGCGTTTCAATATTGTTTTTTTGGGGTGCTGAATCTGTTGTCTTTTGGAGTTTTTGAATTTTGGTTAACAGTCTGTCTGGAACTTAACCGCGTCCATTCCAATATTACTTAATCCGCACCATCTTATGAATTCTCAGGTTCAACCGGGTTGGCCTGTACAAGGCATTCATGTTTGGGAACCCCACAATTTTAGTAACTAGTCCAGAAGCTTGCAACATTGTTATGATGAATGATACCCAATTCGTTCCTGGTTGGCCAAAATCTACGGTTGAACTGATAGGCCCTAAATCCTTTGTGGCTCTCAGTTTTGATGAACACAAACGTCTTCGGAAGTTAACATCGGCACCAGTGAGTGGATCTGAAGCCTTATCAAAACACTTAACTTGGATTGAGGACATTATTGTTTCTGCTTTGGAGGACTGGTCCAAGATGGATAAGGTTTATTTCCTAAAAGAGATTAGAAAGGTGAGATTTTTAGGTTATATAATACACAGGTATAATTTTTTCTGTTGTCGATATTGAACAGTTTTTGAATTGGGCAGGTTACATTCAAGATAATTGCATCCATCTTCGTTGGTAATGATGAAGTGGCAGTGTCGGAAAAGGAGTATACCGCCCTGAATATGGGTGTGAGGGCTATGGCAATCAATTTGCCGGGCACTGCATTCTGGAAAGCACGTAAGGTCAGTTTTATTTTACTTAATCTGCATGCTGTCTTTTTTGGGGTTGTGTTCTTTTTTGATAATTCTCTGTCATACATGATCAGGATGGGAGAGGTAAAAGAGAAAATTGGTATGGTAAGATTGTTAAAAGGAGGGTACAATAACACTTTACAATGGTTTTTATCTTACATTAATTATGTCTGAGAGGCTTTTTACATTGGCAGCAAATGTAAACATTTTCTATTTTTTAAAAAAATTGATGTTCATTTACATGTCGAAAAAATAAAATAGAAATAGACTAAATATAATTATAATTAAAATTGTAAAAATTACAGAGGAAATGGAAGTAAAAATGAGGCAGATCAAGAGTCTCGAATCATTTCCTCACGCCTCTTAGACTCACATAAATATGCGATGATGAAAATTATGAGATTATGAAAATAGGCGCCTCAAAAAAGATATCTCTCGGCTTATTTTATATATATATATATAATATATAAGCTAGTTATGTTTTTAGTTCAATGAAAAGGTATTTTATATTGGCAACACCATTTATATAAGGTTATTCATTCTAGTATTGTTTCAATCAAGGAGCATTTAGTTTTTATTAAGAAAACAGATTTTGAAGGGTCCCTTAAATCTAGGAAAAAGTAGGTTTTAGATAAAGGGATATGAAACCCTCTATCAAGGAATGTTTAGTTATGGAGTGTGATATTGTTATAAGGATTCAATTTTGTAGTTTTTGAGTCAAACTCATAGACTTATATTTCATGAGTAGTGGTTCACACGAACCTATCTTTCCTAATAATGAATGGAACATTTAGCACTCATTAGATCTAGGTGGTGCTCACAGAGGTGAAGCATCGGGACTTTCTGAAAGGTCACCCATTCTGATACTACTCTAGCTCGAGTGTGTTTAACTATGGAGTTTCCTCCATGGTTAAACTCACTAGTTATGGAGTTTTTCAAAGCTATTTAACGTGTTGTTTCAATTCTAAAACTTCAAGCAAGTGTTATGTCTTGTGAAATATTTGTTATAGAAATTTCTTTAGCTCATCAATTAATAAGTAGGAGATATTTTCCATACCAAGTCAAATTGTATTATTTCTATTAGGGATTAACTGTGTAGTTTTTGAGTCAAACTCATTGGCCTATGTTTCATGAGTAGTGGTCGAGAAGAACTCATATCTCACAAGAATGAATGAAAGGGTTAGCACTCATTGCATCTAGGTGATACCCACATGAACAAAGCATCAGAGCTCAACTGTTGGATGTGACAACAATATATCAATAAAGCTATAAAATAATTTACAAGCTTGACTATTGATGCTACTATCATAGTTACTATTGCAATTTGCAACTCACATTCTCTTGCAATTTATAATTCATAGTTTACAATTACCCAAATTTTGTCTTCACATGCTATATAAATATATACTAAAAAAATTTCTTTAAAAATATGTATTTTTCTATGTTGGTGGAAGTTGCATTTGGAAGATTTTCTAGTATATATACCTATGTTGCTTGTGAAGACAAAATTAGGGTTGTTGTAATTTGCAAGAGAATGTGAATTGCAAATTGCTAGAGCACTTATGATAGCAACATTAACCAAGGTTGTAAATTAATTTTCCCTAAGCAATAAGAGTGTTGATACCTTGTATCATAGATGTTTTTTTGTCATCTTATTATTGTGCTATTCCATTTTATTCTCTATATCATTTCTTTGCAACTAACTTTTTCTACAATATTTTATCATTGGAGTGTACACTCCCACTTTCACAACAAGTGGTAACAAAATAATTACTCTTGTAGTAGTTGTGCTAGGATTTGATGTTGATTTTGTAGATCAAATGAAAAAAGGTTTTGATTGCAAGGTTTGAGGTGTATAAATTTAGTTGCAAGAGTAGCTTTGAGTTGTGGAAGCTCAAGATGCACGATTTATTGGCACAACAAGGATTGTACAAAGTGTTGGTAGGAAAGTTAGCTTGAAACATGTAGATATGTCTCATAAGGTTTGGGAAGATATGACATTAATTATTTTTTAGTTCAATATTGTCAGAGGGGAAACAATAACAATAAGTAGGTTTTCATGCTAGACATGGTCATTGACATCCTAGTTAGATGGAGTTTTTTCAACTACAGTATGGATTTCTTATGTTGGGTTCACGATTTTGAACTCCTTGGTTACATGAGAGCATTGAATGATAACTTGTTGGTCGGACGAGAGGTTTTGCAATTTTCTTGTTCCAAAAAATTGTAGGTATTCATTAATTTAGAGGATATTTTGTTGTTAAGTACAATGGTGGACTCTTGATTGTGCATAAGAGTTTTGACATGACAAGTGCTAGTAGGAGTGTGTATGCTCATTGGAACATGTGATCTTCATTTAAGAAGATGATTAGATCATAATTTTGATCTTGTTTAGTAAGTTCTATTAGTGCTAAGTACATTGGTCATTTGTTTGGGAGCTTCATGAGAGTGCAATATTTAGTTGGAGTTTAGCATTGATTCGTTAATGAAAGGTACTCATGGTTATTTAGAGACTTAAGCGAGGCTTGCATTAAAGACACGAGTTGATATTTTTGTAGGAAGTCTAAGGATCCTACACCTCAATTGGGCATCACAAGGTATCTAGTAAATTGTTAAGTCAGCAATTGTTGGATTGTGACAAAAATATAGCAATAAAGCTATTAAATAATAAAACAAGAGAAAAAAGAAAGGAAGCATATCTTATATCATTTTTAGAGAAGAACTTTTGTCTTTGAAAGGGATTTGCTAATTTCTTCAACATAATTTAATGCTAGTTGTTTATGTGTTGAAGAAAGAAATAAAGTTATTTTTCTATGTTGGTGACATATGTATTTAGAATATTTTCTAGTATATACTTATGTTTCTTGTGAAGAAGAAACTGGTGTAATTGTAAATTGTGAATTGTGAAATGCAAGAGAATGTGAGTTGCAAATTGCAAGAGTAATTATGATAGCAGCAACAACTAAGGTTGTAAATTGTTTTCCCTAAGCAATAAGAGTGCACATGCCTTTCCTTGTGGATATTTCCTTGTCTTCTTGATTTTTTTTGGTCTTTTTTAGTGAAACTTTATATTTATATTAATAAAAACATGGTTCAAAAGAGGGCTTCTGGATAAAAGAACGAGAAAGAAAAACTCTGTTCATAACCCATTGCAATACAAAGTGCAATATAGAGTATAATCTTCATCAAAACCTAGAAGCTACCCAAGAAAGCACATGATTGTGCTTAACATCTAGATCCTATGAAAGAAGCCCAAAGTTGTAAATTGTTTTCCCTTAGCAATAAGAGTGTATAGGCCTTGCCTTGTGGATATTTCTTTTTCTTCTTGTTATTTTATTATTCCATTTTATTAAATAAATCCTTTCTTTGAAAAAAAAAATTCTACAATATTTTTCCATTTGGGTGTATGCTTCTTCTTTTGCAACAAGACCTATCTAATATTGTTCCAACTCACACTTATCATAAAATTTCTTCAAAATTAATCTCACTTGACTTTTTAAAGATATCTTTTACATTTTTTCCCCAAATATAAATATACTAGTTCAATATTTACTTTAATTGTATTACCCTTTTCCAAAAGTAAGCTTACACACTCATCTTTATGGTGAAATAGGCACGGAGAAAGCTAACAAAAAATATTCGGTCAATTATTGATAAACGAAAGGTTGCACATGAGAAACTTGAAGATAAGAAAGAAGATATGCTTGATTTATTGCTCAAGGTGAAGGACGAACATGGCCGGTTCCTTGAAGATGACGAGATTGTTGATTTACTAATCATGTATCTAAATGCTGGGCACGAATCATCTGGTCATATGACCATGTGGATTGTTCTTTTACTACAACAACATCCTGAAATCTATAGAAAATGCAAGGTGAGTGCCTCCTTATTTCTATCATTTATTCTTTGGATTACACTATATTTCAAGTTGTACTTTGTTTAGGTTATCGTTTAATATATGCCCAATAGATATATTTTTTTCTAAATTGCATTTCTTATAAATGAGTTCATTTGAAATCATACTAGAGACTTTGCTTAAAATTTATGTTCTGTAGTGTTTTAGGAACAAGAATGGAGGGATGATAGGGAATACATTTTCAAGATGTTTCTTAGAGGGCCAAAGAAAGGAGATGATAGAGTTTGTCAATATATACATACATATATATCTGTATACATACATATGTACATGTGTGTGTGTGTGTGTGAAAATTTCAAAATATACAAATGTACAACAAATAAGATGAACAAACAATAATGTATATCATGGTAAACTATTTCTAATATAAAAGATATATACAAATATACTATATATTTTTTTCATTTTATATAAATTTTAATGAACACATTTATGGTTAAACAAAAAATGTCTAGTTTGAGACACAAAATAAGCCTGCAACATCAACACTTTGATGCATGCATGAAACATAGATTTAACTTAGTGTTGACCTTAGAGCCATTACTTAATAGCAAAGTCTAGTTCATATCAAAGTCTAGTTGGATTTGTTTCTACTTTGTTGTCTTAAGAAAATCATTGAATTATTTGGATTTTCAAAATGTTCTACAATATTTCAGGGATGGGAATGATAAGGGGCACATTTTTGAGACATTTCCTAGAGGGCCAAAAAGAAAGGACACGCACCTTATAACATAACTTAAAATTTGTTGCTACAAAGTCTAGCCATAATTTTTGTAAATACTTAATCTAATAAGAAGACCCTCCAAAATCATATTACAACTTCTAGCAATACTAAATCTAATAAGAAAACCTTTTGTAGGATGAACAAGAGCAAATTATGAGGAGGAGACCAGAGGGACAAAAACACCTCTTATACACAGAGATTAGAGAAATGAAGTATCTTCACAAGGTAAGATTTCTAATGATATATTTTAGTACATGAATTCATGGAAAATAAAAGATCCCTTGATTAAACCATAAGTGTAAATTTTCAATGGATGCACTCATTGATGCAATTATTTTTATTCAGGTCATTAATGAAAGCCTCAGATTATTGAGCTTTTCAACAATGGTTTTTAGAGAGGCCTTGGATGATGTTGAATTACTTGGTAGGTAATCCATTGATGACATTGCTTGTTGACTAAAATTGTATGTTTCTTTTCAATATGATAATGCTTATAGATTCAATTATGTTTTTGGATTTTAAGAGAGTTCATTGATGACATTTATTGTTGACTAAAATGGTAAGCTCCTTATTTCAATATAATGGTGATTTTTTTGATGAAAAACATAAACATAATTGAATCCATAAGTATTATCATATTAAAATCATGAATTGTAATATCTTATATCATTGATGCTTCTTATTTGTTTAGGAATTATTTTGATGATTAAAGATATTATTTCAGGTTATACAATTCCAAAGGGTTGGAAGGTACAAGTTTGGTTGAGAAATGTACATTTAGACCCTAAAGTTTATCCTCATCCAAAGAAGTTTGATCCAAATAGATGGGATGTAAATCCTTGAAACTTCTCTCTTCTTGTGTAAATTTCAATTTAGTTTTCATTTATGGAAAACAAAGTGTTGTGTAGTGCAACTTTCTTGAACAATTCTGAAGAGATAATATTCTCCTTTCTTGCATGTTTAGAATTTTTTGCCTCGACCGGGGATGTTCGTGCCCTTTGGACTTGGAAGTAAATTGTGTCCTGGGAATGAGTTGGCAAAGATGGAGATGTGTGTTTTTATGCATTACATCCTCCTCCACTATGAGTAAGTTCTAGAGTATATACAAAATATTTTTAAATTGGGTTCTTGTTAGGAGAGTGTATGAGTAGTTGTAAAAGGTAAATCATTTAGAGATTTTAAAATATATATTGGATTTTGATGAAGTTTTTTGTTCTTTATATGTTGCTTAGCTTTATTTATTCTTATTTATTTGTGGGTATTAGAGATGTTCCTCTAGAATTTGTTAAGTGTCAAAGGATCAAAAGTGGTCATTTCAAAGTGTTACATGATACCTACTTAAAAATGTCCCAATAATTGTGCACTCAAATTACCTATATTGATAAGTGAATGTCCTAGTACCCATGTACAAATGTCTTGGTAGTCGTACAGACCAATTAAAAACCATAAAGGTAAAAAATGATTGTCTATTGGTACATGTGAAACTTATTAATGGACTTCTAGTTATCATTTTTTTACTTCTTTAAAGTTAATAATTAAATATGTGAATGCGCAATAGCTACTTGACTATTAGAACACTACACTTCCCCTATTTTCATTCCACCTCTGCATGCAATGAAAGTTTTCAACCTTCCTAATTAGATAATGTTCCCAACATTGATTCTCATTATTTTTTAGAACCAACTTGATTTGATAATGTTCCTAACACTCATTCTCATTATTTTGTGAATGCAGAGTACATCGTTTAACACCAGAATGCAAGTTGATATATTTGCCCCACCCTCGTCCCATTGACAATTGCCCAGTGATAATCAGAAAATTAAAACCATCCCAACAAATTTTAATATGATGTATTTAACATAATAGAGACGAGCTTCAGTATTTGGATCCAAATTTATATATAGAGTGATGCAGGAGCATCTTGCATCACAAAATAAAAGGGGGCATGATATAAAAAAGTATGGAGGAGAGAGTAAGTGATGAAATTAGAAGGAAAAATAATTTTAAAATGAAAAAGGGGAAAAAGAGAAAAAAAAAATGCATTTCATTTACCAAGGTGCATAGGTGGCATAAAAATAAAAAATAAAATATTTTTCAATTCAGTTATCAAGATGTGTAGTTGGCATTTTAGAAATGTGTGAAAAACTCTTTAAATTATGCATTTAATATTTTTTGTAGCCCACAAAGGAAATGCAATTTTTTAATTGGACCACATGGTGGTGTTTGGTTGTAACTGGTTGGGAATTTAACTTTTTTTGTAAGCTAGTTGTATTTACCTTTTATCCCAAATTGGTAGTGTTTGTAATATATTGGTTGGTAAGTGCCTATATAAGCAAGGAATGTGCCCATTTGTAATCAAGCTCTTCTCTTGGGATGAAATATCTTTGGATGGAAGCTCTTGTAGTAGAAAATCTCAAGGTGTAAGAACTTAAGAATCAATTTCTTAATTGGAAGCTCTTGATGTGAAGGCTCTTCTTTGTGGAAGCTCTAAGTGTAGAAGCTTTTGGTGTGAAGCTAGTTGGAAGATCTTAGTTTGTAAGCTCTCTTATTGGAAGCTTTCTCATATTGTAAGAAGTTGTAGTTATCTCATTTTGGAGAATGTGTAAGGAGTTTCAAGTATTGATGGATGATTTGTTAAGTATTTTGTCTTCTCTTTGTCTCCATATTAGTATGTTTTTTGTTGTGAGTTGGAAAGGGTAGTGGGACCCTACATCAGTGGTATCAGAGTGACCCTTCATCAAAGAGATCTAAATGTAGTGTGCTCACTAGAGTGAACAATAATGTCCATTATTTTATTTTTCCTTTTTTAAAGTTGTCTTTTTAATATAATAAATAAATTTAATATAAGTTTTCTTCAGGTTTATAGAAGATATGGAAAAGATATGAATCCAATATTATTTAGATGTTTAAAATATGTATATTGTTAATAAATAATTTAATTGAGATAATATTGTGTGTCACAATGCTCATTTAATTGGATAAGGTTCCTCTATTACTATTAATTTTATTTTTTATAACCAGTATTCACTTAATTGTAACAATATCTTTTAGTACGTTTTAATTTGTTATCAAACTAATTAGAAAATATTGTCATGCACTACACACTCCTTGATGAAATGCCATTCATTTTTTAGGACTCCCTTGCTATAGAAAATGCAAGTCTTCTCTTTCCAGTCCTTCTAGGCACCACCTATCCACATGATTCACATCTAAGATGATGAGAGTTAGTACTGAGTAGTCCAATTAAAATTTTAGTCTTTCCCTTAATTATAGATCTTAAATTATACCTTTCATTATGTTTCTATGTGGGATTCAATTGTTTATATAGTATGCACTTTTTGTACTAATTTTTTTGTCTATATGGAATTCTTGAATTTCAATAACTCTCATTTTTTAATCTCTTTATTAATGTTAGTACAATTGTGCATATTTATGTCCCATTTCTTGCTTCATTGTTGTTTTGCTTCTTCCAAGTATTTGTCCATGAATCTTTGTAAATTTAGAATTGAACACCCATTTGTCCAACCTCTTGTTATTTTTTTCTTCTTTTTTTGTTTCTTTTATATCATATTTGAGATTGCATGTGCTTTAATTTAGAATATAAGTATAATATTATTATTCATGTGAAATTTAGAATATAAGTATAATATAATTATTCATTTGAAATAGTCTTTTGTTAAAATATTTGTCGCTTAATAATATGTGTGAAATTTAGAATGTGTATTCCACACTTCAACCTTATTTAGTTTCTTTGCTAGATATGTAATTATCTTCTATCACATGACATTTTATTTTTGGGTATTTCTCATAATGTTTCAAACAAGTTCAATATGATAAAAAGAGATGCAAAGCATCATAGTTCCTTCTTATAGTGTGGATAGTCTAAAGTAGACAGAAGTGGACATTAAGGTAAAGGGTGGAAGGAAGGAGAAATGTAGACAGAAAGATAGGAGAGGTACTAGCATGATGAGATATATGTTCATATCTTATAAGTTTTGTGAAATATGAAAAATAATTATGGAGGATGTAGCACATAATTGATAGGTCCTACATGGTAGTTTGTGCCTTATGTTTTGGATTGGTTTAGTTTGCCCAAATTTAATAGAAATATTACAAAACTTGAGAAAAACATGTTAGGAAAGCTTGAGGAGGAAAGCATTTCTTAGCATGTAGATTTATTCATCATTCAAGTATAGTTATTATAATGTACCAAACATCATCTTCTATCTTTTTTGTTATTAGACTTGATATAGAAGTTATTGTATTGATCACTGTATAACTACAACTATAACTCCTTTCTTTTAAGATATAATAAACTAGTAATTGGACATTTGTGTAAGTGGAACGATTAGCCGATATGAGAGATTTGTCTAATGAATACAGGGAAAAGAAGATAGTTTTTGTTGCTATGAGAGAAAGATATAGTAATGTACTCTTAAATAATGAGTGTAGTGATATACAATGTTATGTTGATATATTAAGAAGTATTTAATATAAGAAAAGATAAGAAAAATTACAAAGTAAACAAAGATAATCCTTGATGAAGTGCGAACCACTCTATGCAATGTGATAATTTAGTTGAATGTGAGAGAAAACATAGGTAACTTGACAACTAAATAAGTTAAAAAAGAATAGCGAAGAAACATAATATTATCAATTAACATGTGTTTCAATAAATTTCATTTGTTGTACTTGAAATCTATGGTGTTTTGAGCTTGTATAAGACATATATTTGAAGAAAATAAAGTATTCTTCAAATTTCAAATATCTTATTTGTAAAATACAATTAGAAATCATCATTTTCTTAAGTGTTGCAGTTCTAGTAGCTCAATGAAATTTAATAATTCTCCTATAAATAATTCATATTTTATCTTGATATATCAATTATATGTAAATATAAAATATATTGTGTTACCTCCATCATTAAAACCTTCATGTTGTAGCAAGTCAAGCTATGCTAGAATTTCTATAAAGAAGGAAGACATCTTGTAAAGAAAGCATACTTTGAATATAAAAAGTGGTGATTCATTTGGTCTCCATTTTCCCAATGATTTTCTGAGAACCTAAGTTTGTGAGGGAATGTTCCAAGAACTTTGCTTTAAAAAAAAAAAAGAGTTAAAAGTGTAGGTGGAAAATTGTTCCACATTTACATCCGGACATTGTCGAGAAGGCCTTCAAAGTGTCAAGGACTCCATAATGTGTTAATCTACAAAGGAGAATTCATGACAACTCAAACGAGAAAAAGATTGATCACATCAAGTTTTCAAATGACAATGGACAATTCATCAAAGAGGGTCAGAGGCTATAAAAATATTTATCACCATGGTTATCAAGGTGAATGCAGTGGCACAAAATATAGGAACTCTTGATCTTGTGATCATTTGGGATAGCATTGCCAAGTACAAGGCCCTTCAGAACAATCCCTAGGATTGTTTCATTTCTCTTATGTCTTTCTTCTTCTTCTTTCATGTTTGTAATTGAAGAGGATGTATTACATGAAAATAAGTAATTACATGTAATCCAATAATTTCTCTTGTTAGTTAGACCAGGTCAAAGTTTGTTGAGTTACTCCCACTTTTTCCTCCACTTTTTTCTACACTCTTTTTCCTATATAAAGGAGTGCCCTCTCAATCTAAAAATAATCCTTGTTGTATGCAAGAAATATCTTCCAAAATTGTACAAGCATAACTTGTATTGTGTAGTACAAATTTGGAAGAAAAGTGAATAAAAGAAGCAATTGGATTTGAAGCTTTGACTAGAAGCAGTTGTGGTAATACATAGACTAGAAGCTTTGGCTTTAGCTTGTGTTACCATCTCAAATTCATGAAAAATAGCTAGAACTTCCCTACTTCAAGAAGTCTTTGCACCCTAATGGTAGTGGTTTTTCTTATAGAAAAGAGAATATCTACTTTTGGAAGTCTTTGCACCCCAATGGTAGTGATTTATCTTATAAACTAGACAAGCAAGACTTAGAGCCAAATTGGTACGCTTTCAATTAGTCTTTGAGTTGGTGTTGATTTATCAGTATCACTATTTCTAGCTACTAGATAGAAGTGTAGTTAGAGATTTCATCTTGCCCATAACTTGCTCCAGAGCTAAGTGGATTCTTTCCTGAAAGTTAAGAAGAAAGAATATTGGTAACACCCCTTACAAAATATCCCAACTTCTTGCTTACCTTAAGTTGATCCAAGGAATGGTGAGAAGGGGGATTCTTCCCTTTAATGTAAGAGAGACTTGGTCTCATATGTTGTGGCTAGTCTACCTATTTTGCGACTAGATTTTCACAAAATTGTCAGTTGCAAAATATCCACCCAACTATTTTTTGGTGACTCTATTGGGGACACGACACACATTTTCAAGCCTCATGCTTTCTTTTGAAGCATACATGTGTCCTTTTTCATTGTAAATATTCATTGTAATCTTATTTCTTGTAATTCCTTCATGCATTTACCAACGACATGTATATAACCCAAGGTCCTTAGGGAATTGCTTTTGAACTATTGAATCTAGTTCCACCTCTACATGATCTTCCTGATGGATCGAGAATGAATTTTCCCAAATAATTTGGTGATGATGAACAATATTATGATGAACATATTTTATTTCTACATTGCATGCAGTGTTTTTTGGAATGTTCAAATGGGAAGAGTACTTCTGAGAGGGGGGGTGAATCAGAAGTAACCAATTTTTATCCTTTTAAACCCTTATTAACACATAACTGAAAACAATGTACATGCATGTAAACATATAACAAGACATGAAATGAAAGCATGTGTCAACACATAACACAGAGATTTGGTAACCCAGAAACCCTCCAGGAATAAGAAGGTAAAATTGGGGTGGGGACGACACCCACAAAAATCACTGTAGCAATCAATGTTCAACCACTTCTAATGGTTTGCCCTGTGAAAGGCCTACCCTGTTAAAGGCTTGACACTATGTCAATAGTGAGCTAGTTAGAGGATTTACAAACACTTACATGAAGTGTCACCCTATTAAAGGATTTACAATAGGTTGTTAAACCCAACTAATACATAGGATTTTCAAGACCTTCTCCAAAGGTTCTCCTACCTAGCTATTAAGCTAACCTATCAATATAGGATTTTAGCATCTAATACAATTGTGAGAGAGTATTATAACATTTGACCTGATTGAATGCAATCTCAAATTGCTAGGTTTAGGTACTAAATCTGCTCTTCTCATTCTGATCCTTGCTTGATCTAATCTCTGTATGTGTTCCTTGTTCCTTGTGTTGTTCTGACCAACTGGATATGAAATTGCTACTCTGTTCCTCTAAGTCTTTCCTTCTTCTCACTGAAATTTTGCTATAATCTTCCCATACACTGTTGTCATCCACATATGCAATGGGTTTTTGACCTCCTTTTAAATAATGTGAAGACATAGGGTTAGATATGGATCTACGATCCACATTGAATCTCAAATTCCCACTCAAATCCTTGAATTTTCTTCATTAGTTGCATGCCTTCTCCATTTTTCTGATTGGTTGCATGCAGATTACATAGGGAATGTAAATGATTCATCCTTTTCCTTTTCCTCCTTCAAAATCTCTCTAAGTTGGCTCCAAAAATAGTTTACATCTTAGTTTGTGAAAGCACAAACTCTTATGTTGATCCTGAGTTACTCGACACTCATTACATTACTTATGGTCGGCATGAACTGATTCCTGGATTGCTCGGCATCTATTACTTTTCTGGTTTGCTCAACACTTGTTACATTCCTAGTTTTCTCGGCACCTATTAAATACTATATTTCTCGACACATGTATGTTATGTATTGCTCAACATCTAAACATTTCCTAGATCACTCAGCACATACTACATTCTGACTTGCTCGACACCTATTGAAATTCTAGCTTGGCATACATTGTGTACTCGGCATATATAGTGAAAATGGTTAAGTGTGTTGACACTCAATTGTCAAGACTATTCTTTTGACCAATTGAGTTCATGCTATTGAATATCAGGATGTTTCTATAAGGCTATTCATGGAAACTCTACAAGGCATGGTTGTTGATTGGTTTTACCATTTACCACCATGTATTATCATAAAATGGGCTACTCTTGTAGAAAAGTTTGAGGAAAGGTCCAATCCTCCATAAGATTCTCATGCATTGTTGGCTCAACTTGCTTAGTTGAAGAAGTCATCCCACGTGTCTATGCATCAATTTGTTGCTCATTTCAAAAAATTGACACAAAGAATTCTAGTTTCTACTCAACATACAACTGCCAATTTGAAGTGTTTGTCAATGCTCAAATTCTTGAATCAATTTTCTATTAAGGAGAGAAGTCCCAGTTACTCTCATAGTTACATAAATATTGGTGATTGACATTGAAGATGATCTCATTCTTGTTGGAAAGATTAGAATTGAAGCAAGTGGATTTGAAGAAAGTCATTTTTCTTCTAATTCATTTTCTCCCAGCACAATATGGATCATATGGTTTATAGGTTAGCAAATGAGTTACTTGCCCTCAAAAAGAAAATAGCTTAAGGCATGTTCTATGAAGATGTATCAAGGAGACCTTTTTCAACTATTCCTCATAGTCCTAATGTTGGGCATCAACAAAACTTGGTTTCACCATCAAAAAAGCTTGGTTTTTAGGAACCATTAGCAAAAACAATAATGAAACATCATGTAATTGAAGTTAGTGATCTTGCTAGTCTCTTCCAGGAAAAGGAAGAAGACATGGCTAGCGACTCTCATATTTGGTGTACACAGTCTCAAAGGGCCAAAGATGAAAATATAAGGAAGGAAAATTTTCTTCCTATAATCATATCATAAAAGTGGACATGCAAGAAAGTTCTAATCAAGCTAAAATTGATGTGTTTGTGTCTCAAGGTCATGAGCTTGGGAACACTTTGCATAAATGTTCTATCCTAAAGCTTGAAAAGAAATTTCTCATAAAGCATAAAGACTTTTCCAAGTTAGACTTTTGTGAGAGGGATTTTTTGATCTACGCAGTATCTTGATCATCATGAGGTGCCAATGATTAATAAACCAGTCAAGCAAGTTGCAGCTGGCAAGAAAAAATTAGAATTTGTTCGATTATGGGGATGTCCAATTCAACATCTTGAATGGTTGAAGGCCAACAAGAAGATGATCATTTCACATAAACCCGAACATGAAAATGTAATTAAAGAAAAAACAAATGAAGCATTTTCCAGTTCTGGAGGAGCAGAACTTCAATTCATGGAACTATCTTGGAGCAGCAATAAATATGATTAATCTCAAAAGGGTGAATTCTTCCATCTCTTCCAAGGGGTGTTACATCAAGCAATGAGATCATTGCTCCAGTTCTTCCTGTTCCATCTATATGCAGTTAATTGTGAACACACAAGGTACTACAAGCTACTAAAAAAAGGTATCTATTTTGTTTACCCAAAAATGGTTTCATCTAAAAATTTGTATTTGTGGCTAGTTTTAATTAGGTAGGTTTTTCTTTGTTTTCAATAAGGGTGCTTGCACATTTTTATTATTAGATTTTCTTTGCGTTAGTTGCTTTATTTTATTTTTATTTTTTTGGTCTCTTGACTCTATAGCCCATGGAGTGGATGAAGGCACTTAGAGAACTAGATTCTATGTCACTCTTTATTTCCAAGAACAAATGAGTAACATTCCCTACATAGAGCCAATTTTTGTTGTGCATTTTGTCAACACAAAATGTAGGTAACAGTATCAAACTTTTCAACTTAGTTTCACATTTCTCTAAGTTTAGTTCATTATTTAATTGGTTAGTATTGATCAACCAATCGATTCCTATTGATATAATGAATCCTTTTACAGACGACTTTCATCAAGTATTTTTATTTTTTATGTTTGTTGAGCCTATGGTTGATTTTTCAAGCCTTCAACATCCTTTTTCTCATTTGTGTGTGTGTGTTTGTTGGCAATTAGTCTTTTGATTTTGCTCATGTTGACTTATGGAGGTGTAAAAAGGATAAAGTAGATACAAGAGGGGGTGGTGGTGAATAAGAATATTTAACACATTCAAATTTTCTCAGATTCATCCACATCTATCAATAACTTGTGCATGTAAATTTAGTAATGTAAATCTGTTGTAACATATAAATCTAATCAATCACATGCATGAAAATAAAACACACAACACAATATTTGTTACCTAGAAACCCTCCAAAGTGAAGGATAAACTAGGATGGGGATGACACCCACAAATCTTCACTATTGCCATAATAAATTTAACTTGTGATGATTACAATGTTTGATCATAAGATATGATCTACCCTAGGAGGAGTGATGAGGCTAATTATTGCCTATATTTTATGATAATTTTAAACACTCTGTTTTACTTCCACAAAAACATTTGTGAACTTATGTTTACTTGAACTAATGATTAACCTATGGGTAGATAGTATGTCATATTTTGCCAATATTATATATATAATGCAGTATTTCATATAACCATCAGAATGTGTGTTCTAATTTTTTAATTTAATTTGATAATGCTTATTTGCAAATATCTCTACATAATAACTAACTTGTTAGCAAAAAAAGCTAAAGATGGTCAGAAGTATTCAAAGGGAAACGTTGAAGATAACTAACAACATTCAAGGAGAAAAGATGTTAAGGTTTAGCCATGGTGGAAAAAAGTCATTACAATACCAAGGGACATGGCCGCTAGTATGGAGGAGCTATGAAGAATTGTTATATTTTCTTTGCATTTATTATTGTGTCAAAGTAGTTGTCTAGACTTTATTACTCATTCTATGACCTGTTATCTTTCCTTCTTTTTCTTTGGCAGATTTGTAGTTAGTTTGTTTTGCTTTTATATTTTAGAATAAGTGTCGATCTTCTATTTATGGTGATTAGACAATAGTGTTAGAGGTTAGAAGAAAGTATATGAAAAGAAACTGTTGACTCTTGCAGTGAGTTGTTTTTACAGTTTTATGTATCATTCTCATATAAGGAATTTTTGGAACATAATGAAATAGTTCTTGGTTTACATTCTGTGTTAGTAGATTAACAGAAGCCAACCAAGGGGACCCACTTGGGAGGTGGATTAGATTAGAATAGTGTAGAATTATTTTCAAGCATCTTTAGTAGTGCAGGTAGAAGTTGTAAATTATTTCCTGTAGCATCATACTTTGTGAGTGTTCCTGCAACATCTGTAAGAACAATTATAGTAGATGAACTGAGTTGGAATATATATTAGTATTTAATTGCATTTCTAGTATTCATTTCAGTAAAGAGTTAAGTGTGTTAGTTTCCTACAGCACTAGTCTAGGTTCTTTTCTTGCATTTGACTTTCCTGCAACATAAGTATAATGACTCATTAAGAAACCTAGTGTACAAACTGTGCCGATCATTTCAAGTATATGTCCCTAGTTTGACAAAATTAAATGCACCTCATGGTGAGAAAAATAGTCCTTAGATTGAATACACTATTCCTAAGTATGGCCTTGGGCATAATTATTATACACCTATTCTGAGGCAAACCATTTTTGGCATCATTGTCAGGGATGGTGTCAAGCTAGGAGCATTCTTGAGTCATACTTCTTAGTTAAGTTTTTTTAATTAGAAATTTGCAGTCTTAAAGCTTTCTTCACCAGTGTGAAGAATTCAATTGCATGCATCGAAGAGGAAGATGATAAGATGAATATGGCAGATTTCTTCCACGAGAGTCTATTAATTTGAATGAAGAAATTGAAGAAGAAGAAGTTGAGTTGCCATTTGAAGATGCAAGCCCTATTTTCCTACAGAATCATCCTCAAGAGCAGAACCTATAGATATGAGCTAAAATTTTGGCCAGTTTCCTTGATAATACTACTCCAAATCCACCAGTTGTTAATAATCTAGTACCCAATGTTCCTTTTTAGCAGAAACCTCATAATCTAATACCTCCAGTAATGGCACAACCTACTTTTTCATTTCCTCTTCCAAGCCTCATAAATACTGATAATCTCAAGAATATACCCGCAGCTACTCTTCCAAAGTTCTATGGCCTTGCAACCGAAGACCTTGATACTTTCTTGTTTGAATTTGACATACTCTGTCGTAGTTTTGACTACAACACTAATTCCCATAAGCTCAAATTATTTCCAGCAACATTGAAAGAGTCAGCTTTACGATGGTTCATGGGCTTAGGAGCCAATGCAGTAGGAACTTGGGATGAAATGCAAACTTCATTTCTGGATAAATTTTACGATGGTTCATGGGCTTAGGAGCCAATGCAGTAGGAACTTGGGATGAAATGCAAACTTCATTTCTGGATAAATATAAAGACTATTGCAAAGCATCTAGTTCAAGAGGAGATGACATCTTCAGGATATCACAAAAGGAGGAAGAAACATTGGAAGACTATGTTTCATGTTTCTTGTATATACTATAGAAGAACCCTTAACATGTGTTGTCTGAGGATTCACAAAAGCTAGTATTTTTGAGAGATGTGAATGATAATTATCTAGAAGCACTAGACCTAATGGCTGGTAGTGATGTATATCAATCTTCTTGGGATGATCTCAAGAAAATATGTCAAAACTATTCAAGGTCAACTATGAAGAAAGGTCGGGGACCTTGTTCCACAATCACTAAAGGAATCGGTCATGGTATTTCAAAGCTCAAGATATCTAATCTACTCATAGATTTTAAGCAAGATATTATAAATGATATTTCTACACATCTTGACACAATGACTACAAAGAAGAAGCATAGAGAAGTTGAATTGCAACTAACAAAATACTGCCCCCATTGCCAGAAGCAAAAGAAGGATTGTCAATGCAAACTGATTGTCAGCATGGAGAACCATCATCTTCCAACTAAGTACATCAAAATAGATGGAGATGATGAGAAAGTATTCTTTGTTGCTCAACATCTTCCATGGGCCTAACATCAAGGTATGCCTTAGGACCCTTTGTAAAATTCAAATTTATATGTTAATCAATGGCAAAATCATAATCCCCAAGGTCCTCCACAATATAATCAACCTAATTGGAATAATCCTTGGCAAATTAATCCACAACAGCCCCAATTGCCTTAGAACTCCCAACCATCCTGGCCCAACCAACATAATAACCAATGGCAGAACTAGTAGAACCAATGGCAACCATCCTAGGGGAATTGGTAGTCTACAAACCAATGGAGAGGACCTCAACAGTGGCCTAACCAAAATACTGGTACCCCACAATTACCACCTCCAGTCCAACAACCTACTCTAATGCCACCACCTGTGAATCCTAGACCTAAAAAGTAGACAGAGTTACCTACACAACCTCAACCAAATCCAAATAACCAACAACCACAACAACCCATGTATATTTTTAATGCTCAACAATATCTTTCTTATGCTTTGAATGTTGCAAATATACATCTAAGATCAAGTACAACTTTACTAGTGCCTAAACCGCCTCTTATAACGGAAATACTAGATACTCTTGTAGCATCATAACCCTTAGTCTCTAAAAAGGTTGACCCAACTAATGTCACTATCTCAGCCCAAGCTTAGCCAGTGGTGGAACCTCCTTTTCCAGAGAAGCTTGTACAAAATAAACATGTACAAACAAAGGAACAATCTTTTGATATTGTTGATCAATGGAAGAAAATGCATGTCCAAATACCCCTATTCCAAGCTATTAAAGATGTTCCTATCTATGGAAAAGCCATTAGAGAAGCCTACCTAAAGAAACCTGGGAGGAAGAAAAAGGACCCAGCTATAGTCCATGTTGTGGGACAATTGGCTGACATTATGTTAGGAAAATTGATCACTCCAAAATATTCTGATCTAGGTAGTCCAGCAGTGAATGTGAGTATAAATGGTCAGTTTATTAAAAATGATTTAATGGATCTTGGTGCTACTATAAATATCATGACCAAGGATACTATGAAGAAATTGAAAATAGAAGGATTAAGGGCTACTGCAACAATTCTGCAACTTGCAGATAGTTCTACTGTCACTCCTGATGGGATGATAGAAAACATAGTTGTAACCTTAGACTCTCTAGAGTATCCTACAGATTTCATGATTCTATCTTCCAAAGTTAATTTATCTAGTTACCCTGTCATCTTAGGATGACCATGGTTAGCTATAGCTCATACAAATATAAGTTGTAGATCAGGGAATATGACCATATCAAATGGCCAAGAAACAAAGAAATTTGATTTGTATCCTCCAACACAACCACTACCAGATTTAAGCACATTTATCTGGCCAGATTTAGGGGATGGAGAAGAAGAGTCAAAATTTATAGCATAGCTTATGATGTTACATAGACAATCCTTTCTAAAGATGCAGGAAGAGGATTCAGTACTTCAGAGTATTCTTACTAACAATTGTGTAGTAGAAAAAGATGTATCTGAAAGCTTCATGTTAAAATTAACCACATATGAGGAATGTGATGAGAATTGTACTCTGCTCAAAGAATTAGACATTCTTCATCAACTTTTACCATGTGAATTAGATACAAGTCCAAACTCTAAAGCTACCATGATAGAGTCTACCACTACTTTTGAGCTGTCCAAAGGTCATAATCTTTATGTTAATCCCAAATTATCATCCACACAACTGGAACAGTTAACAAAGCTACTTCAAAAGCATGAAAAGACTTTTGCATGGAACTATGGTGATATGAAAGGTTTAAGTCCTACATTATGCACTCATAGAATATACATCAATGAAGGGTGCCTGCCACTCCATCAACCCCAGAGAAGGATAAATCCAAGTCTTAGAGAAATAGTTAAAATTGAATTGCAAAAATTGCTTGATGTTGGTTTTATTTATCCTATATCTAATAGTAGATGGGTGTCACCCCTGGTCATAGTGGCCAAAAAGGGAGTGAAATGGTGGATTTGTGTAGATTACAGAGAATTGAACAAGGCCACCAAAAAGGATCACTTTCCTTTACCATTCATAGATCAAGTTCTAGACACTCTAACTGGAAAGAAGTATTTCTCTTTTCTAGATGGGTACAGTGGTTAAAATTAGTATTTCTCCTGAAGACCAAGATAAAACCATCACATGTCCATGGGGTACTTTTGCATACTCTATTTTTCCATTTGGTCTATGTAATACTCCTACAAAATTTCAATGAGCTATGATTAGCATATTTGCTAATATATCACATGATTTTATGGAAATACATATGGATGACTTCACAACATTTGGAGTCACCTTTGAGGAAGCCATGATGAATCTTGAAAAAGTTTTGATAAGGTGTTAGGAACATAATATAGCACTTAATAGTGAAAAATGTTTCATGCCCATGCAGGAAGGTGTGGTACTTGGTCATTTCATATCAGCTATAGGAATACAAGTGGATCCAGCTAAGACAAAGGTAATTCAAACATTTCTCATACCCACAAAACTGAAAGATGTAAGATCTTTTCTAGGTGATGCTGGATATTATAGACATTTCATAAAAGACTTCAGCAAAATAGCTAGTCCCTTGTATACATTACTGACTAAGGAAGATGAATTCATTTGGACACCCGAATGTAATGAAGCCTTCCTGCAACTTAAGAAAATTCTCACTACAAACCCAATTTTACAAGGCCCTGATTGGACTTTGCCTTTTCACATATATACAGATGCTTTTGACTATGCCATAGGTGTAGCTCTAGGACAACAATCTCAATATCTTGAAATGCAATATATTATATTAGCAAGAGCCTTCATGGACCAAAATTAAACTACATAGTGACTCAAAAAGAACTGTTAGCAGTAGTTGATGCTCTGAACAAACTCTGGCATTACATAGCTGGCTATTCCATATTTGTTCATATTGATCATGTAGCAATTAAATATCTCATGAACAAACCTACTATAACAAGCACGTTAGCAAGATGGTTACTATTATTGCATGAATTTGATATCACTATTGTTGATAAGCCTAGAAGAGCCAATGTGGTAGCTGATTATTTATCAAGAATCTACCATGATGAGAATGACACTACTTTGATAAATGATGCATTTCCAGATGAGCATTTATTTCATATTGAGTTGTCCAAACTCCATGGTATGCAGACATTGCTAATTACATTGTAGCTAATAAAATGCCAAAACATTTCTCTTACAAGGAAAAGAAGCTACTTGTAGAGAAAAGTTCCCATTTCTCTTGGATTGATAATATCTTATTTTACACTAGACCTGATCAAGTTATGAGAAGGTTTGTGAGAGAGGATGAGACATATGGCATTGTACATGCATGTCATAATGAACCATGTGGAGGGCACTTTATAGCAAAAAGAACAACCTTGAAAATTTTAACAACTGGTTACTATTGGCCTATGCTTCACAAAGATGCATCTAACTATACATAGAAGTGTGACAAGTATCAAAGGATTGGCCAACCAAAAAGAACAAATGAAATGCCTCTCAATCCACAACTGGCATTAACACCATTTGATAAATGGGGTATGGACTTTATTGGTCCAATTGATCATCCATCCAATGGGAAATCATATATCCTTGTGTGCACTAACCACTTGAAAAAAAGGGTTGAAGTCAAAGCCATGAAGCATGCTTGTGATCACAAAGTTGCAAAATTTCTATATGAAGAAATATTTACTCACTGTGGTGTACCCAAAGAACTAGTCACTAACCAAGGTGCTCAATTTACTTCTAATCTAATCACAAAACTTATGAAACAATATAATATTAGGTACCATAAATAAAGCCTCTATCACCCTCAAACTAATGGACAAGCAAAAGTCACAAATCGAGAGATAGAGGCCATCTTAACAAAAATAGTTCATTTGCACCGTAGGGATTGGAATAGCAGATTGCCAGAAGTTGTTTGGGCCTACAAAACAACATGGAAGACTACTGTAGGGTTCACAACATTTGAGCTCCTATATGGGAAAGTAGCAATGCTTCCAATTAAATTTGAACATAAAACTTTAAGAACAACACTAGAGTTGAACATTGAACTTCCTCTAGCACAAAGACAATGTCTTCTACATGTTAATTCTTTGGATGAAATGTGCAAGGCTTCTCTGGAATGCAATAAAATCATACAGAAGAAAATGAAACAATGGCATGACTCCCTCATTAGCAACAAACAATTTCAAGTTGGTGATTGGGCATTGCTATATGATTCCAGATTTAAAGATATGCCAGGCAAGCTGCAAACATGATGGCTGGGTCCATATGAAATTAACCATGTCTTTGAAAATGGAGCCATCTAATTAACTACCATTGATCCAGTTCCTTTTAAGTTATTAGTCAATGGCCATAGACTCAAGTTATATAAATGACCTCAAACAAAAGAGGACTTCCTACAGTAGTTTCAACAGCTAAGTTCAAATGCACACCAAGTAACTCTTCCTGCAACAAAAGGTGTTGACCTCCTACCTGCAGCTCTTCAATACTAATTTTTTAGTGCATTCCCATAATAACAACTTTATGTCCACATAAAGTTTCAAATTTCTCCATTCATCTTCTAATTTCTTATTTTCCAACTCATCTCACTTCTTTACCTACCACCCACCCACCTTCCACGTCATCATTTTACAATGCTTTCAATAAACATTGCAAGTTTGTTGACGTATGTTGTCACTGTTGATGTACTTTCTGCCACTTTTTGGTATGTGCAAAAATCAACTAACAGGTATAAGATTTTCAATTATTTATTCATTTATAGTACATCGATTTCATTGTTTATATCTAATATTGCATTATTTATATTATGGCAGCGTTATGCCAGTTCCATACCTTGTACTAAGTCTGACAAGTGTGGACACTTGTCCATATTTTTTAGGGGACAGAGAAGGTTACTAAAACCTAATGACATTCCTATTTATTCATAAAAAAAATTTTGCCAAATCTTTATACTTCTTTTATTTCTGAAACTTAATTGCTATAAGTACATAAGTGTTTAGGTGTCATACCCCTTATTCTTGAATGATTCCTTACTGTTAGGCTGTGATGTGACCCATATTTAATTTTCAAGTGATCTAAATTCCATTTTTAGACAATTTTCACATATCCATAATTTACTCTCATTAAAACCACATTATTACTGCTCATAACGAATTGTTATGACATTAATTAGCTAAAAAAATGAAATGTGAAAATGGGTTTGTAAAACAACAAAAAAAGAAAGCCTAAATTCATAGGATGGAAATAGTGCAAGAAGAGCAGAGAGTGAAATTGTCAAGTAGAAATAGGTGGACAATTGCAACGATGAGAACTGGTGGAGCATACTATTTTACTCTTAGATGTAGAGGCAGTGAGGAGATTTGATGCATGTAGTTGGTTAGGGTATTTCTTAAGTTTAACTATGTTTGATGAAGAAGTAGCCATAGAATTTACAAGAATATTTAATAAGGGAGAAGTTATTGTATGCAGTTTAATGGTTGTTGCTACAAAAGAGTGAATAGCAGAAGTAACTAGGTTACTAGTAATAGGAGAACATTATCTTAATATGCATGATGCAAGATCATTCGGGGCTCAATTTGTCATACCAACTGATCCTCAGTTGGATATCACCAAGCAAGGTTGCAAAAGGACGACTCTTCTATCACCATACAA
Source organism: Cupressus sempervirens (assembly GCA_028749045.1). NCBI lineage: Eukaryota > Viridiplantae > Streptophyta > Pinopsida > Cupressales > Cupressaceae > Cupressus > Cupressus sempervirens. Next base: position 772,324,621 of record CM053784.1, on the reverse strand, counting down.
CGAGTTGGTTATGCACATTATCAAGCACCTCACCTATGAAGGAATTTTTTCATATTTACATGCACATCATTTTAAATTGCTCAGTTGTATAAGGCACAATCATCCAATAAATGTTTCCAATTTCTTGTATAACATGTTATGCATTAGTGCAGAAGAAACCCAAAAGGGGAAGGACAATTTTGTCACCCATCATGCCCAAATTAAATTACTCATAGAAAGATCACTTAGGGATGCCTCTCCCATGTCATGGGTAGAATTTATCCAAGCTAAAACCCTACAACCCTAGGTTGTCCTTTATGAACAGCCCAGTGAAGAGAATGTAATTCCCACTGATGAACCTATTGAGCAAAGCACTCAAGATGATAAAGCAGGCAATGTGCAAGAAAACGTACCCTTACCTATTCAAGAGACTCAAAAACCTGCCTTTGCCCAAGCAAAGAGAAAATGAAAATTACAAGAAGAGACCTCAGCTCTAGTAGTAGAAAAACTAAACCCTACAGTCGCAAAGCAAAAGAAAACTAAGATGGGTCCTGTAGTAGTTACTCTTGCAATAGAGACATCGAAAAGAAGAAGTAGGAAGAAGGCTATGATACCAGAGGAGACCCCTGTGAGAAGAAATCCTAGAATGAGGAGAAAATTTTCTACTAAAGTGACAGTAGAAGCTTAGTCTACTTCATCCAAACCATCCTCTTAAGAATCCCCAGTACAAATTGTTCTGGATAACTCTCCTCCTCACCCTAAAACTACAAAAATTCCTAAAAACCCTAATGAGAAATGTAGGATTGATGTAAATAAAAATCAAAATGATTCCCCAATAGGCCAACAAGGTACTTCAAGCTGTAAAGATGAAACAGTTCCCATAATGAATGAGTTAGTTTATTTAAACACTGGCCTAGTTCCCTATAAGCCAACATGGCTTACAAATTTCCTAGAGTGGTTATGAAGGGAATAGAGGAAGAGGAAAAATAACTATGAAGAGGACAGTGGTTCCATTACCCTGCAAAAGCTTCTTTTCTAGTTGTTTGGACAATATATGCTTGTTGTAGCCCTATGGGAAGAGGATAGGAAGAAGATGAAGAAAGTCATAGTGTCCCAAGGTGAGGAAATTACATATTTGAAAGAGTAATTGGCAAACCAAAAACAAAGGATGGATCATGCCCTCAAATTGGCTAATCAAGCACTTGCTTGCAAACCACCACCTCGAATTAATGTTATGTGTTTAAAGGAACAATTCCTTTTATTCCAACTTATGCTAACCCTCAAGAACATAAATGCAGAATTCAAATCAGCTCAGGAATTATATGGTTTATACCAAACTCTACCATCCTAGTAGCAAAACTTGCTTTGTGAGTTATATGTGCACAATTTTTTCATTCCAGTAGAAACTTAATGGAATCCTTTACTCTATATAGGGGATATACATCTAAGGGATTTGATGTCCTAGATGCATAATGAAGCTAATTATGATAGAAAATTGAATAATTAGAGAGATGAGGAAAGAACAGAGCCCTTGTCATTGAGAGCTAAGAGTAGTAAACCAGAAGAAATTCTTAGGGACTAGTTTAGATTGATTTATGGGGATAAGAGCAAGGGAGTAAGTGACAAAATATTCATTTCTAAAACCAAGGTCTATGCAGACTATGAGAACCTACCTTACTTTACCTTTCAGAGAGCCATGGTTGGTGCTAAAAGTAGGTGGGCTAGATTACCTAAGACACTCAAAAGATCATAGCCACATAGGCCTATCAATTTAGAGGCCACCTTTCACTGAGTTCCAAAGTATATAGAATTGGGGAAATAGGCTAGGCCAAAAATGTGGTGCCCACTCACAATGCAACCTCCAATGCTTATGTGGCCCCTATATGATATTAATGTTGATAAACTTGACAAGCTATAGGAGGACAATAGAAGGAAAGTTTGGGAGAGAACATGAGGATTCTACTACACCTTCAAAAGTAGCAGGAGAGGAAGGATTGAAGTTGGAGAATCCAGATCACTGACTAGAAAATGTAATGCTTGAGGACAAGCATCAGTTTACTAGGGGGCAAATGATGAGGCTAATTATTACCTCTATTTTATGATAATTTTAAACACTTTATTTTACTTCTACCAAGACATTTGTGAACTTATGTTTACTTGAATTGATGATTAACCTATGGGTATGTCATATTTTTCCAATATTATATATATATATATAATTTAGTATTTCATATAACCATCAAAATGTGTGTTCTAATATTTGGATTTAATTTGATAATGCTTATTTGCAAATATCTCTGCATAATAACTAACCTGTAAACAAAGGAAGTTGAAGATGGTTAGAAGTAGTCAAAGGGAAACATTGAAGATAGCCAACAACATTTAAGGAGAAAAACGTTAAGGTTTAATCGTTATGGAAAAAGTCATAACGATACCACGAGACACGGCCGCTAGTATGGAGGAGCTATGAAGAATTGCTATATTTTCTCTGCATATATTATTGTGTCAAAGCGATTGTCCAAACTTTATTACTCATTCCATGAGCTGTTATCTTTCCTTCTTTTTCTCTAGCAGATTTGTAGTTAGTTTATTTTTCTTTTCTATTTCAGAATAAGTGTCGATCTTCTATTTATAGGGATCAGACCAATAGTGTTAGAGGTTAGAAGAAAGTTTATGAAAAGAAACTGTTGAATCTTGCAGTGAGTTGTTTTTACAGTTTTATGTATCGTTCTCATGTAAGGAATTTTTGGAACATAATGAAATAGCTCCTGGTTTACATTCTGTATTAGTAAATTAGCAAAATCCAACCAAGGGGGCCCACTTGGGAGGTGAGTTAGATTAGAATAGTGTAGATTTATTTTCAAGCATCTTTAGTATTGCAGGTAGTAGTTGTAAGTTCCTTCCTATAGCATCATACTTTGTGAGTGTTCCTGTAGCATCTGTAAGAACAGTTATAGTAGATGAACTGAGTTGGAATATATATTAATAATTAATTACATTTCCAATATTCATTTAAGTAAAGACTTAAGTGTGTTAGTTTCCTGCAGCACTAGTGTAGGTTCTTTTCTTGCATTTTACTTTCCTACAGCATAAGCATAATGACTCATTAAGAAACCTAGTGCACATATTGTGCTGACCATTTCAAGTATACGTACCTGGGTTGACAAAATTAAATGCACCTCATAGTGGGAAAAATAGTTCTTAGATTGAATAAATTATTCCTAAGAATGGCCTTGGGCATGATTATTATACACCTATTGTGAGGCGAACCAAGGAGTCTTCCCTGTTAAAGACTTAAGAGATTGTTAGGTCTCACCTTGTTAGAAGATTTGACACTTACAATGAAGTAAGGACTCTCTTAGGAGATTTACAAAGATCTGTTAAGACCACTCTATTAAGAGATTTACTTTGATTCAAGTTGATTAAAATTAATTCAGTACCTGACTCTCTATTTGCTCTGCAAGTTGATTTCAAGTCTTCTCCTTGCTAATGATCCTCTCCTATGATTTGATATCTCTTATCTTTCCCTTTCACTTCATTGCAATGACTAGGTCACTTGTTCTACTAGATGATAACAGAACCCTTCAATGACTTTTGATCTGATCTCAATCTTTCACTGTATGGTGTTCCATGTTCGCACATGAACTCTTTTCATCTCCTTCTCTGTTGCAACATTATCTAGGTTAATATCATCGCTATATAAAGAGTTTCATGAAGATTTTTCTAGATGATTCCATTTTTTTCCTCTTCATCTTGATCGTTGAACACACAACATAGGGATCTATGATCCACGTTGTGTAAATATTTTGTAACAATCTCTATAGGTATTCAATTTTGTGTAACAAGCTCTTCAAAAATTAAATACCCCTTCCAAGTTGGGCTGATAATCATTTTGCCTTAAACTTTATTCCATTCCTAAATTTCATGTAAACTCTGTGTTGCTCGACCTTTATTGTGCTCGACATTGTTGTTGCTCGACCTTTATTGTGCTCGATACACACTAAGTAACTAGACACATTTATGTTCAAAAATTCTTTGTCGCTAATGATCTCGGCTTGTATACATAAATACTCTGTGACCCAAAATACTCACTCGACTCCTATAGAGCTAGATACATACTTACATATGTACATGACTCAGCCTATATCAAGTAGCTCGGTCGCAGTGATGACCATCTGACTCTGCCTTGTAAATGACTAAGTGATTAACACTAATAAACAACAATGGTCAGAGATGCCATTAGCTCAAGTCATTTCTTTCGATTTTCCCTTCGATTTGGTCTATCTTAGGGCTTAATTAGAGTTGGCAATCAAAAGATATGACAATTTTAGTGCCCAAAAAGTGGACTCTCTAGGTGCAACTGCACGAGTTGAAATATCATGTTATATTTTAAAGTTGACATTCACTTTTTGAAAAATATAACATAAATTCACTCTATGTTATTTTTTTAAGTTACTTTATCATTTTAATTTCACTTAAAGTAACTATAGAGTACTTTATGTTATATTTTTAAGTTGAGTTATATTTTTTAGTTTTTCACTTAAGTGACTATATTAATTATATAGCTTAATTTAATTTTTGTGTTTAATTTAAAACATCTTAGTAAATATTACTTTTTGAATTATATTTGCACATTTTTAAGTTGAGTCTTTTTTAAAATTAAAAAATTCACTTAAGTGACTATACTAACTATATAGTTTGATTTAATTTTGTGTTTAATTTAAAATATCTTAGTAAATACTATTTTTTGAATGATACTTGCACATTCATTGAAAAAGTAAAATTTACTAAGATGTTTTAAATTGAACATAAAAATTAAATCAAATTACATAGTTAGTATAGTCACTTAAGTGAAAAATTAAAAAAACAACTCAACTTAAAAATTTAACATAAAGTGCTCTTTAGTTACTTTAAGTGAAAAATTAAAATGACAAAGTAACTTAAAAACATAACATAAAGTGTATTTATGTTATATTTTAAAATATATATATATATAGTGTAAATATTATTGATGACCCATTTTAGTGATATTTCTTCAAAAATTAAATTAACATGTGCTTAATTCATCACCTAAGTTGTGCATAGCATGTCTTTAAACCCATTTACATAAAAAACATGCAATTTCCTCTAGAGACCACGATTTTGAGCTAAAAGGCAATTTTAAAACACATTAAACATGTAAAAACATGTGTTTTGAAATGTGCAAAGACTCTCCAAAGGTGACACTTGCATATTCAAGTGTTTTTAAAACATGCAATGACCCCTAGAGAGTGTGATTTTGCACTAAAAGATTTTTTAAAACACTTATACATGTAAATGCATGCATTTTACAATATGCAATGGGTCTTCTAAAGTGAGACTTGCATATTTGAGTGTTTTTAAAATATGTAATGAGGCTTGTAGAGTGCATTTTTGCCCTACTTGCATTGTTTTGCAATTTTTAAGCATGTAAATGCACTCCAAGAGTGCGATTTGCACTTCCAACCAATGGATTTTATATGTAAAGTGTTTTGGAGAATCCAATTTTGCATTTAAAACTCATTTAATCACCCTCTAAGACCCCGTTTTTGCACTCCAAAGCCAAAAACATTGAAACACATTGCATGTATTACATTTTAAAAGTATATATGTAATAAGGTCTTGAGAGTGCAATTTGCACTTCAAGTCATCATATGAATATATTTTAAACATGTAAATTCATCCATAGACCCCAATTTAGCACTCCAACACATGCATATGCAATTGGTGACTATGATTTTGTACCTTGAAGCCAAAAATGACTCAAATACATACATTTTTAAGACACATTTTTGCTAAAAATGCCTAAAATTTTGGGTTTTTCATTCACTTTTTTGCATTTTGGAGACACTTTTTTGCATTTGAATCCATATATTATCATTTAGGAAAGATTTTTTTGCATTCACAAGCCAAAAATAACCAATATATATGCATTTTTTGCCACATTTTTGTAAAAATGACCTAGAGTTTTGCATGAAAACGACACATTTTTATTAAAAACACTCAAAAAATGGCATTTCCAATCCATATGTTTGGATCGATAGAGGCTATTTTTCAATTTTAATGCATATTATTGCCTTTGGAGATCATTTTTTTTTCATTCCCATGACAAAAATGACTCATACACTGGCTTTCTATACCACATTTTTATAAAAATAGGTTTTACTCAGAGATTTTGCTGAAAATGATCCATGCATTGGTGATCTTTGACCATGTTTTTGAGGATTTCTATGAAAAATAACCATTGCACATTGATGATCATCACTTGAAAGATTGAAGAAGTCAATGTTATTGTTTGAGAACCTAGATTTGGAGGAGAATTGGTCTTCAAGTCTATGATTCTTTCTATTTTGGCTCATTGATCTTCAAGTAAGTGGACATTTTCAATATTGTTCATCAATTTGTGCTTATCTTGCTATTCTATTGCATATTTTATCTTGATGTTTGTTGCGCCACTTTCAGTTCTCTAACCGATTAGCAAAAGTGAGTTATTGTGTTTAAATGAAGAGAGCGAAGTCTTGGTTTTGTTTGAGTCTAGGTCTAAGACCTTTTAGGTTAGGTGAGTTTCTATTAGACTTTCCCTTTTCTCCCTCCCCTCATTTCTAGTCGTGTGGTTTTTCATTTTGTCGAGTGATCTTATGGGTAGGTTAGTGCCTAGTTTGATAGAGATTCATTTTACTCATTCAAAGACCAACTACAAGCTATATCTATTTACAGCTTATCACTATTTGAAAAACTGATGCTAGCAGAAATTTGGAAATCATCTTCTCCTCAACGAGTTTCCTACGCATGAAGATGATTTCCCATGAAGAGCACTAAATGATGCACGCATGTAAAAAATATACAAATAACAAGGCATCATGTAGACAATCAATGTTTCATCTATGATTATGACTTTAGAAAATGGTTTAGATTCATTGTAGTCCTCGTAATCACCCTCAGCGGAAAACTTAAAACTGACTTCTCCTTGGTAGGTTTTCAACCCATGAAGTTGGTTTTTTGAAAAGGCATTTTGGAATGAAAAGGAATGTCAAGTGGTCCTCAAAAAGACCTTTGCACCTCATTTATACATTTTTGACTTCAAGAGGGGTGATTGTCCAAAGTTTGACTAAGAAAGGAAACATTAACGGAGAAGTGAAAACTATCTTCTCCTCGGCAGGTTTTCAACCCATGAGGATCATTTTCCAAATTCCAAAGAAAATCAAGTTAATGATTAGATTGGAGTTGCAAGTCATGTTTAGAATATCTTAAATTGATCATAAAGAGAACCTAAATACTACAGAAAGAAAGAAATAATCAAGATCTAACTTGGCGGACATTCTCCCATAGAGTGCCCTAATGGTAACTTCTTGGAACTTAAAGGAAAATGAGAAAGTATGTTATGGAAACATAGAAATTTACCATTGAGCTCAACAAAATAGTGAAAAGACCTCTAGATGTTCATTAAGCATTTGCATTTACTATGGTATCTCCTTAAATTCATTCATGTGGCATGAATTCTGAAGATCAACAGATGAATTGAGGCTCCCATATATAGAAACATAACAGTTGAATGAACTATTGCTCTTTCTTTGAACTATTATTCTATTAATGTGCATAAGCTTTTTGAAAGGCTAGTGATTGTTGCATTAGCCATTCCTTTCATTCTCTCAATTTTAATCTTGTCCTCAAAATCATGGAAACCAAATTCATGAGTTTTGAAAGATTGACCGGGATCAAATCTCAATTATAGAATTTCACAAACACTTCTCTTCACTTCTACGACATGGAGGATTTTCAAAAGAGAGTAAAGTCTAAGAAGATTCACCCCATCACTAAGAAACTCTGAGGATGCGAGTTGGTCGAAGTCACTAGTTTTACAGTTGCACTTCAGGCCCCAAAGCTAATCTATGAATGCATACATCATTACAACCTAGAGGCAAGGCAGATTGTGCTACCTAATGACATAGTGTTGATTTCAATTGACAGGAAAACTATAGTCAATTGCCTCCATGTGCCAGAACAGGAAGAATTCTCCGACTTGACTTTTGAGGGAGTCGTCTCTAAGTTCTCTGCAAAGAAGATGACCTGGAGGAAAGAAATCATGTAGACATGGTTCCAAAAACCATAGAGTGCTAAGCACAAAGTTCCTAAAACCTTTTTTGGGACCAACCTCAAACTAGAGATTATTGATATTTTGGTTCTCCTACATAGGTTGAAAGGTGAAGTAGAAGATTTAAATTTCATTGAGCAATATTTCTTTTTAGTACAAGTTATTTTCTCTAACACTCAATACATTGATTGGGTGCATGAGGTAAGCAAACTTTTGTCCAATGCTCTTCGTGCAGCCAAGTTTTATAATACATTCTATATGTCCTCTTTCCTCATCTATATGTTGGCTTCATTGCAATTATGGCCAGGCCTCCCAAGAATTGAGAATTTTCCAAATGATGTGAAATCTTATGAGTTTTATCCATGCTTACAGTTACAAAATAGTTATGCAAAATATGTGAAAGTAAATGATGCATCTACCATGAAGATTTATAGGGAGCTTCAGGAATGTCTGGAAAGGTAATTCAGTCCTGAAGCCATGGCCACCATTAGCCAGTTTGGGAGTTATTTCATTAAATTCTCATCTTTCTCTTATTTGTGTCTCATAGCTTTCGACAAATTCCCCTTGAAGCTACCAAGGTATCCCAGTGACATGCCCATGCTGATCAAGATTGTACGGCAAGCCATTCAAGTGAACATCTTGAGTGGGAGATTGAAGAAGAAAGGATATGCATTCCCAATGAAGGTGGGGGTTTTTAGCTATGAAACTCATTCTAATGTAGAGAATATATTGAAGGTATTTGAGATGAAGTATAAGTTGGACATATATGAAGTCTTAAGGCCCATGTTTGACCCAAATGGGTATGCTAGAGATGTTTCGAAAATAGGAAGTGTGATAAAACATATCACTACCATTGAGGATTATTGGGCTGACTACAAGGATGAGTTTGGAGTCATGATCAAGTCTTCAGCAGATTAATAGTTGATCGGGTGAAGATGTATAAAGTTAACATTGATGTAGAAGGGGTGGAAGACAATGGCTAGAATATGCATACCAACACTAACTTAACCAAGCTCAAAGGCACTCTAATAAGCTCAGAGCCTTATGAAGACACTGGGGAAGAGATAGATATAATGATGGCTCAAATCTACAAGAGGACCAAAAAATGAGTCAAATAGACTACAACTTGGAGAAGTCAGAGAAAAGGCACATCTGTTCAAGCTTCCCCAAAAGTTGCAGTGGATTCCTCTTCCTAGGATGGTACATCAGGAGCAACCTTGTCTATTACTCAAGGGCCAGCACAACCATCTAGTGGAGGTGATAAACCTCCTAAAAAGAGCATTCCTCTTGCCAAAACTTGTCAAGACAATTCTCTACCAGTAATAGAAACTACAACAGAAGTTGAGAAGAAGAAGGTGAAGGAATTAAAAGATGGTATAGTCATAGTGGCTCTCTCACCCCATAGCAGTCGGATCCCATCTGTGAGTGTTGAATTACTCCTACCAAGTAGTCCCCAAGTATAAGTGGTGGATCTTGGAGATGGTAGAAGTAGTGAAAGTGAGTCTACTAAGTCTAATGAAGCAATAAAGAAGACTATGAAAGTAGAGAAAAGCCCTGAATCTTCAAAGATCATTTCACAGGTCTTAAAGAATCCTTTCTCTTTGGCTACAAAGACATCAACTCCGATCAAAAGAAATATGTTTAGTATAGACACACTCAGGACTACATCCAAGGTGAAATGCACATAATCATGGTTAGAAGGCACCTTGGACAAGAAGAGGAAAAGAAAATAAGAGGGAGTACCCAACAAAGAAACTTTATCCTTGGCTATCCATTCTGGATCAACATTGAGTAAAGTCAAGAAGCAGAAGACCCTGACAATTCTTGGGCAAGATCCTGACATAGGGCATTTGACTATGGAAATTGCTAAGTCCACTAAAGAAGGGAGGATTGAAGACATATTTGTGGATGATTTTGCCTTCCATTTTGTGGATCTCCAAGAAGTTAGACATGACACCAACGTGGGCCTATGGAAGTCAACAAATGATGTGATGGAGGGACAACTCGAAAGCCTTAAGCTAGAAAAAGTTAGAATGAAGGCAGAGATTCATGAGCTTAATAGCTTCATCGAGCACTTAGTCACCCCATTAGCAAGCATCTCAGGAATGTCAATCACCAGTGATCCTACTACTACTGACACTCAGGTTGTCATCTCCTAGTTATAACAAGATCAACACTTTGAACAAATATGTAGAGAGTGGACCAAAAAACTTAAGTCTAAGGAACTTGTAATCATAGATCAAATCAGCAATGTAGTACTGAGGCTTGAAATAGAGAAGGATAACATCTCAACTAATCGAGCTACCCTGGCAGCAAAGAAAGCTAAGAGTGAAGATTGAATTTCCTTATTAAAAATGATCATACAAATGATCAAGACTAAGGAAGTTGTGGAGGAAAAGATTCTACCTAAGGGAGATGAACCCTTATTTGAATGGCTACAGAGCATGCAATTCAAATCCGAAATGATCCTAGCAGTAGAAGAAGGGTTTAAGGAAATAGAGGTCAAAGTTAAGAAAGATTAGGATAGAGACCAGGAGCTACTAAGAGGCCTGCATATGGATTCCCAAGCTAGTGGACAAGGCAAAGGGATAGCTAGAGTTGTTGTCATGCAAAATAATTTCTCCAATTATCTAGATAGTTTAACAAAGAAGTCTTATGGTCACTAGAACATGGTATCAGAACTTCAAAAAGTTGGCAGGTGTGTACACGTGGCTATGGAGGAGATACAAGAGTGAATGAGTGTCATCAAAGATCTAGCCAGAGAGCATTCCAAGTGGTTGTTAAGGTACACTAACATTCATGTCCATAGACATGATTCATTATTTTTGCCAAAGCCTATAGGGCAAAGTCAAAAAAAGGAAAGAAGGCGAAGTGGTTTTTATCCTGCCTTTTCATATTTTTATGTAATGATTGTAACTGGCAATTGGCTCCTTGGCATTTGTTAATTTTGAGGAGACGAACTGATTTAAATTCCATTTTGTAACGGTCATCTCGAGATCCTATATGTATCTAATTGAAAGATTAATAGCTTGGTCGATGAATTTTTGGTGTGAAATACTTGATGTTGCGAGACAATTTGAGGGTATTTTGTGTCAATTATTTTTTGTTCCATTTCATTTTTGTATTAGTTTTATCTTTTCTATTTTGGTCTAAGTTGAAACAAAGGAATGAACAAAGTTTTATTCCCCTTTTTTGAAACAGTGGATTGAAGATAATAGTATTGTTATTGGAAGTTCAAGAGAGATCCCTTTCCATACTTTTCTTTCAAGTTAGTCTTTTCCTTTCCTAGAGATAGAATCCCACTGATATCAGTTTAGTTGTAGATAGCATTTATCACAGAAATATTAAACTATGCACTTTCATAAGATGTGTGAATCCATAAACTTGACTAATCCTAAAATTCAAATCCTCACCTAAGTTAGTTCATATTTAGGCCTAACTTGGTTCACCTTTCATGTTCTTGGGTTATGAACATACCCCATTTTTAGAGTTAGAAACAAATATAATTCATTGCAAATTTCAAATACAAAAGGGAGTTGTATGTAAGAATACAGAGGGAAGTTAAACACTTTGTAACAACATTCCAATTGTTTTAATCAGTTGTTGTTCACAAACATTGGGCATCCAAAGAGTAAAGAGAAAGAACAATTTGTTTACCAACAATGTTGTACACTTTTCCATAGATATGTCATGAAAAGTGCATTTTTCATTTAAATATGATTAAAACTCTCATTTTCATACTTTTTGATTTTCCCCAAACTCCAAATTTGAATTTACCCTTTAAAGTAGCTTTCCTCTTGGCATGTTTGAGTCTAAAACCAAAGGTACATGCTTCTTTTGTGCTTGTTTTTGTTGTTTTTTTTCTCATTTTTCTTTTTTTGGAAGAAGTTGCAAGTTATTTCCCAAGGACTTGAGCACATTTCACTACACTTAACCATTTCATCATTTCATGCAAGTGTGCCATTTCATTCTACTTTCATCATTACATGTCATAGCACACTGCATCTCATTCTCCATATGTGATTACATGTAAACTCACCCTACATCTACATTTACATGTAATCTCATCCTTCGTTCCCATTTACATACATTTTCATCTTCGAAACCTAAATTCATGTTCATTTTATATGTAATTCACTTTACGCATGATGACATCCAAAGAAATTTTTTTTTACTAAAGGTCTCACTTTTAAAGTCAAAAGTTATCATTTGCACGCATTCTCATGTGCCTAGCTTTCATCCCTCAAGGCATCTTTATAAGAACTCATAATTTTATCACACACAGTTATATGCCATCCATCTTCCTAATTTATATGTTAACCCTTTGCATATACTTTCCATATCACATCCAATTCATTGTAGATGTTCCATGAGTATCTAATCAGTACTCCACATATATCATTCCTTAGAGATCCATTTTGCCAATATTTTCATGGAGTCAGAATCCATATCTTCCAATGATGGATTCAATTCCATTGAAACTTTCATGTTGGAACAAGTCAAGATATGCTAGAATTTGTATAAATAATGAAGACATCTAGTAAAGAAGTTGTGCTTCAAATCAAAAAGTGGTAATTCATTTGGTCTCTATTTTCCCAATGATTGTTCGAGAACCTAAGTTTGTGTGGGAATGCACCAAGAACTTTGCTTCAAAAAAGAGAGTTAAAAGTGTTGGTGGAAATTTGTTAAGAGTTTACATCTATAAATCATCGAAAAGGTCTTCAAAGTGCCAGATACTCCATAATGTGTCAATCTACAAAGGAGAATTCATGACAAATCGAATGAGAAAAATCTTGATCACATCAAGTTTTCAAATGACAATGAACAATTCATCAAAGAGATTTAGAGGCTATCAAAAGATGCAACACCATGGTTATCAAAGTGAATGGAGTGACATAAAATATAGGAACTCCTGATCCTATAATCATCCAAGATAGCATCACCAAGTATAAGGCCCTTCAGAACAATCCCTAAGATTTTTTCATTTATCTTTCGTCTTTCTTCTCCTTCTTCAATGTTTGTAATTGAAGAGGATGTATTATATAAAAATATGTAATTAAATGTAATTCAATAATTTCTCTTATTAGTTAGACCCGGTCAAAGTTGGTTGAGTTACTCCCACTTTTCCTCCACTTTTTTCTCAACTCCTTGGACTATTTAAAGGAGTGCCCTCTCAATCTAAAAATTATCTTTGTTGTATGCAAGAAAGCTTTTCCAAACTTGTGCAATCGTAACTTTGATTGTGTTGGCAAAAAAGTGAATAAAAGAAGCAATTGGATTCGAAGCTTTGAATGGAAGTGGTTGTGGTAATACATAGACTAGAAGTTTTGACTGTAGCTTGTGTTACCATCTCAAATTCACAAAAATAGTTAGAATTTCTCTACTTCTGGATGTCTTTGCGCCCCAGTGGTAGAGGTTTATCTTATACAATAGAGATCATCTACTTTTGGAAGTCTTTGTGCCCCAATGGTAGTGTCTTTTCTTATAAATTAGACAAATAGGACTTAGATTCAAACTTATATGCTTTCAATTAGTCTTTGAGTTGGTGTTGGTTTATTGGTATCATTGTTTCCAGCTTCTAGATAGAAGTGTAGTTAGATATTTTATCTTGCCCATTACTCGTTCCGTGGGTAAGTGAATTCTTTCCTGAAAGTTAAGAGGAAAGAATATTGGTAACACCCCTTACAAAATCTCTCAACTTCTTGCTTACTTTGAGTTGATCCAAGGAACGATGAGAAGGGGGAGCCTTCCATTTAAAGTAGGAGAGACTTGGTCCATAACGATGTGGTTGGTCTACCAATTTTGCAACTAGATTTTCATAAAACTGTCAGTTGCAAAATATCTACCCAACATATTGTATATTACTTTTTTTTACTTTATTTTACATTGAATTTTTTTCTTGTGTATAAATAGACATTTCTTTAATATATAAAATATAGCAAACTCAATAAAAATTGAAATACACGCATGAAGAAAAAAGAATTGATTGACATGCATTTAACCTTGAAAAAATAAATGATTTTTTTTTTGGTGAAACATTATATTTATATTAATAATGACTGATTCAAAATAAATCATAATTATATAAAACATAAATTAAATTTCATAAAAGATAAATCAAACTAAAATTATATAAACATGTTTTCTTTAAAACCAATAAAAATTGACATATGCAAATTTTTATAAAAACTTATGATTAATATTTATTTAACTTCTAAAAAAATCAAATTAAAATTATGTATAACATAAATTGAATTTCAAAAAAGTGTTTGGCTTCCAAATAAAAATTAAATTTAAATTATATAAAGCATACATTAAACTTTACAAATGAAAAACCAAATTATAATTGCATAAGCTTAGATATAATTTTACAAAGAAAAAACAAACCAAAATCAAATAAACATGCACTTAACTTTGGAATGAAAGGAAAATTTTAGAAACTTTTAGTAGGATTGACAATAGTCAAATGAAAGTTATATTTCTAATAATTGGCTTTTTACGTCACCAAAAAATCCTAAAACCAATAAGGTGTTACAAATTTTATGTCAAAAAAATAAATTATGGGAGCAAAGCTCCCACATGACTCAAAAAAAAATTTCCTAAAGTTTTTTTTTTTAATCCATTGTTTAAAATAGCTTTCTATTTTTATTTTTAACTTTATTTTTGTTATAGCCAATGTAAGTTGGATAAGAGATCAATATTTCTAGAGAGAAGTTAGTAGAAATACTAATGTTTGTCAAAAGATTTTCTTAGTTTTTTTTTATGAATAGTCATTTTCTATTAATAAAATATACTAAGAATACAATTCACAAAAAAGGGGCCGGGGGATACAAGATCACCCCGCAAAAGAGTTCACATGACCGAAGTCGGACTTAACAACACGGCTTCAGCCGGAAACAGCAACTATTCATCAAAAAAAAAAAGAATAAACCTCCTCAAGCTACCAAGGCAGTGTCAGCCGAAGGAGGAGGATCATCTCTATCAGGAAATTCCCATGTATCAGTGGGATTGTGGGGTGGACTGGGAACAGTCCAACCATCATCAGCAACAGCAAGATTAGGGGCAGCCTCTGCTTCCTTAACCTCTGGCCGCAGAGGAGAAATCGCCAAAGCCAAGCGAAAAAATTTCTCAGAATGCGCCTGCCAAGGCCCAGGAGGCGGAGCCGGGGACCAGCCAGAACCACCACGGGGTGGGGAAGCAGAGCGGCGCCTCCATCTGCCATCACCACCACTAGGAGAGCGGTGGCGGGAAGCTTGGGAGCGCGACATGTGTGAGTGGCGGCCTGAGGAGTGGCAGCGAGAACGGCGGCCACAAGGCGTAGAGGCATCGGCCGAGGCATCCAGAGGAACTCTGGCAATGGTACAAGGAGCATTGCCCTAATGATTTAACAATTCCTGTAAGTGAGTAACTTCTAGGGCAACTTTATTAGCTTGCACCTGGATCTACATAATCACATTGTTACAAATGCATACTTTAATGTACATAGCAATGTTAACATCCAAAAAGCTATGAGTGAATATAACAACATTCCTATCTTTCCACAGAGAAAACAAAATTTTCATCCTAAAGGTATGCCAAATCTGAGTGAATTTTTGAGAAATTTTGGGGGAATCACCCAACAGGATCATGTGCCATGAAAATGGTTCGGGCCTGAAAGGCTTGAAAAAATCATGAATCCAGTGCCAATAATTTTGAGCACGCTTACAAAACTATAAAATATGCAAAAAGGACTCAGGTTGACCACAGAAGGGGCATATGGGATCAGGAACCCCAATGTGCTTGAGCTGAGGCCCCAGGGGAAGACCTTGGAAGGCAAGGCACCAAGAAAAATGGGCAATCTTGGGTTCAGTAATAGCACTCCAAATGGTGTCAAAATATTTTCTCCATTGAGAGAGCGAAGATTGCAAATGCCACCGCTGGTTAAGCGTGTCAACCATCGAAAGATGAGGCGAGAGCCATCGGTACCCCAAACTAGGCTTATAATTGGAAAATGGAGTGGCAGGATACCAGTTCCAATCATGCCACCAAGGTCGACCAGACTGAATCCCCACCTTATGAACTAGGTGCACACGTATGGAAGACAGCAGAAGGTCAAAAGTCTGTTGATCTGTACTGACAAGGCAGTACTAAACTTGCATATCTTCCCATGACCTAAAACTCATGGTGACTCTTGAAAAGAGATCCTTAGGAGTGTGGATGCAACGTTTGAAAAAATGCAGAGCACTGGCACCTTGAATCTTGGCGAGAGGATTACCTTGCAATGCAAACAAGGGAGACCACCAAATGTTTTGTTGATTCAAGGAAAGTCCATTGCGAAACTCATCTCTAGCCCAATGAAGCCACGGCTTAAGAGCTTCCCAGGCTTTCCAGATACTCTTAATAATAAATGAGCCCTGAATGGTCACTGGTTCACGAATGATGAGAAGGGTTTGAAAACCAATCCCCTTCCACACAGGCCTATTAACAGGGAAGCCGGAAGAAATGCAATGCCTTACCAGAATCTTCCAGGCTTCGTCCCCAGAGGTAGCTCGGATAATCCATTTTGCACAGAGAGTGAGGCCTTGTTTTCGAGTGGAAAGCAGGCCAAGACCACCAGACTCCCTTGGGAGACAACAAAAATCCCAAGCAACTCTGTGAAAACCATGATGGTTAGAACCAGAAGCCCAAAGAAAATCTCTGAGCAAACATTCCAGCTTGAGATAGGAAGCTTTGGATGGCGCCCAACAGGAAGAATAGTAGACATGGGTGGCGGCTAGAATCTTAGAACAAATTTGGAATTTACCAGCAAGAGAAAGCAGCTTGGTGATCCAATAGTCGAGCTTTTTGCTAATCTTGGCAAGCATAGCATTCCAAAGCTCCATAGGAGAGGCCTGGAAGGCAAAGGGAATGCCAAGAAAGCGGAAGATTTTTCTGTGAGTAACCCATTTCCACTGGAATTGGCTGAGCCAAGGTGGAGCTGGCAAAAAGACTGGCGGTAATAGAGTTTTTTATGCCATTGGATGGCAGAGCTAGAGGCTTGACAAAAGGTGTCCAGACAATTTAAAGCATTTTTTATATTTTCTTCATCCTCAAGAAGCGTAAGAAAGGAATCATCAGCAAAATGACCATTGACTAACTGGGAGGAAGAATTAGGCAAGGAAATGCCATGAACCAGTCCTAAAGACACAGAATGAGCTAACAAATAGCCAAAACCTTCAGTAGCAAGGGCATAAAACGCTGGAGCTAGAGGGAAACCTTGCCTAATTGAACAAAAAAGTCCAAAAGCATCAGATTGTGAATTATTGATGGTAATGCAAGCATTAGCATCACCAAAGAGCATCTCCACGGACTGAAGAAAATTGGGGCCAAAACCTAGAGCCTGAAGCATAGCCAAGATGAAGGGACATTCAATGCAATCATAAGCTTTAGCAAAATCAATTTTTAAAAAGATAACCTGCTGCTTGGACTTGCGAGCCCATTCCATACCTTCCCAGATAGCAATGATGTTGTTTTACATAACATCAACTACATAAACTCAAATATCTAGAAAAAAGTGAAATTATCAATTCTACCTTAAAATTGGTAGTAGTGATAGTAACTTATCATAGATGAATGTAAGCTATTTATACAAGTATATATTTAGAAAACATGTCTTACATAGTTAGGGTGACGGTTGATGAGACATGATAAAAAGAAAATTAAACTATTCATTAAATATGCCTCATCATATCCTACGCGACGTCCAATTTGAAAATCCATTAATTGATGGCACGCCTTTTGAACTTACAGTCATCCTTCCATAAGAAAAATACCAAATTCCCCAAATAAAGAAAAAATACTCACGGTATCTTATGCATATTTTAGCATTCTTATTAGAAGACTCAAGTTGTTCCTTAACTAATATTAGAAATAGTTACCAACTTACAAGGAATTGTGATTGAAATTATTGTAGCCCAACTGAAATAATTATAAAGTGATTGATATCTACACCCGAATCTCCTATTCTTATGAAGAATGTTTGGAAAAACTGTAGTTTGGGCTAAACTTTGGTAGCCTTGTGCAATGTTTAGAAACTCAGAGACATTGGTTATTCTATTTTAAAGATTTCTCCTATTTATTAGCAATAAAAATATTTTCCAATCTCTGAATCTGGCTCATACTGGGTTTTGCCAATGTTACAAACAAAAGCAGATGCTTTGGATCACGTACAAATTATGTATGAGGTAGGTAATTGTAGATGAGATATTGGATAATTGAAATGGGCTGAAAGTGTAAAGGGTTGGTTATATTAATCATATTGTCAGCATTGGAGTAAAGAATAGCTATCTTCTTGTTATCATTTCTATATATATATATATATATATATATATATATGTTATAATTCATATTATGCTCTTTTGGATAATTGATTATTGCAAAAAAAAAACACAGTTGGAAATTTGAATCCATAGGTGTAGTACAAATAGGCATTTGGTTATGTGAATATCTTGCTTGTTATTAGCTTGTGATCCCGTAATCGTTCCAAACAGCATTAATGATCCAAACTGAGCAATAAAGAGTATTCCAATGTATGCCTTGTATAGGAAATAAAAATAGGGTCCTTGTAACCAATCTCCAACTGCGAGTAAAATAACAAGCTATTAGCATAAAGGAGGAAAAGGTAGCCAATTAGAAAAGAGCACATCTTTTTGTATAAGGAGGATGTGGTGGGGTGTAACATGGAACGTTAACTTTTTTTTTGGGCATGCTTACAGATAAATTTTAATTCCACACAAAATAATTTTAGGACACCAATTTAATGTTTTAGGGGATATTGAAAGCTTTAGACATGTCCAGGCTTGTCTCTAGGATGTTTTTGCTCCACTTCCACAATTTATTTCCATAGCACTCATTTTAGATAGTAGCAAGCCATTGCTTAGCAGAAAATATCTTTTCAAAAAATTGTAGCATTATTATTAGAAATAATACAGTTCAAGACATACTTTTTTTTAGCAAGCATTGAATATATGCTTCCTCTAAAATAGACCATTGCATATTATCTAGCCTATTGGCACCAAAGGGTTAATAGTTTTACTATTTCATGTAGCACAAAGATTATAATAGACTTAGTTGCACCAAAAGATGCTAACATCTACGTAGATAAGTTATGAAATAAGCATCATTACCTAGCCCAAAGAAAGTCTGATAATGAATTGGTTTGGAGGGGCCTTGAATATTTTCTTTATAATTCACGTTGGTAGCTGGAGGCATCATTGTATTTTATCCCAACAACACTAGCATGTTGATGTGAGGAATCCATGTCATGGTTGGGAAGGATTTATGCAGCAACTAATTGACAATTTTATTTTTTGTATTCTTAGTTTTAGTCAACTACAATCTAATCAGATTATATTACATAGAAATAATTAGACAAGGATTTGTTTCAAATTATGAAACTAAATTATTAGATTAAATCTCCTCAAAGACCAAGCTTTGTGCCCACTCCTTGGTCAAATGATTGATCTAAAAACTAAGGTTTGTGCATATGGATTGTGCATCCAACATAACATCCAACACTATCCATTAGACCCATTTACTTAATCGACCAAGGACGTAAACTTGAAATGGTGTCTGCAAAGTATATGCTTTAAACCTCGTTAACTATCATTTTCTATCCTATGGAACTAAGAACATAAACACTTAATCTATATGTGAATGTAAGTAACCTTTAGCTAAATGATAGAAATGAAATACAAATAGGATTCTACACTGTATTCATTTGTTGCAGGAACAACTATTGGTTTTGTTACCAATAGCTGTAGAAGCAACAAAGATTTTATTTGATCGTAACACAAGAGAACCTAATTCTACCAACTAGGTTCATTCACCAAGTAGGTTCCCTTGGATAAGTGAACAACTACAGATATAAACTTCAAATACTAAAACACAATGGTAACAACTTATATTGCTATCAACTCATAGAATAGTATAAACTACAAGTGATAGTCTACATTTGAAAATGTTATTGCAATTACAAACTCCACTGAACCAATCAGGGTCTGTTTCAACAACTTTATTTAAAGCAACTACAAAAACTAACTTCCTAAGATCTAGCTTCAACAATGAGAACTTAGCAACACAATGAATTATTACATCATGGTACACATAATGGCTTTTGGATTTGAGCAGGAGTTGGTAGTTAGACTAACCCGATCTTTAGTAATTCATAAATATCAAGTAACCACATAACTGTACTATTGATGTCTTCGTATGCACTCCTTTCTTTGACTTATTCTTGCAACAAATTAATTAGTACACATGCAATAATTTGCAACACAAATTTACTCCATTAATTGATGATGGACATTTAATGTATATATGAATCCTTGCTCACAATGCAAAGTTGCAGGAACCTACCAATTAAAAGTAAGAAATGAAAATGGTATGCACATCTATAAATCACACATATATGATCCCATTTTCTATATAAATAAATTAACCATAGCAATATATCTTGGAAATCATATAGTGTTCTGAAACTCATAGAAAAGCAAGGTAGTTATAGGTTTATACAGGACATTATAGTAAAAATTATTTCACTCCCCCCAACTTAGAAGTTTCCTGGTCCTTTAGGCATAATGTAATTCCTGACCCTGTTTTTTGACCTAAAATCTTCTGCAATACAGATCATGCTTCTCCTTCTTTCCAACTCTAGTAATAACCCTTAGAATATTTAATCTTTTCGCAGGCCTATACCTTGGCAACCATCTTGTGTGCATTGACATATTCAATGATTCCTAACATTGGATGAATTATTAGAGGGGGCTATAACCTAAGTGGAATCCAGAAACCAACTCTAGCTTGTCCCAACATGACATACCACAATGCATGCCTACTTGCCATAATAAAATTTTGGAGAGAGTTTGGATCCTTAACCTATAAGTCACAGAGAAGTCTTATCCATCTTTGAATGATTGGTCTCTCTAATTCTTGTAACTCATTGGCTTGTATCTCACTGAATTCTAATTAAGTAGCTTCCATTAGAGGTTTTATAAGTTCCTCCCCTTTCTCAAAATTTGCAACTTTCAAAAAGTCATAATAATATGTTTGTGGATCCTTTTCCTCAAGCCTAAAATTCAATGGTTCTAATTCATCCGCATCTCTATATGGTTATCTTGATTTTCTCTTGTAATTTTATTCTAAATCTAGGATATAAATGCTCTCAATTGAATATCACCCACATACATCGAAGGATTTCATTCTCTATCATTAGGAATAGCTAAGTTGTGTTGTGCATATATAGTTCACATAGAAAATTCTCAATGGTTGCAGGAGACTGCTAGAAGGCATGATGAAATTCATGAGGAGTATTGAGGGAAGAATTAAGACCTTGAACGATTTGAGTCATATGATAATTTAACATCTGCTCCCTTAGGAACAGAATGTAGACTTAAGCTAGTGGTCTACATTTGAGAAGTTAAAGAATCAAATTAGTCAATTGAGTGACTTTTTCCTCCAAAACTGTAGTCTTGTCTTCTTGATCCAACAACTCCCTCTATTGATTATTAATAACTCATTGCATCCTCTTCTTTTCTTCTAACCACTAGCTTTCTCTGTTAAAAACTACTGGTATAAACTCATTCCTATTGCTAATGGTGTAGAGAGGTTAGGTGGAGGTATTGATCCTTGATTGTTAAAATCTACCCACTCAGAATCATTATTACCATTAGTTTCTTCAATGGGATTTTTAGCAATAGATTCACCCTTACATACCACAATGCCTCTTTCAAGGTTTTTAGGAGGTGGTTGTTGTGATGAAGAGCCTTCTTCCATTTGTTTTACATCTTGAACTAAAGTCTCCAACCCTTTACTAGCGATTTCCTTAAGAAATTTTTCAACAATATTTATCTTGATTGCAGGAAAACTTTCATCTAGACCTTGAGGATCATTAATTATAGGTTTTTTAGATTCACCTCTAGAAATAGAAACATCATCAATCTCATATTCAAATACAACTTGAGAGCTCTTCCCTTTCTTTCAGACCACAAAATTACCATGCCCTAAATCACTATCATTTTTTTCATCCTCTATGTAAACAAAATCCTCTTGGCACTAGCTAGGATTCTAAGGCAGACTTCTTGAATCTTTCCTTAACTCCTTTAATTGTTCACATTTAGGAATTGCTTCATCATTTTTAGGGGTATTGGTTTGAGCAATGTTATCTATAGGGGTGTCTCTAGGGACATAATTCTTAGAAATCCTCTCACTCCTCCTTATAGGTATTTCAATGGGGGTCTTAGACACCTTCTTCTATTTCTTTGAAGATCCTCCTTTAGCATGTGTTTTAGGAGTCTCCTTTTGAACTATCTTTTTCTTAATAGAAAGTGATGGAGTAACAACATTACCATGATCATCCCATGACTCTTGTGTATGACCTGGGTTAAGTTCTTCTTGTTCTTGGACTGGTTCACATTCAACCCTATGTACAAAAGACCTAGTTTTGTAGACTAGCCTTGAATTAAGGTGAAGTGTGGTTTTCTTGAATAGATTTTTCCTTTCCTTTTTCCTTTTTTAGATATGAATGGAAATTTCTCTACTATTTTCTTCTTTTTTCTCCTAGGTGAGGGTTCATCAAACACATTTTGCTCTATAATTTTTATAATGACAATTGTTGTAGCAACCCTTCTTCCTACTCCTGAACCCCTAGGTCCACTAAGTGTTAGAAAGAATTCATCCACCAACAAGAAATCATCCCAAGAGAAAGTAGATTTTTTTGTAATGCCCATTCTATCATCAATTTATTCAAACAATGATAGGAAACTAAGCTAGGCTTACCTTCCTGCACTTATACACCTCATTTCTTCAGCAAATTGAACAAGAATTGTGGAAGGTTGATAGATCTATTGTCATGCCTTAAATAACTAAGGATTTTGAAATAAACACCATGAAACCACTGATACCTTTCTTTGTATGTAATGTACTTCATGATATAAAGGGCACAATGATCATAGGGTTCTTATACAAAAACCTCCTCGTCCCTTGCTTCCTATCCATTTCCAATGGTCTATCTATGTGCAAGGTGAATTAGGCCCTCATTGTTTGTGGGTCCATATCTTCTTCAAAAACTTCCCCTTCCAATGGAAACCCTTAGACTTCTAAGCTTATCTTCAGACTATATTTGACCTTAAGCCTTTTTACCATAGCTACTCCATTACTCAAAGAATTCATAAATTGGAAAGAAACTTCATCATCCCAAGTAGTGAGCTTCTGAAAATACTAGAGCCAACCACGATTTTCAAACAACAAATGACAAACATAATCTTGGAGAATGATGTCATGAACTATAGGTTCATGTCGCATCAAACCACCCCCCATGGTTATACTAGGAAAATGCCAAAATTTCAACTTCCACACACTTCAGATAACAAATGCAAGATAAAGAAACAAATTCAAGATTTGTAGAGTAAATGCCTTTAGAGACAACTAAGAACAAAAGGTTTAAATATTTTCAAAAAATAACATGTTATATAATAATATCATGTCATCATTAAAC
Organism: Cupressus sempervirens; assembly: GCA_028749045.1. NCBI lineage: Eukaryota > Viridiplantae > Streptophyta > Pinopsida > Cupressales > Cupressaceae > Cupressus > Cupressus sempervirens. The sequence continues at coordinate 772,301,021 of CM053784.1, read as the reverse complement.
TTATACATTTCTCTCAAACTCCTATAAATGCAAGTTATATATGTACTTCCCAAAGAGGAAGGCAATGTTAAAATATTTAGAATAACTGAGAGTGGGGATGAGCCAGTTATCCAAGGTCCAGATGTACCAATTGAACAAACAAGTACTTAAAGAATTTTAGATCTTAGCTTTTCATTGCTCGGCCTCTTCTGTAAACTATTATAAATATTAATAGGTTGTCCATTATTTTATAAATAATAGACTTGTAGAATATAAACTTAAATCAATAATGCATCACAATAACATTCACACAAGTTTGACACAAGAATTTTACATAGAAACCCAATTTGGGAAAAAACATTAGCAATATCTCGCCAATTTTCACTCTTCTAAAGTGAGCCCTATTAGGATCCAACCTTGTTAAAGATTACAAAACACACTATTAAACGAGACCTTGTTAAAGGATTTAATCACCCTGTTAGGAGTGGCCTTGTTAGAGGACTTTAGAACATTCCATTAGAATGTCATCCAGTTAAAATATTTACATAGACTATTAGGTCCTTGTGACTGTTAAGTCAACCTTGATTAAAGGATTTCAAATACTGTTAACAATGGTTGGAAAGTAAGCAGCAAGTTTGATCGTTTTAGTATAACTCACTTTGCATGTTCAAATCTCTATTCAGTGCCCAATATTGATTCACTGTTTGACCTCCATTGTCATCTTCAATCTCACATTCACTTGGCAACCCTTCAATTCTTCTCAATTAAGCCTTCTGCATATTTTCCATTCAACAACATCAGTAACGAATCCAACTATTTGGAACTCCTTCACACACACATACATTGAAAGCTTGCCTTTGTACCTCTTTAAATAGGAAGCTCTAATTTTTTGTCTCTTAAGCAACACCATAGATCTTAGGGTTCACAATAAGATCCATTAGATACAATGTATCTAATCATCATTTTTCTTCTCTCTTCTTTTCTAGAAACTTCTCCTTGAATTTATCTCTTAGGTCATTTTCCTAATCCTCTCCTAGAATTAAATGATCCAACTCATTGATCTATATCTTCAAAAAATTTTCCATATCCCAAGAAATAAACTTGGTTGTAAATTATGATTTCTTGCAAACAATTAAAATGTTGTTCCTCAACCAACACTTAGTTTTGACACTCAATCATCACTAAATTGCTCGGTCACTATAGAACTTCTTACTCAACATCAACACTATCATTCGGTCGATACTAATGCTCGATCCACACTAACTTTTCTCAGAACTTACTATGGCTTGGTTGACACTAGAATCACTCGACATATACATCAAAATGTCTTGGTCTTTTACTCTATTACTTAGCCAAGCCTACACAAGTGACCTATCTCTACTTACATTGTCAACACTTGAACATTTCTATCTTCTCCTCTATAAACATGATTTAAACAATCACTTTGTCTTGTCAAATTCTAACTCATCAAAAGTCCATTTGTAGTTTCTTCTTCATAACTCAACCTTTCCTCTAGATGCTTTTGTTATGAACAACTTCTCAAATTCTCTACATCAATCAAATAGATATGACATTTAGATTAGATAGAAAATTGTCTCATCAATAGATTTGATGTCAATGACAACATAATAGTTATTCCAATTATAGTTTCCAACAATCTCCCTCTTTGGCATTGATGGAAACACATCAACACCTCAACAAAAGTATTTGCAGAAATACTTCAAGTTACCATACAATGAAAATTGTATAAACTACAAGTAACATTCTCAATGTATCAGATCTGTAAGAATTTGGTATTTCTCTAATACCATGAAATAATTTGGTGTAGCTCTGATACCATGTAAGAATTTTCCTTAGGCAATAATTCAATGCCAAGATATAGAAACACAAGAGAGATGAGAGATGATCAAATGAGAATGGATATCAGATAATTGGATGCATAAATTATAGAAATGCCTTATATATAAAGACAACTGATATGACTAGGAGTCAGCAAAGAGATAAGAATAACAACTAAGCACATGTCCACCAAGAGTGGATTATCCTCCATTGTGCATGAATGTACGTGCAATAATGAGAGGATAAGAATGCAAAGGTATATCTTGTAAAGAGATGTAATAGACAACATGTGCTCAATTGGAGTGCAAACAATTGTGTTGTCTACATGATAACTCATGTGAATATGAAAACTCCTAGGTGTCTACATGACAACTAATATGCTAATGCATTAACCTAAGTAAACTTAAGTAAAGTGTGATTATTAAATACTTAATTACACTAACACCTCCCCTTAAGTGCAACTTAGGGAAATGTACTTAAGCTCACAAAAGCTAGATAATAATGCAAGATGGGTCCCAACTACTAGGACATGTTAGGTACCCATGTACAATATGCAAGTGCAAATGATATGTAATGCAATCTCTCATAAAGTGGAGAAAGAGGAAAACCCACATGGGAAAAACCCTCCTCTAAAAAAAGAGAAAGAAATTAAGTAAGATACATGTATGGATGGAGTAATCAAGAACCCCCTATTATGACATACATCATGCATATACAATAGAGAATCCCTCCATAAGAAGGAAATACAGAGAAATGAAATCCCCCCTTAGTGAATGATCTCCTAATGATGAGTGCTTGAAGACAAAAGAGAATCCAATGCCTACAGACAACATTTCTCCCTTTAGGAAGAAGATACACCAAAGACAAATGCAAGAAGGCTTCCCATTGTGGATAGGAAGATGGAAGGGGAATCCATATGAAGTATGTTGTCTCTAAAGTCTGAAGATCTGTCACCATGTCCTTGAATAATGAAGATGTCACAAACCAATCAAGATCAAGTCCAATAGAAGAAGGTGACAAACAAGGAGCTAATGGCAACTACTCTATGTAAGAATGTGGATCAAACTCCAAAGATGAAGATGCCTCCTCAAAAGAAGAAGTAGGAAGAGAAACAAAGAAGCCCCCTCTCAAAGTAGAATCTACACCCATGAAATATACTCTTGGATCAATGTAGAAGCTGCACCATGAAAATTGAATGATATTTCTCCCTTGAGGAAGAAATGATGGCATGGGTGTACAAAATAATCCTCCCCAATCAATACGAAGAACTCTCAGAATGTAATTTTTCTTAGGAATCTGCAATACATGAGTATGATCAACCATGCAATTTGACATCTCAAGTGAAGTTTGAGATTAATGTAAAGCAATGTCCAAACACTCAAATGTCTTCTTTGAATTGAAAGGGATCTCGTACAAATGTTGTAAGAAAGTATCCACAATCATGTCAAACTCAAAAGAAAGATCAAGTGGAGAATCATGAGGGTTAGAGTGTTCCCTCACAACAACTAAAGAAGGACCATCCTCAATAAAGAGAAGATGCATATCATCAATAGTGTCTCCCATATCCTTAATGTATGACTCCACAAACAAACCTGCAATGTTTGTCAAGAAGTCATCCCAAGGAACTGAGTCTTGAAGATAATGAATATCTTGCTATACTAAATCATGTGAATCCACGACTGTATGAATACAAGAATCGTCACGAGAAACAATAGATGTAATATCAATAGGATAATTAGTAGTTGCAATTGGAGGTAAAAGATCTTTTGGGAATGGAGAAACATGTTGATCTCCATACATCTCCCAAAGATAGATCCAAATATCATAAAAATCAGTTGACTTCATGTCATCAAGTGAATCCATAACTTCCATATCCATATGTAAAAAGAGTGTACAACAAATGATTGTAACAGTATCACCATTGTATGAAAGTCCTTTCACATATGGTAATGCACTATGCTCACTAAGATAAGTGAGAACTAATTCACTCCATTTCTTATAGATTGTGTTGTCAAGGTAATTAAATATTCCTCATCCATGAAGTACTAATCAATGCAACCCCCCCACCCCCAAAAAAAAAGATGCTTTCACACTTAATACTAAGTGTGTAAAAATGAACTAAAGCGGACTTCTAATTTTGATGGTTACAACAACAAATATGAAGCTATATATGATTCAATAAGATAAGACACAATACCTCTTAAGGATCTAATTAGTTACAAGAGTCAAAATAGCCCAAAAAATGACCAAATGCTGAAAGTACTATGTCTGCTCAAATTTACTCCAAACTAATACCAGATCTAGAAAGTAGACAAAAAATTATGCACTTTCAAAAAAAATAGCACCTGAATATGTGTTCGTATGAGCCCGAACGAAGCCTCTAAATTTGTAAAAATTGGGATTGGCAATTTTTCAAAAAATTCAAAAACAAACATTACAAACAACCTGCACCAATGTGTAGATCATGAAATTCTACCCCAAAACAAAAATAATTGCTTGAAAAAAGGAGTCTGTATGAGGGAGATATGCTATTTGAAAATCACCTCTGTAATTACTTTTCCTAAATCACCATTGTCGCACCTTTGAAAATCAAATGACACTAGATTTCACCTCAGATGTCTGATTTTGATGAAACAAAAGTCAATTTGGGGGTTTTTTGACATTTTGAATGTGATACCAATATTTGATTTGCATCAGCAAGCTCCAATCTTGACCTGCAAAAAAAATCTCTCCAATGGCTATGCAACAAAACTCCTCTGGCTCTAATACCATGTAAGAATTTCGTATTTTTCTTATACCATGTAAGAATTTGGTATAGCTCTGATACCATATAAGAATTTTCCTAAGGCAATAATTCAACACCAAGATCTAAAAGCACAAGAGATAGCACAAGAGAAATGAGAGATGATCAAATGAGAATGGATATCAGATAATTGGATGCATACATTATAGAAGTGCCTTGAATATAAAGGCAACTGATATGACTAGGAGTCAACAAAGAGATAAGCATAACAACTAAGAACATGTCCACCAAAAGTGGATTATCCTCCATTGTGCATGAATGTGTGTGTAATAATGAGAGGATAAGAATGCAAAGGTGTATCGCATAAAGAGATGTACTAGACAACATGTGCTCAATTGGAGTGCAAACAATTGTGTCATCTACATGATAACTCATGTGAATATGAAAACTCCTAGGTGTCTACATGAAAACTCATATGCTAATGCATGAACGTAAGTAAACTTAAGTAAAGCATAATTAGTAAATACTTAATTACACCAACAAGGTCTTTGATTAATATCCTTAGTTTCATTCTAAATATCCTCTAATTAATTATTCCCTCTGACTTAGAATTTCTCTACCAGCATCCAACCTCTCCTTTCTTGAATGATCTCCCTCTTCGAAGATAATCTCTCCTTCTGTAATATTTATGCAATCTCTCCCTCTACAATCTTATCTTGCATAACTATAATATTGCAATCTCTCTCTCTAATATTTTCTACAATCTTATGTGATCTCTCCCTCTTTGACAAAAATGCCAAAGATGTTATATCTTTGCTTCATTTGCTTCATACATCTTGATTATGTAGATAATTGCATGTCAGGTATGAATTCTTCATCTATCACCTTCAAATGAATGATTTGTTATGCTTTTTTTCTTCTCCACTACTACCTTAGGAAATTTCTAAAGTAGAATTGTCTACATCAATGTGTAAGATAGTATGATCAACACATTTGATGCAATCCTTTTCTGTTGCTTAAGTGGTTTTATTTAGGGGAATTAGCCCCAGTTTACCTCTAAGATATTCATGAGCATCCTTAGGTAAATCTTTAGTGAATATGTCAGAAATTTTCTCCTTTGTGTTCAAATATTCCAATTTTACTTCTTTGTCTTGGACTAGCACTCTCAAGTAATGATACTTGATAGCAACGTTTTTAATCTTTGTGTGCATAATAGGCTTCTTTGATATATTAATAGCACTTGTGTTATCACAATAGATAACCACTAGATCAATGATTTCTTCCTTCATAGCTTTCAACAATTATTTGATGCAAATGATATTTGAACAATTTATTGTTGCTGTCATATATTCAGCTTCAGCTATTGATTGGGAAATGCAATTCTTCTTCTTGCTTGTCCATGAGACTAGTTTCTTTCCTAGAAAGAATGTACCACCACTTGTGCTTTTCCTTTCATCAACATTTCCTACCCAATCAAAATTATTAAATACCTTTATAGTTCAAACTTATCATTCTTCTTGTAATATAATCCATAGTCTTTTGTTCCTTTCAGATATCTCAGTATTCTATTTACTATCATCGTATGATTTTCCTTAGGATTTGCTGAAAATATACAAACTATCCCAAAAGCTAATGCAATATCTTGTCTTCTATGAACAGCATATTGTAGTTTACCAATCATTGATTTGTATTGTTTCTAGTTAACATTAGTAGAATTATCATTCTTAGATAGTTTGTGTCTAGTAAGCATAGGTGTACCCACTGGTTTGGAGTCTTCCATCCCAAAAAAATTGGTATCTTCTTGATATTTTGGACTGACTAATGAAAATACCTTACTTCATTTGATATACTTGTAATCCAACAAATAATTTGATCTCTTCAAACATTGACATTTCAAATTCCTTCATTTTGCTAGAAAAATTTTTGCGTAATATTTCCTTTCCTCCAAATATAATATCATCGACAAAAAATTTAGATAACAGTATATCATTATTCTTTCTAGTCTTCAAATATAGGTTGATGTTATCATTTGTCCTTGCAAAACCAATCTTCACCAAATAATTATGCAATCTTTCATAGCATGCTTTAGGGTCTTGTTTCAAACCATATAAAGCCTTGTGTAATTTGTATACCATGTTCTTCTTGTCAAGATCCACAAATCCTTCAAGTTGTTCTATGTATATTCTTCTTCTAGTATTCCATTCATAAATGTAGATTTGACATCCATTTGATATACCTTGAATCCTTTATAAGCAAAATATGCAATCAGTGTTCTTACTCCTTCTAATCTTGCTATAAAGGAACATGTTTCCCCATAGTCAACGCCTTCCTCTTGTGCATATCCTTCGTATACTAATCTATCTTTATTCCTTTTGACTTCACCTTTCCCATTCATCTTGTTCCTAGATACCTACTTTGTTCCAATAATACTTTGGTCTTTAGGTCTGGATACTAGAGACCATGTTTTGTTCTTTTCAATATGTTCTATCTCTTCACTCATAGCATGTATCCAATCTTCATTCTCCAAAGCATCTTTCATAGATTTGGGCTCAAACTCACAAAGTAAGCATGTATCACTGATGAGTCTTTTTCTTGTCATAACAACAGACTCTTTATCTCCAATGATTTTTTTCGGGTGCATGGTGTCTTCTTAAAAAATTTTCCAACATAGGCTCTTTCCTTCTTTGTTCTTCAACAAGTTCATCTTGAAAAATAATTTTAGGCTCATCATTTCTTCCTTTTTCAGGTTTTGGTTCAAGTTCTGCATGCTTGTTGTTTAGCTTCCTTTGTCTATGACTCAACGTCATCTATCTGTTGCTCGGCACCCAAACCTTGATTTATTTTTTAGGTGGAGTTTCTGGAGCACTATCATTCACATATATGAATGAACTATAATTGTTATCTTCTACCTTACATTCAACTTCATTTTTTGATGTGTGTTCATCAATTTTCACATTTTCACTTTCCACAACTTTGTTAGTGTTAGAGTTCAAACATTTATAAGCTTTACTCTTGGTAGAATATCCTAGGAATAATCCTTCATCACTTTTAGCATCAAGTTTTCCATTCCTATTGTCTATAAGTATGTGACATTTTCTTCCAAAAACTTTGAAATATTTCACATTAGGTGCATGACCATACCACAATTCAAAATGTGTAGATTTTTACCTTTCTTAACTTGCACTCTATTCAAAGTATAAATAGTTGTACTTACAACTTCTCTCCAATATTTTTGTGGCACATTCTTCTTCATCGTATTTGTTCTAGCACAATTCATAATTAATATATTCCTTCTTTTAGTTATTCCATTATACGGAGGGGTCCTAGGTGCAGACATCTGCCTTTTGATTCCTCTGTCATTACAGAATATGTTGAACTCATTGGAAATGAATTCACCACCTCTATCAGATCTCATACTCTTCCCTGTCTCCTTTTCAACTCTTGTCAAATACCACTTAAACAACTAAAAAGCGTCATATTTTTCTTTGAGAAACATCACAATTATCATTCTAGAGTAGTCATCAGTAAATGGAATGAAATATTTGTCACCATAGTAGCTTTGAACTCCAGTAGATCCACATGAATCGGTATGAACCAATTCCAAAATGTCATTAGGTGAATATGTTTCACTCTTGAAACTAGACTTTGTCATTTTTCCCAATTGACGTCGTTTACATAGTATTTTTAGGTTTCTTTAGTTTGGACAATCCTCTTACTCTTCTCATTTTACTAATGCTAACCAAATTGTCAAATTTTACATGACATAACCTTTTGTCCCATAACCAAATATCTTCATGTTGTGCAAACAAACATGTCTTATCAAATAAATCTAGGTAGAACAAGTTACCTCTTGTTTGGTCACCACTTCCAATTATTTTACCATCAACATAAAATATTTTGGTCTTTATGTGATGAAATTAAACTCTATAACCTAATTTGTTTAACTATGAAACACTCAATAGATTATAGTTAAATCCTTCAATCCAGTAAACATTCTCACATTTAATTTTATCAGCTAGTTGAATTGTCCCTTTACCTTTCACAAGACATGAAACATCATTGCCAATTTAACAGAACCACCTTTGTATGGTCCAATGTCCTCAAATTTACTTCTATCACAAGTCGTGTGATTAGAACAACCACTATCAATTATCCATCTCTCACCTTTTTTAACATAAGAGATTAAAGAATTTTTCTCATTTTCATCAAAATCTTATTTCATAGAAACATAGACTACCTCTTCATCATTACTTTTAGATTCTGAATCAGTTTCTTCTTCAACAATATAACAATATTTATTACTTTTTTCTTTGTAGTCCTTGTTCTTCTTGAAGTATCAGTCATCTCCCCTTCCTTTGTACTTGCTTTCTTTTCTTTCGTCCTTGTCTTCTTTGTTAGGATACCTTGCAGCTATATGACCAACTTTGTTGCATGAAAAATTGATATTGGGAAGTTTACCTTTGTATTTTCCTTTTCCTCTTCCAAATCTCCTAGCTATCAGTGCCTCAAGTTCATCAATTTCATCATTAGAAATATCACTATCAATTTTCACATGTTTTCCTGTTCCTTTCTTGCTAAGAACCAATTGTGATTTAAAAGAAAATTCAATAGTAGTAGGGGTGTAATTATCAAAATTTGACATCTCAAATGCAGTTTTCCTACCAATTACACCTTCTAGAGTTAGGTTATTACCTGGTGTACATCTTAGTTCTTGTATTGAAAAAACCCTAATAGCATAAATAGGAAGTAGAGGTATCAATACCTTTCTAATTATTGTTTCATCTTCAATATTCCATTAGCTCCTCTAATAGCATTGACAACTTCTTTGATTCTTGTACAATATTGCACTATGTTCTCACTTTCTATCATTTTCATCTTATCAAACTTACCTCTCAAGCTTTCTGATTTTGATCTCAAGAAATTGTCATCTCCTTCATAGATGGTCTTCAATTTATCCCACATTTCCTTTGAATTCTTGCATCCCTTTAGGTCATCAAGCTCAACGTAGCTTAGGGCTGAATCAATTTCTAGCATTCATTGATTGTGTTCTTGCTTTTCTTTCAATTGTTGAGAAGTTAAAGGGACTATTGTTATGTCCACATATGCATTGTCCAGAAACTCCAATGCAGCATCACTAATAATCTCATCAACTTTTCCTATGTAGGAAAGTTGTCTTTTTTCAACTTTGGTACCTCTCTCTTGTACGCCATGATCTTTAGCTTTAAGTACCTTCGAACTCTTCTTTACAAGAACCAACACTGTAATACCAATTGTTAAAATATTTAGAATAACTAAGAGGGTGGGTGAATCAGTTATTCAAGGTCCAGATGTACCAATTGAACAAACAAGCACTTAAACAATTTTAAATCTTATCTTTTCATTGCTCAACCTCTACTATAAACTATTACCAACATTAATAGACTATCCACTATTTTATAAGTAATAGACTTGTAGAAAGTAAACTTAAATCAATAAAGCATCACAATAACATTCACACATGTTTGACACAAGGATTTTATGTGGAAACCCAATTTGGGAAAAACCACCAGCAACATGTCACCAATTTCACTCTTTTGAAGTGAGCCCTGTTAGGAGCCAACCTTATTAAAGGTTACAATACACACTATTGAATGTGACCTTGTTAAAGGATTTAATCGCCCTGTTAGGAGTGGCCTTGTTAGAGGACTTTAGAACATTCCATTAGAATGTCACCCAGTTAAAGGATTTACATAGACTGTTAGGTCCTTATGATTGTTAGGTCAACCTTGATTAAAGGATTTAATATAAATTTTACAATGGTTAGAAAGTAAGCAATAGGTTTGATCTATTTAGTATAACTCACTTTTCATTTTTATATCTTTGTTTAGCTCCCAATACTGATTCTCTATCTGGTCTCCATTGCCATCTTCAATCTTAGATTCTATTAGCAACCCTTCAAGCAAACACCCTTCAATTATTCTCAATTAAACCTTTTTCTCATATTTGCTAGTCAATAACATCAGTAACAGCTCCAATTTTCTATGATTTCTTCACATGCACATACATTGAAGTTCACCTATGTACCTCTTTAAATAGGTAGTTCTGATCTTTTTCCACTTAATCAACACCATATATCATAGGGTTCACAATTCGATCTAATAGATACAACATATTTAATCACCATTTTGTTTCTCTCTTCTTTTCTAGAAACTTCTCCTTGAATTTATCTCTTGGGTAATTTACCTAATCCTTTCCTAGAATTGAATTATCCAACTCATCAATCCTTATCTTCAACACATTCTCTGTATCCCAAGAAATCAACTTAGTCAGCTAGAAATTATGATTTCTTGCAAACAATTAAAATGTTATTCCTTGGACAATACTAAGTTCAAACACTTGATCATCACTAAATTGCTCCATTTCTATAGAACTTCTTGCTTGACATCAACACTATCACTCAGTCAATACTAATGCTCGATCAAAATTGACTTTTCTCAGCACTTAGTGTGGCTCGGTTGACACTAGCATCACTTGTCATATACATCAAAATTTCTTTGTCTTTTACTCTGTTACTCAACCAACCCTACACAAGTGACCTATCTCTACTTACACTATCAAGACTTGAACCTTACTATCTTCTCCTCTATCAACATGATTTAAACAATCACTTTGTCTTGTCAAAGTCTAACTTATCAAATGTCCATTTGTAGTTTCTTCTTCATAACTCAACCTTTCCTATAGATGATTTTTTAATGAAAAAATTATCAAATCCTCTGCATCAATCAAATAGATATGACATTTAGATCATATAGAAAATTGTCTTGTCAATAGATTTGACATCAATTATAATACAACAATGAGAAGTTAATTTTCTAAATTGGTATTCTAAATTGAAAGTATTTCAAAATTGAGGATGTGTTAATTAATATTAAAAAAACACTCTTCAAATATGTACCTAGATCTATACATCCACTATGAAATTTGTTCATTCCTCCCTACAAATATTGTTGATAAGAAACAATTTAACTTAATGAGAAGTTAATTTTGGAAATTGGTATTATAAAGTGCAAGTTATTCAAAATCAAGAATTTTGTAATTAATATTAAAAACACACTCGTCAAAGATGTACCTGGATCTATGCATCCACTATGAGATGTTTCCGCTCCTCCCAATAGATAATATTGATAAGAAAAGTTTTCACTTAATGAGAAGTTAATTTTGGAAATTGGTATTCTAAAGTGTGAGTTACCAAAATTGAGGATGTGGTAATTAATATTGAAAAAAAACTCTTGAAAAATATACCTAGATCTATGCATCCACTATGAAATATTTCTGAACATACAAAGATATATGCACATAAGCAGGAATCTTCAAACATCCTATTGTAGACTCCAAATTGAGTTTCTCTACCACTATAAAAATTCTTCCCAACATATACATATATGTTATGCATTACGATTATTTTAGTATCTATGATACATTATAAAACAGTTTTCCTTTTTGTAATCTATGTACAATGTTGGTTTCAAAATGTTCAAATTCAATTATACTATGAAAGCTAATGAGTAATACATATTGAAATGTGGTACATAGAAATTATTATATTTTTTGAATTAATAAAAATGGTTTTCCTCCTCACTTTTCCAATGTTTCAAAGAATATGAATATCTATGTAGATCATTTTATATGTAAGAAGTTTATAAATAGAACTATTGCTGACAATCTTGCAATGTACGGTTAAAAAGAACTAACTTCAAAGTATGTTTTCTCCATGCAGAGGGTAACACATGACAAGTACAAACTAAGCATGTGGTCACAAATTTGAAGGGAAGCCAGCTACTTCCTTGAAATGGATTTACTCCACCTAGTATGAAGATCATTATCATATGAAAAATATTACTCCTTATCACTTGCATTTACTAGCATTGTACATTACCCAAGAAGATTCTTCAATTACAACTTATAATGAACAAATGTTGATATCATCAAGATGAAGAATCAAAGTCAACCTTGCAACATTGATGTAGAGTTGGCAAAGAAAGGACTATGTATATTTCAAGAATTTAAATACAATGTTGGCGATTGCTTATTTGACTCTATTCAATTCTTACTCGATTTAACAAAAACTTCCAACGAGCTACAAAATGGTACAATAGAGTACTTCTCAATGTGGTTTGAAAAATGGGATCCAAAAGTAATACATGCATATAGTCATGAGTTGTACCCTCTTCTCATGGAAGAACTCCATAATGTAAATGACAGTAACACTAACTTGTGAAGAATGTGTTTTTCTGCAAAAGAACAAAACAATAGTAAGGAAACTAGTTTATGGAGAGACATATTTTGCATTCATTGAATTTCTAAGAGTTAAATATTTGTATCTATATTTTCTCACTAAAAATAGGAAAGAAATACCTAGACTGCAATTGATCATTGAACACAAAACCATACTGTATACTGTTTCATGGTACAAATCCTCTAAGTGGGCATTTTGAACCTCTACTAGAATTGGATGGAGTCCAATGTATTAACCAAACACTTAATTTGCATAAATTATAAGAAAATCATAGGACAAATATGGACACCTTAGAAAATAAAAATATTAAGCAACAACAAATGCAAATAGGTCATCATAACTACAAAGAAGGATATGATTTACATATTGCTAGGGAAATGTGTCCACCAACTCTCATAAACACTAGAAAATTCATTGGAACTAAAATGATAAGAAATGAAAGAAGTTGTCTAGATTGTAATAAAATTTCTTTGGATGGTAATCAACACCAATGCAATATTAATGCTCTACCTATATCAGCAACAATTAACAATATAAAAAGAAAGCAAAGAAGAACGAAGAAGACATCAACAAAAAGATATAAATTCCAAATATAAGGCACACTGAAATAAACCTATCCAATTTGTCACACCTTGCAATTCAAAAAAGACATAAAACATGTGAGGACAAAGGAAAAAGATATATATAGAATGCTGACCCAACATTATTACCCGAATGACAATGGCAACATATGTAAAACCTATGACAAAGCTCTAAAATAATCAACCCTATCAAATTTTGTAACACCAAAAAAGAATCAAGCAAATAATCTTTTGCAACATGTGTGATTTCTAAGTCAATTAGAGGAAAGGTTGGTGTACTTGAGAATTTCTTTTTCACAAATCTAGGATCTAGGATACAGAAGATCACAAATGGGCCTAATTAGATCTATCATATATGTGCCTATTAATTTGACTATTGTACAAAAATCTTTGCCCCTATCATTGAATAACACATCAATAGTTGTAGTCTCTCTTAAGTGACAACTCGATATTAAGAATGTCTTTCAAAAAGGAATGGTAAGACCTAATTATAATGCAAGATCTTCATTAATTTACATAGGCAACACTATATAAATTTAAAAATATCCAAATAAATGATACATGGTTGTAATTACTAGAAGAAGAAAAAGAAGATGAGACAATAAGCGAAAATATTTCATGTGATTCTGATTCAGAAAGAGATAGTGGCAATTTCAACCCATCAGAGACATTGATGTTAATCTTAGATTGGTTTGACAAGGTAGAGACAAAGCTGAGTGATCAGAGTGAGCCAAGAGATCAGTATGAGCCAAGTGATCAAAGCATGTCAGGCATAAGTTTCTAGCCAAAATATGTCGAGCAATATACTTAGTCAGTTTAGAGTACTAGTATGTGTCAAACAAATAGTATGTGTCGAGTTACTCAAGTGTTGAGTAGACTATACATGTCAAGTGATTCAGGTGCCAAGTAATAGAGAGTGTCGAGCTATTTAGAAGTCAAGTTACAACATAATGAGCACAATGAATGTCAAGCATCAAAGTCTTCAAATGCTAAGTGAACAATTTTTCAGATAGTTGTTTGTAATGGCACAAACTTCTATCTAAACCATTTTTGGGCTGACATAATGATTGTTTTATAACTATAAGCGATAAGTATGGAGGTATATTATGAATCCCTATGCAGTACATGCAACCAAACAAATTAAAGGATGAATAAAGTGGCAATATTGATCAACCACAGTCGTTGATTCTTAGCTAACCCATTCCACCTATGTTTATTTAACAAGAGAAACCCTAAAGATTTTTGAAGCACATAAGGAGATAAATGCTAAGTGCAGAGAGAGCATTCATGATGGCTATGGAGGTTATGATAGTGTATCAAATTGCATAATCAGTTGGAGAGAATACAAGAAAGTAGAGATAGCATAGAGGTGACATATTTGATCAGAAGGATCAAGGATTTATCAGCAAAGAGAAGATCTAAAATCTAGCAATAGTGTGTTAACCAAAGGATCATGGCATTGAATCATTTTAATAGGTGGTGCCAAGTAAATCTCTTAATAGAGTAGTCTTAATGGGCTTTTGTAAATCTCTTAACCGAGTGCTTTCTTTATTGTAAGTTTAAATCCTCTAACAAGGTGAGACCTAGTAGTCTTTATAAGCCTTTAACAGGGAAGACCCCTCATAGGGTAGATCATAGTTTATGCTCAAACTCATTGTAACCATAATTGGCTACACTTTATAGCTGCAATAGTGAAGATTTGTAGGTATCATCCCCACCCCAGTTTTACCTTCTCATTGGAGGGTTTCTGGGTAACCAAATATATTGTGTCATGTGTTATTTGTTTCATATTATGGATGTAAATGTCTAGTTATCTATTTCAGTTTATATGCTAAATTATGGGATGGATGTGTGGTGAATGTTTTATGGTTTTAGTTTTGAAGTGTTGGGGGATCCACACATTATTCATATCTTAGAAAAACTAAGTTATTAGAAAGTGACACAATGGGAACTTCTAAACTATCATCGTAATTTTGCACTCCATACAACAAATATTTTCTTTAAAGAAATTAAGATATTGATACACCAAGTGTTTCTGACAATGTGGGTGAGAAATAGAAAAGGTCAACTCCAAGGTAGGAAACTTATTACGAGAGATGTCGAAAACAAGCCTAACTTGGAAAAGCTTTTGAAATCCAACATTGGCTATGTTGATTTCAAAAGGATAAGAATATGTCCAGACTGTTGCCAATGGCTGAAAAAGAATGTTTTTCCTATGATATGATAGTTGGGACCCTCAACTTTTTTCCTCACTTTTATAAGTGTGGAAAAAATTGGAAACCATTAACAAACACTCTACATGTTGTACACAAAATACAAGAAATAGAAATAGAAAATAATAAAACAACTTGCCATGATAAAACCTACATAAATGTCCTCATTCTTAAAGACCCTATTACATGCGCACATTACTATCAACGTCAAATAAAAGCTACTTGGAACTTAATAATTAGTGATGTCTCCTTCGAAAAAAAATTGATTTCTTCTCAGTAACAAAATTTCAAAATAGGGGTAACAAACATGACCATCTCTTAGTTTGGGTAGATAATGCCCCAATTTATGGGAGATAAAGCAATATGGAGATAGTAAATATTGTCAAGAAGTACTTAACTTGTAATACAAATTACTTAGAACCATCTCTAGCCAAATTAAAAAAACATCATCATATAGAACAATGCAGAAAGTCCACAAAAAAGAACATGTCAATAAAAATTCCCCATCCCTCCCTTTCCACAAACAGTGATACTTGAACCTTTATTGGAAAGAAGTGAATTAATTTCAGCAAATGCAAAACACATATTCTCAATACTATAGAAAGAAAACTATGATAGTTCATGGATATATGAGTTGTTTATCAATGAGCTACACTTAATAGTATATAACTACATCAACTTAATAAGGTCTACATTAGAAAGGCATGCTCTATTTCTTAGACGAAAGCCTTCTAAAATATGGAATAATAGTTTCATAAAGAAAATGCCAACATTGTGGAAAGCAAACATAGATGCACAATTTGTACTTAACGCATATGTCACAACTATGCATTGCAATTCATATATGGAAAAAATTGACAAATCAATGGCAAATGCATTCAAATAGATACAAAGTGAACATTAGAGAAATAATATAGATGCACTTCACATGATAAGAAAACTAGGAAACACTTTACAAAACATGCAAAAGATATCGGCACAACAAGCAACACATTTAGTCCTTCTAATGTCACTTAATTAAAGTTCCCTAAGGTGTATATTCATTGATACAAGAGTTGACAATGATCGCATTTTTGTGCTAAAATTTGTATAACAATTGAGAGATGAGCTAGATGAATCAGAGAATATAATGGTAAAATATCTACTACAATATTATGTGGAACATTCACAAACTCACAAACACATATGCTTTGTTGAATTCATTTCACATCGCAATATAAAACAAGTAAACATCTTACTAGGAAAAAATCAAAAGCTAATACAATACATTTTATGAAATACAACATGCATTCTAATCTAGAAAACTACTATAGAGAACAAGCCCTCCTATATGTTCTATTTCTGATAAATGTTCAAACAATCTTTCCTCCTATATGTTCCATTTCTGATAAATGTTCAAACAATCTTACTAAATCCTAGTTTTTGGAAACTAGCATATGTAAACCATGAAAAAAATGTCATAAAAAATTGTACAATTTTTTCTACAATATCAATACTAAATGGGGAGACATTGAAAAAGAGGAAAATGAACTACATTTCAAACATTGCAACACTGAAAAATTGAACTCCCATGAGATCAACAACAGAATACATGAAGGTTATGACATATTAAAAGACATTCAAACGCAATCATTTAAAAACATAGGTACATCATCACACATTGGTTTTGAGATAGACAAACAAAATCAGATAATGGATAACATTGACTATTTCAAATTATGTTGAATGCTTAATCACGAACAACAAACAATACTTAAAGACATCACAATGAGGAAACAAAAAAATAGAGTCGCACCGATACACCTTTTCTTGATAGGTGGTACTGGCACAAGAAAACTATTTATATCAAAGGCTATTTACCATGCTCTCCTCTGTCTATATAGTAATGATATAAAATATGATCCTGATAAGCCTAAGGGATTGATCAATGCATATACAAGAAAGGTTTCCTATAACATTGGCAGTGTCACCATACATTCTGCACTATACATACCATTTAGCAAGATTGAATTTGCCCCTTGAAATAGTGATACACTTGAGAAGATGTGTAAGAATTACTACCAACTATGAGTCCTACTTATAGATGAGATATCCTTAGTCTAGGGTCTTCTTGCTTGAAAAAAATCAACTTACATTTGCATGACATCATGCAAAAACCTACTGCTTATTTTAGATGGTTGGACACGATCTTCTTTGGTGATCTATATCAAGCCTTACCTGTTCTAGATTCCAATGTTTTTGAAAGCAAACTAGCTACCAAAGAATTTTTGCCCTACAATTTGTGGAAAGATAATATTAAGTGTTACTCTTTGAAAATAACAACGTGACAAAAAGATGACACATTTTTTTTAATTCTAAATAGAATCTGTATAGGTAAACAAACACGAGAAGACATAAAATACCTTAATGACCATTGTGTACAAGCCATACCGATTGGATCCACCCTTCCATTCTTGTTCTTTAGGAGATCATGTGTAGATACACATAACAACAAGATGATATCAACCATGTCTAATAATATAATTACATTGAGAGCTATTGATGAATTTGAGAAACACTACAATGAAATATGCTTGTATACCCATACAACAATACTTCCTACTAAAGTACACAACAAGTAAGGAGTGCTCGTAGAAATCTACTCAAGTAAGTACAACACCCAAGATGGTATTGTCAATGCCTCTGATGGTATTTTCAAATCATACAATAGAAATTAGGAGAACGACATTGTATGGATCAAATTCAACGATGAAATATAGGTCACCAAAAAAAATTAAATTACATATTACACTAATGAAATTGAAGAAGATTGGGTACCAATATTGCACATTGAAAGAGCAATCCTTAAAAATTTTGTATGGAAGAAAATCTAACCTGTCAAGAGCATGCATAAACAAGAAAATGTTAGTTGTACATGTGCATATCAAAGATCCAAAAGAATCAAAATACAATTAATGTTAGACTTGAGTTTTAGACTTGAGTTTTAATGTTAGACAAGGACTATATTTACAGTCTTGAGAGAGGCCTTGGGGAAGTGGCATCTATATAAGTTCCACAAGGGAGACACATGGACTAAGGAGACAAGTCATGCAAAGGCCAACATAAGCCTTTTTGGTGAAAGAGATGGCTCAAGGTTTTCTCACACATGTGTGAGCAACCTTGGAGAAAGGAAAGGGGGACAAGTGTGTAAGAGTGTAAGACTTTTGGATAAAATAATAAAAGAGAGGCTTTCTTGGATCTTGAGTTTCTTACACGTGTGATAAAACACTTAGGGGACAAAAGGTGTTTAGAAAGGTGTTTAGGATAATTAAGTGGGATTAACTAATGGGTAGGCTTAGAAGGATGAGAGTGATGGGTGTAGACTAGGTTTTAGGATGGGATTAGGATTAAATTAAATATGATTTAACTTAATCACAGGATTAAAGAATTTAATAAAGTGGAAGAAATTAAATAAATTGAGATTTATTTTAAAGGGGATTTATGGAGCACTATGCATTAAATAAATTTAATATATTAGAGGGGATATATTTAAATTAAATTTAAATACATTAGGGGAAGTGAACCTATTTAATAAAATAAGTAGAAAAATGTGAAAAATATAATTAATTAATTAATAATCAATTATAATCTTAAAGGAAATATTAAATAAATTAATATAGCGTTTGGGACAATTTTAAGCATCTACAATTTCCATAAATAAATAAATAACCATATGGAAATATTTTTTGATACAAGTTGCATGCATTCGTACTATCCACTAATCTTAAGGGCTAACAATTGGGGCACTTGCTTTTGGTCCAATAGGAGTGAAACACCGTGGGCTCACATATACAACACTCTCACAAACAAGAACAACTCAATAGTTATACTTGGTTAAGCCTCTTACACACAAAATTTTCAAAGTGAAGTAGAAAATAAATGTAGAAATGAAGTGACTAAATATAGTCACACAATGGAAACTTCAACATCACCACATATGCTTAAAATCATCACTGCACTTGACCATTTTCTCACTAAACACTCATGGATACCGTGCACATTTATTTGACCTATCAAATTAATTTGATATCATGTCTTCTAACATTTTGTGCTTGCATGAAGTCAATACAAAAATTGAAGGCCCTGACACTTTCACTGAGAAATACCCTAATACTTTCACTGAGAAATACAACTAATTCTCTATTCATGGTATCCATGGTTTATTGACTTTAACAAGAAAAAAATTAGTAGCAAGCAAAATCTACCAACACATTTTGGAAAATGTAGAAACATTGACAGTGACAATAGAAAAATTTAACAATGCAATAAATATTACATTTATACACAAGGCCAAACTTTTATATAAATAAGATACAAACAAATCTAATAAAATTGACTCGAACAACACATTGTACATACTAGGAGATTTCTAAATATGCAAACAATGAGCGACTGAGCTAAAAGTCTCAATAGTTAGATGCAAAACCACAAACTTAAATTCCTTTTGGACTATAGTGACAACATTAACTATCAACTTATTGACCATATATTGCAACTACAAACATATGTTATATATGTTATATTTACATTTCAGAAGCATACTGGACTGACTGTACTTCTCAACATTACTTAAAATCCATGTGACAAATGATATTTTTCCACTTGAAAGAATAATGCATTAAAATTCAAGTTAAAAATCAACCATTATTCTTTGAAGAATGAAAATAGTTATGCCCTCTTCAAGGAAATATCAGCAATAAAATTTACTATTTCCAAACAAAAAATCTCCTAGGCTCATCTCACATAATGTAAAACTATAGATTTCCAATTAGTATTCTTTAGTTTGTAGGGAGCAATGAAAGCAACCAATATGCAAAAAGTCGAAGTAACAAATTCACAAGGAAAAGTAGAAGCACCTAAAAGATCTAGAAAAAACTCAGTTGAAATAAGACCAAATTATCAAAAGGTAATTATCTTATTAGTACTAATTTGACATGAATTGTTTTTGAGAGAAAGATACGTGACTCAAAATTGTTTGCCCATATACAGGTCCAAGGTAAAAATAGTTGCCGCTATTCCAATTGAGGAGCTCAATGAAAGGAAAAGTGGCCATATATTTGAAGGGGATGTTCTAGTTATCTACAAATTTATTCTCAACAAGATCAACAAGATATGTGGAGTGATTCCATCTGATTTGATAGATATCAAATTCTAACTGAACCAAACAAGAATAGGAATATGTATCTCCATTTTCTATTCTAGAATAACTATTTCAATTCTCATATTTCTATTTCCATGGCCAAACAAACCCCTAAGATAATATGATTAGTTGCCAGCTACTATATTGTAGTAGATTTTAATATCTATATATGTTATGATATGCAACCTTTGTTGTACTATGTGAACTATAAAGATGCTATGGTATCTACCAAACACTTCACTTGATGGTAGAACATTTCAAAGTTGAAATTATCTTGTATATCTTTAAGCACTATGTTTGAAACTTCTTTTTTAATATAAAATATATGATGTCCCCATCTTTTTAGCATCTTAGTTGAGTTCTTGGCCTTTACATTCTCTAAAGGCTAAGTGGAGAAATAAAGAGAAATGGATTAGATTAATTTCTTATAAAGTCGTTAAATAAATTAAAATTAAAAGGTGACTTTATATTTAATTAATTTAATTAAAAGTGACTAAAGTTAAATTAATTAATTAATAAAATCTTCCAGAAGGAGGTCCATCTATTGGAGGAAAAGAATAAATAGGGAGGGCAACCTCATTATTGGGCATTGAATGTGTTATCATCTACTCTTCTCGATAACTTGTGGAGCCAAGGGTTTCTGCAGTTGCTACATTGATCATTAAGAATGAATACTCCAATTTATTTTCATAACTAAGGTGGTGAAATATCTTTCGAAGACAAATCAATCTTTTCATTGTGCCAAATTTGTTGCCTAGGGTCAGATTTGTGGAGTAAAATTGAAGGAATAAGTTAGATATTGCTATAGTATAACTTCTTTAGCAACGTTGCTACAATGACTTTGCTACATTATCACTACTACAATGTCATCACTCCAGTGACGTTGCTATAGTGATTTGCTACAGTGACTCGCTACTATAAAATTCAAATTTTTGGAGCAATTCTAGGTTTTTATCTATTACATTTTGCATTGTTTGAGTGTAGATATTTAAGGCATTGGTAGGGCTTTCTTAAAATCTATTGTATAGAGATTGCAGATTGATTTATATTAGAATTTCATTTTAGGAGTTGTCAAAGGGAATTAGAATATCATTTAAATCATACCATTCATTGCCTTAAGTCTCATTATTGAAGATGCATATTTTCTCATTTATAGCCAATATTTAAATGTTCCAATAAAATCCAATAAATAATATTTCCATCACCATTGTTAGTCATTGGAGTTTGCATTTAGGAACAATCAGAATTCTAATCAGTGTTATATTCCTCGCTTGCAAAGTGTTTGAAAAAATGTCAAATGACTGAATTACTAAAGAATTTTGTATTTGTTGAAGTTATAATCGATCAGGGTTATTATAGTGGTATCAAAGCTTTAATCTTGTCATCCTAAAGGGTTGAAGTTTCATATGTAGCCATAACAGCAAGGTCACTTTAGGATTGTCACTCATAGGAGATCAGAACAATAGAAAAATCAATTTGATAATATACCTATAGAAGAAATGGGTGATAAGAGAGAAGAAGATATGGCAACAAACAAAGGAAAAGATGGTGAGGATAATGAAGAAAGAGAAGCATAACAATTCTTTAGACATTTGGCAGCAGAGCAGTAACAGATAGCTAAAGCTTTATGAAAACTTAATATAACAACTAGAAGATGAACCCACAAATCAAACACAACCAAGTCCTAGATGCTGATAGGAGTATAGTACTGAAAGAAATGATAAGATAGAGCAAGGAAAGAAAACAATCCAAGTAAGTTAAGTGTGAAACAATGTTGCCATGAGATAAGCAAAATCCAAGAGCATATACTAAGATAGATCAACAATGGAGACAAGGATTTGAAAGGGGAAAGCAAAGAAAACCCCTTGTGAGTATTATGAATGAAGGCAAATGCCTAGAGAAGAGAGAGAGAGAGTGGTGGAGTGAAATAGCTCAATAGAAGAACATCAAAGTGATGTGTAAAGAAGAAAGAGAGAGGAGCATCTCTTTTAAAGAGATGAGAAAGGAGTTGCACGTGTTCGCATGTGTAACTCCTATTTATATGAATGCCACATTCATAATAGGTGTGTGCAAAGTGTCAAGATCCTCTTAAGGAGGATAAACTAAATTCCTTAATAAAGGAATTATAAAAATGAGTTGTCCTCACATGTGGACTAAAGGACAAATAAATGACATGTCCTCCACATGTGTACAATAGGACAAACTACATTTAGGGATCCTTGGAATATCCATTTTAAATACATCCAAGGGAAGATTAATATTTCTAATAAGTACAAAGATCTTCCTCCTAGACCATTCCTAGGCCTACTCGCCCTACCTTTGTCAAGAAAAAGCACAAAGATGATAATGTTGAAGGAGAGGCAATATTTTCAGATCATCTTATGGTAGTAAGTGTTGAATAAGAATCATTGACATCAAAGGTTAGGGAACACCTGAGCTTTGATAGATTGCTAAGTTAAAGGAGAGAGGATTATAAGACAAGGAAATATCAAAGATCAAGTGACCAAAATAGAGGTTTGAAGCATGCAACACACAAATTCAAGTTAACTATGTTAGATCATAGCAGGATGGTTACAACTCAATCTTGGACTCATAAGCTAAAAAATTTCCAAAATATTTGACCCATGATAGAGGAGAATTATTTTATGTCTTCTACTTCCAATAAGGTGTGTAAAAATTTATATGATTAATTTGATAGACATGCAAATTTGAATTAGGAAAATAGTATGATAGCCTTAGGTGATGGTTTTTCTACATCATCCTTACAAGAGGTTTCATGAGAGGCTATAGAAGTGATCATGGGTGTTGGTACTCAAGATATCGGTAACATGAATGGAGATTGCATAAACACTTCTGATTTTTATGACATTAGTTATGAAAGCTTGCATCCACAAGGGCCAAATACTATTCTTGAGATGTCAATTAGTAGTAATCAAGAAAGGGGTATCAATGATACAATGTATGATGCACATTCATGCACTAATGAGCCTGATTTTTCAAATCATACCTTAGAAAATGAGTTTGAAGGCTCAGTTGTTGGCACGGAGCCCCAATATTGAGAGCTAGAGGACCATGCAGTTGAGTTATATGTTGAAGGACATAGCAGTAATACCTTGGATATTGATATGTGTATGGATGATAGCACACAACATAATGCATCTAATTCAGACTCATTTTAGTCAGGGAGCTTGCTTTGGAATGGTCAATTACAAAGACCTCATCATTTGATTGAGTCACTTAAGGTGGATATGAAATTTGATCCTCTATATAGTGGAGCAACCTCTAGTATTTTGATTACACATGATGAAGGTAAATCTTTACAATGACATGATATCATTATTGATTTTTTTGAGGACAATTGAGTTATGCACCACCATTCTCCATATAATGAAAAGGTCAACACTATGATAACATACATTAATGGCATCCTTACACCTATTGGTAAATCAAAAAATATCAATTATACAAGCATACTTCGACATTAAAGAGGTGAAGAAGTTTAAAGAGATGAATGATGAATGGTTGCAAAAAGTTAAAAATGCTAAATTGGTGGCTGTCAATGCAAGACAACATCTTCAAGAAGTCAAAGGAAAGGTCAATCTCCTCAATTTAGCAAGGAAAAAGAGGATGGATAACATTAGAAGACTCTTATTTCAAATAGAGAATGAATCTAAAAATATACCTGGATTCGATGACAATAATGAAGTTGACGAGTTTGGTTGATTAAAGGATTTGGTAAACATTTCAATCATGAAGAAACAAGAATTGTTTGAGTGTTTTTCATGTATAACTGAAGTTTCTCATAACTTGGAGACTCAGTTTAAGGTGAAGAAGGATGATATTATTACAGAATTATCTCATCATGACATGATGCACAAACAAGTTAAGGATCATATTTGGGAAGTTCATAAAAATTTAGATCCAAAGGGGGAATCAACAACACCCCTAGATAGAGAAATACGTAATGATTTGAGTAGAAAGAAGTTTTTTTTTATTGCAAAGGGGCGCATGATGCAAATCATAATTGTCCATTAAGGTGTAAGGGGAAGATTAACTGTGTTATATAGGCATATAAAGAGAATTTTGAATCTAAAAATTTAGATCAGAAATTTGATGAAGAAAAGTATGAGCTAGAAGGATCAAAACATGAGGAAGAAAGGGTTGAAAGGGAAGAGTCAGTTTAGCTACAAGAAACATGTCTCACTAACATATAGTGTGAGGGATCCTTTAGGATGCATGGGGTTTTGGTTGGGTAGAAGATCATTATCTTGCTTTATACAGGAGCTGCACATAACTTTATTGATGCTTAGTTGTGTTGAGCTATCATTTTGCACAACGCTTAATGGAAGGAATCCTTTCAAACTCCTCTCTTGAAAAGCTAATCTAAGATCAACTCCAAGGTTCCAAGCAATCTTGCAAACTACTAGAATCTTCTCTATTGAAGATAAATGTGTATGTTCATGTGGAGGCCTTTGCTGGTTCCCAACTAATTTTGGATAAGATGTTTTATTTGATCTTTTGAAAAGTAACCACAAAAGAGATATATTTTTGATATTTTTGTTTTATGTTGAATGAAATTTATCAATGCAACTATATGAATTCCTATTTTAACCAAGTGTTAGAAAATAAAATAACAAAGATAAGGTAATGAGAGATTAAAGCAAATAACTTGAAAGAGAAATTCATAACAGACATAAACCATGGTAATAACACATCTGCAAGTTAAATCATCAAAAAGATCGGGTAGGAAACCAATGAAAATAGGAGCAACGCTTCCTCAATTTCATTGACGCAATCATCGATGGGAACTCAATAATAACTGAAAGGTGTTTCACTTCTCATCAAATCACAAGGTGATGAAAAGTGTGCTCATGCAAGACAAAAAGCTATGTAGGAACAATAGGTGATCTTTTCTCCAACTCGGTATGTTAGGGGAATTTGTTAACACGAGGCAAACACCATAACTAAAAGATCGCACAATTAAATCAACACAACAAAACTATTAGCTCCATTATTATTCATGAACATGCATTCACAAAAATAACACACTCTAGCAAGAATAACTACACTTAGAATGAAAGCACCAATAGCATATATTATTATATCAAAATAATGGCCTACATTACATATTACATCCATGTATTTATAGGAAATCATCTCCTCTTTTTGTGTTGAGATTGAGTGCTCTTAAAATGCAAAAACATGCTACAAACTAATAAAACAAATCTAATTGTATACAAAATGACTCTCTAAATGGTGCTAAGTAGGTCTCCACCCTTGTTTATATCAATTTTTGGGTGCATGAGCCTTTACATTACTTAAAACAATGAAAGAAGATGTAGACAATAATAAGTTGCAAGATGATCTAGGAGTCACTAGTGTAAGGAAACTTGGCAATAAAGAATATAACCATTTCCACATAACCCATAATAGATCTGAAATAAACATGGAATTAAAATCCACATGCAAGAGAATAGACAACATACCCACAAAATGTGACACAAGATATACCTTGGAAAACCCTCATTGAGGAAAAAACCCAGCCTCCAAAAGCATCCATCACCATGCATTATTTAGCAAAAAATACCATTGCCATACAACCATGGAAACCTTCATGGCCATAGCCACAACCGAGCAAACTATGTGAACAAGCATGAATCCACACATCCCATGCCATGCTTTCAACATTCACAAATGCTCCCTTGGCTAATCTGTCAAGCCTTGTCCCGCTCGACTCTTGCCTCTTTTTTTTTTTTCTCCTTGTCACTCTCTCTCTCTCTCTACAACAACTACCCTTGTGGCTGCTTATATAGTAGCAAGTCCCACAAAACCACTAAGTGGTATTACATAAACCATGTGCTAAAACCATGTGCTACCTAACCCACTGACCCCACATTTAATATTGGGCATTTAATTCTTTTCCCCAATATTAAATAATTACATAAAATATTTTCACAATGTTACAATACAACTCATCAAGAATATTCCATGGGAATCTTTACATGTTGCACGTCCATCTAAGTACAACATTACATAATAAAATAAAATAATAAAATAACAATATTATGCAATGTGTGCAACACCCATTATCTCAACAATCTCCCACTTGTTGTATACATTGCATAGGGTCAATCCGTAGCCACATAAATGAACAAGGGAACAATCCCTCCCAGCACATCCACCATCATGGATCAAAATACACCAAGTGCTCCATCCTGGTACCCGCAACAAAATCAAAGTATCCAGCATCTCAAACATGAATGATCTCACCTCCTATTATGCCACTCCCACTGGACATACATAGAAGCCATCCAAAGAGAAAACCACTTAACCTGTCGCATTAGAAGATCATAAAATCCTGTACCAACTAAAATTCCAAGCACAAATAACCTGATCCAAAGGTAATCATATGTATTCGTAGTTGTCAAAATATCCATAGCTGAAATAGCACCCACAACAAGTGCCAAACCCATCCAACTATCCATACCTCAAAGGTATAACAAGTGAATCTTATATCACTGACATATCCAATCTATAAACTGCAATCACAAGCCTCAAGAGCAATACCTGCCACATATATACCAAGAAGCTCCTACTACAAAAGATAATGTCAAATCTATAACCAATCCACTCAACACATCTCAAATAAGTGAATCCATGTAGTATCAAGGACATCCACAATACATAAACTGATATCTTGCAAGAACAACTCTCATAACAAGTCTCCAATAGTCTCTCAAATTCTCCACAACCAACAAAGGAAAGAGATAAAGAAATAACCATGTCATCTCTCACATGACATACATGAGCACAAACTAGTGATCACAATCTCCAACCAATCTCAAATCCAATATAGTCAAAAATGAACATCCAAGAAGATAACCAAGACCAAAGAAACCATGCAAATCATAACCTGTATCATGTCCATCTACACACACCTCTAGATGTAAACTGTGCAAGTATGATCTCCTCCATAAAACCCCAACAAGAAGCATCAACAACACCCAAACCATACCATATAACTAATCATGGATGTAAGCCTCTCACAAAAAGATCAAACTCAATAAAACCATTCCTAAACCAAGGAATAACCATTCCTAATCCAAGGAATATGCCCAATATAAAACCATCTCCCAAACTCAACCAGCATAATAACATATGCACATGGAGATAACCAATGCTTAACCATCTCTCAAATGAACCCTCCAGAACTAACTCATGTACCATAGCTCAAGATCCATATCCATGAAAGACAAGCATAAATATAATGCAACTAAGAGAAAACCATGGGCTATACCTCTCAAGTAGCAAACCGCCGAGTAGACCAAGAGTGGGGAATGAGAATGCTCATCAAGATACCCCAGTCTCCAACCAAGACTCATCTAAGAACAATCTCCTCTCAAGTCCATATCAGGTGACTGCCCCTCGGTCTTCCTACTGAAACCATCAACCGTCCCAACAAATACTTCTCTAATCTAAGAGAAATCAGCGTCACCACCGTCTCTAAGTATCCATGAGCACCTGTAACCAATCAATCCATGCCAACTCCAAATGCAACATAGCAATATCATGAAGTATCCAGCTTATGATCAGTGTACTCAATACTAAAATACTAAACCAAGATCAATGCCAAAGTTCCAACCATGGCCTCCAGAACATAAACATGACAACATGATCTTACCATCTCAACTAAAGAGATAACATGCTCCATATGAACACACTATAACATGTCACAACTCTAAACGCGTATCAAGAGTATACTATGACATAATAATGAAACCATCCTCATACCAAGGATAACATGCCAAATAAAAGCATAAACCACATCTTTGCCAAGAACCCTGTGAGTCCTCAAGATGCAACCATCTCCACACACCATGAAGAAAACCATCTCCACATACCAGGAAGAACCATCTCCACATACCATGAAGATAACCAAGAACTCCATGAGTCCTCAAGATCTAACCATCTTCACACACCATGAAGATAAAAAGTGCACCATGCAAATGTCAAAGACGCTTCTGTAGCAACAGGATCTAAGACAAACCTCCAACATCTGCAAACACTCAATAAATATATCAATGCCAACAACTCCCACTCAACTGTGGTACCAAGTCACCTATGGCATCATAAAATTCATCTCCTACTTGAAGATCCAAACTAAACCCGGAACTAATCCTGCACTGTCACCCCATCACTGTCACAAGCTCCCACTAAACCGTGTATCCAAGCTATCCATGACATAATGATGAAAAATAACCATCCTCTAACCATGAGAATCAACCAAGGCATCAAACCATCAAAGAACTCAAAGTGCACATCATGAGATCCTCAAAAGAAACCAAATAACCATGATCCTCAACCAAGAAGATATACCACCATAACCAAATCAGAAATCCAAGCTAATGAACATCAAGTATGTACCTGTATAACCAATCATGTCATGCCAAAATCCATGACACCATGATCACATCCATGAACCGAGCATCTGGCTCTCAATATGTCCAACCTATCAACATAGTCAACCATAATCCTCTGCCATGACTGTACCTGGTAACAACATCTCATCCCTTCTACATGAAGAAAATAGTAAATCATGTGACTTAGGGCATAGACAACCCAAATCCAAGCCACCAATCTGAATATGCATCAATAATGAAAGATCAATGGGCAAAGACAACCCATAACCAAGCCATAAATGCAACCTATAAGTATAGACCACTTACAACACTGCACAACTTGTAGACCCAACAAGTCATCATGCATATCCAAACCAAACACCGATAACTATATCATCATGAGACCAATCTGAAATATGTACTGAGTATATAATGACATCAAATCTTAAATCTTTCAATGCCATAAACTCACAATGTTACCATAGTCAAAATATACCATAAACTATTCAGATCAATATATCAACAAATAAATCATGCCAAACCTGCACCAAATCTAAACCAATGTATAGAGCTCTCCAAGAGCTTTCTGTTGACTACTCGAAGTCCAAAATTTGACTCTGTATGCCCAAGTTATGCCCTAATCTGTGCTCAAAATAAACAACATCTAACTTTAGGGCTCTTAAAACCTGACAAAATCTCAAAATCACAGAACCAAACCTACACCATCTTGTAGTGCTCTAAATTAGCTTTCCAACGCCTATAAGAACTCTGAAATCTGATATTCTGAGAGAAAGTTATGGCCATTTTACTAAGATAGTCTTTTTACCATTTTCAGTACGATTTTTCATTTTTATTTTTTTTCAGTGACGAAAATTCCGACGGGATTAAATTTGACGGCCATCATAGGCTAAAACCAAAAAACTCTTTCATTTTCTCTGAACATGGCCAAACTAGGGCATATTATATATCAAATTTTATGGAAATGTCGACCCGGATCCAATGGTGAGGTATGTTTTTACCCAGGAGGTCATTTTTGCAAGCTACCCCCCAAAAACCCTCATTTTAAATGAAACATCCGAAAAAAAAATTTGTCCAACAATTTCACATGCCCAAAATGTTTCAACATCCCATCATAACAGCAAACCCAAAACCCTCAGATCTGCAATAAATTATTCATATATCTTGCCCTTTTCTTTTATCCTCTCATGCATTCCCATGGACTCAATCTAGGTTTACAATAATAAAACCATAGCTCTGATACCACTTGTAAGGAAACTTGGCAATAAAGAATATAACCGTTTCCACATAACCCATAATAGATCTGAAATTAACATGGAATTAAAATCCACATGCAAGAGAATAGACAACATACCCACAAAATGTGACACAAGATATACCCTGGAAAACCCTCATTGAGGAAAAAACCCAGCCTCCAAAAGCATCCATCACCATGCATTATTTAGCAAAAAATACCATTGCCATACAACCATGGAAACCTTCATGGCCATAGCCACAACCGAGCAAACTATGTGAACAAGCATGAATCCACACATCCCATGCCATGCTTTCAACATTCACAAATGCTCCCTTGGCTAACCTGTCAAGCCTTGTCCCGCTCGACTCTTGCCTTTTTGTTTTTTTTTCTCCTTGTCACTCTCTCTCTCTCTCTCTACAAAAACTACCTTTGTGGCTGCTTATATAGTAGCAAGTCCCACAAAACCACTAAGTGGTATTACATAAACCATGTGCTAAAACCATGTGCTACCTAACCCACTGACCCCACATTTAATATTGGGCATTTAATTCTTTTCCCCAATATTAAATAATTACATAAAATATTTTCACAATGTTACAATACAACTCATCAAGAATATTCCATGGGAATCTTTACATGTTGCACGTCCATCTAGGTACAACATTACATAATAAAATAAAATAATAAAATAACAATATTATGCAATGTGTGCAACACCCATTATCTCAACAACGAGAAGCTCTAAAAATGGAAGCTTGACCTTCTCTAGGTGTTTCTAGGACTTGAACTGCCATAAAAATGTATTTTTGGTGCATGGAATGATTTAAATTAGTAATTGATAGTTAACTATTGATGCACTATGACTTCTTCAAAATTGTTAGTGCACCTCTATGAATAGCACACCTGCATGACAAGTTCCAAAAATCCAAAATTTTCCCCCAAGTGTCAAAATTGAATTTCTAGTATCTGGGTTTTTTCCTTCCTTTTCCCAAAGAAATGTTTGGATGTTTTCTCTTAAATTTCTCTACGATCTCTACTACTTGGGTAGCTTTTCGTAAATCTAAAGTTGCATATCTATCTTTAACTATTTGTCAATAGTTACTAACCTCCATACAGTTTTCCACAAAATCCTCAAGTTTAGTGTCTAGTTCCAATAATACCTCTTCATTCATAAATGCTTGTCTAATATCTTCATGACATGAAGCATCCTTGAAAGTTATTTAGAATTTTTGGACTACTAATTGCATTGAATTAATCTTGGCTTTCGACTCATCTTCAAAAATGTCAAGGCATACAACATTGTAATACTTCTCTGCTTCCAAAATCTACTCTTGAATCAGCTCTCTTAACCTTTGAATATCCTCATGTAGTCCTTACATGACCTTATTGATAGCAGTTATCTTCTTAATCCAATCCTCGAGCTTATCAAGCTCTTCTACTATATATATCTCCATGAGTATACAATACCTTTGAACTTTTATTGATGTCAAAATCTATAGGTCTTTTGCCCAAGTATGTACCTCATCCATTAACCCAAAATCCTAGTTCACTATGGACATCAGTTTATCTGTGCTCGACTAAATGTAGTATAATAGGTTCAAATTGTCCTGTATTATCTATACACCCTTTTCCTCAAACTTGTCACGTCATTGCTGACATGCCCCAAAAAATGAATCCATCTTAATAGTCCCCTTCTCCTTCCTCTCTAGTGTCGTAGCAAGAATTATCTTTAGATGATCCAAATCTATTGGGCCCACTATTCCATGGAGATAGCCTCTCATAAGCCTATCTTGTCTCCATAGCATCAGCAATTCAGACTCATTTATGTCCATATGCTTAAACACCTCTTTTATGCTCATAGTAATCAATACTTTGGCAATGTCTACCCTAGACCTTCCTAATAAGAACTCCTTGATTTGATAATCATTAGGAGTCAAATCCTCAATGTCAGCATGTGGAGGAGGGATGACTATGCATGCAAGCAAGTATTGATCTTGGCTCTTCATAATGAAGGCCAGTGGTCATGCATCACTCGTAGGTGGCTCAGGCTTCTCGATGGCTTTAACTAGCTTATACATTCCCTCCTTAGCAGTTACATTTAGTTGTCTCTTATGTCTAACCATAACCTCCCTCTTCAGCTAAGTAGGTGTAGTGCCCATTGGAGACATATATTTGACTGAAGAGGGGGTTTGCACTACACGTCCCTTTCCCTTCATAGTTCTCTCTGGAGTCTTTTCTCATTGAGAGAGATTACCAGTTTGAATCTTTATGTCAACTTATGCTAAGGTCCTAGCCTTGGTATCATGAGGAGTTTGTTGAGGTTCCTTGTGTATTCACCCCTCCTTTAATACTTCATCAACTTGTATTTTTTAGGGCTCTTCTTCATCCACTACCTATTCTTCAGAGTCTATTATGGTAGGAAGTGGAGTTGTTGAACCTTTGTCTAGGAACAACAAATCTTGAGATGGTAGTGGTGGTAGGCCCAGAGATCCTTGAGGTAGAGGTGGTAATTGGTTCCACTCCTGTCCTAGGGATTAACTCATTGGAGTATCTTGTATCTTCTCCACCACCATCTCAGTTCCCATAGGCATGAAATCAAAATTTGAGAGGTCAAAGACATCTATCTCTTGACCCTCCATGTCTGCAATCCAATGTTGTTGCTCATCCTCTAAAGTAGTAACCTGAATATGTTCTTTTTGAATGGATGGTGATGTTATGGTGGAGCTTCTTCTTCTTCTTTCCTCTTCTGTGGCCCTAAATAAGTGGGTCCTCTAACTTAAGGGGACATATTCAATTTGTTCTCTTTCTTCTTCTTTCGGCTTCTAGAATGGTTTTGGGCACCTGTGGGGGAGGAGTATTCTTTTTCTTTAATATTCTCCTACATGACCTTCCCATAGTGGACTCAACCCTAGCCTTCATGGGAACTAAGGGGGAGGATTCTTCCTCTTTACCTACTAGTGGCACCCTCTATTATTTCTCTTCTTGCTCTGGCTCCTATCCCTATCTTGGTGGAGGCACTTGTTTAGTCTCTTGGACTTGAGATGCCTACTCATGTTGAGGCTTTACTTGTTTAGGACCTTGTTGTGGTTGTTGAGGTAGTTAGGCCTGAGCTATTTTTTTTCTACCCTTTGTCACTCTCTTCCTTTTCACTCCTCTATCTTCTTTTAAATACTCAATTTCCTGGTCATGTTGTTGAACCATTTCTGGCCTCACTGGAGATTGATCTGAGAAAGTTGGTACTATGACCATTACACCTTTGCCTTTGATAGGTCATGTTATGGCTTGTGGAGGAATAGCCTGTGGAACTAGATCAATTTTGAAGAGCTTCTTGATCCATTCCCTTGTTAGTTGGGCTATATGGCAGGCTCTATTGTCGATGTCCACATTCTCATCCCTACCAATCTCCCAATTCATGATTGGCTTATTGTGGATTTTGTCCTGATTGTACAAGGGATCCAAGACATCTTTAGTATCTTTCTCGACATCCTTGAGTGGCATCTTCATTTTCAAGGCCTTTTTTACTAGATGTAGAGTCATTCTATATCATATTCATCTATCACATTCATCCAGTGGTCTTCTAGTGCATCCTCATGTATGAATTGTTTCCCTTCCAAATGATACACCATCCCAATATTATCAAAGTATGAGCAAGGGGAATTGTACTCTTCTAAGGGATAGTGATCACATTTTGAATCAAAGGTCATGATGTCTTATTTTTGCTTGACCTCAAAAGCACCTATGGTGATTGGCCACACCCACGTCTTCTTGTGTTGTTTCCTCACTCTATCATATGCAGATGTGAGTTGCCTGGGAATCTCCAAAAAAATGAACCTATCTAAAGGATATCTTGGGAGCTTCATTGGGTTCACTTATGTGCTAGCTACCCTTAGGTATGTGAATGTTTTGAATTGAATGTAGTAGGTGTCAATCTCTATGATTCTAGCTTCTACCTCTACTGACATCCTTTTGGCATAATCACCCTCTATGAATTAGATGATTGCGAATATAAAGCTATCATTCACTATCCTATATTCTTTGCTTTGATATGAAAGTTTCCTTTTTTACCAGCTAAGGATATACCCCATAAGGTCATGCATTAGCATCTTGCAACCTACCTCTTTTTTAAAGTCCTAGGTAGTTAGTTGTTCTAGCCGCCAATAAATATACCAAATATAATGTCATGTAGAATTTGGGGTCAGCCTTAATAGTTCTTAGTTGTTCATCCAGGTTATCGCTTAGCATTTTGGCCTAGTCAATTGGCATCTTGGCTATTCGGATGGTTTCTATGAAATGGACCATCTAGATATTGAGACATCGAGTTGTAGGTAAACCCATGACTCTTCTTAAAAGCATGGTGGTGCATCCCACATCATCCTTCATATATCCCTAGGTCATGTCTACCTTACTAACTATGTGGCCCACTAGTGTTCTATCAATCAAAAATGATGATTGGATTATTTCTTTAGCTTCCTTATCATTTTTTTGATACCATCTTTCTGCCTCTTCATAAGATATGTGTACATATTGATTAGCTTTGGGCAAGTAGAAGACATTCTCAATATTTTGAGGTTGGAGGTCCAAGACTATCTCACCTGTGACACTCTCAAAAACCTTCTCTTCGATGACATAGTTTTCAGTGAGAGCCATGATGAGTTCTAAAGATTGCACAAAATTAGGATGTGGCATTGCATTGACTAACCCTGATCGCATGAGTGCTGAGACCATTTCGGATCTTTCTCTTGGCTTATTGTAGATGGTGAGGAAGGCATTCCAATATGTGTCCAAGCTTGGTGTCTCTGATTTTGGATTGTCCATCTTGAAAGTGGGATTTCTTTAGTGTACCTTGATATTTGAACACTACAGATTTGGGAGCCATCTTCTCTATAAGTGACGAGGATGAAGATGCCATTTTATATGCACATAAGAGAAAGACATTGTTTGGGAAAGCTAAAAAATCTAACCCAAAATAGTGCAAACCTAGTTAATTTCCCCTTCAATAGCCTAGATATGCAAAATAGCACACCTAGCACACCCTTATAGGTGTGCTAAGTGCACTAAAGGGCCATTGTAAGACTATTTAGTATAGTTGCAAACCTGCACACCTACGTACCCTAGTAATATGTGCACATGTGCATGTGGGCAACTGTGCACATGCACTTGGTAAGTGCATTGTGAAAGGTGGGGGGAGGAGGGGTGGGGGGTTAACTTAACTTAGTTTCTCAATTTTTGGGTGTAGAAAACATGTGCACCTTTATGTGCACCCTTATGCATGCATTAAGTTAGCATAAAAAAAGTGTGCATGTGTGCATTTTTTGAAGGTGTGTACATACACATCTTTGACTTAGGTGTTTAAGTTGTTATGTTCATTTTAAGGTTTTTGAGGTGATCAAAGGTGTGCACATGTGCAACTTGAATAGGTGTTCTTGTGTGCACCTTTGATTTTTAATACTTGAGTTTTTTGTGTCTTGTGTAGGGTGTAGTGCACCTTTGAATCTATGAATGTGTAGTTGCAAAGGAGGCACAGAGAGAAGTGAGGAGAGGGGAATGGGTCCCAATTTTATACAAACTTGAACCTAGTGTATGCACCCTTTGGAGGTGCACACATGTGCATGTGCGCATCTCCAAAATGAAATGAATGTGCACCTATGCATTTAGCATACCTGCGCACCTAGGATAAGTGAACATGTGCACTAAATGCGCTAGTGTGATTTTATGCACAAAACACTTATTCCTCTGAATTTCCCTAGTTCTGACACCCCGAGGCTTCTCAATTAGCGACAGAGAGTTGACCCAAACTCATGGGGAGTTCCAAAATGACCTAGGCCCCAGACTAGGGGTTTGGGAGACAAAGATTTACCAGGGGGTCCCCATTTCTAGGAGAAATGGGGCGTGCATTTTGAAACCACAATAGGTTGTTTGAGAGATGCAACATACAGATAGAGGTCTTTGAGGGTATAAGAGTAAAGTTTACAAATGGCTACACTCTTACTTGAGACATGAATATTTTAGATCTGCCCATGCATATGAATAGCATTTATTTTAATGCAGATTTTTATGTGGTTAACATGGGAGATGTTAATATGTTATTGTGGATGACATGGTTTCATGACATAGATTGTGTTTTGATGCCAATACATAAGGAGCAACAAAAACATGTTTATCATCTTGACATACAACAATTGAGACAATTTATGTTAGTCTTTGTGTACAACAACTTATGGAGGGATCATATTTAGCATCTTGATACAAATTTGGGTATTCTTAGCAAAGAGACCTTGCATGTCAAGGAATTCAAGTGTGAGTTAGGCTCTAGAGAGCTATTGTACTTAGGACACATCATTAGTGCATATGGAGTATGCATGGATCTACACAAGGTCAAAGCAACCATTGAGTGGCCTACACTCGAGAGTATCACACAACTTAGAGGATTTTTGGGCTCATGTAGTTTTTATGATAGATTTGTTCATGGATATTCATAGCATGCAACACTACTCTTCGATCTAACCAAGAAGGGATATCTCACGAAAGTATTATAGGGCAGCAAAAAGGATGGGTTAAGAGGATATATCTATGTGATTATTTCTTTAATACCACCTACCATCTTTCCATTCAGATGACATCATTTATGGTCTTGTATGGTTATGAGGCATCCAACTTTCTTGATTTATTGATGAGTGATAGTAGAGTGCCTAGTGTTGGAGCTTTGTTGTAGGAAAATCAAGATTTCATGAGGGCTCTCAAGGAAAATATTCAAAGGGCACAAAACCAACAAAAGAAATATGCAAATCAAAGAAGAGTTGAATGCTCATTTGAGATAGGATATATAATACTTGATGTTATAGCCTTATAGACAATCTACACTCAAGAAGAATGGTGTAGAAAAGCTAAGCCATGATACTATGGACACTTTAGAATCATTAGGCATGTGGGTAAGGTAGTTTATGTGTTGAATTTACTAGCTAACAGTAAGGTCCATAATGTTTTTTATGTGTCACATCTCAAAAGGGCATTAGGACACCAGATTATTCCTTCTATAGTGCTTCCACCCTTGAACGATGAGGGAAAATTGGTTTTAGTACCAGAGACTATTGTTGAGTTTAGGGAGAGGAATTTGAGGAGATGTACTATCAAGGAGTACCTAGTGAAATGGAAGGACCTACTGATAGAGGATGCGACATGGAAGAATGAGGAGGTTTTGCAGCATTTGAAGTTAAAGTTGCTTGAGGACAAGCAATTTTAGGGAGGGCGAACTATAATGTCCCCATCTTTTTAGCATCTTAGTGGAGTTCTTAGCCTTTACATTCTCTAAAGGCTAAGTGGAGAAATAAAGAGAAATTGATTAAATTAATTTCTTATAAAGTCGTTAAATAAATTAAAATTAAAAGGTGACTTATTTAATTAATTTAATGAAAAGCGACTAATGTTAAATAAATAAATTAAAAGAATATTCTAGGAGGAATTAAATATTATTTTATTTCTTCTAGAAGGTGGTCCATCTATCAGAGGAAAAGAATAAATAGGGAGGAAAACCTTATTGTTGAGCATTGAATGTGTTGCCATCTACTCTTCTGGATAACTTGTGGAGCCAAGGGTTTTTGTAGTTGCTACATTGATCATTAGGAATGAACACTCTCATTGATTTGCATAAATGATGTGGTGAAATATCTTCCAAAGGGTTAAAACTATTGGAGAAGACAAATCAGTCTTTTCATTGTGCCAAATTTGTGGCCTAGGGCCAGATTTGTGGAGTAAGACTGAAGGAATAAGTTGAATATTGCTATAGTAACTCTTCTATAGCATTATTGCTATAGTAACATCGCTATAGTAACTTTTCTAAAGTACCATTGTTACAGTGTCATCACTACAATGACGAAGCTACAGTGACTCGCTACTATAAAATTCAAATTTTTGAAGCAATTCTAGGTTTCTAGCTATTACATTTTTCATTGTTTGAGAGTAGATATTTACAGCATTGGTAGGTTTTTTTTTAATCTATTGTGGAGAGATTTTAGATTGAGTTATATCAAAAATTCATTTCAGGAGTTGTCAAAGGTAATAAGAATATCACTTAAATCATAGCATGCATTGCCTTAAGTCTCATTGTTGAAAATGTATATTTTCTCATTTGTAGCCAATGTTTATATGTTCCAATAAGATACAAAAAATAATATTTGCATCACCATTGTTAGTGATTTGGAGTTTTCATTTAGGAACAATCAACAATCATATCAATGTTATATTTCTTGCTTGCAAAGTGTTTGATGAAATGTCAAACGACTGAATTATTAAAGAATTTGGTATTTGTTGAAGTTATAACTAGTTGAAGTTATTACAAAATACTATCATATGGGTTGTATAGAATGAGTAAATGTTTCAGAGATGCCTTATAGCCACTGTGGTCTTTAGTAGTTTATTAACTATTTCTTTATTTCACTTCTTCATTCATTAGCTATCATAACTTGCTCTTTACTAGTCACATTTGTTTTCTTCGGACATCTGATACAGTTCAAAAATATCACACAATATATGTTTTTTTTCATATGTCTTCTCTCTTCACATATTTCATATAAAATCTGTCATGCAAGCTTGGCTTTTTAAAGCATCTGTGAATGTTGCTATTATTTTGTTCTTACTTTTTTTTTAATCTAAAAAAAACCTTATAAAAACTCTACACCAATCTTTCATGAAAAGTCTCTTATTGATATTTCAGCAACTACTTCAAGCACTACTACTATTTAAAATAAAGAAATTTCTATAGCCCCCATTTCCTACATTAGAAAATATCGATATAAACATATAGTTTGTCACCTGCAAGGATTTCCAATTAGTTGACATGTGCTCCTTCGTAGTAAAGGTTGCAATTATTTTCGTTGACGTCATTAAAAAGAATTCATTCATTCATCCTTCTTCCTCGTTGTAGTTTTTCACATTGTTTCCATTAATGTTGATGTACGTCTAAATTAAAAAAATGAAAAATGAAATCACACAAAATACCAATAAACTAATGTTTTTACAAAGAAGAGTACATGTTAGTTTAAATTAGAACTTTCTTTTTATTAATAAAATTGTTATTAGTTATATTTAACAATTTTCACCAAATTAATATCTAATCATATTTATACTATTAAATTTTATATATTACCTATTGTATAATAAACCTTAATTTTAAAAATATATGATTAAACCTATTTTTAATAATAAATTCTTTTAAAAGTAAGTAATTTATTATAATAATAAAATCTTAATGATTAAATTAATTTTATAGTTGCAAAATTAGTTATAAATCATTGGGTCTTCATTATTTTATTCTAACTTATGAAAAACTACTTTTCGTTAAGACTAAAATACTTATCTACAAAACTTGAAAACTTGTTTTGTCACAAAAAAGTACCATTAACTTAAAATAAAATTTATTCTTTTTATTAAATTTCTTAACAATTTTCACTAAATTACTATATTATTATATTTATACTATTTGATTTTATAAAATA
Organism: Cupressus sempervirens; assembly: GCA_028749045.1. NCBI lineage: Eukaryota > Viridiplantae > Streptophyta > Pinopsida > Cupressales > Cupressaceae > Cupressus > Cupressus sempervirens. The sequence goes on along the minus strand of CM053784.1, from coordinate 772,261,067 downwards.
ATTATTATATTAAAATAAGATTCAATAATTGCTTTCAAAAGAAATTGACAATGAAATATATTCTATACTTTTTTTAAAGAAATTATTTCTAACAACAAATGAGAAATAGTATTGTGTCTCTAATAATTGCTTCATGTTTTCTTATTGCCATTACTTGTCCTCAAAGTTCATGATCTAGTTTCCTCAAATGTATAATTAATCTAATTTTGTAGCACTATAAATATGGTTTTAACTATAGTCTTTTTTGATGTCTAGCAGAATCACCTATTATGATTTTGCATTACCATTTCACAACTTATAGGATAAGTTTTCTTATAGATTTGTCATAGTTCTCAGTCCAAAGTTTTTGCTCTCTTTTCCAAACATACAATAATATTTATGTTTGTTTGTTTTATTCTAATTCCAATTAAAATAATAATAGTTAACTTCTAAATGATCTAACATTTGTTTCATCATTACAATAAGACTTCATATTAATATTATTTCTTTCAACTACTATAACATGTCCTTCCTTCTTCAAATAGAAATGAGTTTCCTTTTATGTAAATGATTGAAAAAGGATAAACCTAACATTAATATAATTAATATGGTGTTTGCGTACAAAAATATAATAACACACTTTTCTAACTTCAAACTCATAAATTTAAAAAATGAACCCAAAAAAGTAACTAATGCAATAACGCACTGGTAGGAATTAGATGCTTTGCATCCTTGTTACTCCTACAAATACTTTCATTTTTTATCTTAATCATATGCTTCGTTACTCATTATATTTTGAACTGAGCTCAATTTTAATAGACTAGAGCCATAAGTGAAGGCATTGTTGGAAGACATGTGGACAAGTTGTAACTACTTTTTCTAGTTGGTGCAAGAGCACACCTAAGCTAACCTCTCCATGTCTAGTTTTTGGCTTGTTTTTACTCTAGCCAAGTCAAGAAGTTTAGATTAGGTTGGTTTAATACCTTAGAAGTTCATTTTCTATATGGGCTAAGTGAGTTAGTCATTACGACTAAGGTCACACAAATAGTCATTATTAGTAGCATTTCAATTTTCTTAGGCTTAGAAGCTTAGTGTTGGATTAAAGTCTTAAATGTGTTCTAAACACATATAAGTGGTGAGAAAGATGCTTAATGGAAATAAATGGTGTTGGTTCCTTGGAATGTAGAGGTTAGAGTTCCTAAATAGTAGGAGGAAGGCATAATGAGAAAGATGCCAAATGTTGTCAAGAAGTTGTCATGACAACATTTGCAATTATTCCAAATGTTGTGTGCAACTTAGTTATCTTGGATTCCCTTAAGGATAGGGAATGGGGAATTGACCAATAGGGATAGAATGGTGGAGATTGTATATAAATATGAGAAAATACTTGAATCTACAAGAGAGTGTATGTATTGTAATAGTTTTGGGTGTGAAATATAACTCTGCAACAACATTTTCAGCAATTTTCTTGAGTTTTAGTAATGATAGTGCCTTAAGATGGATTGAAAGATTATTTTTGATGATTGTATAGTGTTCCTTGATTAGTTTGGAGATTTTTTCATTTGATAAGAGAGTTGATTAGATTAGGTATTAATTTTTTAATAAATTATTTAAGTTTTGAACAACTTATTGATTTTGTGTTGACCAGTCTATATAAATATGGCTCCCCCATGAAATCTAGCCATGGAAAACACCTAAGGGTAAATGAAAATGTTAGGGGAGTTAGTAATGTGCATAGGTTTAGGATTAGGATTCATGGAAGTATGGGAATCTATTTTTACTACTAAGCCCTAGGCGAGCAAATAGAGTCCAGTTAGAGGCTTAGGATAGAAGAAAGTGAAGATTTATTGCAGGGTAAAGAACTACAATATAGAACAACTACAATTCTAGGTGTGATATGAACATATCTTTCTATTTTAGGAGGATCTAGGGATTATCAATCCATTTGAGTGGGTTTTGAACAAGAAACGAGTGAGTTCCTATAAATTAGGCATTTTTAACACTAATAGACCTAGATAGTAGGAACCCCCTATATGGATGGCTTAGGAGTCTTAAACCTATAGAATCTTTTAGAGAATCCAAAAGGGTATTTGAGCTTGAGATTAGTTTTTCAATTTTTTTGGAATTTTTGGCAAGAAAGTGGAATTATTCATTTTCAAGGGCTAATTGGAACTAGGCCTTAAAAAAGCTTCCTAGAGACCAAATCCTGAAATTGGTAAGAAAAAGACTTGAAGATCTTTCCAAATGGATTAAAGTGGAAGCAAATGGAATTTTCTCATGTTGATGGATACCCTTGAAATGAATAATCAAGTTTGTGGGAAACTAGCACTTAGAGCTTTCTAAGTGAAGTAAAGGATTGTATTCTCTAAAGGTGTTAGTCTCTCAAGGTTAAGCACAAGGGTTGAGAACTCTTTGAGAAGAAATAGAATTGGACTTAGTTAATCACCTAAGCCTAGTAGGATCTAGAGAAGACTAGGTTCCTAGAAGAGACAAGCTAGGTCTCTTAGTAGTAGTGCAAGCAAGCCTTGGAACACATACACCATTAGCATCGTCTTTGCTTTTCCGACATGAGCAATTGGATTCTGTCACAAAATAAACATAGCCTATCAACTAAATAATTATAATTGATTTTTTATAATATTTGATTTTCATATGAAATATTATTCAAGCTATCATTTTCAAGGCACAAGATATAGATTATTAGTCTCAAAGGTGGGGAACTAATGTTTTTGGTGGTCCCTTTCGTATTAAATTTTTTGGCTAAGCATATGTCATATTTCAAACTCAAAAAGGATAGAATTTTTTTTTAATTAGATGATAAATGCTAATATTTGATTGGTCTACGGGTAATTTCTCGGGCATTAATCGATTTATTGGGAATCAAAAAATGAGGAAAAAACATTAGAAGTGACAACGTAGAGGATGTATTTACTATGCATGTGATGGGATGGGAAAATATCAATGCAAAAAAGGCACAGAACATTAATATCATCAAATCATGATGCACAAAGAGCACCAACATATTCTTCAACAAAAGAATTATTGTTAGTGACAGGTAACAAAGGGCTGAGAAATAGTGCTTGGGGTTTAGTGGTATGTGGTTCTACATTTTGCTTATTAGTCCTTGCCTATACATAAGCACATAACTAATGTTCCTAGTAGCAGTCACAGTTAGTTTTTTCAACCAAAACATGTCAATTTCTAAACTTGAAAAAATAATTATTTTTTTATTAATTTTTTATAATTAATTCTTATATTATGATTGGCTACAAACAATTTTTCCAAGGGAAAAAATAATTTTATGATGCAAAAAATTGAGAAACAAATATCTGGAAACTTCTTCCATATTATTTTTAGAGGAAAACAAACTCTAGAGAATTTTGGCAAATCTTCTTGCTATTTTTTCTCAACCTCATTTGACACGAGGTATTGAGCAAGGGGTGAATGACATGCCAAGTAGGTGCATGGATTGGTGTTGATACTAGAGAGGGAAAAAGTAGTAGAGGAGACAACATTGGATGCACTTTGACTGGTCAGGGTAGAAACTAAAATGCATATTCTATTACTACCAACACAAATTTCTCTACAGAGGAGAAAGTGATTGAAGGAGAAACTAGGATTGATGTGTTACTAGAGAGACATTATGTATCAAGCATGAATGATATCATATAGACATGAAGTAGACAACGAGATTTGTTAATAGTGTCATTTTTTCTAGAAATAGTGTCTTTTTTGTATTGTGTTCAATTCGTTCACAGAGTGGGCATGATAGAAGCCAGATTTATAGAAATCTATAGCAAAATCTGCAAAACAAATTAAGAATTTTGCTAAAAGAAAGAGTACAATTTATAGAAAAAAAAAGAGCAAAATAGAGATATTGAATAAAATCTATATTGTTGATGATCTATAAATGAAAAAGCTTCTATGTTTTATACAATTCTCCATTGTTGAGAGGAAATTATGAGGATTGTACAATCAACAATTAATTTAACTTAAATGTAGTTTAGGTATGTACACATGGAGGAAATTTGGGAGTAGACTGAAGGCAATTGATTCTTTATGAAAAGATAAACAATAGGATAAATAATCAGTGAATTGCAAGTGAAAGCGGTGACCCAAAATTAGTAGACAAAGAGCTCAAAGTCATATGGAGAAAATTGAAGTTGGAATTATACACTGACACCCCCCCTTAATTCTAAGTTTGAGAAAAAAAATTGAGGAAAACAAAGAGAAAAGAAGGAAAACCTAGTGGAAATTAAACCCCCCTCAAAATAGATTCTAATAAAGCAATAAAACTACCATACTACAATTTCTTTCACCCCAAGAAGCTCTTCGAGAAAGTGAATTGGAAGAGAAGATAGATCCCTCCAAAATGCGTAGTTAATGGTAGATGTTTGAAACTATGTGTAGAGGGTGGTCCATGATCTTTGAACAATATTCTTCTCTTTAGGAAGAAATGAAATTGAAGATATGTGAATGAAGTCTCCCCAATTCTGAAAGGAATATGTAGGAAGAAATCTCAAAATGTATAATGCCTCTGAAAATTTCTCCAAGGTCTCCATGTAGATCTTGAAATAGATTGAATATTTTAGAAACTGATGGATAATGTAATCAAAAGATAAATTTATCTTGTCATAAGGCAACTATATCTCTTCAAAATGTTGTGCAAAAGTATCCAAACTCATATCAATTTGTGAAGAATGGCCATGCAGAGAAGAAAGAAGAGGGACGAAAAGTTCTCTCACAACAATTGAAGAAGAATCACCTTCATCAAAGAGAAGATAAATAAAACAAATATTGTCATCTAGATCTGAAATGAGGGATTCTACAAACAAAAACATATTCCTAATAGAAATTGATCCCAATGAATTGAATGTGGAAGACACAAATGATACTATTGCAAAGAATCATCGGAAGCTTTCAGTGACCCATCTCTAATCTTTGAAGAAACAACAAGAGCACCGAGGTTATCAATAAATTAATCATCCAAGAAGGATGTGTCCACACAAGATGGGGTAGCTAAAATCTTAGTATCACCCATAGGAGCTTGATTATCCAAGGAATCATCACTTTCAGATGAAGAATCAATATCTCCATATAATTGTCAGATGATGGTCCAAGCAATGAAAGGAGACTCTATGTGCTCTATATGATATAAAATATCCTCAGAAATAGTAAGACATGTTAGCCCATAGACAATATCATTACTATTCAATGATGCAATTTTATGTTCATAACCGCTTGGCTCAAGAACATGTCCAAGGAGATAGGGTAATAGATCTTGCTCAAGGTAGTGATTTTCTATCCCTTTCTTCCATGAAAAAAGTTTTTTGAGGTTAGCTTGACAAAAGAAGTGTTGAATTTGATGAAGGATCAACCCCAAAACTCCCAAGAATCACTTGCATGCAAACACTTGTCATAGAAAGAGAGAAGCAAAAGCTATGGAGGATCGAAATCCCAGATCCATGATGAGACATTCTTGATGAGCAAAAAAGAGATTGATATTATCAAAAGTGAATCAATATAATAATTACAAAGAGATTTCTTATAAAGGAGATCAAAACCCTAACAGGTAACTAACCTAGGTTGCATGGTAATAATTAATAAAAGAATTAGTTAATTTTAGCTTAAGTAAACTAGAGATAATAAGTGACTTCATAATTAAATCAATACGATTTAATTAATAAGAAAAAAATTATTATTGTAATACCCCACCTTAAGATAAACTTAAGGAGTAGCTAAAAGCCTAGAAACTACCACTGAAAGTAAATTTGGGTTCTGACTACAAAGCTTGATGAGGTGTCCAAGCACAACCAAATCTCTGAAAAGAGGAGAAATAGAGAAAACCACATAGGAAAAACCCTACTCCAAAAGAAATGAAAATAATGTTGAAAAGAATTAGTAAAGGACTAAAGAAGCCTCTAAACTAGGGAATGTCCCAGAAGATAGGAATAAAAGAGATGATCATGTAGAACACCACTGAAGCATGTAGAAGCTACAAAACTCTATCAAATGTAACTACTAATCTGAAGAACCTCTGCTAAAATAGAACCTAACCAAGTAGAGAAGAATATAGTCTGCATGAGTGCTCTCATAAGACACTACTTGAATCAGGAGGCAAACAAGGAAAATAACTGAACTCAAAGATACATATGACATAAAACACCAAATCCTGAAGAGTTGATCAATCAAACTTGGAAGGCTGCATCCATAGTAGGAAAAAAGAAAAGAGTGTTTATAAGGTAAATGGTTTATCTCACAGGAATGCATAGGTACTAAGCCACTACATCCACTTAGTAGATAGGAACAAATAAAAATTACATACCTCACTCCATCAAACCAAGAAAGCATGAGAAACAATAGAAGAACCCCCCAATGTAGATAAGGGTGAGGTGAAAAGCAATTGGAAAAGTGGACCAAAAGAACTTAATGTCAAGGAACCATGATCAAGATGCACAAAAGAGTACATATGTGTGTACTAAGGTGATCAATTGTAGACACGTCATGTGGCTAATGTCACAGAAGAAAAACTCGGTGGACAAAGGAAGATGGCAAATAAAGGCAAAACATCAACCCCCCATGGCACTTTAATCAAAGTAGTGCTTGTACAATAAGGTACAAGAAACAATGAATCTCAAGAATACAATAATTTGCACAATTTTTCTAAGATGACACTACTCAAATTAGAAGGCAAAATAAGGCAAAACAACTAAAACAAAAATACAGCTGCAATATGATACTTTATCTCAGTGTGTTTGTAAGAATGCATACAAATGAAGTCTAAATAGACCAAAAGAGGTAGAAGGTTGATACAATAGGTAGTACAACCCATGAAGAATCATCTAAAGCAACAAAATCAATCCCCAAACCTGAAACAACCAAGATATCCACCACAATGAAAAATAGAAAAAATAAATAAATAAATAGAATGTGACTGGAGAAGAATCTAGAAAAATAACTAGCATCACTGGAAAGAGCTCTTAAAGACCTTTCCAATGATATATATGATTTATAAGTCAGAGATCAAATGCTCAAGATATGTCTCTCAAAGTGCAAAATACAAACCTTGACTTTCACAACAAAAAAAAAGCCATAAAAAAACATCAAAACTAAAAATTACATATAACATTATGATGGGCTCGAACCAACTTTTCGACGATATCTTATTTATGGAAAATGGAGTCTGTATGCCAGAGATATGATAAAAAATGTGAAGGGAGGTCCAAATAAAGTCATAAGGGGTGATACGAATATTGATACCGGGCTAACATCAGCAAGTGACGAGGACAAATTTGACAGTCAAATGGTCATCAAGGCAAAAAAATGCTAGAAAATGACCCCTACCAGAAGAAAAAAAAATCTAATATCGTGGAAAATCATTGTCGCCAGAAACCCATTACTGGGGAAAAGGTTTGTCAAGGAGACGGTGTCGAAAAAAATTTAGGGGCCATTGAAGATATATGCCAAAAGTTGATTGTTTGGTACAAAAGACATGTGCCAAAAATACATGTGCCTTCACTAAAAAACTCCAAATATTTCCACAAAACAAAACACCACCAATTTCCAAAAAAATATGAGAACGAATGTCGAAAGATATTGAGGATGTGACAAAACACAGTACCCAAAACAAAATGAGCAGTAACTAGTCAGACTTGTCCCAAAAATGAAGTGTGTATACTAACATGAGGCTTGGAGAAAGCAAACCAATTATCTCTAAAGACAAAGTGCAAGCATGCATGGCCTAAAAACAAAGCATGCACAATCAAAAAGTGCCTCCATTTACTTTCTCGGGACCCAAGGCCATGTGAGTGGATGAAGTCAGCTTGCAATCCTTCATTAAACCCAAAATAGTGCAGCAAGAACTCTAAAGAAAGATCATTAAAGTGATGGCATGGAAGAGGAGAGACCACAATGTCCACACAATAATGGCCAGAAAAATCCACATATTTCCAAAAGATGAAGTTTTTCGATCAAAGCATGCACATGTAGGGCTAGTTTCAAAGGCATAAAACTGCCTTGAAAACTCCAAAATCAAACCACCAAGCATGGGAAAAAATTTTGGTCCTCTGCAAAAGGAGAAATTATAGGGGCTAACATGGGCATGGGTCAATTTCATGGTAGCAAACAATGTGCCCAATTCCAAAGCACAGGGGCAAACAAAGTGCCCACTCAACAAAAAATGACCTGCCATCATCGATCCCAAAACAAACCTGATAGTTCAGATCCCAAAAAATATGATCAATCAGAATCGTCAATTCCCATTAATGCGTTGACTTTTATTAGACTCCTACAACTCCCAAATGAGCACATTTCCCATAACTCGTGGATGATCTCCAAAGCATGCATGGGGATGAAATTTGGCATGTGTGTGAAAAAGTGAGAAGAACCTCCTTATAGCAATATCGTGAGAATGCTCGAAATAACAGAATACAAAGTGATAGCAGAACTCAGAATAAATCTACTGATCGCAGGCCACTTCGAGGGGGTAACCTCCTTTGAGCAAGCTCAATACAATAAATTCGTCCGTGCCCATCAAGGGCCTCAACCTATTCTTATATACTGGGTACGATCTAGAAAAGTAATACTACCTATGCATGTGGGATAATAAAATAAACTCACGGGACGACTTACAAAGCATATGCGTCCAACAACTCTACTGTAACAAAATAAACAGAAGGAACACACAGGTTCCTAACATCCCCTCTCCCTTAGAAAAAAGCTTTGTCCTCAAAGCTTAAGGTGTGGAAATTGTTGTTGAATCTGAAGAAGGGGTTCCCAGGTAGCATCCTCTGGTTGCATGCCATGCCACTGAATCAAGACCTCAGAGATGGAGCGAGAGCGAAGCTGGCGAGTGCGCTGGTCAATGATTGCCACCGGCTCCAGGATAATGGATCCTTCCGTACCCATTTCAGGGAGAGTAGTTTGTGCTCTGACAGTGGTACCCAGAACTTTCTTTAGACAAGAAACATGAAAGACTGGATGAATGCGGGAAGAAGGAGGAAGTTCCAGTTTATAAGCAACTGAACCAATCTTCTGCAGAACCTGATAAGGCCCATAAAATTTTGGGGCCAGCTTATGACGCCCTTTCAGCTTTAGGGAGGATTGTTTGTATGGCTGTAGACGAAGAAAAACCATATCCCCAACTTGAAATGAGCGCTCAGAACGGTGTTGATCTGCTTGCTGTTTCATCCGATTACGGGCCATGTGAAGATTATCCTGTAAGGTACGAAGAATCTGATCCCTGCTGCGGAGAACTATGTCAACTGCCTGAACTGGTGAGCTGTTGGGAGTGTAGGGAAGGAGCACTGGAGGTGCCTGACCATAGACTGCTTCATATGGAGTCATTTTAGAGGCAGTGTGGTAAGAGGTATTGTACCACCATTCAGCTAAAGGGAGCCACTTGCCCCACTGATGTTGCTGTTCGAAAGTGAAGCAACGAAGATAAGTTTCCAAGCATTTATTGACAATTTCCGTTTGACCATCAGTTTGTGGGTGATAGCCCGAACTCATCTTCAGTTTGGTGCCAGTTTTCTGAAACAGTTCAGTCCAAAAATGACTGGTAAAAGTTGCATCACGATCAGAGACAATGGAAGAAGGGAGTCCATGAAGACGAAATATCTGGTCCATGAAGATTTGTGCAACAGAGGAGGCAGTATAGGGGTGGCTGAGGGCACAAAAATGACTATATTTCGAGAGACGATCAACCACAACCAAGATCACTGTCTTGCCACCGGATTTAGGAAGCCCTTCAATGAAATCCATAGAAATATCAGTCCAAATCCGTGTAGGGATGGGCAATGGTTCGAGCAAGCCAGGAAGGAGGGTCGTTTCACCCTTGTGGCGTTGGCAAGTATCACATTCAGCCACCATCTGTTGAATCATCTATTTCATCCCTTTCCAAAAGAAGTTTCTCCTTGCTCGCTCATAAGTTTTGAGGAAGCCTGAGTGCCCTGCTGAAGGAGAAGCATGGAGTTCATAAAAAATAGCCTGATGTAGAGCTAGGTTCTGAGGAAGCACTAGCCGACCCTTGTATCGAAGAGAAGCACCATCCCAAGAGTAATGTGGTATAGCACAAGGATTATTGGCTAGCTGGTGAATGATTTGAGATAAAGAAGAGTCACTGTCATAGCCCTGCTGAATAGACGCTAACCAATTGGGAATGGGCTTAGAAATAGCGGAAAGGGAAGCTTGATTATCAAATGTGCGAGAAAGAGCATCTGCCACAATATTCTCCTTACCCTTCTTGTAGGTGATCTCATAATCATACCCCATGAGTTTGCTGACCCATTTCTGTTGTGTAAGAGAGGATACCCGTTGTTCCAGGAAGTATTTCAGACTTTGGTGATCGGTTCTGATGCAAAAATGACTCCCTAAGAGGTATGGCCGCCACTTCTGTACAGCATGCAAAATAGCCATCATTTCTTTTTCATAAGTAGAGAGGGCTAGATTCTTACCAGAGAGGGCTTTGCTAGTGAACGCAATAGGATGGTCAGCTTGCAGGAGAACAGCACCCAATCCATTGCCGCAAGCATCACTCTCAATAGTGAAGGGTTTGGAAAAATCTGGCATCGCGAGAACAGGTGTACTGCACATAGCCTGTTTCAGTTGTTCAAATGCAGTCTCAGCAACAGGGGTCCAGGAGAAGGCATCCTTTTTTAACAGAGCTGTCAATGGTGCTGCAATTTTCCCGTAATCTTTGACAAACTTGCGGTAGTAGCCAGTCAACCCCAAAAAACCCCGAAGGCTCTTGAGAGTTTTAGGATGCGGCCAAGTTTTCATGGCATCTATTTTTGTAGGATCCACCCGCACTCCATGGTGTGCAACAATATGCCCGAGATACTCCACTTCCTCCTGGCCAAACACACATTTAGATAGTTTTGCACAGAGTTGATGATCAGAGAGAAGTTGCAAGACAAGCTCCAGATGATGGAGATGCTCAGCCCAAGTTTTGCTATATATGAGGATATCATCAAAGAAGACCAGAATGAATTTCCGGAGGTATGGTCGAAATATGTTATTCATCACTGCCTGAAATGTTGAAGGAGCATTCGTGAGGCCAAAGGGCATGACTAAAAATTCATAGTGACCATCATGTGTGCGGAAGGCAGTTTTAGGTATATCCTCCTCATTAACCCGAATTTGATGATACCCAGAACGAAGATCTAACTTGGAGAAAAAATGAGCCCCATGAAGTTCATCAAGAAGTTCATCAACAACTGGAATGGGAAACTTGTCCTTTATAGTGAGATGATTAAGTGCTCGGAAATCAATGCAGAGTCGCCATGACCCATCTTTTTTGTGAACAAGCAGAACTGGAGAAGAAAAGGAACTGGTACTAGGGCGAATAATACCTTGCTTCAGTAAGTCACGGACAAGTATCTCGATTTCGGTCTTCTGATGAAATGGGTAGCGGTAGGGCCTGATGTTGGGCGGAACACTGCCAGGAAGGAGCTGAATACGGTGGTCCTCTAGACGAGAAGGAGGTAATCCCACAGGTTCAGCAAATATACCAGAATACTTGTCCAAAATGTGTTGGAGATCGGCAGGAGTGCTAGAGACTGTTGATGGCTGCATCTGAATGGAATGGAGCTGAGCGATGACACCATGTGAATTCTTCTTAAGAAGTTTTTCCATACGGTGTGAACTGATGATGCTAAGAGACCCTGGTTGTAAGCCTTTCAAAGTGTGTTGGTGCCCCTCGGCTGAAAACTGCATCCAAAGTTCGGCAAAATCCCAGAGAATGGGGCCAAGAGTGCGTAACCATTGGGCACCCAAAACCACATCACAACCACCTAAGGGTAAGGCAAACATGTCAGAGCGCATGTTATAATCTCCAATAGAGAGACGCACATTGCGACATTTCCCTTTACAAGGTAAAGTGCCCCCATTGGCAATCATGACTTCAAAGCTAGAGCAGGGATGGATAAAGCAATCAGCCTGTTTGGCTATTCGTGGATCAATGAAGTTATGAGTGCTACCAGAATCAATGAGTATAGTAAGAGGGATCTTCTTGAAGAAACCCTTGACCCGCATGGTTTGTGGAGTAGTGACTCCTGCCAAAGCATGGACAGATATCTCTGGTGGAGCTTCTGGGGAAGGAGGTTCAGGCTGGTGAGGCTCAACCTCAGCATCCACTGTTTCCTGAGCATCTACATATTCTTCCAGTTCCGGTGGAGAATCCACATCCAAGAGATAGAGCTTTTGTTGAACACATCTATGGCCCCGAGACCATTTCTCATCACAATTATAACAAAGCCCTTTGTCTCGCCTAACTCGCATCTCTGTTTCAGACAAGTGCTTGATCGGAGTAGTTCTGGGAGCTGGTATGACTGGAGGGTTGTGAGAACCTGTATTTCTGAATGGAACAAAATTAGATCTGGAGCGTTGTAGAGCACTAATCTTGTCTTCCGCTAACTTAGCCAACCCAAGGGCTTCCATCATTGTAGTAGGTCGAAACATTTTGACTTCTGAGCGAAGTGCATCCTTCAGACCACTGACAAAACAACTACGGAAGAATTCATCAGACAAGCCCTCTGTGTGATTAGCTAATTTTTCAAACTCTGTCTGGTATTCTCTTACAGTGCCTATTTGACGCAATTTAGTGAGTGCTCCTGTGAAATCATCAAAGGAACTAGGGCCAAAGCGCTCCAAAATGAGGGTGCACAATTCGCTCCACGTTGGGCCTACATTAGCCTTGATGTACCAACGGAACCATTAAAGAGCTTCATGTTCCAAATGAAAAGATGCAAGGGAGACTTTGTGGTTATCCAAAGTATTATGCAAGCTGAAATACTACTCTGCCCTATAGATCCATCCAGTCGGATCAGAACCATCGAAGCGTGGAAAATCAAGCTTTGGTCCACGGAAATTGCCAGAAGAGGACCCAGTATCTCCTGAATGGTTTCGGCTCATGGCTGACTGCTGAAAGTTAAGACCCAGAATTTTGTCATCCAGATCTTGAAGTCTGGTTTTGAGGGATGCAATTTCCTCTTCCATGATTTTTGCTCCTGTACGCGTAACAACCATAAAACAAGGTTTTTTTTTTTTTTTTTTTTTTTTTTTTTTTTTTTTTTTTTTGAAATGGGTAGAAGATGAGAAACAAAAACTTTTTTAGTTACGGCAAACTTGGATTTGGGTAAAACTCATATAGGAAATGGGTGTTCGACGGGTGGTGGGAGACTATCTGGGGACAAGGGAAAAAGAAAAATGAGGGTTTCAAGGGTAGGGAGGCGAAATGAGGCGAACAGTCCAAGAGGGATAAGGAAGCAAAATGAGGAATTGAATCTTGTGGCTCAGTTTGGTGGCGATTGGATGAGAGGTGAAAAAGATAGGGCAAACCCTAAAATTAGATAAATGAGGGATTTAGGGCTTTGATATGGAAAATTTAGGGTTGGGTCGCCAAGGAAGGAAGTATGCGAAATGATATTGCAGACGTTCTGCGGAAGTATGAGTAGAAACAGAAAGCAAACAAGGAAGCTACGACTAAAAAACAGAAAAATTTTTACTCTTTTTATTTTTATTTTTTTTTTTTTTTTCTGAACAGTCGACTTAGAAAAATTCACTAGAAGTGAGAGGAACCTGAAGGCCACGACAGAAAAAAAATTTGATGTAATTTCCACCCAGCGAGCCCAAGAGAGTGCTCTGATACCAGATGAGAAGAACCTCCTTATAGCAATATCATGAGAATGCTCGAAATAACAGAATACAAAGTGATAGCAGAACTCAGAATAAATCTACTGATCGCAGGCCACTTTGAGGGGGTAACCTCCTTTGAGCAAGCTCAATACAATAAATTCGTCCATGCCCATCAAGGGCCTCAACCTATTCTTATATACTGGGTACGATCTAGAAAAGTAATACTACCTATGCATGTGGGATAATAAAATAAACTCACGGGACGACTTACAAAGCATATGCGTCCAACAACTCTACTGTAACAAAATAAACAGAAGGAACACACAGGTTCCTAACAAAAAGAGAACCACAGAGGTGACATGGTATTGATAATACGTCTCAAGGCATGGGATTACCTCAGTCATTGATGACGATGTCCCATCAATAGGAAGATGGTCCCAAAAAAATTGCCAAGTTAAAGGAAAGTGGGGGTTGATGAGTCTAAAAAAATTCCTTTATTTTGTTATGTTTAAGATACTTTATGATACTCTGTTTATCCTTGTTTTAACACTTATAAGCCTATGTTTGATAAACCTTTGATGATTTATGGGGTAGAAAAACTATGTCATCTTTTGCCTAAATTATATCTAATATGCAGTATTTCATATAAATATCCAAATGTGCATTCTTATGCTTGAATTTAGTTTGATGGATGTTTATTTGAAAATATGTCTTATATCATAACTAACCTGATGATAAGGATTAAAGGATGAGTGGAAGAATCCAGAAGTTGGTTGCCGACAGCATTCAAGGAGAAACGAGCATCAAGGAACAACCACGAAAAGGAAGTTATAACCACTCCAGGAAACATGGCAGTGAATAAGGAGGACTTTTTACGAACCATTACCTTCTCTGCATTTATGTTGTAACAAGCAGATGCCGCGACTTCATTGCTCCCTCCTCAATTCTGTTATCCTTCCTTTCCGCTTTCAGTTGTTCTCCTATATTCTCTCCTGTGGACTTAACTTAGGATAGTTACTTTTCTGTATGTAATAAAGAGTAGATTCCCTGTATATGTCAGAATCAACTCCTGTGTGTAAAAAAAATTTTAGTTTTTGGTTTTTGATAAGTTTTATCGAGTAAGAGAGAACATTGATTCCCAGTTTGTTGCAGTTGTGTTTTACAATTCTGAATTATGTAATGACTGATTAATGAAATGAATTAGTTCTCTTTAGTTTATATCCTATGTTGGTAGATTAGAGAAGCCAACCAAGGGGGCCCACTTGGAAGGTGGATTAGATTATGATAGAATAGATTCATTTTACTAAGCATTAGCAGTATTTTAAGTAAGATGTAGCTAGTTAATTCCTTCCTGTAGCATCACACTTCATGAACGTTCCTGTAGCATCTGCGACAACCGTCTAATGGATGAGTCAAGATGGAATCTCTGTTATCTTGTCATTGTGTTTTCAAAATTCATAGATTCAGTAGTTTCCTTTCCATAGCAGTAGTGTAGTTTCCTTCCTTTACATCTTTACTTTCCTGCAGCACAAGCATAATGACTCATCAAGGTACCTAGTGCACATACCGTGCCGACCATTTCAAGTATACGTCCCTAGGTTGACAATCTAAATGCACCTCATGGTAGGGGAAAATTAGTCCATAGCTTGAATAGATTATTCCTAAGCCAGGCCTAGTGCATGACTATGGAACACCTATTGTGAGGCGGTTCATTTTTGGCACCATTGCCAGGGATGGTGTCAAGCTAGGAGAATTTTTGAGTTATAGTTTTTAGATTAAGTTCTTTTTACCAGTGTGAAAATTTTAGTTGCATGCATCCAAGAGGAAGACGACGAGATGAATATGGCAGATTTCTTCCACAAGGATCTGTTAATTTGAATGAAGAAGTTGAAGAAGAAGTTGAGTTTCCCTTTGAAGATGCAAGTCCTATT
This sequence comes from Cupressus sempervirens, assembly GCA_028749045.1. Taxonomy (NCBI): domain Eukaryota; kingdom Viridiplantae; phylum Streptophyta; class Pinopsida; order Cupressales; family Cupressaceae; genus Cupressus; species Cupressus sempervirens. The sequence continues at coordinate 772,245,522 of CM053784.1, read as the reverse complement.
TTCCCCACAGTATCATCATCAAGAGCTAAATCCCTAGATATATCTGGTCTCCAATGTTTCACTGAAATATTGACCAGTTTTCTTGATAACACTACCTTGAATCCACCAGTTGTTAATCACCCAATGCCTAACATTCTTTTTCAGCAGCAACCTCATAATCCAGTCCCACCAGTCATGGCAGAACCCACTTTTCCATTTCCACTTCCAAGTCTCATAACCAATGCCAATATCAAGAATATACCTCCCACTGCTCTTCTGAAGTTCTATGGCCTTGCAACTGAAGACCCTGATACCTTCTTGTTTGAGTTTGACATCCTTTGTCATAGTTTTGACTACAACATTGATGCCCATAAGCTTAAATTATTTCCAGCCACATTGAATGAATCAGCTTTATGATGGTTCATGGGCTTAGGAGCCAATGCAGCTATAAATTGGGATGAAATGCAAGCCTTGTTTTTGGAAAAATATAAAGAATATTGCAAAGCATCTGGTACAAGAGGAGATGATATCTTTAGGATATCACAGAAGGAGGAAGAGACACTAGAAGACTATGTTTCTTGATTTTTATATACACTACAAAAGAATCCTCAGCACACATTGTCTAAAGATTCCCAAAATCTAGTCTTTCTAAGAAGAGTGAATAAAGACTGTTTGGAAGCATTAGACCTGATGGCCAGTGGAGATGTATATCAAGCTCAATGGGATGACCTCAAAAAGATATGTCAGAACAACTTAAGGTCAACCATGAAGAAAGGTCGAGGACCCCATTCTACGGTTACAAAAGGAATTAGTCAAGGCATTTCAAAATCGTAAATATCCAATTTGTTGTCAATTTTCAAACAAGACATCAGTAATGATGTCGCTACACAGCTAGATACAATGACTACAAAGAAGAAGCAAGCAGAGGCTAAGTTACAACTAGCCGAGTACTGTCCTCATTGTCGAAAGAAAAAGAAGGATTGCTACTATAAATTGGTTGCAAGCATGGAGAACCAGCATCTTCCAACTGAATATGTAAAGATAGATGGGCATGATGAGCAAGTATTCTTTGTTGCTCAATGCCGACCATGGGCTCAACATCAAGTTATGCCTCAAGACCCCTTGCAAAATTCAAATTCATATGGTAATCAATGGCAAAACCGCAATACCCAAGGTCCTCCACAAAACCAACCCAATTGGAATAATGCTGGGCAAAATAACCCACAACAGTCTCAATGGTCTCAAAATTTCCAACAACTTTGGCCTAACCAGAAAAACCAATGGCAACCACCCCAAGGGAATTGGCAATCTCCAAACCAATGGAATTGGCAATCTCTAAACCAATGGAAGGGATCTCAACAATGGCCTAACCAAAATACTGGTGTTCCACAATTACCCCCTCTAGCTCAACAACCTGATTTAATGCCACCACCTGCAAATAGTGGACCTCAAAAGCAAACACAGCTACTTGCACAGCCTTAGCCAAATCCAAATAGCAAACCACAGTAGCCCATGTATAGTACTGATACCCAGTAGTACCCTGCTTATGCCCTAGATGTTGCAGATATACATTTAAGATCTGGAATGACCTTACTAGCACCAAAGCCACCTCTTATAACTGAAGTATTAGACTCTCCTGCAGCATCAAAACCTTTGGTTGATGAACCTGTTGACCCAACTAATGTTACCATACCAATACCAGATCAACCATTAGTAGAGCCTCCTTTTCCAAACCAACTAATACAAAAGGAACCTGAACAAAGCAAGGAACAACCCTTTGACATTGTTAATCAGTTGAAGAATATGCATGTCTGAATACCTTTGTTTCAAGCTATTAAGGACATTCCTGCTTATGGAAAAGCTATAAGGGAAGCTTGTCTAAAGAAACCCGGAAGGAAGAATAAGGATCCTACCACAGTTCATGTTGTTGGACATTTAGCTGATATCATGTTAGGAAGAGTGATTTCACCAAAATATTCTGACCCAGGGAGTCCAGTAGTAAGTGTCAGCATAAATGGTCAATTTGTTAAAAATGCCTTAATAGATTTGGGAGCTGCTATAAATGTGACGACTAAAGAAACCATGAAGAAGTTACAAATAGAAGGATTAAGGCCCACACCAACTATTTTGCAGCTTGCAGATAGTTCCACTATCATTCTTGATGAAATGATAGAAAATATTGTTGTGACCTTAGATTCCCTAGAATATCCTATAGAATTCATGATTTTATCCCCTAAACTAAACCTATCTGGCTATCCTGTCATTCTAGGTAGACCATGGTTGGCCACAGCTGATGCAAACATAAATTGCAGATCATGGAATATGACCATATCAAATGGACAAGCAACCAAGCAATTTGATCTATATCCTCCTATACAACCATTACCAGATTTGAGTACATCTTTTTGGCCAGATTTAGGAAATGAAGAAGAAGAGATAAATTCCATAGTACAACTTATGATGTTACATAGGCAATCTTTTCTAAAGTTGCAAGAAGAAGATTTAGTAATCCAGAGCATCCTTACCAACACCAGTGTCGTAGGAAAAGATGTGTCTAAAAGCTCTGTATTAGAATTGATTACGTATGAGGAGTGTGATACAAGTTGTACTTTACTTAAAGAACTTGAAAATCTTTGTTCACTACTTCCCTATGAATTAGAAGGAAGCCCAATCTCTAAAATTGCTATGTTAGAATCCACTATTCCTGTTGAACTGAGTAAAGGCCATAAACTGGATGTTAACCCCAAATTGACATCTGTACAGATGGAACAATTAAAAGAATTGCTTCAGAAGCATGAGAAGACTTTTGCTTTGGATTATGATGATATGAAAGGATTAAGCCCTACACTGTGTACCCATAGGATATACATTAATGAAGGTTGTCTACCACTTCGTCAACCTCAGAGGAGGATAAATCCAAGCCTCAGAGAAATAGTCAAAATAGAATTGCAGAAATTGCTTGATGCTAGCTTTATCTATCCTATATCTGATAGTAAATGGGTATCACCGCTGGTTATAGTACCTAAGAAATTAGGAAAATGGAGAATTTGTGTAGATTATAGGGAGTTGAATAAGGCTACTAAAAAGGATCATTTTCCTTTACCCTTCATAGATCAAGTTTTGGATACACTAGCTAGAAAGAAGTACTTCTCCTTTTTAGATGGATACAGTGGCTATAATCAAATCAGTATTGCTCCTGAAGACCAAGACAAAACTACATTTACCTGTCCATGGGGTACTTTTTCATACTCTGTTTTACTGTTTGGTCTTTGTAACGCTCTTGCAACATTTCAACGGGCTGTAATTAGTATTTTTGCTGATATATCACATGATTGTATGGAAATCTATATGGATGACTTTACAACATTTGGAGTTACTTTTGAAGAAGCAATGATAAATCTTGAAAAAGTTTTGGTAAGATGTCAAGAACATAATTTGGCACTAAATAGTGAAAAGTGTTTCATGCTCATGCAAGAGGGTGTGGTACTCGGTCATTTCATATCTACTGCAGGTATACAAGTAGACCCAACTAAAATTGAGGTAATTCAAATATTACCCATACCCACTAAATTAAAAGATATCAAATCTTTTCTGGGACATGCTAGATATTACAGGCATTTTATAAAAGACTTCAGTAAAATAGCCAGTCCCTTGTACAAGTTGCTCACAAAAGAAGCTGAATTCAATTGGACACCTGAGTGTGATAAAGATTTCCTATATCTTAAGCAACTTTTGACCATAGCCCCAATTTTACAAGGCCCTGATTGGAACCTACCTTTTCACATATATACAGATGCTTCTGATTATGCCATAGGTGCAATTTTAGCACAGAAACACTGAAATCTTAAGAATGCCATTTATTATATCAGTAAGAGTCTTCATGGTCCAAAATAGAATTACATAGTGACTGAAAAAGAATTGTTAGTAGTAATCTATGCTCTAAATAAATTTTGGCATTACATCACAGGTTATCCTATCTATGTTCATACTGATCATGCAGCAATCAAATATCTCATGAGCAAACCTGCTATAACTGGTAGGTTAGCAAGATGGTTACTATTGTTACAAGAATTTGACATAACCATAGTAGATAAGCCTGGAAAAACAAATGTCATAGCTGATTATTTGTCAAGAATCAATCATCACGATACTAACACTACTCTGGTAGATGATGCATTTTCAGATGAACATTTGTTTCATATTGCTGTTAAAGTTCCATGGTATGTAGATATTGCTAACTACATTGCAACTAATAAGACACCGGCCCATTTTTCTTATAAGGAGAGAAAGATGCTCATATAGAAAAGCTTCCATTTCTCATGGATAGATAATTTTTTGTTCTATACTGGACCTGATCAAGTTATGCGCAGATGTGTAAGAGAAGATGAGACATATGATATTTTGCATGCATGTCATAATGAGCCTTGCGGAGGACATTTTGCAGCCAAAAGCACAGCTTTCAAAATCTTAGCCACTGGTTACTATTGGCCTACCCTTCATAAAGATGCAATTAATTATACAAGGAAGTGTGACCAATGCCAAAGAATGGGTCGTCCAACCAAAATAGATGAAATGCCTCTGAATCCTCAAGTGGTGTTAACACCATTTGACAAATTGAGAATGGACTTCATCGGTCCTATTGATCATCCATCCAATGGGAAGTCTTATATTTTGGTTTGTACTGACTACCTAACCAAATGGGTTGAGGTTAAGGCTATGAAACATGCCCGTGATGAAAAAGTTTCTGAATTCCTATATGAAGAGATTTTTACACATTATGGAGTTCCTAAAGAATTGGTTACTGATCAAGGCACACAGTTTACTTCCAACCTAATTTCAGAATTGATGAAATAGTATAACATCAGGCATCGCAAATCCAGTCCTTATCATCCACAAGCCAATGGACAAGCAGAAGTTAGCAACCATGAGCTGGAAAATATTCTAACTAAAATAGTCCATTTGCATCGTCGGGATTGGACCAGCCGGTTACAAGAAGCTATTTGGGCTTATAGAATAGCTTGGAAAACCACTATCAGATTCACACCATTTGAGCTTTTGTATGGGAAAGTGGCAATGCTTCCAATTGAATTTGAACACAAGACTTTAAGAACGGCCTTGACCTTAGATATTGATCTTCCTGCAACACAAAGAGAACACCTCCTGCATCTTAATTCTTTGGATGAAATGCGCAAGACCGCTTTAGAACACACTGAACTGGTGCAAAAATAGAGAAAACATTGGCATGATTCTCATATCCTTAACAAATAGTTCAAATCTGGTGACTAGGCATTATTGTATGATTCCTGCTTTAAGAATATGCCAGGGAAGTTGCAGACGCGATGGTTAGGACCATATCAAATCATCCATGTCTTTGACAATGAAACAGTTCAACTAACCACAATTGATGATATACCTTTCAAAATGCTGATCAACGGTCATCGACTTAAACTTTAGAAATAGCCTCAAACAAAAGCCTACTTCATGCAACAGTTCAAACAACTGGATCCAACAACAACTCAAATATCTCTTCCTGCAACCGAAGGTGAAAACCTTTCGCCTGCTCCTCTTCAACATTAATTCTAATTTGCATGTCCATAATAATAACTTTATGTTCACATAAAGTCCATTTTCTTTTCATGATATTCCTTTCCATTCATATCTTAATCTTCCATCCACCCACCTCACTCCATTTCTTAATCTTCCATCCACTCACTTTCTACGTGCTTACGTTTTTGTGTTTTCAATCAAATCTGCACATGCTGATGGATGCTGCCATTTACATTACTTCCGCCACCTTTTTTTTTTTGGAGTATATGACAATTCTCTTGATAGGTATAAACATGTTCAAACTATTATTCATTTATAAGTTTGAAAATTTTGTTAATTATATATAATACTACATAGTCTCTATAATTACAACATATTCCAGTCCCTAACCCATACTAGTCTGACACGTGAGGACACTTGTCATAAAATTAGCAGGGGGAAGGGGAGTGTCGTACTATCCAATGAAATGTCTGATTAACTATGATGATTTTTGAAAATCTTGGCATTACCCTTTATTAATGAGAACTTCTTTCCATAAGTATGTCATGTCAAGTGTTATACTCCCACTTTCTGAATGAATTTTTCTTTGTTCGTGCCAAATTTTTCGTGCTAAGCCATGATGTGACCTATTTTAAATTTTTTTTAGCATTTGAACCATGTTTCTGGATGATTTCCATGCAAATTCATGATTTACTTTTACCTAAAGTTTAATTATGGCACATAACAATTGGTTATGGCAATTAATGTTCCCAAAAAGAAGCGGTGAAGCATTTGAGAAATAACGCAAAGTTTTAAAGTTTGCATTCAGAAAGGGAGAGGGAAACGGAGTAGCAGAAGTATCAAGAAATGGGAGGAGGTTTACAAAGAAAAGAGCTGGTCGAGTACATTTTTTTGCTCTCTGACATAGAAGCAGTAAGAAGATTCAATGCATGAGGGTGGTTAGGTTATTGTTTGAATTTAACAGCATATGATGAAGAAGCAACTGTAGAATTCACCAAGACATTTGATGAAGGTGAAGATTCTGTGTGGGGTTTGACAGTAATTGCAATAGAAGAACAAATTGTAGAAGTAACAGGGTTACCTCCTATTGGAGAGCATTATCCGAGCTCACATGACGCTAGGTTAGCAAGGGCCCAGTTCACTACCCCACATGACCCTCCATTGGATATTACAAAGCAGGGGTACAAGAGATTGTCTTTGTCGCCTCCATACCCTGACCTAGCAATGCATGTCATCAGGTATTTTACTTGTGAAGGTAGATTTTCTCACTTACATGCACACCATTTTAAGTTGCTTAGTTGTATAAGGCACAATATTGCCGTGAATCTTCCAATTTTTTTGTATAATATGCTCTGTATTAGTGCAGAAGAGACTCAAAAAGAGAAAGATAATTTTGTCACTCACCATGCCTTGATTAAGTTGTTAATAGAAAGGTCTCTTAGGGATGTATACCCTTTGACATGGGATGAATTTGTGAAATTTAAAACCCTACAACCCTAAGGTGACCCTAGTGAATGGTAGGGTGAGGAAAATGTAGTTCTCAGTAGTGAGCCTGCAGAACAAAATATTGAGGGAGCTGAAATAGAAAATGCACAAGGGATTGAACCGAAATTTGCTTCCACTCAAGAGAATGTGCCTCCACCTGAACAGGACATCCCTAAACCCACTACTAGTCAAGCTAAAAAGAAATGGAAGTCACCAGAAGAAACCGTTGCTCAACAAAAACCTAGTCCTGCAATTAAGCAACAGAAGAAAATAAAGAAGGTTCCTGTAGCAACTAATCCTGTAGCAGTGATACCGAAACAGAAAAGTAGGCAAAAGACAATAGTATAAGAAGAGACTCCTTTGTGGAGAAGCCCTAGAATGAGAGGGCAGATTTTTAAAAATCTTATATTGTCTAAAGCACCTACTCTAGAGTCTCTTGTGCAAATAATTTCTAACCATTCTTCCCTTCACACTGAGATGATAGAAGCTTCCGGTAGTCCTCTTACAGCATGTGAGAAAGAAATTAAAGAAACCTTAATGGATTTACCAGGTGTTTCAAGCCATGAGAATGAAGTAGTTCTTGAATGTCATGATTTGAATACTGCCTTAGTCTCCTATAAGTCAACATGGATCAATAGTTTGGCAGAACATCTATGGCAGGAATAGAAAAAGAAAAAGGATTATGAAGAGGATAACAGTGTCATCACCTTGGAAAAACTCCTTTTCCAATTATATGGACAGCATTTATTTTCTGAAGCACTATGGAAAGAGGAGAAGAAAAGAATGAGCAAGATCATAACATCACAAAATGAGGAGATTGAAGAATTGAAAGAACAGCTAGAAAGATAGAAACAACGCATGGAACATGCACTTAAATTAGTTGATCAAGGTCTTGCTTGCAGACCACCTCCTCGAGTATATGCTTTTTGTTTAGAAGAACAATATCTTTTGTTTCAGTTGATGTTAACCCTTAGAAATGTAAATGCGGAATTCAAAATCACACAAGAGTTTTATGGGCTATATCAAACCTTACCACCATGGCAGAAAAATCTATTGTGTGAGTTGTATATTCATAATTTTGTCATTCCTATAGAAACTGAGTGGAATCCTTTGCTCTATATAGGAGATGTGCATTTGAAAGCTTTAATGTCATGGATGTCTAATGAGGCAAATTATGATAGACAACTGGTTAATTACAGAGATGAGGAGAGAACAAAACCTTTACTCTTGAGGGCAGAAAGTAAACAACCAGAAGAAATGCTTTGAGACTGGTTTACATTAACCTATGGGAAGAGTAATCCAGACATTAGAAAGAAGGTATTTGCTGCTAGAGCCAGAGTATATGCCGAATATGAAAACTTGCCCTACTTTGCATTCTAGAGAGCTATGACCAGAGTAAGAGGTAGATGGGCACGGTTACCTGATTCTCTCAAGAAATCAGAGCCACACAGTCCTATTAATTTGGAAGCAGCACTATATAGAGTTCCAAAATATTTAGAACTGGGAAAGCAACTAAGGCCAGAGCTATGGTGTCCTTTAACCATGCAACCTCCAATGCTTTTATGGCCCCTATATGATATTGATGTTGACAAACTTGATAAGTTGCAGGAAGACCACAGGAGAGAAGTATGGGAAAGGACCAAAGGATTCTATTACACCTTCAAGAGCAGCAGAAAGGGAAAGACAGAAGTTGGGGAGCTCAGATCTTTGACAAAGAAGTGTAATGCTTGAGGATAAGCATTAGTTTAGCGGGGGCAGATGATGAGTCTAAAAAAATGCCTTTATTTTGTTATGTTTAAGATACTTTATGATACTCTATTTATCCTTGTTTTAACACTTATAAGCCTATGTTTGATAAACCTTTGATGATCTATGAGGTAGAAAAACTATGTCATCTTTTGCCTAAATTATATCTAATATGTAGTATTTCATATAAATATCCAAATGTGTGTTCTTATGCTTGAATTTAGTTTGATGGATGTTTATTTGCAAATATGTCTTATATCATAACTAACCTGATGATAAGGATTAAAAGATGAGCAAAAGAATCTAGAAGTTGGTTGCCGATAGCATTCAAGGAGAAACAAGCATCAAGGAACAACCACGAAAAGGAAGTTATAACCACTCCAGGAAACATGGCAGCGAATAAGGAGGAGTTTTTACGAGCCATTACCTTCTCTGCATTTACGTTGTAACAAGCGGATGCCACCACTTCATTGCTCCCTCCTCAATTCTGTTATCCTTCCTTTCTGCTTTCAGTTGTTCTCCTATATTCTCTCCTGCGGACTTAACTTAGGATAGTTACTTTTCTATTATGTAATAAAGAGTAGATTCCCTATATATGTTGGGATTGACTCCTGTGTGTAAAATTTTTTTTAGTTTTTGGTTTTTGATAAGTTTTATCGAGTAAGAGAGAACACTTATTCACAGTTTGTTGCAATTGTGTTTTACAATTCTGAATTATGTAATGACTGATTAATGAAATGAATTAGTTCTCTTTAGTTTCTATCCTGCGTTGGTAGATTAGAGAAGCCAACCAAGGGGGCCCACTTGGAAGGTGGATTAGATTAGGATAGAATAGATTCATTTTACTAAGCATTAGTAGTATTTTAAGTAAGACGTAGCTAGTTAATTCCTTCCTGTAGCATCACACTTCATGAATGTTCCTACAGCATCTGTGAGAATAGTCTAATGGATGAGTCAAGATGGAATCTCTGTTATCTTGTCATTGTGTTTTCAACATTCATAGATTCAGTAGTTTCCTTTCCACAGCAGTAGTGTAGTTTCCTTCCTTTGCATTTTTACTTTCCTGTAGCACAAGCATAATGACTCATCAAGGTACCTAGTGCACATACCATGCCGACCATTTCAAGTATACGTCCCTAGGTTGAAAATCTAAATGCACCTCATGGTAGGAGAAAAGTAGTCCTTAGCTTGAATAGATTATTCCTAAGCCAGGTCTAGCGCATGACTATGGAACACCTATTGTGAGGCGGTTCAGGGGTTAAGGCCCTGTTGATTTAGAGGTTTGTGTGAATGTCACCAACGCATGTACCCTCTTTGTTTATTTGATTTTTTTTGAAATGAAAAATCAAAAACCAGCACTAAAAATAAAGGTTTTCAATAATAAATTTTGAAATAATAAAAATTCTTGTCACCTCAGTTTTTGAGCCTAAGGCAATACGACCTTGGGCTAAATTTTTTTGCCTTAGATTTTAACTTCATCCAAATGGGACGTATGTTATATGGAAATGGGGATTTTTTTAGTGCTCTGAGCTCAACGATGAAGTCCGCTTGTGCTCAAAATGCTCTAAAAAATAGGTCCTCCCTAGATCTAATACAAGATCCTTTGAAATCTATGGATCTGAAAATTGATGTCAAATCTCTCACAAACATAAGAGGGGCATGAAGATTTGGAGCTCTAATTGTTAGAGTAATTGGATATGTCCCAATTGCCTCTAGTTCACTTAAGCTAAACTTTGGGCATCTAATAATTAATTATTTTATTAATTATTATGATGCAACCTAGGTTAGACCTTTTTAGGGTTTTTATCTCCTTTATAAGGATGATCTCTCATTGAGAATTGAGATTCATTCATTGCTAATTATAGAAATCTACTTTTTTGCTCATCAAGAATGTCTCGTCTATGGATCTGACAATTTTTGCCTCCATAGCTTTTTGCTTCTCTCTTTCTGTGATAGGTGTTAACATGCAAGAGATTCTTGGGAGCTATGGAGTTGAGCTTTCATCAACTTCAACGTGGTATCAAAGATTTAGGTCTTTGTGCCCCTATTCTGTTCGTAAGAGATTTGGCATCAGTTTTCAAATCTGAGTTTTCTCTTTTAGAGGGTTTCAATTTTCAAAACTGTTTTGTATTGGATCTGGGGGGACCTATTTTCAAAGCACTGTGATCGCAAACAAACATCACAATTGAGCTCAGAATGCTTAAAAACCTCATTTCCATATAAAATATGTCCCATTTGGATGTTGTTAAAATGTGAGGCAAATTTTTTTGCACCCATGTCATTCTAACCTAGGCACACAAATCGAGAGAATGATTTTTTATTTTTGATGAAAAAATTTTCTTTGGTTATAAATAATTTGCACACATTGATCTCTGCGTAGCTTTTTGGTTCTAAATCAAAAGGAAAGGGAACTTTTTAATTTGGGTACCCTATATCTTGGTCTATGCAAACGCGAAACCTTGCCCAAGTGTCCTTGGAGCTCAGCGTCATACCTCCATGCATGGATCACAAAGCTTTTCCACATGCATTTCCTCAATCCATACACTTAATGGTCAGCATGTTTGCCATTTTTGGGTTGTGATTTGTTTTGAATTGGAAGTTACCATGTTTTGGGCAGATCCCAAGGTTAGAGCATGCTCATTAGCCCTATTTATTAGCAAAAGGTTTTTTGGGTGTACTTTTTTTGCAAACCCCATGCATAGTTGACATCCATATGATCCTTTCTCATGGAATTTTTTTCCTACACTTAGTATTTATGCCCAAGTCAAGCATTTTATATTGCTTAGAAGGTCAGATGGAAGCTTTTTTAGCCCCATCGCCCATGTGTTTTTTGGCACTAACCTTGGTCACCACATTTTTCATGGCAGATCGCACATATTTCTTTGGCTCCACCCAACATTTTTGGAAACTCTCTTTGCACATAGTACTTGTCCTTCCCTCTTAGTTTTCTCTTTATGCCACATGGCATGCAGCTTTTCAACTTGCGTAGGAAAGCATTATTATGGGTTAAGACCACTAGTTTTGGGGGTTGGGCAATTTTTTCAAGCATGGGTGAACTTTTTCATGCATGGAGATGCACTTTTCCAAACTCCTGCCTACTTTTTTGGGAGCAAATTTTATGGAACTTTTGGAGCTGCACATGTTCCCACCATTTTTTCTTGGCACCCACTTGGAGATTGATCTACAGATCTCTTATCTTCTGCTTCTCCTCTTCGATGTCAAACAGTTTGGGAGAAGCATTTTATTTTTTGGGCAAGATATTTTGCAGGAGACTCTCTTCCAATGGTCACACCAATTTCTTCTTGGGCCATGCATGCTTTTGGGTATTTGTTGGTTTTTTTTGGGAGCATTCATGAGTGGGAAATCTTGCTAGGCTGCTTGATGTTTGTTGCCCACGTCCTACACCTTCAATTTGTCACCAACTCTTATTTGAAGTTCATAGATTTGTCTCAAGAGGCATGAATTATGGGGGAGTTGGTAGCTCTTTTTCCATGCATCTCTATAGTTAATGCAACTTAATCCATGATCTACATTTATAGGGCTTTATTTCAGCTTTCTTCTTCTAAGCATTTGATTCTAGGAAGTTTCCAATATTGTAGGTCAAGTTAAGTGCCCCTTGATCAATGATATGATATGATAGATTTTAATGATGTCCACGAGACTAAATTAATCTATGGGACCCATGCAATCACCCTCCCGAGTCAGGAGCGAAACTAGTCATTTGCAAAGTTTTGGTTAACTTGTCTCTCCTTCTCTGAAGTTTGATAATCAAATCTGTTGTTCTCTTCATTTGATCTTCCTTGAATAAATAGTTGAAGTCCTTGTTCTGCAGTATTTTTGTATAATCAGATCTAATGTCATTTTAAGCTAGGCACTTCTTGACAAAGTGTTGTTCTGTCTCAACTGTTCTCATATTACAGAATAAACATGTTCTATCTGCCCACTCTTCCTTTGGAACTTGCCATCTACCAGTTTCACATCGCAACTGATGTGAACTAGTTCTAAGTTGTTCCATCAACATTTTTGCTTTCCAGTTAATGATTATGTGGTTTTTCCATTATTCTTGGTAGTTTTTGAGGTGATTGGCAGATTTTTAGGGCATGGATCGATGGTTTTTTGGAGTTTACACCTTTTTTTTGGGACAAACCCCAGTAAGTGCTTTGTTCCTACTTGACATTTATCTCAGCCCCATCTACTTTTGCCTCTATGGACTTGTGTGGCCAATCAATGTTCCAAGCCCACTTTAGGCCCACCACATATAACAAGTCAATGATATTTTCTAGTTGGTTTATTTTTTGGTGTGATTAAGCCAGCTAGTATGGGGAGCTTGTGACTTTTGTTCCACGTGGATTGTGGACTCCTATATAGAGTCCTTGGCTCCCACTCCTTGGACCATGCCAAGTCATCTAGAAAATTACCTTAGTGGGTGTTTTTTTGTATTTCTTCATGTGTTACTGACCCTCTTATTTTGATGGTGGTTATGCATTTGTGAATGATTTTACTATAAGATTGACAAAATCATGTGTTTTTTTAAAACACACACATACTTCAACATGCGATTCATTGGCCACTGGATTTTTCTTTTGGCACCGGCCCTTTGTCTGGCATTGTGCTTCTAGTGATTGGATTTTTTTTTGATAGGGGTCATTTTCTTGAATTTTTTTGCCTTGACTATCATTTTCCCATCAAATTTAGGTTTGTCATTTGCTGACGTTAGTACCACATCAACATTGCATTACCACTTCCTATCACCTCCTCGACTTTTGTTTGGACCTACCTTCACTTTTTTGCTCATATCTTGGGCATACAGACTTCATTTTTTGCAAACAAGATATCATCAAAAAGTTGGTTCCAAGGTTGTCATAATGGTACAATTAGTTTTCAGTTTTGATGGATTTTTTGTAGTTTTTTCTACTGTCAAATTCAAGATTTCCTTTTTACACTCCTAGAAACATATCTTGAGCATTTGATCTCCAATTTGGGAATTCTTTATATTGTTGGAAAAGTCTTTCCAAGATATTTTTAGTGATGTTGGTTGTTTTCCCAAATTCTGCTCCAGACACATTTTATTCGGTCTTGTGCATTTTTGCATTCTAATAGATAGATTGGTTGTTTTAGGTCTAAGGATCAATTTCTTTGCTTTAGATGATTCATCATGACTTGTACTATCTACTATATTAGTCTTATGTCTCTTTTGGTCTATTTGGACATCATTTGTATGCATTCTTGCAAATGCACAAAAATAAAGTGTCATACTGCATCTATATTTTTTGTTTCAATTGTTTTACCTTCTGATTCGAGTAGTGTCATCTAAGAACACTCATATAGATTATTGTATTCTTAGGATTCACCATATATTGTGCCTTATTGTACATGCACTACCCTGATAAAGTGTCATGGGGGTTGATGTTTTCCATTTGTTTGCCATCTTCCTTTGTCCAGTGAGTGTCCCTTCCTTGACATTAGTCTCATGATGTGTCTGAGATTGATCACCTTAGTACACACATATGTACTCTTTTGTGTATCTTAATTGTGGTTCCTTGACATGTAGTTCTTTTGGCCCACTTTTCCAAGTAGCCTATCACATCGTCTTTTTGTATATTAGGGGGGTTCTTTTGTTGTTTCTCATGCTTCCTTGATTCAATTGATCAACTCTTCAGGCTTTGGTGTTCCATACCATATGTATCTTTGAGTTTAGTTGTTTGCCTTTGTGTGACTCCTAATTTAATGCATATTACAGTCTTCTCTACCTGGTCAGGTTCTATTTCAATGGAGGTTCTTCAAATCAACAGTTACTTTTCAACAAAGCTTTGCAGCTTCCACATGCTTTACTGATGTTCTTCATGACCATCTCTTATTCCTATTTTCTAGGACATTCCTGAAGTTGGAGGCATCTTCAGTTCTTCACCAATTTTTTCAACATTTTTTCTATCTCTTTTCAGAGTAGAGTTTTTCCCATGTGGTTTTCTCTATTTTTTCCTTTTGCAAAGATTTGGTTGTGCTTGGGTACCTCACCAGGCTTTGTTGTCGGGACCTAAATTCTACTTTCAGTAGTATTTTCTAGGTTTTTAGCTACTCCTTAAGTTTATCTTAAGGTTGGGGTGTTAGAGTAATTTGTTATTTCCTAGTTAACTCTAGTTCACTAAAGCTAAATTGTAGGCATCTAATAATTAATTCTTTTATTAATTATTATGATGCAACCTAGGTTAGACCTTTTTAGGGTTTTGATCTCCTTTAAAAGGATGATCTCTCATTAAGAATTGAGATTTATTCATGGTTGATAATGCCAATCTACTTTTTTTCTCATCAAGAATGTCTCATTTATGGATTTGGAAATTTCTATCTCTATAGCCTTTTGTTTATCTCTTTCTGTGACAGGTGTTTCCATGTAGGCAGTATTGAAGTTAATGAAAGTTCAACCCCACAGCTCCCAAGAATCACCTATATGCAAACACCTGTCATAGAAAGAGAGAAGCAAAATCTATGGAGGTTGGAATTCTCAGATCCATAGATGAGACATTCTTGATGACCAATAAAGAGATTTTTGTTTTCAAAACCCTAACAGGTAACTAACCTGGTTGCATGATAATAATTAATAACAGAATTAATTATTATATGCCCAAATTTTAGCTTAAGTAAATTAGAGATAATAAGTGACTTAATAATTAAATCAATATGATTTAATTAATAAGAAAAAACTTTATTACTCTAACAAGAAGGATGAAAATACATACTAGACATCATTGATCTCCCCCAAAAATAGAACTTTATCTCAGTTCGTGATTACAAATAGAAACACATTAACAACCCCTGATCTAATGAACAATATTCATTCAAAAGAAACTCTAATTTTCAATACCTACAATAAAAATAATACTAATTTTTCCCTCTTCCTAAGTACCATGTAGAATTCTGCCAATAGTGGCATGTTGTGATGGTTAAGTTGTTGTGTTGTTATCCTTGCCATCAAGGTTCAAATCTCATGGGGATGAGGTCTCCCATTTGTGACCTCACTGGTTCACAGCTCCAGGTCAAAGCGTTTACCCCTCTCTTTTTTTATTAAAAAAAAAAGTACCATGTAGAATTCTATAGCTAAATCGGCAAAAAAAATTAAGAATCTTGCTAGAAGAAAGAATACAAATTGCAAAAAATAAAAGAGCAAAACAAAGATATTGAATAAAAATCTATATTCATTGATTTTCTATAAACTAAAAAGCTATTTTTAAAAAAATTCTCCATTGTTGAGAGGAAATTATGAGGACTATGCAATCAACAATCAATCTAAGTTAACTGCAATTTAGGTATATGCATGGAGGAAATTGGGGATTAGACTGAAGGCAATTGATGCTTTATGCAAAGATAAACAATAGGATAAACAGTCACTGAATTGTAAATGAAAATGGTGACCCAAAATCAACAAACAAAAAACTCAAAGTCATATGGAGAAAACTGAAGTTGGAACTATGCACCAACAAGATTGACTTCCTAATTATTCCTCCTCATCTTCATTGAGAATGGAGACCTCACCTTGAGCACGTTATATTATGATGATTCTTCCAACACGAGACCTAGGACATATACTTCTCAAAGAGTCATTTGGGATGGTTATTATGTGATGAACAATATTGATGCCCAAATTTTCACTATGACTTCACTTATCTTTGCTGATACATGGTTGTCATCAACTGTGGTACCTTATGATGCAGGCTTGCTTTAAGAATATGCTACAAGACCTATTATTATTTTTTTGGTAAAGTTGTTAAGGAAAAATAGTCACACAATTGACAACAATAACTCCATCTCTTCCCCTCAAGTATCCAGATCTGGACAGCTTAAACATCACAAACTAAGGCTTGATTCCTAGGCTAAAAGTGTTAAATAGTCAAAGTTGACTTCTTTTTCCAAGCTTAATTTTTTCCTTAGTGTGTGATGTTTAAGGATGGCCATTTAGCTCTTGTGCTTTGACAAGAATTTAAAAACACATTAGAAAATTAACTTTAATTATTTAATACCTTGTAGCTCACGATTCAATGTATTAAGGGCCTTGCTTAGTGTATTTACACTTACTCTTACAGGAGTGAATGTGTGCTTAGGGAACAACTCATGTCAACATGGTTGGTGATTGACACTAAAAATGTTATTAAAGTTCATCCTTATCTCTTATCATTTTTATTTGAATAGTATATGAAATCATCAACACTAATATTCAACCATGTGTATGCTAAACGCCTTATAATCTATTCCAGTGTTAAAATATATCACTTCCAATGAGACTTTGAATTGTAAGCAACAACCTAATGAAATTATCCAATCTTTGTGGTCAATACCCCATACACACAACATTTATACAGGAGGAAAAAACTACAAATTTGAATAATTTAATTATCATTTTATTGATTTGTACTTAGTTGATATTTTAAAAATTATTTCCAGAATTCAAGAGAAAATCTCCTGAGCCAATTGAGTTTTTGTCTTGCATTGTCAAGCAATTTAGGAAAATGTAAAAGAGGAAAATAACATAGGTAAATTTTTAGATTCTAATCTAGGCAACACAAAACTTGGATGTATTTTAATGCTAAATAACGTTTTTACTTCATCCTTAATTCAAAAAGATTCAAATTATGCTAAATAATTATTAAAGTTACTTATAATTAACTTGAGAGTTATTTTTTATAATCCAATTTCTTTTTAGTTTTATTGTATATTTATTAATATTTCTAATTCAAAAAAATCAATTATTCAATTATATTTTACATTTGCTAAAACACTATTTTATTGGTTTAATGTTATTCAACACTAATTGAGTCTATTTTATTTTTAAAAGATATTTAATTTTTTAAAAAGTAAATTTGTTCAACTATTTATTATTTTTTGCATTACAATTCTAAAAAAATATAACTTAACAATCAAACTAAATTATTTTAAAATCTAATCATAATATTTTTCCTCCCCTGACATGTTCCAAATATCATTTTTCCAATATTTCGTGTGCACAAATTGTGACATTATTTATTCTAAGTATTCTTATGTTTTAAATTATGAAATACTTACGATTTTTTTTTTTTTAAATATGAATATTCTTATATTCTTTAATCTTAGAAATGCTCTGACTAAATCAACCATTCTTTGGACAACCGAGAAATAGTAGGTCATCTCTCATCTTTCGCTAGAGATAGCTTTTCCATTAATTAAGCAGTGAAATCTTCTTATAAACTGGATTAGATTACAAAATTAGTTAACTTTTGTTGTTCAAATCTATTTGAACACTCAAGGCTATGATCTGTTAAACAATACCAACAAGTATATAGCCCACAGTAAAATGCACTATCTCAATGTTTTTCTTAAACAATAGGCCAGGACTCAAGCTCTATCAGAGCTCTTGTTTTATTTTACTTTCCCATAGCTTTATTCACCTAATATAAACTATACAACATTGTGCTATATCATTTGTGGATCAAGATTTCTAAGTTGCTTTACAATGAGATTTTGTTTTTTTTTAAATCATTTATGCCATAAGGAAATATAGGGTTTCATTGCCTTCCATTACTTATTTTCAAATAAATTTAAATTTAGTTTCAATGCATTACAACTCAAATCGATTTCTATATATACATTGAGCTATGGTTTCACTATTTCAAGAATTCTTTATTGATTTTTCCACATTGTGATAGTTAAATATTTGTTAACTTTAATAGCAGAAGTTAATTTTGATTTGTTTCTAAAATCTTATATAGCCTCTAAGACTTCTCTTTTGTAGTCGAAAAAATATTAGGTTGTCACAAGAAAAGGGCATGTTACACGAGTTTCTAATTTATTCACACTTGTTTAGCATGCTTCAGATGGTGAGCCATAGGCATTGTTTTTGACACTATTGCAACTATTGTGCATTATGAGATTTTAAGGAAATACAACACAGTGGGGTAAAGAAGAATTCCATAACTTTTGTCATAATACTCCCTTGTTGAACCAAAATCAAAGTTGTGGAACAATGCATGAATATCCATCACATCATAATGGAATGGATTTTTTGATCAAATAGTTGTGGTCACTGTGCTCTATACTAATGCTTAGCCCTTCTTGCCTCCGTATTTACCGTCTATCTTCATATTGGTTTTTTTTGTTTTGTCAATTTTATTATCAGATTTTCCCTGCTACATAATGTTAGAAATCTTAATGGGAAACAAGATACTGAGAGGGGGGGTGAATTAGGATCTATAATACACACCTAATCCATCTCATATCTCAAATCTTATACCATATAACCATAGACATGTAATGCTAAAATAAAATATATCTAAGCATAACATCCATGAAAATCATCAACACATAACACAATGATTTTGGTTTCCCAGAAGCACTTCAAGGTAAAGGTAAAACTAGGGTGGGGATAAAACCAACAAATCTTCACTATTACAACAACAAAGATAACCTGTTAGGGTTACAATTTTGATCATATCAGATAATCTACCCTGTAAGGGGTCTTCTCTATTAAAAGTGACTAAGATTGTTAGGTCTTGCTATGTTTAAGGATTTGACACTTAAAATAAATTAAGGACTCTGTTAGGATATTTGAAATAGGTTTGTTAGAAACACTCTATTAAGAGATTTTCCCTAACTCAATCTATTAAAACAGATTTAGTACTTGACCCTTTGGTTTTCTCTGAAACCTTATTAGGATCTCCTCTCTACAAAATCTGAATCTAATCTCCTTATCTAATATCTATGTTTTTTCCTTCATTGCTATGGTTGCACTATCTAAAGTCCTTCACTTAGCTTGTTTGCTCATTTACTTCACTTCAATTCACATACATATTCTATATTTTATCCTAGGGTAGAAACCCTTCTTAAATAGAATATCCTTGAAAGTTCTAGATTAGGATCAACGATCCATATTTCATCCTTTTTCCATTTTCCATTCTAATTTTCTGATTGGTTAATCTATTTGTCTAGGGATTAATGCTATCTAACAAAATGTGTAATATCATCCTGAATTTTCCATATTTCATCCTTTTTCCATATTTCATTCTTTTTCCATTTTTCATCCTTTTTCCATTTTCCATTCTAATTTTCTGATTGATTAATCTATTTGTTTTTTCCTTCTATACTTAGCTTGTTTGCTCATTTACTTCACTTCAATTCACATACATATTCTATATTTTATCCTAGGGTAGAAACCCTTCTTAAATAGAATATCCTTGAAAGTTCTAGATTAGGATCAACGATCCATATTTCATCCTTTTTCCATTTTCCATTCTAATTTTCTGATTGGTTAATCTATTTGTCTAGGGATTAATGCTATCTAACAAAATGTGTAATATCATCCTGAATTGTCTCTTAAATGTTTAAATATTGTGTATAGGTCGGCTAGAATGATTTACATATGTGTTTTTTCAATTAAAAACTCATATACCAATACTACTTTACTCAATGCTTGAATTTTCTAATGCTTGATCATAACTAACATTCATGTTGTTACTCGACTTCTACAAACTAAACATATTATGTTCACTCAACAATAACTAACTTTCTTCTTGCTCACTCTCAACTGTGTTACTCAGCTTATATGCTTTCTTGGTCTCAACTACGGTGTGCAACCTTTGACTTGCTTGGCATGTGTTGTCAAATAAACAAGTCCTTTGTAGCTCAGCCTTGTTTAGATGGCTCAGCTGCAGTGATGAACACCCAACACTGCCTTGGAAATGACTATGTGTTAGACACTAATAGGAAACTTAGGCTTAGAGATCAACAATATCCCCCTTTGAAAATTGTGGCAAAAACACTTTGTCATGACTTAGCTATCCATACAAAAATAATATTCTCCCTAAGACTGTAACTCAATCTGCAAAAACTTTAATCTCTATTATCCAGTATATACATGTTTAGAATCTCTCTAAAATCTCTGATGTCATTCCATTTTATATTTTTGTCATCTTCTTTATTTCCCTTCTATTATGCATGATGTATATATTTCCCCTTATTATCTCTATATATTTCCTCCTTAATATATTTCCCCCTTGTTCTTGTCACTTATAGCTTGGGGTTTGTTGGGGCTACCTTGTATTTATCAAAAAAATGTTTGATGAGTAGACAAAATTTCTTCAAGTCCTTTATTCCATCTATCTCTTATGGATTCCATGACTTGAATATGAATCTCTAGCTTGACAACTAGATCAATTAAGCTCTCAACACTTGAAAGATGTATGCCTTTCTTCAATAGACTATGGGCTATAGATAATTCCTTTTGAATGATCTCCAAATGTGGTAATACCATGATTTTAATAGAAATCAATTTATTCCTCATGCCACTATCTCTAGCTAGTAACTTGGCTAACCTCTGTTGACCAAATGTCAACTTTTTATATGAAGGTGAGCTTGAACTTATGTCCTTGTCCAATGAATGTGAACATGTCTTCATATCTACTTGAATCATATAAATTGATTGTTGATTCTCTAATATGAAGAACCCAACATCAAAAAGCTTCATATATAAAGTATAAATAGTCTTCAAAATTTCTTCCATCTATTTGACTAGATTAGAAATCTCTACTTTCCTATTTACAAGTTTCTTGGAGACTTTCTCCAAAACTTTTTGCTTGAACTTTCTCTCAAACCATTGCATCAATTTATCATTGGTCTCAATATCATGTGTTTAAACTTTATTAATTATTTACACTAACTTATCCAAAATTGGATGTTGACTATTAACATCAGTGATTCCAAATGCATCAACAAAAATGTCTTTAATGTTACATAATACCTACTTCTTTTTGTGCTCTCTTCTTATTTTTTCTTTCTTTTCCTTATGACTCAAAAATTTTTGCAACTCTTTCATTTGTTCCAATGTTAAATTATTTAAGCCATACATGGGTAAAGTGATTACCTCATCTAGACTTATTGACTCTTTTTTCATCTCATCAAGTTGTGCCACTATTTGAGATTGAGGGGTTGTACCACTGGGTAGTGATAGCTGCAATTTTTTACCCTTTTCAATTGATCTAGATACATGTTTATGTTCTTGCTGAGTAGACATAACCTATTGTTCAAGTGTAACAATTAGTATCTTAGCTAACTTGGCACTCAGCAGTTGTATAAGAGCTTATATAATGTCTTGTTCTTGGGATTCTCCTAACCTTTCTTTTTCTTTCTCTTCTTCAACCTTCTCAACTTTATGGCTCATTAGGATACACGTAAGTCTTGGAAACACAATTATAGCCTTGTCTTTTTTCTCGACACTTGTATAAATAGTAATGGATGTAATAAAAAAACTTTCAATTTTGGCACTGTCAATCCTTGGATAATCCTTGATTTGTGTTAGTACTGGATTAGTGCTTGGTAGAGATGTAGTTTAATGTCCCCTTTTATTGAGATATTAGAATTCTATGTTTTCGATTCTCTTCACCTCGACTTTGAAGGTGAAAAAGTTCTTTTCAGGGTTCAGTTCGAGATTTGGCCTAGACATTTCTAGTTTCAGACTCAGCAGAGTAGTTTTGTTAAGTGGTCTGGATGCTTACTATTTTTAATAAGTAAATTGAGCTCAGAATTATTGGTATCTTAGTGTTAGTTTGGAAGCATCTTTTCGAGAGCTTCCTAACGAGCTATTGCATGTGCTTATCCGAGTTCATTTGGTCAGTTATTTTTACGCTTGATGATTACATGATTTACTGACTAAGTGACTTTTAAAGTTCATTTAGCTTGTCACTTTATTTTTAAAAGGTATTATGTTCACTTAAGTGACTAAAGGACAACAAAGGTGTTTTATCCTACATTACCTAAAAGGTCATGCATCACGTTGGGAAAAGTGATAAAGGTACAATAGGCTCTGCATGGGGAGTTATGAAGAGGATAATATTTATAAACAAATATTAATCTAGGAGTTGGAAACAGTGACTAGTTATCTCTTTGAGGATGCAAACCCTTGAAGAAGATTTTGGAGGTTGGACACAAACATAGCCTTCTTACAGGTTTAATTTGCATTTACCAATCTAACTATTATTTATGTTTATAAGATTGGATTATTTGGATTGTTGCATGTTATTGTATTGTTGTTATATAATATAGTAACATATTTGGCGGTTATTTGTGTTAACTCCTAGTTTATATTTGTACTTCTAAATATTGGAAGAATAAAGCAAACTTTTTTTATTTTTCTTGTATGCAAATCTGTTGGTTACAAATTGATTAAAGTTCTGGAATTTGAATCAAATATTGGTTTTCTGTTCAATTTTAAATCTGCACGTTTATATCAAGGGTTTTTAGTAAAATATCTGGAAAGGGGATATTACAGTGGTATCAGAGCTAGTTTTCCTGCCAGCCTATGAAGTTATAATAGAACCTTGTATCCTGCCATCTTGAAGGGTTAGATTGGCTCAATAAAGTATTTGCATAAAAGAGTTATAGCAAAGGTAAATTTCAGAAAAGCTTTCAGAACAAATTCTTATATTGCCTAGAAGGTTCATAAATAATCACAGCAACACATGGCAGACGAGGATTTTAAAGCATGTGTTAAACTTTTAGATATATATGAATAAAGGGAAAATTTTCATAGCAAGTAGAAATAGATATCAGATGTATCATGTTGGATTGATGTACCTACAAGCCAAGGTGTTCACACTGCACGTTTCCACCATATGTTAGACACCAAGGATTAATCAATTCATAGTTTGAAAACACTAAGGAGTAGAGGGAGGTCTTATGTATTGTCATATTAGTACATAGTGGATAATATATTTGCTTCAAGGTAGGGTCTTATGCTAGCTATGAGACATACTAAAGGAAGTGACTGCTCACTAATTAGAAAAGTCGCAAGACCCAGAATCACGTGAGGTGTAGAATGGTGAAGTTTGAGACATCATATATGATCTGATAGATTTTGTTGGACTTATGTTTTGCAATTTAGTGAGGATAAATAAATAGGTATAGGGAGTCAGCATTTATAATCCTATAGTAGTCATGCCATAGGAACTAGAGGTGAAGCTAAGTGGATTGACATGTTTCTAGAGTTGAAGATACTGCATGAGGTACTAGATAAACTGATGTCGTAACTATTAGGGAGTAGCTCAGGCTTATGATCATGTGACTCCCATGTAGTTGTGGGTGTTAGTTTTCCATCATCTGAGTTTACTATATACCTTTTTTATCAGTTTGTTCGTGGTTGTTTCTCACATATGCCTTTGAGACAAACATGATAAACCACTTCTGAACATCATTTTTGAACAATCAACTCTAGGCGTGGCTTTAGTATTTTGTAATACTCATCAAAATCACTCTCAAGCATTTGATAGAGAAAGTTTGGGACACTCCAGGGAACGAGGCTTTTTGTTGTTTCGTGGACTTTAAAAAAGCTTTCGACACAGTGCCGCGTAATAAATTATGGGATAGAATGGTAGAGCTGGAAGTCCCTAAAGGACTTAGGTCAACGATTTACAGATTATATGAGTAGGTCAAAGCTAAAATCAGAACGACAGAAGGGATATCAAAAGATTTTGACAGCAACATTGGGGTTAAGCAAGGGTGTCCGCTTTCTCCAACATTATTCGAGCTCTATATTGACAAGTTAGAAGAGTGGATAAACAAGACCAATGGTGAGGGGGTGTAGCTGGCCCACTTCGTGATAAGATTGCTCTTATATGCAGATGATCTCATAATTCTTGCTAGAATAGCTAAAGGTTTGAAAGAGCACTTGAAAGCACTAGAAATTTTTTGTCATGATGTAGGAATGCAAGTTCACACTAGCAAAACAAAAATTATGATCCTCTCACTAAAGGAGAATAGAGGCATACAAGACAAGTTTCTATTTGAAAATAGCCCCCTTGAGATTTTGGAAGAGTACAAATACTTGGGCATCAATTTTCATAACAAACCCAATTGGGATACTTGTAGATCGAAAAGGATCCAAGGGGGCTGGAAGGCGTTATACTCTTTACAAAACAAGTGCAGGAATGCAGAATTATGGGATTGGACGACCGTGAAAACTCTGTTTGGTTTGCTGGTCACTCTGGTTATTCTATACGGATGTGAAGTGTGGGGCGGTAGTATGTCCAAACAGAAATGGCAGCAAGTTGAAAGAATTCAAAAACACTTCATCACATGCAATCTTAAAGTCAAGACCACAGTTTCGTATGAAATCCTTTTGGCGGAGGTGGGTTCCTTTCCATTAGAAGTCGTCACATTGATCTGAATGCTAAGCTATTTAAAGAAAACCCAAGGTTTGGAAACACATCGTTGGCCCAAGTTGGTAATAGAGGAAAAACTTGTGAGGCGGAAAAGCACATGGATGAAACAAAATGACAAATGGATGCAAAAATGGGATATCAACATCCAAACTTGCCCGGATAACATTAAAGAAATAAAGAAGTTTGTCAATGAAAAATTTTGCAATATTCTCTGGACAAGACACATAGGATGGAAACAATCTTATTACGTTAAAGAATTTAATCCCACTTCTAGTCATGATGAAAAGGCCTATATAAGGGAACCTATTAACTGGAAAGCAAAAATTTTGATGGCACAAATTAGAACTAGTTCACATCAGCTGCGATGTGAAACTAGTAGATGGAAAGTTCCAAAGGAAGAGTGGGCAGACAGAACATGTTTATTCTGCAATATGGGAACAGTTGAGACAGAGCAACACTTTGTCAAGGAATGCCTGGTTTACAATGACATCAGATCTAATTATACAAAGATTCTGCAGAAAAAGGACTTCAACTATTTATTTGAGGAAGATCAAGTGAAGAGAACAATGGATTTGATTATCAAAATTCAGAGAAGAAGAGACAAGTTAACCAAAACTTTGCAACAGACTAGTTTGGCTCCTGACTCGGGAAGGTGATTGCATGGGTCCCATAGACTACTTTAGTCTCGTGGACATCATTAAAATCTATCATATCATATCATATCAATCCTCACAGATAACAAGAACATCAGTTACGTAAGGTTTCCAGAACCAAAAAAAGGGCATACAATGTGGAAAAATTATGTGATAACTTTTTTTGAGATTACTACCTATTTTTCTTTAAGGACAATGCCAGAAAAAGAAGCAGATATATATCCTTTGCTTTCTCTTGAGATTCACATGCAAAGAAGTGATTAGTTTGCATGGTGAGTGAGTGCGAGGGCTTCAAATTTCCACTTAATATCTCTCGGCATATCTTGGGAAAGGGAATATGTAACTCTTTTGTCCTAACTCGTGTCTCCTACCTGAAGTGTAATGATAGTTGTGAGTTCATATCAAGTGTGTAACTAAAGGAGGAGCCCATACAAGTGTCATGTTTGCATATGGTAGTTTCCTGTAATGATTATGGATGCCTCCTGACAAATGGAACAATGATAAAATGGAAACAACATATTTTGCAATGTTATCTGGAAACCTCTCTCAGCCTCTCTGACTGAACTTTAATTAGAAATTTTTTTGTTAGCCTAAATTGCTACCATTTTTTGGACTTGCGTGTTGTCAGAATATGCAAATTTTTATTTAGAGTTTTGACAGTATTCGCCTAAGACAACATAAACTTGTTTTAATTTAGAGAAAAAAACCGTCTCTGGTATTCACTGCAAAGGGACATACTATGGAGTGAATTTGTTGGTTACACCTGGTTGGGTCAAGCATTTCTTGAATTTTCTAGTAGAATGTCATATTAAGTTTTTTTGATAACCAGACAATCTTCCTCATTACCACTATGGTACCTTTGTTATATAAATCTGAATTGTGTGTCTAATAAAGGGAGCCCCGATGGAACAAAGGAAAATTTTTGGGTCACTCAATTGTAACAATAAATATATGGAATAAGTAAAATAGTCAAGTTTAGCTTTTAACATGCTATAGACAGCATTTGGGAGTAAGATATGAATGTTGGATGTGTTTGCTAAGACATGGACAAAACTCCAGTTGATACGAAATCCAATGGCATCACTATGTGTTAATCATCAGTCACTCCTAGCACAGTATGTTCATTAAGAATGACACTAGAACAGTGTATCTTAGTTGCTTGAATGCTTAGTATCCCTTGTTGCAGTTCTACTGCAATGAATGCCATCTACTAATCTTGTTAAAGAACCCGATTTTCCTTCTCATTCCGATAATTTTATGTATATCAGTTCTATTAGTAATTACTACAGTAACATATCAGTACAGTACGTTCAAGACTTGGTTTTCATGATAACTGTTTGAAAAAATGCCCTAGTTTTAAATGAGAACTCCATGGTCAGAATTAGTAGAGTTTATTACAGTGGTAACATAAAGTTCTAAAAGTTTGTATTCAGCTTCAAGGTCTAGTTTAGCTTGAAAATTTTTAGCCTACTGATAGAAATAGCTAAGAAACAACTAGTCTTGAAATAAGCTACACTATTCAAAATATTTGCAATTTGCAAAAGTAAGCCTACAGGTAGGACATATGAAACATGATTGGGTATGTCTCAAGCACATGAAAAGATACATGGTAGAGGAAGTGCGACAAGATTTACAACTTGATATTAAAATTGAAGTAAGGAGACTATACGATGATTATAAAAAATTCATGTCAAAGCTTCAAAAAGAATTTCCATTCATTGATTGTGTGGACCTTTAGCTAGAGATGTAAAACAAGATAGATATGATAAGGAAAAAATGCTATGATTTGGCTTGGGACCTCCTTGCAAGGGATAGTTATAGAAATTTGCATAGGGGAGATATCAATCAACTTGATAATAGTACTAAAAAAGAAGAGCAACCTTCGCATGATAATATGAAAAATACTAATAATGGCACAAGTATACTAATAGGTAATTAGGAGATAGAAGTATCTTATGGAGTTGTTTACACTATTTTTTCTGATGAGCATATTGATGGCCTAGGTAGAAGATTTGACCAAACCACCAACGTTGTCAACTCCCCTTCTTATTTAGATATGGAAAACACCAGCATCTTATTTGGTGACATGGAAATTAACTTGGATGAATTTTATGGTGATACTAGGCTAGAAATTATGTCAAATTTTGAGAAGGAGCAAATGGACCGTAATTTTGGTAGGATAGATGATCTAGCACACATTGAGTTAGAGGACATATCTAAAAATGTTGTTCCCCTAGGTGATTAAAAATTCAAAAATTTTGTGGAGAACAACCCACTTGTGTTCAAAGGAAATGGTCAAAAACCATTATCACTCCTTGACTTATTGGATATGCTTTTGGTCAAAGAGGACAGGCTTGTCTAAATGTTGACAAGGATGGATGATTCTTCCAAATTGGTTGAGGATCTCATGCAGAAGATTGTGATAGAAGAGAGACATGGGAATGTATGTGGTGTCACAAGTCCTCTTTTACATATTATTTTTTAAACTTTTATAATGATAAAATTTGATTACTTGCAATTATTAATGGATAGAGATCTAGCCATAAAATTTGGAAAGGACAAGGAGAGTGAGGTAGATGAGTTATGCCTACAATTGAGCTTAACACATTACTCCATCCACAACGCTAGAAATCAAATGAGTGGGCAGCCACTCATGAAGAAGATAATCAGAGTTCAAGGGCACAAGAAATCACACAAATCATTAAAGAAATGCATAAAGTAGGTAGATGTGAAGGCAAACAGTGTAATTTAATCATGTGTTCCCCATCTGAGACTTTCTATGATGAGAAAAAATTTATGGATCAGCAAGTTGATGAGTCCAGAATTTCTAATTTTTATGACAGCAACTATACATCTTCATGTGAGCACATGGTTAGTGATACAACAAGTGAGGATAATTTAGAGATTTCAATTAATGGTGAACCTTCCTTTTATGAAGACTTTGACATAAGCGAGGGTACTTATGGTGGAGTAAGAAGTTCAAATTTATCCTTAGCATGCTTTGAGAGATTTTTCAGCTTACGCAGAGTTTTATCACCCAGCTCTTATGAGATGGCCATGGCCTACTTGTTGATTAGTGATTTTACTTGTTGGTATATTCTAGCTACCAGTGATTTTCTTGTGAATGTTAGTAGTATATTCATTGATTCTATTTGGCCTTCAAGGGTCAATGATTTATTTGTAGATGAGTGGGGAGAACATTCTTTACCCTACATTCCACATGAGGTGTCTACATTTTTTATTCAATAGCATATTGGAGACAATGTTAGCAATCATGATGTTGGTGATTCACCAACCACTCTTTCTTTTACCCAAGATAATGTTGATTAGGTGATCGAGGATCCATGTGTTAATATTATCTTACATCTGGTGGACTATGCTATGTTGTTATATAGTCACGAGATTATGGTCTATGTGTTTCAACCTACTGACACATTAGAATTGTAGAGGTTAGGATTACTCTTTTTTTCACTAGGGTGATATGGGGTGGTGTCAAATTGGTCGGATCTATCATTGTCATCGGTATAGATATTGTAGGAGTGGTACAATAGTACAATGGTACAGGTATTAGAAGAGCTAGCTAGTGGTAACTCAGACAGTGTACAAGTTCTCATTTGGGATCCAAGTGGAGCATCCCTATGCATTGCCTTTTATTGGGGAGCTAGATGGATAGTTTGGTTGCTATCATCTTGGGGTGGATATTGGTACATTGTTGACCTCCCATCTTCACTTGACAATAGAGACTCGTAGGGTCACTCATAGAGTGAGGCATTCATTTTGACTAAGGCTATTGGCACACAGGGCAACAACACATGGTAGTTGGTGTCCCCTTATGGTGAGACTTGGGATCGTATCATTTAGTTATTTGGCACATTGATCCCTATTGTACTGTTTCATCATTATAAGTTTGGGAAGATGTATGTTGGGGTACATCAGTTGAGGAGTAGAACCTATTTCTTGAGGCAAGTATGGGATCCTAGCATTTGGTTTCTGCAAATATGAGTAGATTACTTGAGGGCAAGCAATCTTCGAGAAGGGAGGCTTTGTAATGTCCCCTTTTTTGGGGACGTTATAATTTTATGTTTCTAGTTCTCTTTGCCTAGGGTTTGGGGGTTAAAAAGTTCTTTTCAGGGTTTAGTTCGAGATTTGGCCTAGACATTTCTAGTTTCAAACTCAACAAAGCAGTTTTGGCAGGTTTTCTGGATGTTTACTATTTTTAGTAAGTAAACTGAGCTTATAATTCTTAGTATCTCAATGTTAGTTTAGAAGCGTCTCACCGAGAATTTTCCAATGAGCTATTGCACATGCTTATCCGAGTTCATTTGGTCAGTTATTTTGATGCTTGATAATTACATGGTTTACTGACTAAGTGACTTTTAAAGTTCATTTAGCTTGTCACTTTATTTTAAAAAGGTATTATGTTCACTTAAGTGACTAAAGGACAAAAAAGGTGTTTTATCCCACATTGCCTAAAAGGTCATGCATCACGTTGGGAAAAGTGATGAAGGTACAACAAGCTCCACATGGGGAATTATGAAGAGGATAATATTTATAAACAAATATTACTCTAAGAGCTAGAAATAGTGACTGGTTATCTCTTTGAGGACCCAAACCCTTGAAGAAGCTTTTGGAGGTTGGTTGCAAACCTAACCTTCTTACAGGTTTAATTTGCATTTGCCAATTTGACTGTTATTTCTATTTATAAGATTGGATTATTTGGATTGTTGCATGTTATTGTATTGTTGTTATATAATATAGTAATGTATTTGGTGATTATTTGTGTTAACTCCTAGTTTATATATTTACTTTTGAATATTGGAGGAATAAAATAAACTTTTATGAGTTTTCTTATATGCAAATCTATTGGTTACAAATCGATTAAAGTTCTGGAATTTGAATCAAATATTGGTTTTCTGTTTAGTTTTAGATCTACACATTTATATCAAGGGTTTTTAGTAAAATATCAAGAAAGGGGATATTACATGTATCTAATTCAATATTTTTCAAGTCTTCTTCAATCAACACATTTTGATCCTACAGGGATGAATCGAGAATGTCCTCAACTGTGACAACATCTTGTTGTTCGCACCCTTCTACCAATTGCCTAATTTCCTTTACAAGTTTTACAACTTCTATTGCATCATCCTCTTCTTCCTGAACTTCTCCATCTCTTTCTTCTAATTCCTCATATTCTTTATTAGTTGATGGAATGAGCAACTCAAATGCTTCCTTCCATATATTTATGCTCTCTTGCTCAACTTCATGAGCTTTATTCATCAAAATTTTATAAGCCCCTTCCTCAGGCATAAATTTCTTCACAAAATCTTTCAAGGCTATAGACATATGTATCTTCCCTAAATCTGGCATTTTTTGTGCTAACGTGGTCTCCCTGATATGTCTTTCAGTGGATATGCCCACATCCACTTAGCATCAACTTTATTATACAAATTTTCAGGAATGCCTTCTCCTAACTCTATAGGTGTAGATTTGAATACTATCATATCTTTTTCATGCTTTTCTTGGTCTTCTTTACTTAAAGAATCAAAATTAGTGTCTTTGAATTCTATCAAATTTGCTAATTGAGTAGTCTCTTGACATACCTTATTCACAATTGTCGGAGGTAGTCTTGACACAATCTAAAATTATCTTAGATCATTAGACTATGTTTCTTCATCATCTTTGCTAGGTTCATCTTTGGTGAACCAGCCAGTTTCCTCTTTGCTAAATTTTCTTTCAGTTTTACAACCAGGGGCTAAGCTACCTTGGATCTTGTTAATATTCTTCTTTTTGGCTCTTGTGTGTGACAACCTTTTGCACACCTTTCTTGAGATCTTCTTTCACCTTTGGATCACCAATTATTATTTTCTTGTTCTTTGTTTCTTTGGACTCAACAATAGCTAGCTCTTTGCCTTTAGATTTCTTAGCTTCAGTTGTATGTTCATATCCTCCCCCTTCATCATCTTTGCCCTTAAGAACTTTGATTGTCTTCATTCTTTTCTTCTCTTTCTTGGGCTCACTTGTCTATGTATTCATTTGATCCTTTATTGTTTAATATATGTCGAATGACTTGACCTTCACATCAATATCCTCTAAGAAAAGTGCAGACACTGCTATTGTGCCTTCATCATCATTTACCTCATAAGGCATTAGCCTTAACCATGCAACTCTAGGTAGTACACCTTGGGCATAAACAAAATATGTGTCTACCATGAAATATATATAATCAAAATACTTACCTACAATGGATTTAGTAATCCTCATATGATTTCTCATTTTGCTCTACAATTCCTCAAAATAGTCATCCATAATTGCCTCAAAATTTTCTCCTAGCTAACTTATCAAGTCATTTATTTTCTCCATAGCTGGCCTACTCCAATACCAAGCTATCGTGTTGACGATAGGAAATGAATTTTGGACATAGAAAAATATTCAAACTAACAGAGATCCAAATTTACATGATGCATTCTTCACTTTCCTTATAGCTCCAATATTCTCTATTAGTTATTGCAATTGCAGTTTGGCTGATAATAACTATGATACTTTTTAACAATTTTGTAACCTAGGTCCACTGTAATGCATTACACACTATTCAGTCAGCTCGACTGATAAAACTTATGTGCAATCACTCATACTAAAAATTCAACAACAGGGTCATCAATCCCATCGATTAACATACCTTGACCATTCCATTTAGCTTTTG
Organism: Cupressus sempervirens; assembly: GCA_028749045.1. Taxonomy (NCBI): domain Eukaryota; kingdom Viridiplantae; phylum Streptophyta; class Pinopsida; order Cupressales; family Cupressaceae; genus Cupressus; species Cupressus sempervirens. The sequence goes on along the minus strand of CM053784.1, from coordinate 772,213,240 downwards.
TTGATTTCTCAACTTTATTTCTTGATGCACATATTATTGACTTTGGTCTATCTAGGGTAGGGTATCATGTTACTTGGCATATAATGACCTTGTTTATCTTAATCAACCCACCTTCTAACCATACGTTTATATCATGAATATGGCCCAACATAGTCTTTAGCCATTGTATTTTAAAAAATTTCAAAAAAACTAGGGCACAAGTAAGCCATTTCTCAGAAATAGTATTATACTCATCCTTTATACTCCATTATCACACAACTTCTCATAAATTTTCCTCAGCTCAAAATCTCTAACTTCTCCAATTTTGCACATATAACAAGTTCATACATCTTGAATTTTTAAAACCTTTGGTAGAATTGATGATAGGGCGACAATTTCATTTCTCTTGCTTCAAAATTTGAACAATCCCTGAAATTAGGTGGGGGGCACTGATCATTCCTCACAATTTGTGTGTTTCTCTCCTTCATCATTTTGCTCACATTTAAAATGATGTCATTTCAAACTAGAAAAACTTTTCTTTAACAACCTAAGAAAACAACTAGCTTGATAATAAAAGTTTTACTTACTAAATTCTGCCAAATTGCCAATGGCACATAGTGATTCGCTCACTTTGTTGCTAAATTTTCCTTAATCACCTTTGAATCACTTGTACACTTGAACTCACTTGGTAAAGTAAAAATGAATGCCCAAATTTGATATACACCTTCAATTTTTCCAATTAGATATGTAATAGATACACTTATACTCTGATACGTGCATAATAGCTACCTTAGCCTTTCACACGTCTTTTCAAATACTCTGTCACTATCATCTTTCTCAATTATTACTAATTTTATTGGCCAATACATTATCTTAGTCATCATAAGTTCTCGGTCTATATTGCAATACTTGGTCAATAGAGACTGAATTATTGATGCTCGACACTTGATAGTAAAACATCTATATTGCCCAATACTTCTCTCATATTTTTCCTAATGCATCTTGATTCATGTTGATGTGGATTTTTAACTATTTTCTTGTTAGGAACTGATGTAGGATGTTTAATTAAGTGTACAGTCCCTTACATACCTTCTTTTTCTTAGTTAGATGAAGTGTTATCACCTGATCCATTGGATTTGGTGATCTCAGCTTTGCTTTCTTCACTGCTTCCACTATCTCTTTTTTCTTTACCTTTATTTTCCTTTTTCCTTTATTGTTTCCATTTTTTGGTGTTGGTGCCTGAGTTCTTACTAACATGTCCAACCTTAAGACAACACTTAAACAAACTAGGTTTCCATTAAACCATTTCTTATAGTTACCTCTAAAATGTGTCTTTATGCAATTCTCTGGAATGTGCCCATACTCTCAACATAATTAAAATTATAACATGTGTTGTAATCCCAATTGTAATAGTTCTTTCTTAGGTGCATGTATTTTCTTTTCAGATGTTCAGATAGATTTTTCCTTGGATCTACATTCATGAGCTCTATGTCCATATTTCTAACAATTATAATAATGTCTATCAAATCTAGGTGTAGTGGGTGCATCACTTTTCTTTGTTTTGCATTCACATGCTTGGTGTCCTTTATTCTTGCAATTAAAACAATTACTAATAAACTTAGGTTTAGGGTTTTGCATACTATTTTTTCTCCTGCATATGTTAACAATGTGTCTAAGTTTACCACAATAATAACAAGTAGGTTTGCCTTTGGATTTTGCATTTCTTTTCTCTTCATTCTTTGATGACTCTATGTCCTTAGTAGATGAAGAGTGCCTGTCATGTCCTAGACCAATAGTATCATTGGATGACCTTGGTGATCCCATCAGTTCTTCAAAGTATTTGATAGCTTCACTTGGTTTGTTCATTCTTTCCAATATTTCCTTCTGAGATCTTATCTCATTTCTTAGTTGGTCACTTTGTAATCTCATATTTGTGATCTCCATTTCCTTTATGTTCAATTCCTAATTTGTAATTAATGATCGATTCATCTATCCAACTAATTTTTTGTGAGCTTCTACACCTCAAATGATCTTTCTTCAAGTTTGGTAGCCATTTGTCTTTTGTCTTCCTTAGCCATGGCTCTGCCTTCTTCTACTTTCTTCTTTTGTTCAATCACTTCACATAATCTTGCTAGTTGATTTTCTTGTTCTCTCTTGAGTTCTTTGACTTCTTTGTTCATAATGTTGTTCTTCTCCAGTAGATCTGATATTGTTGCATCATTGTCATTTGTATTCCCATTGTTAAGCAATCCTTGTGTATTAACTTCCTTGTATAGTGTATCATTTCATTGAATGGTCATTTCTTTCCTTTTCTTTAGGGACTTCCTTAACTCTTCTTTTGCTCCTTCAAGTTGTTGCAATATGGTTTAATCATCAGGTTCTCAATGTTTTTCTCATCTTGTATTCCTCCATCTCCAAGATCGGATCCTCTCAAGTAGACTTTTTTTCAAGAGAACTAAGCTCTAATACCAATTGTTGGAAATATTAATGGGAAACAAGGTACTGAGAGAGTGTGTGTGTGTGTTGGGGGGGGGGAGAGGGGGGGGAAGGGGGGGAGGTGAATTAGGATCTATAATACACACCTAATCCATCTCATATCTCAAATATTATACCATATAACCATAAATATGTAATGTTAAAATGAAATCTATCTAAGCATAACATCTATGAAAATCATCAACACATAACACAATGATTTTGGTTACCTAGAACCACTTCAAGGTGAAGGTAAAATTGGGGGGGATGAAACCCACGAATATTCACTACTGCAATAACAAAGTTAACTTGTTAGGGTTACAATTTTGATCATATCAGATGATCTACCATGTGAGGAGTCTACTGTATTAAAAGAATTTAAGATTTTTAGGTCTTACCCTATTAAATTATTTTTCACTTACAATAAAGTAAGGACTTTGTTAGGAGATTTGAAATAGGTTTGTTAGAACCACTCCACTAAGAGATTTGGCTTGACTCAGTTTGTTAAAATTTATTCAATACTTGACCCTTTGGTTTTCTCTAAAAGCTTATTATGGATATTCTCTCTTCCAAATCTCAATTTGGTCTCTTTATTCATTATCTTTGTTTTGTCCTTCATTGCTCTGGTTGCATTGTCTGAACTCCTTCACTTTGTGCTTAGCTTGTTCACTCCTTCACTTCACTTTAATTCACATACATACTCCTCTATATTTTATCCTAGGGTAAGAACCCTTCTTAAATAAATAATCCTTGAAAGCTCTAGATTAGGATCAATGATCCATATTTCATCCTTTTGTCATTTTCCACTCAGATTTTTTGATTGGTTAATCTGCTTATCTAGGGATTAATGCTATCTAACAAAATACATAATCTCCTTAATTATCTCTTTAATCTTTAAATGTCATGTAGAGGTCAGCTAGAATGATTTGCATGTGTTTATAAAATTAAAAACTCATATGCCAATACTAGTTTTCTCAACACTTGAATGTTCTAATGCTCGGTCATAACTAACATTCATGTTGTCACTCAGCTTCTACAAACTCAACATATTTTTTTCACTCAGCAATAAATGACTTTATGCTTACTTAATCTCAACTATGTTACTCAGCTTATATGCTTGCTTGGTTTCAACTGGGGTATGCAACCTTTGACTTTCTCGACATGTGTTGTCAAATAAACAAGTCCTTTATAGCTTGACCTTATTTGGATGGCTCAATCACAGTGATGATCATCCAATGTTGCCTTGGAAATGACTAAGTGTTAGACACATTAAAGACAACTTAGGCTTAGAGATCAACACATAACCCTTGTTCTATACTAGATATATTAAGCCCAAGGTTTAAAGAAAGTTATTCATGGGAGGAGGTCATCATGAAATTGCCTGCACAAATTCAAACCAAACTATATGAGTTTTTTTTGTCCATTTTGTTGTCGAGGCAATGAAAGAAGATTTGTTCCTAAAGGGTTCTAGAGAGGGTCACTTCATTTATAGTGTCAAAGACATTGGAATGTAGAACACCACAAGAATTAAGCCAAAATCTGAAGAACCAGAGTCTAGTCATGACTGATTTGGCTGTGTTTCAGAAGGAGAGATTGCATCCTACTGAGAATATGACCATGAGCCCAACTAGCTATAGAGAGCCACTCTGTTTACTATGGATGAGATTTTGGGTTTATAAAGGAACACATATTCTAATTCCTAAAGTACCATTAAATATTATGATGAAAACTACATAAAATAAAAATTGGACTAGTCAATTGTATACAATTTCTAGGCACTAGGAGATACTTTTGTCAATTTTAACTTATGTTAGTGATACTCTTTTCTCATATGCAATAGTTTTTCTATATTGCACAATAATTTAGCTCAAATAAAATTGCTTGTTTCCATGTCTTCTCCTTAAGTTATGATGACATAAACTACACATAGCATGCATAATTGTACATGTATATAACTTATTGGTTCATGCATTCTTTTTATAGTAGTTGGGTAATGTCACATAAATATATATATATATATATATAACTTAGAGATATTTAGCATGTTCTCCCATGCATTAATAATGCAGGAAAATAATAAAACAAAACAAAAAAGATAATTTTATTTAGCAATAGGAATAATCCCAAGTCAACAATCAATGACACTCACATTTGAGCCATATATTTTTTCAAACTTCTTTTCACTTTACACTTCAGTTTTACATCTTAGTGGTCTTTCCACAAGACATTATAGTTTTTAAAGCTCTTACACCCTCATAGTACATAGTACTAGCTATCATAAATTATATTTCTAACCCTCTCACATTGATATCTTGTAGGAACAATGAACACACAGAGTAGGAATAGCTTACAAGGACCAAACAACCACCCTCGAATCCAGCTAATATTTTAAGGGAAAAACAAAGTATTGCTCACTTCCTTGTCATAGAAATAGAACAACAAATTTCTTGATTTTGTGTAATCCTAAAGCTATATGTATAGCCATAAAAAAGTGAAAAATATGTGTTTACCTTTCCATTTACTACAAAATTTTAGTGTTTAGTACAACAAAGCAATTGTTATTCTTCACTAATGTACACACTACTATGTGAAGGTTTTTATTCCATAGTATTTCAAGTCATACATCGATAAGAGAATAGGTCAGTAATATGACATGCACTAGGTAGAAAGGACAATACAATCTAAAATTTCAAACTTTTAGTGTTTATATTATCAGTGTTTCCTTTTGCTTTTCACCATTATGAGATGTAAGCTCTTAGATAGATATAGTATAAGTTAGATTATTTTTTAAATAGATAAATAACATAGATTTCAATTTTTCTCCACTTTCCATAAAAGTGTTTTTAGTTTTCAGTTGCCTAGCTCTTCAAACCAAATCTTTATTTCACCAATTCATAGTAAGTAGTCCCATAGTACACATTCCAAAGAGATTAGGTTCTACATAGTGTACCTATACTAGAATATTGGGCCAAAATAATCATAGTCATTAACATAGGAAATGGATACACAGATCCCACCACTAAGGGAAATTGACATGTCTGCAGGAAAATGCATATTGCCTGAAGTTGATATAGTTGTATCACCATCAACAACATTACTCATTGCCAATCTATCTAATACCAAAATTCCACATTCACTTTGATCTGTAAAAGTGACAATATGTGAAATCAAAAAACAAGAATCAAGCAAACATAAGAATTTAAAATAGCTATACAATTCTACACACAATCTGGCCAATGGTATGTAAAGCACTCGCTCTAAATGCAAACAATCTCAAAATAAATCCATAGCACAAATCACAAATCAATTAGAAGATACTTCTACACTATTACTAACATATGAACTCATCCATGTAGTATCTATGAACTGCTACATTTTCATAAAACATACATAAGATCAATGAAACATTCCTAGAATCTTTTTCATCCCTTCGCATTGCACAGGAGGAGAAAGAAATTACAATAGAAAAATTAATTTGCAAACAATACTTTAAAACTATTGTCTCTCAAAAAAATTGTGCTATGTGGCACCTTGGAATATATGATGAAACACACATAGATATTGTGCACATGTTGACTTCACTAGAAGAAAGTCTAGTGTCTTAAAGCATTGCTTTTGCTTAAATAAGGAAATTGGGATAGAAAAGTTCACAATATGGCTTAACTAGCACAATAATTAATGTGTTTTTTGACATTGACAAGGTGTAACAAACATTACCAAGAGAAATAGATGTCAGAAAAATAATTAAAATTAGACTAAAGAAAAAACTAGAGTATGAAAACGCATATGCTCAAGGCAACATCAAACCTGCATATGTAATGAATGCATTAACTAGTCTAGAAAGAACACCATTGTATACTGACAATTTTTTTTTAATTATATATATATATATATATATATATATATATATATATATATATATATATATATATATATATATATATATATATATATATATATATATATATATATATATATATATATATATATATATATATATATATATATATATATATATATATATATATGTATATGTATATATAGTTCAAGATTGGGAAGCAACAACAAGGAGACAACAAGAAATCTAGAGAAGTACCGATGCAAAAGTTGAACTAGATGATGACACCTATGAACTTGATGATGACCCAATATTAGAATCACTCATCCATTGGTTCAATGACACACAATCAATCAAAGATCTTGAGTCAAAAATAATCAAAATACCTTCCAAAGGAATAAAACCTCTTGGCATTTTCGAGGATACTAATTCTGAGTAAATGAACTTCCCAATGATATTCTATGGATATGGACACCCAATAGACATTAGAACTAAGTTTTCATTCAAGAAAATCGAAAAATGGGAGCTTATGCACTAGGATAATGAATTTGCAACACATTTTCAAAGTCATCAAGATAATTATACAAAAGATATCATCATTAGCATGGGTTTGCATAAGAAAAGGAAAACTAAAAGGCCAAAAATTGTTAGCAAAAGATGTAAGGACTCCTACTAACCTTGAAAAGATACTAAGGTTTCCAATAGGTTTCAAATCCCTTAAAAGTGTTCACACATCTCTAGACTACTTAGAGAACACAAGGAAAAATATATTTACAATGATCAGATAATTAGGCCCACCAATCTTCTTTGTTACACTAACAAGTGTAGAGCACTTTTCGCAACTATTGTATACAACTCTAGAACAAATATCTATAAAACAAGATCTAAATCACAATGAAACTATATAGGAAATGAATTTAGACTTTCAACTCACTACTTTAACCATAGGATCAATGCATTTCGTAAATGATGATGACAAATATAGAGCTATTCTACAAGGTTCTAGACTATTTCTTTGTCATAGAATTCAAAAATAGATGAAATGAACATGTTCACTTCATGTTATGGATTAAAGATGTGCCATTTTATGGAAAGTGCACAAACGAAGAAATTGAGAATTTTGTAGAGAAATGAATCTCCTCTAAATTAACATTATTGGACGAAAACCTTGCCAAGATGCAAACACATCATCATACTAGAAGCTGCAAGAGATATAAGACATATAACTATCACTTCAACTTTCCTTTGCCAACAATGAGGAGAAAAATGGTGTTAGAGCCATCAACAACAACAGACAATGGAAGGAAAGACAAGGCAAAAAGACTATTAAGACAATTAGAACGTAAGCACTACACAAACTAGACCATATTTGATAACTTCCTTGAAAATTTCAACATAAATGAAACTAAGTATATGAACATGGTGCAAGTAATGTTGACAAAAAGAGTTCTCCTTCTAAAAAGGAATCTTTATGACATTTGGACAAACACGTTTGCAACAAAAGTACCAACATTATGGTATGCAAATATAGATACACAATTCATATTCGATGCATATGGTGTTACATCATATTGCTGCTCATACATGACTAAGAAAGATACAACAACATCATTAGCATTAGCATTTTGTCAACTATGAAGACAATGTTTCTACTACCTATACATCTATAAACTTGGAAATGCATTGCTTAACTATCAACAGATGTCTTGTCGCCAAGCCGTTCATGTTGCTCTGTCATTGCCACTATGAAAGTCTTCAAGGAAAACAACATTCATTAACACTACACCATCTAAGAGTAGATTGCTCATGCTAAAATATCCTAGACTATTGGCCAAAGAGGATGACAATTCATAATACATAATGTATGCATCTGTAATAGAAAAGTACACAACAAGACCATATGCATTAGAGAACATATCACTTGCAGAGTGTGCCACATTCTACTACAATAGCACACCAAAAATCTAAAGAAGACAAAATGCACAAATTATACAATATGTTAGATACAATGCACATGTTGACTATAAGGATTAATCTAGAGAGAAATTGATGTTATATATACCATTTAGACAAAATAATCAAGTATTATTATCAGGTCACAAAACATGGAGCACAAAATTCAACTCACACAAAACATAAATAACAACCATTGAGAGGATGTTCAACATGCAAATTGACCATAATTGGGATAGCATTGATGAAGGAGTAAGTGGGTTTGAGAAGGACCATTTTCCCACAATACTCTTTGAACATGATATAGATGACACTAACAAATTAACTAGACAAGACCAATATGACATTTTCCCTGATCTAATGCATACAACAAACACAAAACCCAAGTGACTCAACTAGAAAGCATTGTTTACAAATATTGCACATCCTTTCCTCAAAAGTAATGAAGAATGTTTTAATATGAAAATAAAATTAAACAAACAAAAACAAGCACAATAAGAAAAGTTTCCTACAATGCAAGTGGAGTCACTACTCACTCAATATTTCATCTACCATGCAACTCTTCAAAACTAACACCATTATATTCTGATATACTAGATACCTTGAGCCAAAAACTCGATTAATTGCAAGTCATGTTAACTGATGAGGCATCACTCATTGTCTTTGGAATGTTATACAACATAGATAGGAGACTAGGACAAATAAGACACACACCAACACTACCATTTGGAAACATAGACGTCATATTCTATGGCGACTTATACCAAGCACAACCTTTCTAAGATGCATGGATATTCGAAGAGCCAAAAATTAACAATGCACCCATCCCATACACATTTTTGGATTGACAACATCAAATACTTTTAGCTACACAATGGGTCATTAGACAAATGAATGAGCATTTCATCTCAACTTTGAATCGAATCAGAACTTCTCAACACAATGAACAAGATACCTGCTTCATAAAGAACACATGCTACAAGCCTATACCAAATAACCCAAGGCTACCTCATTTGTTCCAATTAAAAATAGATGTATATTAACATAAAAAAATAATGCTAAGACTACTTGCCTATTAGACTTCATGTCCTTGAATCCATAGATCACAAAGACAGAGCCATTGAAAAAAGCCCTTACCAAATAGAAAGGCCCACATTGCCATACTTGTCAAGCCAGGAATACTTGTAGAAATCATATAATGAAACCTCAACACACAAGATGATTTAGTAAATGGTGTAGATGGAATTTTTTGGTTACATATAGCTAACAAACAAAACACTATTTGGATCAAATTCAATTATCCACAAATTTAAAAACTACAATGGCAACAAATGAAAAGGTTGTATATCAAATCCATTCCATAAGCATGGACACCAATAATGAGAATAAATAGAAGATTCAAAACTTTTAACACAATTATTACCTATTCACAATTTCCCTTCCAACTTGCCTATGCTAGAACTATTCATAGGACATAGGACATAGGAGCACCTAGATAGGTTAAGTGTGAAACCTAGGTATTTCCTTATTTCTATCTTGTAGTGATACTATCCACATAACTAGTCTAATAATAGGTCCTATGTGGTCCTTAGGTGTGTTTAGGAGACTTGGCAAGACCCAAAGTGACCAAGTTGCTAGAAGTTGTCGAATATTGTCAACTAAGTGACATAGGTCTTGTAAAGATTAAAATGGTATAGAAAGGTTCCAATGGCTTTGAATAGTTTATTTGAAGTCATTTTATTCGTATTATATGTCTATTTTGTCTTTGTGCCAAATTTTGAGGTCTAACTCCATGTAGAACAAAAGTTGCTAAAATGTTGTCATGTTGTCATGACAACATTTTCTTGCAAAAAAAGAAACTTTTTGCATTTTTTGAGTTTGCAACATTATAATTGTTTAGAAAAGTTATATAACTATTGGAGGATCCTTTCAAAACATGAGTAAAACCATTTACATGGGTTGGTCAAGTTGGTTTTGCATTTGTACAGATTGTGCATGTGTTTTGTTGCCAGTCTTATGCATTTCAAGGCATTTTTAATAGAGAAGGATTGAATGGCCTAATTTTTGTGTTGTAAAAGTTTTGAAATATTTTTTTTAATCTTATTTTAGTGTTGGCTTGATCATTTCAATTCATTTGCATTAGTTTAGAAAATCTTTTTTTTCTTGCCAGGTTGCTAGTCTAAACAGAGTTACACTTAGAAAATGGGATCTTAGGGCCACTTCCCTCCATTTGAAACCTCTAGTATTTTGGGATTTGGAACTAAGGTCCATGTAAATTATATATCAGGAAGGAGGGCCCTTGGAATCATCGGCAAGCATTTTTAAAGTGATGCCTTAGGCAAGGCAAATGTAACTTGGCTAGGAATCACAGTTGGAAAAATGAGCTATGGAGGGGATTAAGCGTGCAAATACCTCAATTTGGACACATAGAAAGTAAGGAGAAGGTCTAATCTTTATTTAGTCCAAAGAAGAGTTGGAACATTTTCTAAGGTGGTGTTCCATCACAACAACAATAAAGCACTTGAAACCCTCATTTTTGGCCTAAAATTGTACTTTGATTGTATGGATAGTTTGGGGGTTGAAAAATCACAAAATCTTGAATTAATCTGAAAAGGGTATCCATAAATGCAATTTTTTTGTAGGGTTGTTAAGAAGTTTTCCAATAAATCTTGTTGCTAGCTATTTAGGATGGCTAATTCCTAGTAGCATTTTTGGAGCAATTTGGTGTATTTTTCCTAATAGATTGAATGCACTATGAAATCAGCATGGATGTTAGGAGTCTAAAAAAAACCTAGATGAAGAACCAGAACCCTTGGCGCTATAGATGGACTTGAGGGTTAGTAGTGGACTAGAGCCAGCTAGCAAGAAATTTGATGTTACTTTGTTGGCGTGCCCCCAATTGAAGGTTTAGGATCTCTTGAGAAAGGTCCTATTAAGCATAGGGTGTGAAGAAGCCCTAGTGGGTCTAGTGAATGACCTAAGGTAGCCCTGAGAGAGCTTGGGGTTTGGAAGCAAGGTTGGGGTGTTACATCAACAAAACATAAATTATAGATCACACACATAGATTTGATTGACAGAGATGGTCAAAGGACAATAACAACAAACATCACCAACAAATTGATTGACAAGTACTTGCATTGGCTTACTCCTAGCACAAGTATCCACCTTGAGAAGTTAGAAGTTAGAAAGAAAACAACATTTGAAAGGGGAGATGCTAACTACAACATACAAGTAAGCTCTGATGAAAAAATTGAGAAAATAGATATTGTTTACAAGAAACAACAACTAATGCCTAATAGAAAAATCTTCCAACTGGTGCATTCATAAAATACTTATCCAATTGGAACTCTCAGTGTCCTTGTTGCATCCAATTGACAAGACGAAGCATGCTTCCAATTGTAAATCAAAGACAATAAAATACCTTATGGCACAACTTATGTAAGACACATTGAACACAACTATGCATTTACCACACAAAGTCTTCAATTTATCTTGAATGCAACACTTAATTATCTTAGTTCTCATAATAGTCCACAATACCAAAAGTGTATAATTATCCCTATAACAACTTGCAAAAGATATTCACGGCTCCCACAACACAAATGCCACTTCTTCTACTAAAAAATGTCATCTGTGGTGGGCCAAGAGGCTCAGCAACAATTCGGTCTAGCCTCTCCACATTTATTGATATAATGATTGATGAATACAACACAATGAAATTACACACATTGGCATCATCACACCTCCAGGTAACTTCCATGATAATACACATATAATACCCCATATACTTCACTCATTATCTTTCTCATACTTTTACTAACTCCTCTAATCTCTTGGCAGGTGACAAGGACACTGAATACAAAGAATGCTCATTCATCACCATACCAACCCCTCTATATGGTCTACCACCAAATAGTCTCTATAACACCAACCACAAACAAAACCACCGCTCATTGCAGCAAATGTGGCAAAACCACAATACTCACTTTGCAACCATATCTCCAATGTGCCATTGAAACAAAAGATGGCATTATTGAATGTAACTTACATGGAGAGCTCCTACAGTAGCACTTCCCTGAGCTCTCTAAACTACAATTCAACAACTACACATAAAACATGTCAAGAGTTGTGCACCTTACGTGACACTTTGAGTTGCATGGAACATTCACTCTTGTGATGGATCACTCAATCATAGCCTTAACAGAAGAATCCATCAGTGTAAAGCTAATTAGTACTTTTTCTTCTGCATAGTTCTTACATTTACAACCACACATTCATTGATTACTTATCACTTTTTTCTAACAATTTCAAAGTATATAAACACAAACTCAACTTCATAAAAAAAATTCCACAATAGTATGCCAACCACTAAGGTAACACTAATCAAATATAGACAACTCTTCTAGCCTAACAATACACAATTCCAGTTGTCATAATTCTCATTTCTAACCCTCTCACTTTAACATATTGCAGGAACAATCAACAAACATAGTAGCAAAAACTTATAAGGACCAAACAATCATAGTCAAATAAAGCTAATATATTAAGAAAACAATAGCATTTTGATGCAGTGCAAGGCAGGAGAATCCCCAAAGGAGATGTCATAGCCCCCTGCTATAAAACCATGTAGCAGAAACATAATAACAAGAAGCAACAATGCAAGATCTGATACCAAATTATAAGAATATATTCATAAAATATAACTGATTACATGCAATGTGCCAGGTTGTAAGGCCTTCCCGGTTATGGCCAAATACAAAGCAAGTAATAGTTTTGCAAGATCCCTCAAGATCCAATCACAAAACCCTGGCTACTAGCCCTTCTCAAAATTCGCTCTTCCAAGCTCCTCTACTTCTCCTTGCTAAATGATCATGCCTAAAGACTTCCCCACAACCCCTACTTATACCAATCTAAGCCACAGGTCGGCCCAGAACACAAATTAAATACAAATACATAAATTAAATGCCAAAGTCGGCCTCCTACGACAATTAAATTCCCAAAATTGATGTCTTGGTAAAATTGTGATATCTCCTAGCTCCGGATGAATTAGAACTCATTCTTCGAACCGTAGATAGAAATCTAGGCTATCTTCAATTGTTGAAATTTTCATCTTCTAACTCATTATAAAAAATTAGTTACATGACTTGCAATAGGTACCAAATTTCCAGACCATGCCGAGCTCAAAGACCATTAACCAAAATCCCTCTCAAACATGCAGGATTGCAAGCGAACCCAAGATGCTCCTACATCAGACACCCCAGGTTTGAAAAGATGTTCTAGTAACTAGAAGAACATCTTCTGGGATTCAACACATAAATCCCAAACTAGTTCTTCATATACATATCCTCTGATTCTTTAACTTGTACACTCTTTCCCTTGTTTTCCTTCTATACATCCACCACAGGTGTTCCAAAGGTCTGATTTCCATGCTGATCCCTAACTTTCTCTCAGAATTTTCCAATTCAACTTGACTGCCAATACTTAGGTTCCTCCTACTAAGGTCTTCATTCTGCAAAGGAACCAGGGAAAACTTCCTACCACCTTTTTCAATTGTAAACACATTCTTGACACAATCATGCACAGTCCTGCAATCATACTGCCAAGGTCTACCAAGAAACACATGAAAACTATTCATATCCACAATATCACACAATAGTTGATCCTTATACTGCTCAATCTGGAAATCAATAAGGCATTGCTCCCTCACTTCCAAAGCATGCTCACCCTGCAACCAGCCAATCCTAGAAGGATAAGGATACCTCATTCTCTTCAAACCAAGTTTTTGAACCATCTTTTTAGCAACACGATTATCAGTACTACCACCATCCACAATTACTTTGCAGACTTTACCACTGGACTTACAATGAGTTTTGAACAAACTAGTCCTTTGAAAAGAATCCAATGTCCTCTCACCAACCAATACTCGTCGAGCCAACAAACTCTCTCCTTGCTCAGGCTGACTCTCCTGGATTTCAACCTCATTCACAACAGTAGCTATCCTAACAATTGGACATTCAAAAGATCTATGCCCTTCTTGACCACACTTGAAATAATTACCTCTGAATCCACCTCCACCTGCCCTTCTTTTCTGTTCAATAGGTTTTGGTTCACCTTCTGCTTTTGGTTTAGCTTGTGTTGAACTATCCTGCTTCTCCTTCCCTCAGAAACCACCTTGATTCTTCCTCTTTAGCTTCTCCTCTACTCTCAAAGCATACTGATAAGCATTCTCAACTGAAGAAATATTTATCATACCAACCTCATCTTGAATATTGAATCTCAAACCATTAATGTACCGAGCTACCTTCTCTTTTGACAATTCTCTATGACCAGACCAAATAGTCAACTTGTAGAACTCCTCTGTATAATCCTTCATAGACATATCTTTCTGCTTCAGATTCTGCAATCTTTTAAACAACTCAAGTTCATAATCAGTAGGAATGAACTTAGCCTTCAATTTAGTCACCATTAACCTCCATCTAGTGATCTTCATTTCACCTTCCTCTTCTCTGTCTCTTTGTAGTTCCTTCCACCAAAGAGCAACATGTCCCTTCAACTTTGTTTGTGCCAACCTCACTCCGAGTGGATCCTCAATATCCTCAAGCTCAAAGTAGTCTTCCAATTCACCAATCCAATCAATCAAGTCTTCAAGATTCAAAGTACCTGAGAAATTAGAAACCTCCATCTTATGCTTCAGCTTCAACTGAGATCCAGGTCTAGCAAACTAACCAACCCTAATTCCAATAGGTCTCTCCACATGATCAGTTCTATCCTCACCACTAGATCTAGCAACTTCAAAGTCCTCAACAACTTCCTCATAACTGCCTTCAGTACCCACATGTCTAGGTACATCACCTAAAGCACTCACAATTTCAGCAATCATGTCACTCTTCATCAATGCTATCTAAGATCTAAACTCTGCCCTAACCTCCTCTATTTCAAATCTGAAATCTTCTTTAATCTTCTCTAAGAGCCTTTCTTCCACAGCATCATCAATCTCCTTAGGGTCTGATCTTTTTGGAGGCATCTTCCAAATTATTAGAAAACCCTAAGCAACAAATCCACAACCAAAATCTACCTCTTCAACCCAAGTCCTAGTGCAAACTGCCTAAACTTCGGCGATCTATCCACACACTCAAGAACAACCTTCACTATGACACCACCTGACATAGTGCAAGGTAGGAGAATCCCCAAAGGAGATGTCCTAGCCCCCTGCTATAAAACCATGCAGCAGAAACATAATAACAAGAAGCAACAATGCAAGATTTGATACCAAATCATAATAATATATTCATAAAATATAATTGATTACATGCAATGTGTTGGGCTAGAAGGCCTTCCCAATTATGGCCAAATACAAAGCAAATAATAGTTCTGCAAGATCCCTCAAGATCCAATCCCAAAACCCTAGCTACTAGCCCTTCTCAAAATTCGCTCTTCCAAGCTCCTCTACTTCTCCTTGCTGAATGATCATGCCTAAAGACTTCCCCACAACCCCTACTTATACCAATCTAAGCCACAGGTCAGCCCAGAACACAAATTAAATACAAATACATAAATTAAATACCAAAGTCGGCCTCCTACACCAATTAAATTCCCAAAATTGATGTCTTAGTAAAATTATGATATCTCCTAGCTTCAAATGAATTAGAAATCATGCTTTGAACCATAGATAGAAATCTAGGCTCTCTTCAATTCTTTAAATTTTCATCCTCTAACTCATTATAGAAAATTAGTTACACAACTTGCAACAGGCACCAAATTTCCAAACCATGTCGAGCTCCTAGACTATTAACCAAAATCCCTCTCAAACATGTTGGATTGCAAGCAAACCCAAGATGCTCCTGCATGACATTTTGCTTACTTTTGTGTCATGAAAATAGATTTGCAAATTTCTCTATTTCTTATAATTTTAAATTTATAACTATACGGGAAAAAAATTTGACTGCACATATGAACTTATATACAAGTTTCCATAAATGCATATTGTCTCAAATTTCTAGCTTCTTTGCAATGCATATAGCAATGTTATTCTCTAGTTCTTTACACTAATTACCTTTTTTTTTAAATTATATTTTGCTAATTGCATCCATCATATTAAAAAAAAAAGTTGGTTAAACATTTCTTTTCAACACATGTAGACTACATATATCTGACAACCCATTGCCCCTAAAGGTAGGGACTCAAGCTCATTAAGAGCCCTTGTTTTCTAAGAGGAGATGATTTGATATTTCATTGCATAAAGACATTACTTTCAATTTGTTTTTGTTATTTTCTAACTCATGAAAATATCAAATAAATTATTAAATGTTATAGGCTAAACCATTACACATCCTTTTGGTGCAAGTGTTAAAGTTATTTGTATTTTAGGAGAGATAAAAATCACCAAGACATTGAATTGATTATTATGGAATGTTTTTAATAAAAAAAATTATTTTCAATTGCAAAATATATGTATTACTTTCTACTACTAAATTTTGCAATGTTTGTTAGATTCATATTTAGAATTTTTTGAAACAATATTTGTCAAAATTGTGCCCTCTCTACCCTAAATACATTGATATTTCACATCTTATTTCTAAAAACATTACACAAGAGGTAGGAACTTCAATACTTGTGTCACTTATTCATAACCCGGCTTGCTGAAAAATCTTCATTTCTTTATGACAACTCTCAAAAAAGGTTTCTCCCCCCTTCATTTATCCACCATTAAGATGTTTTTTATTACTCTTTTTAAAGATCCTAGTTGGGTTCAATATAATAAATGATACACACATATACATATTAAAAATCATATTCTACTAATTCAATTTAAACAATATCTTCATTTCTTTATGACAACTCTCAAAAAAGGTTTCTTCCCCCTTCATTTATCCACCATTAAGATGTTTTTTATTACTCTTTTTTAAAGATCCTACTTGGGTTCATTATAAGAAATGATACACACATATACATATTAAAAATCATATTCTACTAATTCAATTTGAAAAAAATAAATTATTGAGTTTCACATCCAACTGTAAATATGAGAAGAAAATGCTTCATTGGTCATTTTTACATTTCCAATCATAGAATTGATAATTTATTCCTAATAATATAGCAAAGAAAGGAGCATATCAAGCATGAATTAATCGTGTTGAGATAGGGTTAGAAACAAAACACATAAATCCAACATGCAAGTATATTATGACTATGTGGTTTATGTAGATCACCCTAATTGACCATTGTGAAGGATCTAACCTCTTCTACTTGGGCTATACTCTCTCCATGAACATTATCATCTACTTAGACACTTAAAACTATATCAATAACTTAATAACCATTTAAAAAAAAAAAAACAAACGGTGCATGCTCTTTTTCCTATGCAATTAGCTTAACATATATTAAAAAGCCTCTTCTTGTTCTTAAAAAATGAAGATACTAATATTAATTGATACATTATCCATTCTAATAAAATATTAGGTTCCATGTATAACATCATCATAATTAGTTCAAAACATCAAAACACAGTAACATATCTCATGATCATGTATGTTGATAAAATAGTACCACATCATCACACAGTTGAAAACATAAAACCATAATAATAAAAAATAATAATGATTATAGACTCAAACACACACATAGTATTGAAAAGTAGGAGTGAACATGGTTGAGTTGAGATATCCTCCCCTACAGATAAGAGATGTCAACTTGCTTTAATACAAACATATAAAAGTCTATTAAAGTAATTAAAGAAAATATTTCTCCATCTCCTTTTCATCTTCCCGGGTGGAACTATATATAGAAAACTAGCCCAAGTTGAGCTTGTCTAATAAAATATCTTTATTGTACAATCAATTGGTACACTAGTCAATAATGTGGGTATGCTCCACCAACACCATCCTTGGGTCCTAAACCTACAATGCACACCAATAAAGGATATGAGATGCATTTGTATGATAATTTTGTAGAACAAAATGTGAAAAATATTATAGATTTGGTCTTGAGTGGGTGGTAGAACAATTTGGTATGCAAATAGATTGATAGCTTCAAGTGCATTGAAGGGCCTTACATATAAGGGTGTAATTTTTGAGTGCTTGCCAAAGGAAATTGAACTTTTTTTAGATATAACACATAATAAAACTTTATCCCCTTCTTGAAACTATTTGAAAGTGGGATTATCATCTACATACCTCTTTTTTTTATCAATGACTTCCTTTATCTAACTTTGAATCAATATCCTTTATTCCTCCATCTCTTTCAACATATTAGGGGCTATCACAATCTTGTACTCAATTATGTTCCTTCTTATACGAGGACAACACTTACACCCATAGAATGATTCAAATGGTAGCATGCCTAAAAAAGCACAATAAGAGTTGTTATATATAAAATCTACCCAGGGGGGGATACTCTTCCCACTTGTATTATTGATCCATATAGCATATTTAGAATAAAATCTCTATCGCTTGATTTAATCTCTCAATTTTATCATCTATTTAGGGATGATAGGTTGTTCTAAAGTTCAACCATGTTCCTCGGGAACAATTCAAGGTTGTACAAAACCTTAATGACATCCTTTTACCCCTATCAAATATGATAGTCTCTAGTACCCCCCTGCAATTTAAAAATCTCTTGCCAAAATTTCTTTGCTAAGGTTAATTAACCATCTCTCAAACTCCTTGGGATGAAGTGTGCCACTTAGGTTAGTTTATCAACTATTACCAAAATTAATTCTTATTCTTCTTGTTCTCCTTCTTCTCCTTCTCCTTCTCTTTCTCCTTTTACTTCTCCTTCTTCTCCTTCTTCTTCTCTTAGTGTGTCTTCTTCTCCTTCTTCTTCTCTTGATCCTCCTCTTAATTTGTGAAGCTTTGTTTTCATTTGTAGGTGTAGCATGGATTTGTTCCCAAATCAAATGTAGGCTTAAGAATAGATCAAATTAATTCCTTATCTACTTAAAAATTTGCAATTTCCAATACTTTTTAAATAGCATGTAAGATTAGTATGCCTTATTTCTAGTATAATACTCCAAAGATCCCTTCATCACATCTTACATAAAACTTCCCTGGTATTCTTCATCTCATCTTATACAACATTTCTTCCCAACAATCCTAAAATATTAACAGTATGTTCATTTCCAAATCATAATTTATAAGGTGAATATATATTATTTACTACGCATGTACTATGTCAAGCATATAAACACTATTATGTACAAACTATTTCCAATATACATTAGGTAATTTTGCATATTCTAACATAGTCCTAGTCATTTCTACAATTGTTCTATTTTTTCTTTCAACTTCTCTACTCTATTGTGGAGTCCTACGAATAAATAATTGTCTCCTAATTCCACAATCTTCATAGAAACAATCAAATTGATGCTCAATGTATATTATATTTCTCTATTAGATGTCAAATACTTAATTATGGAATTCACTTAATTCTCAACCAATTTCTTGAAAATATTGAACTTATTTAAAGCCCTTGATTTTTCCCTTCTGAAAGTGGCTCAATTCATCCTAGAAAAATCATCAAAAATCAGCATAAAATATCATTCACTGTTTAGTGATCTTGTCCTTAGAGGTCCACATAGATCAGTGTGTATTAACTCTAAAACTCTTATCGTCTAGTTCTCCTTGTTTTTCTTACTTCTAGTCTACTTTCTCAACTAACATTCTTGACACAATATTAAATGACTTAGTAATTTTGGGCATATCTGTTATACTATTGCTAGAAATTATCTTTGCCATATTATCAATGATGATGTCCAATTATTTTGTTTTATAGTAAGCACTCATTTTTCTAGGCTAATTTTTTTTTTATCTCCAAGTAAACACTTACATTTATCAACCCTCTACAACTACCTTTTCTGATTTCACATCTCAATCTATGAAATCCAATTTCAAATTCTTATTGCACTATTGATCCACACTTAATATACCATGTCTTAGTTCAATGGCATAGTATACATCACTATATTTATGTTTATCATCAATGGATATCGCTCCCTTACCATATGGAGGTGTAGAGTCTTTAAACTAACAAGTGTGATTGATCTTCCAACATAGCTCTCCATTAGAATTAACTTTCTTTTTCCCCCTATAATGTGATTTGAACATCTAGAGTTAATAATACAATATATGGATTCTTCTCTATGATGTAACATAGTCATCATTGATTCTTCTTCAACATTATGCCTTCTAGATTTATTATCATCATCATTCTTAATGGACAAGAACAATACAAAGATAACTTCTATAAGAGAATAACAAGATTGTTGCAACAAAAAGCAAGAATGATATTATTGCTATTTGAAATGAAGAAAATATACACAATGAACCTGCTTGTATATGCAAGGATACAAAAAAAATGATAAGGGGGGGACAATTTATCACCTGCACAATGTAAAATCACACTTCCAACAAAGGTGGATCACCCACAATTATGCAATGAAATATGTGCAACATGTAGAGGACAATAATGTGATAAGATCACTAAAATCATTTCTCACACATAAAGTAGAATGTAATAAAAACTTTCGCCATTGAAAGTGGAGTTTCTCCCAAAACATGTGCACATAAGGTGCAAACTCCAAGGTGTCTCATATGCAAACTATTATGCAATGCATTGTCCTAAGTAAGCTTAAGTGCAATTAAGAATATTTAATTATAACAACAAGCACAACATATCTTTATTTATGGAGAAAACTAAAATAAAATATTCAAACCAAAACATTGCACAGATGTTAGAAACATGTCCACCAAATTGAACAACTTCGGATTCCAATGTAAATTATTGTCCAAGTTTGTCCTGATTATTTATGAGAATCGTCCTTTTTGTCATGAAAAAATAATTTATTTTGAATTACTATGGACTTAAATAAATGACAGTGCAATAATTACACATCAAACATTCTTATGTAGAGGAACATAAAACATTCTCCCATAAAGAATTGAAATTCACTTCTGTGCATATTGTAGCTTCTCATATTTCTAGATCTTTTTAAACAATTATCCTATTTCATTGTCATCATTGCCTCTGATTAGAATAATCATGGGAGGTTATTTAAAATACTCTTTCTTTCATATTAGACTTCAACTACTCTTTCTTGTATACTAAATTTGAAATCCTCTTTCTTGTTAGGAATGGGGGAGATTGTTGGTCATTGTTGAGTTGGAATTTTCGTTGATATGATGGTTTGATCACATGTTTTTTAGTGGTTAGATAGACTTAAATTGTGTATCTTGTAGGCTATTGATTAGTGCCATAGGAACAATGTACAACCATATTGAGTACACGAACATTGATTTTTCTTGAAGAATGAGTGTATATCTTATGTCTAGTATCATAACTCTTTATGTGTTGATTTGTATGAGTTACAATTTATTTGGTGAAGATTGGTTTCATGCCAGTGGCAAAGAATTATATCTGAGGTAGTTGCAGTATTTTGGCTATAACATGATTGTGAGATGGACTTAAGATTTGAAATCTTAGATGATTGTAGAAGACTTGGATTGGTGCATGTCTTCAATTTTTCAATTCATAATGGATTAATTGCTAGCATTTGGTGTGTGAAATATTGTTTAAATAGCTAACATGATGAGATAACATGTTAATTAATATAGAAAACATTAAATATGGGTCTTGGTATACATCTTATGAATTAGAATTGTTCTATATTTTCTTAAGAAGGTGTGTATGCCTTAGGATGGGTTTGTTCATTTATTTGTGCATTGGGGAAGTCCTAAGATGCCAACCTAATTGTTTGGTTGTAAATTGTATAAAAGAAATTAATTTTCTCATTTTTAATGTATGAGAATCAAGATTATATGTGTTAGACTTCATAGTAGATGTCAAAGAGAAGTATTGTCAGATGCTTTGATAATAGGCATGAATGGATTTTGTTATCATTCCCAGTGTACTTCAATGAAAATTTAAAGGCAATTGAGTTGTCAACCAATCAATTCAAAAAAGGTAGGTTTAAAATTTACTTTATAATACAATAAGTCTCTTGAAGATGGATTTAACATTCTCTCTCTGGTCAGTGTTCTCGAGCAATGAGCTTTTTGTTCCCATCAACTCCTAATAGAGATGATACCTTTTAATAGGGACAGATGTGCTTACTGTATTGTACCAACTCCTAATAGGGTCAAATTGTCTAAAATAGATATTTTAATATTAGTGCATGACCTTTTGTGTATCATACTAGCTATGGTTTTTCTCTTAACAAGGTTTTCCTAAAGAAAAAAATCCTTGTGTTACGATGTTGGCTTTCTTGTTGTACATTGTTATATTGTTGATTAATCTAAGAAGTTTGAGTTTCATAGTTTTCAGTCACAACTGATTCAACTCCCACCCCTTAGTTGTGAGTTGTGGAGTTTGGTTACTAACATTTCCTTTATACTAGACTTCAGATACTATTCCCTGCATGCTTCTTCTTGCATATCAGATTCCCTAATACTCCATTCATCTTCATTAGGTTGACATTAATGCACAAAGCATATTGGAATCATTGACACCATTGATCACATAATTTTAATATAAAATACCCATATTTCTACAAAACTAGGGGCCATTCTACTTCACATAATTATATTCTTCTACTTGAGGCGAACCATAGGAGGAAAAACCCAAAATTTAAGATGCCAATCTTCAAGGTGGTCACATTGCTCCAAGAAGACTTCATCCATTTAAAAAATTGATAAGTTGGAGGTAGTTTCCTTGTGCATTTGATGAGGAGGAACTAAACATAGTTGAAACTTCATCAATATATGTAAATTAACATGTGTGTCGTTTAGTAGAATGTTTGAGTCACCAAAATTATAAATATTTGATCCCTTTGAAGTAGGAGTTGTTTCCCTAGAGGAAGAAAGCTAGAGCCCACCAAAGGAAGACTGGAAGGGAAAAACTCACTACACTCATGGTATGGATTGAATTGATTTTCACAACCCCAAATGAATGAAGGGAACTCACGAGGAAGAATCGCTTGGAGATCCACAAAAGGAGAGGACCAAGGATATATTCTCTTTGAGACCTAAAATGGATGTGACCTTGCCTAAACATTGATGAACCACATGAGATGACACCACAAAAGTGTGGCTACCATTAGGAGTCTTTGCCAAGCCCATGTGCACCTTACCAATGTTGTCACCAAACTCTACACCACCCAAATGCCCATATTCTACCATGTCATTGTATGAAAATATTTACATTATGTTGTATTCTATGATAATATTAAACATTATTTTTTATTATTAGTTCAATAATATATTAAAAATAGATATTTTTAATGATAGATATTTTTTTTAAAGATCAATGGTTTAAAGTTACTAAATTGTGATACTACTATTAGTATTTAACTATTTAGTTTTTAAAATCAAATTCATTGACCCATGTTTCATGAGTAGTGAGTCAAATGAACCCATCTCTTACATAGGTATGCCATCTATTCTCATGAGAGATGGGTTCATGTGAACCACTACTCATAAAACACGGGTCAATAATTTTGACTGAAAATACTGCATAGTTAAATCCTAATAGTAATATCACAATTTGACTTGCTATGGAAAATATCTCCTACTTTTCTTCTGCTTATTAGTCACTAAATTATTTTAGATATGATCACAATTTATGAAAAAAAGGATCTGAAAGCGAATGTTGTGTAACTTGTATGTGCGTCATTGAAGATCATATTTTCACCTTCTATGGAGAATGTGACCTTTTGACTAGCACATGAATTTTCTTTTGATGTCATTTGTTTCATTGCATTATCTGTTGTTATATCCTTGGTTTTCGTAGTGTTTTTTTTGTGTGGTTTAAATATCTTATTTTTATTACTTCCTTCATGAGTCATTTTGAATGCCCTTTTTTTATGTTGATTAAACTCTTTGTGTTACTTTGGTTCGATCCTAACCTAATTTTTCTCATGTGATTATTAATGGGCTCTTGTAATACTAGTGAAAATACAAGTTGTAAGGATGAGGATATGGAAGTCATCAATGATGGTGGAAAAGTGGAGAAAGAGGGCCCTATGGAGTCAAAATAAAAATTATCTTACAAAGTAGTGGTGTTAGAACAATCTTTACCTATGTGCCTGTTGTCAACTTGCTTTGATGGAAGGTTTTGCAAACAACTAATTTTAGAATATGTCAGTGAAATAGGAGGATCTATGACTGATCGAAATATACACGGAGGCAAATAACTTTGTGGTTTTGATGACCCCAGAAGGGTGGAGATCATAAGTTTTCTTGTTGTTGTTTGAGAACTCTCTCCCTTTCTCCCAATGAGGATATGATTAAGGTTATTAGGTCTGAGTAGTCTCATCTAAGAAGTGTTGCTATTTTTTTCATTTGTATGGATAAGGGTTCTTTACAATCACAAATAATAGTTGATGACTAGATTGCTAACGTACAGGGGAAGAAATTAGGAATTCATTTTAACTTTTGTAGGATGATTCAAAAAGGATTATTTTCTGGTATTTTTTATATCTCATAATATACACGATATGATTTTGAAGAGTCTATGGAATGTAGGACATTCTCTATCCAAATAATTTCTATGGTCCACTAAAGGGAACTTTAAGCAAGTAATTGTGTGTTCATCTCCTAATTGGATTGAGACTAAGAATTTATAGCCAAAATTTTGGCCATTTATTTCTCACATTCTGTAATTGTTAGGCTATATATTGTAAATTAAAGAGTCGATGACCACTCTGTCTCATTTAAATTCTAGGGTTCTTATAGTGTTGGATCTAGAAGTTGTTTTTTCATAAAATTATTTCTTTAAATATAGAAGAACACTTTTCTTGGGAAGTATCCACATGGAGTAATCTAGGAGCGTACTTCCACTATAAATTGGATGGATACATAAAGCTTGATTGTCCATCTCTAAAAAAATAAAAGAAGGATAATTTTAATGTGGCCTCTAAGGATCTCATGAAGGAAAAACCTAATAAGGAAATTGATAAATCATTGAATAAGGATAATATGCCCTCCTCAAATGATACATCCGGTCATGGAGAATATATTGACTGGTGTTGGAAATCTGATTGAAAAGATCATTGATGAAGAAGATTGATTGAAAGAGGGAGATTGTTGTTAAAAGAATGTTTTTCAATCATTGTTTTGTCATTGATGTCAAACATGCTATGTGTAGGAATGGCAATTGCTTATAAGATCCAAGTATTATCACTTAGTTTATTGATGAAGAGGATTTGATCAACAAGATGTAACAAGAGTACCTAAGGGAAAGGTTGAGTTATGGTATTGTAATGAAGTGCAAGGATTAGTTAAGACAATGGTTAAATGATGTATTTGTAACATACTCAAAGATATAGAGGTTGGTCACACTTAGAAACATTGGAGGAATAAGTTGTAACAAGGTTGACTGCAAAGCTTAAACTAAGTTCATTAGTGGGTGCCGATCAAGCTAGTTGAAGCCGAGCAAATTCTCAGTTGGAGGCCAGCAAAAGGAAAATCTAGTGTGTGACGAGTGAAGTTCAAGTGCCGAGCAAAGTAATAGGTGTCGAGCATAAGAAAATCTTAATAGGTGCCAAGCATCAGTAAAACACAGTTGATGCCGAGTAACACAGTACGTACCGAGCATTAGTATTTCAATAGTGCCGAGCTGTTGCATTATTGAAAATGTCAAAGATTTTCCAAATCTGAGCCAACATAGTTGTTACCTTGAATTTTGTGAACTAGTTGGAGGACAAGGATGATGAGCTGGTGGCACAAAATTCTATGTAAACCATTTTTGGGCAAATTCAAAAGGATTATTCAAGAAGTTTCTAGATGAAACAAAATATGGGTTAGATAGAATGAATCCTACCTAATCCATATGAATTATAATTAAAGGATGGAAGAATAGAGTGGGAAAAATAATTCAAGACTTCTATTTAAGGAGTCATTGGCCAAGAAGCAAGAGCTACTAGTGTGCCAAATTTTGAAGTGGTTGAAAGGGTGTCAAGGAGAAGGCATCTAGGAGAAAGAAGAGCACAGAGGGTTTGCTTCGACAAGTGGTTAGAGAGAGATGATTGCACTGGTACATTAAGCATGAAGACTCAAGGAGACTAAGCTTGGAAGGAGGGAAAGCTATAAAAACTAAAGAGACTGAAAGCTAGGCAATGTGAAGGAGCTGAAGAGTGATCTAAAATCTATAAGCTAAGTTGTATGTTGTAATTAGGTCAAAGACTTTCTAATACTCTTTAGCAATTATATTAGATATAGAAATCCTATGGATTTAGGTTGGCCTAATAACCATTTGTAAATCCTTTAACAAGATGTCATTCCAAGTGAATGTTCTAAAGTCCTCTAACCAGGCCCACTTCTAATAGGGTGGTTAAATCCTTTAACCATGTCACATTTGATAGTGTGTTGTAAGCCTTTAATAGGGCATGTAAGGAAACTTGGCAACAAAGAATATAACCGTTTCCACATAACCCATAATAGATCTGAAATAAACATGGAATTAAAATCCACATACAAGAGAATAGATAACATACCCATAAAATGTGACACAAGATATACCCTGGGAAACCCTCATTGAGGGAAAAAACCCAGCCTCCAAAAGCATCCATCACCATGTATTATTCAACAAAAAATACCATTGCCATACAACCGTGGAAGCCTTCATGGCCATAGCCACAACCAAGCAAACTATGTGAACAAGCATGAATCCACACATCCCATGCCATGCTTCCAACCTTCACAAATGCTCCCTTGGCTAACTTGTCAAGCCTTTTCCCGCTCGACTCTTGCCTTTTGTCTTCTCCTTGTCACTCTCTCTCTATACAACAACTACCCTTGTGGCTGCTTGTATAGTAGCAAGTCACACAAAACCACCAAGTGGTATTACATAAACCATGTGCTAAAACCATGTGCTACCTAACCCACTGACCCCACATTTAATATTGGGCATTTAATTCTTTTCCCCAATATTAAATAATTACATAAACTATTATCACAATGTTACAATACAACTCATCAAAAATATTCCATGGGAATCTTTACATGTTGCACGTCCATCTAGGCACAACATTACATAATAAAAATAAAATAATAAAATAACAATATTATGCAATGTGTGCAACACCCATTATCTCAACAGGGCAGGCCTTTCATAGGGCATCACTTTAGAAGAGTGAGAATTGAGTAGCATGTTACTAATGGTTTTTTCCAAATTGGGTTTCTACGTAAATCACTGTGTTATGTGTTGATCTCTTTGTGTGTTATGCTTGCATGTTGATTTACAATAACTTGTTGAATAGTAAAGTTAAAGTTTGGATGAATGAATGGTTGAATGGGCTCACTACACTAGTGAAAAAGTTTGAATAGGACATTTGGACCTTGAATAACTGATTCACCCCCCTCTCAGTTATTCTAAAGCATTACTAATAGATTGGTTGAATAATATTAAATTAATTCATGCTCATGTTAATAAAGAATTTACTAGCTTGATTAATTCTCTATTTGAGGTGGTTCTTGCTTTTTAAAAATGTAATAAGTTAGTCACCCTAACTAATTATCAAATAAGATGTTATGTTGCTAACCCTAATTGTAACACCATGGGAGAAGTTTTAATCCCCCCCATTAGATTAAATGCCCAACAATTGGCTCTAGCCATGATTGCTGAAAAATCTAAGGAAATAAGAAATTCTAAATAGGTCCCTTTGGATGAGAGCAACCTCGTCTTGGTGTCATGGATGCCACAAAAGAATAAACACTAGAGAATTATACCATTGTAGTAGATAAGGTACTAGTAAGAGTGGTAAAAAGAAAAGAAAGATTATGGAAAGAAAAATCTCTATCCAATAGTATAAATAGGAAGGAAAATGAGATCCCTAAGTACTTTAACTGATTGTATAAAAACCCCAATAAATGATGATGCACATTCATAGTTGGAATGTTAGAGGCTTGAAGATGCTTGATAGAAAGGATGTGGTTAGGAAATGGTGTAACAATCTTATAGTGAAAGATATTGTATGTTTGCAAGAAATAAAGGTGGCAGGGTTTCAAGCTTACATCATTATAGAGATAGGGTTAGTTTGTGAGATCGGTTGACCTCAGGTCTACCTAATACTCATTAGATGTTTGTGGGTGAATTAAACATGGTTGAGTAGATGGAATATAAAAGTGGGGGAAATGTTTATGGATGGAAAGGAAATGAATATATTTTTTGGGCTAAGTTTAAAAGGAGTAAATCTTGTTGGTCCCATTGAAAATAAGAGAGGATCCTTTTCTAATTGATATATGGTACACTGGGTGTAACAACAAAATTGGTCATCACAAAGTACATTTCAGGTTGGATAGACTCTATATAGAGACCATTTGTTTCTCATTTCCCTCTCAGGGTGGAAATGCACCTATCTATGTCTCCCCTACCTTAATTTAATACCACTCTCCTATCTTTGTTATTGTTTCTACTAATTTTGATGCTTCATCATCTATCATACCTAAAAAAGATAGTGGATTCAAGTTGAATATTTATTTGTTAAATGACAAGGATTATGGGAAGGTTATTAAGATGGTATCTTATCTAGCAAAATTTTGTAATAAGGAGCTTAGACCTAGAGAATGATGGGTGTCCCTCATGGTCACTTGGATGAAAATGTTTTAGATCATTGGTAAGAAAAAATCCATGGATACATGTATGGAAGGATCCTTCTTGTAAAATAGACTAAATTGTATTGAGAAGGAGCTTCAAGTGAAAAAAAAGATGCATAATCAGAAGAGAAGTTATATTGGGTCAAGAATTGTTTGAGGAGATTACAACATTACAAGATCCAAGGGAAGAAAGTCAGGTCTAAGACGAACTGGGTTAAAGAAGGTGATAAGGGATCTAAATACCTTTTTAATCTAATTATAGCTAAGAACAAGAGAGAACACATTGATGAGATCCAAATTAGTGACACACCCACTAATGATTGTGTTTCTATCAAGCAGTCATTCTATAGCTCTTACAAGGAATTACTCTCTTCAGAACAAGGAGTAGATAATCAAGAGACTCTAAATCAATTCTTAAAGTTAATACCAACAAATATCTTTGATTGTGAGGCTTGTGATCTTGAAAAGAAGATCTCCCTTGACTGGATTGAAGCAACAATTAGGTCACTAGCCAACGACAAGTCCCCGAGACTTGATGGTTTACTTGTTGTGTTCTACAAGCAACATTTAGATTGGATTGGTCAAGAATTATTGGCTCTTTGTGATGATGTTTATGAGAAAGGGTCACTTGGTGAAGATATCAACGAATGAGTGATTAAATTAATTTCAAAGAGTGGTGACAAGACTCTAGTTAAAAATAGGAGACCTATTACTTTGTTCAACATACCATACAAATTAATTGCTAAAGTTCTAGCTAGAATGATTGCTAGTCTACTTAATAAATTTATATCACTACCCAAACAAGGCTCGTCAAAGGTAGATACATTCTTGAAAACTTGATTACTAGTTTGGAGGCTATGCATTGGGCCAAGGTTGATAGGATGAATGTTGCAATGATTCTTCTAGATTTTGAAAAAGCTTATGACAGATTTGAATGTCCTTTTTATTATGGGGATGTTTCAAGCTTTAGTTTTCCTCTTTACTTTTGTAGGTGTAACCATATTTTGTTTGAAGAATCCTCTATTATCATTGAGATTAATGAAGAACTATCAGAGGCCACCCCTCTAAAGAGGTTAATTAGGTAGTGGTGCCCTGTAACTCTGGCATTATTTGTGTGTTAATGATGCACTATATTATACCTTGTGAACTCCTGGTCCTCCTATCAAACATATAACTCTTCCTAATCATGAAACATTTATTAATGCACAATTTGTTGGTGATACAATTGTCTTCCTTGAGCTAAATGAAGAAAAAAATGATAATATGTTAAACATGCTTCAATTCTTTTGTTTGGTCTTTGGAGCAAAAGTGTTTCCTCACAAATGCATTGTTTTGGGATGGTATAACTCTACTCCTAATTGGGTAATTTCTAAAGGATGACAATGGGCTGGTCGAAACAATATTGTTAGATATTTGGGTATCTCTTTTGTTGTTGAACTATTCATTAAATACATGTGGATTTGGCTTCATTCCAAGATTGAGAAAAAATATTTGAAATGACATACTCATTTTCTCTCCTTGGTTGGGAGAATACAAGTTGTTTATAAGGTTCTTTCTACTCATCACATATACTTTTCCTCTTCATGGCTCTTTGCTAATTATCAAACAAATAAAATTGATAAAATCATGAGATATTTTCTCTTGTTTGATGGTCTGAGTAATCAGAAAGATATTGTATGTGGTATTGTAAACCAAAGAACATGGGTAGTTTGGGCATTATAGGTTTGAGGATACAAGACATTACTCTTTCTTCTATACGAATCTTCAAATCTTTGAAGGGAAATGAACCATGAAACATTTTGGTTAGAAATAATATTGAAAGGTCATTAGGAAAGGTAAAAATTGGAAGCATATTCCGCTATGTAATATTGTTATAGGTGACTTCAATATGAACACTTTTGGTTCTTACATGTTAAATTCTTTGTGGAAGGAATGGTCTCAACTAAGGACTTTACCTTCACTCAAAGGGGCTATTGGGGCTCCCCCTTACATGTTGTTATAGATAGATCTATCTAGTTGGGGGTAGATTATGAATAGTAAGCCTCTTGCTCTATCTCAAAGTTGTTCTCCTAAACTTTAGAATGTAAAAGGTATATCCTTAATCAAAGATATCTTGTCTAACAATCGGGGTTAAGGAAATGGACTAATATTAGCTCAAAAAATGGGGTTCCCCCCTCCCAGAAAAAGACTTATTCTTTAATTGCCAAAGCTAGTAGATGTTTTTTCCTAGAGGTTTTTTGGATACTCACTCGTTTCTACAGGAATTAAAATGGGCCGATGGTTCAACTTTTATAGATGTTTCTACTACAAAAATTTGCAACATGTTAAAATAGGATTGCTCTATTATTAATTGGGTTAATAACTTTTGGGGCTTTGATTGGTCCTACTCTAGGTGACTATGTGTTTGGTTTTTTCTAGAGCATTCTCCCCGTGAGCCCAAAAAATCTTGCTTTTGTTGGCTCTTGCTTTTAAAGAAAATGGTTGTTGGGTATGTGTTGTCATTTGTGGGTCTTCAACCTATTACTTTTGGTGTCTTCTATGTCTTTGAATCCTTTGAGTACCTATTCTTGGATAATGAATTCGGCCATGGCATTTGGTCTATTTTCTTCAGGTGTCCCATTGTTTGAAACTGTCATCCTAACCTTTTATGGAGTGAGATCCTTGTTGGTCTTGTGGATTCTTTTGATCTTAAACTAAATAAATTTTGGTCTATCTAGACTTATGAGATCTTGTGGTTCCTTTGGAAGGATAGAAATTGAGAGTTTTCAAAATAACAAGGGACAACTTATTGGGTTTGACATTAAACTCACACATTACTATACTATGTCACAAGTATTCACTGTGTTGGAGATTCCAAAGGAGAGATTCACAATTCTTAGGAGAGAAGGCACTCTACATATTCACAAAAATGATATTCAATCTATTCAATACTTTAATAAGCACAAAGACATGCTCAACCAAAAAGAATGTGATGCTCAAAGCCAATACATCAAAGAACTTAGGATTGACTGGAATCAAGACATTGCCAAGGGTTGAGTCATAGTGACTCTGATCATAGGACTAGGATGAATGTAGCTAATGAGTCGATATAAGACTTTTCCAGTAGAGATGTTGCTACAGGTGACTAAGCAAGTTGGGGCAACATTGGTGGTGGTCCTTAGACCAATAGTGTGTTGAAATACTTATCCCTTTTGTAATCAAGATGTTACTACTATTTAATATGTAAAGGTAACACAAAACAAACTGGTCATAGGCAATGCCTATTTTTGTAAAAATATATGTCATACTGATGTAAAGTTGGCACTAGAGGATATTTAGGAGACACAAACTCCCTGAAAATAGTTTTTACACACACGCACACACAACACACACACACACACCACACACACACACATCACACACACATATAATTTTTTTTTGTATGTAAAATTTTTTCAAATTTCAAAAAGAGAGTTGACATTAGTGTATTGTGACTATTAAGTTGTTGTATTATTGCTCTTATCTTCAATATCAAAAGCTCATTTTATAATTATGAAGAGTCCATATATTTATTTAAATATAAGAATGCAATTCTACATTTTATCTTTGTTAATTATTCATTCACAACAATACAATTTAATTAATGAAAATATAAATTTTATCTAAAACAAATTTAACTAATAATGTAATTTTTTGGTTGCTAATTATTCTTTTTAGAAGAATACAATTTAATTTAACAAATACTTAAATTTAATGTAGCAAATTGAATATTGATAAACTCTATTTAAAATCCATTTATAATTATTAAATTTCCACTGGAATGTACCTGGATCCAGCAGGCATGAACTACATTTAGATTACGACCCGCATGTAGAATTCAAAATATTCATCAAATTAAGCTCTAAGATTCTAAACTAATTTTCAAATACTTAGTCGCATTGGAAATTCCGTTAATCATGAGTTGCTTTAAGCTCCAGTCTTAATATGGCAAGGCTGAGTAACAGATCTGGTGAGATTTGTATCCAGTAGAGTAGAACAGGGAACTGATTGGCTTGAGCTGGATTAGTATTCAAATGAAGAATTTTTTGCTATTTTAGTTCAATCCAAACAACCCCAGAATGGCGGAGATCTACTAAGTGCGTATCTTTTTCCTTTGTTAATTTTATCTGAGTTTGGTGATGTCATTTTTCCTTTCATTTGTTGAATGAGGATCTTGATTTTTTCACCCATCAATCGAATTGTTTGAGCGGAAAAAAATAGATCTGCCAGCGGGAGTGTTGATTATTAGTGGCGTTTCTGTTGTTCTGGAGAACCGGCTAAGCTAAACCTACATTGTAATCGTGTTCTTGAAGCTTAAGTTGAGGGGGGTTACCAAATGAATGTAGTTTATTGCCTCATGTAAAAATGCACTTCACCAATTCAGTATAAAAAGGGAAAGGCGAATTAAAGTAAACTTTATTTTCAATTGCTATAATAAGTGAGCAAAACACCAGGGAAGACAGTTTTATAGGAGAACATAATATGTTTTTGCTGTGAACTGGTTTGTTTGCAGTGCTTTAATTTGCTAAATGTTTTTGGATGAGACTTGTTTCAAGTCCGACGTCTCCCTGATGAGAGGTGCAGCAGGGAAACCTGCAACTTTTGAATTTAAATATACAATGCGGTCTGATCTAGAGAATATGTTAAGTTTTGTACCTGACGAGCGGTCGAGAGAGAATGCCATTATCATAAAGTACTATGCCCACAGACATATGAACATATTAGTTTTGTCTTTCCCTGCGCTCTTTGAAGAAAAAAGATTAGCAAAAGCTCTGTAGACGCTTTGACCAAATTTGGCAATCTTAGACCCGCAATCCGGCGAGAAGCAAGAGTGTTTGAATTCAGCCTTTACATAGTAATGTTATGCTACTACTTGATCATGTGGATGTAAAATAAAATCTTTATTTCTTTCTATCATTGTCACTTGGAGTAACGGGACTATGTGTTGCAGCGGGTGTCACTGTGCAAGTAAATGAATAGGGGTATGATTATACTATATGTAAGGGTATGGTTATACTATATATAAATAGTCACCAATGATGTTAATACCGAGGCTACGAGGACCCGGAGTCTCCTAATGATTATGTTTTCTATATTTGACTATCATATGTAAACTATTTTCTTTAGTGATTTAAACGAAAGGACTGTCGTAACAATTTCATAGGCATGCTTACCACTCCAGATGCAATTCTTAAGAGGCTTTTCAAACACTCCACTTACAATATTTTAAAACACTGGATCCCGAGATACAATTTTGTAGAAACATAGATATGCAGTGGCACCTAGCATTTATTGGGCTCCTCCGGAATCTTTCCAGACAGAAATTTGTAGCTCCAATTATATCAGTTGCATGTTGTAAGAAGGTCATGCCAGTAGGCCTGCATCTAGCTTGTCTACGAGAAACACAAGGGAGTTTGCATATAGAAATGCAAATCTGATTTTATATTTTGCTAACTTGCAAGATTATTTCATCTGCTTGATGGTAGTTTTGAAGGTCGCTGCCAATATTGACATGAGCTTAGTTACATATTTAGGGGTTCGTAGTACATTTGACATGCTTGGTAATTGCCTTGATTGTTAAGCATTTCTTCTTAATTGTCATGCTGAGATTTTAGGGAAACCTGTGATTCACGGGGATGTGTTCCCCATGGAAACTCTCCATTTCCATGACGGGGACACCTGTGGGACAAGGGGACAGCAGTACTTCCCCACACCACCCTGCCACTGCCACTGGGGCTCGGTGAATGGCCCGGGGATGATGTGGATGATGAGACGTCTCCGGGATG
The DNA here is from genome assembly GCA_028749045.1 of Cupressus sempervirens. Lineage (NCBI taxonomy): Eukaryota > Viridiplantae > Streptophyta > Pinopsida > Cupressales > Cupressaceae > Cupressus > Cupressus sempervirens. Next base: position 772,178,606 of record CM053784.1, on the reverse strand, counting down.
CCCAGAAGTACCTCGGATGTCTTGGAAATGGTCTGTCATGCCCTTTCAGGATTCCATCCTTCATATGAGATACGTTACATGCTATCTAATAAATTATCCGTAACAGGGAAACAAGAATTTGTGCAACAGTAATTCTCAGGCAGATGAGATCAGCACCCTTCCATGAATAAGATGGCAATCTTAACATTCAAGTGTAAAGGCTCTGTCAACAGTGTACTCATCATCTTGACTAAGTCTTGGCTGTGATTGTATAATATGCCTTGCATGTGGTTGATGGTCTGAAGCTAATTGGAGTACAACAACAGTTGTGATCTGTTTTGACCACTTTTGACAGTAAGAGGATAATTGCATAGAAAATAATCACCATTATTAGAGGCCGTCAAAGATTGTTGATGACCTGTTAAAAAATATTAATTAAAGGTTATTGATTGATATCGGGGAAGAAGGAATGAATATTGCTAGAGAATGTTTATCTCAAAGCAATTAGTAAACTGCTGGTTGCCAAGAGCCATGCATTGTGGGGAGCAGTGATCTATTGGAAGTGATGCCTCACTTGACATTTTCCACTCCTCCCGAAGGTATATAAAAGAGACAAGACCCTTATTGGTTAAGGACAGCAATAGAAGAAGAAGATCGCATTACAAATGGAACACACTATACTTCAGCAGATTGAATTTGCAGTAACAGGGATAGAATAACTGTAATCAGATCTGAACCTAGGAAGTTAGTTTTATTCTATTTTTGGTAATGCAGAAACAACGAATAGTTTATATATGTGATTTTATAATGCATCTAGAGCTCTTGTTAATACACATTGAGACATGGACTTTATTTGACAATAGTCTGTCACAAGGGACTGGGAGACAGTTTGCAATTAAGGGAGAATTGCTAAGGGCACCCATTCAGTGGCAGTTAAAGGAGCACAGCTATGAGGGTGCCATACTACACTGTGATTGTGTGATAATTTCTAAGGGCACCTATTGTAGTAGTAGTTTAGGGAGTGTTGGGTGGCTATTTTGCAATTGACAGTTTTGTGAAAATCCAGTCACAAAATAGGTAGACCAACCACAGCATGTGAGACAAAGTCCCTCCTACATTAAAGGGAAGGCTCCCTCTTCTCACCATTCTTTGGATCAACTCAAGGGAAGCAAGAAGTTGAGAGATTTTGTAAGGGGTGTTACCAATATTCTTTTCTTTTAACTTTTAGGAAAGAATCCACTTATTCGCAGAGCGAGTAATAGGCAAGATGAAATATCTAACTACACTTCTATCTAGTAGTTGGAAACAGTGATACTGATAAACCAACACCAACTCAAAGGCTGATTGAAAGTGTACCTGTTTGGCTCTAAGTCATGTTTGTTTAATTTATAAGAAAAGTCACTACCATTGGGGTGTAAAGACTTACTGAAGTAGGGAAATTCTAACTATCTTTCGTGAATTTGAGACGGCAATACAAGCTACAGTGAAAGCTTCTAGTCTATGTATCACCACAATCGCTCCCAGTCAAAGCTTCGGCTCCGATTGCTTCTTAACTCACTACACTTTATTATTGAACACACAATAAAAACATGAATCAAAGACAATAGGCACAAATTACAGTCAAAGCTTCTAATTTGCTATATCACAATTGCTTCCAGTCAAAGCTTCGAGTTCAATTGCTTTGTTTATTCACTTTTCTCCCAAATTGGTACTACACAATCAAAGTTATGCTTGCACAAGTTTGATAGAGCTTTCTTGCATACCACAAAAGATGTTTTTTACAATGAGGGGGCACTCCTTTATATAGGCAAAGGAGTTGAGAACAAGGAGGAAAAGTGGGAGCAACTCAACCATCTTTGACCTAGTCTAACTAACTAGAGAAATTATTGGATTACATGTCATTACACATGTAAATCGTATTACATGTAATTACACATTTTCATGTAATACATCCTCTTCAACTACAAACATGAAAACTAAAGAAGGAAGAAGACGAAAGAGAGCTGAAACAATCCTAGGGATGGTTCTAAAGGGCCTTGTACTTGGTGATGCTATCCCGGATGATTGTAGGATTCAAAGTTTCTATATTTCATGCCACTGTATTCACCTTGATAATCATTGTGTTACGTCTTTTGATAGCCTCTGACTCTCTTTGATGAATTATCTGTTCTCATTTGAAAACTTGATGTGATCAAGCTTTTTCTCATTCAAGTTGTCGTGAATTCTCCTTTGTAGATCAGCACAAACAAACCGGAGTCTTTGACACTTTGAAGAGCTTCTCAACAATGTTTGGATGTAAACTCGGAACAACTTTCCATCGACACCTTTAACTCCTTTTTTTTGAAGCAAAGTGCTTGGTGCATTCTCACACAAACTTAGGTTCTCAAACAATCATTGGGAAAATGGAGACCAAATGAATTATCACTTTTTTGATTCAGAGCACACCTTCTTTATTGGATGTCTTCATTCTTTATAGAAATTCTAGCATATTTTGACTTGTTGCGACATGAAAATTTTAAAGGGATTGAATCCATCATTGGAAGATATGGATTCTGACTCCATGAGAATATTGGCAAAATGGATCTCTAAGGAATAGTATATGCGAAGGGCTAAAATGGGACTTAGGAAGATGGATGGCATGTAAATGCGTATGGAAAAAGGACGAGTTCTTATAAAGATACCTTGAGGAATGAAGGCTAGGTGCATGAGAATGCGTGCAAATAATAACTTTTGACTGTAGAAGTGTGACCTTTAGTAAAATACGGGCTCTCTATATGTCATTACACATAAAGTGAATTACATGTAAAATGATCATGCATTTAGGTTCGGAAGATGGAAATGCATGTAAATGGGAACAAAGGATGAGATTGCATGTAAATGTGGATGGAGGGTGAGTTACATGTAATCGCATGTGGAGAATGAGATGCAATGTGCTATGGCATGTAATGACGGAGGTGGGATGAAACGATGCACTTGCACGAAGAGGTGGAAGGTGGAGTGAAGTGAAACATGCTCAAGTTCTTGGGAAAGAACTTGCACTTTCTTCTAAATGAAGAAAAACGAGGAAGCAAGCAAACAAACAACGAAAACAAGCAGAAAAGAAACATGTACCTTTGGCATTAGACTCAAACATGTCAATAAGCAAGTTACTTCAAAATGCAATTCAAATTTGGAATTTGGGAAAAAACTTAAACTATGGAAATGAGAGTTTTCATCATATTTAAAGGAAAAATGCACTTTTCATGGCATATGGACAAGTGTGCAATAGCAAGCTAAAATATGCAATAGAATAGCAAGATAAGCATGAATTAATGAGCAAAATGGAAAATGTCCACTTGAAGATTAATGAGCCAAAAATGGAGAAAGAAGCTCCAACTTTGTAAAATTCTCATAACAAACTTTGACCTCTTCAGCCTTGCAATGATGAATTCAAAATGAACAATGAAGAAAATGGAAACCAAGAACGTACTCAAAGACCATAAAAAACAAATCGTTTTTGCCCCAAAACATGTTCTTGGACATTTTAAGGTAAAAATATGCTCTTAGAATAGATAGGTATGAGTTGTTTTTGTCATTTGAGGGTAAAAACATGATCATAACATGCAACAACATGGATCAAAGGCCTGAACGATTCTTCTTGGGTTTAAAACGTGATAAAAAATGACCTCAAATGGACGTTTTAAGGTAAAAACATGGCTTCAAATCTTCATAACATGCAACGATTTCTTCATGGATTTGGACGCCAAATGCATGGGAATGCATTCACATGCAAAAACGACCCTAGGTAGAAGATTTCCTTGATTTGGAATGGATGGATTTTGGAGATCTCAAGTAAATACGTATTCTTGAGGAGCAAATGCATGAAGTTTTCTCTTCAATCTTCAAAATCGGGTTCTGTGAAGACATATGCATTTATTTCAAGGCAAATTGCACCTTTGGGAAGAGATTGTATGTTTTAAAAACATGTAATAGTCTCCTTATTCAAATCTCAGTGTTTGAGTGCATATGTATGTTTTAAAAATATATAAGAGTCAAAATTGCACTTTTTGGGGTGCTTTACATATTTCATATAAACATGAAAAAGAAGACCAAGTGCAAAATCACAATTTTTGGGGGTCATTGCATGTTTTGAAAACACTTAAATATGCACTTCCCACTCTTGGAGAGTCAAACATGTATTTACATGTTTTATGTGTTTCCAAATTGCCTTTTTGTTCAAAATTGTGGTTTCTAGAGGCAATTACATATTTTCATGTAAATATGCTTGTAGACATGCTATGCACAACTTAAGTGATGAATTAAGCATATGTCAATTTAATTTTTGATGAAATATTATTTAAATGGGTCATAAATAATATTTACAATAAATAGTTAATATATATTGTGCAAATATCATTCAAAAAGTAATATTTACTAAGATGCTTGAATTAAAATTCAAAAATTAAATCTAACTATATAGTTAATATAGTCACTTAAGTGAAAAATTGAAAAGTAACTCAAATTGAAAGCAATGACTTGAGCAAAACCAAAGGGCCAAAAACAAACAAACAAACACTCAAAAATGAGAAAAATGACATTGAAGGCTTCAAAAATCAAGTATAGGCTCAACAAATAGAAAAACTAAAAAGACGATAAAAACCTTCAATAAAAGGATAAATTATATCAATTGGGGTTGATTGGTTGATCAATACTAACAAATTAAATAATGAACTAACTAAGAGAAATGCGAAACTAAGTTGAAAAAGTTTTGTATTGTTACCTACATTTTGTGGTGACAAAATGCAAGACAACAAGTAGTTTAACAATGAGGGCATCATACCGCACTGTGATTGAGGGAGGACCATAAGGACACCCTATTGCAAGTACCTTCTCGACTCCCATGCTGGGGGACTTTTGGTGAATCATAGTGTTAGTTAATAGATTTGTCTTCAACAAAAACACTTACAAATTGACCCTGAATTACCCAAATCAAGAAGACAATCATCTACGACTAACAGCTGGACTACTTTGCAATTGAAGTGCATAAGCGCCCTTTGAATTGTCTCGGGTACAGCTCCTTGTGCAAGATTTGCGATGAATTCACTAAACTACAAATGGATATACTTTTAACCTGAAAGTAATAAAGGATCACAAACATCTATCTGTAAACACGGAATAGATGTGAAAGAAACCTAAATAAAATGAAATGAATACAAGGAACTAATACACAACCCACTTCCTCAGATTCACAAACTAAGACTAATTAAGAGAACACGAAAAGTACATTACTCTTTCAAACAACCAACTTAATCAAGAAACTAAGTTCCAAAATCAGCTGGGCTTACATTTGCTAATGGCATTGAAAGCAATCATATTCAAAACACAGTTCAATATAATCTAGGGAAAGCCATGACAATTTTAGAGATTTAACAAAGCTTCCAACATTTATTCAGCAACATTAAATGAAATTTTGAGTTCACAGACTCAGATTTTGCATGACAATTGCATCAAAAGAAAATTTGTACCTTCCCTGTTACAAGTACACACAGAAACATATCCCCCCTCTCTGTAGCACACAGGCTTTTGCAAAGAAGCGGAACCCTTGTTTTTGAAATCTCCTCCTAAATAGATTTCATGCATACCTCATTCAGTTTTATAACTAAATCTTGGAAATTCCTCGATACATCTCAGTTTTACGCCTATATTTGTTACCACAATGTTCAACATAGCATCGTTGACTTGCAGTCCAATGCTTATGTCTATGAAAGTCCATTGAGCCATGGTCATAACATTGTTCTACCGAGAGATTCATATGCATCATCCTCATGTCGGTGGGTTGAGCATATACTTGTCTTATAACAATGGACTTGACCTTGTTCATTGAACAAAACAATCTGTCCATTATATGAATTTCACTTTTAGTGATTATTCTCCATATTTCCCAAAGCTCAATACCACCCGACATTCAGAATCAATGGGCATTATATCAAACGGTTCACATGCCTTCTTCATGCCGTGGAGTTACTTCATCTCCCTCGAATCGGGACTTGACAAGAGAGGTTGCTTCAATTATTTGAAATGGTTTGTTCACATGATCTCCTATGCTGCAAAAACGGGTCCAAATTAGGGTGCCCATTTGACCATCATTCTCCTTTCAAACTGCATGTTGCGCCAAAGCCCAATTTATGAGTTGTTCAGACCACATGAACAAAATTTTTGCTTTTGTATTCTATTGAGTTCATAATATGATGAACTTGGCATAGTGGCTTTAGCTAATGGATGGAAGGTTCGGAGTTTCTATGTCCAAATTGGAGCTGACATCACATACGCAGAGTGTACTCCCACGCTTCACATTAGCATGATGAATTGATATAGTGCTCGATGAATAGAAAGCTTGTGACTGAATTGAAATTTCACCAAACAGTTTGCCGTCATCCTCTTTGTGTTTTCAATCATGTGTACTTCTTTGCCATTTGATCACAATTTGATGAGAACTGCCTCCTCTTTAGTAATCGATGACCTTCATAGGAAGAAGGATGGACTTTGATATTTAACTAATAGGCTTGTATTCCTTTGAATTGGAAAGCCTTGGTGTCAACATGGGCCATGTATTGGAAACCCGAGACTTTGAAACTGAAGGCTTGAAAGAACCTATCATGCCTAATAGCTTAAATATATAATATTGGTTGCACTAAATGAATTTGATGTTTCTTGGCCTACATGATTTGTATAAAAAATCATGGTCCTTTTATTGGATTTTGGACCTTTATTGAGCACATACAAAGGCATTATATTTTATCCCTGGTGCATCATGATCCTCCATCTAATTGGGCCTAGGGGTAGGGGTGATCATCATGATTGTACCACCATGGGACTCAATCATTGTTGTCTGCAGAATAAAAATATATGATTGAGCCTTCTGAACTTATCTTGCCTCATTGATTCTTTGGATCTTCAGATTGTGCCTTTATTCTACAAATAGGATAATTACCATGGATATTTCAATGATTGACTACCTCTGAAAAGCACGATCCACGAACTGTGAATGTTCTGAGTTCTGTATTATTGAATCATCAATCTGCACTTTGAAACCTAACTTATGATTCTTGAAAGTGAACCTTTTGGTACTTGCATATTGCATTTTGAACCTTGAAATTAAACCTTCTGTACTTTGGCTGGATTGTTTTGGAACTTTGAATTGAGCTTCTCGAATCATTATGAATTCGAATGCACTTGAACTAAATGCACCCATTGTATCAGCTCAGAGCATTGAACTATCAAGAACTTAGGAAATGATGAACCTTTTAAACATCACATTTGAACCTCAAATCTAAACCCACATTCCAAAATCTTGAATTCAATGAACCTCTGAACCTGTTTGTATCATTTGAACCCATGTCGAACTGGTTCGAACCAAATGAACCATTTTGAACCTGGTTGAATAATGCTCAAGGCTATATGCGCATTGAAGATGAAATGTCTAGTTGAGCAAAACTTGGCATAAAGGGGGGTCTAATTTGTGAAAATTATAATGGGGTGCATAGGGATACTAACACATAGTTAAGTCCAAGTATAGAAGAATGTAGGAGGACAGTATGGAGGGATAATTGCAATTTGAGGGCACCCTAGTATGCTTCCTTACTCCACATCTTCTATAATGGGAGTTCACATAGAATTTAAGTAACGCATAATAATGAAGATATATTCTCTTTGGATTTTCAAGTTACGAATCACTTAATTAAGGAAACCCTCTATGTGGTAGAAACCCTAATCCTAATTTGTCGCAATCATGATATAGGGCAACTTCCAAGGAAAATTAGGAAGGGGACATTAGAAGTGGTGTTAGAGCACCTTTCTTGCTATCTTGTGAAAGGTAGTTGATGCGAACTAGCCAAAGGGCTCAAAGGGTGCTGGAAAGAGAAAGAAGGAAGCTTACATGCACCACGAGTGAACAAATGGGCAATGAGTTGAGGGGCCTTCTTTAGAACAAGCTGCTCAAACCACTCAACCCTCATAAAATAGAATGAGAGGAATGAAAGAACCATCCAATACCTCCCTTAGGCTATTCAAGATGTAAGTGGCCATAATTCTCATGGAAGGGATACTAACTCCAATGACTCTGAGAACAATAATAATACCTCCCCAAGGATAGCCAACCTTAGGCCAACAAAATCTCCCTTCCTACCTAGGGAGGAAGTCATGAAGGATAGAGAAAACACCCTACCAAGGGATAATGTTGATGAAATTTTAGAAGCATACACTAGACTTGACCTTGAATTGAAGAGAAACGTCTCTTTCAAGGATTAATGTGAGGCCAAGATAAGGGTTGTCCCTAATAGGAAAAGAAAAAGGCTACATGACAAGGACCTAAAGGAGAGGGTGAGTAAGCTAACTCTTCTTGGTTTTGATGTCTCGGGGAAATTCATAGCCCGTTTATGGGTACAAGAGGTAGATGCATATTCAAAAGTTGGACACTTATCTTTCACTAAGTCCCATGATAGAGGGAAATGCCATCAAATTTAAGGTGCTCCATTTGATGAGAATAACCCATGATTGGTGGCACCACGACCGTACTACTCAAGGTCATTAATAACCACCTATGATGAGTTTACACAAAAGCTCATTAAAAGATTCAATCAAAGGCTTCCACAATGGTATTTCAAAGAACTAACAAAACTAAAACAAGGATTTGTAGAAGAATTTGCCACCAAATTTCAAAAATTGGCTGTTGTAGTACTAGAAATTTCTTGAGAAAGGCACTCACCTCTTTGTGGAGGGATTTAAAACTTCAATCCAAAGTATAGCAGGTACCATAGATTCAATCAACTTGGAAGAAACAATTCAAAAGGCAATGAAACTTGAAACCAACCCATCAAAAGATAAACACAGGAGCTTTACCTCCAACACAATTTGAGCATTCGTGTAAAGATGAAAGGCATAGGACGAAACACCAAGGAAGTGCAGGCTGCCATTGCAATGAGAAATAGGAACCTAGGCACGCATGCTGAGATGGAAACACCCAAAAATGATAACCTAAGAAGGAAGAATCTTTGCTTCAAATGTAAAGAACCATGAGAACTTTGGAAAAAGGCCTCAACCCTACAAAATAGAAGCGATATTTGACAAGGAAACAAAAGGGCATAGAACAAGAAAACAAAGTATGATGAAAAAGGTCTCAAGAACATCCAATCAAAGAGTGAAGGGGTGGTAAACCAATAGGGCTTTATGGAGGAGCCCCTCTAGTGGCTACAATGCTAAAATCTAGGAGTAAATTATCTAGCCTCTCTCCATAAAGAAATAGTAATAGGTTAAAGTAAATCTTTTAAGGCTCCTTGAGAAATATCTCGACAAAACATTGCATAGATGTAAATCTTATCCGATAATGCAATGGTAAAAATGAATCAACAAATACAATAAAGAAAAAGGTGGGGTGGGGTGGGGGGTAATAATGCATTATTTAAGTGTATGCTTTGTGTCTAAAAGTATTTGTGCATGCTTTGCATCTTCATACATTCATGTGTATACTACGTGTTTTCAAGTGTATGCTCTGTGTTTGAATCTATATTTTTAGTTAATACGAGAATAACTAGAGTAGAACAAGAGATACAAATTTATTACTTTTAAGGGCATGTTATTGTACAAACATCAATTCCAAAATACAATTTTATGTTAAGTCTGCCAATCTTATTTGATCTTGCTATGAAGATGTCATATTTAAATAAAAGAAATATACATCCTATATGTAGATTTTGTTAAATATCGAAGTTGAGCAACATAAGCTAATTACATTTCAAACTTTAGAGGTTTAGTTTGGGATCCTCATTTTGGTAAATGTCTTAGTGAGTGAAAATCGACATTGCTTGACAACAAAAAATCTTGGGAATGGCGGACTATCGTGCCTCAATAGGATTACATCCTTCGTATGAGATACATTACGCGCCGCCTAAGAAATGATCAGTACTTGAGAAACAAGAACTTTGTGAAACAGTAATTCTCAGATAGATAACATCAGTGACCTCCCATGAATAATACGATGATTTTAACATTCAATTATGAAGTTTGTGACAGCAGTATCCTTGTCAGCTTGACTTAGTCTTGGCTGCAAGAGTATAATATGCCTTCACATGTTGATAAGCTGAAGTCGATTAGAGTGCAATGATAGTTGTGATCTGTTTCCATTGCTGTTGATAGTAAGAGGATGATTTCAGAGAATACAATCGTAGTTATTATACAATGGGGCTTGGTCATACCAAGATTGCTCATGATCCATTAAAGAATATTAGTTAAAGTTTTATTGATTGATATCCTTGATGAAGGAATTAATATTGTTAGAGAATGTTGATTGCAAAACAATAAATAAACCATTGGTTACCAAGAGCCACATATTGTGGGAAGCAACGACCTATAGGAAGTGCTTCACTTGACATGACTTTCCACTCCTAAAGGGATATAAAAGAGACAAAATCCTCATTGATGAGGGGAGGAATAAAAGAAGAGCATCACATTACAAAAAGAATGCAATATGCTTCAGCTGATCAAATTCTCAGTTCTAGGGAGAGAATAAGTGTAATCAGATCTGAACCTAGGGTGTTAATACTATTTATAATTTATCTATGTGATTTTATAGTGCATCTAGGTCTGTTTTTAATACACATGAAGACATAAACTCAATCTTGCAATAGTTTGTCATAAGGGAATGTGAGAGATTCTACAATCAAGTGAGAATTGCTAAGGGCCACCCTATTGTGGTGGCAGCTAATGAAGAATAGCTACAAGGGCACTCAATTACACTATGATCGAGGGAGAACTACTTAGGGCACTCTATTGCACTAGTAGTTAAGGGAGAATCTATGAGAGCACCCTATTGCACTATGATTGAGGGAGAACTGCCAAGTACACCCTACTGCAAGTACCTTCCCAACTCCTAAGTCGGGGAACTACTAGTGAATCATAGTTAATTCCAACCATGGAGGGAGAACTGCGCTTTGAGGGAACCCTACTATGCTTCCTTACTCCATATCTTCTATAATGGCAATATCAACATAATATAACTACTGCATAAATGAAGATATATTTCCTTCACTCTAATACTTAATTCGTTTATAAATAATGTTTGGATAAAAAAATATTTACACACATATGCATGTATATCCAGTCATATGTTGGCACTGTGTTCATGTGGTGAGTGTAGGATTTCAAGTTATGATTAATCTAATTAAAGAAACCCTTTTAGCCCTAATCTACCCCATTGTGATGTAGGGCAACTCCTAGGGCAAATTAGGAAGGGGACATAACACGCTCATGGGTCTCCCCAAAAATTCTATTTAAAATAAATGTTTTTCTGGTTTTTTTCAATATCCATCCTAGCGTGTTCATTGAAGGAGATCTTCATTTTCTCTTTTCTCTTTTTCTTTGATTTTTTTTCGAGGGCAAAGCCCCACTTCTAGTTTGTGAGGAAACAAAATGTTTCCCTATAACCCTTATATTGTTGGGTTTTTCCTTTTAAATTCAATGCGCATTTTGCATTTTCATTTTTTTAAGGCTGAAACTTGTGTACAAAGAGAGTCCAACAACATGATGGGCTGTAGAGCCAGGGTCCTAACACAGATTGATGAGGATCCTACGATCTTATTTTTAGGATTGGTTGGTGTTAGTTTGGTGGAGCTTGACCATGAGGAGACCAGTAGTTCTAGTGCTAAGGAGTTTTGGGATAATTAGAGACCTTCTTTCATTACATTTTACATTTTGTACGTATTTTTGATATCATTCTACTCATTGTAATCATCTTTATGATATTTTTTATTGGTAATAAAAGTATTTGTATTAATATAAAAAAGGATTACATATTGTTGTATAGCTAGTCAAGATACCATCAAGAAACCATCACTCCCAACCCGCCAAGACACCATTACATGGAAAATACATCAACAAAACACCATCAGCCCAACCCAACTGGACCCTGATACATGAGGATACATTGAATTCCCAAAACCCCAAAACCCAAAAACCAAAACACACCGAGACCCATTGTTCACTTGAACCAACTGGCAACCTCCTCATGATTGAAGTTGAGGATTTCACCACCCAAACCAGTAGTAGGCACACCACCCCTTGCAGATACACCACTTGACACATCATCACAATCCGCTAGGAAAGACATCCACACCCATTACGACTACCCCCCCAACTAAAGAAGAAGCACCGCAAACCTTGGTCCACACCATGGCTTTGTTTCATACGGAGCTGTTGGCGCACTTGAGGACAACCACCTTCATCAACAAGTGTTGAGGATTTAATTGCAATGGCCTTTCTCTTTCTTGCCCCAAACCCAACACCTAGGGCACGAGTCTACAGATGGGACCGCAGGAAGATCATCGACTACGTCACTATCCCATGCGAGCAATTGACAAATGTACCTCTGTAGATGTCATTGAAGACCAGCCCAAAAGAGGTTGGAGCTCGTCCAAGCCACCACCAATGATTCACTACGGTCGAAGCCTCTTATGCAAGCCAACCCCAATTTGTGCATAATGTCATCCACCCACAACCCATTTTGTCTCCAAACTCTCTCTTGCCATTGACAAAACTTCAGCCTTTGATTCAGCCACCATCAATGCCATAGCCAAGAACATGGAAGAAATATCAAGGTTCAAATGAGGTCTTCAATCATGAATCATATATTCCTCATCAAAATTAACTTCGTCACATCCCAAAACAAATCGTCATCAATCTTGAAGACATTGTGCAACCACTTCACTGTAACGGGTCCTTCAAAGGTCGAGATTTGGCTCATGTTGTGCAATGAGAAATCTGCTTCCATGGTGTATGACCCTTAACTCTTGAACCTTCACCGTTCAAATTTAGGATCCATTGATGCAAATGGCAAGTCGATGAAGAATTTAACAATCCCGTTGAATCCTCTAGAAGGACCAATTTCCAAAGACCAAATCATCATAACTCGGACTCGCACACATTACTATACTCATGCCAAAGGCCACCTTCACTTTGGCCCCCTGTCATTTCCGTCTCTATTTCATTTGTGGGGTCTACCTGTGAGCCTCCAAAAAGAATCATAAATCAAAGTCCAATGGGATGATTTCCCTAAAATCTTCAAAAAGTTCAAATTTGTCATCAAAAGAACCATTTACATCCACATTTGACAATTTTGTTCGCTAGATCATTTGCTTCCCTTGGAACATGGGAGATCTTATATTCTTCCACATTTTCCAGTAGGGTTCAAATCTGTCTGATGTGTTTGTTTAGATACCATGTATCCATCTCCCATTTGTGATTCCATTGACCACCAATTGTGAATCTCCCTCAAAGTGGATTTTGTGGCCCCCAACTTTAACCCAAGAAATGTTGCTTCAACTGCCGCTAGACATTAATCCTAGTTGTTTGTACCATCTGCCACTCTTTTGCCACCAAAGCTAGAATATTACCATCTTCACTCCTTGCCACTACTTTGATACCCAAGGGCCCTAGATTTCCTTTTGAAGTGGCGTTAAAGTTGATTTTGACCCATCCGGGGTCCGGCGGGGACCATTGAAACTCCACCTTACCAACTAGAAGAGGATTATCCCTCACAAGCCTCCGAATGGACCTGAATTTGATCACGGGCCAACTATGTTGAATGTGAATTTCCTTGTGATTAAAGGGAGTCTTGCTTGGAGTAATTTTTGAAGCTGCATTGGAATCTAATTCTAATACTGCTGTCTCCAATTTGAGAAGAAACCTGGGAAGGTCTTTCGCCTTATCCTGAAAAATCCTCCTGCTTCGCTCCTTGCACACCTCCCACAAGGTCGTAGAAGGAATGATATGCCAAATGGATGCAAAAGTAGAGGATTGCTTCTTCCCTAGACAAGATATCAACCAATCCTTCAAATTAGCTAACATTGGCCCATACCACTTTTTCTTCTCAAATCAAACTGCCACACCTTCTGAGCAAACTCCCACTCCATAAAGAGATGATCTACCGTTTCCTCCGCATTGTGACAAAGCACACATCTAAATGAGCTAGCAAATCCCATTCGCATCAACCTATCCCAGTAAGAATTCGGGCATTACCTGCTAACCAAGCAAATGCTCCTGCCTTCGACAAACATGAACCATGCCAACATAACCTTTTCTCCCACTCTATTGACTTGATGGTTTTCTAGCAAAGCATGTTGATGTTTTGTAGCTTCTCTCGGATAAACTATAGCAAATATATATGTACATATTTAGTATACATGAGATGTATACGCACATATATATTAGAGATATTATATATATAAATAACTATAAGATTGTGATTATGTTAATGAACAGACGTGTCTCGTGAAGGGACATGTCTATTCTTTACTCACTCATATAAATATAAGAGGATGCTGCATTTGAAAAACACATACCAAAATGTTATGGCAGTGCTATTACATTTGCAGCGGTCCTAGAAAAAAATAACATGGTATCAGAGCCAAACAACCAATGTATCAAAGGAATAAGTAAGATGCAATAGAAAAATTGTATCTTAATTAATACATGACTTTGAGGATGTATGAGCTCTACTATAAGTGAATGAAATATAGGATGTTCTAATATCGCAAGTAACATCGATTTGGACATGATAAATGGAGCAAACAGATAAGCCGTAAGAAATGCACTGTCAGTAATAATCGAAGAAATTAGATATTAAAATCATGTTCAAAGAGAGGATTACTTGTTGGCCAGATCGGGTGACATCCTTAGGTCAACTGCAGATGAATGTACATACCAAATTCCTACTTCTTGCCAAGAACATACGTCCATAGGAATACCGCTAACTGGAAGATTGATATTCACACCAAGTTATATGAGTTTGGAGGTCATTGGCATCCACTAAAGCATGCTAATGAAGGATTTTTGTGATATTAGATAAGATTGCAGAAAAGTGAAAGAAAATGAATAGAATATAAATCATTTAATAGATGCATAAAAAGAAGTGAAACATGACCAATTTTATAGAAAATTACATTACCATAGCGACATCTATAGAAGAGTGGTTTATGAGAAGTTTATAACTTTGAGACAAATGAAACTGGCAGTCGATTGAAGAATGGAAGGTGTGAGAAGACAAAGTATTCAATAATATGCATCCTTTACAAATGCTCGCTATGTGGAACTTGATCGACAAGCAAAAGGCATTTTAAAGGGAGCGGTTTCATTGGTCAAACCATAAAGTTAGGGCGGACATCGAAGGAAGAGTTGAATATAATATCATAGTTTACATTTGTAGCATGCATTCGAACCCTCCATTGCATCAAAGTCTCATGTCTCTCCACTCTCTCGTGTCCCTCATAGGCAACAATGTTGCAATTGTCACGTGCCATGTGCATCTCAGACATGACCTTAGGGTAGTTGTGCATGAGTAGGTGGCACGATTCAAGAAAATCTAACATGGATGAAGAATTATCAGAAATCGATAAAGCTAGTGTGAATTTATTGTGTTAAAGATCAAATTGTTATTATTTGCAATAGATGAAGTCGTGTATTCAATTTAGTTTAAGTATCTCCCCATAGTGAGTAAAAGATCCAAGGTGGCTCAAAAAGGATAAATACTTTGATTCCACTAAGGTAAACTTACAAGGTATATTATGTTAAGTTCTATTTCTTTACATTATTATATGACAATAATAAGAATATGATAGCTGTATAAAGAGATAAATATGATAGCTATATCTATAGATATATATTTCTATATATGTATTTATTTATGTATAATTCATTTGAATTATATACATTCATTCAAAATGATATTTAATAACTTGATATAATATTTTTTAAACATAAAAAGATTCATTATGAGAGTATAAAAGGTAAAGATGAAGTATATATTCTAACTTCTATACATCATGAAATATTATGTTATTGAAAACATAAAATAATGAACTACGTTATAAACATTTATGTTGTTGCTAGTAATAGGCATGAGTTAAAACTACTAACATTCTAATTAATGTTAATATTCTTATTTTTACTATAAGAATTATTTGCTTTGATCTTGTCCTCGAGAATGTTCTTGCAGGAAAAGGAGGATTGATATCAGATTTAGAGGGAGTCTGACACTTCTTTGAAAGTAAAGGAGCTCAGAAGATTGATGTCCAGAGGGAGTTTGATACATACATATGAAGAAGCGGATAGAGGATATGTAGTTGATCTTTGAAGATCTTGATGATATCAGAATTAGAGGGAGTTTTGATTTCATTTAAACTTCAGTATCATGCGTGTGACTACATGATTTAATGGGCCCACCCCCTGTATACATCATGTGGAAGTGACGACTTCCAAATGATTATCACTTGTATCGGTAGAAGTTATTGGAAGGTGATTATCTTTCAATAACTTAACGTTCTATTGTGATTGACATTTTATGATGTTTGAAAATAGATTGTAACTTACTTGGTGGATTAAGTTCCTTAAACAGACCATGACCATCTATTGTGATGGACATCTTATGATGTCTAAGTAGATCATGATAGATGATATCTTGCACAGTGGATTAAGTTCTTTAAATAGACCATGGCCTTCTATTGTGATGGACATCTTATGATGTTTAAGTAGATCAAAATAGAAGATTATTTGCATGGTGGATTAAGTTCCTTAAACAGACCATGGCTATTCATATGGTAAGCATTATGAAAATGCATGTGCACATATCTTATGAACATTTGAGTACATGGTGAATGTAGTGCAAATTGACATTCTGGAGGTCATTACTCTTAATATCATTATTTAGAGTATTTGGTGAGTATCATATGTTGATATTTTGAAGGCCAATACTCATGATACCAAATATGATCTAAAAATGTTGAAAATCTTTTGATCAAAGATACTATTATATTACAATTGAGGTAATATATGGTCATGTGTTTATCCTTCCTAGCTAAGAGGGAGTGTTGATGTTTTGTAGCTTCTCTCGGGTAAACTGTAGCAAAGAGATACACACACACACATATTTAGTATACCTGATATATATATATATATATATATATATATATATATATATATATAAGATTGTGATAATGATAATGAACAGACATGTCCCGAATGGACATGTCTATTCTTTACTCACTCTCATATAAATAGAAGAGGATGATGCATTTGAAAAACACATAACAAAGCATTATGGTAGTGCTATTACATTTGCAACAGTCCTAGAAATAAATAACAAAGTGTAAGCTACCTTTACAGAGTATTTGCCACTCTTCGATCTGCACCACTTAAGGACATCCTAATCCCTTGACCCAATCACATTCCTACTGTCCAATATCCCTTTCAATATTGCTTAATCTGTTGAAGAGATATCTAGTGAGGTCGGGGCCTTCCACTTCACCGATTTGCTAGGCAAAGTGGCTCTTTGATCCACGAAATCTCCAACCTTAGGATTGTAAGACTTGTTTGTTGCTTCAATGATTCTTGGGAATATCCTCACTTCCCAACACACTGTGATTGTCCCAAGAATCACTCCAAAAATTCGCTCGGGACCCATTACCAACTTGCCATGTGACATGATCCGAAATTGGACATCTACAATTGATCAAGAAATTAATCAGGGTTGAACCCCTCAACGGATTGGCTATTGTTAATATCCTTTCATCCTCCGTGCTATCCAAGTACTTCGCTCTTAGCACTTTGACCCATCTTTGATCCGCTTGAGAGTACATTGACCAAATTAGTTTGACACCCATTGCATTGTTGAGGAGCTTCCAATCTCTTAGACCTGCTCCACCCTTGCCTTTCGGTTGACAAATTCTCTCCCATGCCACTATAGGGAACTTATCTTGCTTGTGGTTTCCATTCTACAAAAATCTTCGCATTCTCTGTTGGATCACCACAATCACCTTCCTTGGAATCTTGAAACAAGAAATTGCGAATATAGGTATTGCTGAAATTACAGTTTTGAGCATTAGCAGGTGGCCAACCAAAGCAAGCCAACAACCCTTGCAACCTTCCATCTGAGAGAAACAACCATGCACTACATCCTTCCAAAGTCCGTTTCTTCCAAATCCTTCAAAAAGTGGCATACCCAAAAACTTGCTCGACAACTTACCAATTCAGACCCCAAATACGTGCAATGGCTTGTTGAGAACTAGGTTTTGTGTTAAAAAAGAATGCCTCTGACTTACCCTAGTTTACACATTATCCATATGCCCAACTACATGCATCTAAGACATTTTTCATGGTTCGGGCTTCTACCATCGTAGCGTAGCGTCAATACCTCTTACAATTCGTATTCCTTTCCACTGTCCTCCTGTCATTTTACTAGTTATAAACCTCCCTAGTACCTCTTCCATTAAGATGAACAAAAAAGGGGAGATTGGATCCCCCTGACAAATGCCCCTCGATGTTTCAAAAATTCTTTGCGTGTTGCTGTTATTCAAAACTAAGGCACGATACCCTGAAATCATGCTCCTGATCCATGTAACCCAACCCTTGTCAAATCCAAATTTTCTAAAAACCTTCTCCAAGAAGCCTCTATCTACCTTGTTTTACGCCTTTTGAATGTTCAATTTTATCATGTACCTTTTTTACTAGCTCTTGATGAATGAATAGTCTCATGAGCCACTATGATACCATCAACAATGTTCCTATTGGAAGTGAATCCACTTTGCTTGGATGAAATTAACTTGCTAAGGATGGGTTTCAGTCTATTTGTTGCTATCTTAGATATGATCTCGTATACTGTGTTACAAAGAGAGATTGGACAGAATTCATCAAAAGTAGATGGCTTCTCTTTCTTGGGGATAACAGCCACAAATGTATCGTTGAAGTCTTTCAAGATGAATCCGAATTTCCTTGATTCCTCCACTACACCAAGCAACTCCTATTTCAAAAGATTGGAAAACTTCTAATAAAAGCAAGCCTGGAATCCATCTAGGCTGGTGCTTTGTCGCCCCTTAAAATAAAGACCGCGGCCTTTAATTCTGTAAGCGTCACTGGTTCCAACAACATCCTAGTATCATCTGCTATTACCGGATTTGGGATAACTTCCAAGAGTTCCTTGTGTTCCCGACTTCTACCCATCGCCTCAGATCCCCAAAGTTTGTCAAAAAAGGAAACAATCTCCTAATTGATGATTGTGGGATCTTCTGACATCGATCCATCTTCTAAGGTTGTGGCTAGAATCCAATTGGCACATCTGCATGTTTTAACCGAACAATGACATTTTTTTGTGTTGCAATAATCTGCCTTGAGCTAGTTTTCTAGAGATTTTTGCTTCCAGTAAACCTCTTCCCTCTACAAATTCTCCCCATATCACTCTAGCAGATCCCTGTCCATTGCAAAATCAATCTCATCCATAGCTTCAGTTAAAATCTTGTTGTTTAGGCCTTCCAAGTCACATTCTAGGGGATGCTTTTCTTTGAAAATATCACCAAAATTATTCCTGTTCTAGGTTTTGCTTTATATATTTCAATTTTTCAAAGAATTGACAAGTCAGATTCCCACCATTCTTTGGTGCAGACTGCCACCACTCAGACACCAAATTCTTGAAATCTTGCTCCCTGAACCATTTCAGTTGAAATTTGAAAGGACACCTAGCCAGGTTACCATCCTTCTGGACAAGAAGTGAAACTGGGAAGTGATCGGAACCTATAATTCCCAAAATACATGCCTTGAATAACAAAGGTAACGCATTCCAATTCTCGCCCAAAAAGAATCAATCAAGTTTCTCAACAATGTTGAAGAAACCAGACCTCCTATAAGTCCAAGTGAAGGTACCACTTTTGTCCTCAACCTCCCATAAACCATTAGTTGCATTGTACTCTTGGTAATCTGATTGCACTTAATTTACCACTCCTTTCACACCTTGCTTCTCAGCAGGGGATATCCTGCACCTGCCAATCTCTGGTTTCCATAGCTCCATAAAAATTTAATTATCAATGGATGGGAGTCACGAACATTGTTCTGCAAATTAGGGGCTTTAAATTAAGTTTTACGGGATCCTTAAGTACTTCTATTAATTTTTCTTTTATGTAATGACCCTTGAATGTGGAGATAAACTAGTTCCTGATATCAATTATTGAACAAACAGAAGAAAAAACAAGTTTCAAAAGTTTCAATAATTACCTTGATAAAGTTTGACAGTGATAATCATGTACATGTTTGAAGGTGTATTAGATATTACCTTGAACATAAAATGCTTGACGAGTGTGTTAAATGGATTTAGTCTGATGTCATGTGTTCTAATTATCTTTTCTTTTATTTTGCATTCTATTTGGGTGGATGCAGGAGACTCTATTTGTCATTGGTGGGCTTCTATAGCTGATATATCTTGTGAGCAGTTCTATCTGAAAATGGCTTATTCTCTTTCTGCCTTGTTGAATATACAATCAGGGAAGTTACTTTTACTAGCTTTTACATTGGCGATTGCCAGTTTCTATGCTGGCACATTATTTGGAACAAAGCAGCTCATCTATATGCAAGATAGCTCAATCTCATCTGGTATGATATTTTAAAAACTTATTGAATTTAACGATCAACAATTGCTGACTTTCTCCTACTCAACTTCTTTCTCAAGTTTACAATCTTTATCTAAAAAATTCAAATTCATTGTTATCATTTGAGCTGTTAGAAGTTCTCTCTCTTTCTTGGCATTCCGTCAGCATTTTCTTGAGCATGATTAAAGCTGTGATAGATGTAAATAATGACAGACTGAAATTTCTTTAGCTGCCCTTGCCCATTGCCTTTGGCTTTCTGGAGATTTTTTATAGCTCATTTCATTTATGGTGACTGTTATATAATCATGTACAAGTGGGTCGTATGCAGCACAGTCATAATTGACATGATGGACGAGTCCCTCAGCAAGTCAAGATTCCCCCTCTTGTCAAATGAATGAAAATGTTGCCTTGATGATAAGAATTTATTTTCACAATGCTGGGAGGAGGAGATCATATATAGTTTTATTTTATGGTGCATATCTTCTACTTAAGGTGGGAAAAAATAATAATAATGTTAAAAGAATTAATGCACATAAAAACGTTATGTGACTTGATAAATGTAGCCATTAAGTGTCTGCCAATACTATGAAAATGATTTACATAATTGAAAATTTGAATTTTGTATATCCAAAAAAGCATTAACACTGTCCAGAACATAAAGTGTAATGTCTCTTTCTTAGATAGTTCTATTTTTGGCAAGGTTGGCCTACTAGCAAGGTTCTCGTTCTGGAGTCTTGCAGGAGGCTTTACAAGTCATTTCAGATGTTTAGAGTCAGTCTTTTCTCTTTAGTGGGTTTCTATATTTTGAGAGGAGACTGAGAGTTGCCTGCTATTTTGAGACATCACCAGGATGCCATGTTCATCATTAGTTTTCAATTGAAGAGTTCAGGTGGATGGTTTCAGAATAAATATAAAATTTTGTAACTTTAATGTTTTAATTAAATAAAATAAAGTACTTTATTATGAAGTTACTTTATAATAATTTAATAAAGTGACTTAATAAATAGGTGGCAAACAAGGGGTACATCCACCTAGTAGACATAAAGTTGATTTTAAAAGAAAAAACAATGAGGTTCGCCAGCCTAGGAGGGGTTAAAATAATATTTTATTAAATCCAGAGAAACCCTAAAAGTGGCATTAGGGTTTGAGGATAATAAAAAGACATTTGGGCTTTCATTTTGGTATCTTTGGAATTATTTTTACAGGTGGAGATTCAGATCCCTGACTTTCAGGGCAAAAATTGCAGGTTCCAAGGACAAGAACCCTTGCAATTCAGAGGGCCTATAGGAGTGACAGACCTCCTGAGGGGCTGATTTTTTATTTCAAAAAATACCACAGGAAGAATTCTATTTTCAGGTTGCAATAGTGAATGGGACAGGGTTTCATTGTCATTTTCAGAACTAGGAGTAGATCTGAGCCAATCGAGACTCCATATATCTGTATTATTCTTATCTATAGACAGTCATACACTCTTGGGTACTTATTGTAGCAATTCAGATTCAGGATGTGAGGGTTTCATGGGTTGCAAGAGTCAGAACAGATGTGATTTAGAACTAAAAGTCAGATCAAACCAAAAGGAAATCATATCAGACCAAGAAGAACCCATTGCTGGTGAAAATCAGGTTTATGTGATAATTTTGGCATGTAATAAGCATAACCAGACCTGTACCTGACTAGGTCTGGTATGTAACTGGCAACTGATCCAAATAAAGTTCAAAATTTCGCCCATTATTACATCTACTTGCTGTACTGTTTATTACCAGCGTCTGTTTATTGTTCTTTTTATTGAAATTGCAAAAAAAAGGCATATGACATCCAAAAATCAGAAGACTAAAAAGATCAGGAAATTGCCAAAACACACCAAATTTATAAAAAAAAAAAACAAAAGTAAGATTTTTTTTTTTCAGAAAATCAGAAAAAAATCAGAATTTTCTTTTTCAGATCAGGCGCAGGATATTTCAGAGAGCAATCACCTGGAATTTTAATATGGAGACAAGCAAGACTGGTTGTCTAAATTCGAGGATGCTTCAAGGTTCCAACTATGAATCTACTGCTACATTGTTTTCCTTCAGAATTCTGAGTTTAAGCCACATGGACTTCAAGCATCACTGTTAATCCTGAATAAATGCAAGATACGTTTCTTCTATTTATTAGGCGAGGAGTATATACATTTGCATGAACTAGATATTTATCCTTAGAAGTTCAGATATGACTCAGTAATCACTACACTAGATTTACCTTAAATTACTGTTCTCTCTTACAATTTTCTTAATAGTTGGATGTCATGTATGACTATCTTAAAAAAGCCCTGCTATGTTATCAGTGACATGATCCGTGTTGATTACACAAGAAGTAATAAAAAACGTTTTTTTTCCCACATTATCTCTAGTCAATTTTCATCTACGACATTGCCAGGATGCCCGATAAGAGCCATCGGATTTCATTTTTGAGGATTCTTACTAAGGTGGCTGCCAATAGCTAAGGTTTCTAAAATTCTATATAATAGAACTTTACTGCTTCCCAAGATGTAATTGGGGTAGTAGATTCCTGTTTTTCTTCCACCTTGTTAAAACACTGTAAGATTTTATTTCATCTTATCTATTTATTTTCAGCTTGTAAGCTGAACTACATACAAAATAGGGTTCAAAAAGAGTCTTTAGCAACTCATCTAAAAGTAAATTTTGAACTATTTTCTGGCTGTAGACACCTAAAAACCTTTAGAAAATAAAGTATTTTAATTTTCTGAAAAATTCTTGATGACATCATCATTTATTAATTAATTAATTAATTAATTTATTTTTATGCCATTAAATCCCTTTATCTTAATTAAAAATATTTAATTAAGGAATCCCTCCAAAAAATGTTTAAATCTTATTTAAACATTATTTTCTTATTTATTAATTATTTAATTAATAAATTGACCAAAAAACTCAAAATAAATAAAAAATTTATTTTTTGCCCAAAACTTGGCCAATTTCCTTAAGACCACTAACCTCTTCCAAAATCTTCTAATCCTTCTTTAATTTTGATTAAAGGCTAATCCCATCATTTCCTACCCCTAATTCCAACTCAAAATATTTAATTAAGATTAAATATTAATCTTCATGTTTATTAAAAAAGTTTTAATAAATATCTCCTCAACCTAAACCTTTGAAATAAATAAAACTTTATTTATTTCCTAAAAATCTAATTTATCCTCATCCTAAGAAGTTCTAGACTCTTCTAGAAAGTCTTCATCCTCATCCTAGGAAATTCTAGACTATTCTAGAAAGTCTTTATCCTCATCCAAAGTCTAGACTCTTCTAAAAGATGTCTTTAAACCTAATCCTAATCCCCTCCTAACCTTGTCACATTCCCTAAAAATGGGTTAAGACTTACTAACCCAAGCCAAAGTTAACAAATATCTCCTCCTTCACCCACCCTCATTAAATGCCATCCACTTGCCTATCCCTAAGCTAATCCTAAACCATCCTAATCCATCCTCTAATCATTTGCACAATCCTAAGCAAGCTTAAAACCCTCCTAATCAAGCCCAAGTCGAAATTGCTCTCATCTCCCTCAAAATATCTCAACCATAAAACTTTATGAAGCCCACTAGGCCATAAATGACTCTTCCAAGCCCTTTTATTGCTCTTACAAGTCATTATGAGGGTCTTTATGAAGATTTTATCCCTTGAGCCTCTTTTGCTGATTCATTCTTCCCCTTTTCTCCATCCTCTCACCCTGTGACATGTGTCACTCCTTGATTGGCTGTAAGGAAGCACAATCCATGTGCTCTCTTCTCATGCAATCTGAGCCCTCCATGAGCTTTTTCCCATCCTTACATCTTAGCCCTCAATCCCTCAAGCCTCTTGCCTATAAATTGGATCCTTCCCCTTTGCAAAACAACACAATCCATGAAGTAAAGTCATAATGCCATTTTAAGAAGCCATTTTACATCAAAACCATACACTCACACCCAAATTCCAACTCCATTTGAAGCCCTTTTTGAAGCATAAGCTTGAGCATACATCCTATCTATTTAGACAAAGCCACTCAACAAGAGAGCTTCTTATTGAGAGAGCCCATTAATGGCTCATATTCTCAATTGAGAGCTCATCTTAGTCTATCTTGAAGTTTATGAATTTTGTTTAGTTTGTAGAAGCTTTATTTAAATTTGGTTTCTATTAGCATACTAACATTGCTCATATACATTGGCTACTGTGGTGCATGTTTTTATAATTCCTTATTGCAGTCGTTACTTGGAACGGAAAACTTTAAATAGTCTTAAACATTGTAGCTGCTAGCTTTACAAGGAAAAAATCACCTGAGTTATGGAATGTAACTTTTTTTGTGTAGTTTCAATAGGTTGCATGGAACGACAGTCATATCCAGGGATTACCCAAATAAACCTACACTTTTTTCAAATGGAGGTAGTGCAATTAGAAAGCGGCATTTTAAATGCACGCTAACAAAAAATGCAATTTATCAAAATGAATGTTGAAGTTTTATCAATAATGAAAGGCCACAAATATTTTATTGCAGTGTTACCCGGGTGCGCGCACCCCGGTCAAAACCTCGGCGCACTCGATGCGGGTGCGTCACGCACCTGAGTACCCCTGCTGGGAGTTTTTTTGCCGTTGCACCCTTGCCGCACCGGCCAAGCACCCGGGTGGGACGTGGTGCTTGGGTGCTTCCCAAGTGTGTGGGTGCTCGCGGGGTGCTCCGAGAAGAGGCCCAAAAAAGTATTTAAAAAAAAGTGTTTTTGCATATTTTTTTTTCTTGTTTTTTTAGGCAAGCTAACCCTAATTGGGTGTGGGTCCCATGTGATCTATTTGAAGGTTTAATAAGACCAATAGACCTTATTTTCATTTCACCATTTCATTTCATTGTTTTAGAGTAGCAAGGAGCTAAGTGAGAAAAAGAGTTTGGAGGAGCTTGTGAGAGCTTAGTGGGTGGTTTTGCAAGGGATTGCAAGATCAAGAGGAGCAAGAAGATTTGATTTGGCAAGTGTCTCCTCAAGCTCAAGGTAGGGTTTTTTTTATTTTACTTTTTTTGGTTTTAGAAATCAATTTATAATTTTTAAATTTAGTATTTAGTTTTACTTTCAAGTTTCAACTTAAATTTTTGAATGTTTCATTCTTGAATCTTGTTAATAGTTGATAATTGATACTAAATCCGTTTCAGCATATGCCATATTGCCATATTTTTATTTTAAGAACAATGAAAAAATTAAAAATATGGCAATATGGCATATGCTGAAACGTATTTAGTATTTAGTTTTACTTTTAGTATTTACTATTTACTATAGCTTCCTTTATTAATATTTTAAAATTTTAAACAGTAAATGCTAAAATTAAATAGTAAAGTTTTAAGTTTTAACTTATTTTTACTTGGGCTGAAATGTGACATGTATCATGATCATTTTTATAATTTTATTTTCATTTTGTGAAATGCAGTTTTATAAATGGCATTTAGATCTGGCCAAAGTGCAGAAGAAATGGAAATTAATGAGCCAAGTGCATCTGATTATGAGCTTGAGTCCGAGCGTGAAGGAAGTGATCATGGGGCTGATGTAGGTGGTCAATCTAAGCTTGAGGAAGAGCCTCCTTATGTTGCACTAGGGGTGCCTTCTATTGATTGCCCTTCAGAGATTTTGACAAACTATGCAAGGGGTCCTTATGATCCAAAGTCCCCTCTAAAACAGTTTGCTACAAAAGTTACACGTCCTACACCTTCAGGTGGTGGCACGCGTAAATGGAAGTGCAATATATGTGGCGCAGAATGGTTTGGCAGCATTACTAGAGTTAATTGACACCTCCTTTTTTGGAGTGGCTATGGCATGAACCCATGCATATTCTTGTCAAATCCTAAGAATGTCAAATACAAAATTGAAGTGAACAAACTATGGGGCATTCTTGATGATAGTGATGTTCTAGTGCCTAGATCTTTGTCTGCTAGGCAATAGGTACAGAATATATAGCAGTTATAGGGGCAGCAAGATACATCTACTCGTATCTTGCATCAGAGAGCAGGGACTATGTCACCTACACCATCATTTTCCTCACCTACACACAGTTCAATAGGAGATAGCGGTAGGGGGAAACGGAAAGCGACTACAAGTCGTAGTCATAGTAACCCCATTGCTCATTTATTTAACATGCATGCAAGGGACCGGTTAGATGATGCTGTTGGTGATTTCTTGCATCTCTACACATGTGGCTCGATTTCCCTATTTTGTGAGGATGATGTCCATGGTAGTGAACGAGGGAGAGCCATCATATGTGCCACCAGGTGACCACAAGCTGAAGACCACAATGTTGGATAGAGCCCATGACAAGGTTGGGATCTTGATGGAGTAGATGAAAGCATGTTGGATGGATTCAGGCTGCAGCATTATCATGGATGGGTGGACGAACATTAGTCATTGTCCACTCATCAACATTATGGTTACATGCACCGAGGGCCCATACTTCTTGAAGGCAGTTGATTGTTCAGGGCATCGTAAAGATGCTGATTTTCAGTTTCACGTGCTTGGGGAAGCCACTGAGGAGGTTGGGCCACAAAATGTGGTCCAAGTTGTGATAGATGCAACACATGTGTGCAAAGCTGCAGGGAGGCTTGTTGAGGCAACCTATAGGCATATTTGGTGGACTCCATGTTGTGTGCATGCCATGAACAATGCACTCAAAGACATGGGAAAAATAGAGTGGATTAGAAAGGTGGTTAATGATGGGAGAGAGGTGCAGATGTTTATCTGCAATCACCATACATCACATGCACTTTTTAGGAGCTTCGCAAAGAAGCAATTCCTGAAACCAGTTGAGACCAGGTACGCATCATATTATATTCTCTTGGAGAGAATGATTGAGTTGCAAGAGCCATTGCAACTCATGGTTATGACACAAGAATGGAATTGATGGCTTGAGTCCAGAACAGAGCAGGGGAAGAGGGTAAAGGAGACAGTGAAGAGTGATAAGTTTTGGAGTGATGCAAAATACATAGTCTCCATCATTACTCCAGTGTTTCAAGTGATCAGATATGGAGATGCAGATTCACCTAGCCTTGGAGAGGTTTATGAGTGCATTGATTCCATGCTTGGGCAGATGAGGGCTGCTGTGCGTGAGAGAGACCCCACTCTAGCATTTTATACAGAGCACATTGAGCCTATCATTCACCGCAGGTGGGAGAAGTTGAACACTCCTTTGCACATGGCTGCCTATGCATTGAACCCGAAGTGGTACATGCCTAGGCCTGGTAGAGTCACACCACTTCGGGATGATGAGGTGAAGAATGGGTTCTTTCGATGCATTGCCAAAATGTATGATATTGAGATTGCTAGTGAGATTTGCACCAAGTGGTCCGAATTTGCTGGTCTTTCAGGTAATCCGTAAATCTTGTTTCAGTGCTCTAAACTTTTTATTATTATAAGTTCTTTTAATAATTAATTGTTACTTATAACTTTATTTAAGTTATTTATAATTATAATTTTAATATTATGCTGTAAACTTTAAAACTTGTAACTTGTAGGGTACTCGGATATTGCAAAAGTGGATCTCAAAACCATGACACAAAAGAATCCCATTTTGTGGTGGAAATGTCATGGGTCACAGAAGTTAAAGATCAACTCACTAGCCATCCGACTGCTTTCTCAGGTTTGTAATACTAATAACTGATTCCAGCCCTTTATAATCTTAACTTGAAGAGTTTTACTTTGCTGATTTTAATTTATGATTCGTTGATTCAATAATTATTAATCATTGATTTACCATTTATCATTTGTTACAAATTGTATGAACATTTGTTTGTAACTTGTAAGTTGTAACTTTCAACTTTGTTATCTCAGGTGTCTAGCTCCTCAGCTGCAGAGAGGAATTGGTACACCTATAGCTTCATTCACTCTCTTAAGAGGAATAGACTTACCTCTAAGAGAGCGGAGAAGTTTTGCTATACATGGTTTCTTGCGGCTCAAAGATCGCAAGATACGCGAGTACAAGGAGAGCCCTGCAACACGATGGGATGTGGAGCCAGAGGATCTAGCTCAGATTGATGAGAATGCTGATGCAGAAGCCAATGTAGGGCTAGTTGGTGTTCCTTTAGAGGATCAGGATCTTACCCACAATGCATCTAGTAGTTCCAGTGATGAGGACTTCGGCATAGGGGATGATTAGAGAGCACTTGAGATGATTCCATTCTCATTATTGACATTTTCTCATTTTGTTGATTATACTCAGTTTGATATGGCTATGATACATTATTATTATTTCACTGTTTCATGCTATTCAGCTCATTGTGATCATGAGCCGCTTTATGATATATGATATTCATAGAATCATATTTGAACAATGAATTTTGAATCTTGCATCTTGAACTAAGTTAATGTTACTTAATTTTAACACATGTTAAAATTCAGACATGAAATTTTATTCTGCTAAAAGCATATTTCATCTGATATTTAAAAGAATATAAATGTCCTTGTATCATTCATTTATTGAATATACAATTGATATTTTACACAATAATGAAATGCTAAAGGCAAAGTATTTCACACAAGTCGTGAATACAGTTGCTATCTTTCATATATACTAAAGAATAAGAAAAATAAAACATGTGGAAGAAGGTCAGAGATAACCAGTCATTGCCTTTCAGACTTTGACTGGTTAGATTTCCGCTGTTGCATTGTCGCCCATAGTCCAGCTCTCGATCTGGTAAGTTTTTTTTTTCCTCATTTCCCTGCAAGAAGATGGTGTTAGATCTTTACGATCCAAGCAATGACTAGTTATCTACAACCACATTTTTAAAACATGTCATATTCTTCTTATTTTTGAATACGTACAAAAAATAGCAATGTGCATTCTAAGTATTCAAATGCAAATCACAGAAAGGTAATTTGTGAGTGTCACGAGCCCGTGCTCGAACTTCATAAAAGAAAACTCATATAAGCACTGTGTAAAGCCGCACATATGACAGGTTCAAGCAGTAAAAGAGTTCGAGATGCAAATTTTAAGCTATGAAGGAAATTAACTAAACATCAAGTCTTAAATGAACATCCAGAAGCAACAGAGCAAGTATGTTAAGAGATAAGGAGAATTACTGAAATGCCTTTTAAATGGTATCTACAAATATGTTAAAATCTGTGCATTCAGTGGAACAATTTTGAACATTCAGGCCTATTGACAACTCAATACAGGCATTGTGATGAAGACTTACATTGAAATCACATAATCATATGATAAGCAGCTACAGGTGAAGTTATGAAACAGAATCAGAATAGAAAAACCAATATATCCTCAATAATAAGGAATTTTCTACAGATGTGCTTTCATCAAAATACAAGAGGAAAAGCTCCGTCATGATCAAAAGAAACCCAGTTTTAAGTTTCGAGTAAGTTTCAATGGCGGTCCACAAAGCAAAAAAAAAAAAAAAATCTCAATTGGGTTTTGATAAAAATGCAATTTCCAGATTTTTGATCTACAGAAGAAATCTTTTTAAAAATCGTTATCAGCACCACTGAATGAAGAAGGAGCGGCATTCAAAATGAAGAGAATTAATGCCTTGAAAACTCTTTTTGTTTCTATAATCATACTGATATATAAATTCAGAAAATCGTGCATACAGTTTTGATGAAGAAATAACAGTATAATCACAGTTTCAAATGATAACCAAATAAATTTGTTTGCACAGCAAATCCATACATGGCGGCCTTTATTGAAAACTTGAAGTCTTCATTCGAACAACAGGTAAAAATCATGAGGGAGCAACAAGAGTTTTATATACACTGACGTCTCCAAAAATCATAACAGTTCCAGCAAAGGGAAAAATATTTTTATCAATGGCGGCTCTAAGTGATGATTTCCAGCCCCAAAAAACCAAAAAATGATGAAAGCAACTAAAACGTGCTTCAGCCAGTTAAAGCAAAACCCTGTAGAGGAGCATGCTCCCAGCACTAAGTCCTTAAAATGGCGACAATTTTGTTAAGGAAAAAACGTGCTGCCAGCACTTAAGTACAAAATGCATTTTGTCACAACAAATCAAATGCAACAGAATTGTGCTTCCAGCACAACTGCAAAACGTTTTAAAAAAAAAAAAAGGGAAAAACGTTGCCTACAGCCGTAAGAGACCATGATGACTCCAGGATAACAGCAGAAGAAGAGAAAAACGTGCTTCCAGCACTGAGACACGTCAGAGAATAAGTAGAACAGAGTGAATCAAATACTACAACAAGTTGGTGACAACAAACAATGGAGTTTTCTCAGCAAACCCTAGCCGAATATCTCTCTTTTCCTCCATGCGATGTGAAACAAGAATGAGCAACTTTTAGGGTTGCTAATACCACTTAAGTCTCTCACGCCTTTCTTACATTGAATAAACTTTGAAATCCGTGGGAGACTATTAAGTCGGTTTGTTTTTTTTACTTTCTTTTTACTATGTGTAGATGCCACGGGTTAGAAAGTGTTTTTAAACACTTAATTATTTTTGCAAATTCATTTGAAAACAAAATATTTAATAGTGATTATAAACTATTCTATATTTTGTTTGAAGCGGCAAATTTTTACAAACATATTTCCCTTGTTTTCTATCTTTACCTTTGAAGATAAGTAGATAAGAGTGACCTATGTTAAGAGAGGAGAAAGATTCATTGAAAACTTAACATTTTAAATCCTTTGAATTATGAAGAAAGATTGTAAAGATTTTTATTTTTTGGTCGAATTCATACTTTGACCAAGATTTTTGGAGATCTTTATGGTCAGTTAGAACTCTTTTAGGGATTTTTAACATGAGTCATAGGTCCTGTTATGACTTAGTGTAGTTGTTAGGAAGTGAGTCATCTTCTTGATAAGTTTTGACTCCCTTTTTGTAGCCTATCTTTCTGAATTCGACCCAGGTTGGGATTGTATTTAGGAAGTTTTTCTGAACTCATTTAGGGGGTTCAAATTATGCAAAGAAGGCTTATGTGACAGTGTTTTTGTCCTTAGTATTTTTCTGCAGAAATTTGTAACTCATTTTTTGGAAAGATCAAATACAAGTGACGGTGGCTAAGTTTATGATATTTGAATCCATTTTTGGAGCCTTCTTTTCTTTCTCTAATTCTGTGTATTTTCAGGTGATCTGATAAAGACAACTAGTGGATCATCATTTTTCCATGTTGCATTGTCTCACCTAAACACCTTGTTGCAGAAAAGTATGTTTGTTTGCAGGTTGTAGTTCATGTTTTAAGAGGTGAATGCTCATAAGAGAGTCATTTGTTTTTCTCCTTATGCTGGTTCATTTTAAAACTTTATTATAAAATATTTATGCAAGCCTATACAGAAAGGAAGTATTTTGCATGCATTCAGATATGCTAGTAATCCCTCTTAGTGACTCGTATTTGAATTTTCATATCATTTTGGTGCATCCCCTGGTTCTCTAGTTTAGATTTGAAGATTTTAAGTTTAATTAGTTTTTTTTCTCCCTTTTCCCCACAAGTTCATATTAGTTTTCTGAAATTATCAGTGATAACCCAATAGGAACCGGCCTAGAATCCGGAGGTTTCATTTCTAGTTATGCATTTCCCACATGCAGAAATGAGTCCCATGTTAGGCAAGGTTGTTAAACTTGTTTAGTTTAACAAGGTGCAAAATTTTAGCCTTAACAGTTAATTTGTTAAATGGTCATTAGTAATGGTTATGAAGTTTCAAGTTTTAAGTTTGAACTTATGGTTTGTGAATCGCATTTCAATTTTCTCTATTCATTGGATTCAACTAGTCTATATTTGCCATTTGGTATGTTAATGTTATATAATATATTGAAGTATCATTTCATAATTAGCATTTTCAGTCATATATATTATATATATACTATGCAACCCCCTCCCCTCCCCTCCCTCCCCCCCCCCCACGCTCCCCCACTGCCACACCCCCACCGTCCCCCCATCATCCCCAAATTGAGGCTATTTTTGTCCCGCACCCGAAACTCGTCCCGACATCCCCCTGCACTGCCGCACCCCCTTGCCGGGGTAACACTGTTTTATTGGGATACACATTGGAACTTGTATGCTATTGAAAACTAGAATATTAAGTTGTTTAACTTGATCACCAACATTATACGTTTATAATTTTAAATGCATGATATGGGTTTATTTTGCTATGTTTGGCCATGTTCTTCCTGTTTTAAGTTTGTGTAATTGAAAAATGTTGACTTTTTTAACGCCATGATGTTGCTGCATAAATAGAAAGCTACTACCATCTCAAATTAGGATATGTTCTACAAAGAAGTATATTATGAATGGGGCAGCAAGCCAAGTGGGCTCAACCTTGGAGGAAACTACATGGTTAAGCTCACTTGAGTTGGAGCAATACTGGGATGGGTGATCTCTTGGGAAGGCACCTAGATGTAATGACTACTAAGTGTTCCATTCATTCTAATGAGAGATGGGTTCTTGTGAATCATTGCTCATGAAACATGGGTCAATGAGTCTGACTTGAAAGTTACAGAGCTAAATCCTGATAGCAATATAACTATTTGACTTGTTGTGGAAAATACTTGCTACTTATCAAGTGATGATCTAAAGGGTCTCTATAATAGATGGTTCATAAGGCACAACACTTGATGAAGGTTTTGTGAATGGGTTAGCAAGCTAGGTGGGCTTAACCTTGGAGGAAACTCCATGGTTAAGAGTGCTTGAGTTGGAGCAATACTGGGATGGGTGACCTCGAGGAAGGTCCAACACTTCACCCTCGTGAGCATCACATAGATGCAACGAGTGCTAAGCGTTCCTTTCATTCTCAATAGAGATGGGTTCTTGTGAACTACTACTCATGAAACGTGGGTTAATGAGTTTGATTTGAAACTTACACAATTGAATTTTGATAGCAATATCACAATTTGACTTGGTATGGAAAAAATCTCCTACTTATCAATTGATAGGCTAAAGGGGCTCTATTATGGATGGTTCATAAGGCACAATGCCTGCTAAGGTTTTGCAAATGGGGTAGCAAGCTAAGTAGGCTTAACCTTGGAGGACATTCCATGGTTAAATGCATTTGAGTTGGAGCAAACCTGGGATGGGAATCTAGGGAAGGCCTGATGTTCCACCCCTGTGAGCATCATCTTGAATGATTGCTAAGTGATCAATTCATTCACATGAGAGATGGGCTCTTGTGAACTACTACTCATGAAACATAAGTCAATGAGTTTGACTCAAGAGCTCCACAGTTGAATCATGATAGCAATATCACAATTTGACTTATTGTGGAAAATATCTCCTACTTATCAACTGTATTGTGATAGATGTCAAGGACATAATGGTGGTTACCCTAGGTAGGTAGAAAAGTCGCTTGTGCCACAACAGCAGAAGTCTTCTAGAGAAAACAAGGAAAAAACAAATTTTTAAAAAACATAAGAAATTGCAAAAAAAGAGACGAAAAACTACTATTTTTTAAATATAAAGGCATTTGAATAGCTTAGAGCTGTATAGAGCAAATAAAATCATTAGTTCAGTCCATGAATTATGGAATATAGTTTTTTTAGTGATGTTCATTTTGCTGATTATATTGCTTTGCACAGTGCATATTGAATGGTCGATAACAGATAACATAAGTTTCTAGGATGTGGATAACAAGGGACACATCAGTGTATTTTGGGATGGATTCTTTGTGCTGTTTTTAGGTGATGACAAGGACAACAAATTGAAGATTTAGAAAATTTCAAATATATATTATAACATTGATAAGGCATTCATCATATATATTATAGATCCCTAGTACATTGAGATTTCACGAGTTGAATTGAGATGTCACGAGTTGACAAAAATATGAACAAATTTCAATTTTCTATACTTGTTCCTATTCACGTTTTTTGTGGGTTAATCTTTAGGGTTTCCATTTTAAGCTGATGGAGATTGAGGAAATGGTGATGGGATGCTTCTTATAAGGAGGGATGTCTCCGTGCTCCACGAGTACTTCAATAATAGTGAGAAGACCCTGTGGAACAAAGCAGTGAAGGAATATTTGGTACACTGGAAACACTTGCCATTGGACGACGCAACTTGGGAAGGCGAGCACATTCTACAACATCCAACATTACGTTTGCTTGAGGACAAGCAAATTTTGAGACGGGAGGACTGTAATATCCCCGTCATAAAATAGATTATTAATCAAATTATTGTTAATGGGTCGATTGATTTAATATATCTCGGACCCATTTTTGTTTTGTTTCCGTAGTTTATGTTGCCGTCGGCTATCTTTGTACACCCTCAAAAAGTTTTCCCTGACGGGTATTTAAGCATGGCTTGTAGGTAGTCATTGGGTATGCAATTTGGATTATTTTCTATGTACTGTGAATTCCTATTGGACCTCTCTATTGTTTGCCATTTCGGAAGTGAAAGACCTTCCCTATTTGGTTTGTCCAGTTTCAGTGGGATTCAACCTCACCCTATTTTGTCGCCTATAATACTTTGCTCGGATCTGGCAAGTTGGAGCACCATCATGTTGCAAATTGAAGAAATCATTGTGTTTAATTTTATCAACTCTTTGGTATTTGTATTCGGTAAATTCAATCTCTTTGTTTTCTGCTCTCTGTTGTCACGCCATCTATACCAACCTCCCTTCTCCTTTGTTTGCACCTTCCCTACACTCTAGACCTGTGCATCAACCGTGTGGTCTCCTTTAGGCATTTGCTATCCGCTCACCATACAAGTCTACCTTAGGACCTTAGTATTCTTTCTCATGTACGACCCTCATTGACACTGTACGACCATTTCACCCTGCATTGTACGACCAAGATAGTCTCCTGCCGTACCTACTCCCCTCTTGCGTCATTGTACGGTCATCTGCAAATTTGGACATTCCGCACACTGCCACCATACGTAGATATCATTGCTTATGGCTTTCCATTTCTTGTTGTACGAACATACCATCGTACGAACCCTTCTGTCATCTGTCCACACTACCGTATGGCTGTACGACTTCTCTATTGGACACAGACATCATCATAGAACCAAATCATCCCTCTGGTTTTTTGGGCATTAGGCAAGTGTTTCGAAGAGAACTTGGGAACAAAAAATTACACTCTCTGCTATAGAAATGCCTTTGAATTATAGAATAGAAGGGTTTTCTCCTATTTTAGAATAGAAGCATCTGGATGAAGTCTTAAGGATCATGAAGGATCAGTCCTTGTTCGCCAAGCAATCCAAATGTGAATTCGGTATGACAACTATTGTACCTAGGACATGTTGTCAGTAAATATGAAGTTCAAGTTCATCGGGAGAAGATTCGGGCTATCCTTGATTGGCCTCCCCCAAAATCACTCACAAAGTTGCGAGGATTTTTTGGATTGTGCAGTTATTATTGGAGGTTTGTAAAAGGGTTCTCTCAGCTTAGCGCACCATTAACAAATCTAACAAGAAAGGGGTCCTTCCAGTGGAATGAAAAGGCACAACTCACTTTTGATAAGCTGAAGGAAGCAATGAGCACTTGTCCTGTGCTTGCTTTACTTGATTTCACCCGACCGTTCGTTATGGAGTGTGACACATCCGGAGAAGGCATTGATGCAGTACTGATGCAAGATAGACACCCCATAGCCTATGAGAGTAGGAAGCTTACACAAATAGAAAACTTATATTTCATCTACGACAAAGAGATGTTGGCCATCATACATGCACTAACCAAGTTCTGACAGTATTTGGTGGGTGCCAAGTTTGTCGTTCGTATGGATCACAATAGTTTGAGATATTTTCTAGAGCAATGGGACTTAAATGAGAGGCAACAAAAATGGGTAAGCAAGGTTTAGGCTTTTGATTTTGACATTGAATAGTTGAAAGGAAAGAACAATGTGGTTGCAGATGCTTTGTCTAGGAAACCCGCCATTGGCTTACTAACCCAGATTTCAACTGACTGGAAAGCACATTTGTTGGTAGAATATTCCAAAAACACATTTGCCTGTGAGCTAATGGATGACAACACCCAGGATGATTGGTACAAGGTGGTAGATGACACCATTTACCATAAGAATCGGATATTTTTAGTGCCGGAATGCAAATTGAAGTAGAAAACCTTGAAGGAGGTACATGACTCACCCTTGGTAGGACACCCGAGCTTCCTCAAAACTTACAGATGCCTTAGGGAGAGGTTTTCATGGAAAGGATTTAAAGGAGACGTATTGCTATGTAAGAGAGTGTACGGTTTGCCAACAAAACAAATTCGAACGTACTCTGCCTGTTGGGTTATTGCAACCTCTGCCAATTCTAGAACATAAGTGGAAAAATTCTCGATGGATTTCATAACTAGAATTCCCACGGTGAACAGAAAGGATTGTATCTTCATGGTGGTTGATAGATTGACAAAGTACGCACATTTCTTCGCCATTCCCTTAGATTTTTAGGCCGCACAAGTTTCCGATCTGATTTTTAGAGAAGTCTTTCGTTTGCACAGCTTACCACGAAACATTGTTAGTGATCGGGATGGACAATTCATTAGTATCTTCTAGACAGAACTGTTTCGGTTGACAAGGACAGAATTGTCACCAAGCACTAGTTACCACCCTTAGAGAGACAGACAAATGGAGATTGTGAACAAGTGAATCGAAGGTTACCTTCGGAACTACATTTCGGCACAACGAGCATGGGTCAAATGAATACATCTAGGGGAATATTGTTACAATACCACATACCACATTTCCATCGGGATGGCACCATTCAAAGCTCTATACGGGTATAAACCCCTTTCCTTCATCGGCACAGTTTTGGGAGACAGTCGTGCACCAAGGGCAAGGGACTTGCTTTAGGAGGGTCAGGACATCCTAATATACTTGAAGGAAAACTTACAACGAGCACAGAATCAACAAAAGATGTACGCCGACAGAAACCGAATAGAGAGGAGTTTCGAAGTAGGAGATTTGGTCTACCTCAGGCTCCAGCCATACCGACAATCCTCATTGAAAGAAAAGGGAAAAGAAAAATTGAAGCTATGATTTTATGGCCCTTATCGTGTAGTGCGCTGCATCGGTGAAGTTGCCTACATGCTGAAACTTCTGGAAGGGAGCTGTATTCATAATGTTTTCCAGGTTTCCTGCCTAAAGAAAGTTGTGGGACAGAATGTCACAGTAGCTACAGACCTTCCATCACTCAATGAAGAAGGAAAGCTCATATTGGAACCAACAAAGATTATTGAAGTATGTGAGAAGACCTTGCAAAACCGAACGGTGAAGGAATATTTGGTATGTTCGAAACACTTGCCATTGGACGATACAACCTGGGAAGATGAGCACATTCTACAGTATCCGACATTGCGTTTGCTTGAGGACAAGCAAATTTTGGGACGGGAGGACTGTAATATCCCCGTCATAAAATAGATTATTAATCAAATTATTGTTAATAGGCCGATTGATTTAATATATCTCAGACCCATTTTTTTTTGTTTCTGTAGTTTGTGTTGCCATCGGCTATCTTTGTACATCCTTCGAAAGTTTTCCCCGACGGGTATTTAAGCACAACTAGTAGGTAGTCATTAGGTATGCAATTTGGATTATTTTCTATATATTGCGAATTCTTGTTGGAGTTCTCTGTTGTTTGCTATGTCAGAAGTGAAAGACCTTCCCTATTTGGTTTGTCTGATTTCGGTGGGATTCAATCTCACCCTATTCTATCGCTTGTAATACTTTTCTCGGATCTAGCAAGTCGGAGCACCATCATATTGCGAATTGAAGAAATCATTGTGTTTAATTTGATCAACTCTCTGTTTGGTAAATTCAATCTCTTTGTTTTCTGCTCTCTGTTGTTATGCCGTCCGTACCAATCCCAACTTCTCCTTTGTCTGCACCTTCCATACACTCTAGACCTGTGCAGCAATCGTATGGTCTCCTTTAGGCATTCGCCATCTGCTCACCATACAAGTCTACTGTATGGCCTTAGTATTCTTTCTCATGTACGACCCTCATTGATATTGTACGACCATTTCATCTTACACCATACGCCATTTCACCTTGCACCATATGACCAAGATAGTCTCTTGTCGTACCTACTCGTGCATCACCGTACGACCATCTGCAAATTTGGACATTCCGCACACTGCCACCGTACGTAGATATCATTGCTTACGGCTTTCCATTTCTTGTTGTATGGACATACCACTGTACAAATCCTTTTGTCATCTGTCCACACTATAGTACTGCCGTACGGCTTCTCTGTTGGACACAAACATCATCGTACAACCAACTCATCCCACTAGTTTTTTGGGCATTAGGCAAGTGTTTCGAAGAGAACTTGGGAATGGAACATTACACTCTATGCTATAGAAATGCCTTTGAATTTTAGAATAGAAGGGTTTTCTCCTATTTTCTGCACTTTTTAAAACTATTTTTATTTAGAAAAGCGGTTTCTTCCCCATTTTTCCTGATTTAGATCCCAAATTCTTGAAAAACTCCTACAGTTTTGGTTGGTCTGTTTTTTCCCTATGGATAAACTATAAAGTGTCAGTGTGTGAAATTATACTTTGCTTCTGATCACCACAGAAGATTTCGATTTAGAGGGGGTCACATGCCCATTCTTCTTGGGAAAGAATCCACTCCAGAGCATTGGTAGTCGATGGCTTTCCCTCCAGGATAAATATGTCTTTTCATGTGTAGATATTCTATCTCTGTTTAATGTTTTCAACTTGCGCATGGTTTATTTTTCATTTTCTTTTCTGTACATATGTTTTTTTATTTGCAATATTGCATCAGATTTATATTAGTTGTGGCATGTCTGGATTACCCAGAGTTAGTTAAGTTTCAGTTCAGCAAGTCTATATTTTCAAACATGTGCAAATTGAGTAAACCAATAACTTCCAGAGATTAATAAATCCTCTTTTCTTACTCTCCAAATTAGTTTGTATTCATTTTAGCTATGCTTAATATAAGCACTTGTTGATCTGGTTGTATATACTTAGCCACAACATAGTCAAAATATTACATTCCCTTTTTTGGAAAAGGGCATAATTGTTAAAAGGCCATGTTAGTCTGTCAACCCAGCCTATTGAATAACAATTCTAGAATTACTTTTTGGCTATAAGATCAAAAAATTTCTCATGATAATAGTAAATCGGTTGTCAATATGTTCCCAAGTCCCAATCAAAGCTGAAGAAACTCGTGAAATAAACTTATGAACCTAAAAATTAGTTTATTTATGCTAATATCTGACATGTTATCTGAAGGGACAACTGAATTGTTTTGCATTTGATTGTTGCAGGTAAGAAGTGGTTAACTAACAAAGTGGATCTTACTTTTAGGGCCGACATACCACAGATACCTGAAAGGGGGATGAATGTTTGCCCCTCTAATTACACTGAGTACATTCCTTGTCATGATTCAAACTACATCAAAAACTCACTGAAAAATCTTGATTATTCTCGAAAACAGCATCTTGAAAGGCATTGCTCTCCACCTAAAGATCGACCATTTTGCTTGATACCTCCTCCTAAAGACTACAAGATTCCAATCTCATGGCCAATCAGTAGAGACTATGTGTGGAGAAGCAATGTAAATCACTCAAAACTCGCACAAGTCAAAGGTGGGCAAAACTGGGTGCATGAGCATGGTAAATTGTGGTGGTTCCCTGGTGGTGGCACTCATTTCAAGCATGGCGCTTCAGATTACATACAAAGGTGTTTGCTTTAAATCCATATTGCAGTTTTGATTCACTACGCTGGTTTTTTTATGGAGTGGAGTACAATGATAAAAAATTGATCTGCTTGGTGTTTGCTCATAACTATATAATGCTTGTCACTTACCTTAACCTAATGCGCAACACCTAGTACAACTTGCAGGTGATTTATCGTGCAAATGTCAGTTATAATGAATTAGTTCAATTGTTCAATGATATCATTAGTTTTAGATGGAAGTCTTACAAATTGCTCAATTGCTAATAATTCACTTCAACAAACTGGATGGGCCTTCAATGGTCTTCTGTCTTCAAGTGTATTCATGGTAAATAAAATTCTAATATGCTTTTATCTTGTTTAGCTCAATGAAAATGCAATGATACTATTATGTAAATATCGTGTGGTACTTATCACAAGTTTTCAGAATTATGCAGTTCATAATCATATTACTACATGTATTTAGAAAATTCAATGGTTTCATTAGTGCAGATAATTTTTCTGACCAACTTCTTAACATTTCCTGAGCTGGAACAAATTGTAAGTCCCTTCCAAGTTAATTTTCCTAGGCATTTCCCTTCATGAAATTGCATCATTCGAACAATGTCGATAAGTTTTTGACAGATTTGAAAACTGGTGACAGAAATGTTTCCATTGAGATCTCTGTTTAATTTGGACTCACTACATGGAACAAATCCTAGCAGCTGCCCTTTTTTGGTATGCCTACTACATTTTCCATCTGTGGAAGGATACAAAAAACTGGAGATGATTCTTTGAAGTATCCTATTCAGGTTAAAGCAGGGTAGGAGATGGCTTTCCTTTTGTGGATTGCTAAGTATGTACTTTCAAAAGAAAGTAAAGGGACCTTGGTTTAATAGGAATTCGGTTATGGGGAGAAAAATGGTGTAATATGGCTAATAGTGGAGATCAAATGACACATCAAAATCAAAGAGTACATCAGTTTTACAACCACTGGGATATATTTAATATGTTGGAAAGTATTATTCTTTGCCAGCTTTGGGATACACGTCCCTTTGTGGGGCCCATTTTGACCAAAGATAGATATTTGGAGACTTGTGAGTAGTGTGGCAGAGGTGTGGAATACTATCTGGTTAGAGCGGATCGAACTCCTTTGGGAGCATTCAACTAAGGTTGTAAGACAGCTTTTCTTTGGTGACGCTTCCAACTTTCACGAGAGAGATTTGATGGATTTTAAAGTTGATAGTGCTCAAAACTTAGCTAGAATGGAGCTAAGAAGAAGTGGTGTAAACTCAAGTGGGTAGGTGACAGAGACTAGTTGACCCCATCATCATCAAGAAAGGAAACCTATGTGATTGCTGCCTGGCAAAATTGATGTATATTTTCCCTCCAGCAGAGACTGATGTCACTGAAGTCTCCCTTGTCTTACCATAGTTCTTAAACAGTTGGTCTGCTTTTATCATTCCCAACCTCAAAATCTTCAACAAAGCCTTGAGATCAACAACTTTCCAGTGAACCCCAATCTTTGCTGCTGTCCACCAGCACTGATCTGATCTGTTGATTCATACTATTGTAAAGTTTCTGCGAATTCTGAACTTCCAATACTGATATAGTGCCTTTAGACTTGCTGAAGATGGTCTTTAAATATACCAGATCTTATATTAAGTGTTCTGGTTATGATGTATAATTCTGATGAATATTTATTTCTGCTATGAATCATAGGAGGCAGTAAATGTTAAAGGAGCAGACTTGTTGTCATTCATGTGTCCTTTATCCACATTCTTACCCCTTACTTATATGGCACCCAAGAGGCATGTCCTTTCTAAGGACATAACTGTTTCCAGGTCGGCCCTCTATATAAATTACTAAATATATTGCCAAGATCGGTGTCTCTCAGTATTACAATTAGTTAGCAAGTAAACTAACTATAACTTATGCAATTAGAAAATTTTAAATGCTACCAAGGAAGGTGCCGATTTGGTTAAACATATAAGGTTATTTAAGAGCTCAATCATTTCTAAGGATATTCATGCTTTACTAGATCTGTATGATCTGTAGTTCAGAACAATATGATATCAGAGTTGTATAGAATTAACACTCCCTCTTAACTTGATAATCATATTGAGAGAGAACATATCTAGCACCATCAATTAAGATGAATAAGCATAGATTGGTACTCTAAATCTATCTGAATCTTCTAAGCATGTGGTATCATTGAACACATGATACTATGTCATATTACTATACCTGTGATATGACTTATCACTTGTGATAACAGTGTTGCATGGAATGCAATATATAGGATAAATCCAAAGAGTGATTAAATTCTTCCTTTATCCAAGTTGTGACTCATAGGTACTGGCAGGCCTATATCAGTATCTGATCCTGAGTTAAGATCTACCGGTATATAGGATAAAATCCGGAGAATGATTAAATTCTTTTTTTATCCAAGTTGTGACTCATAGGCATAGAAATGTCTACATCACAATGTGATCTTGAAGTTCTTTATTGTTCATTACATTATCTTAGAGATCATCATCTCTCATAATGTCTTTTATACAAGTGTTCATTATCTCAGAGATTGTCACCTCTTAGATAATGAATACAAATGGTGAAGCCCATAACAATCAATAGCTTGACAATAATAACTTTAACAGAAAATTATTTTATTAATAATTAAAGAATACAAATGTATGATAATTCAACCATACCAAATCTTTTTCTGAAGTGATCTATCTTCACTCAAGAGAGAGGTTTGGTAAGAATATCTAATGTCTGATCTGTAGCGCAAATGTATTCTAATTTGACAATTTCCCTGTCTACCATATCTCTTACATAATGGTAAGGAATTTCAATATGCTTGAACCTGTCATGAAAAAATGGATTCGTAGAAAGCTTGATGGAACTCTGATAATTATAGTGAATAATATTGGGATTCATGGGTTGACCAAATAATCCCACAAGTAACTTTCTAAGCCAAATTGCTTCCTGAGATGCCAGTGCTACTGCAATGTTGAAAGATCCCTGATGGATCTCTTCCGTTGATCTGCTGTAATTTTATATTTTTAAATTTGTTTTCCTTGTTTTTTAAAATTTTCTTGCAGAGCTAGCCAGAAGTTGCAGAAGGGTTTGATTGTTTTATATTTTTGATGATTTTTCAATAAGTAATAACATAAGTACAATAACATGAACCAGCTCTGAGAATGTATTCCAAATACATTTAAAGAAAAGTCGCTTCAAGCAGATTTTGTTGAATATACGCCTAATATGTAACCAGCTGAATATTTACAATAATATCCAGATGATTACAACCAAGAATAAAGCCAACCTGAAGGCCTGAAGGTGAAATATGAGCCCAGAAGGAAGCTACCGCCATAATCCAACTCTCAAATGCTGTACGTGGAAAAGTAGATGGCTACCAAGCACGATCGTACAATTGCAAAGTGCCACACGTGGGTAAAATACCCAAACCCTAGCTAAAACTCTGACTTAGTACTGCGTTCCCTAGAAGAAACAATGCACAATCTCCAAGATGCTTCTAATTGCAAGAATCCAGAGCACTGTTTTGGGGGCTACGTCCCAAACAGGCAAAGGAAGTGGGTTTGGCGTCCCAAATGCTGAAAGCTCAATCAGAGCCCAAAACACAAATCCAAGATGTAATATGTCAATAATGCCTTCGAACTTTGTCTTTACCTCCTTCTAACCCACCAAACTTAGCTCAAACTCTAAAAGTGTCTCCATATGGCGTTGGGTTATAAAATAATATATTTCTCATTTTTAAAGTGGTCAAGTATCCAAAAAATGACCTTTTTCCCAATAGAAAGAAATTCGTTCACTGAATTACTCTGAGTCAAAAGAGAAATATTTAGAAAAGTTCAAAACCTTTCCAACGAGCTATTACACCAAGGGATATTCACCCAGATGAGGCCAAAAAACCCCTTATTACTCCAAAATGGCTATAACTTAGCCCTATTTAAATTATTAAAATGCTAACTTAGGGAATATTTAAATATATTAAAGTATTTCCCAAATAGCGAACTGATAGCCAAAACACCTCTATAAGGTGAAACTGAACTCCTCACCTCCTGTGACTGATGCCGGATAATTTGAAATAACTGATAGTCTCATTCCTCAAAATTAGGGATACTCCTAAAAAATAGGAACGTCTTCGAATCTCTCAAAATTGAAACCATAGAATGATCTTGTAGAGACTCAAGAATGTAACCCATCTCCACCTCCTAAAATGTAGGAAACTCCTACAATTAAGGAACTGCTCTCAACTACTCTCCTATTGTCTGAAACTCCAGATCCGAACACTGTGTACCCTGACTAAGTCCCTAAACACCACTGCCAGCCTATGAGACTCTAATGATAGGCCAACTCTATCGTCTCTGATGTCCACTTTATAAAGAGGACATGACAAATGGATTCAACTTTTGTGGAACTCTTTGCTACTGATGCCTGCTATCTGCATGTCCTTGATATCATCGCTGAGCCTAAACTGAAACAATATCCAGAAGTGCTTTTCCTATTAGTAACACTTCCAGCCCAATTTGAGTCTGTAAACCCAAGGTTAAGAGTGCTTGTAAGTATCTCATAATGTGTTTGATTGCAACTAGGTGAATCTTCTTTGGCTCACACATAAACTGACTTAAGGCATTAACAACATAGCAAATATTAGATCTTGTATTTACCAAGTACA
The DNA here is from genome assembly GCA_028749045.1 of Cupressus sempervirens. Taxonomy (NCBI): domain Eukaryota; kingdom Viridiplantae; phylum Streptophyta; class Pinopsida; order Cupressales; family Cupressaceae; genus Cupressus; species Cupressus sempervirens. The sequence goes on along the minus strand of CM053784.1, from coordinate 772,133,922 downwards.
TCAGGGACCCAATCATCTATCTATAGAGAGTAGATTCTATGGAAGGTGATTCTGCTGCTGCTTCCTTAAGTTTGTGTAGATTAGTCTCCATTGGAGAAGACATAGGTCTGCAGTTCCACATTCCAAATCTCTTCAAGATGTCTAAAGTATACTTTCCTTGATTAAGTATGATGTTGTCAGAGTTCTGCAACACCTCCAGTCCTAAGAAGTAATAAAGGAGTCCTAAATCTTTCATATCAAATTCTTTGATTAGATCTTTCGTGCATTGATCTATAAGATGATCATCACATGTTATTAGTAAATCATCAACATATAGTATCAAAATTATCATATCATCTTTATTCCTTTTATAATAGAGATTTGGATCAACTTCATTCTTAGAGAATGCTAAACTGGTGAGATATGTATCAATTCTTTCACACCAAGCCCTGGGAGCCTGTTTAAGCCCATAGAGAGCTTTCTTGAGTCTGCAAACAAAGATTTTAGGATTATGAGTTTCAAATCCTTCAAGTTGTTCCAAATATACCCCTTTTCTAATCTTTCCATTCAGAAATGTTGTTTTCACATCCATTTGATGTGCTTTCCATACCTTCAATGCTGTAATAGCTAGGATTGCTCTTACAGAGGTGTATCTGGCAACTGGAGCAAAGGTTTCTTCATAATCAATTCCCTCAATCCTCTGGCTACGAATTTGGCTTTATATTTTTCAATGCTATTGTCAGCAACATGCTTGATTTTAAATATCTACTTAGAAGAAACAACAGATTTCCCTTCAGGCCTTGGAACAATTTCCCAAACATTATTCTTAATAATGGATTGGTATTCTTCTGTCATGGCATCCTTCCAAGCTGTATGTTTAATAGCATCTGAAACATTGGTTGGTTCTGATTTAGATAAATCACTCATGTTTGCTGCATAACTAGAAAATCTTTTGGGTCTTTTTCTTTCTCTGAAGGTTTCGGATGGTGTAGCGAAGTCTTGTGCTTCCTCTACAGTTGTAATAGCCCAAAGTGTGTCTTTTCTTAGGATTTTGAGTTTCCTCAAGATTAGGATTTTGAATTTCACCTTCAATTTCTTCAATGTTCTTCCTTTGAAACTCAGATTCGTGACTTTCTTCAAAACTAGGTATATGTGTAGGATCTTCAGAACTTAGGGCTCTTTCGAATGCTAAATCTTCTTCAAATATTACATCCCTACTAAGTTCATTGTTTTTTTGACCAAGTATGAAAACTCTATATGCTTTGGATGTTTCACTATACCCGACAAAAATACCTTTTCCCTAAGGGTTCTAACTTAGTTCTCTTTTCCTTTAGAACATGTATGTATACTGGGCACCCAAATATCCTAAGATGACTTATATTTAGTTTAACCTTAGAAAAGACTTCTTCAGGAGTTTTATCTCTAAGATGGAAGTGAGGACTTATGTTTTGAATATAGACAACAGTAAATGAGGCTTCTACCCAAAGATAATATTCTAAATTTTGATGAAATATCATAGCTTTTGCTGCTTCTATAATTGTTCTATTCTTCCTTTCTGCGACCCCATTTTGTTGTGGGTTATAAGGAACAATATACTCCCTCTTAATTCTTGCTTCTTTACAAAAAAACATTAAACAAATCTGAAGTACATTCCCTTCCATTATTAGTCCTAAGAGTTTTAATTTTGTGTCCTAATAGATTTTCAGTTAGGGATTTGAATTCTTTAATCTCTTAAGGATTTCTTTTGTTTCTTTACATTTTAAGAAGTGAATCCATGTTTTCCTAGAGAAATCATCTATAAAAAGTATATAGTACCAGAATCCTCCAAGAGAAGGAACAGACATAGGTCAGAATAAATTTGAGTGGACTAATTCTAAAACATTGTTAGTTTTCTAGTGCTATCTTGAAATGGACTTTTGAGGTTCTTACCTAAAGCGCATCCTTTGCATATGCTTGAATGATCTTTATTCAACTTAGGGAAACCAGTAACAATCTTCTCCATAGTCGATAAGGATTTAAAGTTTAGATGTCCTAACCTTCTATGCCACATTTCATTTATATCAGCAGCTTCATGAATTAAGGCTTGAATAGGTTCTACATTTAATTCATACAAGTATCCCTTTCTTTGACCAATCAACTTTGATTTCTTAAATGAAGAGTTCTTAGACCAAGTTATTACTTTACGGTCCATGAATGCAACATTATGTCCATCATCTTCAACTGCTGGTTATGACGTATAGTTCTGATGAATATTTTTTTTGCTATGAATTGTAGGAGGTAGTAAATGCTAAAGGAGCAGACTTGTTGTAATTTGTGTGTCCTTTATCCACATTCTTTCCCCTTACTTATATGGCACCCAAGAGGCATGTCCTTAGAAAGGACATGACTCTTTCCAGGTCGACCCTCTATATAAATTACTAAATATATTGCCAAGATCGGCGTCTCCCAGGATTACAATTAGTTATCAAGTAAACTAACTATAACTTATGCAATTAGAACATTTTAAATGCTCCCAAGCAAGGCACGGATTTGGTTAAACATATAAGGTTATTTAAGAGGTCAATCCTTTCTAAGGATATTCATGCTTTACTAGATCTGTATGATCTGTAGTTCAGAACAATATGATATCAGAGTTATATAGGATTAACAACTATGATTATGCCTTAGAACTAAAAGGACTTTGTGATAAACTAGATAGGCAGGTCAATGATTAAATAGTTTAAGAATGTATTTTATAGAATAGACTGGTTCTTATGAGTCATCTTTGAAAGCTGGTACTACTGAATAAATACATGGATTGGCCAAGGAGAATCTCTGAAGTTTCTGTATCCAGAATGCCTAGGGGACAATAGTTGAACCCACTTTTCCAACCGTAAAAGATAATGCTTGAAATATGAAAATGGATGTAATGACCCGTACCTACAACTCCCCTAAAAATCAATATATTGCCACTGGAATGCTTGTACAGATGTCAAATGGAGTGTACGAACAAGGTTGAAGGTCATACGGTATCTTATGGGACACCAAAAGTGTCGTACGGTGGGAGAGAGATGATGTATGACTAGTAGTCTAGCCGTATGGAGGCATATGAGGGCCGTATGGTGAAGTGAGAATGGTTACTAGAGTTGCCATACGGTAGGGACTATGGGGTCCGTACGGTGAGCATATGGGGGCTATACTAGTTGTATGGTAGGGACTATGGGGGCCGTACGGTGAGTAATGGTAGTTGCGCAGAGTGTTGTGAGAAACGGAGGAGGTACGGAAAAGAATGATTTCAGATCTGCACTTTAAACTATTAATTCCAAATTCATGAAACAATACCAAACAAGAATAGAGATTCAAACACAAACAACCTCCAATTAATAATTGCCAAAAGATGGTGCTCTGACTTGCCAGATCCAAGTGAAGTGTTACATGCGACAGAGTAGGGTGAGGGTTGAATCCCACTGAAACCGGAAAAACCAAATAGGGAAGGTCTTTCACTTCCGAAATAGCGAACAACAGAGAACTCCAAGAGGAATTCACAATACAAAGAAATAATCCAAATTGCATACCTAATGACTACCTACAAGCCGTGCTTAAATACCCATCGCGAAAAACTTTCCGAGGGTGTACAAAGATAGCCAACGACGACACAAACTACGGAAACAAAACAAAAATGGGTTCGAGATATATTAAATCAATTGGCCCAATAACAATAGTTTGATTAATAATCTATTTTATGACGGGAATATTACAATGGACGGCTCTCTTATGGTGTATTTTTTGTTGGAATTAGAGAATTGATTGTAGTTTTAAAATGAGAATCCATTAATCTGTAGGTCCATGAAAACCCACCCATGTATAAAAACATTGAAAGAATGGGACAATTGACGTGCTCATGATGCCTAAAGATTACTTCATATTTTTTTGCTAATGGTATTACAAATGGGGCTATCATCTGAGGGGCCCCATATGGTTTCTAAACAAAGTAAACTACACCCGGGATGCATTAATTTGACAATTACCTCTAAGGAGGGCCATGGTTTATGAATAAAACATTCATAACCCGAGTCATCTAGATTTCATTGCAATGGATGGGTTTTGAAGAACATTCCTAGTAAGGGTTTCTCTCCAATAACTTAAAAGTTTCAACAGAAGTTTAGGATGAAGCATTTTGCAATATAGTGTATGATTTTTGAATAGCATTCCTAGTCTGGGTTTCTCTCCAATAACTTCCAAAGTTTCAACAAAAGTCTAGGGTGAAGCATTTTGCAAGATGGTGTATTTGGGAGACTCAGGTCCTTCCCTTTGTGAGGCATATCTAGTACATGAAATAGGTGCAGAAAAAGAAAAGAAAGAAATTGTGTTAATGCCCACAGATGACCAAAAGTAGGTCAATTGGACTCCACAAATATGTTTATGATAGAAAGTTCTAAGAAGAGAAATCGAAAAAGGCTCCAGAAAGGGAAAGAATAAAAGCAAAAAAAAAAAAAAACAACATGGAACCACCCGTAAAAGTGATTAAGAAACTAGGTACTTATAGCCAAAAGGAGAACAAGAGCTCGAAAGAGAAAATACTGAAAACACTCAGAGATCATCAAGTCAAATTGTCTAGACTAGAAATGGTGAAGCACTGATGCCATCATCAATCATTGTCAAGGAAACAGAAGGTTTCGGTGGCTATCAGCTAGGTGGATTTTTAAAAGCTATTTTGTAATTTGTAAACATGATGATCCTTGAGAATTTGATAGTAATTGGAAGTGTTATAAAACTTTTTTTATTGTTTGGCATTCAATCCAGTATCTATGATTTTGTGACACTAATTTCATTCATTCTTTTATTTCCAGATTGTGGATGTATTTTTAAAATTATAAACCATGAAAACTCAAAATTATGGATTTTCTAGTCACACTCATAGTCAAGGGCCAAGCAGAGAAAAGGCAAAAAAAACCTCTGTATTTGTATGCTCTAAGTCACTTTTAGTTACATGTTCTAATTTGCCATACTCGTCCCCAATTGCATCTCAAAAATGCAAAAATCGCAATAATATTAACCCTGGGTGTAAAAATGTCTTTGTATCAACTAGGTGAGTCAATTTAAAAAAAATCAAAGCTATAACGAGCTTTTGATGAGTTTGTAGTTTGCATAGAATGCATCATGTTTTATTAATAAGTTTATATCCAACTATATATGTTTACTGCTATGCCTAGTAATTAAAATACATGAAATTGAAAGAATAATATGGATGGCAATGTGTACCAGGTATAGAAGTAAAATATATCTTTATTTGCTCATGAATTCATTAGAGAGAAGAAACAAAAGATGGTCGGCCAATGATTACAACTTACCCGAGTATACACTACTATCTTCTTTGGCGGTACAGAGCATATTTAAAGGACTCAATGGTTACCAAGAGGAACACAACCGTCAACCAACTGACACTTACAACCACCCGAGAGTAATAAACAACAGAAAATTAATAAATTGACAGATAACCAAATATTATGAAATATACTAACTACAACAATCTTGACACACTTGTTAGATAATTGCAACCCTTTTGTTTTTTGATCATAACCATAAAGAAAAACAATAAGTCTAAGTACTGATTTCACAATGAAAATACCAAAGACGCAGAGAGGAGTCTGACTTTAATGGAAAATCTGACCTTTATTTGGGTTCATATTATGTGGAGGAGTTTACCAGTCACAGCTGTAGCTTTACAATTTTCAGAAATAAATTTACTAGTAACTTTTTGATGTGCTGCCTCCTAGCATAAAGCTGGATAGTGAATAACCCTGCAATTCCTGGATAGTGAATAACCCTGCGATTCCTATCTTTAGGGAAGAGCTGTGATTTTTGGAATGAAGATGTGCGCCTGGAAGCACAGCATCAACCATTCTTATCCATGGTGAATCCTACAGAGCTTTCAGCTGCTGGTATTCTTGGAGACATTGTAAAGTTTCTGAACTGCAATGGGTATTACCATAAGTGAACAGTTATTATACTGGCTGGCCAAGAGAGCTTGGATTTGTGTCCAAGTCCCAGCTTCTCAAGGTTTCTGTCTGTCAAGCAGAGTCAATTTCCTCAATGATAGAATGGAAGTTTGATAGCTGTATTAAGGCAGTCTAATTCCCATTTGCCCATTTATAACGACACTCCATCAAAAAGCTGCGAAAACCTCCAAAATCCCAGATTTTAAGCATCTTGCCTTGAGCATTAAGTTTACAATTAATTATTAAAATCTCCTTCATAAGTAATTATCAAGAAATAATCTCTTGCAACTCAAGGCGCTCCCCCTCAATGAATGAAAAATAGGAACGTAAAACAATTTGTCCCCCCTTTTAAATTTTTTTGCCTAAGCCTTTGGGGAATTATTATTAAATAAAGACTTAGCAATTTATTTATTTAGCAATAAAGATACTTAGAAAATAGGAAACAAATCGTGAACCCTTGGGAGAAAAATAATTACTTTCAAACCTTCTAAACACGGACAAACTGCAAAGAGTAGATAGACGACTTTGTGGCCATCTAGAGGGCCTTGATATCAGTGCAACAAGCAACATGTAGACAAAGGCTAAGAAGACTTGCCAAGGGACAACTGAAAGAAGGGTTGCTTGAGGGGAACTAGGGGTGCCGCGATAAGTGAACTAGTTGAAGGTGAAAGGTATGTGCACAGTACGGAAGAAGGTTACTCACACGAAAGTAAATGATGACGAACTAATCGAAGAAACCAGAAACGCTTAAGAAACCTAGTCCTTACACTGCGTATAGAGACAAGAGAAACCCAAAGGGAAGCAACGAAGACTAGGACAAGGATTTAGAGGATAACGGTGCAGCCAAGAGTGTCGGAGGGACACAGGGATACTATAGTCTAGACAACTTGTCTGGTTCTAATACATCCTGTTTGGGAACTTGAACAACACCGGCAAAAAACAAAACTGTAGTAATGTTGATAAAAATAAGTTTCCTAAATTCGCAAGGGATGGGAAGGAAGATCTCGTATGACACTACTGTAAGTGTGAAACAATTTGGTCAACCAACAGGGTGACCAACCATGATGAATGGGCTTGATAGTTTCCAACAACTTTGCGTGAAGTAGCCATAGATTGGTACTGAATGGGCTTGATAGTTTCCAACAACTTTGCGTGAAGTAGCCATAGATTGGTACTCCAACATTGATAAATTAAAAGTAAGTACATGGGATGACTTGAAAAGATAATTTTAGGGGGAACTCCGACTATTTCAGGCGACAATGAATTGAGGCAAAGACCTATAGTCCAAAGCAAGGAAAGAATGAGATCGTTAGAGCATATAGTCAACGACTAAAAGAATTGCTAGGGAAAATGGACAACCACCTAGTAGATGACTTGAAGAAAAGGTGGTTTGTAGAAGGATTGAAGTTCTCCTTAAGGAAGAAGATGAAAATTGTTCCTTCAATATCATACATAGATGCGTACAATTGATTCATGGACTTGGAAAGTAAAAAAAAATCGAATGAAAAGAAGAATAGGTCATCAGATGATGACAACTCGTCAGACAAAGCAACAATGACGAGGAGTCCAACTGGAATGTATAAGACCTTCAGAATGTAATGCATAAAATGATGGAGTTCAAGACAATGAAGGGGAGCACCAATAAGAATAATGAGGGGGAGTTACGGTGCATGGATTGCAGGGAGGGTCATGCAAAGGGCACATGTTTGAAGAAAGCATTAGATGACATTTGCGAAGTTGTAGGACATTCCACCAAAGAATCCCCAAATAATATGAAAACAAGGAGTCAACAAGTGCTTTTTATGAAGGAGCAATTGTCAACATTCGCAACAATGGGCACCTTTAAACAAACAAACACGAATGCATCATCTAGCGGCTATCAGAACAACTGACGAGGGAGGCAGAAGTAACAACAACAATAATTGAAATCAAATCCAATATGATGCAAAGGGTTAGCCGATAACTCAGTGTCACGCTTGTAACCAATGGGGGTACTTTGCTCGCGATTTCTCGAAGGTGGAAAGCCCACAACATTTTTTGTAGATGGTATGGTTGATGTAGGAGCATCCTAAGGTAGTTAGCGATCCTCCATGTTCGAGGGATTTTGACTTTGGAGTTGTGGGCTTGGTCATCAAAGGAGTGGTGCTCAGTCTTACTAGGTGTAGTGTTGGCCGAGAAGCTCGATCACTGAAGTAGCTTGGCATATATTGTTGCTTGGCATGTGAGGAACTCGACAATGCTTGTGGCGGCTTGGTCATGCTTGGCTAGTGGTTGCTGGCGCTCGATAGTTTGGGCTTGCTGAATGGAGTTGTTACGTATTTTATCAATTGACTTGGTGCATTTAATGCGTGAGGAATGAGATCGTGACATGGAGCGATCGTGGGAGTTTGTGTGGACCTATTTGGGTCTTGGTTATTTGTCTTGGGTGTATTTAATGGGTGTTGTAAGCCTTCTAAAGCATTTGGTATTTAATATCTGTTGTAGGCCGACTTGTGGCTTAAATATGTATTTAATATAATGGTTTATTTAATTTGTAACTTGCTAGGCCGACTTGTGGCTTAGTTGGGTATAAGTAGAGGTCTCGTGGAATTATTCAGTTCAACATGGAGTAACTGAGAGGAGCGAAGTTGAGTAGAGCTAGTAGCCGCGGCTTGGGAAACAAAGAGATTGTTTGGTGGCTTGCGAGCACAAGTTCAGATCTCACTGAAGATATCTACTAGAGTGCTATTGTGTTACGGATCTGGTTAGCTAGGGCTTGGGATTGGATCTTAAGGGATTTTGTAGAACTATTACTTGCTTTCTATTTAGCCGTAACCAGGAAGGCCTTATAGCTCGACACATTGCATGTATTTAGTTATTGAGTTTGGTATCAAATCTTCTATCTTGTGTTGTGTTTGTTGTATGGTTATTTGCTTGGGGCTAGGACATCTCTCTTAGTTTATAAGATCTTTGATAGAAAGAATATCAAATTATATCAGACTTTACTTACTTCTTATTGTTTGTGTGCAACAAGTGTGTACCTTCAGAATGCTTCAATGTGCTTTGTCTGGAATGCTGAATGCTGACAAGAATGTATTTAATAATCTGCAATATTACTCTGCCGATACTAGGACTGCAAGTATGTTATGTATTGATATTGCCTTGTCCATCGATGAGAGTTAATACTTATACAAAGTGAAGGGTCATGTCCCCGTAGGGGCATGACTCTACATGGCCAAAGGCCACACAGGGTCATGAACCTACGTGGTCATACCTGTTAGTAATTATAATTAACCGACGATCAAACTAATCATGCCCGATAAGACATGTTCGATATTACCTTGAACATCACTTAATACATATCGATGACAATGTAGTTTGGAGCCTGATCACTGATCGAAGATAACCACTGTTATAATATCAATATGGAAGTAACTCGATATGAATCGGCAACATCAGAAAGAGAAGACCGATCTGAATCATGATTAACTTGTATACATACATATCTGTACATATATACGTATGCATATAATCATGTGTGTATATATACACCAAAGCATAATAGATTCAGATACTCAGTATTGCTTTGACTGATGCTAAACTTCAACACTCCCTCTTTAGCAAGGGAGAAGTAATAAAGAATCCAGATATTAGTATATCTACACATAATACATTATTTGACACTACCACTCTAAGAAATAGAGACTCGCCAAATAACATAAATCACCATGCTATGAACACTATCATAACATAAATTATGATCTCTAATTGTCTGAAACAATATCTAGAGTAATCATAATGCATTTGTTATTCATGACTTCTGGAATGTTCGGACCAACGGTCATAATAACAGGCCTATCATTTGTAAGATCGTCACCTTACAAAGATTACCTTTTGAATATATATGTCCATGAAAGATCGTCACCTTTCATTACATATCTGAAGCAACAATCATAGAAGCATCAACACATATGAATTGAAATTAAATTCAATACTCAAAATTACAATTTAATCATACCAAGTTTTTCTCTGAAGTATACCAACTTCACTTTAGCAAGAGGCTTGGTAAAAATATCAGCTGTCTATTCATTAGTACTGATGTACTCTAGTTTGATGATATCTCGATCTACCATATCTCTGATGTAGTGATAGGGAATTTCAATATGCTTGGACCGATTGTGAAAAATTGGATTAGCTGAAAGTTTGATACAACTTTGGTTATCACAATGAATGATAATAGACTTCAAAGGTTTCTTGAACGGATCAAATAAAAGCTTTCGTAACTACACAATTTCTCTGGCTCCTAAGGAAGAGGCTATGTATTCGGCTTCAGTAGAGCTCAATGCAATTGATGACCGTTTCTTGCTGAACTAGGAAATCATCCTAGATCCAAGACTGAAGCAACATCCTAGAGTACTCTTATGCTTAGTAGAACTGCCTACCCAATTTGAATTTGAAAAACGATGAAGATTGATGTCAACTTGATCATATTTGATTCCCATGCCAATAGTTCCTCTTAGATATCTTAGGATATGTTTAGCTGCTATAAGGTGAATCTTCTTTGGAGTAACCATCAACTGACTCAAGGTATTAGTAGCATAACATATGTCAGGATGAGTATTCGCTAAATACATCAACCAATGATCTGTCTGTATAGAGTAGGATCAGCAGATTCTGATTTATCCACGTCATCCTTTAGTTTATGTAGATTAAGTTCCATAAGAGTAGAAGCTAGTCTGCAGTCCATCATTCCAAATTTTGTTAGAATATCAATAGTATATTTTCCTTGATTTAGAAAGATGTAGTTTCCCTTTTGCCAAACTTCCAGTCTTAGAAAGTAATGAAGAAGACCTAAGTCTTTCATGTCAAATTCAGTTGTCAATTCTGGTTTGCATTTGCTTATCAGATTTTCTTCACCTGCAATTAATAAGTCATCAACATATAACACAATAATAATGTCATTTCCATCTATTTTGAAATATAGGTTGGGATTAGCTTCATACTTATAATACCCTAGCTTTGTAAGATAACTGTCTATTCTTTCGTACTACGCTCTGGGAGCTTGTTTGAGCCCATATAGTGCTTTCTTCAATTTACATACATGAGTATTCTTATTGTGAGTAACAAATCCTTCTGGTTTCTCAATATACACTTCTTCAATTTCACCATTTAGAAAAGCTGTCTTAACATCCATTTGATGGAATTTCCATCCTTTAGATGGTACAATGGCCAAGATGGTTTCGACTGATGTATATATTGCAACCGGAGAAAAAGTTTGCTCATAATCGATACCTTCCTTCTGTGAAAACCTCGTGCTATGAATCTTACCTTGTATTTCTCAATTTTTCCGTCAAGTGCATGCTTTGATTTTGTACAGCCATTTGGAAGAAACTATTGGTTTGTTTTTAGGTCTGGGTACAACATCCCATACATCATTTTTTAATATTGAATTGTATTCTTCAATCATAGCTTCTTTCCAAGGCTGACTTGATAAGGCTTCTTTAGTGCTAGTAGGTTTTGATTTGATAAGTTGTGTTACTAATGCAATGTAACAAGACCGAGTTCTTGTTTTCTTGCTTTCATTTAATACTTCATCATGATTTTCTTCTATGAATTTTTTGGTCCAAAGTTGTCTCTTTTTATTATTGTTATTTTCAACATCTTCATAAGTAGTTACAGGAGATTCAATATCATTCTCCCTCTCATTCTCTACTGGGTGATCTTCACTTGTTTCGGTGGTATGTTCTGTGAATAGCTCATTATTATTTTTAGAAAGATTGAAGGCAATGTCTTCTTCAAATTTAACATCCCTTTTGATTTCAATTGTTCTCTGTCCTGGAATATAGACCTTGTAACCTTTGGAATTTTCATTATACCCAATGATAATTCCTTTCTTCCCAGATGGTTCTAGCTTTGTTCTCTTCTCTTTAGGAATGTGAACATAGACTGGACACCCAAATATCCTTACGTGACTTAGATCTGGTTTGATGCTTGTAAATACTTCTTCTGGAGTGGTATTTTCTAAAACTAAGTGCGGGCATCGATTTTGAATGTAAACTGTAGTGTTAGATGCTTCAACCCAGAATGAAGTATGAAGGTTTTGATCATGCATCATAGATTTGGCTGATTCGATAATTGATCTATTCTTACATTCTGCAACTCCATTCTGTTGAGGATTATAAGGTACAAAAAACTCCCTCTTAATCCCAACAATAATGCAAAACTCTTTAAAAATTTCAAATATGTACTCACCTCCATTATTTGATCTTAAAATTTTAATTTTCTTTCCTGACTGATTTTCTACTAGGGCTTTGAATTCTTTGAATTTTGAGAGTACTTCACTAGATTCCTTTTGTTTCAGGAAATAGATCCAAGTTCTCCTAGAATAATCATCAATAAAGATTACACAATAGAGACACCCATTTAGAGAGGGCCACATAGGTCAGTATGAATGAGTTCAAGTATTGCTTTTGATTTATGGACACTCTTGGGGAAGGATTGCTTGATATTTTTGCCTAGGGCACATCCTTTGCAAACACCTAAGTGATCTGATTTTAGATTAGGTAATCCTTTGACAATTTTTCCTATAGATGACAATGCTTGGAAATGTAGGTGACCTAATCTCCTATGCCATATTTCTATAGACTTTGAAATTTCATGACTTATGCAAAATTTTGTCGATTACAAAGTCTATATAAACTCCCATCTCTAACTCCAATAGAGATAGCTTTCTTGATGTTAGAATTTTTAGGCCAAGACAAAACTTTGTCTTCTTGAAAGGCGATTCTGTATCTTTGATCAAAAAGGCTAGATATAAAGACTGGATTTCTTTTAATTCCAGGTACATAGAACATTATTAAGTTGAAGAGTAATACCTGAATTTAGATAAATGGAGAAAGATCCAAAATCTTTAATTGGATGAGTGGAGTTATCCCCGATGGTTACCTCTTCTGAATTGTATTCTGAGAAGCTTTCGAATTTGTCTCTAAAACCTGTTATATGTCGAGATGCTCCACTGTCTATGATCCAAGTGTTTTTGTTTGAGTTTAACTCACTAAAGAGTGCTAGATAAATTGCATGATTTTCTTCTACTTCCTCTTTTTCTTCTTTGATTTCTACTAGTGCAACTTGAATTCTTTTCCGTTCAGGACAAACATTATGAGAGTGACCAATTTTGTCACATCTAAAACATCTCACTTTTGATCAATCTCTTTTCTTATATGGTTTGTTGGATTCTCTCTTATTTTGATTGAATTTTCCTTTCCTGTTGGAGCTTACTTGAAGTGCATGAATGTCTCCCTCTTGATTTAAGCTTATCCCCCTTGAGACTAATCTTGATTCCTCTTGAGTGCATTCATTCTTGAGTGATTCAAATTTAGGGAGCTCAGGTCGAGAGCTTAGTCCTCGAATAAAAGTTTCATAAGATAGAGGGAGACCCCTTAGGGCAATCATGGTAAGTTCTTTTTCATCAACTTGACTTCCAATTGTAACAAGTTGATCATTTAGTTCAGAGATTCTTAGAAAATAGGAAGTGATAGTTTCCCCATTGTTCATTTTTATGTATAATGAATCTTGCTTTAAGGTCAACAACCTACTAGTATTATTAATTTCAAAGAGGTTCTTGATAGTGGACAACATTTCAAATGCTGTAGAAAGGCTGCAAACAGACGCGAGAACATGATCCTTAACGAAGTCTATAAATATTTTCATGGCTTTATTGTTATGCCTTTTCCACGTTGTTTTGTTTGGATCATTTTCTGGAATAGTTTTATTTGATTCTACATACTCTTCTAATTCCATTTCTCTTAGAAAAATCATGACACATATATTCTATGAAGAAAAGTTTGATGCCCCCTCCAATCTATCCTATAACATTACATGGTTGACCATTTTGATTTTGAAAGAAAATGAAATTCAAAAAATGGTAAAGTCCGAAATTTTATATATACGAGTTCTGAATAAAATTTCTTATCAGAATGACTCTGATACCATGATAGTTTATAGGATATTTGATAGAAAGAATATCAGATTATATCAGACTTTACTTACTTCTTATTGTTTGTGTGCAATAGGTGTGTACCTTCAAAATGCTTCAATGTGCTTTGTCTGGAATGCTGAATGTTGACAAGAATGTATTTAATAATCTGCAATATTACTTTGCTGATACTGGGACTGCAAGTATGTTATGTATTGATATTGCCTTGTCCATCGATGAGAGTTAATACTTATACAAAGTGAAGGATCATGACCCCATAGGGGCATGACTCTACATGGCCAAAGGCCACGTAGGGTCATGACCCTACGTGGTCATACCCGTTAGTAATTATAATTAACCGGCGATCAAACTAATCATGCCCGATAAGACATGTTTGATATTACCTTGAACATCACTTAATAAATATCGATGGCAATGTAGTTTGGAGCCCGATCACTGGTCAAAGATAACCAATGTTATAATATCGATATGGAAGTAACCCGATATGAATCAGCAACAACAGTAAGAGAAGCCCTATTTGAATCATGACTGTGTAACTTGTATACATACATATCTGTACATATATACGTATGCATATAATCATATGTGTACGTATATATATGTATATATGTGTGTATATATATATACGTACCAAAGCATAATAGATTCAGATACTCAGTATTACTTTGACTGATGCTAAACTTCAACAATCTCCTCCGGGGATTCTCCTATCTTGCACTACACCAGTGGTCCACGTAACTACAAGGATGCCTATTGTATGAAGTCTTGAGTTAATTTACTAGAGATTGAGAAGATGAGTGCAGACGAAGGAGTGTTGGTAATCACTTGGGCATAGGCCAAGAAGGAAATGTACGCTGACCCTCATATGTAGAAGCAGAGAGTACGAGAATCTAAGGCAGATATTGAAAGAGAAATGATGCCTAATAGAAGGAAGGTGTAGGAGACCAAAAATACTTCATCTCAGACAAAAGCATAATAGAACATTTTAAGATAAATGTTGCAAATGGAGGTACTGGTGAAGATCAAAGACCTCCTTGAGACTATGCCACAGATAAGAACGACCTTGTTAAGCATCGTTCTCATCGGCCCTTTGGCGGATCCAGTGTTACAATAAATAGTGGTTGACACTTGCGGTAGTGGAGATGGCCATCTGGAGAACCATGCTAGCAAATACCATTGTCGATAGAGGATTGGGGGTGAATGTACTATCAGAGGAGACATTGAAGAAATTGGGGAAGCCAACAATATGGCCAACGAATTTTAATTTGGTGGGTGCCAATCAACACGACATCATGCCAATTGGAGTAGTGATGGTACACACATAACAACTGGTACCCAACCCTTTGTCTTGGACTTTGGTGTAATCCCCTGAAGAAGAAAGGATATGATGCCATCTTGGGGAGAGGGAGAAAAAGGTAAACCACAAATGGAAGCGAAATACCATGTCAATGGAGGGTAGAGGAAGGAAATGTCACTGACCTCCAGATGTAGATGGTGAGTGAGGAACTCGCATCTTCCTTGGAGTCTAAGTTAAAAGATGAAATGGGTGGGGTAGATGAAGGAAAGCATTGAATGGAGCCGAATGAAGGTGTACTGGAACTTGAGAGATGTTCAAAAGATGACATTGATTCCATGAATGGATGTTTCCATTGGCAAATGGAAGACTATGAGCTATTCCAGTGCAACATGTTGCAGGTAGAAGAGGAGTCACAGAAGGACTAGTTTTTGCTGGAGTATGAGGAATACAAGGGGAGGCCCTAGTGAATGAGGCTTCAACACAAGTTTGACAAAGAGAGACCCATAAAATATGAAGAACCCTCATCGCAAATCACAAACCTCGGAGATGAGGCAATCCCCTAAACATATGTGCAGGGGACGACTGGAATCCAGTATTGAAGGCGACATCTAAAAACTTCGTGGAGTACAAGGATGTATTCACATGAATATATGTGGACTTGAAGGGAGTACTGCAAAGTTTTGCATACACTACTTTCCATTAGTTCTTGGAGTTGTGCCAATGGGGAAGAGGTTATATGGAATGAATGAGAATTATGTCGTAAGATCAATGAAGAGATAGAGTGAATGCTGGAGTCAGACATCATTTTCAGGGTCCAAACGAGCGAATGGGTATTCCCCATCGTCATATCATTGAAGGAGGCAAATCAGATCTGCATTTGAGTGGACTTTAGGTGCCTGAACGCCTTCACAATCAAAGACCCCTTCACCAAACCATTTACATACAAAATCCTGAAGGACGTAGTTAGACATGAAATGTATTTATTCATGGATAGTTTTTCAAGGTATAACCAAATCTCCATCGCATAAGAGGATAAACTAAAGACAACATTTAGAGGACATTGTTTACACATACAATGAGATGCCTTGCGGTTTGTACAATGAGCCAAACATTTCAGAGGATAATCTTGCACACCTTCAATAACATGAAGGCCCAGTAGGCATATGTATAACCAAGCCTCTTATCTCTAACATATGCATATGTTTAACTAGAACAATATATTTTGCCTCTAAGAGATTTTGTATGAATCTCTCGCTGGATTCCAATTTGGAGTCTCGACATTAACAAAGAATGCCCTCTAATCTCTATGAGCTCTATGTCATGTCCCCAATTTCTGCCCTTCCTTAGTGACAACATTTCTAGCAAGGTTGGTCTATTATCTGGTTCCCATAGGCCAACAGAGCACAGAGGGAACCAACCCAAGGGCTTTGAGAGTCATGCATGAGCTTCCCAAGTAGTTTGGAGCAGTAGACAACAGTTTCCTACAATTTAAGTGGGATTCCTAATTTGTAGGGATTGACTAGGAGTGGTCTAGGAGGCATTTGGAGACCTCGACAAACGTTTTGGAGACTTAGAGTGCATCTCCTATTTTTTAGGAGGAACTCCTAGTACAGTGACAGTTCTCTTAGAGGTGCACACAGTAGGGGAGAGTCATTGGGACTCAATTTTGGTTGATTGGGATTGTCTCCTACTTTTTAGGAGCATCCCTAGATTTTAGGGATGGACTGCCAGTTGACCCATCTTGTTCGGCATTAGTCACAGACAGGTGACAAGGTCAGATTCATGTTTGATTGGTCATTTTGGGCCTTTTGGGACTATTTGGAAATATTTTAATATATTTAAATATTTCCTAAGTTGGTGATTAAATAAATTAAAATAAGGTTTATAATATAACCATTTTGGAGTAATAAGGGGATTCTGGCTTCAGTTGATTAGGTACACCTATGTGTTATAGCTCGTTGGAAAGGTCTCAAATTATTATACATGATTTTTACTATTTGTAGACTTTTTGGTGCCTTCAACTATGGAATTTTAATAAAGTAATGTTTTTCCTATAGCATGGACGACTTTAATTGGGAAAATGTTATTTTATTATATTTTATTTAAAGGGCAAAGTGTAATTTCCCTTTAGGGTTCAATTTACAGTTGGAAGGGGATATAAGGAGATGGAGACCTAATTTCTTATTATCTTTTGCACATTGAAAAACTTGTTTTTGTGAATTGACTTTGAGAGAGCAATTCTTCATCTGGGACGCAAACCCCAAGTTCTGGATTGGCTGGGATGTAGCCTTCAGCAGTTATTGGCATTGGATTCTTTAGACAGTGTGCATTGCTATCAGGGATAGAGTACGCCATTCTTTATTGTGGATTCAGATTGCAGATTTATGGTTTCAACGTTGCAAATTGATTCTTTCAGTTGGGACGTGATTCCTTGTAGTCTTAGGGTTGCCATTTGTAGCAATTTGGCATCATTGTTGGATGTAAGCTCCTTGAAACTGCATCGGAATTATTATTTGGCTTTATAAATCAGAAATCTGCCTCGTACGATTTATAGCAATTCTGATTTGGCTCTATGCTCTTATTTATTTTCAATCTCCTTTCATGTTTATTGTTCATTATTCATTACTATTGTGAAAACTATCAAAAAACACAAAACAAAAAACAAAACCTTCTGCAACTTTTGTCTATTCTCAAAGACCATCAAAGAAATCACAGGAAAATATAGTTTATTAATTTAAAAACTACAGCAGATCAGCAAGGGCATCCATCAGGGACCTTTCAGTGGTATTAGAGCCTACATCTTGCCAGCCTGTAGGATTTGTGAGAAATTGTCACAATAGATTTTGGCATCTGGGTATTGGATAAAAAGTTTTGATAATTCATTTCAGCATTTGGGTACTAACTAAAAAGTTTTGATAATTCATTTTGGCATCTGGGTATTGGATAAAAGGTTTTGATAATTCATTTCAGCATCTGGGTACTGGCTAAAAAAATTTGATAATTCATTTTGGCATCTGGGTACTAGATTAAAAGGTTTGATAATTCATATTAGCAGTATAGGGTCAATTTTTGCTTTGGCATGTTAGTTTCAGTTGGTCAGCGTGGTAGTTCATTATGGCAAAATTGTTAAGAGATATAACCTTGTGGAAAGAATGGGAACGGTCACAACAAAAATTCAAGCTTCAATTGCAGCAGTTCAATGATTCTATGTTAAGGAAATTTGGACATGCTAGTGGATCATCATCTTCTTCTAGAAAGGATCCATTGCCACTAGATAGGAAAATGGAAGTAATTAGCATACTTGAGGAGTATAATACTCTTCCTCAATATGTTAGGGAGAACTTTTATTTCAAAGATTACATTGACATGCATCCAAAAATTTGTCATAAGGTTAAGCTTGCAAAAAAGGAATACCATGCCATAGTTGATGATATGTTTTCATGTGTGAAAGAAGATTTGTGTCAACCTATCCATGTTCATGATAAAAACGCCATAATGGATCAGTCACTTGCAGGGTATGCAGAAGAAAGGCATGAAGATGTGTTATCATTTGAGTTGCAGCCTATGAAAAACAAAAATCAGTCATCATGTGGGATTCCTAAAGAAAAAATAACTCTAGATCAAGAGGAGACACATAGCACACCATTGATTCATCAAGTTGATCACAAAATGGGAGAGATTACAATCATGGATCAGTCCATTAGGAATGCTGAAAGCATGTCTCCAAGGTCTGATACCTATTCTAATTTTTGCAACAGTAGCTCTAGTCATGTGGTATCATCCATTTCACATGAAGGTAATGAGGTTGTCGGGGCTTCCTGTGATGGTACTCAGGTTAAGTGTGTTGCAAATGAGATTTATATTGTGGATTCAAACCACAAAGGTTTTGATTGTATTTATCCCACCTTGGAAGATGTGAAAAAGGCTCAAGAGACGTGCAATGGATGGTCACATAGAGCTAAGAAGGCCAAGATGCTTGCTGCCCAAGCAAGACAACACTTACAAGAGGTCAAGGAAAGATGCAATTAGATTGATAATGCAAGAAGGCAAAGAGAGTCATACATTAGATCCTTATTTCTTCCAAGGGAAGAGCTTCTTGAGGTAAGGCCACAAGAAGAGCATGTTGAGATGTGTGAAGAGGAAAAGAGTTATGATTTAGAAAACTCAGTTTGGTCTAGTTTGCATCTGAAGTTTATGACGTTCCTCTTTTAAAGAGCCCCTTAAAGGCTCCAAACAATGATGATTTTAGTTTCACACTTGATGGACCAGCCACAAGTGTTATTTTCATTTGTGTGGAATGGAACATTATTGATTTTGATTTGGTTAGTCATGCATCATCTACAATGGAAGGACAATTGTTAAGATCATATGAAGCATCTTGTCTGAAAGAGATGATTAGGGAGACTAAGAGGCTGCTTACTAAGAAGATATTGCATTTTGATAATGTTTGGTTTGTTTGGCATGCTACACCTTGGAGTTTGTTAGTAATGGAAAACATATTAGTTATGGAGATAGAGGTATGGATCAAATTTTGGGCAGCTAAGGCAGTTAATGGGACATGTTATATTCGTTTGAACATACCCCATGGACCAACACCTTTAAAGGAGTCACCTACCTTGGAAGGAGAGGCAAGAGAAGACCGCAAAAACATTGTGGAAAGATATGAACATACTCCTGATTTTCTGACTTTGAACAACAATTCTCTTTCATCTCATGAGTCAAACTGTGAACCTTGGGTTGGTTACATTCAAGTTGGGGTGTTCAAGTGTGAAGTTGATCCTTTGCTACTAAGAGTTGATGATATATTAAGTTGCATACCTAGTGGACCAGCCACAAAGAGCCTGTCTTTGCTGAGAATTAGAAACATCTCTCATTCATCAATGGGTTTATCACCTCTTCCATATGATAGGGCAGCGATGTACCTTTTGATTGAAGATTCAGACTTTTTAAATATTACATTGGGCTTTCAAGATCAGAATATAAGGGACTTCGTTGGTTACATGGTTAAACAAAACATTTACTTAACAACCTTTAATGAAGGCACACTAATTTGTGGAAATATAGGTAAAGTTGCAGCAGCTGTTTGGGGGACTTGGAAAAGTATTCAACAAACTTTCCTTGGTGATGATTGGCTCATTTGTGAATTCCTAACAGCATTGGTTGTTGGTAGTAATTGTGGCTTCATTTGGAGTGAAGTTCTTAGTTGGTTAGATGAGGTACAGTTTCACAACAGCAACATAATGAGTATCAACATGCCAGAGGGATGTGTCAGTGCAAAGATTTGGGATCTTGGTATCAACATGTGTTGGGCATTTCTTTAGTGGATTCATGTTGAGTTGCTTCACTTTTGGTATACAGAGGTTTACATCAGAGTAGCGCAGTGGTTGGGTGGAGCAACATTTCTCAGATCGATATGGGATTCAGGAATTGATAATTCTACAATGTTGGGTACAAATGACATGCTTTGGTTTTTCTCATGATGGCATACATACTTCATCTTCGAGTTTGTCATCTACATCTATTGATATGGCAGTGGTATCCTTTTTGATTGGTGATTCCATAGTCTTTGATTCCTTATGGATTGGTGGCTGTCCAAGCTGGAATCATTTACTACTTGACTTGGCATTGACTACATCCATGATTCAGTATGAGGGCATTGAGGAGTGTTTCTTTGGGACATTTGTTGTTTGGCATTGGTATGATGACGTCTATGATATCATTCGAGTTGCTGGTCAGAATTATAGCAGCATTGTTAGGTGGTCATGTGGGTTGGAATATTGGTTTATGGGAGTTCACTTTCACACCTTGCTGGTTTGCTTCATTGTATGTATGTTTCATGGAGTGCAGTTGAGATACTTCTTCATCTCATTCAGTACATTTGGTATTTTGGTTTGGGATCCGGGCCCTGGTCTCTTTGATACATTGGTGCTTCAGGGTCCTAATGAATTGCTTCACAACTTTTGGTTCACTAATATTTATATCAGAGTGATGAAGCGTCAGCATGGTGGTTCCCTTTTGATGCGGATTTGGAATCTTGGAATCACTTGGATTTGCAGTTCAATAGTTGAGGATGTTGAAGCCAATGTAGGCTTACTAGAGTTTCTGCCTTTAGTGTTCCAGTTTGGTTCTTTTAGAGAGCAGTTCATTGAGGAGTTGACAGAGTTGGTACAGTATTTGATTGCTCTTCCTTCAGGGGGTTTTCAGGAGGTTATTTGTTTGGGTGCAGTGCAGGACAATGTTTCTAGAAGATGGAACTACAAACCTTCCTGGATGGCTTGGGACCCTGGGATCATTCTTGGTTATGGTATGAACTTGCCTCATGTTTGTAGAGTTGGATTGACATTGCTTGAGGACAAGCAATCTTTGGGAAGGGAGGACTGTCATGTCCCCAATTTCTGCCCTTCCTTAGTGACAACATTTCTAGCAAGGTTGGTCTATTATCTGGTTCCCATAGGCTAGCAGAGCGTAGAGGGAACCAACCCCAGGGCTTTGAGAGTCATGCATGAGCTTCCCAAGTAGTTTGGAGCAGTAGACAACAGTTTCCTACAATTTAAGCGGGATTCCTAATTTGTAGGGATTGACTAGGAGTGGTCTAGGAGGCATTTGGAGACCGAACGTTTTGGAGACTTAGAATGCATCTCCTATTTATTAGGAGGCATTCCTATTTTTTAGGAGGAACTCCTTGTTCAGTGACAGTGTAATGTCCCCATTTTAGCAGTTGACCAAGTGTGTGTGCATTAGCCTTGTTCTACATGGTCTCGAGGGCTAACAAAGGGTTTAATGGGATCCTGGAGTGTTTTGGCCTAGTCATTTCCAGTTTGGGCCAAAACAAAGTTGATTTACTCAATTTCAGGCATACTTACTATTTTTAGTAAGTCGGCAGGACACAGTGCAGGTCAATTTTGGTGATTGGATTTGATACTCCTTGGTGAGAGCTTTCCAATGAGCTATCACTCACATTATTCAGAGTCCGATTGCTAATACATTTTAATGCCTGAAGTTTTATTAAAGTAATGTCTAATTTAATTGTAAAATATTAAAGTGTTACTTTAATATTTATTTTATGGGGATGTGTACCCAAGGGAGACATAAGGGGTATTTTAATATATGTTTTATATATTACACATCTTTTATCCCACATTGCCCATATGAGTTGAGTGGACCCTTGGAAATAGAATAAAAGGAAGCATTTGTGGCTTCATTAGACAGGTTGAATATGAGAACAAATTGGTGTGAGTTGCAGCTCCGTTCTTGGCATTTGAGGATGTTTATCCTCTCTTGTAACATTCTAGACGTCATTCCCTTGGGGTTTGGCCTTTGGAATTCTTTATTATCGGCTTCATTATCAGGTAGTTTAGTTGCATTTCCAGCTACAGGCAGATTTGGTATTTTGCTCATATCTTCTTCACTATTTGTTCGACGCTTATGCCGCTTTGAGGGAATGATATTACGAAGGTAGTGGAATGATTGAAGGACAAAGTACTGTAGTAGCACTATTCATGCGACACTATTCACGCAACACTATTCACGTGGCACTATTCACGCGGCACTATAGCAGCAAGTTCGAAAGCATGGGCTGAAGTATTATGTCAATAATGCTGAAGTAATTAGTGAGTTGATAAATCTGCCATGTATTTGGTTTTATGAATTCTGAAAATAACATTTTATTGGCAGTAGTTCATTTCCACTTTGCATATTATTGTAGTTTCTTTCTTGTTTATGTTGTATGATACCAATTCCATGCACAAAACACAACAAACAAATAAACGTTTGATTTCCGAGTTATAAGGGGTTTAAAACATTAAATGGAGAAATAAGAGGTTGAATGTAAATTGTTTGACATAATTCCTTTCAGCAATTTGGTTTAGTTTTTTGGGACATTCAGAGGTGCCCATTACAGTGGTATCAGAGCTCTAAGTCTTGCCATCCTGTTCAGGTCTTATAGGGAATTTGGAATAGCCGAATAGAGGGAAAAGTGTTTGACGAATTGTCAAAACACTAAAATCAGAAAAAAAAAAAAAAAAAACATAGGCTAAGCATTTATGTTTGAGCATGCGACAGGGGCCTTATAATTTTCGCGATACTAGAGCAAGACAAAATAGGATTTCAGACTTGCAAAGCAAACAGTCTAGTACATCCGTGCAGGTGGACATTGAATCCAGCCATACAGACACAGAGGAGATATTCTTTGATCAGGACAACAATATGGGTGATCGAGATGACAGGAAAACAGGATTAGGCGGAGGCGGGAATGCTGGTCCAGATCAGGGGGAGGTAATGTTCAGACAATTACTGGATACATTAGAGCAGGGGCAGTGTATGCAACAGGAGCAAAATAGGCGAATGGACATGATGTTGCAGCTCATGGCTAGACAGATGGGTGTCAATATTAATCTAGGAGATGCCAACAACAGAAACAATAACAATGAGGGAAACAATAACAATGGGGGAAACAATAACCATGGAGGCCAAGGCAACAACAATGGTCTTGAGAATAACATTAATGGTAATAATGGACACGACAACAATGGGAATGAGGCTGATAACTTTAGACACGTTGCACGCCCAGCGCGGACTGCAAGCTCGAGACCTCTTCTACCCACCTTCCCACCTAGAGATTCGGTTCAACCAGTAAACGAACCACAGATTACCGAGTTACGGGATCAGTTCAGGAGGGACTGGGAGGCTAGTGGACCAGAGTTTCAAGAGGATATTTCCCTCAGAGATTATATGGACTTGAGGATGAGACGCATGCCTAGAGCAAGAGGGAGGAATCAAAACTTTGAGCTGAGAAAGAAAGTTGGAAAACTTTCTTTACCTTATTATGATGCTTCAGGGAAGATGACTGCACGAGCTTGGGTGCAGAAGGTAGATACATAATTGCAGCTAAATCCTATGCCTGAGGAGGCTATCAAGTATGCGGCTATGCACGTGGATGGCGTTGCACATGAATGGTGGCATCATGGCATGGTGACTTTGGGGCATAATCAGATTACATCCTATGAGGAATTCACCGAAACATTGATTGAGAGATTTGACACTAGGGATCTCGAGTTACATTTCAAGGAGCTAGCATAGTTAAAACAATTAGGTTCTGTGGATGCTTACATTGCCGAGTTTCAGCGCTTGTCTGTACTTGTTACTGATATCTCTCTTAGGAGATTGGTGGTGTTATTTTGTGATGGTCTTGCTGATCCATTACGAGGTTGGGTGAAGGGACATGATCCACTCACCTTAGCTAAAGCAACTAAAAAGGCACGAGATTTAGCCCCTCCGGTATACAAAGGAAAAAACCATTCAACAGATTCTTCCTATTGCAAGGACAGACAAAAAAATCGTTTCAGAAAGAGTATAACAAACCCAAAGAAGGATCAAAAGGACTAGACAATGAAACCTTGAATGAACTTCGAAAGAAGAAGCTATGCTTCCATTGTAGAGAGCCTTGGGACTTATCTCATAAATGTTCTCTCAAGGCTAAGGCAAATCAAATGGAGTATTTTTCAGCAGAAGAGTCAGAGTCAGAGGGGGAGGATCAGCACTCCGATTCAGATGAGGGTAACACTATAGAGGAGAACAACATTCCTAAGGATGATAGATCGTTGACACGCTTGACAGGGGCCCAAAAGGCATTCACATTTAAGGTCAGGGGTACTATCTAGGGGCAGAAAGTGATATCTCTTATTGACACTGGGGCTACACATAACTTCATAGATGCACAGTTGGTAGTCAGGAGAGGGTTACAGATAGAGGAGCATGATGGGTTTAGAGTCATGGTGGCTAACGGTGATAAATTATTATGCACTCGGAAGATATCTAATTTTCGCATCAGGTTTGGAGATGGCTACGTGTTGGAGGATGAGTTCTATGTTGTGGACATGGGAGATTATGATGTCATCCTTGGCATGACATGGATGGCTTCACTAGTTGAGTTTACACTCAACCTAGTGAAATTGGAGATGAGATTCCAGCATGAGGACAGAACTGTGGTACTTAGAGGACTTTCAGATGGAGGTTGCAGAGTAGTGTCCTTGAGGAGAATGCAGAGACTTTTTCGTCATGATGACATAGAGTGGGCGACAGAGCGCTACATTATGCCAACTTCACCAGAGCCACAAAAAAAGAGTCATCCACCAGATATCCAACAGATACTTGATAGACACGCTAAAGTATTTAGCGATATTCTTCATGGGGTTCCTCCTGACAGAGGGATGGAACATGTTATTGAGCTCGAGGAGGGAGCCAAACCAGTTATGATTACTCCCTATCGTCATCCTAAGAAACACAAGGATGAGATAGAGAAGGCGATTAAGGATTTGTTGGAGATGCGGCATATCAGGTCCAGTAAGAGCCCCTTTGCTTCAGCAGTAGTATTGGTAAAGAAGAAGGATGGGACGATGCACATGTGCATCGATTACAGGGCACTGAATAAGAAAACAATTAAAAACAGGTATCCCATTCCTAGGATTGATGAGCTGATTGACGAGTTGCATGGGGCATGCTTCTTCACCAAAATTGATTTGCGATCCGGATACCATCAGATCAAGATGAGAGAAAAGGACATTGAGAAAACAGCCTTTCGATGTCACTATGGCCACTTTGAGTTCATGGTTATGCCATTTGGTCTAACCAATGTACCCGCTACATTTCAGAGTTGTATGAACCAGGTATTCAGGAAGCAGCTGAGGAGATTTGTCTTGATCTTCTTTGATGACATCTTGGTCTTCAGTAAGACCTGGGAGGAGCACTTACATCATCTGGAGGAGGTGTTATCTATTTTGGAGAGAGCGAGTCATTGTATGCCAAGGAATCTAAATGTGAGTTTGGCATGACTGAGCTCCTTTACCTTGGGCATATCATTAGTGCAGATGGCGTTCGGGTTGATCTCGAAAAGATTAGAGCTATTGTAGAGTGGCCTACTCCCACAAACCTTACACAGCTTAAGGGATTCTTTGGTTTATGTGGTTTTTATAGGAGGTTTGTTAAGAGATTCTCACAAATTGCTACACCCTTGACAGATCTTACCAAGAAAGGAGCCTTCGTGTGGACAGGGGCAGCACAGAGGTGTTTTGAGCATTTCAAGTAGGTAATGTCTTCATGTTCAGTTCTAGCTGTACCGGATTTCACGAAGCCTTTTGAGCTTCATTGTGATGCATCAGGTGATGGGATTGGAGCAGTATTGATGCAGGAGAAGCATCCCATTGCATTCGAGAGTAGGAAGCTCCGGGGAGTTGAGAAGAGTTATTCTGTCTATGACCGGGAGATGTTGGCCATAATGCATGCATTGGCCAAATTTCAATCATATTTGGTAGGTGGACGTTTTGTGATCAAGACTGATCACAACAGTATTAAATACTTCATGAGCTAGTGTGATCTTAATGACCGGCAACAAAAATGGGTGACTAAATTGCAGGCTTATGACTTTGACATAGAGTTTGTCAAAGGTAAGAAAAATGTGGTGGCTGATGCCTTATCTCGAAGACCTCACTTATGTGCCCTGGCAGAGATTTCAGGAGATTGGAGAGATCGGATTATAACAGAGTATGTCGGAGATGCTTGGGCTTCTGGATTTATTTCAGGTACCATATAGGATGATCGCTATGAGGTTATAGATGGATTGATCAGAGTTCAGGACAGGGTTTATTTGATTCCGTCATCACATTTGAGAGAGGCAATACTGAAGGCATTTCATGATGCACCCACAGCTGGACATCCGGGGGTCTTCAAGACCTACAGGCAGATTCGAAAGTGGTTTTCATGAAAAGGGCTCAAGGATGATGTTCAGAGGTATGTCAGGGAGTGTGTGGTTTGTCAACAGAATAAGGGAGAGCACACATTTCTTGCAGGTTTATTACAGCCATTGCCCATTCTTGATAGGAAATGGGAAAGTATTTCGATGGACTTCATCACTGGTTTACCACGAGTGCAGGGAAGGGATTGCATCTATGTGGTGGTGGACCGCTTGACGAAGTTTGCTCACTTCTTTGCTATTCCGTCTACTTACACAGCAACACAGGTGGCATATCTTTTCTTTAGAGAGATATTCAAGTTACATGGGCTGTGCAGATTCATTGTTAGCGACTGGGATAGTAAGTTTGAGTGTTTTTTGGCAAGAGTTGTTTAGGTTGTGTGGTACAGATCTTACACCTAGCACTAGTTATCATCCGCAAACAGATGGGCAAACAGAGATTGTGAATAAATGGGTGGAAGGGTATTTGAGGAACTATGTAACTGCACAACAAAAGGCTTGGATCAGATGGTTGCATATGGGAGAGTATTGTTATAACACCACTTATCATATGTCCATCAAGATGACTCCTTTCATGGCACTCTATGGTTATGAAGCACCTAGCTTCATGGATTTAGTTTTGGGGGACAGTAGAGTGCCCAAAGCCAAAAACTTATTGCAGAGAGTCAGGACATCCTGAAAGTGCTCAAAGAGAATATACAACAGGCCTAGAATCAACAGAAATTGTATGCTGATCAACACCGAATAGAGCGTAGCTTCGAGGTAGGGGATATGGTTTACTTGAGGCTACAACCATATAGACAGTCATCGCTCAAGAAGAGCGGAGCTGAAAAGTTGAAACCTAGATTTTATGGTCCCTATAGGGTGATTCGCAAAGTTGGCAAAGTTGCCTATGAGCTTGAGCTTGTAGAGGGCAATCGAGTGCACAATGTGTTTCATGTGTCTAGGCTTAAGAAAGCCATTGGTCAGAGTGTAGTGCCTTCTGCAGATTTACCCCCTTTGGATGAGGAGGGGAAGCTTGTGTTAGTACCCGAGGCTATTCTGGACACTAGAGAGAGGAAGCTTAGAAACATGATAGTGAAGGAGTATTTGGTCAGATGGAAAGACCTGCCGGAGGAAGATTCTACATGGGAGAGTGAGCAGGTTATTCAGCAGGTTGGACTGAGATTGCTTGAGGACAAGCAATTTCAAGGGGGGCGGACTGTAATGTCCCCATTTTAGCAGTTGACCAAGTGTGTGTGCGTTAGCCTTGTTCTACATGGTCCCGAGGGATGACAAAGGGTTTAATGGGATCCTGGAGTGTTTTGGCCTAGTCATTTCTAGTTTGGGCCAAAACGAAGTTGATTTACTCAGTTTTAGGCATACTATTTTTAGTAAGTCGGCATGACACAGTGCAGGTCAACTTTTGGTGATTGGATTTTTGATACTCCTTGGTGAGAGCTTTCCGATGAGCTATCACTCACATTATTCAGAGTCCGATTGCTAATACATTTTAATGCTTGAAGTTTTATTAAAGTAACGTCTAATTTAATTGTAAAATATTAAAGTGTTACTTTAATATTTACTTTATGGGGATGTGTACCCAAGGGAGACATAAGGGGTATTTTAATATATGTTTTATATATTACACATCTTTTATCCCACATTGCCCATATGAGTTGAGC
The DNA here is from genome assembly GCA_028749045.1 of Cupressus sempervirens. NCBI lineage: Eukaryota > Viridiplantae > Streptophyta > Pinopsida > Cupressales > Cupressaceae > Cupressus > Cupressus sempervirens. The sequence goes on along the minus strand of CM053784.1, from coordinate 772,105,283 downwards.
GGACCCTTGGAAATAGAATAAAAGGAAGCATTTGTGGCTTCATTAGACAGGTTGAATATGAGAAGAAATTGGTGTGTGAGTTGCAGCTCCGTTCTTGGCATTTGAGGACGTTTATCCTCTCTTGTAACATTCTAGACGTCATTCCCTTGGGGTTTGGCCTTTGGAATTCTTTGTTATTGGCTTCATTATCAGGTAGTTGTTTACTCCATAGGGTAAGAAGTTCAACACATGTATAATGCGATTCAATTCAGAACAGGTACTTTATTCATATATGCACTTGTAGATTACAATCCGATTACAATGACTACAATGATCTATCATTATAACTATCATTATAACTATCATTATAACTGATGATTCCAAAGTCCATCTTGGACGTGTACATATACCTTTCCGAAGGGGTGACTCAAGCGTCACGTGCCCGATCGGATACTACTCTACCCGTCGGCTACATTATACATTTACCGACAACATCATCCCCCCTCAAAAGAAAGGTCGTCTCCGGACGACAATTACAAAATATCTGAGACAAATTAACAACAAAATACATTGATTGACTAACTACAAGAAGATAGATCTGTTTTTGTCGCATCACTTTCACATTCATCCAATGCCTACACCAAACTGGTCTCCAACCCACGTTGTATCTGTAGCCTCTGTTAACACAATACTGTCTCCTTAGCTGACCTTGATAGCCACCTGTGCTTACTTTCTCTGTTTCCAACTCCTAGTTACACTGAGCCAAGTGTCGCCATACTGCCTTCAACTGGATGATCAACTCCTCCCGAGCTCTCTACGCATCCACCAAGACAGCCTCATGCCCAACACCTACTCCAAGTGCCTCCTCTGACACACAACACTCATGCCTACAGCAGCAGCTCTAGGTCTCATCAACTGGTCACACTTCCCATGATTGATATCTGCAACGACTGGGGGTCTAGGGGGCAGCGCCCTTGCGGGGTCCTGGGGCAGCGCTCTTTCTGGCAACTACTTATGTCTACCCTTTTTGTCATTTTTTTCCGATTCCACACTCTTTCTGGCAATTGCTTATGTCTACCCTTCCCTTTGGCATTATGCATTACTCATTCCGAACTGTTTCAATCTATCGTCGTTTTTTTTTTTTAAATTTATTTATTTGCTCTTCCACTTCCTCTTTCCTGCGGACTGCATAAATGTCACACTGTTATGGCAATTACTGTTCACAAATTTTGCCGGCTTCTGTACTGCATGGATTTTTGAATTCAGCCTTCTAATTAATGGTACGACTTCTCCTAGAACGATGGTGTCGCCGGCTTGTATCCATTGTTCACACCCGCTAGAAAACTGATAAAAACTAATCTCAACAATTGCCCTGATCGATTAACCTCTCCTGCTATGCCATCCCTGACTTTGAGAAACTCAGACTTCGATAATCAAAACACTTTTCTTTTTCCTTCGTACCCAAAAAAATGGTCTGCATTCCTTCTTGAACTACAATTTCCGCCCCTTTGCTGATCATCTCTTAATAAGTATGTATGCACAGCTTCTTTATTGTTGGATGATAACAGATGGTCTTCTTTGCCCAAGGGCCGTACGGTCTTCTATTTCTTGCTCCTGTCCGTATGTCGTACGGTGATGCTATTCCTTGTTCTCAATAGGGCCGTACGGACTGAGAGGCTCTTACTTTGTTCCTCCTTCCCTTAGTTTGCTCCACGTCTCGTTATGTTTTTGTATTTATTTCATGGGGGTCGTACGGTCAAGATGGAGGGCCGTACGGTATGTATCTTTAGATTCTGCGAGTTGTTTGATAATCAAAACTCTTTCTTTATTTGATTTCTTACCTCAGTGTCTTGTTATGCTTTTATTATTTTTTATTTTATTTAATGAAGGGGGCCATACGGTCAGGAGGGAGGGCCGTACGTCATAATAGAAGGCCGTACGGTCTTAGTTTGGCCGTACGGTCATGAGAAACTCCCCCCCCCCCTTACAACTCCAAACAACTCTCCTGTTCGTCAACCTTCTGCGCCCCCACTCCGGTTATAGGCTCGGGTTACAAATTCATAAACTCACTTATTATTGCTTTCTCCTTAGTCTTATTTTGTTCTGTTTCCCTCAAAAGTTCCGTACGGCTATCTAGGAGGGCCGTACGGGTATATAAACTGCTCCTCTTTTCTTTCTCAGGCCGTACGGCCTTTTCCTCCAAAGATTTACTTAATTATTTTATTTTGTTTCTTCATATTTTCTATCTCTCTATGGTATGTTTATATAAATTCAATTAAAGATCATATCATGTATCTCTTCTTTTACTCTTTTATCATATAATTACACTTCCTATATACACTTCAAAATATACACTTCCTATATATATACATTATTTACAAACATCTTTTCTTCGTTCAGTTGTTTGTCAGCAGAGGATCCTTTCTTTTTCTATATATTTTCAACTTTGATCCATTTACGGCATTTGGTATTTCTTTTCCGTGCAGTGTCCACAATTTAATTGCTTCGTTATACCCAACTTCCCGTATCTTGTACGGTCCAACCCATTTAACTTTAAATTTTTCAGGCCTTATTTCATTTCGTCCATTATACTTTAGTACTAACTGACCAGGTTGAAATCTATTTAATTTTAAACGCTTCTGATGCCATACCTTCCACCTATTTTATGCAACTTCCACGGCCCATGCTGCATAGTTCTTATTCCTTCGATACGGCCGCTTCCGTACAGATACCGCACCTTCGATTAATGGTATCCGGTGGACACATAGCTCTGGTGGTACTTCTTTTAAGTCTTTATACGTCCAAGCTGCTGCCTTCAATACTGGGTTCTAATCATCTCCTACACGAATCTTCGTCGAATTTTCCTCATCACCCAAGTTCATTGTTTTCACTGTCGGCTCTACATACTTTATTGGTTTATCTTTACTGAACGTATGGGCAGGTGTTTCATCCACCTGCGCTTCCCTTCATCCACCTGCGCTTCCCCTTCCTTCAGTTCACTATACTCCTTCGGAAACTCCTGGCCTTCTTTTCGCTCCTCGACACTCAAAATATTGCAGCTCGAAAAGACCTCACAGTCTTCCATTTGCCAATGCAGCAGTCCATTCACGGAGTCTAAGTCGTCATCAGTTTAGCCTCCTTCTAGTCTCAATACCCCTTCATCATCTGGTTCGATCCTTTTTTTCCCTTTGTCGTCACTCTCACCATCGCCTTCTGAGTTTGACGACGCGGCTTCTTCTCCTACCATCTGTGTATGCAAATCGATTATAAATCTCCTACCTCCCTTCTCCATTGACAGGGTGTTCCTTTTCCAATCATGCTTTACCATAGCCTGCACCAACCACCCCCGTCCTAGGATGGCGTCACACCCTCTTCTCTTTAATGGAATAACTACAAAATCCAGTAAAAATAGTTGTGTCCCAATTGTTACCGGCTGCGCCATTAGAGTGCCCAAGGGTTTTATCCCATGTTGATTTGCTGTAAGTAACTGAAAGGTGGGTGGCCATAGTGTTGGTTGTCCAAGTTTCTTCCAGATATCTTCTGGCATCACATTCACTCCCGATCCTCCATCTACTATTGTATCCGTTAACACCGTACCCAGAATGCCCATCTCCACCACTGTTGGGTGTCTACCTGTCGTAAGTGCTAGTAACATTGAGTTTGTTGTTGCTGCCGTAGTTGTTTCCTTACTATCCTTTGCTTCCTCCATCACTCTCGGGGACAGTGTCATATTTATGATGGCCGTACGTAACTGTGGCATGGTGAGAAGAAGATCATTTAATTTAATTGGCACTTCCGTTTGCATTATCTGTTTCACCATGTTTTGTTCTGCCAAGCTTCTCTTCGGAGTTTCCGCAATGTCTTTAACTTGTGATTTCTCCGCTCTCATCTGCTTCTCTATCTCTGTTCGGGCTTTTTGTAACCTCTCCTCTTCTTCCGCATTCGGATATTTTGCCTTCCTCTCCTGTTCCCGTGTGATCGCCAACATGTTCTCATTACTTGTTTCAATACTTAATAAATTTACGCTTTGCTTTGGACACTTTGAATATTCATGGTCCCCTGGACCACACCATCTGCACAGTAGTTGCGGCGCCTCCTTCGTAATACAGTCCCTTGCGAAGTGACCCCAAAGACTACATGCCCGACACTGTATCATCGGTCATCCACTCACATCATATTGTATTCTACTCCGGCCTCCATTGTTATTGTTATTGTTTCCATCCCTTCCGCCTCTATTATTATATCGATGTCCACCTGAAGTTGCATCATTGCCCGCATTGTTGCTATTGTTCAACACTTCCTGCGTTAGTAACACCTGCTGGTGTCCTTTTGTTTTCAAGTTAAACGGGCACTCTTTCAAGGAATGCCCCGCCACTTGGCAGATGTCACAAAACTGCTTCTTCGGGCATGAACCCTTCGTATGTCCATCCTTCTTGCAATCTGTACACCGCAATTCTCCTTTTACTGTATCTAGATTCTTTTTCAAATTTTTGAATTCTTTCATCATCCGTAGCATGTCTTTCTGTAGAGCTTTCACCTTCTTGTTTGATTCCTCATCGCTACTACTACTTTCTGAGGATGAATCATCTAAATTAGAGGACTTATGCTTTTTCTTCTTACTCGTCTTTTGTTCACTTTCCAAATTCATGGCATGAGTATATGCATCAGTGTACGATGACGGTGGTACAATCTTCATTTTCTTTTTAAGAGCCGACCGTAGCCCCTCCACGAACCACCGTTTTTTCAACCCATCCGCTGGTTGACTCTCCATCTTTCCGATCAATTCTTTCAGTCGCTTGGCATAGGTTCGGACTGTCTCATTCTTTGTTTGTTTGGTGCTGTAGATTTCTGCCACTATTTCATTATCATCTCGGAGTAATCTGAATTCTGCTATAAATTCTTTTTTAACATTCTCCCATGTATTAAGTTTCTGAGGACTAGTGTCAGAAAACCAATCTATCGCCACACCCCGTAGGGTCGCTGGAAATTGTCTTACCCAATCATCCTCATCCATCACACCATTTGCCGTCCATATGGTTTCACACGTTTTACAATGTCTGATAGGGTTTGCTGAACCATCACCGTGAAACTTGGGTAACTTTTCTTTAGGGCCAGCCATTGTTACTTGTCTTTGATTTTGAGGTACTTGTGTACCTGCGCTGTTTTGAGCTCCCGCGCTATTTTGGACTCCCGCGCTGTTCTGTGCTCTCGCGCTGTTCTGGACAACAATTTTGTTCCCAACAACCGCGTTGTCTGGTGACAAGTCTTCAAGTGATGTTCTATTCTCCGCCTGTATCCGTTCATCCGGTGTATCAGGAACGAAAAGATCCCTCCACGCTCATGCTCCCTCAGCACTCCGAGCCGTGCGAGTTGCTTCCCTTCCGCTCGGACACTCTCCCCTCGGCATATACAGGTTAAGGAATTCTTCCCTTGTTTCCTCCACCAAATTCAAGCGTTGTCGAGTTTCTTCCAACAATTCCTTGACACTCCTCAGCTTACTAGGTGAGTGCACTCCCTCCGTCTATGCCTCTTCACCCCTTTGGTGCCCCTCGGCAATCTGCTGAAGTCTCTGTTTGCGTTCTACTTGCTATGTTAAAATTAAAATTTCTTTTGCTGTACTTAGTTCATTCTTATCTTTCACCTTATTCCGATCTTTGTTTGGCAAATTCGGCATCAATCTTCATATCATTCCTTCGTTCCAGGTTCGTTTGACAACGGCGCCAAATGTTTACCGCATAGGGTAAGAAGTTCAACACATGTATAACGCTATTCAATTCAGAACAGGTACTTTATTCATGTATGCACTTGCAGATTACAATCCGATTACAATGACTACAATGATCTATCATTATAACTGATGATTCCAAAGTCCATCTCGGATGTGTACATATACCTTTCCGAAGGGGTGACTCAAGCGTCACGCGCCCGTTCGGATACTACTCTACCCGTCGGCTACATTATACATTTACCGACAACAGTAGTTTAGTTGCATTTCCAGCTACAGGCAGATTTGGTATTTAGCTCATATCTTCTTCACTACTTGTCCGACGCTTATGCCGCTTTGAGGGAATGATATTACAAAGGTAGTGGACTGATTGAAGGACAAAGTACTGTAGCAGCACTGTTCATGCAGCACTATTCACGCAACACTATTCACGCGGCACTGTAGCAGCAAGTTCGAAAGCATGGGCTGGAGTATTATGTCAATAATGCTGAAGTAATTAGTGAGTTGATAAATCTGCCATGTATTTGGTTTTATGAATTCTGAAAATAACATTTTATTGGCAGCAGTTCATTTCCACTTTGCATATTATTGTAGTTTCTTTCTTGTTTATGTTGTATGATACCAATTCCATGCACAAAACACAACAAACAAATAAACTTTTGATTTCCGGAGTTATAAGGGGTTTAAAACATTAAACGGAGAAATAAAAGGTTGAATGCAAACTGTTTGACATAATTCCTTTCAGCAATTTGGTTTAGTTTTTTGGGACATTCAGAAGTGCCCATTACAGATAGTTCTCTCAAAGGTGCACACAGTAGGGGAGAGTCATTGGGACTCAATTTTGGTTGACTGGGGCTGTCTCCTACTTTTTAGGAGCATCCCTAGATTTTAGGGATGGATTGCCAGTTGACCCATCTTGTCCGACATCAGTCACAGACAGGTGACAAGGTCAGATTCATGTTTGATTGATCATTTTGGGCCCTTTGGGACCATTTGGGAAATATTTTAATATATTTAAATATTTCCTAAGTTGGTGATTAAATAAATTAAAATAAGGTTTATAATATAACCATTTTGGAGTAATAAGGGGATTCTGGCTTTAGTTGATCAGGTACACATATGTGTTATAGCTCTTTGGAAAGGTCTAAAATTATTATACATGATTTTTACTATCTGTAGACTTTCTGGTGCCTTCAGCTATGAAATTTTAATGAAGTAATGTTTTTCCTATAGCATGGACAACTTTAATTGGGAAAATGTTATTTTATTATATTTTATTTAAAGGGCAAAGTGTAATTTCCCTTTAGGGTTCGATTTACAATTGGAAGGGGATATAAGGAGATGGAGAACTAATTTCTTATTATCTTTGGCATATTGAAAAACTTGTTTTTGTGAATTGGCTCTGAGAGAGCAATTCTTCATCTGGGATGCAAACCCCAGGTTCTGGATTAGCTGGGATGTAGCCCTCAACAGTTATTGGCATTGGATTCTTCAGACAGTGTGCGTTGCTATCAGGGATAGAGTACGCCATTCTTTATTGTGGATTCAGGTTGCAGATTTATGTTTTCAGCGTTGCAGATTGATTCTTTCAACTGAGATGTGATTCCTTGTAGTCTTAGGGCCACCATTTGCAGCAGTTTGGCATCATTGTTGGATGTAAGCTCCTTGGAACTGCATTGGATTTATTATTTGGCTTTATAAATCAGAAATCTGCCTAGTATGATTTATAGCAATTCTGATTTGGCTCTATGCTCTTATTTATTTACAGTCTCCTCTCATGTTTATTGTTCATTATTCATTACTATTGTGAAAACTATCAAAAAACACAAAACAAAAACAAAACCTTCCGCAACTTCTATCTATTCTCAAAGACCATCAAAGAAATCACAGGAAAATATAGTTTATTAATTTAAAAACTACAGCAGATCAGCAAGGGCATCCATCAGAGATCTTTCACTCTATTACTGCTTTTAGGATCATTGCATCATTGCTTGTTTGATATATGTTTTCCAAATGGCAGCGAGCCCTTATTTATTGAGATTATATTAAAAGGAGGGGACATGTCTATTTATTAAAATGATGACAACATAATTATATATATAATTTGTTATTTAATTAACTACACACACTAATATATCTATCTATCTATATATATGTGTGTGTGTAACTTCAGTTTATCTCATGAGTTTATCCAATTGAAGCTACCAAACGTCAACACTCCCTTTTAGCTAGGGAGGATAAACACAAGACATATATTACACCATTGGTAATATTAGGAATAACAATTTTTAAAGATATCTTTGATCAGAAGATATCCTCTATTTTGATATCTCATTTGATATCATGAGTATTGGCCTCTAGAATGTCAAGTTACATGACATTCACCAAGTATTCTTTGATTAATGGCCTCTTGAATGTCAAGTTGCAAGATATGCACCAAATAGTGTGAGTAATGGTCTCTTGAACATCAAGTCTCATGATATTCACCAAGTACTTTGTGGAATGGCCTTCTTAACATCAATTTGCATAACATTCACCATGTATTCAAAATGTTCATAAGGTATGCGCACACGCATTCTCATAATGCTTACCATATGAACAACCGTGGTTTGTTTAAGGAACTTAATCCACCATACAAGTTATCATCTATAGTGATCTGCTTAGACATCACAAGATGTCCATCACAATAGAAGGCCATGGTCTATTTAAGGAACTTAATCTATCATGCAAGTTTACAATCTATTATGATTTGTTTCAGACATCACAAGATGTCTATTGTAATAGAAGGTTAAGTTATTGAAAATCATCTTCTTCGAATAACTTCTATAGATATAAGTGATAATCATTTGGAAGTCATCACTTCCTCATGATATACATAGGGGGTAGGTCCATTAAATCATACTGTCACATGTATGATACTGAAAGTTTACATGAAGTCAAAACTCCCTCCAATACAAATATGATTAAGATCTTCAAAAACCAATTGAACCATATCCTCTATCCGCTCCTGACAAATGTGTGAGACTCCCTCTAAACATGAATCTTCTGAGCTACTTTACCTTAGAAGAAGTGTCAAACTCCCTCTGAATTTGATATTAATCTCTCATTTTCTGCAAGAATATACTCAGAGGAAAAGATAAAGGCAAATAGCTTTTATAGTATGTATAGAAATAAATACAAGAAAGATTTATTACATTAAGAATACAATAAAAATAATTCTAATGATAATATAGGAAATTTAATGTTATTAGTCTAATAACATATATATGTGTCTTTTAAATATATACAATATAACTCATCATAACTCCTCATTATACAAAATGAAATACTATATATACATATATAACAATATATACTAAACAAACATGAGAAATGATAAATAATATCTGATTTAACCTTTGTTTTCTACTCACATGTATCCTGGTGGTCCCTAATTATTATTATATTAGACCAATGCCATTGATTAACCACTTGGTTAGTACTTGCCCGACCTTCATTTGGCGCAAGGATGATCTTTCTTTAACTAGGCATTGCTCAATATATAAGCTGCCCACAATTACACTTCCATTCTATTTCGTGAAATGGTGATGGTTGGGTGAACAAGGTACTCCAAATCCACGTGGGATATCCCCCATTTAATGCAATGTGTAAATATAGTTACCGCCTTTGGTATGAACACACCACCTTGGAATGGGGGTTGAAGTAAGGGGTATGTTTTCCTTAACTTCCCTCCATTATTTTTCTGCCGACAGGGATGGTATTAAAAAATACCTCCAAATTATGTGTTAATGGGTGGAGGCCTGATGTGCTGCCTGCAACAGTTCATGTGTTCTACTCAACAAATCGCAATGTACTTTATTGGTGCCTCCAATAACACGTTATCTTCTCTCTTTGAAATGTCAGGCGTAGAATGCTCGAACTCACTGGCCACGATGCTGAAGTGGTTTATGAAGTGCCTTTACACTCATTGGGTGTTCAATCTATCCACATTGGAACCCCCACTATGTATTCTATCTATTGATTTATAAACTCCCAATCTTCTGATATTTACTATCATCTGGAAGGCATCAACTTAAATCTCCTAAGATATTTTCATATTATGAATCCAGTTTTTTTTTCACCAAAGTTAAGGAATGATTGTTGCAGATTAAATACTACCACCAACTGCATTGGATTGAAATTTTCTAAAGCATTTTCATTGAATTCTTTGTCTGTATATACTGTAACCATTGAAGGAAATGACTCTGCATAGATTTCATCTTCTAGAAGCCACCTCTGTCATCCAACATCATCTACATGGGCAGATATGTTTGTCTGTATATAACTAAATGAGATACCATATAAATTTTATCATTCTCTGACAATATCTCATCAATATGTTGATACACTAGATGTTCAGATGAAGTGTTGTTTCTCTTGTCAAGACATTAACTTCCTCAGATTTTCCAGTCAGACAGCCACCGTGCCTTCATTTTATTCCCATATTATGAATGCATTTAATGCAAACACTCTACGACCACCGTCTTTCCTATAATAAGATCTTATTGAAAATCTGACAAAAAAATTATTGTATCCATGCTTCATCGTATGCGTTTTCAACCGTGACTCTGATACCATTTTAGTGCTTTCAGGATCACTGCATATGTAATAACATTGCCTGTTTGATATATGTTTTCCAAATGACAGCGACCCCTTTTTTATTGAGATTATATTAAGAGGAGACATGTCCCTTCATGGGACAGGTCTATTTATTAACATGATATCAACATAATTATATATATCTCATATATATAATTTTTTTATTAAATTAACTATATATATATATATATATATATAAAACATATATGTAACTTCAGTTTAATCTCATGAGTTTATCCAATTGAAGCTACCAAACATCAACAAGTTCTCTTAAGAAAACTCTACATTCTAATGAATTCCCTCTACCAAGTTCTTACTTGGTCTCTATGAGAACTATAACGTTCTCATCTCAAGCATGACTATTAATCTTTGATTACTAATTTATCTACCATATGACTCATATTTATTTCTGATATGAAATGTCAAATCAATCATACTTGGTTACCTTTAATTGTATACTGTATATTCCTTCTCAAAATGTATATTATTTTAATTCTCTAGATTACTTCTCAATATATATATATATATAGTTCTCTATTTCTCTACTCATATGGTTCTGCAATCCAACTCTCTTTGAATATAATTGTTTTCTAGTCTTTCCATATTTAATTTGTCATTTGTGTCCTGAAAAGTCAGAACCCTTCATAATCCCAATCCTTTCAAAAAGTCACAACACATCATAACTACAATCCTTTTGAACAGTCACAAAACTTCATAATTACAACCTCTTTGAAGAGTCACGACCATTAATAATTACGACCCTTTCAAAGAGTCATATCCTTTATCATTTCAACCTTTTGAAAAGGTCCCTTATTTTCTTCTCATTCTTTTCCTCGTGCATTAATCCTTCTTTTACTTTATCTCCTCCTCCTCTTCCTTCCTCTTTCAAATAAACTCTCCTCCCTTATATATCATAATTTAAAGGAGTCTCATCTATTTGTTACATATCTCTTGACTTTTCATTAGAATTGGTTAATTTATCTTATTTATTTACTCATTTATTTTAGGTTTATCATCATTTGTTATATATTCCTATTTAGAAAGGTAATATAGTATTTATATCATACTCTCCCATAGTTAATTTTATTTACTTATTCATACATTATAATCTTATTCTTAATTTATTATTTTAAATAGCTTATATATGTTATTATTTATACCATAACAACAAAATTATTATTTCTTATTTTTTATATTTTAATATATAATATTATTATCATTATATATTTAATAATATTGGATCATCTAATTACTATTAGTTATATCTTAAAATGGGGACACAACATTATCTATGAATAATACATTACGTGGTACAACATCCATATTCAGATGGCAAGTGGTTGAGGGGGATATTTTCATTTTTTGAATCACGTCATTAGCTTGTGAATCATGACTGGGAGGAGAAGTTACCTTCATTATTGTGGGCCTACCTCATGACCTACAAGGTAGCGACTGGTCAAACACCCTTCCAGTTAATGTATAGCCATGAGGCTATCGTGTCAACCAAGTTTATAGTACCAAGCCTAAGGATAGCCATTAAAAACAAGCTAGGTAATATGGAGAGTCTGAGGGAGAGACTGTATGCCTTGAACAAACTGGATGAGCTTCAAATGGTGACACCATGGCGATGGAGGCAACCCAACAAGGAACTAAAAAGATGTACCGTGTGCAATAAATTGGAAAGATGTCGTATGGTGTGAAGGAAATAAAAAAAGATGACATACAATGGGTAGGGAATAAAAAAGATGTACTACATGCAATAAATTGGAAAGATGTTTTACGGTGAGGAGGAAATTAGAAAGTTGTTGTATGGTGCATAGGGAATCAAACAGATACAATACTATATGCAATGTATCAAAAGGATGTCGTACATTGAGAGATTTGGGAGGTCGTACTAGAAGTGGGTGCCTATAATGTTGTACAAGACGTCAGGACAGTACAAAAGGTTGTTTGGTCTAGTGTTGTTGCCAAGTCGTGTTTGAATCTTGGAGTAAGTTGTGTGAGTACCAAAGTATGTTGTACATTGAGTATTGAAGGTAACTTACAACAATTCATTGTACGTTGAACATTGCAAGTTGTACTATATTGGAAATAGCTATCCGTACCAAATTGGTGGTTGTATACTTTACCTTACATTCTCCACCTTCTTACTGCCAATTTTGTCGTCCATAACATTATACGCTTCCATTTGCTGCTCTTTGAAACAAGTTGTGGCTACATGAAAATCACAAGTTGGCGGAAATACCTTATAGTTCTCCATTTGTCAATGAAATTTTCCATTTAGACAACTGGCCTCATCTTTCAATTGATCTTCCAACTCGAGCGACCCTTTATTATTAGGTTCCATTACTTTTCCCTTCATCCTAAAGTCTCTGCCTTCAGACTTTGAGTCTAATGCCAACTCTTGGTTGATTGCATAATTCTATGGCTGTATAACATATTTCTTTTTGTCACTCTTGATGGAGAGTATGCTCTTCAAAGTGTGATTTTCGTTTGCCCTGATCAACTAACCCCTTCTGAGGAGTGTCTCGTACTCCTTTTCGAGTAGGATGACAACATAGTCTAAGAATAAATATTGAGTGCCAATGGTGACCTTTTGTGCCATCAGTGTCCCAAGGGGTTTGATGCCATGCTGGTCAACACCTACCAGATAGAAGGTTGGTGGCTGGGGCACTGGCTTGCTAAGAGTCTTCCATGTCTCCTAAGTAGCATGTTTACGCAATAGCCTCTGTCAATGGTGGTGTTTGTAAACTCTTGTTCTATTGTCTCCATGTCCACAACAACCAACTTCCTTCCAATGCCCATCACCAACAACATAGGGTTGTCTTTAAACGGTGACTTCATTGTTGGTTTTCTTTGTTGCTTACCTTTTTGTTGGTTGGTTGTGTCATCGTTAACAGTGTTGGAAATTGCCACTCTTAATTGTGACATAGTTTGAAGAAGGTTTGCCACCTTGATGAGTACGATTGTTCTATAACACTTGCTAAACTATGTTCTTCTCTGACTCTGATCTCGGTGACACACTTGCACTTCTAGTGGAGGTTATTTGTTCCTTCACCATCATTTGTTCTACTCTCCCTTCTTGGAGTCGCTCCCCTGTACCAAGGTGTGCATACACTGCCTTCTTCGTCTGTTCTCTTGTGATTGCCAAAAATGCCTTATTCCATTTCCAACATATTAATACCCTTCTGCTTTGGGTAGTTGGTGTCTTTATGGTTACCGTGTCTACACCATTTGTACAAAAATTGTACTGTCTTTCTTATTGCAGCAGGCTCTTGCAAAGTGTCCCCGTTTGCTACATTGTCGGTACTATATAATGGAACTTCTCTTAGTACTATCAGATTTTAACCTCCTTGTTGATTCCTATTACTACTTGGTGATACATTTTGTGCTTTCCGTGGAGTGCAATCTCCTTCACGGAAAGCAATCTCCTTGAGTGAAGAGTGCTTGTATACTTCCAGTTTTCAAGTTATAGGGACACTTCTTTAGTGAGTGATCCATAACTTGACAAATCTCACAATACTTTATTCTAAGACAATTACCTTTTATGTACCTCTCATTTTGCACTCTATACACCATTATTTATTACTTCCTTTATTAGTTCCTTTCTTGATCTGAAATTCTTACACTATTCTCATTATATCTCACTAAAGGGCCTAGACTATTGTCGATTCATCATTGCTATCACCCTAATTCTTTCGTCATCATTTGTCTTCTTCGTCCCTTGGGAGGATGTCTTGTTGTCACTTTCTATTTTCATTTCTCTTGTAGGCATCGATGTATGAAGGTGGAGACATCACTTTCATTTTCTTGCTCAAGGAGGAAATCAACCCATCAATGAACCACCTCTTCTTCAACCCATTGGCTAGGTGATTATCCAAGTTGCCCAACAATTCCTTGAGCCTAAAATTGTAATCTTGTATACTCTTGTTCTTTCCTTGTTTGATATTTTAAATTTCGGTGACAATCTCATTGTTATCTTGTAGCAATTTGAACTCGACCTTCAACGCCCTCCTTAGTGCGACCCAAGAGGCTATGGATGAAACGCCCAATTCTGTAAACCAGTAGATGGTTTTACCTCATATTGCTAGAAACACTTTTAGCCAATAGTCCTTGTCAATCTGACCCTTTGCTACCAAATGGTCTTGTACGTCTTCCAATACCTCATAGGATGTTCTGATCTATTCCCCACGAGGTTGGACAGTTTTTGTTGATCCGAATTCGACTTGTTTGAGGAGTCACCATCTTTCTCGCTTGCTTGCTCCCTTGTGTGTTGGATCTGGGTGGACTTTTCCAACTACTACATTTTGGTGCTTCCCTTGCACTCTTGGCCACACACATCCTTTACACATCTACCTTGAGCATTCCTGACACCCCCAATACTTTTAGGATTTGACTTGTATTCCCTCTTCCCAATGGTTTGTAGTTCACATCCTCTAATTATAGGTTATCTTGAGATAAAAAGATTCTCAATGCAACGAAGTATGTTTTTTCAGTTCAAGATGTCCTTCGTTGTACTCCTCAGACGTTTGTATGGACAAATGTCTTGCTTGATCAACAATGTACGTTATGTCAGGAAATGGTAAGTCTTTGGCAATTTCTTGTAATTTTTACCATTCTCTTTGTTTTGCAATTCTTAAAGATTGCCTGATCACTTGGTCTTGACCAGCCCGTGGCCTCTTCTCACCTTTATTTGGATCCAAGGGCACAAATCACACAATGATGACCTGATTTCTTTTAAGGCAGTGGCGCCAATTTTTTACCCTATACCTTGTAATTCACATACATTAAATAATAATATAGGTGGCAACGTGTTCTAAGTTATAGAAGTAAGATATATCTTTATATGGTCATGGATTCATTATAGAGAAGAAAACTAGAGATGGTCAACAAAGGGTCAAAGAGTATTGAGGAGGATTGAAGAGGTGGCTTACAAGCCTGAGTTACCTTTTGAGAGCATATGTAATGTCTTTCATGTGTCATGCTTGAAGAAGGCTTTAGGGCAGCATGTGGTGTCTTCACTTGAGTTGCCTCCATTGAATCAGGAGGCCAGATTGATTTTGATTCTTGCTGAGATTTTAGACATTAGGAAGAGGAGGTTGAGGAGCAGAGTGATCAGAGAGTACCTAGTTTGTTGGAGCCCCTTAGAGGATGCCGCATGGGAAGGAGAGACTATACTTCTACATTCGACTTTGTAGTTGCTTGTGGGCAAGCAATCCGGGAAGGGAGGACTATAATGTCCCTTAGATAGCCTAGTTGTCCATAGAGGTTGACCTATTTGTCAGGTTCTTGCAAGTCAACAGTATGGATAGGGGACCCATCTAGAGGTTTGTAGAGCCACACAAGGGGCTTTATAAGCTGTATGGCGTGATTTCTTAAATTTTAGGGGGGAATCGTAGATTTTAGGGGTTGACTAGTAGTTGATCGGAACACATTAGTAGTTGATCAGAACACATTAGGGGACCTTCGGAACTAATTTGGAGATGTTAGTTGTAGTTCTTATTTTTTATGGAGCATCCCTATTTTTTAGGATAGACTAATAGTTTGCTTGCAACATTTAGGTATCATCCATGGATTGGTGACATCACTCAGATTTTAGTTTGGAGTCTGGCTGACCAATTTATGAATAAACTAGTAATGATTAAATTATTTCCCAAGTATGATTTAAATATAATAATAATAAAGTGATTTAATCCGTCACTTTATATTATAATAAAATATAATAAATTGTCCCCATGACATGCTCTCCTAGGCAAATAAGTTATATTTAAATAAGGTACCTTTCTTATTCATGAAAAATAAGGCCTTGGAGCTCAAATTTCCTAGAGGAGAATAAAATAAATAAAGTATTATAAAATACTTTAAAATGATTTGTTTGAAGCCCTAATTAGGTTTGAACCAATTGGAAGGATGGCTTCTAGGAACGAAAACTATTAGAGGTATCAAGAGTTGCATGAAAACACAACTCTCCTGGCTGTTTGGGTTTTAGTTTGGCATCATTTTTTGAGAAGTATATCATTGAGCTGAAACTAAACCTCAAGTTGGAGATCGATGCTTTAGACATCATCTTTATTCATTCTTTTCATGTTTAGAGCCTAGTCATATAGTCTCACGCACATGCCACGTCACCTTAGTTGGGTGTGGGGTTTTGGCAGTAGAAGACTTCATAATTTCAGAGTTTTGTGGGTGTCATTGATCAATGATCATAGAAAGAAAATCAGTGGTTGTGGGGACAAAATCAATTTAATACAGGACTGTACAGCCCGTTACGACCAAGTTGAAATTATTTGAGTTAAATAAGTTCAGAACTCACTTCATTGTTAGTTTCTTTCCATATTGCTGTCAATTTTCTAGTTGCATTTCTTATTAAAAAAATTACAACAATTACAAAAAAAACTAAAAATTGTAAAAATCCAAAAAACCTCAAAACCCAAACACAAAAAAAATTAGACAACTTTCAAATGCTGGTTGAAGACAGTCAAGAAAAAATATCAGGAATTCTGCCTTGGAATTATGTTTGGGATCTTTCAGTGGAAAATCAAGAAAATCTTCTTCAAACAAGGTAAGGTGTAGAGAGACTCAAATTCCTTCACAAACGTATATAAGAATTACCTTGGAGGCATCGAAAGCTTATCAATAAAAGGAGACAAAGATGAGCTAAGGGTTTATAAAAGAAAATTTGAAGGCAAAACAAGTGTGGAGAATGTTGAAACTGCCGGACAAATAGAGGATTCCTATGTGGCTGACATTGCAAGAGAAGCACTAAAAGTCTGAATCAAAACTTCCTAGAAAGCAATTTCTAGGTTTGCATCAAAATGAAACCATGATAAGCCTTATTGAAGAAAATTAAAAGTCACCCAAGTTTAAAACCAATGGATTCTAGGACCTTTTGAGGCATTGTAAGACTTGTGAAACAATTTGGACAAAAAGGGCAAGATGATAAGACAATTTGGCTTTGGTATTTCCAATCTCCTTGCAAGATGTGACAATTGACTAATATATGGTAATTGACCAAGCCTCTTAAAACACATGGGAGAGATTAAAGAAAACCTTCAAAGAAGAGTTTAATATAGTTCGTGATGATAATGGAATAGTAGTAGAAATTTATAATACAAAGCAAGGAAACCAAAAAAATGTATGAGCTTATAATCATGGACTTAAAAACTGCTTGTAAAGTTAATAAAAAGAATTGACTGATAATGTTAAGAAAATGTGATTCGTTGAAGGTCTACTTACATCGTCAAGAAAATGGTTGAAGGTACTACCACCCTCTTCTTATTCGGGAGCCTACAATTAGGCAATAAACATAAAAAATGAAGACAAAATGTTCTCCCATGGTAAAAAAGGAAGATGGAAGTTTGAATGACAATGGTGACAATCTAAGTCACAAGGTTCCGTGCATTTGAAGGATGAGATTCAGATTTTTCCGAATATTATTTTTTTCCTAAAAAAATCGACCAAATTCGCCATTGTTCGACCACAGAAATCGGGGCTTTTTTTTGCTGTGGTGAATATTTAGAAACTACTAAATTTTTCTTCTACAGTTCCTTTGTAGGTCATTTTTGCTTCCATTTTACTCTATAAATGCACACAATCGCAAGCGTAGATGTTCACGTATTCTAGAGCAAAAGGAGATCCGTCAGGCTTCATCCATCTCTGTCTGCTTGAGGAGTGTCATTTTGTCTACGTGAGTGAGAAGTGTTGTTTGCGGGAGGGATTTCCTTAGGAGTGTCGTTGGCATGAGGGATTTCCGGCGATTGCTTCCTCTGTCTCAGCATCGTTTGTTTCCTCAATCGTCCGATAAATTCCAAACTCCACATTTCAAATGTAAAGTTTATTTTCAATGGATTTGAAAGTTTATTATAAGGTTTTTGGTGAATTTGGTATATATTTTTTTCATAATATTTTTATTATTATTAATGCAATATGGCTCTTTAAATTATAATTTTTATTTTCAATGTTTTTAATTTATAAGGTGTTTCCTATTTGGAATTTGGTATATGTTTTTTGGCATAATTTTTTTATTAATGTAATATGGCTCTAAGAAGTAATTAGTAGTTTTTAATGATAACTAATTATTATTTTTCTATGTAATAGTTTCTAATATTTTATAATTTAATGTGATATAAAATATTAAATTGATGTCATAGTTCTTTAAATTATAAAATATTAGAGTTTATATTTAATTTGATATATCTCAAAAAAATTATTTTGTTTTGTCTTATAACTTTTTATTAAAATTTAATAAATAAATAAAAATTATATTTTATTATGTTTTATAAATGTATATTTTGTTACATCCGAAATTTTTGACCTAATTTTAAACTTGTTCATAACCGTTGGATTTAACGAATTATTCTTTCATTATCATGTGAAATAGGTAGTTATTTATATACATTGTATTAATTGTTAATGAAGATGGTCGTTAACCATTAATTGTTATTAGATGATTAGCAGTTGCTTGATTTAAAATAATGATTATTATGTTTATATGAAAATATTATGGAATTTTTATTATGGCGAAAGTATTTTCATGGGTGATTGTAGGAGAAGATGTAGAGGGGGGAAGCATTGCTAAATAGGATCATCAGAATGGGATGTTCGCTTAGTTCAGTCATCAGGATCGGCAGGTATGACCTTAAACTTCCTTGGAAAGGACGCAACGACTTGATCACAATATAAATTTTTGGGACTGCATGAGCTATTAAGAAAATAATCTAAGTCAACATAAAATAATCTAATTTAAAATTTAAAACATACCTCAAAAGATTTTTAATTGGTCTTCATCATATTATTATAATAAATACTTACATACGTACATATAAATATAAAAATGAAATGGCACCAATAAATTATAATAACGTAAGTTAATGATGTCACCCAATTGATATACTTACATGAACATATATGAGTATATATTATAATATTGAAAATTATAATCCTTCCAACTTTTCTTTTCAACTTTTTGTTTTATTTTTCTTTCTCTCTCTTTTCATAATCAATTTAATACTTGGAATTTTCAATCGGCTTTAATCTTTTGTAACCGAAGGAAGCCAAGGAGTCTTGATTCGCTCTCCATATATGGAAGACGTGAGGGAGAGACGGGATCATCTTTTTCTTTTGTGCTCGAACTTCTTCCTACCTTGCTACATTTCAGATTTCCCTTGTCTCATTAACCAATTCGACCCTACATTGTACGTCTGCATCTTGCCATTGATACATTTGCGATCTGCCATTGAAACGTCTGCAATTACCTTGATACGTCTGCAATTCCGCCATTGATACATCTGCAATTTACCTTTGTTAAAACCTTGTTCCGTTTGTGTGATTTTCAACTCAGCCGAGCAAGTATTTCTGGCTAGGATACTAAGGATTAAGTGCTGAAGAAACGAAAGGGAGCTGATTAGATTGCAAGTTCCCTAGAGAATACATATCAGGTCATGAGTTACCTTTGTATGTTTTTGAATGCATATTCTACTGCAGCCGGCTAAGCTTAGGAGTCTTTTCCTCTATGATTGTGATTATATTATGCAATTTGCTTACTGTTCCCTAAGAATTATATTGAGTTTTTTTCTTTTATTCTCATTATATCTAGAATCATCTCTAAAAGAAGTTGAGTAGTATCTCTTTAAAAGGAGTCTCAAAATCTGTAAAAACCTTCATGAAGTTACTGATAACAATAACAAGTCTTATGCTGTCTCAAATTATGATAAGAGATATTAAGAGCAGATTGCTCATAACCTTTCTAAAACACCTAGGATTCACTGGCAATATAGCCATGATATGGTGAAGAGGTGTAAAAGAGCAGAGCGCTCATAATTTTAATGCACCTGGGACTCCCCGGTTGGTAGTCATGAAATGGTGAAGAGGTGGAATAAATCTGCAAGAAAAGAAAAGAGAAATCAAACAAGAATACCTAAAATGAAATATATTTAATAGCTCATGCTCATCTCTGTTATGAATCCTGTTGTCAAGTCAAGTAGTGGTGATCAGATTATTGAACCCAATCCGAAATCCTTGGCCAAGGTAGTTTATAGGCATGTTTGGCATCTAATGATCACTTGATGTCAGTAGTGCCAGTTATGTAAGCATGTCCGTTTCATAATTGAGCGGACACTCAAAACACCAGGATGCTCAGGTGGCTGGACTGAAGAACATCCCAAGCCCGATCCCAAGGTAGGGAGGGCCATTCTAATTTGATAGAATGTGTGGGAATAAGTATGGTTCGAGGTTGGGAGGTTAAGCTTATGTCAATACTTCTCTCACCAAAGCTAAGGCTTGCACAACCAACTAAAGATCCTCCGAAGATACTTGTATGTTCCTTTCCTTCTTTCTTTTCTTGTTAAGCATTTAATTTACATGAATATAGTTATGAATAGTCAATCATTAATCTAGTTATTATAGTTGATCATGTATACAATCATATTAGTTAATCGTTAATCTTTTTATTTCAACTGAATATGAATACAGTAGTGAATAGTTAATCGTTGATCTAGTTATTTCAATTGAATGTGATTTTAGTTATTTCTTGTTAATTGTTAAAAGCAGTTAATGTCATGTGAAAAAGATTTAGTTATCTATATAAATGCTGGGAGTTTTAGTTTAAACTGTCTTTAATTTAGATATGAAAATCCGTTTGTTACATATTTCAATATTCAAATAACATAATTATAGAAGTGTCAAATGTTGAACTTTAACTTGTTTAATTTTAATTTAATATTAATATGTAATATGGCATTGGTTTATTTTATATTAATATATTTAAATTAAGTTTTAATTTATTGAATTATTTTTTCATTTAAACTATGTTTAGTTAATGTATTAGATATAATATATTATCTTGTTTTTGATTCTACAGATTGTAATATGGCTCCCAACAAATCAACTTTGGAGGTATGGAAACATGTGACTCTTAATGGTCCTAATAAATCTCATTGTAACTTGTGTCCAAAAGTTATTATTGGAAGTTTAACAAGGGTCTTGGATCACTTGCTTGGTATTATGGGGGGTAAAGGTGGAGGTGTTACTGCATGTCCAAGTGTGACCCAAGAGCTCAGAGCTATTTTAGAGAAAGAGCATTCATGTTCTATTGCTGAAAAGATGAAGGCATAAAAGAAACGAAGAATTGAAGATGATGTCTCGAGATTCACATCTACTATACCTTCATCTTCGTGTCTACCTTAGGTTGTAAAGGCATCAAAAGAGAGTGGAACATTGAACAACTTTTGGAAACCATGCAAGAAACAACAAGTGGATGATTTACTAGCTGATTTCTTCTATAGAAGTGCGATTCCATTCAATGTAGCTAGAAATCCACTTTTTTGTGCTACATTTCAAAAGGCTGGAGAGTTTGACAAAAGGTACATACCTCCCTCTTTTGAGGCTTTGAGAACTCTTTTGGAGAGGTCAAAAGATAGAGTGAATGAGAAATTAACTGTGGTCAAAGTCTCTTGGAAGGCAACAGGTTGCACTATATTGAGTGATGGATGGTCAAATATATGTCAAAGGCAATTGATCAATGTTTTAGTGGTTTGTCTTGAAGGGGTTCACTTCTTGAAGGTTGACAATATGAATAAAAAAAACTTTTGAATATATATTTCAGATATTAGAGGAAGCAATTCTTGAAATAGGGGTTGCAAATGTGGTTCAAGCGGTTATTGATAGTGCAACAAATTGTGTGGGAGCTGGGAAGCTAATTGTAGAGAAGTACTCATAAATTTATTGGAGTCCATGTGCAAGTCATTGTTTGGATTTGTTGCTTCATGACTTGACAAAATTCCCTTGGATACATGAAGCAATTCATAGAGGAAGAGCAGTTGTGAATTTCATACGACATCTCACATTGAGTTTGTACAAACAACATGCATCTAGGGAGTTGTTGAGGCCTTGTGATACAAGATTTGCTTAATTTTATCACTTTGAAAAGAGTGGTTGAAGAGAAAGCAGCTTTGAGATCTGTAATTTGTTCCAATGAGAGGGAAAACTCCACACTCTAAAAGTGCTATGAGGAAGATAATAGAGAAAATTGTTTTAAATAATAACTTTTGTGAAAGTGGGGCAAAGGCCTTAAATATACGTGAGCCAATTGTTGATGTGCTCTATATGGTTGATGGTCACACTTCTTGTTTTGGAATGCTTTATGAAGCATGGATCATTGCAAGGAAGCTATTTAGAAAGCACTAAATAATGTGGAAGTAGAGTACATAGAGATATGGGAGACTGTTGATTCTAGATGGAGAATGATGCACACTCTTTTACATGCAGCTGCTTTCTATTTGGAGCCTAAACTATTTCACATTGATAGACAAGGTGATGCTGAAATTATGGCAGGGTTTTATGAAGCCATTAGTAGGTTTGAAACAAATCCAATCAATTGCATCTCTAATTAGAGAGCAATGTTGGAAATACAAGAAAGCGGAAGGGATGTTTGGAATAGGAGCAGCCAAATATGATATGACACGAGATGATCTACCTGGTTATAGATAGTGGATGAGCTATGGGACGAAAACTCCTGAACTTCAGCAATTTGCCATTCAAATATTGAGTCAAGAAGCAAGTTCATCAGCTTGTGAGAGAAATTGGAGTTGCTTTGACCACATCCATTCCAAAAAGAGGAACAAGTTGTTATTTAGAAAGTTGGGAGATCTTGTCTATGTTCACAGCAATTTAAAATTGCTCATGAACAAATCAGCAAATGAGTCATCTTTGCAAAAACGAGCTTTAGAAGACATAGCAATACCAGACATAGATGAGCTCAACTTTTTTGATGAGGAATTGGGTAGTGATATTGAAGATGATGCTACACCATTTGAGCTAAGTGCTCTTGATGACTTAGAGTTTTTTTGAAGTTACAAAGTCTTGACTTTTAAGTTTTGATTGTAACTTTGCAAATAAAACACATGTTTGCTATTGTGATTTCACATATTTCTTATGTTTTATACTTTATAAATGTGTCATCATGCTTATAAAGTTGTCAAATCTATCTAGCAATTTTAATTATTTTGATAATTAATGGGATATGTTGCATATATTTAAAAATAATAAAACAATATAAGGTGAATTTAATTCGATTTTTTTTTCTAAATTTTACTCAGCCCAATCTATAATTCAATTTTTTATACTTGCCGAACTTGAATTTGAATTCGAACCTTGTGACTTAGGTGACAATTAATGAGAAACAATACAAGAAATCTAGAGGGACATGCTCCAAATATTGAAACACTTGAGGGTGGAGAAAGAAACCAGCAATGAAACTAATGAATTGTGGTGTTCTAAGTAAAATAGTGAAGTTCGCACTAAAGGTAATTATCATAGAACTATTTTTTTGAGAATTCCCAAGTTATGGGTCATTCACTAAAAGAGTTCCCATATATTCTGAAGACCAAGAGTACACAAGTACTCTTTACATTGGGAGACTAATCCATTCTACCAAAGCCATATAATGTATCCCTATGCGCTTATTGGAATCACATATAGTATCCCTTTGCACTTATTGAAAACACATATAGTATGACTGCAAAGGACTTCAAATTGTACAATGCCAACAACTTAATGAATGGGGATAGTTTTTGAGAGACTAATAACACAAGTGGGACAAATTGCAACTAATGTGCAAATGATCTGGAACTAGAGACCATGAAGACATTGGATGTCCGAAGTGAAATGCTAATGTCAACATGATTAATATAAGGTGTAAATGAAGTATTTGTTGTTACTCAAGAATAAAAAAAGAATGTTGTGTACTTGGACCCTTGTATAGAAAAAGAAAGGCCTTGCACATCAAGAGGTCAAGTAGACAATGCTATTACCGATTAACAAGGTCACCCAAATGGAAATGCAAGTATGGTGACAAATCAAATACAATTCTGTATAAATATTACAAGGAAGTACTTCAAACTATCATGCTGATTGAAGTAGTAAATTTATAACAAAATGTTCTTGAACTTTGAAAGGCTACTGTATCGAGGAACAATGAATGGTACATGCTAAAACCCATTCGGAATATGGCGAAATTGAATATTAAATAATTGAACCTCTATTGTTGAGTGACCAAGTGATTTGTCCAATATTATTTGACCATTAACGTGACAAAGAAATCGATGGTGGTGAATATGGAGTTACAAGAAAGGAATCTCATTAATACATTTCTTAATGTGGGTTTGGTGTGAATCAACTTCTGCAAGACACTTGAAGGAGTCTAGGTAGGCTGACCATTTGCCCCATATTTTAAAATTGTGGGTGTGAACAACAAATTATTAAGGTAGTTGGAGTTTTAGTGGCCAAAAGGTTATTATTGGAACCCAAACATTTTTGTTGAATGGAAATCGTAAGACACGCTATTGGGTTGGGGTTGGTTGGTAGTAGCAAAGTTTTTTTCACAATTAGAAAAGGAATACAATATCCTTTGATAACAAATGTTAGAAGTATACAATCAATTTGAAGAACCAAGTAGTGTATGAGGAAGCAACTTGCTCGGATTCGGCATTATGAAAAAGCAAGGATAGGGTCCAATAGAAATGAACAATAAAATCAATTTCAAATTATAGTCATTTGGAAGATGAAATAGTTCTCTTTGCGGCCTATTTCATTGGCAAATGGCGGACTACGAGGTATTTCCTTTTAGCTATAAGTTTATTAAGGTATAGAGATTAGCAAAAAGTTGGATGGCTTGTGTGCTGTATGTGGTATGAGGTTGTAATGAACCCAACCAGTTCTAACTTTAATTCTAGCGGTTCAACATTTTGTCAAACACTTATCATGCAAGCTCTGATACCAATGTAAGAGCCCTGCTGGCTCGCTCAAGAACTATCCCAAAGAATTTTGTTTTAGAAGTTTTTGCAATTTTTTTGGTTTTGAATGTATATGCTTATTTTTGAATTTTCAGAATATATAGAAATGCATGAGGAAACAAATACAATTACTGAGAACAATTATTGAGACTACTGTTGCTTGCCAGCATAATCTTCAATTGCAATTTTGATGAATGCAAGCATTACAATGATAAATGTAAAGAGAAAGCAATTAATGAAAGAACTTGTGATGTCTGATAGGGCGATTGGTTGCAGCAGAATAGACTGAAGATCGACACCTGATGATAATCAATTTCAGTTCCTAGATAGATCACAGCCGGTATAAGGATGTATGCTGCCTTCAGAATACCAAATACCATCCTGAAGAAAGTGATTGCAGGTTATTACAATGGCTTCACAGCTGCTAGAAACGCATGCCACTCAATAACAGTGTTCAGCTCCCATATATGCCCTTAAATGGTGTTAATTTCCCAAGTATAGGCGGTTGTGAATCACTGCCAATCGGATCGCTCCAACAGTGAGCAAAATGCTGCCCCAATAGAGATAGTAGCAGTCCCAATTTTGCCCTCCATTGGTTAAGAAATACAACAGTAAATCTGTACTGTTGGACGCCCAGGAATATATCAGATATCTCCTGCAATCCACAGCTTCAGCAGTCAATATAACGCTGTTCCCTTGGACGATAACTTTCAGATTTTATCAGTAATCAAATTGTTATATAACAACAATTTGATTGTCAATTAGAATCAGAAATGCAACACAATTCATTGGCCCCCTTACCAGATCAGAGTGCCAACAAAAGATGAAGGAATCAATCCTCTCAAGAAGCCAATGCCAAAACCCTCAATAGTCACACAATGAATTAAATGCATAAGGGAAAGAGAGATGAATAAATCAAGGTTAGAGGCTTGCTTTTATAAAAATTAAAGCCAAAATCTTCTTCGACACACCAATGGCCATAGCTTCTTCCATACACTTTTCACTTAAGGCAAAAATTTAATTAATTCCTTGATGTGGGCTTCCATGAATTAATTAAATACATGACATCTTCCAATGATGACACAACCATCAACATAAGTGAAATTATAACTTTATAATGAGTCATTTAATGATTTAATAATAATTTGGCCACTGAAATAATAATAACTTCCAAAATTCTTAATCTTTAAATGTCGTCTGAAACAAGAGTCACACCTATTATTTCCCCATGTGACCACATGCAATTTCCTAAAATAGAAAGGGCCTCTCTCAACCATCACCAGACTTGGCCATAAATTGTAGGTGCATGAAACTAAGCCAAAACAAAGTCCAATTTGAGTCAAACAAAGACCAAATGGGAACCATAGTTACACCGCCCCAGGAGACCGGGGACATTGGGACAGGTTTCCAAGCAGGGGAGTAGAGGGGCCTCAATTTGGGGACGATAGGGGGATGGCGGCAAGGGAGGGGGGGGCGGGGATGTTTATAAACTGTATACTATACATGTACTTAAAATCCTAGCTATGAAACAAAGATGTAAAATGCTAATTTTCTAAAATTTAAATACTTGAACATGAAAGTGAAACATTGAACAATAAAATATTAAAATTTTCAATACTCAAATGAGTAAATAGAAGAGTTCTAATTTCTATTATATAAATATTAAATAATAGTAGTCATGGATATCAAAGGTATGACTATCTCATCATAAAGATGATTACATTGAGCAACATTATATGATATTCAATATGCCCAATAGAATATATAAAATGGTTTTATTATTTAAACAATCTTTTTTTTTGGCTAGACAAGGGACACCTAGCTATCCCTTGGAGGGGTCAGGGTACTTGTTCTCGTCCCCCATCTCCTCAGGGGACACCGGGACGTCTCTACCACAATGACGACTAATTGGTGGCACCATTGGAGACATCAAAATGACGTCCCCTAGTCCCTGATGCGTCCCTGTCTTTGAGACATTGGGATTTTTTTTTGGGGGGGGGGGGATATGTTCCTGTGTTACACTGGTTGGAACATACTAAATTGTAAAGAAGATAAGACCCTCCCATAATCGAGCCTTTGTCTTAGAGGACCCTCTATCCACAATAATTAGCCTATGAGGATTACAATAATAGGCTAATCCCTCAAATTTTGATGCTAATAAAAATGGGGATATTACAGAGGTTTGGAAAAGATGACACTTGTAGTTCTAGCATTAGCACCCAACTTTAGCAAAGATCACAATTAATTAAGGAACATCTCACAATACTAATAGTAATATAATTAATCTATAGTGTAGATATACTTGTTGCGAGATCAACTTCACAACAAAACTATGAAAAAACATAAAATTACTTAAACAATTTTTTATATATTTTGCAATCACAATATAGAAGACAATGTTGTTCCCACAAGATGAATGAAAAATATAATGAAAATAATAAAACTTAATTTAAAGTTCAACCTTTAGCCATATGACCTCGTTCATTCTCCACCATACAAATTGAGAGATAGCATTGCATGGTCTAGTTCCCGCTTCTATTCTTCAACTCTCCACTTTCCAATATGGTCTATATAAATATGAGCTAAAGTATTGTTCACTACTGTACAACCTAATTTTAATTTAAAAAATACCACCTCTATCGATTGTACAATGTCCCCCTTGGACTACCATACGACCTATTTTCACACACCATACATCTTCTATATCTTCCATTCATATTGTATGAGCTAATTTTTCAATTTTTTGTCATATGTTGGCACTAACATATGGCTTTGTGAATTGCTTGCATTGAATAGACCTTTTCCATAGTTTAGGTTGTAGGGATAAATGTCTACAATAATACAATACAATTGATGGTTCAGATTTAATTCTTGTTGGTCTTCTACGTAGTCTTTGTTTAGTAGGCAATGGGTAAATATTGAGAGTCCAATTGGTGAGGAGTTTTTCATACACTATAATGTCCCCATTTTGAGCAAGCATCAAAGTCAATGGATTTAACCTATCACTGGGTCCTTGTAGGCTAATATTGGTGATTAGAGGACCTTGTTATGGAGTTATTTGATTCACCAGAGGATGATTGTCAGTGTATATCTTTGCAAAGATCAAACCCTTCATATATTCTGAATATCTCTCCAAAGTTCAAACCCTAGATGTATTCTGAAGCTAGTTTGTTCAGTGGGTTTTGGCTCCATTTTGAGAGACTTACTATATATATTAAGTAAATGGATGATTCCATTGAGCTTAGATGATTTGGAGGAGTTGAGTGACGCTTTCAAGTGTTATTTTTGACTTTTGAATTAGGCTCCAAGATTCTTGAAGTGAGCGTCTATAATTAGGATCTTTCATCATATTTCAATGTTACCTGGGGATGCGTCCCCAGTATATTTTCAGCCGTCCCTATCTCGGAAATGTCTTGGAGGCTTGGGGACACCTAGGGGACTTTGAAATTGACCTCTAGAACAAATTAGACTTTGACTCTCAAAGTAACACAAATTTGGCATATGAATTCTGCTGATTCTTATATTTTAAGCTTCTATTATGATAAGTACATGCTTTATCCATGTTTTCATATAAATACTTTAAATTTCTCTATATATTTTAATTTTCCCTATTGTTATAGAGCCGTCCCCATTTGTCATCTCCCCTCATCCCCAAAATTGGCAAAAAGAATTGTCGTCCCGAAAACTTGTCCCACTGTCCCTTGTCGTCCCCGTCCTGGAAACTCAGGGGAACATAGTCATATTTCATCATCATGATCACTCTTGTGCAGTTGGATTTCACTTCTGGTGTGGTTGGGTCATTTTCGCAAAGTCAGATGTATTATTGGTTATAATTTAATTATGTGCACTAAGGTTGCTATTTCTACTGAAATTGTTTAAAGGGCACCTTAGTGTTATAGCTCATAGGAATTGGGATGAGAAGTTTTAAAACCTGCGCACACGAAACAAGGACCTTATGTGTCAGGATATCATTATATTAATGAAAAGGCCATTTTTGGAGCAATGGGGGAGTTTAAATTAATAAGTTGACTTATATTATATGTCAACTTATAACTTAAAGTTGCTCTTGGAGGGAAATATAATAAAATATTATATTTCAAACTTTGCAACCAAAGAGGCACATACGTAAGTTATGTGAGGTATGTATTGGAAGATTCAAGCTCAATTTACATTTGAGAATTATGTATTCAATGCAAAAAAAAAGAACCATTCTATTGTGCATTGATATGGTAAATTTGTTGAAGAGTTTGTGCCTAGGGTTTGAGTAATTGAAGGATGGAAGAATTGGGAATTCTTTTAAGTATTTTGCATTTTGAATTGGTTATTCTTTGCCAGTGAATTGTGACAACAGTAATCTCATTGATGGATTATTATTGTACTTAATTTGGTTATCAAATTGTGAAGAAGATTCAACATCTCATATCAGATATAATTTACAAGAATGAAGACTGTTATTTAATTGCCGA
Organism: Cupressus sempervirens; assembly: GCA_028749045.1. Taxonomy (NCBI): domain Eukaryota; kingdom Viridiplantae; phylum Streptophyta; class Pinopsida; order Cupressales; family Cupressaceae; genus Cupressus; species Cupressus sempervirens. The sequence continues at coordinate 772,075,686 of CM053784.1, read as the reverse complement.
ATGCATGATTATGGAGCTGTGATTGAATATAAAGGCTGCTGCTGTCATAGTTTGAGGTACGGCTTTATTTTTCCTGCCTGTGTTTTGCCATAGAAGCCTGAGATTGCTTCCATAGTGGCTACAGTTGTTATCTAAGGCAGCAAATATATCATTAGCAACTATGACATTATGTTTGTAAGGCAGCATTTATTCCTAGTATAGCTGCGTTACAACTTTGATACTGAAGGTTATTTGGATGCACATTCAATCTCCAAGTTCACATAATTCCATAGTTGAATATCTGCATTTAGATAATTGTATTCTCAGAGGTTTGTAAATATTTAAATAAACTTTTTGAAGGCATTGCTGCTAATAGAATTCAATTTCTTTGCATTGTGATGTTAATTTCATTTATTATTGTCAAAAAACAATTTTTTAAAATCAAAACACATAAAATTGCAAAACAATTTCAAAATCCAAGCAAAATATCTTCATCAGTTAGCATTATCCAATCAAAGAGCCAGTAGGGTTCTTCCCTACCGGTTATTGAATTTGGAAAAAATACGTACTCGGAAAATGAGTAATAATTTCATGATTAGAATTGTTGTGAAGTGCCTACAACATTATTTGGGTTTAGTGATGGATTGGGTGCATTATCCTTGGCCTGAAGCATGCAATGAGATGTGGTCCCTTGATTGGTTGGTCCTAAGCGTTATTCATATATTGGCTAAAGCCTTTTAAAAAATCGTGAATATGGTGTGTGCCACGGTCTGTGATTTTGAAGAAGTATTTCCGCCAAACCCTTGTCAAATCTATTTGTCTCGCCAAGTACACTTTGAGTATGAATTTGCGAACTATGCTTCCAAGTTTGCATACAGATCTTCATTTGCAATATCATCATCATTTTGGAAAGTGTTCCCTAATGTTACTTTTTGACTACTTGTTTTCCTTGTTGTGTAAAAGATGACTTTTTCTTGGGAGTGTTGCAGGGATGATGTAGTTTGTATACAAAGCCTTTATTATTTCATAATTATGGTTGTATCCAATTATGTATTAACAGTTTGTTGGCTTTTTGATAGTTATAAGAGTCGGTTTGCAGACAGTTGTGTCCTTTTGGAAATTGTCAAGTCCTTTAAATAGGTTTTGTATTGTCAAGGAAAGCACTATGATGTAGTTGGATCAAGTCTAATTTTTGGTTTGCCATCTTTGGTCTACTTTTCAGTATCTTCATGTGTGAATAATGATATACCTTTACTCCTCTATCTAGCATGCATTATTAATTCTGTTCACAATTTTCACTATTCATTTCATCAGATAGTGTAATAAACAGAATTTTTGTGAAAAACTCATTGTGAGCTCATGAAAAAATCAGTCGCGAGTTACTTTCCACCATTTCTGATTCACTAATTTCATAACTAATTTTCGAGTTTATCCTCTATAATCGGTAAGAAATGCCTTTTCATAATGCAAAAATGTGTTAGTCATGCCTTATACAAACAACTCATAGAGCAATCCCATCTATTGGTATACCAATTGAGGTCAAACTAGAACAATAGTTTTCTTTTTTCTTAAGCATTATTCTTTGTTATGAGTTTGACGATAAAACTTTCCATCATGAAGGCTTCAGAAAAACTCCAATAATAAATCTTACTTGAATATACACGCCAATCAAGCATGTCTCTGTTAACTCATGCTTATATATATTATAAATATATAAAGAACATCATAACTTCTGTTCATTTGCCCATGCTTACAAAGTTTCTAATGGCTATTATCAATGCTTGATAAATGTTTTCATATGAATATTTGAAATATCCTCATCTTTTAAAATTTCCCCTAGTTTTTAGTAGCCATCCCCTAAAAGTGGCATTTAAAAAAAACCCATCCCTGAAATGCATCCCCCGGTCCCCTATTGTCCTTCTCCCAGAAACTTGAGGGAGCATAGATTAAAATCATTTCTGGGTTGTTTACAGGTCAGACGTGTAGATCCACATGGATCAAACTTGTAAGGAACACCCTAAATCCACCCCTCTAAACCCTAATACAAACACAACCAAAACAATCATAGCATTTATTTCATTCATATAATCAGAAATAATCTGTACGTATATCGTAATAGATATTATCAATTTTGTCGTCTTTATGATAATATGTGACTTTGGACTTTCTATGAACAAAGTGGGTACAATGTTTAGTCTGTTTATATGTATATTTTATATTTTTTGTATGAACCTAGGCATGCCATTAATATCTGGGTTTTTCACAAAAATCAGTGTTCCCTATACTGATTCCTATATCCTAGTAAGAACAGTTTATCTTTTATTTTTGGGTTGGTGTTCACTTCCTTATCAACTTGTGCTTCCTTAAGTGAGTTCCATAATGCATGTGCGCAATTCTTTTCCTAATCTGGGTCTGTTGTCTAGGATTGTAACAGGAGCGGGAAGCGACTGGTAGCTATATATTTTCGTTTCTTGTTCTAGGATTATCATATTGTTTTTATTTTTACAGACAGAATAGATGTTTAATAAGGTTCATTGTTGCTTTGTCATTATTTCTTTCTATGTTCGAGTTGCTGTAAATGTTCCAAGCTTCACTAGATTTGTTAAAATCAAATTATAACACAGTTTCATCAATTACTCAGCAGTTTTTTTCTGGATAAATAATTATTTGATTGCATTTTCTTTATTATTGGATTGGATACATATATTGGTCATTTAAGTATATGTACCTTGCAACAGGCTAGGAAATATGATATCCAATGGCACAGGGGATCTACATGATGTTGGGGTGGTGCAAGTTCTGGATGTTGGCTGTGGTGTTGCAAGTTTTGCAGCTTACCTTCTTGAATTGGATATACAGACTATGTCATTTGCTCCGAGGGATGAGCATGAGAATCAAATTCAGCTTGCTCTTGAACGAGGAATCAGTGCTACGATTGCAATTCTGGGAACAAAACAGCTGCCCTATCCAAGTAATTCATTTGAAATGGTTCATTGCTCACGTTGTCGTGTTGATTGGCATGAAAATGGTAAGTAATCAGTCAATGCTAGGGTCTAGACTTTGATTATGCAGGAATCTTTTCATTTTTTTGTCTGCTGTCTCTCCACAAAGTATTGTGGTGCTATGTTAAACTATATTAATATTGGTTACTTGAGAAATATGTGCGTGTGGTATGCCTATTATGATTAACAAATGGATCATCAGCATACTTTTTATGGGAATTTGTGGGATAGCTGTTATTTATATACAAAGGTTTTGTATTGACATAAAGCAATCACATCTATTTGAAAATCTGATGCCAAAAAATGGAATATATAGTGATCATAACAGCTAAATAAATCTTGATTTTGGTTATTTGTATTCGGGAGAAGCTTCAAAGAATTAGTAAATTTTTGGTTATCTAAATTTTTAGGAAAGGTGACAGCTTCTGCCTTTGTCTTATTGGCTAAAGTATGCTGTATAAAATGGGTTGACATAGACAATTTCGATATCAAATAAGCTGATTACTCCAATTTCATTAATGCTCACCTTAATCTATAACTTTTCTTCATTATATGATGAATTCTGACCCCCCATTTAATGTGTTATTCTTGATTTTCCTGTAACTTCAAGTTTAAACTTGTGCATCTCATACGAAAATATGTCTATCCAGTACCTAAGTCGTAATTTCAACTTCTCAACCTTCTACCTAAAGATTGCTGGAGATGTCATTGTCAATAGCCTGTAAGTTTTAAGTCAACTCTGCCTATGCAAGTTTAAGTTACCAAGGGCTGTGAGGTGGATCTGTATGAATGAAGTTGAATGTTTGTGCCACTTAATTATAAAAAGAATTTATCAGATTGGTGTGCGGGTTTCTTAGTTAGAAGTCCTCAAGATACAGATGTTTAATCATTAAACACTAAAAATTGTTTGGCATTTTATTGATCAAAATGCCTTGCATAGGATTTAATAACAATAAATTAAGCTTGAATAGTACAAATTTTGTAATGTTACAAATCTACTGATTATGGCTGATAAAGCAAAGAGTTTAATAACTTTTAAATGAATCAAAAGCTTTGCTGTATAGTTAAGTTTTGGTATCTTCATTTTCATCTTCATACAAAAGTCTAATCAGATTTTTATAATTAGATAAGTTTTGCATTTGGACCATATTAAATTTGAACATCAATTGTTTGGGCTTCTCTTCAAATATGTGTAGATGGCATTCTGCTGAAAGAAGTGGACCGACTTTTGAGACCAAAGGGGTACTTTGTTTATTCTGCACCGCCTGCTTATAGGAAGGATAAGGACTTCCCACTTCAATGGGAGATTATGACAAATCTGACAAATTCAATGTGCTGGAAGCTGATTGCACGTCAAATTCAAACAGCAATTTGGTTTAAGCCAGGTGACAGGGAATGCCAATTTCAGAAAGCACTGTCAAAAAGTTTAATTTTATGTGACCAGTCAGATGATCCAGATCAATCATGGAATAAAACTTTACAAAATTGCCTAACTTTAAGTCCCCAAAAGGAAAGCCTTCAGCAACTTCCTCCCTTTCGAGAGCGCCTATCAGTCTTCCCTAAACGACTCGAGAAAAAAGGTAATCAATTTTGTCTTTACTCAGTGAAACTTCTCAATTATTTTTCCATTATGAGATGAATAGTAAAGTATTTATTAGCTTAATTCATGCTAATCGATTTCAGAGAATCTTTGAGTTATTCGATGTAGCTTTTTTAAGAAGTGAACATGTTTCTAAACCCTACCTTACCCTTCTATGTTTTTCTGACCCATACCTTCTTCTTTTCTAGTCTTCTTGCATGCATTATCATTATGTTGTTTTCAGAAAAAATCTGTCCTTATGGTATCTTCTTTATGTTATTTAAAAAAAAAATCAAGGATGCGCTCAAGGATGCATGACTAATATTTTACAACAGATTTATATGCGTTAAAAAAGGAAAAATTCAGATCATCTACTATCCAAAGCATCTGTAACCAGTGTTCCACGGGGACGCGTCCCCTATGCTTCTTGGCTTGTACCCGTCCCGGGGACGAAACGGAGCTGTCCCCTTTTTGCCAAATTTGGAAACGTCCCTGAAATGGCAAAAAAATTTGGGCAGGAAACTTGGAAACTTGAGGACGGCCAGCAGTACCGGGGACAGCTTTGATGTCCCCTAGCCGTCCCCGAAACTTCTAGCCGTCCCCTTTTTTCCAGCTAGTGGGTTAAAGGAAAAACAGTAAATTTTACTTTTTGTGTGGGTCCGTAGTTTTCTTAAAGACATAATAAAAATGTGGAAACCATATTTGTCCATTAAAACACTAAAACAATAACTCTTCTAGTCATTTTAAGATATGATGTACTTGCTAAGAGGGAAAAAAACATAGAGCAACTGCAGTAGCAACAGTGAGGAAAGATTACGTTTAGTATTTTTATTTACTACTTACTATTTTAGTTGCACTTCTCTTTATTCTATTCTGATTTCATGCATAATATTAGAGACTTTAGGCATTTACATTTTACTACGTATGTATGTGATATGTTATAACGGAGGTACTTAATATTTTATCATTTGATAATTTTCCATGTATTGATCTTCAAAAATGTCTATGGTGAATGGTTTATCAATGTTATGATATGCATACTTGAATTTTTGTCTCTCTATGTAAAAAAATCCACAATATTTTTAATCACTGTCCCCTAAGGTCCCGTCCCCTAAATTTTGGCTTTGACCCATCCTCGTCCCAAAAACAAGTCCCCGTCTTGTAAAACATCCCTGTCTCGGAAACTCCGTGGAGCATAGTTTGTAACTTATATAATATGACATGGGGATCATGTGAAAGGGCTGATTTCTGCAATTCATAAGATATGTTAGAATACAAAACCACCTCAAAACCAATATGACTAACACCACTTGTGAGATTCCAATGCAATATCCTTGCTTGAAGGGTTTTCATTCATTTCTTGCTTAAAATGGAGAAAGAGATGCATTATATTGATTTGCAAGAGGCTAAGTAAGAACCAACGTTACTCCAAGCTTTTGGGACGACAAATATTTTTGCCAAAATTGGAGATGGGGGGAGGGGGGTGCAAAGGGGACAATTATATAAAATATAAGGAAATTTGCTAGTATACATGACATTCATACGAAAATATGGATAAAGCATGCCATTTAAACATCACAAAGCCTTAACATACAAGTTTACAAGATTTCATTGTTTCAAAACGCAATATGCATTCAAAATTCAGAAATCAAAAATCATTGCCAAGAGCATATATGCATGTGATGATAAAAAATATCTAACAAACAAAACCAAAATGCCCAAAGGCTTAGTGCTTCCATATAGTTTTGTGTTCAATATAAAAATCAAAATACATAACTAGTCAATTCCTATTCCAATTCAGCCAACTTTGCACCAAAATTAGAGTCCTCTCAGTCATAGCCTGTGGAAAGAAGAGCATCCTCATCTAATGGAACCCCAACCAATTCTGGTGGTATCTCCTCCTCATCAACCTAAGCCGCATCTTTAGGATCAACATCCCACCTTAATGATGGAGTCTTCCTATACTCTGGATTTTGGTGATCGTGAAGTCTAAGAGCACAATGCACCGCCACTAGCTTCTCTGCTCGTCTAGAGGTAAGTCTTTTCCTCTTGAGCAAGTGGACAAAGCCATATGTAGACGAAGTTTCTCTTTGCAATAGAGGAACTAGCAACCTGAGCAAGTAGGCGAGCAACAAGCAACTTCAACTTGGGTTATCTCTCCTATGCCATGCCCACCACCTAATAGAATCTTTCTATGCCAATAAGACTTTGTTCAACCTCGCTTGTGATTTACTCAAGTTGGGGCCATAGAGGTTTGTGGAGTCAAGGAATGTTGCACGAAGTATGGAAGCCTCCCACTTTGAAAACATCTTATCAATGGCTTTTGAGAAGCCATCTAATATCTTTGGATCATCACACGGAGGTTCCCTTCCATCCAATTTTGCATACCATTTGGGATTTAGAGCGAAGACTGCTATATGAAGCAGGGTACTCATAATATTCCACCGTGTCACAATGGGCCTAATATGCTCCTCATAAAACCCTAAAGTAGGATCCTTTGCTACAACCATTTTTAAATCTTCCCAACACACTCTCAAATGTCTCATATATTTCTGTAGGACTAGGAGAGTCTATATCAGTATATCTAATGACATTTGCAATATAGGAGATGACAACAAAAAGGTATTTTCAAAATTGTAAAGAGTCCTGCTAGCTCTTACTCCAACTATGCTGAAGAATTTGTTTTTTTGAGTGTTTTTGGTATTTTGTGATTTTTTTTTGTTTTGGAATATAAGCTTTTTTTGCTTTTTTCAGAATATGAAATATAACAATGCATAGAAATTGAAATATTTATGCAATGAAATTCAAACTGAATTAATTCTCAATATGCAATTTTGATCAATATTTACAATGCTCAAATGAGTATGCAAACAAGAACCTATAGATGCAAATCAAAATGAAATCTCCACCTTTAGCAAGCCTGTAATGAAACGCCTGTCCTCAAGCCTTAAGCGATCACTCTTTGAAACCCATGCTGGTCTGTAGATTCAAACGCTGCCAACACAATAAATTCACAACATTCTAAATACCTCACGCCAACATCAATCCCTCTCTCCAAATCCCATAGCAGCCATGAATGACCTTGTGGCTCCGCAAAATATGCTCGATCAAACCAAATGCAACACCCAACAACCAATGCAAGAACCCATGTTGCTTTCCCATACAACAACAAATAAATTCCTCAATTTAAACACCCAATTCCAGAACAAATCAATCACAATTTAGTGCTTGATCACAACCCAGTTTGCAGCAAATAAAAACTGACACAACTAAACAACATAGAAACCAATCAAAGTGCCATCAAATTGTAGAAATTTCCAACTCCTCCAGCTCAGTCCTTCAAACCCTCAAATCACCAAAATAAAAAATGTCACAGGATGATTTTTCATCTCCAAGAGCTTGCTTTTATAACATTCTAATTCAAATGGCTTCTTCTTCACACCAAACAATTCTTGAAATAATATAATTACACCAAGTATTATAATAATTACTTCACTTAACTCATAAAGTTATTTATTTAAGTAAAACTTAATAAATAACTTTCATCATGCTCTTAGCCCAAGAAACTATCAAGGCTCCATTAGGATATTGAAATACTTAGTTACCCTAGTTCGCCATTTTGGCCTCTGGACCAAGTTTGGGTTTGAACCAGTACGTGCTTCAGGTTTAATTCGCCACAAATATAGACAGGGTTCGAATTTTTGAGGGTTGGTTCGAACTAGCAGAATGCTAGATTGAACCTTGGCAAATTTGTGTCTCCCAAGACAAATTTTCGTTGAACCTGAGAGAATTGTTTCCCCAGGGGACGACATTTAGGTGACGTTTTTGAACATATTTTATAATGTTTTGACATAGTTACACCACCCTGGGAGATGGGGGGACAAGTTTCCGAGACGGGGGGACAGAGGGGCCTTGATTTGGGGACAACAAGGGGACGATGGGGGGACAACTGCGAGGGATGGTGGGTGGCAAAAGGAGCAGGGGTGTATATACTATACATATGGTACTTAAAATGCTAGTTATGAGAAGATGTACTACAATTATACAATATAAGATACAAAGATATAAAAAACTTAAACATTGAACATTGCATTGAAGTTTTCAATTGGAACATCATGATTCATGATCAAAGGACAAATAAACAATGAACATTGAACATTGAACATCAACAAATAATAAATATTAGTCTGGACTCTATATATCAGCCTTCAGATCAATAGTATTAGTATCTAGATTCTACTATCTAATAGTAATCAATGATCATATGAGTTGTGACATAAAGATGATTACAATGAGTATCATGTGCCATGAATCATGATATCAAAATAAGTATATAATGCAAACAAAAACTACAAGTCTCCAAGAGTCCAAATCAAAATGTCAAATTAATGAAGTAGACTCCTTGGCATCCCCCCGCAATGAAGGAGACTCCTTGGCGCCCCCTGGCACCCCCACACTCGAAGAGGTTTTGCTGTCTCGGAGACGTCTCTCCCGTCTTGGAGATCTCTCCCCTGTCTTGGAGACCTCTAGCCGTCTCGGATATGTCTCGCCATCTCTGGCGGTGGTGGCGGTGCCTGAAACGCCGAGACGTTGTCCCCCTGTCTCGGGGACGTCCCCGTCTCCGAGACGGCCTAGTTTGGGGGGGGGAACGTGTCACCTTGTTACACTGTGTTTTGAGCTCTACAACCCTAAAATGTGATCGTAAATGACTTATGATGGCTTCTAACACTCATTTGTGGTGTGTAAATAGGTTGTTTTGCATTGAGTATGAGAAAATAGGTGGTTGAGTAAGAGTTTGTTTGTGCAAGGAGTTGGAAGATTAGTTTTTGAGCTATATTGAAGTGCTTGTATCTCATTCCTACACCTTTGAAAGCTTACAATGGTAGGAAGAGGTAAGTTCTTGTTCTATTTCTCTTTTTGTTTTGTTTAAGCTTTTTATTTTTTTTGAATTATCTTTCATTGCCAATAAGATCTAAGTCGTTTTCCCTAAAATTTAATTCTCAATATGTATACAATTTATTGCCATAGGAAAAGGAACTTTAATGGGAACTACCTCTTCCTCAGTAGGAAATGCCAATACCCCACAAAGAATTGAATCCCAATCTAATTCTCCTTTGTGCAAGTATGTGGATATTATACATAGTCTTCCAGGAGGTGGTGGTTTCAGTTGGAAATATTGGGATTGTGATGTAGAAAGAAACAATTCATATTATCGTGTGGTGGGCCATTTGTGTGGATACCTTGGAAGAGGAGTGAAGAAATGTCTTGGAGAAAAATGCACCTTTGCCAAATTCGTCAGTGTTAAAATATATTGAAGAGCATGAGCAAGTAGAAGAGAGAGATGAACTTAGGCAAAATGACACTGATGGCAATAAAAATAAGAAAAGAGCAAAGAGAATGAAATCCATCCCAGATGTTGTGATAGAAGATCACCCCTTCTATACTACCTCAATTGCCCATGATTCTCAAAATGAAGCACCCCTTCGACAAAAAAGAAAGGGACCAATTGAAATTGCATTTCAAAATCAAAATAGGAAAATTGTCAACATTGATGCGACAAGATGCTTGTATGCAAATGGGCTGTTGTTTAATCTTCTTCACTCCATATTTCAAGAAGATGTCGAGAAATCCGAATGCAACACCTGCAGGGTATTCAGTATGCGGTTTTGAGAGAGTACGAACCACCTTGTTGGATCAAGAGGTTAAGTTGATTGATGAGAAATTGAAGCCCATCAAGGATTCATGGATTGAGATAGGGGTAACAATTGTTTCAGGCAGGTGGAAATATGCTAGAAATCGTCCATTGATCAATGTTTTGTCGGTGTCCCCTAAAGGGGCAATGTTTTTGAAAACAGTGGATTGTGAGGGGCAAGTAAAAGATGGACAACTTATTGCTAATAATCTCATCTCTTCCATTGAAGAAGTGGGTGCTAGAAACATTGTCCAGGATGTAAGGACAACACAAAGAATTATAGAGCTTCTGGTTTGTTGGTTGAAGAGAGACACCGGCATATTTTTTGGACACCTTGTGTAGTTCATTGACACAATCTTATGCTACAAAAGTTTGGGAAAATATTGAGTGGATCAAGGAGGTGTGTGTAGAAGTTGTGGACATCCAGATGTTCATCACAAACCACCACATCACTCGAGGGATATTCAGAATGTTCTCACGTTTGGAGTTGTTGAAGGTAAGTAAAGTTGAACTCAAGTTAGTTATTTAATTTAGAAAAAAAGTAGAATCTTACAATTTCTGATTTTTGATTATGAAATGTGTATTCTTTTTTGAAGTATGTATCTAATAGTTGTATTTGTTTTGCTCTATTTTATGTTACAGGTTGCTAAGACACATTTTGGATCAAATGTAATTGTTTTGAGATGACTTATGGAAGTGAAAGAGGCATTTTCCAATATAGTAATCAGCAATAATTGGACTATATGGAGGCAAAGCAATAGTGAGAGGGCATCCAAAATAAAGTTTAGGATATTGGATGAATTATAGTGGGAACGTGTGGAATATCTTATTAAGCTAACCGAACTCATTATGATCATGCTTAGGTACGCAAACATGGATAGGCCTTGGCTCAGAGAGATCTATGGTTGCATATACTCAATGCTTGAGAAGATCAAGCAAATTGTAAATGAAAAAGAGCAAGATCGTCAAGAGACCTTCAAACAATTGCAAGCAATTGTTGTAGAAAGATGGTACAAAATGACCACTCCTCTAAATTTACTTGCCTATGCATTGGCGCCCAAATGCTATAGCACCCAGTATGTTGATCTGCCAAGAAGGCTACCACCCTATAAGTTTTATGAAGTGTCTAATGGATACAGGACAACATTTCAAAGACTCTTTCCTGATGATGATATGCGAGATTTGATTACGCATGAGTTCATATAGTTTGCGAATGCAAAAACTCTAAGTAATGATGCTCTTCATCATTGATTTAGGAAGGATGTTCATAGTTGATGGTACCTCCATGGCCAAAGATTCCCAACATTGCAGCCCCTTTGCAATCAAAGTGATAGCACAAGTAAGTTTAATTTTAAAGAAATTACTATTGGTTTACTTGGTCTTCATAAATTGCTAGAAATTCTAAGATTCAAGATACATAATTAAATTTTATTTTAATTGTTTACATGGTCATGTCTTCGTAGGTGTTTAGTTCATTTGCTTTAGAAAGAAATTGGAGCACATATCCTTTTATCCACTGAGTGAAGCGCAATAGGTTGCAATAAAAAAAACCAGAGAACTTAGTATTTGTGCATTACAACTTGCCTCTCCTCTTGCACAAAATTAAAGAATACAAAAAAGAGGAGACAAAGAGGTGGAATGTAGATGCAAAGTTTGCGGACTTGGATGCTTCTACTTATCGGCTTACAAGTAAAGATTTTGATACCCATACTACTATTCTTGCTGCTGATCCCATTGGTATTAGCTTTTTTGTCGAGTCAACAAATGTAGAAGAACTAGGAGAAGAAGAAGAAGATAAAGATGATGAATATTAATACATTAGTTGAAACTTGAACTTGAAATAATGATACTTGAACTTGTTATGATTCATGGATCGTGATTTAATCTTAATATTTTGAATCTTTGATGTTGAACTTGAAATATATGATGGTGTGATCTTGATACACGATGCTATAATTACAAGTTAAAAATTTATGCCTATGTTGTTTTGATTGTTTAAATGATTAAATCATATGATTTTGTGATACTATGTGACATTCTAATTTTAACTTATGCTTCTAGGCTTCATAAATATGTATACATATATATATTTTTATAATTTTAACATGTTTTTGTACGAATGAACCCAAATAAACTACAATGTTCCGTTGTTCGGCTGTCCCTTTGGAACAGATCTGTACAAGTATAAACCTGATGAATGCCGGGGTCAACTTGCCCTATTGCACACGGAAGGAGGCTTGAAAGAGGCCGCACGGAATGAGGCCATACGATAGCTGCTAGGAGGCTGGCAAATTGATGGTCGTACAGTAAGGTTATTGGCTGTATGGTGGGAAGAATGGACAGACAGTTAGGCCGTACGATAGTCCGTACAGGAAGTAGCAGAGAGGTAAGTCTGTGGGGGTGTTAAGAGGTTGTACGGTTGATCTTGATGGCCATATGGTAGTCTTGGGACACAGTGGGTGAAGTCATACGGGATATGTGTGAAGGTCATATGGTATATGTGTGGAGGCCGTACGGTTCGTTTGGAGGCAGTATGACTTAGCTTGGAGGCCGTACGTGTGTGTAATGGTAGTTGCACGAAGTGTTGTGACCAGTGAATGGGGTAGGAAAGAAAGAATGACTACAAATCTGTACTTTAAACTATTAATCCCGAATTCATCAGATAATGCCAAACAAGAATGGAGATTTGAACACAAACAACCTTCAATTAATATATGCCGAAAGCTGATACTTTGATTTGCCAGATCTAAGCTAAGTGTTATAGGCGACGGAACTGGATAAATCAAATAGAAAAGGTCTTTCACTTCCGAAATGGCAAACAACAGAGAACTCCAAAAGGAATTCGTAGTATAGAGAAAAATGGGTCCGAGGTATATCAAATCACTCGACCCATTAACAATAGTTTGATTAATAATCTATTTTATGACAAGGATATTACAATGCTCCCGTCCCAAAATTTGCTTGTCCTCACGTAAACGCAATGCTGGATGTTGTAGCATGTGCTTGCCTCCCTAGGTTGTGTCATCTAGCGGCAAGTGTTTCCAGTTTACCAAATATTCCTTCATTGTTCGGCTCCGCAAGGTCTTCTTGCGTTCTTCAATAATCTCTGCTGGTTCCAATATGAGCTTTCCTTCTTCATTGAGCTGCGGAAGTTCTGTAGCTATTGTGATGTTCTGTCCCATAGCTTTCTTCAGGCAAGAAATGTGAAAAACGTTATGAATACGGCTCCCCTCCGGAAGTTCCAACTCGTAGGCGACTTCACTGATGCAGCTCACTGCATGATAAGAGCCATAAAATCGTGGCTTCAGTTTTTCTTTTCCCTTTTCTTTCAATGAGGATTGTTAGTATGGTTGGAGCCTAAGGTAGACCAAGTCTCCTATTTCGAAACTCTTCTCTATTCGGTGTCTGTCAATGTACATCTTTTGTTGATTCTGTGCCCGTTATAAGTTTTCCTTTAGGTGTCTTAGGATGTTCTGTCCCTCCTGAAGCTAATCCCTCACCCTTGGTGCGTGGCTATCTCCCAGAACTGTGTCGATGAAGTAAAGGGGTTCGTATGCATATAGAGCTTTGAATGGTGCCATCCCGATGGACATGCGGTACATGGTATTGTAAAAATTTTACCCTAAGTGTATCCATTTGACCCATGCCCGTTGTTGTGCCGAAACGTAGTTCCGAAGGTAACCTTCGAGCCGCTTGTTCACAATCTCCGTTTGTCCATCTGTCTGAGGGTGGTAACTAGTACTTGGTGACAATTTTGTCCCTACCAACCGGAATAGTTCTGTCTAGAAGATATTGATGAATCGCCTATCCCAATCACTGACAATGTTCTGGGGTAACCCATGTAGACGAAAGACTTCTCTAAAAAATAGATCAACAACTTGTGCAGCCTAAAAATATGAGGGGATGGCGAAGAAATGTGCGTACTTTGTCAGTCTGTCAACCACCACGAAGATACAATCCTTTCCGTTCACTTTGGGAAGTCCGGTTATGAAATCCAACGAGATACTTTCCCATTTATGTTATGGAATTGGCAGAGGTTGCAGTAACCCGACAGGTAGAGTATGTTCAGATTTGTTCTACTGGCAGAACGCACTCTCTTATATACTGCAATATGTCTCCTTTAAGTCCTTTCCATGAAAACCTTTCCCTGAGATGTCTGTAGGTTTTGAGGAGGCCCGAGTCTCCTACCAAGGGTGAGTCGTGTACCTCCTTCAAGATTTTCTGCTTCAATTTGGATTCTGACACTAAAAATGTCTGATTCTTATAGTAAATGATGTCATCCACCATGAGCTCATAGTAAAATGTGTTTTTGGAATATTCTATCAACAAATGTGCTTTCTAGTCAGTTGAAATCTGGGTTAGTAAGCAGATGGCGGGTTTCTTAGACAAAGCATCCGCAACCACATTGTTCTTTCCTTTCACATATTCAATGTCAAAATCAAAAGCCTGAACCTTGCTTACCCATTTTTGTTGCCTCTTGTTCAAGTCCCGTTGCTCCAGAAAGTATCTCAAACTATTGTGATCCATACGAACGGCAAACTTGGCACACACTAGATACTGTCGGAACTTGGTTAGTACATGTACAATGACCAACATCTCTTTGTCATAGACGAAATATAAGCATTATGTTTGCGTAAGCTTCCTGCTCTCAGAGGCTATGGGTTGTCTATCTTGCATCAGTACTATGCCAATGCCTTCTCCAAATGCATCGCACTCCAGAATGAAGGGTCGAGTGAAATTAGGTAATGTAAGTACGGGACAAGTGCTCATTGCCTCTTTCAACTTATCAAAAATGAGTTGCACCTTTTCATTCCACTGGAAAGAATCCTTCTTTGTTAGATCTGTTAAGGGTGCGCTGAACTGAGAGGATCCTTTAATGAACCTCCGGTAATAATTGTGTAGTTTGAAAAACCCTCGCAATTTCGTGAGTGATATTGGAGGAGGCTAATCAAGGATAGCGTGAATCTTCTCGTGATGAACTTGAACTCCATATTTACTAACAACATGATCTAGGTACAATATTTCTGTCATATCGATATCACACTTGGATTACTTGGTGAACAAAGATTGATCCTTAATGATTCTTAGGACTTCATCCAGATGCTTTAGGTGCTCTTTCGATGTCCTACTATAAATAAGAATATCATTAAAAAGTACCAGAATGTACTTACGCAATTGTTTGTTGAAGATGCGATTCATGCATGATTGGAATGTAGCAGGTGCATTTGTTAATCTGAACGGCATGACCAGGAACTCATAATGCCCATAGTGACAACGAAAAGCTGTCTTTTCCACGTCTTCCTCCCTCATGCAGATTTGATGGTATTCGGAACGGAGATCTATTTTAGAAAAATAGGCTGCGCCATGTAATTCATTCAACAACTCATCTATCCTTGGAATGGGATATCTATTCTTTATTTTTTTTTGTTCAACGCACAGTAGTCCATACACATGTGCATCGTCCCATCCTTCTTTTTGACCAATACCACTGATGACGCGAAACAGCTAGAACTGGGACAGATCCATCCTTTCTCTAGCAGTTCCTGAATCATCTTTTCAATCTCATCTTTGAATGTCTTGGGATGGCAGTAGGGTGTGGTTATGACTGGCTTGGCTCTTGCTTCCAACTTGATAGTGTGTTCAAACCCTTGATGAGGTGGTATGCTAGGAGGAATGTCTATAAAACTTTATCATGTTCACTCAAAACATTTTGGAGATCATCATCCTGGGGAGGTATCCGTTGCCCTTTTATAGGTTTTGCCGAGACAAAACAATGTGCAACCCAAGCAACATCATCACACCGAAAAATGTTTTCCGTCCGATGTGCAGAAACTTCCTTCGGATCCTCAGTTGCCATTCCACGGAGAACAACTTTCTTTCCATCAACAACAAAAGTGAAGTCCATTCGTTTGAAGCTCTGAGTGTATTCATCAAGTGTCTCCATCCACTGTATGCCCAAAATAACCTCCATGTCATCAAGGTCCACTATGAAGAAATCCTCAATCACATGTGATTCGCCATTGTGATACTTAGCTAAGGAACAAGGTGTGTGCAGGGCAGAAGAGTCCCTTCGGCAACCTTGACCTAGAATCCTATGTGTGTCTCCGTAGGTAGACCTCTTCGCTTCACTAGAGATGAGTTTATGAAGTTTAGAGTAGCCCTGCTATCGGGCATCACCATAACCCTTTGTCCTTGGAGGGTTCCTCGTACATGAAACACCGTGCACCTTGGGCTACCAATAAGAGCGATAGTTCCTTCGTGCCGTACCAATGCTACTATTCTTTCCTTAGGGTTCAAAGTAACCATTTTGGTGTCCTCGTGGGGTTGGTTGTCTTCGGAGGGTATATCTTGTTATTCGTCCTCATCATCAGACACAACCTCAATGTAGTGGATTTTTCCTTTCCCGAGGCATCTGTGCCCAGGTTCTCATGGTCATTTGTAGTTGAAACATAGTTTCTTCCTTCGGAGCTCCTGTTTTGTAGCTTTGTCCACATACGACTTTCTCAATGGATGTTTGTTATCTTCGTCTCTCAGAAACATTGGCTGTTTGCAATATGAGTAACTTCATGAGGATGACACTATTGATGATGCCATACTCCTTGCCTTCTTAATGGTCTTCGATAGGGTGGCAGAATTGAACCCTTTTACTCAACCCTTCAGTGGTTCTGTCAATCCATGCATGAAGAACACTATCCGTCTTTTTTCAAAAATTTCTGTGACCAAAACAGAGAGTTTCTGAAATTTTGCAATGTACTGGTCAATCGATCTAGTTTGCCTCAGTTGTGCCAAATCTTTGAAATTGACTTCCGGATCTTTACCGTCAAATCGATCTATCAATCTCTCAGTGAATTCCGCATAGGTATTTATTTGATCATGCCACAGTGTAATGGTGTCTTGATGCCACCATTCATGTGTAACTCCCTCAAAGTGTAATGCCGCAAATTTAATTGCTTCTTTTGGCGTAGGATTAAGTTGGAAGTAAGTATCGGCCTTCATTACCCACGCTTGCACAGATATGGATCCAGATCCTTCAAATAGAGACAAATTTACTTTCCTCAACTTCCTCTGAGATCATCATTAAAATTTCCTCTATTTCCACCTCCCGAATATCTCACTTTCAAATTTGCGTAGTCTTTGTAGGATACATCTTTCTCCAAATTTGCATTCTTCCAGTCTTCTCTCAACTGTTCTTGCATTTCTTCAAAGGTCGGCTACTTCCCTTCATGTGGTGCCTTCGGCCGTGGGGGAAAAAACATGGAAGGTCGAGAGCGTGTTGGATGAGGGTTTGCTTTACCCGACACTGAGTCCGCACTGTGACCATTTTGTTCAATAGATAATTTATTGTCAACCAACTTCTTGAAAGTTTCTTCCATGAGACACTGAGTATCATTGATCTGTGCCTGATTCCTCGCAAGTTCTCTCAGTAGTGCCACGAGTTCAGAAGCTATGGGTTCTGCTTTTGCAGCCATTTTATCAACGGAATGGGTTCTTCTCTTCCGGCTATAAACTGTCATTCACTATGCACAGGCCGGCAAGTTCGAAGCTTTGATACCATTGTAATGTTTCGTTGTTTGGCTACCTCTCTAGAATAGATCCATACAAGTATAAACTTGATGAATGTCGAGGTCAACTTGCCCCATTACACACGGAAGGAGGTCGTACGATAGTTGCTAGGAGGTTGGCAAATTGATGGCCGTACAGTAAGGTTGTTGGCCATACGGTGGGAAGAATGGACAAACAGTTAGGCCGTACGGTAGTCTGTACAAGAAGTAGCAGAGAGGTAAGTCCGTGGGCGTGTCAGGAGGCCATACGGTTGATCTTGATGGTCGTACGGTTGTCTTGGGACACAGTGGGTGAAGTCGTACGGGATTTGTGAATGTCGTACAGTATATGAGTGGAGGTCGTACGGTTAGTTTGAAGGTAGTATGACTTAGCTTGGAGGCCATACAGGTGTATAATGGTAGTTGCACGGAGTGTTGTGAGCAGTGAATGAGGTACGGAAGAAAGAATGACTACAGATCTGCACTTTAAACTATTAATCCCGAATTCATCAAATAATGCCAAACAAGAATGGAGATTTGAACACAAACAATCTCCAATTAATATATGTCGAAAGATGATGCTCTGAATTGCCAGATCCGAGCGAAGTTTTACAGGTGATGGAATAGGGTGAGGGTTAAATCCCATTGAAACGGGATAGACCAAATAGGGATGTCTTTCACTTCTGAAATGGCGAACAATAGAGAACAACAGGAATTCGCAGTACAAAGATAATAATCCAAATTGCATCCTAATGACTACCTACAAGCCGTGCTTAAATACCCGCCGGGGAAAACTTTCCGAGGGTGTACAAAGATAGCCGACGGCAACATAAATTACGAAAACAAAACAAAAATGGGTCCGGGATATATTAAATCAATCGGCACATTAAAAATAGTTTGATTAATAATCTATTTTATGACGGGGATATTACACAAACCCAAAACCCTTTACAAAATTTTTCCATACCAGCGAACCGGTTCTTCGAACCGAACTCAAACTAGTAACTAAGCTGAAATAGCCAGACCGAAGGCATCCCCACAGTGCATTGTTGAAAGTGGAAACTAGATCTTACGACTTACTATAAATAATAAGTCGATCACTAGAGACCCTCAAGTTCAGTTGGTAGCTCGAGGGTTGTAATGATGAGCTAACATAACCAAGTTCTTGAAGCTTGCTAGAAATGGGACATCACAGTCCTCCCCTATAAAGATTGCTTGTCCTTGAGCAATTGCAATCCTAGATGTTGAAGAATATCCTCCAACTCCCAAGGAGTATCCTCAACAAGTAGATCCTGCCACTACACCAAATATTACTTGATGACCCACCTGCACATATGTCCCTCTCTAATATTTAATATCGTCTTAGAGATCAGCTCTAACTTCCCCTCATCATCCAGGGGTGACAAAACAGAAGGTGGGACAACATGACTACCTAGCGCCTTCTTGAGGTGTGTTACATGGAACACATTGTGTACGCTGTTGTGCATTGCCAAATGAAGCTCATAAGTTACCTCACCAACTCTTCTAACCACACAGAAGGGTCCATAATAATGAGGCTTGAGCTTCTCAGCTCCACACTTCCGCATATGTGATTGCCTTTAAGGATGCAACATTAGATTTACCATATCACCAACCTAGAGAGAGCGAGCAACTCTTCACTAATCAGTATACTACTCCCGCTGATTCTATGCCCTTTGAATATCGTCCTTCAGAGTCCTCATGATATCATGATTGGCCTACAATAAATCACATGCACTAGCCACCCTACTGTCATTGAAGAACAAAAGCATGAAACTCAGGGCTCTAGAAGGAGTCATCTGAATAGAGATATGGTGAGTGGAATTAAAGTAGTACTCACACAAGTAAATCCACTTCACTTAGGCTCATTGCTGCGTTGACACATAATTTTGATGATAGCCCTCCACCCTCTTATTAATGATCTCAATCTAGCCATTAGTTTGAGGGTAGTAACTAGTGTTTAGAGTCAACCTTGTCCCACATAGTGCTTAGAGTCAACTTTGTCCCACACAACCTGAACAACTCCTACTAGAAGTGACTCATAAATTGTCTATCTTGGTCACTCATATTACTTCGAGGTAAACCATGCAAGCTAAAGATCTCTCGAAAGAGCAACTCAGCTACCTACATTGTTGAACACATATTGGTGATAGGGAAGAAGTGTCCATATTTGGTGAGATGATCCACCACTACAAATATGCAATACCTACCTTGGCCTTTCAACAAGCCCACAATGAAGTCCATAAATAAACACTCCTACTTCCTCTCAAGAATGGTAAGCAGCTACAGTAAATCAGTTGGATAAATATGCTCGTGTTTTTTTTTGTCCATGAATAGAACACTCTCTAACATATTGTTGCATATATTGTCTTCAAGACCTTCCATGGGAATCTCTCCCAAATCGTTTTGTATGTCTTAAAGAACCCGAGATGTCTAGCTAATGGGGAAACATGAAAGGCCCACAACACAATCTGCCTGACATTAATTTGTTTCCCTTATAATTAATTTGTCAACATTTTCTTGTCCTTCTACGAATGTTTTTGTTTTCCCAGGTGGCAACCCCTTCTTATCTTGTCACTAACACATTAATCCCTCTATAACCATTGGGCCCAAAAAATGAGGTTTGACTCGAGAGTAGGAGCTTCTATATTGTACATTGTGAAAATTACTTTTCCAAATAAACCGCTCACTTCCAACACATCGAGAAATTCTTGTATTGTGTCTCCATAAAGGAGATCCTTTATCAATTTTAAATTGTTGAGATCCCTCTCCACCCACTGAGCCATGACTATTTATTGTTACAATCTATGACAAAAAATAAAAAATAAAATAACATACTGCAAAACTCCTACAAAAGCTTAGATTTTTTTTTGAAACTTTTGAAAAACTTGAAACAATTATGAAAAAACTAAAGAATATGGTTGAAATGCATACCTTCAACACTCAAATCTACCTTTAGAATGGTATTTGTCACTCCACAATCAATGTCCTTCAAATTCAATTACCTCACTTGAAACTTGCAAGATGGAGAGAGCAAATAAGTAATGAAATGTGTTTGTGAATTCCAAATATGGGTTGTTTTAGGGTTAGCGCAAAAAGTAAAAATAAAAGAGTATGTGATATTGCTATGAGGATGTAACTATGTAGTTTTTGAGTCAAACTCATTGATTCATGAAACACGAGTCAATGGGTTTGACTCAAAAACTACACAGTTACATCCTCATAGCAATATCACAATTTGACTTGTTGAAAATTTCTCCTACTTATCACTTGATGAGCTTAAGGGGCTTTCTAAAGAATGGTTCATAAGGCAACACTTGGTGAAGGTTTTGCAAATGGGGTTGCAAGCAGAGTGGGTTTAACCATAGAGGGAATTCCGTAGTTAAGCGCGCTCAAGCTGGAGTAGTACTAGTATGGGTGACCTCATGGGAAGTCCTGGTGCTTCACCTAGATCCAATGAGTGCTAAGTGTTCCATTTATTCTCATGAGAAATGGATTGTTGTGAATCACTACTCATGAAACATGAGTCAATGAGTTTGACTCGAAAACTACGCAGTTAAATCCTGATAAGAATATCACAATTTGACTTGTTGTGGAAAATATCTCCTACTTATCACTTGATGAGCTTAATGGGCTTTCTAATGAATGGTTCATGTCACTTGGTGAAGGTTTTGCAAATGGGATTGCAAGTAGAGTGGGTTTAACCATGGAGGAAACTCCGTAGTTAAGCTCGCTCAAGTTGGAGTAGTATTGGGATGGATGACATCCCGGGAAGTCCCGGTGCTTCACCTCTGTGAGCATCACCTAGATCCAATGAGTGCTAAGTGTTTCATTTATTCTCATGAGAGATAGATTGTTGTGAATCACTAGTCATGAAACATGAGTCAATGAGTTTGACTCAAAAACTACACAATTATATCTTGATAGCAATATCACAATATGACTTGCTGTGGAAAATATCTCCTACTTACCATAAAAAAATATGTTTATTCCAATTTTTGGGCCCACATCTTTTGTTTTGCCTTGTGGGTCCGTGGGGATCCTTGCGAATCCACGTTGGATTCCCTAGAGTCTATGAGGATTCTCAATTGGTGCAGGCTAGATCCGCATAAGATCCAAATTTGAACTTGTGGATCGGCCCGAATTTGTGGTATGCTGATCTGAACAGACCCATAGGTCAAATCTAGACCTTGCATGGACCCTAGACATACTAGTTCACGAATCCAAACCCAATCTGGACCTTGCGTGGACCTCACGAAGGTCCAAATGAAAACTGTGAAATCTCTCACATTGTAACAACATTGTTGAAGCACAAGAATAGCCAAAACTGTATAAAAATGAACAATGATCTGCTTGTCCAATCTCTACGTGCTAAAAATGTGTCATAATTGAAAGGTGTACATGAGAATTGAAAGTGAAACTTCACATAATCCAAATCATGGACCAACTACATTACTCCCTAGTAAGCCCAAACTAGAATTCTAATGCATGTGTAGGACCCCACAACACACCAAAGAGTGTCCAACCAAATATGTCTAGATCCCAAATTTGGAATCGATGCCTGCCAAAAGAATAACCCTAGACTTTTGCCACACTAATCTAATCCCAACATTACCATGCCATCGATGGTGAAGCAACCTGATGAGACCAATCCAATCTGTAGTGCTATCCTTGCCACCACTTGGATCTTTTATAGATGAAACTCACATCCATCCATCATAAGGTGATAAGAATATCTAGAATCATTTGCTACTGTGAAACCCACATGGACGCATCACTAAGTCCTCTATATGCAGAGTAAAAGAAAAATATGGCCATCCTCATTGTGTAGTTATAGTGAAAGGCTTCAATCTATGTAGCTCATTGAAAACTCAAGAATCAAGAGATGGTTCCGATCTTTGACCTCGAACAACTAATTCAATAGGGTCCCTAGCAGCCCTCTCTACAAAACCAACAACGAAATCTCTGAGGAAGTATTGCAGTCATAGTTTCTATAATTGCTCCCACTAAACATTGAACGTCATGAGAACAGTAGATTAAAGTAGCCTTGGTGACTCCAAATGATCCCTCTTGAAATTTTGGAATCTATTGCAGGTACTCAATAAACGAATCTGTGCAGTAGAAACAATGAGGTAGAATCAACTTGTTCCCCTACAACCCTCAACTGACCACTCTCATTCTGTGACACAACCAATTGTAAACCACCATTAGCTGTACGAGATGACGTAATCGATTTGCTTCTAGGAGAGGAAACAAACAACATGAGAGCCATACTCTCAACCAGATGTCACTATACAAGTTCTTGGTGCAGATGATGGAGTAGTGCCATCCGCTAACACACAACTCTTTGGCAAATCCCCTACTGCCATGCAAGAGTAATCAATAATTTGTCCCAAATCATTTGACAAAGTACTAACCACAGAGACCTGACACAAGCGGCTCTCTACATGTCTCAACCAAAGTACTCATCCTGATTAAGTCTATGCCACCTAAATCTGTGATGGATATAGCCACATCCTCGTTATAACCCACAGATATCAAATCATCACCAACTACCACTATGGGAAACTAAATTGTACTTGAAGCTAGTAAAGACTGCACTTGGCTAAACTCTATGACAACCTCATCTAACTTTGTCTGCGACTCCTGAAGAGCCAGTTAGGTGCTCTCCAATAACTCAGTAGATGCCTCAAGCTCATGAGTGAGCTCATCTACCTCCCCTTGCTTTCCTATTAATGCATCATAACAAGTGCAACCCCACTTGAGAAGATAGTCCCTTCTAGCTAATGACTGTAGGTATGTATATTTCATTATCTTGACAACTTCTCGAAGTGAATGGATCTCTACAAGGGAAAGGCTAAAGTCATCGTGCTCTTCCAAGTACCCTAGCCAAATAGGGCTAACGTCTAATGAGCAACATCAAAATGCTCAATGGTTGTGGCAATCTGGCTATTGTTCACCTTTAGTTGCCCAGTCAAATGGTGTCTCTGAAATTCATAACTCCTATGCACGCTCTCTGACCCACAATCTGCACTTTGATATGAAGTTGTATTAACATTGCTCACCTCATGACAAGTAGCATCATGTGTGCTATCATCCCCACACACATCAACAACCAAGGTACTGCTGCCAATCACCTCAATAGACAGCTCTTCTGATTAAGTGGAAGCTTCTGCTACAACAGTTTCCTCGCACACTCCCACATCCCATGTAACTGCAATTCCTTTCGAAGAAAAATCCTATGATCAAGCGATTCGATTCAAGCCAAACGATTTTTTGTGAATCGGTGAATTGAATCAGCGATAAAGGGTTTATGAAATTAGTTACTCACTAAATTTCAAGGGTTTTTTAATTTGCCGATTCATGGTTGATTCGATTCTAATTTATGGCCGATTCACGATTTGATTCGGCCTTGTTGATTCCAATCCAATTCCGATTCTTGTTACTTTGCTTATTACCAACAAATGAATTTTCTGATTCATTTACTAAGGTCTGATATGAAAAATCAGACTCACTATAGCATGAGTCTTCATCATCCAGCTCGAGCACGCTTAACTTTGGAGTTTCCTCCATGGTCAAACCCACTATGATTCCAACTCCATTTGCAAAACCTTCATTAAGTGTGTTCCTTATGAACCATTCATTATAAAGTCCCTTAAGCTCATCAATTGATAAGTTCATCACGATATAGACTTCCATTCTACTTAATTAGATATATAATAATATTATTATTTTAAGTGATACATTAAAAAGTAAATATTATTATAAATGTTTTGTTAGACGATTTTTAAGTTTTTAATAATAAACTAAAATTACTATTCCTAAATTCTATCTCATATTTTATTTTATTTTTAAAAATGAAATATTATTAAACAAAGGTTAAAGTTAATATTATTTTATTTTTATCAAGATTTAATAAATTGAAATATCATTGTGATATTGCTATCAAGATTTAATTGTGTAGTTTTTGAGTAACTCATTGATCCAAATTTCATGAGTAGTGATTCACACAAATCCATCTCTCATGAGAATAAATGAAACACTTAGCACTCATTGGATCTTAGGTGATGCTCATAGGAGTGAAGCAACGAGAGATTTTAAGCTAATATTCAAGAAAAGTGAAGACAAATAAATAACCTTAACAAATGTGCTAAACATTAAGTTGTAATTTCAATTTAACAAATAAAACATTTCATTATTTATTATTATTTTATTTTATTATAAAATGAATATATTTAAATATTAAAAATATTTTTTAGAGTTTATTGAGTTATTTTGTTTGTAGAGTAAAAAATAAAAATAAATGTGTCACTTTTCATAACGATATCAAATTTATTTAGCAATGTTAACAGTGTTGATAATTCAATGAATATATGTCCAAGGGGTTTAGCTTGGTTGAAGCAATGAGTTCTCATTATGGACACCCTGGTTCAAATCCCAAGAAGGACATCTTTGTGGAATTCTAAGTTGTGACTCTTGGTCTTCTATTGGTTGTATTTGTCTCATTTGTAAGAAGTGGATTCTAAGTTGTGACTCTTGGTCTTCCGATTGTTGTTTCTAGTGTGATTGCTTGAAAGGAGCTTGAATAAGTTGTAATTGTTGCTCTTAAGAAGTGCCTGATATGTAAACGATCTTAATATAATATAATAATTCAATGGATATATAACTCATACTTAAAAATAAATAAATTTTATGTAAAGTTGAAATCAATCCGAATTTTTTTTCCAAATTTTTACTCTTGCTGAATTTCATGGTTGCCAAACTCAATTTCAAATTTGAACCTTGTGACTTAGTTAAAGGCCATTTAAATATTAATTTCTTGTTAAATACTCCTTATTTTCATGAGCCATCTGAGCCAAGGAGTCGACCATTGCATCCTTTGTCCATATGACTGCCTTAATAGAAATAAAAAGGGACCATCTCTATCAACCTTAGTCTTACTATAATAGTAAGTATAAAAAATTGAGCCCAAACAAAGTTCAATTTGAGCCAAATTAAGACCAAATGGGAATATACCGAATACGGTGAAGAGAAGAACCTCGATTTACCAAGCCTCTGCCTCAAGAGATTTACCAAGCCTCTGCCTTAGGAGACCCTCTATACCCTTGTTAAGTGTTTCTTAGAGATTAAAACTATGATTTTAACTTAAAATTTGTAGGGGTTGCACTAATTTTGTGAAATTCAAATTAGAGACAACACATTGTAGCTGTTGGAAATCCATAATCTAGATGCATTCTCAATCAAAAGAAGCACTTTAAATTGAACAACACCCACATTAATCTATGGTATTAGGTCATAATTTTTTCATTGGTATGGAGAGGTACTGTAGTTGTGGAAGGTAGGTGGCAAGCAAAGGCACATCACTAATTTGTTTGGTGCAAAAAACAATTTGAAATGCCAATTTGTACATATTATGGGCTCCTAAAATATGCACATGCCTAGGCCTACATATCTCTACCCTTTTGAGCATCTATTTGCAGTAAAGGCCTTCATAATAAATGTTGCAAGCCCTTCATAGGCCTTTTTATATCAACATAAAGGATCAGTGATAGAACTTGTTTCTGAAACCATGCTAGGCTTTGACAAGGTCATGCAAAATTTATTTAGAGTCAATATGACTTTCATGATATGTCGAACTCTGTATAGCAACAAAATCACTTAGTCTCTCTTATCTCATTTTCCTTTCCTTTTAGAAAACAAAATAGTTGTTAAAAACTTTTCAACATCTGATAGTGATTTCATAACCATGCAAAACTATTGACAAACCACCTTGTGTCATTCACTTGCCATATCACAAAAGTTGTGAAAATGTCATCAAGCCCTAACAAGGTTGTGACAACATTGTTGAATGCTAACGAGGGTTTTGAAACTACCTAAAACTGCCAAACCAATTATTAACCTTTTCATTCTTTACCATCTTCGACTTTACAAATAAAAACACCTTCTCCCCTTCACCTTCAAATGATTTTATTAACTTTGAAAAGTATGTTGGGCTCCAACAAGGTTGTGAGAACTTTGTCTGGAGTCAACATAGGTTCTCGAACTTCCTCTATATTTGCCGATGAGCCCTTCAAAATATTAACATCTTTAACTCTTCGTAAGGTTTGCAAAGCTTTGTTAGACTTTGATTTAGTTGTAAGAACCTTGTCAAGAGTCATTAGAGGTTTTGAAACCTCCTCAAAGCATTAGCAAACAATCAAGTTGGCCACATTTGAAAAAGTAATAAAAAGATTGTAATCCTTTCAAAGGTTGCAAAAACCATGTCTAAAACTAATAAAGATTCTATAAGATTTGGAAATCATCAATATAGCCTTAACATTTTGCAGAAGGAAACTAAAGAAATTAGAAAATTCATTTTAAGCCTCTACAAAGGTTTTAAAATCTCAACAAAATGCTAAAAAAATACTTAGACATCTTGAAAGGGTTAGAAAACAAACATTGGGTGCCAATAGAGCTTTGAATTTACAAAGGTACCTAGCCAATCTTGATGTTTCTCATTTAGGTAATTGATTAAAGGGAAAAATATTGAGAGCAACATTGGTGTAACATATCAAATTACTAGACTGAAAAAAAAAAACGTACTTAATTCTAAAATTCAAAACTAGAACGAAATAACCGAAAGAATGTAAAACAGTTAGGCAAATTAAAACACAACCATATTACCAAAGTAAACATCTTTTACACCTTATAATCCATTTTCATGTGAAGATAACTAAATTAATCTTTCAAAACCAAAAATACTAAGTAATTGTTTTCTATAACAATTCAAGAGAAACTAAACATTTCCATATATTCCATGAATTATATAATGATTACGATAAATGAACTTGCAAGATAGGATTATGAAAAGAAAAACATACTGAATCTGACTGAGGTATTGAAAGATGTTCAAGCCTCAACTTTTTGATAAGAGGAGAAGTATTGGCATAGGCTTAACCTCCCAACCACGGACCTTATTAATCCCCACACAATCTTTTAACAAGAAAGACCCTCTCTACCCCGGGGTTAGGCTTGGGGCACCATAGTCCAGCCATCCAGCATACCAGTTTTTAGAATGTTCGTTCAGTAATAGGCGGCCATGCTTGATAAATTGGCACCATCATCATCTTGTGATCAATAATAGGCAAGCATGCCTCTAAACAACTTTGGCCAAGGATTTAGATGGGTTTCTAATACTCGATCACCACCGCTCGACTTGACAACAGGGTACATATTGGACAAACATGAGCTTACTTGGATGTTCTGATGGAAATTATTATAAAACTTATCATGCATACATGTATTGAAGTTCTGATTTCTATTTCTTTCTCTTGCAAGATTTCTTCCTCTTCACCCCCTTTCATTGGCTATTCCAGCCAGGGTGAGTCCTTGGAGAAAGTAATTCTCATTCTGATATAGATCATCTTGGTTAATTATGGATTCCTATCCATTGGCGGGTACACTGCGAGTAACAAACTTGTATAAAGATGTAATTTCAATTTTGGCAACATTTTGGTCTTATATTTCAATGCCACACTTTAGAATAGAACTCGTGGTAAAGCAAGACAAAGATCATATATGTAAGACAGAGAGGAAAGAACTTTGACTTCAGCGGTAATTACTCTTTTTGTGCATCGACAAGAACATGAACCGAGTACATAGACATTGATCATAAAAGTTGTTGCATAAATCATAAAAGTTCGGTGCATGGATATTGAACCTAAAATCTGTTGCAATGATTTAGAATCATAAGGATTTGAGTGCATAGATACTGAACATAAAGTCTATTGCATTGTATAAAATCATAAAGATCAGGTACATAGATACTAAACATAACCTGAACGAAGGTCTCTTGTGGAATTTGATTGACACTTACACTGTACGGCTCAAAACCGACTCTTGCTATGAATGGAATGGGAAAATGATGTGGGAAGACCCGTGTCTGAACCAAGATGTATTATGCTCAGGATAAGAGAAAAGAGAATATCGCCTGAAGTCAGACGTGAAATGTTTATAATCATCCTTAGGCTCAAGCGAGCCACAACTCAAGGTGGCAATTTCTTTCCAAGACCATTGGTTACAAGGTCACCGAATTTAAAAGAAAAGGTGGTGCCAAGTGTACATCGTCGCCTCTCATGGAGAGATACAAGTTAGATTTATTAAAGAGCTCCATTGAAAAACATTTACACACATATATAGATTATTTTTAAAGGATTCCATCATGTTATTATCGTATCTAAGGTTTCACTCATTAAAATACGTATAACTATATACATGCATAGTTCAGAGAAATATGGTTTATTATATCATCACATCCTCTTGATATATATATATGTATGTATGTATTAATAACTATGAACTATAGATATTACTTTAATATCATGGTGGTATCATATATATATATAGGTGATGATAAAAGAGAAATGGAGATGACATCACAAAACAACAAAGGTAATGGGTCTGAACATGAATTTTGATAATGATAGCTATATATTGTTTTATATGTTTGACCAAGTAGCTCATGTTTGCACAGTGGTGTACTCTATTGTGAAGTTGCTATTTCCTTATCAAAGTAGTTAGAGGTCATACATGGCGATCGAACAAATGGACTAGAATAGTGTGTCATTCCTTAAATCTCGTTTAGCAATGCTTTCTCCCCTTCGTCTGCTCCTGCAATCACCAGTGCAACATTTCCATTGTAATGTTCCCGTTATAAAATAAATTTTAATTAAGCTATTGTAATTGGGCCGGTTGATTTAATATGTCTCGGATCCATTTTTATTTTTGTTTCCGTAGTTGCGTTGCCATCGGCTATCGTTGTACACCCTTGGAAGGTTTTCCCCGACGGGTATTTAAGCATAGCTTGTAGGTTGTCATTAGGTATGCGATTTGATTATACTTCTTTGTACTACAAATTCCTATTGGGATTTTCTGTTCGCCATTTCGGAAGTGAAAGATGTTCCCTGCTTGGCTTGTTCGATTTTGGTGGGATTCAACACTCACCCTATTCCGTTGCCTGTAATACTTTGCTCGGATCTGGCAAATCAGAGCACCATATGGTGGAAAATATTCATTAAAGGTTATATGTGTTCAATCTCTATTCTTGTTTGGTTTTATCGGCTAACTTCGAATCTATAAGTTTATGATTGCATGACTGAGTGTTCCCTCTAGCATACCCCCACAGCTCGAAGTATCACAATCCTACCCATCCGTTCATCCATATTACTAGGTGTTTTCATTTGTACGGCTCTATTTTCCTCTACCGTACAGCCTTGTTTACATCTTACCTCCCCACCGTATGGCTTCACATTCCCATCCGTACGGCCTCCCTATCTCATCTGTACAGCCTCCCTTACTAACAATACGACCACTTCTAAGCACTGTACGGCCCATCCATACTACCGTACTAACATCCTTCCTCTTGCTCCACCATATGCTAGATACTATACGGTTCTATTCCTTTGGTAACCATATAGTATCTTCTCAGGTCTGCACCACATTCCAGCCCACCATACAGCCCTTGCAATAATGCCATCACGTGAGTTTTCTTGTAGCGTACATAAGAAGATCATTTCAGAGTAGACATAGGACATGAGGTCATTACATCCACAATAATAACAAGTTCTCCCATTTAATTCAATATTAGAACATATCACCAAATAATTGTACCAACGATTAACTACCCTTATCAATAATAAGTAAATATTAATAAAACAACGGTTAACTACCATTTTCCATAAACAAGTAAACATGGTAATTGATAACCAATTCCATTATAACAACCACTTTCACATGAAATAAACGGTTAATTATAACTTCCCTTTTCACATGATCAGGAAAGTGATAGTTTTAACTAATCATCTCAACGGCTATAACTTATTCAAATCAAGTCAAAATTTTGGGATGTAATAATTGGAGAGAATACACAAACGCTTAAGTCACACAAATTATGTCAAATCGGTTATAAACTTAGGTCAATCAAAGGTTTAAACTTTAAACAAGAAGGGACAAACAAAATTAGCATGACAAACTTGTGTCCCAACAAGAATAAAGGAGGAATTTGGTTGTCAATTTTCCTGATATTTAGAGGCATTTCTAAGCTTAAGTGCACACTCATACAAAGCAATTTTGTTTGTCAACCCATATTCAAGGCCATCTAGATAGGGATATCCCTATCAAAGGAAGGACAAATGAGTAGAGTTTCAAGATTTTTCAAAGTGTTAGTGATGAGCAAAGAAAAAGCTAGTCATCAAAGCTATCTATAAATGCCTGAATAAAATAATATATATTTAGCTATCACCATTTATTTTTCTTTAACCGGGGCTATTTATAGCCTGTTATATTTTCAATCAAGTTCATATTAGGGAAAGGAGACCATGTCATGTTTAGTATTTGCTATTTATAGCTCATATTTATCTATTTTTCTATGTTGCCCCAAGTTTTTGAGATGAGGAGACGGGAAAACGGTTTTCTGGGACATATTCTTAGAGTAGGGGATGACAATGGGAGCAACTATATAAGAAATAGGGAAACTTTTAAATATATAAGGAATTTTAAAAGTTTATATAAAAACAAGGATAAAGCATGCTTATATGAATCATAGAACCTCAACATTTAATGCTTGTGTTAAATAATTCAACTTTAGAGTTCACATGAGAGTGGAAATCAAACTAATTATCAAAATTGCAACATTAATTTTATGGGACAGCCAAGGGAAAGGTTTCCGGAAGTTTCTGAGTTTTCGGGATGTCTAAGTAATGGGGATGGGTCAAAATTTGCTGGAAATGCGTCCTCGAATAACACTGCTATTTTTGGATCATCTAGCTTAGCGTGTTAGAGACGAGAGCTTTTAAGGGACTCTTATTAGTATTTTGAGCATTAGTTGAATTGACAATGGCATGATTGTAATTTTAGAATTAGTGAGATGAGATAATTTGTATTGAAGCTTGCACATCATAGAAGTTGATTTAGTTAGGTTAGAAGTGCAGTTGTTTCAATTTATTTAATATCATCCATGTTTGTAAATAGTACAAATAAGTGCCTTTTGCCACTTAGTTGGAAGGAATGATTAATGGTGATTCTCATGCCTAGACAGTGTTGAAATTGCTATTTATTGTTATTGTCAATCTAGAATTTGTTACTTGTTAAATAGAATATATCAAGTTGATGCAGGAGCATCCTTGGGCCGTTGGCAATCTTGCATCAAACAAAAATACCTGTTTGTTTTCAGTTCTTGTTTTTCTTAGTTCAGGTGTTTGTGAGAGCAATCCTTCAATTCTTCTTGCTTTGAATTGTGCAGCTGCATATGTACTCTGGGAATCCTTTGGATTATGTGTCTGGGCTAGCAGTTCAATCCATTCTTCTTTGATGGGGATTCTTAAGTTTTGGATTTGGTCCTATATTTGTTCTTCCTATTCTTGTGGCCAGATTGGGTTTTCCAATCTTGCAAAGTTGTTCCAATGGTGCATTGTTTGAGGTTCCTACATTCGAGGTAGACCTTTGTGTTTGTTCTCATGACATTTCATCCTTATCTGGAAGAGTTCTTATGGATTTTGGTAAATTCCTATATGTTGTGATATATGTTCTTCTTTCTTGGGGAATGTGATGGTCTTGCCGGCTCATGGCTTGTGATCTTATATATTGTGTGGCTTTGGTTAGCATTTTTAGGGGCGTTTTGAAGATTTCTTACTAGAAGTAGGATATCCAGTCTGGATCTGGATTCTCTGATGTAATCAGGCATGTAAGCTAGAAGTTTATAAACTGCGTGTTGCAGGTCAACCTAATGTAAATTCTCGATTTTGTGATAATGGAAAGATTGGTTTAGCATATTTATTGTGTCCCCTAGTATCTGTGTTTGAGATTTCTGCTATGTTGACTCGTGCTGCTTGGTTTGGACCATTGCCTTTGGGGAAACTCCTACCATGATTGCATCACAAGCCTATCTGGATTTTAATTACTATTAGATGATTTTGTCTTTGTGTTGAAGCAGATTAAATTACTTGTACTGATTTTGCAAGCTTTGTGTTGTAAAACTATTTGAAATTGAAAATCACGGCTTTGTCCTGATTACCTTCAAATAATTAATTAAAGCATTTCTGTTGTGTTTAAAACTCAAACAATCCTTGGAGCCTGGAGTTCACAGATTTGACTGAGCATTGACAAAAGAACTATTGACGATATCGTATTAAAATGTCCAATTATGTTTTGAATTTTCGAATAAATAAGCTCTTATTGTGTGTCTTATTACAAATAGTATGCTTATGTCTTTCAGAAATATTTATAGTACATGCCGATTGTTGTGGCATTAGAGGTCAGCCTGACGGAAGAGACTGTTTTGTGCTAGATCATCTGTAAGGATGGGAATTTGTGTGTTTTCTGAATCTGCTTTCTCTAGCTCCGTGTCCACACTGTCAAATAATATGCTTATGTCCGTCAGAAACATTTGTAATAGAAGAAAATTGTTGTAGTAAGAGGCTAGACAGATCTATAAGAGAATGTTTTGTTCCACATCATCAGTATTGGTGGGAGTTAATATGTTTTCTGAATCCTTCTTCACTGTCAGTTATGAACATAGAACATTCTTGTTTCAAGTATTTGTATTTCTAGTGACTTACTTGGCATTCTGTTGCTCTTGATGAGTAATTATGGGACTTAATATGTTTACTGAATCCTTTTTCACTATCAGTTATGAACATAGAATATTTTTGTTTCAAGTTTTTGTGTTCCTAGGGTCTTGGCATTTTCCGTGGCTCTTGAATTTTTTGAATGACCTCTAAAATAAAAAGTAGGAGAATTCCTAAGGATAGAGATAACATTTCATTGATCTGCATATCAAATATTTGCATGCAGCAGATAGAAATCGACGAAGATGATAGTTCATAAGAATTTAAATTGTCTTTTCTTCCTCACAAAGTATCAACATATATTGTGAATGCAAAGTATTTTAATGCTACTGTGATCAATAAAATAGAATTAACTGTATAAAATATACGAACTGGTGGGTTTTTCACAGGAATCTCTGCTATGGATTTCAGTAAAGATACAACATTTTGGCAGAAGCAAGTAGAAGAATACTGGAACCTTTTGAATGTTAGTGAACATGGTATTCGGAATGTAATGGATATGAATTCTCTCTATGGTGGATTTTCTTTTGCTTTAAGCATGAAACCAGTTTGGGTCATTAATGTAGTTCCATCAACCTTAAGAAATACATTACCTGCAATCTACGACAGAGGCTTGATTGGTACCTTTCATGATTGGTGGGTAGCTTGATTTTGCACTCATCCATGCCTAATTTGTTGTTTGGTTTTCTCTAATTTTATGCACCAACCTTGTATTCTACTTAAGGTAATGCACTCTTGTAATTGTATCTGTTGCAGGTGCGAGCCATTCTCTACTTATCCACGTACATATGATTTGCTCCATGCATTCCAATTATTCTCACATTATAAAGACCGTGGTAGAGGTTGCCATATAGAAGATATAATATTGGAGGTGGATCGTGTTCTACGCCCTTTGGTATGTTTTGCTGTGTTGCATATCCTTTAGTTTTCTTTTCTACCACTTAATTCTGGAAGGTTTTCATCTTAACTGTACTTTTTATGGCAGTGATAAAGAAATGTAGATTGTAAATAAATAAAATCAGCCGACATTCAGTTGTTAGTTGGTAGTTGCCTCTGGTTGGCTTTCTTATCCATTGTTGGCTTTGCTGTATTTCTTATTGTACTCATAGTCATGGTCACATGTATGAACCCCTGGTAAGTACTGCATATTTGATGAATGAATAAATGGAACAACATGTCTTTATAAGATGTTGTAAATTAAGGTTTTACTCTGTTTTATGTTAAATCTTTGTTAAGAGTTCAATTCGAATTATGGGGTTAACATTTGGTCTCATTGCCTCTTCAAAGCCTCACAAAATTAAACTTATAGATGAGTCGTGGCGATGTAATGGGACATCTTGTAGATAAACTTGTACATGCCAACAAGGAACACGAAGACCAACTTACACAAGACCCAATGAATTTGTGGAACATCTTGTTAAAGGAACATGTTTGGAGGGAAGTTCTTGGGAGAGAGGTCCCTAAGGATGCCATGTGGGACAATCTAACTGGCAATCAAGAGGTTGATCATCTCCTGCATAGACTGTCAAGGCCTGTTGCATACCATGTTATCGTCTTCTAAGACCTTTGGACTGAGACAAATTAGGAGCAGCAAAGGCAACAAATATCGCAACAGTATGAAAAGAGGAACCAATTGGAAGAGGAGGAACATGACACCAACATGAGACACAACATCGGGAATCAATGCATGTATTGCCTAACAAAAGATAGGACACATATTCAATGGATCCCCAAAGTGACAAAAGGGCTAGTGAGAAAAACCGTTTGCCAATGAGGAGGATAAAACAATAAAGAGAATTGCTGAAGAAATCAAAGGTTTTTCGATAGAAAGTCCAAGCTTACAAAGCAAAAAAAGTAGAATTACAGACAGAAGTTTTGGTTGAGAGGAAATGAATAATTTCATTGAAGAACATGCGAAGAGAGAATTGGAGGAGATACCCAGAAACCTACCGTTCCCTCACAAAGCATAAAAAGACCTCACCAACCAAGTGGACGATCCATCCATTCAATCAACCCAGACGAAGAGGAGGAAGGAAATCTCAAAAAATGAGTTAACTAAAAGATTGGAGAACAACATATGCTACATTGAAGAGCTCTTCATTTTGGGCAAACTGAGAATTGGAGAAATTGAGTTGAAGACCACCAAATGTAGGGAGTGTAGAAACAATGTCAAAGTTAACTAGAGTGAAAAGGACGCTAAAGGAAGATGTGTAGAGAAATCCTTACATAGATAAGAGGGCAAGGAATACACACATAGAGGTCAGAATTTTGAATGAATTTGAACCAAATCCAACTTTGTGGGGTACTAAATCTGGAGTTCCACCTTCCAAGAGCGAATGTAGTAACTTAGCTTATAACTATAGGCTTGAAAAATTATTGGTAAAGTTGGAGAACAAGCTAACGGGTCAACTAGAGAGCTAGTGTTTCATTAAAGGATTGATCCCTTCGCTGTATACAAACATAAACGTAGTGCCTCCATCCTCATATTTTGATGCTTAGAATTCGGCAATGGATATTGAGAGTGAGGACAAGACATCTTCTCAAGGGAAGCATAAGGTGAATGATGATGAGAGCACAAAAGATAGCATGTAGAAGAATGACAGATAGTTCAAGCCCTGCAACTATTTATCATGAGAATGAGGAGCTCAACACTATGAAAGAATCTTCAAAGGAGACATAAGAATTATGGTGCATTGAATACAAGGTTGAAGCTCACACTAAAGTAAATTGTTTGAAAAAGTTGTTATGTGACATCTACCAAGTGATGGGACCTTTCATCAATGAATGCCAATACAATCTTAAGACAAGAAGCACAAGAACTCTTTACTGAAGGACATTTCATCACCAGTCACATTAAAAAGTTTACCAAGCACTTTAGAAAAAGTATGTGCATTGATGAAATGATTTAAAAATTATATTTTATTCATATATGTCTATGTAACCCCAAGCATCCATTTTGTGGCTTCCCAAAGAAGCTTTACCATAATATTTATCAACCAAGGGAATGCACAATGCATAGAGAAAGGCATGAAAGCCTTAATATATTGTATCACGGCCTTTGATAATACCTAGAAGAAGTTAGTACAACATTGTTGAACAGCAAAAATAATATAGAAAAACTTTATATTGCAAACAAAATTTAAATAGAAATTTTAATATAATCTTTTGGATGCACTATTATATCCAGCTATTATTTTCCCATTAGAGGAATAGATTCCTATCTAACATAACTAATTACCACCTCATGAGATTGGTTACGGACTACTCAAAGGCCAAGGGGAATGAAGATTTCGCTCTTGGGCCTAGGGTTGAGTGAAGGACACCCTATTGCAATCTTCCCCCTAGCCTATATGGGCTAGTTATTGAGGTAAATAAGAAATGTATCCTCAATTATAAGAGGGGAGAAGGATGGTGTGATCTATGGGGAACGATGTACAAGCTCCACTAAGTACGCCGCCTCATGAGTATGGTTGCTACCATATGAGGCTAAGAGTGACATTTTCCGCTGTTGGGCCTAGGGCCAGAGATAATTTGGGCATCTCATCATGTCATTCCTTTCTCAACGGTTGTTATGGTTGAGCCCATAAGAATTATGTGCCATAAGTGCATTTCTCTCTGAACCCTAAAAATGGATATATTAAATTTATTATGATTATATTACTATCTAATTTGGTTGCAACTTCCAAGACATTATCTGATCTTATTCTTGGGTTAGGGTTATTAAAGATCCTTGATGGATCTCTTCTGCTGATCTGCTGTAATTTTATTATTTTTAAATTTGTTTTCCCTGTTTATTAAATTTTTCTTGCAGAACTAGACGGAAGTTGCAGAAGAGTTTGATTGTTTTATGTTTTTGATGATATTTCAATAAGTAATAACAGAAGTACAATAACATGAACCAGTTCTGAAAATATATTCCAAATACAATCAAAGCAATTTCGCTTCAAGCAAATTTTTGAATATAAAACCTAATTTGTAACTAGATGAAGATTTACAATAATATCCAGATGATTACAACCAAGGATAAACCCAACCTAAAGGTGTGAAGGAGAAATATGAGCCCGGATGGAAGCGATGGCCAGGTTCTAGCTCTCTAGTGCTGCACGTGGGAAGGAATATGGCTGCCAGGTGCTGTCGTACAGCTGCAAAGTGCCCACACGTGGATAGAATACCCAAACCCCAGCTAAAACTCTAACTCAATACTGCATTCTCTAGAAGAAACAATGCACAATCTCCAAGATGCTTCTGACTGCAACAAATCCAAACCACTGTTTTGGGAGCTTTGTCCCAAATAGGCAAAGCAAGTGGGGTTGGCGTCCCAAGTGCTGAAAGCTCAATCAAAGCCCAAATCACAAATCCAAGATGTAATGTCAATAATGCTTTCGAACTTTGTCTTTACCTCCTTATAACCCACCAAACTTAGCTCGAACCCTAAAAGTGTCTCCATGTGGCGTTGGGTTATAAAATAATATATTTTTTATTTTTAAAGTGGTCAAGTATCTAGAAAATGACCTTTTTCCCAATAGAAAGAAATCCGTTCACTGAATTGCTCTGAGTCAATAGAGAAATATTTAAAAAAGTTCAAGACCTTTCCAATGAGCTATTACACCAACGGATATTCACCCAGATGAGGCCAAAAAACCCCTTATTACTCCAAAATGGCTATAACTTAGCCTTATTTAAATATATTAAAATATTTCCCAAATAGCGAACTGATAGCCAAAACACCTCTACAAGGTGAAACTAAACTCGTCACCTCTTGTGACTGATGCCAGATAATCAGAAATAACTGAGTCTCATCCCTCAAAATTAGGGATACTCCTAAAAAATAGGAATGTCTCCGAATCTCCCTAAACTGAAACCATAGAATGATCTCATAGAGATTCAAGAATGTAACCCATCTCCACCTCCCAAAATGTAGGAAACTCCTCCTACAATTAAGGAACTGCTCTCAATTGCTCTCCTGCTGTTTGAAACTCCAAATCCGAACACTGTGTACCCTGACTGAGTCCCTAAACACCACTGCTAGCCTACGAGACTCTAATGATAGGCCAACTCCATCGTCTCTGATGTCCACTCTAGAAAGGGGACATGACAATCCTCCCTTCCCGGAGATTGCTTGTCCACAAGCAATGAACAAACTCCTATTGCGCCACTCTGATATACACTCCTAGGTGTGTGATATGAAGCAACACATCAAGGATCGCCCAATCAAATGCATTGCATAGGATAATACCAGGATCCCACACTAGATGAGAGTGTTCCCACAACCAAGGTGGTAACATACTGGAATCCCTGTGAGACAAAGCATCAAACAAAACAACACCCGGATTCCAACACCATCTGAACCAACACCCATTCATTAGGTATAAACAAGGATAATTGGAACCCTCTATCATGCCATATCTCTCCGCAACCACTGTGATACCACCACGGAAGTAAAAATTGTCCAAAGCATCATGTCTGCTAATACCCACATCATCCTGTAACCGTGATCCTGGATGAAGTCTCTGTGATATAGATGTGATAGCCCATGTTGGAAACTGCTTGACATAATGCTGGATCGTTTGTTGGTCCCACCAACCAATCCTCCCAAATTGCTGAGTTAGGTGCCTACAGTCAATAACTCTATCCTCTAAAGATGGGAGCTCACTATCGCAACACGAATAGTATAAGTCCTGCTTTAATATCCCCATAGCCTTATGAAAAGCATGGAAATCTGCCATGGAAAATCCTCCACTATCCTGCTCATCAGTCATAAGAGCACTCCAACTAAGTGTAGATAACATCTGTCGAGTGACATCAAAGTGCTCAATCACTATGTCTACCCTCCTGTCATCAACCCTAAGTTGTCTAATTAAGCGATGAGGAGTTTGAAAATGATAGTTCTCAAGCATGTGTATTACCTCTGAATCTGTGCTATGGTAGAATACTGTGTCGAAGTCATGTACATCGCTGTAAGGAGTATCCAGTATGCATTCACTAATGCATGTATCCTCATTTATAGAACTGCAACTTTGTACCTCTAAGACCACCTCCTCTGTCAATGATGAAACTGTTGTCACCACACTATGCTCACTCTCATCAACTCCCCATGTATCTGCACATACAATCGAATCACGATCTTGAGATTTAGTGTCACTATGAGTACACACTACTCTGATTTCTAGGGTATGGTCTAAGAAATCAGACATATCATGACATGAAGTCTCATCACCCAATGCCTCTGAAATACCTATGTCCGGATTACTCTTTTGTGCAAACTCACCAAAATAATCCTGACTCTCTGTATTACTTGTTGTTCCATCCAAGTCAACATTGGCCTCTTCTTCCATTGGAAGAAATAAAGATCTAATGGGTGATTCCCTTTGTTTCCTTGCATCATCTATCTGATTATGGCATTCTTTGACTCTTTGGAGACATTGTCTTGCTTGGGCAGCAAGTATCTTTGCTTGCATAGCTCTATCTAACCAATATTTATTCAACTTTTGACAATGTTTTATATCATCTACCCCAAAGTACACAAAATCAGGCTTATGATGACTTGTACCATTCCCATCATCACGTCCCATGCTTGCACCATGTGTACCCTCAAATATAGAATACAAATCATTGTTCTCTTCTTGACCAAAGGATGCCACATCTTGAGGTAACGAAGTTGTGCCACTGCTGTTATGAACTTCAGAATCATTATGATGTGTTCTAGTTATATTTTTGACCCCTTAAGTGTATTATCATAGAAAGCCTAATGGCCACCACTTGCATACAGGCCTATATGAGTATTCCCAAGTGAAAGAGTTACCATATTACAAAAAGGAGGGTGTAAGCTATCGCTGCCCCAAATCAGAGTTGTGGGAGCCTCCTCCATGCTTCCATTCCAATCATCAAATAACACCCCATCTTGATTCTTCACATGCTTAGCTAGAAGTGGCTCAAAGAAGTCTTCATCTTGGCTTCTATGAGATTCAAAATCAGACTGCCTGCATACTAAACTTGTCATCCCATTCTTAAGTTGGATACCATCATCAACATCATTACCTCCATTTGAAATAAATGTTACCTCATGATTTGAACTGCTGTTGCAAATTTCAGAATAGGCCTCACACCTTGGTGTCACATTTCCAACATCTCTAATGGTTTGTCCTCTGATTGTTAATCTCTTCCAATTTGTGACCAATGGCTTCTTTATTATCATTTAATATTTCTTTCTCCTTTTGCTGCTGAAAGGAGCTTGTAGATACCTAGTTATCATTTGCTTCAGGTTCACCCATAAATTCCGTAAAGGAAAGGAAGTTCTGTATCTCCTTAGGAAGAGAACAATACTAATGGTAGCTGCTCATAATTGCAACATTGAATGTCTTGGCAAGAGGCATCTTACTTGTGCTTGTTAACGAAGACAAATCCTTAGAGCACCCATTTTTATTTCTAGCCATGGTATTGGCCTGTAACTGAACTGATTTCTTTTCCAACAGGCTGGCAAGTTCTAGGCTCTGATACCACTGAAAGATCCTTGATGGATCTCTTCTGCTAATCTGCTGTAATTTTATTATTTTTAAATTTGTTTTCCCTGTTTATTAAAATTTTCTTGCAGAACTAGATGGAAGTTGCAAAAGAGTTTGATTGTTTTATGTTTTTGATGATTTTTCAATAAGTAATAATAGAAGTACAATAACATGAACCAGTTCTGAAAATATATTCCAAATACAATCAAAGCAATTTTGCTTCAAGCAGATTTCTGAATATAAAACCTAATTTGTAACCAAATGAAGATTTATAATAATATCCAGATGATTACAATTAAGGATAAACCCAACTTGAAGGCGTGAAGGAGAAATACGATCCCGGAAGGAAGCTACGGCCAGGTTCCAGCTCTCTATTGCTGCACGTGGGAAGGAATATGGCAGCCAGGTGCTGCTGTACAACTGCAAAGTGCCCACACGTGGATAGAATACCCAAACCCCAGCTAAAACTCTGTCTCAATACTGCGTTCTCTAGAAGAAACAATGCAGAATCTCCAAGATGCTTCTGACTGCAACAAATCCAAACCACTGTTTTGGGGGCTTCGTCCCAAAGAGGCAAAGCAAGTGGGGTTGGCGTCCCAAGTGCTGAAAGCTCAATCAGAGCCCAAATCACAAATCCAAGATGTAATATGTCAATAATGCCTTCAAACTTTGTTTTTACCTCCTTATAACCCACCAAACTTAACTCGAACCCTAAAAGTGTCTCCATGTGCCGTTGGGTTATAAAATAATATATTTCTCATTTTTAAAGTGGTCAAGTATCTAGAAAATGACCTTTTTCCCAATAGAAAGAAATCCGTTCACCGAATTGCTTTGAGTCAAAAGAGAAATATTTAGAAAAGTTCAAGACCTTTCCAACGAGCTATTACACCAAAGGATATTCA
Source organism: Cupressus sempervirens (assembly GCA_028749045.1). NCBI lineage: Eukaryota > Viridiplantae > Streptophyta > Pinopsida > Cupressales > Cupressaceae > Cupressus > Cupressus sempervirens. The sequence continues at coordinate 772,033,869 of CM053784.1, read as the reverse complement.
CCCAGATGAGGCCAAAAAACCCCTAATTACTCCAAAATGGCTATAACTTAGCCTTATTTAAATTATTAAAATGCTAACTTAGGAGAATATTTAAATATATTAAAATATTTCCCGAATAGCGAACTGATAGCCAAAACACCTCTACAAGGTGAAACTGAACTCGTCACCTCCTGTGATTGATGCCGAATAATCAGAAATAACTGACAGTCTCATCCCTCAAAATTAGGGATACTCCTAAAAAATAGGAATTTTTCCGAATCTCTCGAAACTGAAACCATAGAATGATCTCGTGGAGACTCAAGAATGTAACCCATCTCCACCTCCCAAAATGTAGGAAACTCCTCCTACAATTAAGGAACTGCTCTCAACTGCTCTCCTACTGTCTGAAACTCCAAATCCGAACATTGTGTACTCTGACTGAGTCCCTAAACACCACCACCAGCCTACGAGACTCTAATGATAGGCCAACTCTATCGTCTCTAATGTCCACTCTAGAAAGGAGACATGACAAGTTATATCTCTAACTATATTGACATTACAAGGGTTGTGTTTGCATTTATATGGCATATTTACACACTGCAAACTCTTCTGAATACGCTACACTTGTAATTCATTAAACAACCAGAATCATCTTAAACTGTATATTTTTTTACATCACCAAATACAACATAAGACATGGAAATCTAGAGCAAATGCTGTTGCAGAATTGTCAACTCAGCATCAACATAACAGTGGTTTGCTTCTTTCTGTGCAGTCTTGCAATGTATCTTTAATAATACAAAAGGTTTCTAGAAATTTTATTATTTCATCCTCATTGTCTGGTTTATTTCTGCCACTTCCAATGCACAAGATCAACAACCAATTTCAATGCAGCATCAGGAAAATGAGACGCTGCATATAAAACTCACAAATTATTTAAAATCTAGTTAATAAATTTTGAACTTGTAACAAACAACAAATTGGATGCCTTTGTCAATACATCCAACACTTATCAGCAAAGAACAATCCTCCTTTAATTCCTCAGCATTATTCTTACAACCTATTTTCCTTTTTGCTATTATACCAATGTTGAACAGCAATAAATAGAATAGAAAAAGATTTACGTTGCAAACAAAATTAAAATTGTGAATTCCAAAGCTTTGTAAAATATTTTGGTAGGATTTATTACATCACAGTTGTAGATCTATGTGTTGCATCTTTAGTATTGATTATATCTGTGAACCAAAGCATTTTTTTGGCCCTTATGAGAACAAACGAGTGTATATGAAATGAAAAATTAGGGTAAATGAATAATCAAAATGTTTGTCACGATAGATTCTATCTTGTCTTATCAAATTCTACAAAAAATAATGTTTTGAATCTTGTTCAGGAAGTTTTTGAAGAATAATAAACTATTGCTATTAAAATAACAAAGACGTAAGAAAAAAGTGCAAGTGTTAATAAATTGAATTCAACTTTGCTTGGTTTTTTATTAGCATGTCCTGAGTTGTTTGACACTATTTAGAATGATCTCTGAGGATTGATGCATATATGCTACACAAGGTAGATGTTAAGTTTTTCTTTCTATATTTTCATCTATAAATGTGCATTGTATACCAACGTGAAACGAAGTTGATGTTTCTTGAGGCTCCCACTCAAAGCAATCAATTTTGCAGGGATTTCTCATTGTCAGAGATGACTCCTCCATAATCTCAACAATTGTAGATATTGCACCTAAATTTCTTTGGGATGCAAAAGTGCATTATTTGTCAGGCAATGGAAACCAAGGAGAGCTGTTGCTGATTTGCCAAAAGAAATTTTGGATAACAGTGTGATTTGTCAAGTGCAGTGACATTTTTAATAAATTGGGAATTTATAGAAGCTGCACATGTTTCATGGCCTAAATCTTCGCTAGAGCTGATGAGGATCAATGGTCAGTTCTGCAGTAACACACTGTGACTGCTGTCCTTATTCTTGACAGTTCTACTTAAACAACTCGAACTGCTTCGCCTCTGTTAAATTTTTGTTTCTACAATAGTGGAAACAATCATACAAGCAATAAATTTATTTCCAGGCTCTTCCAGTCCTAGTTTCAAGTTCTAACTTTGATGTCCATAAGGGAGAAAATGATGTAGTGTTTGGATGAGGGGATCAAGCATGTTGCAAGTTTGCCACCAGGTATATAAGATGGTATTTCAGCCTATTGGATGCAAGCCAGATATAGTTTGAACTTTGGGCACATTTCATATTTGCTAGAACTTGTCTTGAATGGGATGTAATGTAAGAGAAGAATTCTGAGAACATGTAACTCACATTCCGGTACATGGGTTTTATAGTAAACGAGGTGGAAATTATAGTCAGGAGTCCAATTATAGTTTTCTGACTAGGCAATTTTATCATTGATAATCTTACACGTATAACCAACATAATTGACAGATCAATATAAGTTTCTTGAACAGCATATGGCTACATTTTTTTATTTTTGGGTAAAGTTAATGTAGAAACTTTTCAAATTTGCTGGTTTAAGGAACCTTGTATAGATGAATATAGGATAAACTTAGATTTAACTCTTAAAAAATAATTTAATGAATTACAATCCTGGTTTTTTCTTGCATTTGATGATATTGGATACTGCAGATAACTAGATGTTTTATGAATAACCGCAGAAGTGAATATCAACTGTTATATCAATTTTCACTAATTTCTGCTTGGTTGGAAAATAGCCACAGGAGGATTTATGATATCATTTGTCGTGTGAATTTACCAAGCATAGTACATAATGATTGAAGCTGAAGTAAGCACATCATAGGCTCACCATTAAACCAATAAGTGTATAGTCTAAGCATTATAACCTAAGTTCCCCGGTATCTCCAGAACTGGGCCAGTAGACAACACAGGGACCTGTTTCTGGCATAGCAGGGGACAGGAGGCCCTTTTTGGGTGGACAGCAAGGGATGCCAATTAAAAAATGGGAGTTTTTTTAAATAAGTCAATTTAAATCATCATTATAAGGCATTCATTAAATTATTGTAGAACCTACTTACTAACATTGAAGTTGAAATGAAAATTTATTTCAGAGCTAACAGACAAGTGAAAGTGGGGATAAACAAAGTATGCTCTATTCCATCTCAATGGCTCCAATTTGGTCAAACCAATGGGGCAGGGACAGCCAAAATGATAATTATGTGGTGTCCCCACATCTCTAAGATGTGTAAGCCGTTTGCTCCTAAAACCACAGGTACATAATCTTAGAACATTTCTTACCTTAAAGGCTAGACATTCGTTGTCAAAATGGTAAAAAGAGGGCCCATCAACAGCTTGAGGTTGGTTAAATGTGAATGGACGAGTTTCTAGTATATGTTGCACTTTGTGCTTAGTTCAACTCAGGAGTGCATTCTTAACAAATTTTTTAATCAGTCAAAATGCAAAATTATTGCACAATCAGCAACTATACAAATGTGAGCCTGACTTCTATATTTGTCATTGGGTCAAAATCAACTAGCTGCATAAAACTTCTAATAAAGTTGATTGGGTGGACTTATAAATGATAGCAGTGGGATAATTTGCAAAAGTGGATTCATTCATTATTTCATACACAGTAGCAAGGTGCAAACATACTAGACATGATTCTCTGCTGATATAGTTGTCTAGACTCTAAATTGCTTTAAGATTTATTCTTTAGTTTGTAACACCAAAAACATAAACAGCATACGTCTTAGACTAAACTATTCTACTCCCATAGCTAGCCATGACAGAGTTTGCTATGATGTTGTTTGATCCTTCATCAATGTGGACTAGTGCCTACTCCATTGGGAAAAAGAGTCATGAACAGAAAAGAGGGAGGAGATACGTCCAATAAATATCAACAAAATCATAATGCTCTACCCCTGCACTAAAGGCTTCTTCATGGTATCTTTTTCCTACATTTGCAGCCAAGACATACAACAATCGCTACCCTAGAATATGTTTGGAGTGCAATAGACTTGAGAACTTGGCTCAGCAACCAACCCTTTGAATATAGAATGAACATCTATTCATATTCCTCATGAAAGCAAAATCCATGACCAATGCAAAAGGTGTGCAAATTGTTGATGTTTGATAGCTTCAGTTGGATAAACCTATATATAATTATATATGAAATATAAGTTTATTGTTATATGTGAGAAATTAATATAATAATAAACTTATATCTCATATGTGATGAACACACACACACACACACATATTATATCTCATATATAATTATATATAGGTTTATCCGACTGAAGCTATCAAACATCAACACTCCCTTTTAGCTAGGGAGGATAAACACAAGTCAAATATTACACCATTAGTAATATTAGGAATGAAAAATTCTAAGGATATCTTTGATAAGAAGATATCCACCATTTTGATAGCACATTAGATATCATGAGTATTGGCCTCAAGAATATTAACATATAATATTCACCAAATACTATGAGTAACATTTTGATATCACATTTGATATCATGAGTATTGGCCTACAGAATATCAACATATGATATTCAACAATTACTCAATAAAGTTTGATATCACATTTGATATTATGAATATTGGTCTTCCAGAATATTTACACATGATATTGACCAAGTACTCAATAAGGTTTGATATCACATCTGATATCATGAGTATTGTTCTTCTAGAATATTGACACATGAATACTCACTAATTACTCAAAATGTTTGATATCACATCTGATATCATGAGTATTGGTCTCCTAGAATATCGACACATGATATTCACTAAGTACTAAAAAATGTTAATAATTTACATGTACACTCATTCTCATAATGCATACCATATAAACATCCACTATGCAAAGTATAATCTATCATGATCTGCATAGACATCATAAGATATCCAGCATAATAGAAAAATTAGGTTAATATAAGATCGTCACCTTTCAATAACTAATGTAAATACAAGAGATGATCATTTGGAAGTCATCACGTCCTTATGATGTACACAAGGGGTAGGCCCATTAAGATCATAGTCACTCACAAGGACTTTTGAACTCCCTCTGAAAATTAATCATCTGAGCTCCTCAACCAAAGTTGCCTTTGATAAAGTGTCATACTCCTTCCGAGTTCGATATGATCAAGATCTTCAAAGATCTATTGAAAATTTGAAACATTTCCTCTATCCACTCCTTCAGCTGCATGTGTCGAACTCTCTCTAAACATCAATCTTCTGAGCTTTTTTACCTTTGAAGAAGTGTCAAACTCCTTGATACCTTTTCTTGCAATAACATCCTTAGAGGAAAAGATCAAGGCACGTGTAAGAATCCCTACTTGATTTGATCAGCAAAATTAAGTTTTGACTAGAGGAATAACAACAAACAATTGGTGTGCAATTCTCATAAAAATATTGATGCTATTGTACTATTATCCCATTGGCTATTAGCAATAGTAATACACAATCCAAAATTAACTTGCAAAATGAAAATGACAATGTGTTCAATTTCACGTTATGGCAGAGTGCAAAACCACTATTGGAATTATGCGTAAGTAACAACTTATCATGCTAAGCCAGACAACTTCAATTGCTTTAACTACTCGAGCCAATTAAATGTAACCAACAGTATACAGTAGGGGAAGGTAAAACCTGGTGTTTTCCGTGAAATGGGAGATGACTGCCGTGTGACTGGGTTTTGGTCGCTTCTACATCCAACAATTGCTCACTGCCATGGAGCATCTATTGCAACAATCGTGGCCCCTCAAAGATGTCTTCTTTGCCGTGAAGGCTTGCCCACAATGTGGAAGCCTTTGTGATATTTGTGTTGTTCTTGCCACGTGCTCGATGCTCGTATGTTGGTGTGGGTGATAAGTCCAGATACTAGTTCGAGTTCAGACCTCCGCTACACCTACCACCACTTTGCCATTTATTTCTACCGCTGACTCACTTCCACCACTCTAAACGTGACTGCCTTGTGCTCATCTCCCAGCTTACTGTCATTTTAAGACCTTAAAATACCTCCTGCCGCCTGCTTGAAATCACGTGATCCCTGAATGCTTCTAGTGCACACGGATGTATGATTTCCTCACTCTAGTCTATGTAGTGTTTGATACTATAAATCTGCGACCTCTAGAAATCAACAATAATCTCCTTCCAAGGTATACCTATATAATACTTACTATTGAGAGCCGACCTTAACTGTGATTTTGAGTTCCAATCTGAGTTCCAATTACTGCACTTGATTTTGAGATACAATTTCCAACGAGTTGTCGAGGCTACATTCAGCTCCTCTTTTCTCTCCCAAGGGGTTTCCTCAAGAGTGTCCAATCACATCAAAGCAACCAATTTCATATTTAATAAGTTGACATATATTCATGGTGTCAATTTCAATGCAACTGCTTTCTTTTACAACCTCGAAGTGTGGGAAGATGCGTACAACTTAGCAATGTGAGATAAAAGCCTATTTTGTCTTTTAGTTACTCAAAGCCATTTTGTCATAAAGTGACTTCAAATAATAAAGTACTTTATAAATCAACTTAATAAAACAATGCGACTTTAACCTTAGAATTTCCCACTTAAATATCTCCTCTACTGAAACCAAAAGACTCCCATGACTGGCTGGCATCCGGAAACCAATGCTGTTAGCCGATCTGGATGGAAAGATAGACCAACTAGGCGCCATTAGGTCTAGTGCGGAGAAGGGGGCATTACAGCACATAGGTCTTATAGAACAGAAAAATAAGAGAGAGACTACTCTAATACTCAAAGATAATGATAATATTTAGTTTTTCTAATAATGATAATGATATTAACAAATGATATCATCTCTATTCTCAAAACAATATTATTATCCTTTTCTTATTATTTAAAATAACATTCTTATTTATGATCAGTATTATTAAGAATTTTATTCCATTTAATATTCTTAATAATAATAGTAGAAAATTTTCCCATAATAATATTATTATGAATATTAGCATAACTTTATAACCATGTTATTTGAATTGATAATCATTCAACTAAATAAAGCACACTTACCTTATTTTCATTAAACATGTCTCTTTAATTAGTAAACACATTACCTTTATGAGATTGGTGAATTTTACCACCTTGGATCCTCCTCCCTCGTGATACGCAAGACACGTGGTGGGTCCCCCTCCATTTTAAATCTTTCTCTCCTCACAAGTCAATCTCTATATTCTCTTCCTTACCATGCTGAATGAAATGTTTGAATAAGGAAATCCCACTCTTCCTTTATTAAATAAGGTTTGCCTGGATTGTGATTACTAGACTCGGGCCCAAATACTTTGTGCAGATCACAGGTTCCAAGATCTATAGAATCTGTCTTAATTGTCAACTATCGTTTGCAATTCCTGAGTGGGTCTTCAATGTTGATTCTGCGACTGGTTGCTTTGCTTTCTCTTCATCAAAAATGTTTAATAATATATTTAATATTAATTGGTCAAGGCACATACGTGTCACCCGCCTTTTTTCTCTTATACATTTGTAACTGTCAACGTGGGCAATGTCTTGCCAAGATTTCAGTATTGTGATCTATAGAAATGTTGTGTAGAATCACTTGTGTATTCACCCCTCTTATACCTGTCACATATCTTCTAACCGAATATGCGACATCACCCATCACAAAACGTAGATTCTTAAAATTGCGGGTAGACCAATGGTATTGCCCTTTGTGACCGTGTTTTCCTTTTTGACTGTATTTGATCTTAGTAATGAATGCTCCTTTTTTTACACATGGTCTGCTCAATTGTATGATATAGGACTGTTAAAATCAATTCGCTGCCTTCGATGACACATAGGACTTTGAGCGCTGACTGTTCTGAACATTGTCTCTAATTCTGAAATATAGTTCCTGCACTTTTAAAGATCACTCATGTTCCAAGCTCTTACCAGCTTGCTCTACAGTTGTACCAATCATATATTCTTAAAAAGTTTCAAAAACCCTTTCCCAGAATCTATCGGATGACAGATCCTTGAGACAACAGTCACCGAGCCTTGTCAATGTCTTCTCATGGTTGTCCATGCCCTGTTCTTGAGCTCCCTTGTCGACATGGGCGGAGAGGGGACTGGTGAAGATTGTAGATAGAGGCTTCGTACCTCCTAAGCGCACTTGAAATTCTTAAAGCAGTACATTGCAGAGGACACCCATTCCTCCTAGGTGTTTCTTATCCTTGAATTGTGTGGCCCAGGACGTGTTTTTCACCTACTTTATCAAGTCAGCCCACTTAACACCTCTATGGGTGGGTCACCCTAAAGTTAATTCTAGCAACCTATTGATTTTTTCTACAACCCTCATATATGTGATTTCTTAATCAACAAAATCTGACTATGACATTATGACTATAAAGGAATCCTATCTATGTTGCCGGATTTAAGTTAGGGATCACATAATTGAAGAAACCATAATCTTGTACAACTGTGATTTCGGGGCAAATTAGGGAGCATACAGTACAACAATGCAAGGATGTTACATGATCCAATGAAAATATGTCGTCTGTCCACCACTATATATATTGTTGTCAAACTAGAACCTAAATCAGTACTTGCCTCTCAAAAAATACAACTACTGCACATCACGAAAAAGTAAAAGTGGAGTCCACAATAAAATGAAATGCCGCCAATTAGAAATCATAATAACAATTCGTTGGGACAAATAAAACCCAATCACGTATCATGGAAATGAAAATGAGACTGACATTCAAAATTGTGATGTCAAGGAACTATGTGAGGCAATGAAAATCTGTCGTCATGAATTTACAAAACTTTTATAACTACTCCATGAAGCACCCTAATAAGCATTAGTGTGTCTATCATAATCCATCCACAACGAATATAACATTGCATGAAGTAACAAGTATGTGTCTACATTCAAGGACTCGTGGCACAATATCACTAACTCGTGATTCTAGCAAAAACTTCAAACAAAAATCATGATGCGAAGGATCCTCTCAATGCAACAAGGAATCAACACGTGGAAAGCAAGCGAGGACCCAATGCTGCAATACAATCATGACTGGATAAGGAAAGGAGAAAAACAATAATGGGCAAACGTTGATAAATGAATGCAAGGGGCTAGTAAGGCTATCCTTCAAAGGGGTTAGATTGTAAAGTGAAATAAATTGGAAAAAATTGAACAATATTAGAAGACTACAAATATGCAAAGGCAGGGTTTGTAAAGTGTAGAAGATTGGGATGAAACACCTTCTAGATGAGAAGATCCTTGTCTTTATTGTGATAGCAAGAGGACGGATGAAGTTCAAGCTTGGAATGATGCCACAAGCAGGGTTAGTTTTCTATGCACGAGTCATTGAAAAGAAGACATGCCAACCGTGGTAAAATACTAAAGGTTAAGTGCACTGATATGATCAGTTTGTGACTCCTAATAAGTAGTTTGACATGATGAAGACTTTATATGTAATATCCTCCCCTGATTTGAACTTTGACTTGCAGAAATTTAACTTAAGGAATATTGTCAAACACTTTGTATGCAAACTCATAAAGCTGATTTCCTCAATAAATTGCTTTCCAATGAGTAGATTTACGAACAACTATGAAGTGACATTAAAATGCATAATACACATCATAACATTTTCACAAACACTTGGCACACATTCAATAGTATATGAAAAATCTGGAAACTCTTTCAATCTACTAATAAAGGGTGATTTTAAAATGTAGATGTGCACTTACAGCTGCCTTAAAGGCTGCAACAACTATTCAGACTTGTATTCAACAATTATTATGTAAAATATCAAAATTTGACAGAAGAAACCTGGAATTAGTTGCCGTAGTATTTTGCAGATGTAGTCGGCCAACCCTCCAAACTTCTAATCAGCCAGAAAAACAAGTAAACTTGATACCAACACTGTTCACGCCGTACTGTAGCAAAATATTGTTCATGCCAACTATAGCAAAATACTGTTCATGCGGCACTATAGCAATAACTAACTTCAGCTCTGCACCTCAAACCCTTGTAAATTTCTTTATGCAAACGCCCAAAATGAAACCCAGTGTGTTTCCTGAAGTGAAAACACTCTTGATCCTCCTGACTGTGTCTTCCAACAGCGAAGAGAATGCTAGCAAAGAGGGATTCCGTCCTCCAAGCCCGATAATCAGATATCCAGCAACATAACATTAATCTTCATCCAAGCATACAAAAAAAAAGCTCTTCCATTTCTTTTATAGTGTTCTCACAAGAGCTCAATCCTTCGTTTTCTCGATGTGGGATAAAACATAACTCCCTTTATGTACCTTATGTCTCCAATGTGTTATAAAAATAAAGGGAACTCTTTTAATTTAAATATTTTCCACAAACTATAGTCGATGCATTAATAAAGTTAAATATTTAAATTTAACTTTATAAAATGGCTTTATCAATGCATAACAAATCTTATCAATGATAAATAAGTCTTCCTGTCGATTTTAAACAATTACCATCGACATACCACTGTGACTGAATGTCCGGCCATGTCCAAGATGACTTACTATAAATAGTAAGTATGCCCAAAGTTGCCTCAGAACCCCTCAGAAAGACCTGCAACTGAAACTGTCTAGGCCAAATGGCCTCTAAGCCCCTTTAATGTCCTAGTTAGCCTACGGGACTGTGGGGAAATAGGCTAACGACAACATCATGCTATGAATGCTAGAAAGGGGACATTACAGTCTGCCCTTCCCAAAATTGCTTGTCCTCAAGCAATTTCAGCTCTGGATGCTGCAATATCTGCTCATTTTCCCAAGTAGCATCCACCACAGGTAGGTTCCTCCACTTCACTAGATACTCCCTGATAGTCCTCCTGCGAAGCACTCTTTCCCTGGAGTCAAGTATGGCCTCGGGAACCAAGATAAGCTTCCCCTCATCATCAAGAGGTGGCAATACTACTGAAGGCACCACATTGTGACCCAATGCCTTCTTAAGGCGTGACACATGGAACACATTATGCACTTTACTGTTTGCAGACAACTCCAACTCATAAGCTACTTCGCCCACTCTCCTGATTATTTTGAACGGTCCATAGTAGCGTGGTTTCAATTTCTCTGCTCCACTCTTCTTGAGAGAGGACTGTCTATATGGCTGTAACATGAGGTACACCATATCTCCCACCTCAAAAGACCTCTCAACCCTGTGCTGATCAGCATATTGCTTCTGCTGATTTTGTGCCTTTTGCAAATTTTCCTTCAAGGATCGCATAATGTCCTGACACTCCTGCAAAGTATCCTTGGCCTTAGGCACCCTGCTGTCCCCAAATAACAAATCCAAAAAATTAGGAGCATCATACCCGTACAGTGCCATAAAAGGGAACATTTGAATAGACATATGGAAAGAGGTATTATAGCAGTACTCCCCTAAATGTAGCCACTTCACCCAAGCCTTCTGCTCTCCTCCAATGTAATTTCGAAGGTACCCCTCAACCCATTTGTTCACTATCTCTGTCTGCCCATCAGTTTGGGGGTGGTAGCTGGTACTCGGAGTGAGCTCTGTTCCACATAACCTAAAGTGGCTCATAAATCTGTTGTCTCTGTCACTGACTATGCTCCGTGCTATCCCATGTAGTCTGAATACCTCTCGAAAAAATAGTTCTGTTGTTTGTGCTGCTGAATATGTAGACGAAATTACAAAGAAATGTGCAAATTTCGTCAATCTGTTTACCACAACAAAGATACAATCCCGACCCTGTGCCTTGGGGAGGCTTGTGATAAAATCCATGGAAATGTTATCCCACTTCTTCTCTGGTATGGGTAGGGGCTGTAGTAAACCACCCAGAAAAGAATGTTCCTGTTTGTTCTGCTGACACACAGGGCATTCCCTAACAAACTGAAGCACCTCTGATTTGAGTCCTTTCCAAGTGAAGCGCTCTCTCACCTGCCAATATGTCTTAAAGAATCCGGGATGTCCTGCCATTGGTGAATCATGAAATGCCCTCAAAATCTTCTGCTTCATAGCAGACCCGAGTACTAAATAAATCCTTTCCTTGTAGATAATCAGATCATTTACGACAGTGTATCGACTATCTTGAATAGCTCCCTCAATAATGCTAGATGCCCAACTATCCTTAGCATATTCTGCCAAGATCATCTCTCTCCAATCATCCATGACTATCCCAACAGCAAGCAAATGAGGCCTTCTAGATAAAGCATCTGCAACAATATTTTTCTTCCCTTTGACATAGGCTATGTCGAAATCATAGGCCTGTAATTTACTCACCCATTTCTGTTGCCTGTCATTAAGGTCCTTCTGTCCAAGGAAATGTTTCAAGCTATTATGATCTGTTTTTACTATGAATCGGCTTCCCACTAAGTACTGCCTGAACTTAGCTAGCGCGTGCATGATTGCTAGCATCTCTTTGTCGTAGATGTTGTAGGTTCTCTCCACACCTCGTAATTTTCTACTCTCATATGCGATGGGATGTTTGTCTTGCATGAGAACAGCTCCTATGCCCTCTCCCGAGGCATCACACTGCAGCTCAAAAGGCCTAGTCAAATCTGGAATGGCTAAAACAGGACATGTACTCATCAGTTCCTTAAACCTGTCAAAACAATCCTGAGCCCTCTCTTACCACTTGAAACTATCTTTCCGTGTCAAATCTGTAAGTGGTGCTGCTATCTGTGAAAATCCCTTCACAAATCTGCGGTAGAACCCACAAAGCCCGAGAAATCCCTTGAGTTGTGAAGTGTTCCTCGGTGGTGGCCAATCCAGAATGGCCTTGATCTTGTCTGGGTCAACCCGAACACTTCCTGCACTAATAATATGCCCTAGATAGAGCAACTCTGTCATCCCAAACTCACATTTACTCATCTTGGCATATAATGACTCCCTATCTAGAATACTGAGCACTGTATCAATATGCTTCAAATGTTCCTCCCAAGTACGGTTGTATATCAGTATATCATCAAAAAATATCAACACAAACTTCCTCAACTGATTTCTGAACACTCTATTCATACAGGACTGGAAAGTGGCAGGGGCATTTGTCAACCCAAAGGGCATGACTAAGAACTCAAAATGTCCATAGTGGCATCTAAAAGCTGTCTTCTCCACATCCACCTCTAACCCGTATCTAATGGTAGCCGGATCTCAAATCAATCTTGGAGAAGTAGCATGCACCATGCAATTCATCAATAAGCTCATCGATGCATAGGATAGGGTATCGGTTCTTGATTGTCTTCTTGTTTAGCTCCCTATAATCAATGCACATCCTCATTGTACCATCCTTCTTCTTCACCAATACTACTGACGAAGCGAAAGGACTTTTGCTTGGCCGTATGTGCCCCATGTCAATCAACTCCTTAATTGCCTTTTCTATTTCATCCTTATATCTCTTCGGATGGCGGTAAGGTGTGATGATAACTGGCTTAGCCCCTTCCTCTAATTCAATAACATGCTCGATTCCCCTATCCGGGGGTCTCCCTGGAGGTATCTCACCAAACACCTTAGTATGTTTGGTTATTAATTTTTGTACATCAGGTGGATACTCTAGTTTATGCTGCTCTGTCATCTCAGGCATTACTCTAAACTCTGCTGCCCACTGCACCTGATCATGTCTAACGAAACTCTGCATCCGCTTGAGTGACACCACTCAAAGTCTCCCATCTGACAAACCTCTGAGCACTATCCTCTTACCATTTGTCTGAAACCTCATTTCCATTTTCTCAAGGTTAAATGTAAACTCTACCAGAGACTTCATCCAGTTCATCCCAAGCACCATATCCTGATCACCAATGTTGACCACAAAGAAATCTCCTGTCATGTCATAATCTCCCAAACGAAGCTGCAAGTTGGAGATTTTCTTGGTACATTCAATTTTGAAGCCATCGGCAACCATCACCTTAAAGCCCCTATGCTCCTCTGTATGTAGCCCTCTACGTGTCACAAACTTCTCATCAATGAAGTTATGTGTTGCCTCTGTATCAATGAGTGCCACAACTCTCTGTCCATCCAAGGTTTCCCTAACTCTGAAAGTGACGGCCTCCTGTATACTTGACAACTGAGCTATCGTGCTATCACCGCGTGCTTCTTCCTGTGAAGAACTATCATCATCTCCATCTGATTCGGATGACTGCTCTGAATCTCCATCTACTGACTCTTCGGCTGAAAAGTACTCCATCTGCTTAGCTTTTGCTTTCAATGGACACTTATGTGACAAATCCCAAGGCTCCCTGCAATGAAAACAAAGCTTCTTCTTCCTTAGATCATTAAGTTTCTCATTGTCCAACCTCTTACTTTCCTCCTTCGTTGGCTGAACCTCTTTATGAAAAGGTTTCATGTCCTTATCTTTCCTTGAAGGGAAACACTTTGCCTGGAATTTATTTTTTGAAGATGAAGAGGAATCCATGTCACGAGCTTTCTTAATGGCTTCCTGCAAAGTGGGAGGGTTGAGAGCTTTAATCCACCCTCTCAACGGATCAACTAACCCATCCATAAATAGAACTAGTATCCTCCGTTCAGATACATCTGTTACTAACACTGCAAGTTTCTGAAACTCTGAAATGTATGTTTCCAATGATCCCCACTGTTTAAGCTGAGCTAACTCCTTAAAATGGAGTTCTGGATCCTTTCTATCAAAACATTCAATCAGCCTCTCTGTAAACTCCACATATGAGGTAATGTGTGCATGTCCCATAGTGACCATACCATGATGCCACCACTCGTGTGCTAACCCATACAGATGAATTGTTGCCTACTTAATAGCTTCTTCCTCGGGCATAGGGTTCAATTGAAAGTATGTGTCAAGCTTTTGAACCCAAGCTCTTGCTGAAGACTTCCCTGAGCCATCATAATATGGTAACTCAAGTCTCCCTACTTTCTTCCGTAGCTCATAGCTCCGGTTCCTGTCATGTCCACGTGGCATATGTTTCATCCGCACATCCATATACTCCGTAAAGGTAATTGCAGCAGTAAAATCTGGCCCTCTGGCTTCCCAATCTCTCCTCAACTAGTCCTGTATATCAGTAATCTGGGGCTCTGGTACGAGCTGCTCTGGAGCTCTAGGAGGAAATGTAAGAATCATGGGCCTTGAACTCACTGTCCTAGCTCGCTGGGGTGCATGACCGAAATTGTTCCCAACTTGTTCATCTCCATTATGTGTCCCATCCTGATCATTTCCATTCTGATTGCTACTATTCTGATTATTTCCTCCACCCATGTTAACATTCAACCCCATTTGACGAGCCATCATCTGCATCATAAGATCCAATCTCTAATTTTGTTCCTGTGCCCTTTGTTCTGCTACTCCCTGACCCTATACCAAGGTCTCTAATAACGGTAAGAATCTTTCCTCTCCAGGCTCTGGACCGGCATTCCTGCTTCCACCTAATCTTGTATTGCTGTCATCTCGGTCACCCATATTGCTGTCTTGATCAAAGAATACCTCCGCTGTGTTTGTATGACTAGATTCTATAACCCCCCTGTACGGATGAACTAGACTGTTTGCTTTGCAGGTTTGAACTCCTACTTTGTCTTGCTCTGGTATTGCGAAAATTATAAGGCCCCTGTTGCATGCTCAAACATAAATGCTCTGATTTTAGTGTTTTGACATTTCATCAAACACTTTCCCCTCTATCCGCCAGTTCCAAATTTCCTATAAGACCTCCACAGGATGGCAGGACTTATAGCTCTGATACCACTGTAATATCCTTCCCTGATTTGAACTTTGACTTGCAGAAATTTAACTTAAGGAATATTGTCAAACACTTTGTATGCAAACTCATAAAGCTGATTTCCTCAATAAATTGCTTTCCAATGAGTAGATTTACGAACAACTATGAAGTGACATTAAAATGCATAATACACATCATAACATTTTCACAAACACTTGGCACACATTCAATAGTATATGAAAAATCTGGAAACTCTTTCAATCTGCTAATAAAGGGTGATTTTAAAATGTAGATGTGCACTTACAGCTGCCTTAAAGGCTACAACAACTATTCAGACTTGTATTCAACAATTATTATGCAAAATATCAAAATTTGACAGAAGAAACCTGGAATTAGTTGCCGTATTATTTTGCAGATGTAGTCGGCCAGCCCTCCAAACTTCTAATTAGCCGGAAAAACAAATAAACTTGATACCAACACTGTTCACGCCGTACTGTAGCAAAATATTGTTCATGCGGCACTATAGCAATAACTAACTTCAGATCTACACCTCAAACCCTTGTAAATTTCTTTATCCAAACGCCCCAAATGAAACCCAATGTATTTCCTGAAGTGAAAACACCCTTGATCCTCCTGACTGTGTCTTCCAACAGCGAAGAGAATGCTAGCAAAGAGGGATTCCGTCCTCCAAGCTCGATAATCAAATATCCAACAACATAACATTAATCTTCATCCAAGCATACCAAAAAAAAGCTCTTCCATTTCTTTTATAGTGTTCTCACAAGAGCTCAATCCTTCGTTTTCTCAATGTGGGATAAAACATAACTCCCTTTATGTACCTTATGTCTCCAATGTGTTATAAAAATAAAGGGAACTCTTTTAATTTAAATATTTACCACAAACTATAGTCTATGCATTAATAAAGTTAAATATTTAAATTTAACTTTATAAAATGGCTTTATCAATGCATAACAAATCTTATCAATGATAAATAAGTTTTCCTGTTGATTTTAAACAATTACCATCGACATACCACTGTGACTGAATGTCCGGCCATGTCCAAGATGACTTACTATAAATAGTAAGTATGCCCAAAGTTGCCTCAGAACCCCTCAGAAAGACCTGCAACTGAAACTGTCTAGGCCAAATGGCCTCTAAACCCCTTTAATATCCTAATTAGCCTACGAGACTGTGGGGAAATAGGCTAACGACAACATCATGCTATGAATGCTAGAAAGGGGACATAACAGTCCGCCCTTCCCAAAATTGCTTGTCCTCAAGCAATTTCAGCTCTGGATGCTGCAATATCTGCTCATTTTTCCAGGTAGCATCCTCGACAGGTAGGTTCCTCCACTTCACTAGATACTCCCTGATAGTCCTCCTGCAAAGCACCCTCTCCCTGGAGTCAAGTATGGCCTCGGGAACCAAGATAAGCTTTCCCTCATCATCAAGAGGTGGCAATACTACTGAAGGCACCACATTGTGACCCAATGCCTTCTTAAGGCGTGACACATGGAACACATTATGCACTTTACTGTCTGCAGGCAACTCCAACTCATAAGCTACTTCGCCCACTCTCCTGATTACTTTGAACGGTCCATAGTAGCGTGGTTTCAATTTCTCTGCTCCACTCTTCTTGAGAGAGGACTGTCTATACGGATGTAACATGAGGTACACCATATCTCCAACCTCAAAAGACCTCTCAACCCTGTGCTGATCAACATATTGCTTCTGATGATTTTGTGCCTTTTGCAAATTTTCCTTCAAGGATCGCATAATGTCCTGACACTCCTGCAAAGTATCTTTGGCCTTAGGCACCCTGCTGTCCCCAAATAACAAATCCAAAAAATTAGGAGCATCATACCCGTACAGTGCCATAAAAGGGAAAATTTGAATAGACATATGGAAAGAGGTATTATAGCAGTACTCCCCTAGATGTAGCCACTTCACCCAAGCCTTCTGCTCTCTTGCAATGTAGTTTCGAAGGTACCCCTCAACCTATTTGTTCACTATCTCTGTCTGCCCATCAGTTTGGGGGTGGTAGCTGGTACTCGAAGTGAGCTCTGTTCCACATAACCTGAACAACTCCTGCCAAAAGTGGCTCATAAATATGTTGTCTCTGTCACTAACTATGCTCCGTGGTATCCCATGTAGTCTGAATACCTCTCGAAAAAATAGTTCTGTTGTTTGTGCTGCTGAATATGTAGACGAAATTGCAAAGAAATGTGCAAATTTCGTCAATCTGTCTACCACAACAAAGATACAATCCCGACCCTGTGCCTTGGGGAGGCCTGTGATAAAATCCATGGAAATGTTATCCCACTTCTTCTCTGGTATGGGTAGGGGCTGTAGAAAACCACCCGG
The DNA here is from genome assembly GCA_028749045.1 of Cupressus sempervirens. Taxonomy (NCBI): domain Eukaryota; kingdom Viridiplantae; phylum Streptophyta; class Pinopsida; order Cupressales; family Cupressaceae; genus Cupressus; species Cupressus sempervirens. The sequence goes on along the minus strand of CM053784.1, from coordinate 772,015,935 downwards.
AAAAGAATGTTCCTGTTTGTTCTGCTGACACACAGGGCATTCCCTAACAAATTGAAGCACCTCTGATTTGAGTCCTTTCCAAGTGAAGCGCTCTCTCACTTGCTGATATGTCCTAAAGAATCCGAGATGTCTTGCCATTGGTGAATCATGAAATGCCCTCAAAATCTTCTGCTTCATAGCAGACCCGGGTACTAAATAAATCCTTTCCTTGTACATGATCAGATCATTTACGACAGTGTATCGACTATCTTGAATAGCTCTCTCAATAATGCTAGATGCCCAACTATCCTTAGCATATTCTGCCAAGATCATCTCTCTCCAATCATCCATGACTATCCCAACAGC